>OW569399.1:35880153-37306028 GCA_937620795.1 Thecophora atra
CTAGTTCCACAGATACTCCAGGAAACCCATATGGACTGGCCAAAAATGCTCCAGTGCCATTTCTGACACTATAAACATTTTCCTGCGAAACTTTTGATATTCAGTTTCAAAGAGGAACAATTTCTTCACATTTCGATGAAAAAATATTGACCGTGCATAGCCTAGATCCAGAGATATTCAAGGAATCCCATGTGGACTGGCCAAAAATGCTCCAGTGCCATTTCGTGCACTATTAACATTTTCCTGTGAAACTTCTGATATACAGTTTCAAAGAGGATCACTTTCCTTACATTTCGGTGAAAAAATATTCGCAGTGCATATCCTAGTTCTAGAGATATTCAAGGAATCTCATGTGGACTATCCAAAAATGCTCCAGTGCCATTTCGTGCACTATAAACATTTTCCTGAGAAACTTTTGATATGTAGTTTCAAGAAGGACACTTTCTTAACATTTCGGTGAAAAAATATTGACCGTGCATAGCCTAGTTCCAGAGATATTCCAGGAATCCTATGTGGACTGGTCAAAAATGCTCCAGTGCCATTTCGTGCATTATAAACATTTTCCTGTGAAACTTTTGATATACAGTTTCAAAGAGGATCACTTTCCTTACATTTCGGTGAAAAAATATTCACAGTGCATATCCTAGTTCCAGAGATATTCAAGGAATCCCATATGGACTGGCCAAAAATGCTCCAGTGCCATTTCGTGCACTATAAACATTTTCCTGCGAAATTTTTGGTATGCAGTTTCAAAGAGGGACACTTTCTTCACATTTCGGTGAAAAAATATTGACCGTGCATACCCTAGTTCCAGAGATATTCAAGGAATCCCATGTGGACTGGCCAAAAATGTTCCAGTGCCATTTCGTGCACTATAAACATTTTCCTGTGAAACTTTTGATGTACAGTTTCAAAGAGGATCACTTTCCTTACATTTCGGTGAAAAAATATTCACAGTGCATATCCTAGTTCTAGAGATATTTAAGGAATCCCATATGGACTGCCCAAAAATGCTCCAGTGCCATTTCGTGCACTATAAACATTTTCCTGCGAAATTTTTGGTATGCAGTTTCAAAGAGGGACACTTTCTTCACATTTCGGTGAAAAAATATTGACCGTGCATACCCTAGTTCCAGAGATATTCAAGGAATCCCATGTGGACTGGCCAAAAATGCTCCAGTGCCATTTCGTGCACTATAAACATTTTCCTGTGAAACTTTTGATGTACAGTTTCAAAGAGGATCACTTTCCTTACATTTCGGTGAAAAAATATTCACAGTGCATATCCTAGTTCTAGAGATATTTAAGGAATCCCATGTGGACTGGCCAAAAATGCTCCAGTGCCATTTCGTGCACTATAAACATTTTCCTGCGAAACTTTTGATATGTAGTTTCAAAGAAGGACACTTTCTTCACATTTCGGTGAAAAAATATTGACCGTGCATAGCCTAGTTCCAGAGATATTCCAGGAATCCCATGTGGACTGGCCAAAAATGCTCCAGTGCCATTTCGTGCACTATAAACATTTTCCTGTGAAACTTTTGATATACAGTTTCAAAGGGGACCACTTTTCTCACATTTCGGTGGAAACATATTCACAGTGCATATCCTAGTTCTAGAGATATTTAAGGAATCCCATGTGGACTGGCCAAAAATGCTCCAGTGCCATTTCGTGCACTATAAACATTCTCCTGCGAAACTTTTGATATGTAGTTTCAAAGAAGGACACTTTCTTCACATTTCGGTGAAAAAATATTGACCGTGCATAGCCTAGTTCCAGAGATATTCCAGGAATCCCATGTGGACTGGCCAAAAATGCTCCAGTGCCATTTCGTGCACTATAAACATTTTCCTGTGAAACTTTTGATATACAGTTTTAAAGGGGACCACTTTTCTCACATTTCGGTGGAAACATATTCATCGTGCGTATCCTAGTTCCACAGATACTCCAGGAAACCCATATGGACTGGCCAAAAATGCTCCAGTGCCATTTCTGACACTATAAACATTTTCCTGCGAAACTTTTGATATTCAGTTTCAAAGAGGAACACTTTCTTCACATTTCGATGAAAAAATATTGACCGTGCATAGCCTAGATCCAGAGATATTCAAGGAATCCCATGTGGACTGGCCAAAAATGCTCCAGTGCCATTTCGTGCACTATCAACATTTTCCTGTGAAACTTTTGATATACAGTTTCAAAGAGGATCACTTTCCTTACATTTCGGTGAAAAAATATTCACAGTGCATATCCTAGTTCTAGAGATATTCAAGGAATCTCATGTGGACTATCCAAAAATGCTCCAGTGCCATTTCGTGCACTATAAACATATTCCTGAGAAACTTTTGATATGTAGTTTCAAGAAGGACACTTTCTTCACATTTCGGTGAAAAAATATTGACCGTGCATATCCTAGTTCTAGAGATATTCAAGGAATCCCATGTGGACTGGCCAAAAATGCTCCAGTGCCATTTCGTGCACTATAAACATTTTCCTGTGAAACTTTTGATATACAGTTTTAAAAGGGACCACTTTCCCCACATTTCGGTGGAAACATATTCATCGTGCGTATGCTAGTTCCACAGAGACTCCAGGAATCCCATGTGGACTGGCCAAAAATGCTCTAGTGCCATTTTTAACACTATAAACATTTTCCTGCGAAACTTTTGATATGCAGTTTCAAAGAGGGACACTTTCTTCACATTTCGGTGAAAAAAGATTGACCGTGCATAGCCTAGTTCCAGAGATATTCAAGGAATCCCATGTGGACTGGCCAAAAATGCTCCAGTGCCATTTCGTGCACTATAAACATTTTCCTGTGAAACTTTTGATATACAGTTTCAAAGAGGATCACTTTCCTTACATTTGAAACACTTTCCTTACATGAAAAAATATTCACAGTGCATATCCTAGTTCTAGAGATATTCAAGGAATCCCATGTGGACTGGCCAAAAATGCTCCAGTGCCATTTCGTGCACTATAAACATTTTCCTGTGAAACTTTTGATATACAGTTTTAAAGGGGACCACTTTTCTCACATTTCGGTGGAAACATATTCATCGTGCGTATCCTAGTTCCACAGATACTCCAGGAAACCCATATGGACTGGCCAAAAATGCTCCAGTGCCATTTCTGACACTATAAACATTTTCCTGCGAAACTTTTGATATTCAGTTTCAAAGAGGAACACTTTCTTCACATTTCGGTGAAAAAATATTGACCGTGCATAGCCTAGTTCCAGAGATATTCAAGGAATCCCATGTGGACTGGCCAAAAATGCTCCAGTACCACTTCGTGCACTATAAACATTTTCCTGCGAAACTTTTGATATTCAGTTTCAAAGAGGAACACTTTCTTCACATTTCGGTGAAAAAATATTGACCGTGCATAGCCTAGTTCCAGAGATATTCAAGGAATCCCATATGGACTGGCCAAAAATGCTCCAGTGCCATTTCGTGCACTATAAACATTTTCCTGCGAAATTTTTGGTATGCAGTTTCAAAGAGGGACACTTTCTTCACATTTCGGTGAAAAAATATTGACCGTGCATACCCTAGTTCCAGAGATATTCAAGGAATCCCATGTGGACTGGCCAAAAATGCTCCAGTGCCATTTCGTGCACTATAAACATTTTCCTGTGAAACTTTTGATGTACAGTTTCAAAGAGGATCACTTTCCTTACATTTCGGTGAAAAAATATTCACAGTGCATATCCTAGTTCTAGAGATATTTAAGGAATCCCATGTGGACTGGCCAAAAATGCTCCAGTGCCATTTCGTGCACTATAAACATTTTCCTGCGAAACTTTTGATATGTAGTTTCAAAGAAGGACACTTTCTTCACATTTCGGTGAAAAAATATTGACCGTGCATAGCCTAGTTCCAGAGATATTCCAGGAATCCCATGTGGACTGGCCAAAAATGCTCCAGTGCCATTTCGTGCACTATAAACATTTTCCTGTGAAACTTTTGATATACAGTTTTAAAGGGGACCACTTTTCTCACATTTCGGTGGAAACATATTCACAGTGCATATCCTAGTTCTAGAGATATTTAAGGAATCCCATGTGGACTGGCCAAAAATGCTCCAGTGCCATTTCGTGCACTATAAACATTTTCCTGCGAAACTTTTGATATGTAGTTTCAAAGAAGGACACTTTCTTCACATTTCGGTGAAAAAATATTGACCGTGCATAGCCTAGTTCCAGAGATATTCCAGGAATCCCATGTGGACTGGCCAAAAATGCTGCAGTGCCATTTCGTGCACTATAAACATTTTCCTGTGAAACTTTTAATATACAGTTTTAAAGGGGACCACTTTTCTCACATTTCGGTGGAAACATATTCATCGTGCGTATCCTAGTTCCACAGATACTCCAGGAAACCCATATGGACTGGCCAAAAATGCTCCAGTGCCATTTCTGACACTATAAACATTTTCCTGCGAAACTTTTGATATTCAGTTTCAAAGAGGAACACTTTCTTCACATTTCGATGAAAAAATATTGACCGTGCATAGCCTAGATCCAGAGATATTCAAGGAATCCCATGTGGACTGGCCAAAAATGCTCCAGTGCCATTTCGTGCACTATTAACATTTTCCTGTGAAACTTTTGATATACAGTTTCAAAGAGGATCACTTTCCTTACATTTCGGTGAAAAAATATTCACAGTGCATATCCTAGTTCTAGAGATATTCAAGGAATCTCATGTGGACTATCCAAAAATGCTCCAGTGCCATTTCGTGCACTATAAACATTTTCCTGAGAAACTTTTGATATGTAGTTTCAAGAAGCACACTTTCTTCACATTTCGGTGAAAAAATATTGACCGTGCATATCCTAGTTCTAGAGATATTCAAGGAATCCCATGTGGACTGGCCAAAAATGCTCCAGTGCCATTTCGTGCACTATAAACATTTTCCTGTGAAACTTTTGATATACAGTCTTAAAAGGGACCACTTTCCCCACATTTCGGTGGAAACATATTCATCGTGCGTATGCTAGTTCCACAGATACTCCAGGAATCCCATGTGGACTGGCCAAAAATGCTCTAGTGCCATTTTTAACACTATAAACATTTTCCTGCGAAACTTTTGATATGCAGTTTCAAAGAGGGACACTTTCTTCACATTTCGGTGAAAAAAGATTGACCGTGCATAGCCTAGTTCCAGAGATATTCAAGGAATCCCATGTGGACTGGCCAAAAATGCTCCAGTGCCATTTCGTGCACTATAAACATTTTCCTGTGAAACTTTTGATATACAGTTTCAAAGAGGATCACTTTCCTTACATTTGAAACACTTTCCTTACATGAAAAAATATTCACAGTGCATATCCTAGTTCTAGAGATATTCAAGGAATCCCATGTGGACTGGCCAAAAATGCTCCAGTGCCATTTCGTGCACTATAAACATTTTCCTGTGAAACTTTTGATATACAGTTTTAAAGGGGACCACTTTTCTCACATTTCGGTGGAAACATATTCATCGTGCGTATCCTAGTTCCACAGATACTCCAGGAAACCCATATGGACTGGCCAAAAATGCTCCAGTGCCATTTCTGACACTATAAACATTTTCCTGCGAAACTTTTGATATTCAGTTTCAAAGAGGAACACTTTCTTCACATTTCGGTGAAAAAATATTGACCGTGCATAGCCTAGTTCCAGAGATATTCAAGGAATCCCATGTGGACTGGCCAAAAATGCTCCAGTGCCATTTCGTGCACTATAAACATTTTCCTGCGAAACTTTTGATATTCAGTTTCAAAGAGGAACACTTTCTTCACATTTCGGTGAAAAAATATTGACCGTGCATAGCCTAGTTCCAGAGATATTCAAGGAATCCCATATGGACTGGCCAAAAATGCTCCAGTGCCATTTCGTGCACTATAAACATTTTCCTGCGAAATTTTTGGTATGCAGTTTCAAAGAGATATTCAAGGAATCCCATATGGACTGGCCAAAAATGCTCCAGTGCCATTTCGTGCACTATAAACATTTTCCTGCGAAATTTTTGGTATGCAGTTTCAAAGAGGGACACTTTCTTCACATTTCGGTGAAAAAATATTGACCGTGCATACCCTAGTTCCAGAGATATTCAAGGAATCCCATGTGGACTGGCCAAAAATGCTCCAGTGCCATTTCTGACACTATAAACATTTTCCTGCGAAACTTTTGATATTCAGTTTCAAAGAGGAACACTTTCTTCACATTTCGGTGAAAAAATATTGACCGTGCATAGCCTAGTTCCAGAGATATTCAAGGAATCCCATGTGGACTGGCCAAAAATGCTCCAGTGCCATTTCGTGCACTATAAACATTTTCCTGCGAAACTTTTGATATTCAGTTTCAAAGAGGAACACTTTCTTCACATTTCGGTGAAAAAATATTGACCGTGCATAGCCTAGTTCCAGAGATATTCAAGGAATCCCATATGGACTAGCCAAAAATGCTCCAGTGCCATTTCGTGCACTATAAACATTTTCCTGCGAAATTTTTGGTATGCAGTTTCAAAGAGGGACACTTTCTTCACATTTCGGTGAAAAAATATTGACCGTGCATACCCTAGTTCCAGAGATATTCAAGGAATCCCATGTGGACTGGCCAAAAATGCTCCAGTGCCATTTCGTGCACTATAAACATTTTCCTGTGAAACTTTTGATGTACAGTTTCAAAGAGAATCACTTTCCTTACATTTCGGTGAAAAAATATTCACAGTGCATATCCTAGTTCTAGAGATATTTAAGGAATCCCATGTGGACTGGCCAAAAATGCTCCAGTGCCATTTCGTGCACTATAAACATTTTCCTGTGAAACTTTTGATATACAGTTTTAAAGGGGACCACTTTTCTCACATTTCGGTGGAAACATATTCACAGTGCATATCCTAGTTCTAGAGATATTTAAGGAATCCCATGTGGACTGGCCAAAAATGCTCCAGTGCCATTTCGTGCACTATAAACATTTTCCTGCGAAACTTTTGATATGTAGTTTCAAAGAAGGACACTTTCTTCACATTTCGGTGAAAAAATATTGACCGTGCATAGCCTAGTTCCAGAGATATTCCAGGAATCCCATGTGGACTGGCCAAAAATGCTCCAGTGCCATTTCGTGCACTATAAACATTTTCCTGTGAAACTTTTGATATACAGTTTTAAAGGGGACCACTTTTCTCACATTTCGGTGGAAACATATTCATCGTGCGTATCGTAGTTCCACAGATACTCCAGGAAACCCATATGGACTGGCCAAAAATGCTCCAGTGCCATTTCGTGCACTATAAACATTTTCCTGCGAAACTTTTGATATTCAGTTTCAAAGAGGAACACTTTCTTCACATTTCGATGAAAAAATATTGACCGTGCATAGCCTAGATCCAGAGATATTCAAGGAATCCCATGTGGACTGGCCAAAAATGCTCCAGTGCCATTTCGTGCACTATTAACATTTTCCTGTGAAACTTTTGATATACAGTTTCAAAGAGGATCACTTTCCTTACATTTCGGTGAAAAAATATTCACAGTGCATATCCTAGTTCTAGAGATATTCAAGGAATCTCATGTGGACTATCCAAAAATGCTCCAGTGCCATTTCGTGCACTATAAACATTTTCCTGAGAAACTTTTGATATGTAGTTTCAAGAAGCACACTTTCTTCACATTTCGGTGAAAAAATATTGACCGTGCATATCCTAGTTCTAGAGATATTCAAGGAATCCCATGTGGACTGGCCAAAAATGCTCCAGTGCCATTTCGTGCACTATAAACATTTTCCTGTGAAACTTTTGATATACAGTTTTAAAAGGGACCACTTTCCCCACATTTCGGTGGAAACATATTCATCGTGCGTATGCTAGTTCCACAGATACTCCAGGAATCCCATGTTGACTGGCCAAAAATGCTCTAGTGCCATTTTTAACACTATAAACATTTTCCTGCGAAACTTTTGATATGCAGTTTCAAAGAGGGACACTTTCTTCACATTTCGGTGAAAAAAGATTGACCGTGCATAGCCTAGTTCCAGAGATATTCAAGGAATCCCATGTGGACTGGCCAAAAATGCTCCAGTGCCATTTCGTGCACTATAAACATTTTCCTGTGAAACTTTTGATATACAGTTTCAAAGAGGATCACTTTCCTTACATTTGAAACACTTTCCTTACATGAAAAAATATTCACAGTGCATATCCTAGTTCTAGAGATATTCAAGGAATCCCATGTGGACTGGCCAAAAATGCTCCAGTGCCATTTCGTGCACTATAAACATTTTCCTGTGAAACTTTTGATATACAGTTTTAAAGGGGACCACTTTTCTCACATTTCGGTGGAAACATATTCATCGTGCGTATCCTAGTTCCACAGATACTCCAGGAAACCCATATGGACTGGCCAAAAATGCTGCAGTGCCATTTCTGACACTATAAACATTTTCCTGCGAAACTTTTGATATTCAGTTTCAAAGAGGAACACTTTCTTCACATTTCGGTGAAAAAATATTGACCGTGCATAGCCTAGTTCCAGAGATATTCAAGGAATCGCATGTGGACTGGCCAAAAATGCTCCAGTGCCATTTCGTGCACTATAAACATTTTCCTGCGAAACTTTTGATATTCAGTTTCAAAGAGGAACACTTTCTTCACATTTCGGTGAAAAAATATTGACCGTGCATATCCTAGTTCTAGAGATATTCAAGGAATCCCATATGGACTGGCCAAAAATGCTCCAGTGCCATTTCGTGCACTATAAACATTTTCCTGTGAAACTTTTGATATACAGTTTTAAAGGGGACCACTTTTCTCACATTTCGGTGGAAACATATTCACAGTGCATATCCTAGTTCTAGAGATATTTAAGGAATCCCATGTGGACTGGCCAAAAATGCTCCAGTGCCATTTCGTGCACTATAAACATTCTCCTGCGAAACTTTTGATATGTAGTTTCAAAGAAGGACACTTTCTTCACATTTCGGTGAAAAAATATTGACCGTGCATAGCCTAGTTCCAGAGATATTCCAGGAATCCCATGTGGACTGGCCAAAAATGCTCCAGTGCCATTTCGTGCACTATAAACATTTTCCTGTGAAACTTTTGATATACAGTTTTAAAGGGGACCACTTTTCTCACATTTCGGTGGAAACATATTCATCGTGCGTATCCTAGTTCCACAGATACTCCAGGAAACCCATATGGACTGGCCAAAAATGCTCCAGTGCCATTTCTGACACTACAAACATATTCCTGAGAAACTTTTGATATGTAGTTTCAAGAAGGACACTTTCTTCACATTTCGGTGAAAAAATATTGACCGTGCATATCCTAGTTCTAGAGATATTCAAGGAATCCCATGTGGACTGGCCAAAAATGCTCCAGTGCCATTTCGTGCACTATAAACATTTTCCTGTGAAACTTTTGATATACAGTTTTAAAAGGGACCACTTTCCCCACATTTCGGTGGAAACATATTCATCGTGCGTATGCTAGTTCCACAGAGACTCCAGGAATCCCATGTGGACTGGCCAAAAATGCTCTAGTGCCATTTTTAACACTATAAACATTTTCCTGCGAAACTTTTGATATGCAGTTTCAAAGAGGGACACTTTCTTCACATTTCGGTGAAAAAAGATTGACCGTGCATAGCCTAGTTCCAGAGATATTCAAGGAATCCCATGTGGACTGGCCAAAAATGCTCCAGTGCCATTTCGTGCACTATAAACATTTTCCTGTGAAACTTTTGATATACAGTTTCAAAGAGGATCACTTTCCTTACATTTGAAACACTTTCCTTACATGAAAAAATATTCACAGTGCATATCCTAGTTCTAGAGATATTCAAGGAATCCCATGTGGACTGGCCAAAAATGCTCCAGTGCCATTTCGTGCACTATAAACATTTTCCTGTGAAACTTTTGATATACAGTTTTAAAGGGGACCACTTTTCTCACATTTCGGTGGAAACATATTCATCGTGCGTATCCTAGTTCCACAGATACTCCAGGAAACCCATATGGACTGGCCAAAAATGCTCCAGTGCCATTTCTGACACTATAAACATTTTCCTGCGAAACTTTTGATATTCAGTTTCAAAGAGGAACACTTTCTTCACATTTCGGTGAAAAAATATTGACCGTGCATAGCCTAGTTCCAGAGATATTCAAGGAATCCCATATGGACTGGCCAAAAATGCTCCAGTGCCATTTCGTGCACTATAAACATTTTCCTGCGAAATTTTTGGTATGCAGTTTCAAAGAGGGACACTTTCTTCACATTTCGGTGAAAAAATATTGACCGTGCATACCCTAGTTCCAGAGATATTCAAGGAATCCCATGTGGACTGGCCAAAAATGCTCCAGTGCCATTTCGTGCACTATAAACATTTTCCTGTGAAACTTTTGATTTACAGTTTCAAAGAGGATCACTTTCCTTACATTTCGGTGAAAAAATATTCACAGTGCATATCCTAGTTCTAGAGATATTTAAGGAATCCCATGTGGACTGGCCAAAAATGCTCCAGTGCCATTTCGTGCACTATAAACATTTTCCTGCGAAACTTTTGATATGTAGTTTCAAAGAAGGACACTTTCTTCACATTTCGGTGAAAAAATATTGACCGTGCATAGCCTAGTTCCAGAGATATTCCAGGAATCCCATGTGGACTGGCCAAAAATGCTCCAGTGCCATTTCGTGCACTATAAACATTTTCCTGTGAAACTTTTGATATACAGTTTTAAAGGGGACCACTTTTCTCACATTTCGGTGGAAACATATTCACAGTGCATATCCTAGTTCTAGAGATATTTAAGGAATCCCATGTGGACTGGCCAAAAATGCTCCAGTGCCATTTCGTGCACTATAAACATTTTCCTGCGAAACTTTTGATATGTAGTTTCAAAGAAGGACACTTTCTTCACATTTCGGTGAAAAAATATTGACCGTGCATAGCCTAGTTCCAGAGATATTCCAGGAATCCCATGTGGACTGGCCAAAAATGCTGCAGTGCCATTTCGTGCACTATAAACATTTTCCTGTGAAACTTTTGATATACAGTTTTAAAGGGGACCACTTTTCTCACATTTCGGTGGAAACATATTCATCGTGCGTATCCTAGTTCCACAGATACTCCAGGAAACCCATATGGACTGGCCAAAAATGCTCCAGTGCCATTTCTGACACTATAAACATTTTCCTGCGAAACTTTTGATATTCAGTTTCAAAGAGGAACACTTTCTTCACATTTCGATGAAAAAATATTGACCGTGCATAGCCTAGATCCAGAGATATTCAAGGAATCCCATGTGGACTGGCCAAAAATGCTCCAGTGCCATTTCGTGCACTATTAACATTTTCCTGTGAAACTTTTGATATACAGTTTCAAAGAGGATCACTTTCCTTACATTTCGGTGAAAAAATATTCACAGTGCATATCCTAGTTCTAGAGATATTCAAGGAATCTCATGTGGACTATCCAAAAATGCTCCAGTGCCATTTCGTGCACTATAAACATTTTCCTGAGAAACTTTTGATATGTAGTTTCAAGAAGCACACTTTCTTCACATTTCGGTGAAAAAATATTGACCGTGCATATCCTAGTTCTAGAGATATTCAAGGAATCCCATGTGGACTGGCCAAAAATGCTCCAGTGCCATTTCGTGCACTATAAACATTTTCCTGTGAAACTTTTGATATACAGTTTTAAAAGGGACCACTTTCCCCACATTTCGGTGGAAACATATTCATCGTGCGTATGCTAGTTCCACAGATACTCCAGGAATCCCATGTGGACTGGCCAAAAATGCTCTAGTGCCATTTTTAACACTATAAACATTTTCCTGCGAAACTTTTGATATGAAGTTTCAAAGAGGGACACTTTCTTCACATTTCGATGAAAAAAGATTGACCGTGCATAGCCTAGTTCCAGAGATATTCAAGGAATCCCATGTGGACTGGCCAAAAATGCTCCAGTGCCATTTCGTGCACTATAAACATTTTCCTGTGAAACTTTTGATATACAGTTTCAAAGAGGATCACTTTCCTTACATTTGAAACACTTTCCTTACATGAAAAAATATTCACAGTGCATATCCTAGTTCTAGAGATATTCAAGGAATCCCATGTGGACTGGCCAAAAATGCTCCAGTGCCATTTCGTGCACTATAAACATTTTCCTGTGAAACTTTTGATATACAGTTTTAAAGGGGACCACTTTTCTCACATTTCGGTGGAAACATATTCATCGTGCGTATCCTAGTTCCATAGATACTCCAGGAAACCCATATGGACTGGCCAAAAATGCTCCAGTGCCATTTCTGACACTATAAACATTTTCCTGCGAAACTTTTGATATTCAGTTTCAAAGAGGAACACTTTCTTCACATTTCGGTGAAAAAATATTGACCGTGCATAGCCTAGTTCCAGAGATATTCAAGGAATCCCATGTGGACTGGCCAAAAATGCTCCAGTGCCATTTCAATTCAATTCAATTCAATTTATTCATTCAAATATGGTACACTAAGACATAAGTCTTTTATAGTACATCAATGACTAAAAGCAAGAAATAATAATAAACTTAAAAAAACTAGACAAAACAAAGTGAGTAACACTAATAAATAAATAAAGCAATCTTAGCAATAAGAGAGCAAATAAGTAAGAGAGCAAAACAAATAAGTAGAAATTAAGAAAGTGAAATAACAGAAAGGATTGAGCCAAAGTTTAAACTCCCGAGAAAAATGCAACAAGCGCACGCCTGAAACAGCCGCCCAGCTGAATCCGTCTCAAGGACAAAGGTAATGAATTCCAAAGTCTGATGATGCTAATGAAGAAAAATCTACTACTATTGAGATAGTTGTATCTCGGGACGACAAAAAATAACGCTCTTGTAGAAAGAGAAAACATAAGCTTCTCATACAGGTACCGAGGGTTACGAGTGTGGATAAGCCTATGTAAAAACATAATTTGGACAACACTAAGATACTCGGATAGCCCACATCCAAGAATACCTCTGCTCACTAAAGAAATATGGTCAAAACGACTAACGGCAAACACATACCTGGCAGCAGAGTTAAAGGCTACAAGAAGCTTATGCTCAGAGTGTGAATCAAGACGACAATAGACTAAAGTAAAGAAAGTTATACATGGCATAATTAATTGTTTTACTAGTCTCCTTCTCGTCTCAAGCGGAGTATATCGAGCAGAGCAGCGCAAACACCGAAGAATAGCATAAATCTTACCAACAGTAATATTCACATGATCAGTGCAAGTCAAATTATAATTTAAAATAAATCCAAGATTTTTAACCTTTTTAACAAAATTCAAGCGAATAGATCCAATGTATAGAGGTGGCAAATCATTGAAATCAACAAAGGTCCTACATATAGGTAAAACTTTAGTCTTGGCAGGGTTAATACAAAGCAAATTTGCAGTAGCCCAGTTAGTTAATGAACATAAGTCAACATTGAATCTAAAGGACAAATCTTCAGCGAGGTTCAAAGGTTTAGACAGGTATACTTGAATATCGTCCGCATAGGCATGCATAGAAACATACTTGCAGGCAACGAAGACATCATTAATAAACATTGAAAATAATAAAGGTCCCAAAACTGAGCCCTGAGGCACTCCCTTGCTAACATCCTTAAGAGAAGAAACTTTACTCCCAATTTTCACACGCTGCTTTCTGCCCTCCAGCTAACTAGCCATGAGTTTGAGTGCACTGCTAGTAAAATTAAAAACGTTGCTTAGCTTATTACTCAGTAGGATATGATCCACAGAGTCAAAAGCTTTTGAAAAGTCGATTACACAAAGAAGAGTTAGAAAATTTTGATCGTAATAAGAACGAATATCGTCAGTGATTTTCAATAAAGCAGTCGAACAACTGTGTCCAGATCGGAAACCCGATTGGAGTGGAGACAGTAATTTATTCAATTCAACATACGACGATATTTGCAAATGCATAATCCGTTCCAGTATCTTGCCCAAAACCGGCAGTACACTAATAGGCCTAAAGTCATTTGGAGAAGAAGCAGACGCACATTTAGCAATAGGGATTATCATTGCAACTTTCCACAAGTCTGGGAAAATCGAGCAAGTTAAACAGTGATTAAGGATATGAGTTAGGGGAGCTATAATAAACGGCAACACAATCTTTATAAACCTAATAGATACTCCATCAGCTCCCACAGCATTGGAGGTAATATGAAATATATGACTAATCACGTCATTTTCATTGACTGCGGAAAATTCAAATGGAGTGAAAGAAAAAGTATTCAAAGAAACGGAAACCCGGGTACTAGAAGGTAAACTAGCAGGACTGAGATTACAACTACCCAGGAAGAAGTCATTCATAATTTCGGGATCAACATCACAATCCGTATTAGATTTACCACAAATACCGAGTTTTCTTATATTATTCCATAACTGTTTGGAGTTTAATTTATGATTAAGCTTTGAACTAAAGTACCTCTTCTTCTCATCTCTCAATAGCAAGGTAGCAGCATTGCGAGCGCACCGATATTCTTCCCAAGCAACCACTGATCTGCTAGTTTTCCACTTAGAATGCAGCTTATTTCTTTTTTTAATAGCAAGTAAGACCCGATGAGTAAACCAGGGGCAACTAGAGTTATATACACGTACTGATCGCAAAGGAACATGGTTGCAAAAAGCAGAATTCAATCTACTTAAAAAATTGCTAAGTTTGTCGTCAACAGATTCAAGAAACCAGATGTCATTCCAGCAGACTGCGGCTAATTCCCCATAAAGCAAATCAAAATTAATTGATTTGAAGTCATAATAAGAGAAAAGAACTTGATCGTTATTACACAGGTTAATATTCAAGCATACAAATAACAAATCATGGTCAGATAAAAAGGTAATTTGGTCATAGCATAAGACTAGAGAGCGATCAGAAACAAGGCAAACATCAAGTAAACTGGATTCACAATTAGGGGCGTACCGAGTAGGAGTGTCAGAGTTAATGATACTTAACCCACACAACGAAACATAAGACAATAAGTTTTGGGTGACCGAATCGGTGACTAATAAATTAACATTAAGATCCCCACATACAACAAAATAGTCAAAGTCAATTAATTTACCAGAGAGGTCATTAAAAAACTCCACAAAACTATAACTACGCCGTGGGTTGTAGACACAAGAAACTAAAACTTTAATATTATTATCATATAACTCAACATTAACAAACTCACAGAAATTGTTGCCCTTATTTAAGAGTTTTGAATTAAGAGTAGACTTGCAATAAATGGCAACACCACCACCTCTTTTCGCACACCTGTCATTACGATAAAGCCTATAACCATCCAAGTTATACAATTTATCAGAGACATCACACTTGAACCAAGTCTCCGAGACACAGATAACGTCAACTGACGAACTCTCAAAAACATATTTCGCATAGTCTAATTTTAAAGCATTTAGGCTACGGGCATTAAAATGAACTATTTTCAAACCACAAAACCGTTGGCACATGACATGAAGTAAAGCCCTGTAGCAGTCAATAGCACCACCAGACACTACACTACCCTGCATCAAGATCAGAGGCTGAGTAGCCAGGAACAAACGCACGCAGTCGAACACAAATCTCAAGGCAAAAACAAAAGCTCAAAAATAGACGAAAATAGGTACAGAAAGCATATAGAATTATAAGGAGAAGTAAGTAAGGTAAAAGATACGTAAAGGAATGTAGTTTGGAAGTGAATAATTTAATAATAAATAATATAAATAAATAGATAGTAAACAAAGATAGTAAAAAAATATTAAATAAAAATTGAATAAATAAACAGAGAAACATATCAAATGTTGCTAAACTCTCCAACGACGCAATCAACACTATTTTTGTCGGTCACCAGCTTCGCCTCACCATCAGAAGATGCTCTTACAAAGATTTTCCCACGAAGCGAAAAAACAGCATAAAGAGCGCGTTCTTTTTTTTCACCAAAGCATAGCGCAGAATTTCACGATTAGCTCTAGACAGACTCTCATGAATATAAATCGCTTGATCACTTAGGATGCCAAGATCAGACAGCAATAACTTGCGTTTATGCTCTTTACGAAATACTGCAATAGCTTTGAAGAGCCTATGACGATCTTCTGCTGTATTTAATTTAGCTATGATCATTGAATTTCTGTTATTGTTGGTAGGTTTAACTCTAAATATATTCCGAAGGCGAATAGAATCCATTCTTACTGCCCTGGTAATTTTGTAAAACACACCAGAGAGAATTTCACCACTTTCAAAAGGTATCCCACTAATTAAGAGATCAGATGAGACATATTCACTCTCAAATTTTTCCATTTGTGACTTAAGATCAGTGATCTCCACATTCAGCGCAATAACATTAGAGTGCTCACCATCAAAGCCAGGATTACTCTTCAAATCGTTAATCTGCTGCTTTAATAATGCAATCTCAGCACACGATGATTCAACTACAGCAACTCTCGCCACCACATTCCGAAGCGAAGATTTAATGTTTGTCAGCTCAGCTGACATCTCGCTAATCCTCTGCAAAACTCTCATCTCAGAAGCATTAACAGCACTAATCATCTCTTCAATGATGCTCTCTTTAAGGCAATTCAGCTTAGAGTCAAGGTTAGACCTTAAGAGAGCTGAAGTAGAGGCAGTGGATGACTCACCTCCACATGAAGACCTCGCGCCAAGAGGAGTTGTCGGTGTTGAAATTTTTTTAGCAGCACTTCTGGTAATTTTTACTTTAGCTGACATATTAGAAAAAGCAAACACAAATAATATACTGAGACCAAACAAACTAAAAAAAAAAGTATCAAGCAAACTAAAGGTGAGCAGCCAAATAGAAAAACAAAAGCAACGGCACAACGCACAAAGCAAGCACAAAAAAACGTTGATTGCGAGCGCTAAAAACACGACTGCTCACTCTGACATTAAACAAACCAATCAATCAATTTCGTGCACTATAAACATTTTCCTGCGAAACTTTTGATATTCAGTTTCAAAGAGGAACACTTTCTTCACATTTCGGTGAAAAAATATTGACCGTGCAAAGCCTAGTTCCAGAGATATTCAAGGAATCCCATATGGACTGGCCAAAAATGCTCCAGTGCCATTTCGTGCACTATAAACATTTTCCTGCGAAATTTTTGGTATGCAGTTTCAAAGAGATATTCAAGGAATCCCATATGGACTGGCCAAAAATGCTCCAGTGCCATTTCGTGCACTATAAACATTTTCCTGCGAAATTTTTGGTATGCAGTTTCAAAGAGGGACACTTTCTTCACATTTCGGTGAAAAAATATTGACCGTGCATACCCTAGTTCCAGAGATATTCAAGGAATCCCATGTGGACTGGCCAAAAATGCTCCAGTGCCATTTCTGACACTATAAACATTTTCCTGCGAAACTTTTGATATTCAGTTTCAAAGAGGAACACTTTCTTCACATTTCGGTGAAAAAATATTGACCGTGCATAGCCTAGTTCCAGAGATATTCAAGGAATCCCATGTGGACTGGCCAAAAATGCTCCAGTGCCATTTCGTGCACTATAAACATTTTCCTGCGAAACTTTTGATATTCAGTTTCAAAGAGGAACACTTTCTTCACATTTCGGTGAAAAAATATTGACCGTGCATAGCCTAGTTCCAGAGATATTCAAGGAATCCCATATGGACTGGCCAAAAATGCTCCAGTGCCATTTCGTGCACTATAAACATTTTCCTGCGAAATTTTTGGTATGCAGTTTCAAAGAGGGACACTTTCTTCACATTTCGGTGAAAAAATATTAACCGTGCATACCCTAGTTCCAGAGATATTCAAGGAATCCCATGTGGACTGGCCAAAAATGCTCCAGTGCCATTTCGTGCACTATAAACATTTTCCTGTGAAACTTTTGATGTACAGTTTCAAAGAGAATCACTTTCCTTACATTTCGGTGAAAAAATATTCACAGTGCATATCCTAGTTCTAGAGATATTTAAGGAATCCCATGTGGACTGGCCAAAAATGCTCCAGTGCCATTTCGTGCACTATAAACATTTTCCTGTGAAACTTTTGATATTCAGTTTCAAAGAGGAACACTTTCTTCACATTTCGGTGAAAAAATATTGACCGTGCATAGCCTAGTTCCAGAGATATTCAAGGAATCCCATATGGACTGGCCAAAAATGCTCCAGTGCCATTTCGTGCACTATAAACATTTTCCTGCGAAATTTTTGGTATGCAGTTTCAAAGAGGGACACTTTCTTCACATTTCGGTGAAAAAATATTGACCGTGCATACCCTAGTTCCAGAGATATTCAAGGAATCCCATGTGGACTGGCCAAAAATGCTCCAGTGCCATTTCGTGCACTATAAACATTTTCCTGTGAAACTTTTGATGTACAGTTTCAAAGAGGATCACTTTCCTTACATTTCGGTGAAAAAATATTGACCGTGCATAGCCTAGTTCCAGAGATATTCAAGGAATCCCATATGGACTGGCCAAAAATGCTCCAGTGCCATTTCGTGCACTATAAACATTTTCCTGCGAAATTTTTGGTATGCAGTTTCAAAGAGGGACACTTTCTTCACATTTCGGTGAAAAAATATTGACCGTGCATATCCTAGTTCTAGAGATATTTAAGGAATCCCATGTGGACTGGCCAAAAATGCTCCAGTGCCATTTCGTGCACTATAAACATTTTCATGCGAAACTTTTGATATGTAGTTTCAAAGAAGGACACTTTCTTCACATTTCGGTGAAAAAATATTGACCGTGCATAGCCTAGTTCCAGAGATATTCCAGGAATCCCATGTGGACTGGCCAAAAATGCTCCAGTGCCATTTCGTGCACTATAAACCTTTTCCTGTGAAACTTTTGATATTCAGTTTTAAAGGGGACTTTTCTCACATTTCGGTGGAAACATATTCATCGTGCGTATCCTAGTTCCACAGATACTCCAGGAAACCCATGTGGACTGGCCAAAAATGCTCCAGTGCCATTTCTGACACTATAAACATTTTCCTGCGAAACTTTTGATATTCAGTTTCAAAGAGGAACACTTTCTTCACATTTCGATGAAAAAATATTGACCGTGCATAGCCTAGATCCAGAGATATTCAAGGAATCCCATGTGGACTGGCCAAAAATGCTCCAGTGCCATTTCGTGCACTATTAACATTTTCCTGTGAAACTTTTGATATACAGTTTCAAAGAGGATCACTTTCCTTACATTTCGGTGAAAAAATATTCACAGTGCATATCCTAGTTCTAGAGATATTCAAGAAATCTTATGTGGACTGGCCAAAAATGCTCCAGTGCCATTTCGTGCACTATAAACATTTTCCTGCGAAACTTTTGATATGTGGTTTCAAGAAGGACACTTTCTTCACATTTCGGTGAAAAAATATTGACCGTGCATAGCCTAGTTCCAGAGATATTCCAGGAATCCTATGTGGACTGGCCAAAAATGCTCCAGTGCCATTTCGTGCACTATAAACATCTTCCTGCGAAATTTTTGATATGCAGTTTCAAAGAGGGACACTTTCTTCACATTTCGGTGAAAAAATATTGACCGTGCGTAGCCTAGTTCCAGAGATATTCAAGGAATCCCATGTGGACTGGCCAAAAATGCTCCAGTGCCATTTCCTGCACTATAAACATTTTCCTGTGAAACTTTTGATATACAGTTTCAAAGAGGATCACTTTCCTTACATTTCGCTGAAAAAACATTTAAGTGCATATCCTAGTTCCAGAGATATTCAAGGAATCCCATGTGGACTGGCCAAAAATGCTCCAGTGCCATTTCCTGCACTATAAACATTTTCCTGTGAAACTTTTGATATGCAGTTTCAAAGAGGGACACTTTCTTCACATTTCGGTGAAAAAATATTGACCGTGCGTAGCCTAGTTCCAGAGATATTCAAGGAATCCCATGTGGACTGGCCAAAAATGCTCCAGTGCCATTTCCTGCACTATAAACATTTTCCTGTGAAGCTTTTGATATACAGTTTCAAAGAGGATCACTTTCCTTACATTTTGGTGAAAACATATTCATCGTGCATATCCTAGTTCCACAGATACTCCAGGAATCCCATATGGACTGGCCAAAATGCTCCAGTGCCATTTCTGACACTATAAACATTTTCCTGTGAAACTTTTGATATACAGTTTCAAAGGGGACCCTTTTTCTCACATTTCGGTAGAAACATATTCATCGTGCGTATCCTAGTTCCACAGATACTCCAGGAAACCCATATGGACTGTCTAAAAATGCTCCAGTGCCATTTCTGACACTATAAACATTTTCCTGCGAAACTTTTGATATTCAGTTTCAAAGAGAAACACTTTCTTCACATTTCGGTGAAAAAATATTGACCGTGCATAGCCTAGTTCCAGAGATATTCTAGGTGTCCAATGTGGACTGGCCAAAAATGCTCCAGTGCCATTTCGTGCACTCTAAACATTTTCCTGTAAAACTTTTGATATACAGTTGTAAAAGGGACCACTTTCCTCACATTTCGGTGGAAACATATTCATCGTGCGTATGCTAGTTCCACAGATACTCCAGGAATCGCATGTGGACTGGCCAAAAATGCTCTAGTGCCATTTTTAACACTATAAACATTTTCCTGCGAAACTTTTGATATGCAGTTTCAAAGAGGGACACTTTCTTCACATTTCGGTGAAAAAAGATTGACCGTGCATAGCCTAGTTCTAGAGATATTCCAGGTATCCAATGTGGTCTGGCCAAAAAATGCTTCAGTGCCATTTCGTGCACTATAAACATTTTCCTGTGAAACTTTTGATATAGAGTTTCAAAGACGATAACTTTCCTTACATTTCGGTGAAAAAATATTCACAGTGCATATCCTAGTTCTAGAGATATTCCACGAATCCCATGTGGACTGGCCAAAAATGCTCCAGTGCCATTTCTGACACTATAAACATTTTCCTGCGAATTTTTTGATATGCAGTTTCAAAGAGGGACACATTTCCTCACATTTCGGTGAAAACATATTCATCGTGGGTATCCTAGTTCCAGAGATACTCCAGGAAACCCATGTGGACTAGCCAAAAATGCTCCAGTGCCATTTCGTGCACTATAAACATTTTCCTGTGAAACTTTTGATATACAGTTTTAAAGGGGACCCTTATTCTCACATTTCGGTAGAAACATATTCATCGTGCGTATCCTAGTTCCACAGATACTCCAGGAAACCCATATGGACTGTCCAAAAATGCTCCAGTGCCATTTCTGACACTATAAACATTTTCCTGCGAAACTTTTGATATTCAGTTTCAAAGAGGAACACTTTCTTCACATTTCGGTGAAAAAATATTGACCGTGCATAGCCTAGTTCCAGAGATATTCAAGGAATCCCATGTGGACTGGCCAAAAATGCTCCAGTGCCATTTCGTGCACTATAAACACTTTCCTGTGAAACTTTTGATATACAGTTTTAAAGGGGACCACTTTTCTCACATTTCGGTGGAAACATATTCATCGTGCATATCCTAGTTCCATAGATACTCCAGGAAACCCATATGGACTGGCCAAAAATGCTCCAGTGCCATTTCTGACACTATAAACATTTTCCTGCGAATCTTTTGATATTCAGTTTCAAAGAGGAACACTTTCTTCACATTTCGGTGAAAAAATATTGACCGCGCATAGCCTAGTTCCAGAGATATTCAAGGAATCCCATGTGGACTGGCCAAAAATGCTCCAGTGCCATTTCGTGCACTATAAACATTTTCCTGTGAAACTTTTGATATACAGTTTTAAAGGGGACCACTTTTCTCACATTTCGGTGGAAACATATTCATCGTGCATATCCTAGTTCCACAGATACTCCAGGAAACCCATATGGACTGGCCAAAAATGCTCCAGTGCCATTTCTGACACTATAAACATTTTCCTGCGAAACTTTTGATATTCAGTTTCAAAGAGGAACACTTTCTTCACATTTCGATGAAAAAATATTGACCGTGCATAGCCTAGATCCAGAGATATTCAAGGAATCCCATGTGGACTGGCCAAAAATGCTCCAGTGCCATTTCGTGCACTATAAACATTTTCCTGTGAAACTTTTGATATACAGTTTCAAAGAGGATCACTTTCCTTACATTTCGGTGAAAAAATATTCACAGTGCATATCCTAGTTCTAGAGATATTCAAGGAATCCCATATGGACTGGCCAAAAATGCTCCAGTGCCATTTCGTGCACTATAAACATTTTCCTGCGAAACTTTTGATATTCAGTTTCAAAGAGGAACACTTTCTTCACATTTCGGTGAAAAAATATTGACCGTGCATAGCCTAGTTCCAGAGATATTCAAGGAATCCCATATGGACTGGCCAAAACTGCTCCAGTGCCATTTCGTGCACTATAAACATTTTCCTGCGAAATTTTTGGTATGCAGTTTCAAAGAGGGACACTTTCTTCACATTTCGGTGAAAAAATATTGACCGTGCATACCCTAGTTCCAGAGATATTCAAGGAATCCCATGTGGACTGGCCAAAAATGCTCCAGTGCCATTTCGTGCACTATAAACATTTTCCTGCGAAATTTTTGGTATGCAGTTTCAAAGAGGGACACTTTCTTCACATTTCGGTGAAAAAATATTGACCGTGCATACCCTAGTTCCAGAGATATTCAAGGAATCCCATGTGGACTGGCCAAAAATGCTCCAGTGCCATTTCGTGCACTATAAACATTTTCCTGCGAAATTTTTGGTATGCAGTTTCAAAGAGGGACACTTTCTTCACATTTCGGTGAAAAAATATTGACCGTGCATACCCTAGTTCCAGAGATATTCAAGGAATCCCATGTGGACTGGCCAAAAATGCTCCAGTGCCATTTCGTGCACTATAAACATTTTCCTGCGAAATTTTTGGTATGCAGTTTCAAAGAGGGACACTTTCTTCACATTTCGGTGAAAAAATATTGACCGTGCATATCCTAGTTCTAGAGATATTTAAGGAATCCCATGTGGACTGGCCAAAAATGCTCCAGTGCCATTTCGTGCACTATAAACATTTTCATGCGAAACTTTTGATATGTAGTTTCAAAGAAGGACACTTTCTTCACATTTCGGTGAAAAAATATTGACCGTGCATAGCCTAGTTCCAGAGATATTCCAGGAATCCCATGTGGACTGGCCAAAAATGCTCCAGTGCCATTTCGTGCACTATAAACATTTTCCTGTGAAACTTTTGATATACAGTTTTAAAGGGGACCACTTTTCTCACATTTCGGTGGAAACATATTCATCGTGCGTATCCTAGTTCCACAGATACTCCAGGAAACCCATATGGACTGGCCAAAAATGCTCCAGTGCCATTTCTGACACTATAAACATTTTCCTGCGAAACTTTTGATATTCAGTTTCAAAGAGGAACACTTTTTTCACATTTCGGTGAAAAAATATTGACCGTGCATAGCCTAGTTCCAGAGATATTCAAGGAATCCCATGTGGACTGGCCAAAAATGCTCCAGTGCCATTTCGTGCACTATAAACATTTTCCTGCGAAACTTTTGATATTCAGTTTCAAAGAGGAACACTTTCTTCACATTTCGGTGAAAAAATATTGACCGTGCATAGCCTAGTTCCAGAGATATTCAAGAAATCCCATATGGACTGGCCAAAAATGCTCCAGTGCCATTTCGTGCACTATAAACATTTTCCTGCGAAATTTTTGGTATGCAGTTTCAAAGAGGGACACTTTCTTCACATTTCGGTGAAAAAATATTGACCGTGCATACCCTAGTTCCAGAGATATTCAAGGAATCCCATGTGGACTGGCCAAAAATGCTCCAGTGCCATTTCGTGCACTATAAACATTTTCCTGTGAAACTTTTGATGTACAGTTTCAAAGAGGATCACTTTCCTTACATTTCGGTGAAAAAATATTCACAGTGCATATCCTAGTTCTAGAGATATTTAAGGAATCCCATGTGGACTGGCCAAAAATGCTCCAGTGCCATTTCGTGCACTATAAACATTTTCCTGCGAAACTTTTGATATGTAGTTTCAAAGAAGGACACTTTCTTCACATTTCGGTGAAAAAATATTGACCGTGCATAGCCTAGTTCCAGAGATATTCCAGGAATCCCATGTGGACTGG
This sequence comes from Thecophora atra, assembly GCA_937620795.1. NCBI lineage: Eukaryota > Metazoa > Arthropoda > Insecta > Diptera > Conopidae > Thecophora > Thecophora atra. The sequence goes on from OW569399.1 coordinate 35,904,240, forward strand.
CCAAAAATGCTCCAGTGCCATTTCGTGCACTATAAACATTTTCCTGTGAAACTTTTGATATACAGTTTTAAAGGGGACCACTTTTCTCACATTTCGGTGGAAACATATTCATCGTGCGTATCCTAGTTCCACAGATACTCCAGGAAACCCATATGGACTGGCCAAAAATGCTCCAGTGCCATTTCTGACACTATAAACATTTTCCTGCGAAACTTTTGATATTCAGTTTCAAAGAGGAACACTTTCTTCACATTTCGATGAAAAAATATTGACCGTGCATAGCCTAGATCCAGAGATATTCAAGGAATCCCATGTGGACTGGCCAAAAATGCTCCAGTACCATTTCGTGCACTATTAACATTTTCCTGTGAAACTTCTGATATACAGTTTCAAAGAGGATCACTTTCCTTACATTTCGGTGAAAAAATATTCACAGTGCATATCCTAGTTCTAGAGATATTCAAGGAATCTCATGTGGACTATCCAAAAATGCTCCAGTGCCATTTCGTGCACTATAAACATTTTCCTGAGAAACTTTTGATATGTAGTTTCAAGAAGGACACTTTCTTAACATTTCGGTGAAAAAATATTGACCGTGCATAGCCTAGTTCCAGAGATATTCCAGGAATCCTATGTGGACTGGTCAAAAATGCTCCAGTGCCATTTCGTGCATTATAAACATTTTCCTGTGAAACTTTTGATATACAGTTTCAAAGAGGATCACTTTCCTTACATTTCGGTGAAAAAATATTCACAGTGCATATCCTAGTTCTAGAGATATTTAAGGAATCTTATGTGGACTGGCCAAAAATGCTCCAGTGCCATTTCGTGCACTATAAACATTTTCCTGTGAAACTTTTGATATACGGTTTTAAAGGGGACCACTTTTCTCACATTTCGGTGGAAACATATTCATCGTGCGTATCCTAGTTCCACAGATACTCCAGGAAACCCATATGGACTGGCCAAAAATGCTCCAGTGCCATTTCTGACACTATAAACATTTTCCTGCGAAACTTTTGATATTCAGTTTCAAAGAGGAACACTTTCTTCACATTTCGATGAAAAAATATTGACCGTGCATAGCCTAGATCCAGAGATATTCAAGGAATCCCATGTGGACTGGCCAAAAATGCTCCAGTGCCATTTCGTGCACTATTAACATTTTCCTGTGAAACTTCTGATATACAGTTTCAAAGAGGATCACTTTCCTTACATTTCGGTGAAAAAATATTCACAGTGCATATCCTAGTTCTAGAGATATTCAAGGAATCTCATGTGGACTATCCAAAAATGCTCCAGTGCCATTTCGTGCACTATAAACATTTTCCTGAGAAACTTTTGATATGTAGTTTCAAGAAGGACACTTTCTTAACATTTCGGTGAAAAAATATTGACCGTGCATAGCCTAGTTCCAGAGATATTCCAGGAATCCTATGTGGACTGGTGAAAAATGCTCCAGTGCCATTTCGTGCATTATAAACATTTTCCTGTGAAACTTTTGATATACAGTTTCAAAGAGGATCACTTTCCTTACATTTCGGTGAAAAAATATTCACGAATATTAAAAATATTCAAAAATATTCTGTGAAACTTTTGATATACAGTTTTAAAGGGGACCACTTTTCTCACATTTCGGTGGAAACATATTCATCGTGCGTATCCTAGTTCCACAGATACTCCAGGAAACCCATATGGACTGGCCAAAAATGCTCCAGTGCCATTTCTGACACTATAAACATTTTCCTGCGAAACTTTTGATATTCAGTTTCAAAGAGGAACACTTTCTTCACATTTCGATGAAAAAATATTGACCGTGCATAGCCTAGATCCAGAGATATTCAAGGAATCCCATGTGGACTGGCCAAAAATGCTCCAGTGCCATTTCGTGCACTATTAACATTTTCCTGTGAAACTTCTGATATACAGTTTCAAAGAGGATCACTTTCTTTCCATTTCGGTGAAAAAATATTCACAGTGCATATCCTAGTTCTAGAGATATTCAAGGAATCTCATGTGGACTATCCAAAAATGCTCCAGTGCCATTTCGTGCACTATAAACATTTTCCTGAGAAACTTTTGATATGTAGTTTCAAGAAGGACACTTTCTTAACATTTCGGTGAAAAAATATTGACCGTGCATAGCCTAGTTCCAGAGATATTCCAGGAATCCTATGTGGACTGGTCAAAAATGCTCCAGTGCCATTTCGTGCATTATAAACATTTTCCTGTGAAACTTTTGATATACAGTTTCAAAGAGGATCACTTTCCTTACATTTCGGTGAAAAAATATTCACAGTGCAAATCCTAGTTCTAGAGATATTTAAGGAATCTTATGTGGACTGGCCAAAAATGCTCCAGTGCCATTTCGTGCACTATAAACATTTTCCTGCGAAACTTTTGATATGTGGTTTCAAGAAGGACACTTTCTTCACATTTCGGTGAAAAAATATTGACCGTGCATAGCCTAGTTCCAGAGATATTCAAGGAATCCCATATGGACTGGCCAAAAATGCTCCAGTGCCATTTCGTGCACTATAAACATTTTCCTGCGAAATTTTTGGTATGCAGTTTCAAAGAGGGACACTTTCTTCACATTTCGGTGACAAAATATTGACCGTGCATACCCTAGTTCCAGAGATATTCAAGGAATCCTATGTGGACTGGTCAAAAATGCTCCAGTGCCATTTCGTGCATTATAAACATTTTCCTGTGAAACTTTTGATATACAGTTTCAAAGAGGATCACTTTCCTTACATTTCGGTGAAAAAATATTCACAGTGCATATCCTAGTTCTAGAGATATTTAAGGAATCTTATGTGGACTGGCCAAAAATGCTCCAGTGCCATTTCGTGCACTATAAACATTTTCCTGTGAAACTTCTGATATACAGTTTCAAAGAGGATCACTTTCCTTACATTTCGGTGAAAAAATATTCACAGTGCATATCCTAGTTCCAGAGATATTCAAGGAATCCCATATGGACTGGCCAAAAATGCTCCAGTGCCATTTCGTGCACTATAAACATTTTCCTGCGAAATTTTTGGTATGCAGTTTCAAAGAGGGACACTTTCTTCACATTTCGGTGACAAAATATTCACAGTGCATATCCTAGTTCTAGAGATATTCAAGGAATCTCATGTGGACTATCCAAAAATGCTCCAGTGCCATTTCGTGCACTATAAACATTTTCCTGAGAAACTTTTGATATGTAGTTTCAAGAAGGACACTTTCTTAACATTTCGGTGAAAAAATATTGACCGTGCATAGCCTAGTTCCAGAGATATTCCAGGAATCCTATGTGGACTGGTGAAAAATGCTCCAGTGCCATTTCGTGCATTATAAACATTTTCCTGTGAAACTTTTGATATACAGTTTCAAAGAGGATCACTTTCCTTACATTTCGGTGAAAAAATATTCACGAATATTAAAAATATTCAAAAATATTCTGTGAAACTTTTGATATACAGTTTTAAAGGGGACCACTTTTCTCACATTTCGGTGGAAACATATTCATCGTGCGTATCCTAGTTCCACAGATACTCCAGGAAACCCATATGGACTGGCCAAAAATGCTCCAGTGCCATTTCTGACACTATAAACATTTTCCTGCGAAACTTTTGATATTCAGTTTCAAAGAGGAACACTTTCTTCACATTTCGATGAAAAAATATTGACCGTGCATAGCCTAGATCCAGAGATATTCAAGGAATCCCATGTGGACTGGCCAAAAATGCTCCAGTGCCATTTCGTGCACTATTAACATTTTCCTGTGAAACTTCTGATATACAGTTTCAAAGAGGATCACTTTCCTTACATTTCGGTGAAAAAATATTCACAGTGCATATCCTAGTTCTAGAGATATTCAAGGAATCTCATGTGGACTATCCAAAAATGATCCAGTGCCATTTCGTGCACTATAAACATTTTCCTGAGAAACTTTTGATATGTAGTTTCAAGAAGGACACTTTCTTAACATTTCGGTGAAAAAATATTGACCGTGCATAGCCTAGTTCCAGAGATATTCCAGGAATCCTATGTGGACTGGTGAAAAATGCTCCAGTGCCATTTCGTGCATTATAAACATTTTCCTGTGAAACTTTTGATATACAGTTTCAAAGAGGATCACTTTCCTTACATTTCGGTGAAAAAATATTCACGAATATTAAAAATATTCAAAAATATTCTGTGAAACTTTTGATATACAGTTTTAAAGGGGACCACTTTTCTCACATTTCGGTGGAAACATATTCATCGTGCGTATCCTAGTTCCACAGATACTCCAGGAAACCCATATGGACTGGCCAAAAATGCTCCAGTGCCATTTCTGACACTATAAACATTTTCCTGCGAAACTTTTGATATTCAGTTTCAAAGAGGAACACTTTCTTCACATTTCGATGAAAAAATATTGACCGTGCATAGCCTAGATCCAGAGATATTCAAGGAATCCCATGTGGACTGGCCAAAAATGCTCCAGTGCCATTTCGTGCACTATTAACATTTTCCTGTGAAACTTCTGATATACAGTTTCAAAGAGGATCACTTTCTTTCCATTTCGGTGAAAAAATATTCACAGTGCATATCCTAGTTCTAGAGATATTCAAGGAATCTCATGTGGACTATCCAAAAATGCTCCAGTGCCATTTCGTGCACTATAAACATTTTCCTGAGAAACTTTTGATATGTAGTTTCAAGAAGGACACTTTCTTAACATTTCGGTGAAAAAATATTGACCGTGCATAGCCTAGTTCCAGAGATATTCCAGGAATCCTATGTGGACTGGTCAAAAATGCTCCAGTGCCATTTCGTGCATTATAAACATTTTCCTGTGAAACTTTTGATATACAGTTTCAAAGAGGATCACTTTCCTTACATTTCGGTGAAAAAATATTCACAGTGCATATCCTAGTTCTAGAGATATTTAAGGAATCTTATGTGGACTGGCCAAAAATGCTCCAGTGCCATTTCGTGCACTATAAACATTTTCCTGCGAAACTTTTGATATGTGGTTTCAAGAAGGACACTTTCTTCACATTTCGGTGAAAAAATATTGACCGTGCATAGCCTAGTTCCAGAGATATTCAAGGAATCCCATATGGACTGGCCAAAAATGCTCCAGTGCCATTTCGTGCACTATAAACATTTTCCTGCGAAATTTTTGGTATGCAGTTTCAAAGAGGGACACTTTCTTCACATTTCGGTGACAAAATATTGACCGTGCATACCCTAGTTCCAGAGATATTCAAGGAATCCTATGTGGACTGGTCAAAAATGCTCCAGTGCCATTTCGTGCATTATAAACATTTTCCTGTGAAACTTTTGATATACAGTTTCAAAGAGGATCACTTTCCTTACATTTCGGTGAAAAAATATTCACAGTGCATATCCTAGTTCTAGAGATATTTAAGGAATCTTATGTGGACTGGCCAAAAATGCTCCAGTGCCATTTCGTGCACTATAAACATTTTCCTGCGAAACTTTTGATATGTGGTTTCAAGAAGGACACTTTCTTCACATTTCGGTGAAAAAATATTGACCGTGCATAGCCTAGTTCCAGAGATATTCAAGGAATCCCATATGGACTATCCAAAAATGCTCCAGTGCCATTTCGTGCACTATAAACATTTTCCTGAGAAACTTTTGATATGTAGTTTCAAGAAGGACACTTTCTTAACATTTCGGTGAAAAAATATTGACCGTGCATACCCTAGTTCCAGAGATATTCAAGGATTCCCATGTGGACTTTCCAAAAATGCTCCAGTGCCATTTCGTGCACTATAAACATTTTCCTGCGAAATTTTTGGTATGCAGTTTCAAAGAGGGACACTTTCTTCACATTTCGGTGAAAAAATATTGACCGTGCATACCCTAGTTCCAGAGATATTCAAGGAATCCCATGTGGACTGGCCAAAAATGCTTCAGTGCCATTTCGTGCACTATAAACATTTTCCTGTGAAACTTTTGATGTACAGTTTCAAAGAGGATCACTTTCTTCACATTTCGGTGAAAAAATATTCACAGTGCATATCCTAGTTCTAGAGATATTCCAGGAATCCTATGTGGACTGGTCAAAAATGCTCCAGTGCCATTTCGTGCATTATAAACATTTTCCTGTGAAACTTTTGATATACAGTTTCAAAGAGGATCACTTTCCTTACATTTCGGTGAAAAAATATTCACAGTGCATATCCTAGTTCTAGAGATATTTAAGGAATCTTATGTGGACTGGCCAAAAATGCTCCAGTGCCATTTCGTGCACTATAAACATTTTCCTGCGAAACTTTTGATATGTGGTTTCAAGAAGGACACTTTCTTCACATTTCGGTGAAAAAATATTGACCGTGCATAGCCTAGTTCCAGAGATATTCAAGGAATCCCATATGGACTGGCCAAAAATGCTCCAGTGCCATTTCGTGCACTATAAACATTTTCCTGCGAAATTTTTGGTATGCAGTTTCAAAGAGGGACACTTTCTTCACATTTCGGTGAAAAAATATTGACCGTGCATACCCTAGTTCCAGAGATATTCAAGGAATCCCATGTGGACTGGCCAAAAATGCTCCAGTGCCATTTCGTGCACTATAAACATTTTCCTGTGAAACTTTTGATGTACAGTTTCAAAGAGGATCACTTTCCTTACATTTCGGTGAAAAAATATTCACAGTGCATATCCTAGTTCTCGAGATATTTAAGGAATCCCATATGGACTGGCCAAAAATGCTCCAGTGCCATTTCGTGCACTATAAACATTTTCCTGCGAAATTTTTGGTATGCAGTTTCAAAGAGGGACACTTTCTTCACATTTCGGTGAAAAAATATTGACCGTGCATACCCTAGTTCCAGAGATATTCAAGGAATCCCATGTGGACTGGCCAAAAATGCTCCAGTGCCATTTCGTGCACTATAAACATTTTCCTGTGAAACTTTTGATGTACAGTTTCAAAGAGGATCACTTTCCTTACATTTCGGTGAAAAAATATTCACAGTGCATATCCTAGTTCTAGAGATATTTAAGGAATCCCATGTGGACTGGCCAAAAATGCTCCAGTGCCATTTCTGACACTATAAACATTTTCCTGCGAAACTTTTGATATTCAGTTTCAAAGAGGAACACTTTCTTCACATTTCGATGAAAAAATATTGACCGTGCATAGCCTAGTTCCAGAGATATTCAAGGAATCCCATATGGACTGGCCAAAAATGCTCCAGTGCCATTTCGTGCACTATAAACATTTTCCTGTGAAACTTTTGATATACAGTTTTAAAGGGGACCACTTTTCTCACATTTCGGTGGAAACATATTCATCGTGCGTATCCTAGTTCCACAGATACTCCAGGAAACCCATATGGACTGGCCAAAAATGCTCCAGTGCCATTTCTGACACTATAAACATTTTCCTGCGAAACTTTTGATATTCAGTTTCAAAGAGGAACACTTTCTTCACATTTCGATGAAAAAATATTGACCGTGCATAGCCTAGTTCCAGAGATATTCCAGGAATCCCATGTGGACTGGCCAAAAAGGCTCCAGTGCCATTTCGTGCACTATAAACATTTTCCTGTGAAACTTTTGATATACAGTTTTAAAGGGGACCACTTTTCTCACATTTCGGTGGAAACGTATTCATCGTGCGTTTTTTTAGTTCCACAGATACTCCAGGAAACCCATATGGACTGGCCAAAAATGCTCCAGTGCCATTTCTGACACTATAAACATTTTCCTGCGAAACTTTTGATATTCAGTTTCAAAGAGGAACACTTTCTTCACATTTCGATGAAAAAATATTGACCGTGCATAGCCTAGTTCCAGAGATATTCAAGGAATCCCATATGGACTGGCCAAAAATGCTCCAGTGCCATTTCATGCACTATAAACATTTTCCTGCGAAATTTTTGGTATGCAGTTTCAAAAAGGGACACTTTCCTTACATTTCGGTGAAAAAATATTCACAGTGCATATCCTAGTTCTAGAGATATTTAAGGAATCCCATGTGGACTGGCCAAAAATGCTCCAGTGCCATTTCGTGCACTATAAACATTTTCATGCGAAACTTTTGATATGTAGTTTCAAAGAAGGACACTTTCTTCACATTTCGGTGAAAAAATATTGACCGTGCATAGCCTAGTTCCAGAGATATTCCAGGAATCCCATGTGGACTGGCCAAAAATGCTTCAGTGCCATTTCGTGCACTATAAACATTTTCCTGTGAAACTTTTGATATACAGTTTTAAAGGGGACTTTTCTCACATTTCGGTGGAAACATATTCATCGTGCGTATCCTAGTTCTAGAGATATTTAAGGAATCCCATGTGGACTGGCCAAAAATGCTCCAGTGCCATTTCGTGCACTATAAACATTTTCCTGTGAAACTTTTGATGTACAGTTTCAAAGAGGATCACTTTCCTTACATTTCGGTGAAAAAATATTCACAGTGCATATCCTAGTTCTAGAGATATTTAAGGAAACCCATGTGGACTGGCCAAAAATGCTCCAGTGCCATTTCGTGCACTATAAACATTTTCATGCGAAACTTTTGATATGTAGTTTCAAAGAAGGACACTTTCTTCACATTTCGGTGAAAAAATATTGACCGTGCATAGCCTAGTTCCAGAGATATTCCAGGAATCCCATGTGGACTGGCCAAAAATGCTCCAGTGCCATTTCGTGCACTATAAACATTTTCCTGTGAAACTTTTGATGTACAGTTTCAAAGAGGATCACTTTCCTTACATTTCGGTGAAAAAATATTCACAGTGCATATCCTAGTTCTAGAGATATTTAAGGAATCCCATGTGGACTGGCCAAAAATGTTCCAGTGCCATTTCGTGCACTATAAACATTTTCCTGCGAAATTTTTGGTATGCAGTTTCAAAGAGGGACACTTTCTTCACATTTCGGTGAAAAAATATTGACCGTGCATACCCTAGTTCCAGAGATATTCAAGGAATCCCATGTGGACTGGCCAAAAATGCTCCAGTGCCATTTCGTGCACTATAAACATTTTCCTGCGAAATTTTTGGTATGCAGTTTCAAAGAGGGACACTTTCTTCACATTTCGGTGAAAAAATATTGACCGTGCATACCCTAGTTCCAGAGATATTCAAGGAATCCCATGTGGACTGGCCAAAAATGCTCCAGTGCCATTTCGTGCACTATAAACATTTTCCTGTGAAACTTTTGATGTACAGTTTCAAAGAGGATCACTTTCCTTACATTTCGGTGAAAAAATATTCACAGTGCATATCCTAGTTCTCGAGATATTTAAGGAATCCCATATGGACTGGCCAAAAATGCTCCAGTGCCATTTCGTGCACTATAAACATTTTCCTGCGAAATTTTTGGTATGCAGTTTCAAAGAGGGACACTTTCTTCACATTTCGGTGAAAAAATATTGACCGTGCATACCCTAGTTCCAGAGATATTCAAGGAATCCCATGTGGACTGGCCAAAAATGCTCCAGTGCCATTTCGTGCACTATAAACATTTTCCTGTGAAACTTTTGATGTACAGTTTCAAAGAGGATCACTTTCCTTACATTTCGGTGAAAAAATATTCACAGTGCATATCCTAGTTCTAGAGATATTTAAGGAATCCCATGTGGACTGGCCAAAAATGCTCCAGTGCCATTTCTGACACTATAAACATTTTCCTGCGAAACTTTTGATATTCAGTTTCAAAGAGGAACACTTTCTTCACATTTCGATGAAAAAATATTGACCGTGCATAGCCTAGTTCCAGAGATATTCAAGGAATCCCATATGGACTGGCCAAAAATGCTCCAGTGCCATTTCGTGCACTATAAACATTTTCCTGTGAAACTTTTGATATACAGTTTTAAAGGGGACCACTTTTCTCACATTTCGGTGGAAACATATTCATCGTGCGTATCCTAGTTCCACAGATACTCCAGGAAACCCATATGGACTGGCCAAAAATGCTCCAGTGCCATTTCTGACACTATAAACATTTTCCTGCGAAACTTTTGATATTCAGTTTCAAAGAGGAACACTTTCTTCACATTTCGATGAAAAAATATTGACCGTGCATAGCCTAGTTCCAGAGATATTCCAGGAATCCCATGTGGACTGGCCAAAAATGCTCCAGTGCCATTTCGTGCACTATAAACATTTTCCTGTGAAACTTTTGATATACAGTTTTAAAGGGGACCACTTTTCTCACATTTCGGTGGAAACATATTCATCGTGCGTATCCTAGTTCCACAGATACTCCAGGAAACCCATATGGACTGGCCAAAAATGCTCCAGTGCCATTTCTGACACTATAAACATTTTCCTGCGAAATTTTTGGTATGCAGTTTCAAAGAGGGACACTTTCTTCACATTTCGGTGAAAAAATATTGACCGTGCATACCCTAGTTCCAGAGATATTCAAGGAATCCCATGTGGACTGGCCAAAAATGCTCCAGTGCCATTTCGTGCACTATAAACATTTTCCTGTGAAACTTTTGATGTACAGTTTTAAAGGGGACCACTTTTCTCACATTTCGGTGGAAACATATTCATCGTGCATATCCTAGTTCCACAGATACTCCAGGAAACCCATATGGACTGGCCAAAAATGCTCCAGTGCCATTTCTGACACTATAAACATTTTCCTGCGAAACTTTTGATATTCAGTTTCAAAGAGGAACACTTTCTTCACATTTCGATGAAAAAATATTGACCGTACATAGCCTAGTTCCAGAGATATTCCAGGAATCCCATGTGGACTGGCCAAAAATGCTCCAGTGCCATTTCGTGCACTATAAACATTTTCCTGCGAAATTTTTGGTATGCAGTTTCAAAGAGGGACACTTTCTTCACATTTCGATGAAAAAATATTGACCGTGCATACCCTAGTTCCAGAGATATTCAAGGAATCCCATGTGGACTGGCCAAAAATGCTCCAGTGCCATTTCGTGCACTATAAACATTTTCCTGCGAAATTTTTGGTATGCAGTTTCAAAGAGGGACACTTTCTTCACATTTCGGTGAAAAAATATTGACCGTGCATACCCTAGTTCCAGAGATATTCAAGGAATCCCATGTGGACTGGCCAAAAATGCTCCAGTGCCATTTCGTGCACTATAAACATTTTCCTGTGAAACTTTTGATGTACAGTTTCAAAGAGGATCACTTTCCTTACATTTCGGTGAAAAAATATTCACAGTGCATATCCTAGTTCTAGAGATATTTAAGGAATCCCATGTGGACTGGCCAAAAATGCTCCAGTGCCATTTCTGACACTATAAACATTTTCCTGCGAAACTTTTGATATTCAGTTTCAAAGAGGAACACTTTCTTCACATTTCGATGAAAAAATATTGACCGTGCATAGCCTAGTTCCAGAGATATTCCAGGAATCCCATGTGGACTGGCCAAAAATGCTCCAGTGCCATTTCGTGCACTATAAACATTTTCCTGCGAAATTTTTGGTATGCAGTTTCAAAGAGGGACACTTTCTTCACATTTCGATGAAAAAATATTGACCGTGCATACCCTAGTTCCAGAGATATTCAAGGAATCCCATGTGGACTGGCCAAAAATGCTCCAGTGCCATTTCGTGCACTATAAACATTTTCCTGTGAAACTTTTGATGTACAGTTTCAAAGAGGATCACTTTCCTTACATTTCGGTGAAAAAATATTCACAGTGCATATCCTAGTTCTAGAGATATTTAAGGAATCCCATGTGGACTGGCCAAAAATGCTCCAGTGCCATTTCGTGCACTATAAACATTTTCATGCGAAACTTTTGATATGTAGTTTCAAAGAAGGACACTTTCTTCACATTTCGGTGAAAAAATATTGACCGTGCATAGCCTAGTTCCAGAGATATTCCAGGAATCCCATGTGGACTGGCCAAAAATGCTCCAGTGCCATTTCGTGCACTATAAACATTTTCCTGTGAAACTTTTGATATACAGTTTTAAAGGGGACTTTTCTCACATTTCGGTGGAAACATATTCATCGTGCGTATCCTAGTTCTAGAGATATTTAAGGAATCCCATGTGGACTGGCCAAAAATGCTCCAGTGCCATTTCGTGCACTATAAACATTTTCCTGTGAAACTTTTGATGTACAGTTGCAAAGAGGATCACTTTCCTTACATTTCGGTGAAAAAATATTCACAGTGCATATCCTAGTTCTAGAGATATTTAAGGAATCCCATGTGGACTGGCCAAAAATGCTCCAGTGCCATTTCGTGCACTATAAACATTTTCATGCGAAACTTTTGATATGTAGTTTCAAAGAAGGACACTTTCTTCACATTTCGGTGAAAAAATATTGACCGTGCATAGCCTAGTTCCAGAGATATTCCAGGAATCCCATGTGGACTGGCCAAAAATGCTCCAGTGCCATTTCGTGCACTATAAACATTTTCCTGTGAAACTTTTGATGTACAGTTTCAAAGAGGATCACTTTCCTTACATTTCGGTGAAAAAATATTCACAGTGCATATCCTAGTTCTAGAGATATTTAAGGAATCCCATGTGGACTGGCCAAAAATGCTCCAGTGCCATTTCGTGCACTATAAACATTTTCATTCGAAATTTTTGGTATGCAGTTTCAAAGAGGGACACTTTCTTCACATTTCGGTGAAAAAATATTGACCGTGCATAGCCTAGTTCCAGAGATATTCAAGGAATCCCATGTGGACTGGCCAAAAATGCTCCAGTGCCATTTCGTGCACTATAAACATTTTCCTGTGAAACTTTTGATGTACAGTTTCAAAGAGGATCACTTTCCTTACATTTCGGTGAAAAAATATTCACAGTGCATATCCTAGTTCTCGAGATATTTAAGGAATCCCATATGGACTGGCCAAAAATGCTCCAGTGCCATTTCGTGCACTATAAACATTTTCCTGCGAAATTTTTGGTATGCAGTTTCAAAGAGGGACACTTTCTTCACATTTCGGTGAAAAAATATTGACCGTGCATACCCTAGTTCCAGAGATATTCAAGGAATCCCATGTGGACTGGCCAAAAATGCTCCAGTGCCATTTCGTGCACTATAAACATTTTCCTGTGAAACTTTTGATGTACAGTTTCAAAGAGGATCACTTTCCTTACATTTCGGTGAAAAAATATTCACAGTGCATATCCTAGTTCTAGAGATATTTAAGGAATCCCATGTGGACTGGCCAAAAATGCTCCAGTGCCATTTCTGACACTATAAACATTTTCCTGCGAAACTTTTGATATTCAGTTTCAAAGAGGAACACTTTCTTCACATTTCGATGAAAAAATATTGACCGTGCATAGCCTAGTTCCAGAGATATTCCAGGAATCCCATGTGGACTGGCCAAAAATGCTCCAGTGCCATTTCGTGCACTATAAACATTTTCCTGCGAAATTTTTGGTATGCAGTTTCAAAGAGGGACACTTTCTTCACATTTCGATGAAAAAATATTGACCGTGCATACCCTAGTTCCAGAGATATTCAAGGAATCCCATGTGGACTGGCCAAAAATGCTCCAGTGCCATTTCGTGCACTATAAACATTTTCCTGTGAAACTTTTGATGTACAGTTTCAAAGAGGATCACTTTCCTTACATTTCGGTGAAAAAATATTCACAGTGCATATCCTAGTTCTAGAGATATTTAAGGAATCCCATGTGGACTGGCCAAAAATGCTCCAGTGCCATTTCGTGCACTATAAACATTTTCATTCGAAATTTTTGGTATGCAGTTTCAAAGAGGGACACTTTCTTCACATTTCGGTGAAAAAATATTGACCGTGCATAGCCTAGTTCCAGAGATATTCAAGGAATCCCATGTGGACTGGCCAAAAATGCTCCAGTGCCATTTCGTGCACTATAAACATTTTCCTGTGAAACTTTTGATGTACAGTTTCAAAGAGGATCACTTTCCTTACATTTCGGTGAAAAAATATTCACAGTGCATATCCTAGTTCTAGAGATATTTAAGGAATCCCATGTGGACTGGCCAAAAATGCTCCAGTGCCATTTCGTGCACTATAAACATTTTCATGCGAAACTTTTGATATGTAGTTTCAAAGAAGGACACTTTCTTCACATTTCGGTGAAAAAATATTGACCGTGCATAGCCTAGTTCCAGAGATATTCCAGGAATCCCATGTGGACTGGCCAAAAATGCTCCAGTGCCATTTCGTGCACTATAAACATTTTCCTGTGAAACTTTTGATGTACAGTTTCAAAGAGGATCACTTTCCTTACATTTCGGTGAAAAAATATTCACAGTGCATATCCTAGTTCTAGAGATATTTAAGGAATCCCATGTGGACTGGCCAAAAATGCTCCAGTGCCATTTCGTGCACTATAAACATTTTCATGCGAAACTTTTGATATGTAGTTTCAAAGAAGGACACTTTCTTCACATTTCGGTGAAAAAATATTGACCGTGCATAGCCTAGTTCCAGAGATATTCCAGGAATCCCATGTGGACTGGCCAAAAATGCTCCAGTGCCATTTCGTGCACTATAAACATTTTCCTGTGAAACTTTTGATATACAGTTTTAAAGGGGACTTTTCTCACATTTCGGTGGAAACATATTCATCGTGCGTATCCTAGTTCTAGAGATATTTAAGGAATCCCATGTGGACTGGCCAAAAATGCTCCAGTGCCATTTCGTGCACTATAAACATTTTCCTGTGAAACTTTTGATGTACAGTTTCAAAGAGGATCACTTTCCTTACATTTCGGTGAAAAAATATTCACAGTGCATATCCTAGTTCTAGAGATATTTAAGGAATCCCATGTGGACTGGCCAAAAATGCTCCAGTGCCATTTCGTGCACTATAAACATTTTCATGCGAAACTTTTGATATGTAGTTTCAAAGAAGGACACTTTCTTCACATTTCGGTGAAAAAATATTGACCGTGCATAGCCTAGTTCCAGAGATATTCCAGGAATCCCATGTGGACTGGCCAAAAATGCTCCAGTGCCATTTCGTGCACTATAAACATTTTCCTGTGAAACTTTTGATGTACAGTTTCAAAGAGGATCACTTTCCTTACATTTCGGTGAAAAAATATTCACAGTGCATATCCTAGTTCTAGAGATATTTAAGGAATCCCATGTGGACTGGCCAAAAATGCTCCAGTGCCATTTCGTGCACTATAAACATTTTCATTCGAAATTTTTGGTATGCAGTTTCAAAGAGGGACACTTTCTTCACATTTCGGTGAAAAAATATTGACCGTGCATAGCCTAGTTCCAGAGATATTCAAGGAATCCCATGTGGACTGGCCAAAAATGCTCCAGTGCCATTTCGTGCACTATAAACATTTTCCTGTGAAACTTTTGATGTACAGTTTCAAAGAGGATCACTTTCCTTACATTTCGGTGAAAAAATATTCACAGTGCATATCCTAGTTCTAGAGATATTTAAGGAATCCCATGTGGACTGGCCAAAAATGCTCCAGTGCCATTTCGTGCACTATAAACATTTTCCTGCGAAACTTTTGATATGTACAGTCGAACTTCTCTATAGTGAACTTCTATACAATGAAGCACTCCCTATTATGAATTTTTTTCAAGTACACTGCTTTTTCGTTCAATTTCTGGTCTTGTTTGATCTCTGTATAATGAATTTCTATACAGTGAATATTTCTATACAATGAACAAGTTTTACAGTTGCAATCTCCGATTTCATACGTTTTTGTCTCCTTATAATGAATTTTTTCAAATAATTTTCCCTTGGCTATACTAGTAGCACTGTATCCCGATGGAAAAGTAAACTTTATATGGGCATCCCCGAAATTTGAAAATGACAACAGAAAAAGATAAAAAATGACCATCACTAACAATTTCGACTTCTGCATTGAGTTACTTGCATTAAGTGAACAAACAGTGTGAAAATGTCGCAGCGAAATAGTCTCTCTATTGAAAAACAATTGTTGATTATTAATAAAGTTGAAGAAGGTGGAGCAAAAAATAAAGATTTTGCTAAACAATTTGGAATTCTGCCTACCACTTTTGTGGAGATGAAAAATGATGTACCTAATAAAGTTTTCGAGTGTCTTAATTTATTAGAAGCTTTCGTTGAAGAACAAAAATGGAAAAGTGTAATCCAAACTGAAATTACTGATTACTTAAAATAAAAATTTAAAAAAGTATTCTGTTTTCTATATAATGAAATTTCTATATAATGAAGTAATTTTGTGGTCCCTTCGACTTCACTATAGGGAAGTTCGACTGTAGTTTCAAAGAAGGACACTTTCTTCACATTTCGGTGAAAAAATATTGACCGTGCATAGCCTAGTTCCAGAGATATTCCAGGAATCCCATGTGGACTGGCCAAAAATGCTCCAGTGCCATTTCGTGCACTATAAACATTTTCCTGTGAAACTTTTGATATACAGTTTTAAAGGGGACCACTTTTCTCACATTTCGGTGGAAACATATTCATCGTGCGTATCCTAGTTCCACAGATACTCCAGGAAACCCATATGGACTGGCCAAAAATGCTCCAGTGCCATTTCTGACACTATAAACATTTTCCTGCGAAACTTTTGATATTCAGTTTCAAAGAGGAACACTTTCTTCACATTTCGATGAAAAACAATTGACCGTGCATAGCCTAGATCCAGAGATATTCAAGGAATCCCATGTGGACTGGCCAAAAATGCTCCAGTGCCATTTCGTGCACTATTAACATTTTCCTGTGAAACTTCTGATATACAGTTTCAAAGAGGATCACTTTCCTTACATTTCGGTGAAAAAATATTCACAGTGCATATCCTAGTTCTAGAGATATTCAAGGAATCTCATGTGGACTATCCAAAAATGCTCCAGTGCCATTTCGTGCACTATAAACATTTTCCTGAGAAACTTTTGATATGTAGTTTCAAGAAGGACACTTTCTTAACATTTCGGTGAAAAAATATTGACCGTGCATAGCCTAGTTCCAGAGATATTCCAGGAATCCTATGTGGACTGGTCAAAAATGCTCCAGTGCCATTTCGTGCATTATAAACATTTTCCTGTGAAACTTTTGATATACAGTTTTAAAGGGGACTTTTCTCACATTTCGGTGGAAACATATTCATCGTGCGTATCCTAGTTCTAGAGATATTTAAGGAATCCCATGTGGACTGGCCAAAAATGCTCCAGTGCCATTTCGTGCACTATAAACATTTTCCTGTGAAACTTTTGATGTACAGTTTCAAAGAGGATCACTTTCCTTACATTTCGGTGAAAAAATATTCACAGTGCATATCCTAGTTCTAGAGATATTCAAGGAATCTCATGTGGACTATCCAAAAATGCTCCAGTGCCATTTCGTGCACTATAAACATTTTCCTGAGAAACTTTTGATATGTAGTTTCAAGAAGGACACTTTCTTAACATTTCGGTGAAAAAATATTGACCGTGCATAGCCTAGTTCCAGAGATATTCCAGGAATCCTATGTGGACTGGTCAAAAATGCTCCAGTGCCATTTCGTGCATTATAAACATTTTCCTGTGAAACTTTTGATATACAGTTTTAAAGGGGACTTTTCTCACATTTCGGTGGAAACATATTCATCGTGCGTATCCTAGTTCTAGAGATATTTAAGGAATCCCATGTGGACTGGCCAAAAATGCTCCAGTGCCATTTCGTGCACTATTAACATTTTCCTGTGAAACTTCTGATATACAGTTTCAAAGAGGATCACTTTCCTTACATTTCGGTGAAAAAATATTCACAGTGCATATCCTAGTTCTAGAGATATTCAAGGAATCTCATGTGGACTATCCAAAAATGCTCCAGTGCCATTTCGTGCACTATAAACATTTTCCTGAGAAACTTTTGATATGTAGTTTCAAGAAGGACACTTTCTTAACATTTCGGTGAAAAAATATTGACCGTGCATAGCCTAGTTCCAGAGATATTCCAGGAATCCTATGTGGACTGGTCAAAAATGCTCCAGTGCCATTTCGTGCATTATAAACATTTCCTGTGAAACTTTTGATATACAGTTTTAAAGGGGACTTTTCTCACATTTCGGTGGAAACATATTCATCGTGCGTATCCTAGTTCTAGAGATATTTAAGGAATCCCATGTGGACTGGCCAAAAATGCTCCAGTGCCATTTCTGACACTATAAACATTTTCCTGCGAAACTTTTGATATTCAGTTTCAAAGAGGAACACTTTCTTCACATTTCGATGAAAAAATATTGACCGTGCATAGCCTAGTTCCAGAGATATTCAAGGAATCCCATATGGACTGGCCAAAAATGCTCCAGTGCCATTTCGTGCACTATAAACATTTTCCTGCGAAATTTTTGGTATGCAGTTTCAAAAAGGGACACTTTCTTCACATTTCGATGAAAAAATATTGACCGTGCATACCCTAGTTCCAGAGATATTCAAGGAATCCCATGTGGACTGGCCAAAAATGCTCCAGTGCCATTTCGTGCACTATAAACATTTTCCTGTGAAACTTTTGATGTACAGTTTCAAAGAGGATCACTTTCCTTACATTTCGGTGAAAAAATATTCACAGTGCATATCCTAGTTCTAGAGATATTTAAGGAATCCCATGTGGACTGGCCAAAAATGCTCCAGTGCCATTTCGTGCACTATAAACATTTTCATTCGAAATTTTTGGTATGCAGTTTCAAAGAGGGACACTTTCTTCACATTTCGGTGAAAAAATATTGACCGTGCATAGCCTAGTTCCAGAGATATTCAAGGAATCCCATGTGGACTGGCCAAAAATGCTCCAGTGCCATTTCGTGCACTATAAACATTTTCCTGTGAAACTTTTGATGTACAGTTTCAAAGAGGATCACTTTCCTTACATTTCGGTGAAAAAATATTCACAGTGCATATCCTAGTTCTAGAGATATTTAAGGAATCCCATGTGGACTGGCCAAAAATGCTCCAGTGCCATTTCGTGCACTATAAACATTTTCATGCGAAACTTTTGATATGTAGTTTCAAAGAAGGACACTTTCTTCACATTTCGGTGAAAAAATATTGACCGTGCATAGCCTAGTTCCAGAGATATTCCAGGAATCCCATGTGGACTGGCCAAAAATGCTCCAGTGCCATTTCGTGCACTATAAACATTTTCCTGTGAAACTTTTGATGTACAGTTTCAAAGAGGATCACTTTCCTTACATTTCGGTGAAAAAATATTCACAGTGCATATCCTAGTTCTAGAGATATTTAAGGAATCCCATGTGGACTGGCCAAAAATGCTCCAGTGCCATTTCGTGCACTATAAACATTTTCATGCGAAACTTTTGATATGTAGTTTCAAAGAAGGACACTTTCTTCACATTTCGGTGAAAAAATATTGACCGTGCATAGCCTAGTTCCAGAGATATTCCAGGAATCCCATGTGGACTGGCCAAAAATGCTCCAGTGCCATTTCGTGCACTATAAACATTTTCCTGTGAAACTTTTGATATACAGTTTTAAAGGGGACTTTTCTCACATTTCGGTGGAAACATATTCATCGTGCGTATCCTAGTTCTAGAGATATTTAAGGAATCCCATGTGGACTGGCCAAAAATGCTCCAGTGCCATTTCGTGCACTATAAACATTTTCCTGTGAAACTTTTGATGTACAGTTTCAAAGAGGATCACTTTCCTTACATTTCGGTGAAAAAATATTCACAGTGCATATCCTAGTTCTAGAGATATTTAAGGAATCCCATGTGGACTGGCCAAAAATGCTCCAGTGCCATTTCGTGCACTATAAACATTTTCATGCGAAACTTTTGATATGTAGTTTCAAAGAAGGACACTTTCTTCACATTTCGGTGAAAAAATATTGACCGTGCATAGCCTAGTTCCAGAGATATTCCAGGAATCCCATGTGGACTGGCCAAAAATGCTCCAGTGCCATTTCGTGCACTATAAACATTTTCCTGTGAAACTTTTGATGTACAGTTTCAAAGAGGATCACTTTCCTTACATTTCGGTGAAAAAATATTCACAGTGCATATCCTAGTTCTAGAGATATTTAAGGAATCCCATGTGGACTGGCCAAAAATGCTCCAGTGCCATTTCGTGCACTATAAACATTTTCATTCGAAATTTTTGGTATGCAGTTTCAAAGAGGGACACTTTCTTCACATTTCGGTGAAAAAATATTGACCGTGCATAGCCTAGTTCCAGAGATATTCAAGGAATCCCATGTGGACTGGCCAAAAATGCTCCAGTGCCATTTCGTGCACTATAAACATTTTCCTGTGAAACTTTTGATGTACAGTTTCAAAGAGGATCACTTTCCTTACATTTCGGTGAAAAAATATTCACAGTGCATATCCTAGTTCTAGAGATATTTAAGGAATCCCATGTGGACTGGCCAAAAATGCTCCAGTGCCATTTCGTGCACTATAAACATTTTCCTGCGAAACTTTTGATATGTACAGTCGAACTTCTCTATAGTGAACTTCTATACAATGAAGCACTCCCTATTATGAATTTTTTTCAAGTACACTGCTTTTTCGTTCAATTTCTGGTCTTGTTTGATCTCTGTATAATGAATTTCTATACAGTGAATATTTCTATACAATGAACAAGTTTTACAGTTGCAATCTCCGATTTCATACGTTTTTGTCTCCTTATAATGAATTTTTTCAAATAATTTTCCCTTGGCTATACTAGTAGCACTGTATCCCGATGGAAAAGTAAACTTTATATGGGCATCCCCGAAATTTGAAAATGACAACAGAAAAAGATAAAAAATGACCATCACTAACAATTTCGACTTCTGCATTGAGTTACTTGCATTAAGTGAACAAACAGTGTGAAAATGTCGCAGCGAAATAGTCTCTCTATTGAAAAACAATTGTTGATTATTAATAAAGTTGAAGAAGGTGGAGCAAAAAATAAAGATTTTGCTAAACAATTTGGAATTCTGCCTACCACTTTTGTGGAGATGAAAAATGATGTACCTAATAAAGTTTTCGAGTGTCTTAATTTATTAGAAGCTTTCGTTGAAGAACAAAAATGGAAAAGTGTAATCCAAACTGAAATTACTGATTACTTAAAATAAAAATTTAAAAAAGTATTCTGTTTTCTATATAATGAAATTTCTATATAATGAAGTAATTTTGTGGTCCCTTCGACTTCACTATAGGGAAGTTCGACTGTAGTTTCAAAGAAGGACACTTTCTTCACATTTCGGTGAAAAAATATTGACCGTGCATAGCCTAGTTCCAGAGATATTCCAGGAATCCCATGTGGACTGGCCAAAAATGCTCCAGTGCCATTTCGTGCACTATAAACATTTTCCTGTGAAACTTTTGATATACAGTTTTAAAGGGGACCACTTTTCTCACATTTCGGTGGAAACATATTCATCGTGCGTATCCTAGTTCCACAGATACTCCAGGAAACCCATATGGACTGGCCAAAAATGCTCCAGTGCCATTTCTGACACTATAAACATTTTCCTGCGAAACTTTTGATATTCAGTTTCAAAGAGGAACACTTTCTTCACATTTCGATGAAAAACAATTGACCGTGCATAGCCTAGATCCAGAGATATTCAAGGAATCCCATGTGGACTGGCCAAAAATGCTCCAGTGCCATTTCGTGCACTATTAACATTTTCCTGTGAAACTTCTGATATACAGTTTCAAAGAGGATCACTTTCCTTACATTTCGGTGAAAAAATATTCACAGTGCATATCCTAGTTCTAGAGATATTCAAGGAATCTCATGTGGACTATCCAAAAATGCTCCAGTGCCATTTCGTGCACTATAAACATTTTCCTGAGAAACTTTTGATATGTAGTTTCAAGAAGGACACTTTCTTAACATTTCGGTGAAAAAATATTGACCGTGCATAGCCTAGTTCCAGAGATATTCCAGGAATCCTATGTGGACTGGTCAAAAATGCTCCAGTGCCATTTCGTGCATTATAAACATTTTCCTGTGAAACTTTTGATATACAGTTTTAAAGGGGACTTTTCTCACATTTCGGTGGAAACATATTCATCGTGCGTATCCTAGTTCTAGAGATATTTAAGGAATCCCATGTGGACTGGCCAAAAATGCTCCAGTGCCATTTCGTGCACTATAAACATTTTCCTGTGAAACTTTTGATGTACAGTTTCAAAGAGGATCACTTTCCTTACATTTCGGTGAAAAAATATTCACAGTGCATATCCTAGTTCTAGAGATATTCAAGGAATCTCATGTGGACTATCCAAAAATGCTCCAGTGCCATTTCGTGCACTATAAACATTTTCCTGAGAAACTTTTGATATGTAGTTTCAAGAAGGACACTTTCTTAACATTTCGGTGAAAAAATATTGACCGTGCATAGCCTAGTTCCAGAGATATTCCAGGAATCCTATGTGGACTGGTCAAAAATGCTCCAGTGCCATTTCGTGCATTATAAACATTTTCCTGTGAAACTTTTGATATACAGTTTTAAAGGGGACTTTTCTCACATTTCGGTGGAAACATATTCATCGTGCGTATCCTAGTTCTAGAGATATTTAAGGAATCCCATGTGGACTGGCCAAAAATGCTCCAGTGCCATTTCGTGCACTATTAACATTTTCCTGTGAAACTTCTGATATACAGTTTCAAAGAGGATCACTTTCCTTACATTTCGGTGAAAAAATATTCACAGTGCATATCCTAGTTCTAGAGATATTCAAGGAATCTCATGTGGACTATCCAAAAATGCTCCAGTGCCATTTCGTGCACTATAAACATTTTCCTGAGAAACTTTTGATATGTAGTTTCAAGAAGGACACTTTCTTAACATTTCGGTGAAAAAATATTGACCGTGCATAGCCTAGTTCCAGAGATATTCCAGGAATCCTATGTGGACTGGTCAAAAATGCTCCAGTGCCATTTCGTGCATTATAAACATTTCCTGTGAAACTTTTGATATACAGTTTTAAAGGGGACTTTTCTCACATTTCGGTGGAAACATATTCATCGTGCGTATCCTAGTTCTAGAGATATTTAAGGAATCCCATGTGGACTGGCCAAAAATGCTCCAGTGCCATTTCTGACACTATAAACATTTTCCTGCGAAACTTTTGATATTCAGTTTCAAAGAGGAACACTTTCTTCACATTTCGATGAAAAAATATTGACCGTGCATAGCCTAGTTCCAGAGATATTCAAGGAATCCCATATGGACTGGCCAAAAATGCTCCAGTGCCATTTCGTGCACTATAAACATTTTCCTGCGAAATTTTTGGTATGCAGTTTCAAAAAGGGACACTTTCTTCACATTTCGATGAAAAAATATTGACCGTGCATACCCTAGTTCCAGAGATATTCAAGGAATCCCATGTGGACTGGCCAAAAATGCTCCAGTGCCATTTCGTGCACTATAAACATTTTCCTGTGAAACTTTTGATGTACAGTTTCAAAGAGGATCACTTTCCTTACATTTCGGTGAAAAAATATTCACAGTGCATATCCTAGTTCTAGAGATATTTAAGGAATCCCATGTGGACTGGCCAAAAATGCTCCAGTGCCATTTCGTGCACTATAAACATTTTCATGCGAAACTTTTGATATGTAGTTTCAAAGAAGGACACTTTCTTCACATTTCGGTACAAAAAATATTGACCGTGCATAGCCTAGTTCCAGAGATATTCCAGGAATCCCATGTGGACTGGCCAAAAATGCTCCAGTGCCATTTCGTGCACTATAAACATTTTCCTGTGAAACTTTTGATATACAGTTTTAAAGGGGACTTTTCTCACATTTCGGTGGAAACATATTCATCGTGCGTATCCTAGTTCTAGAGATATTTAAGGAATCCCATGTGGACTGGCCAAAAATGCTCCAGTGCCATTTCGTGCACTATAAACATTTTCATGCGAAACTTTTGATATGTAGTTTCAAAGAAGGACACTTTCTTCACATTTCGGTGAAAAAATATTGACCGTGCATAGCCTAGTTCCAGAGATATTCCAGGAATCCCATGTGGACTGGCCAAAAATGCTCCAGTGCCATTTCGTGCACTATAAAAATTTTCCTGTGAAACTTTTGATGTACAGTTTCAAAGAGGATCACTTTCCTTACATTTCGGTGAAAAAATATTCACAGTGCATATCCTAGTTCTAGAGATATTTAAGGAATCCCATGTGGACTGGCCAAAAATGCTCCAGTGCCATTTCGTGCACTATAAACATTTTCCTGCGAAATTTTTGGTATGCAGTTTCAAAGAGGGACACTTTCTTCACATTTCGGTGAAAAAATATTGACCGTGCATACCCTAGTTCCAGAGATATTCAAGGAATCCCATGTGGACTGGCCAAAAATGCTCCAGTGCCATTTCGTGCACTATAAACATTTTCCTGCGAAATTTTTGGTATGCAGTTTCAAAGAGGGACACTTTCTTCACATTTCGGTGAAAAAATATTGACCGTGCATACCCTAGTTCCAGAGATATTCAAGGAATCCCATGTGGACTGGCCAAAAATGCTCCAGTGCCATTTCGTGCACTATAAACATTTTCCTGTGAAACTTTTGATGTACAGTTTCAAAGAGGATCACTTTCCTTACATTTCGGTGAAAAAATATTCACAGTGCATATCCTAGTTCTCAAGATATTTAAGGAATCCCATATGGACTGGCCAAAAATGCTCCAGTGCCATTTCGTGCACTATAAACATTTTCCTGCGAAATTTTTGGTATGCAGTTTCAAAGAGGGACACTTTCTTCACATTTCGGTGAAAAAATATTGACCGTGCATACCCTAGTTCCAGAGATATTCAAGGAATCCCATGTGGACTGGCCAAAAATGCTCCAGTGCCATTTCGTGCACTATAAACATTTTCCTGTGAAACTTTTGATGTACAGTTTCAAAGAGGATCACTTTCCATACATTTCGGTGAAAAAATATTCACAGTGCATATCCTAGTTCTAGAGATATTTAAGGAATCCCATGTGGACTGGCCAAAAATGCTCCAGTGCCATTTCTGACACTATAAACATTTTCCTGCGAAACTTTTGATATTCAGTTTCAAAGAGGAACACTTTCTTCACATTTCGATGAAAAAATATTGACCGTGCATAGCCTAGTTCCAGAGATATTCAAGGAATCCCATATGGACTGGCCAAAAATGCTCCAGTGCCATTTCGTGCACTATAAACATTTTCCTGTGAAACTTTTGATATACAGTTTTAAAGGGGACCACTTTTCTCACATTTCGGTGGAAACATATTCATCGTGCGTATCCTAGTTCCACAGATACTCCAGGAAACCCATATGGACTGGCCAAAAATGCTCCAGTGCCATTTCTGACACTATAAACATTTTCCTGCGAAACTTTTGATATTCAGTTTCAAAGAGGAACACTTTCTTCACATTTCGATGAAAAAATATTGACCGTGCATAGCCTAGTTCCAGAGATATTCCAGGAATCCCATGTGGACTGGCCAAAAATGCTCCAGTGCCATTTCGTGCACTATAAACATTTTCCTGTGAAACTTTTGATATACAGTTTTAAAGGGGACCACTTTTCTCACATTTCGGTGGAAACATATTCATCGTGCGTATCCTAGTTCCACAGATACTCCAGGAAACCCATATGGACTGGCCAAAAATGCTCCAGTGCCATTTCTGACACTATAAACATTTTCCTGCGAAACTTTTGATATTCAGTTTCAAAGAGGAACACTTTCTTCACATTTCGATGAAAAAATATTGACCGTGCATAGCCTAGTTCCAGAGATATTCAAGGAATCCCATATGGACTGGCCAAAAATGCTCCAGTGCCATTTCGTGCACTATAAACATTTTCCTGCGAAATTTTTGGTATGCAGTTTCAAAGAGGGACACTTTCTTCACATTTCGATGAAAAAATATTGACCGTGCATACCCTAGTTCCAGAGATATTCAAGGAATCCCATGTGGACTGGCCAAAAATGCTCCAGTGCCATTTCGTGCACTATAAACATTTTCCTGTGAAACTTTTGATGTACAGTTTCAAAGAGGATCACTTTCCTTACATTTCGGTGAAAAAATATTCACAGTGCATATCCTAGTTCTAGAGATATTTAAGGAATCCCATGTGGACTGGCCAAAAATGCTCCAGTGCCATTTCGTGCACTATAAACATTTTCATGCGAAACTTTTGATATGTAGTTTCAAAGAACGACACTTTCTTCACATTTCGGTGAAAAAATATTGACCGTGCATAGCCTAGTTCCAGAGATATTCCAGGAATCCCATGTGGACTGGCCAAAAATGCTCCAGTGCCATTTCGTGCACTATAAACATTTTCCTGTGAAACTTTTGATATACAGTTTTAAAGGGGACTTTTCTCACATTTCGGTGGAAACATATTCATCGTGCGTATCCTAGTTCTAGAGATATTTAAGGAATCCCATGTGGACTGGCCAAAAATGCTCCAGTGCCATTTCGTGCACTATAAACATTTTCCTGTGAAACTTTTGATGTACAGATTCAAAGAGGATCACTTTCCTTACATTTCGGTGAAAAAATATTCACAGTGCATATCCTAGTTCTAGAGATATTTAAGGAATCCCATGTGGACTGGCCAAAAATGCTCCAGTGCCATTTCGTGCACTATAAACATTTTCATGCGAAACTTTTGATATGTAGTTTCAAAGAAGGACACTTTCTTCACATTTCGGTGAAAAAATATTGACCGTGCATAGCCTAGTTCCAGAGATATTCCAGGAATCCTATGTGGACTGGTCAAAAATGCTCCAGTGCCATTTCGTGCATTATAAACATTTTCCTGTGAAACTTTTGATATACAGTTTCAAAGAGGATCACTTTCCTTACATTTCGGTGAAAAAATATTCACAGTGCATATCCTAGTTCTAGAGATATTTAAGGAATCTTATGTGGACTGGCCAAAAATGCTCCAGTGCCATTTCGTGCACTATAAACATTTTCCTGCGAAACTTTTGATATGTGGTTTCAAGAAGGACACTTTCTTCACATTTCGGTGAAAAAATATTGACCGTGCATAGCCTAGTTCCAGAGATATTCAAGGAATCCCATATGGACTGGCCAAAAATGCTCCAGTGCCATTTCGTGCACTATAAACATTTTCCTGCGAAATTTTTGGTATGCAGTTTCAAAGAGGGACACTTTCTTCACATTTCGGTGAAAAAATATTGACCGTGCATACCCTAGTTCCAGAGATATTCAAGGAATCCCATGTGGACTGGCCAAAAATGCTCCAGTGCCATTTCGTGCACTATAAACATTTTCCTGTGAAACTTTTGATGTACAGTTTCAAAGAGGATCACTTTCCTTACATTTCGGTGAAAAAATATTCACAGTGCATATCCTAGTTCTAGAGATATTTAAGGAATCCCATATGGACTGGCCAAAAATGCTCCAGTGCCATTTCGTGCACTATAAACATTTTCCTGCGAAATTTTTGGTATGCAGTTTCAAAGAGGGACACTTTCTTCACATTTCGGTGAAAAAATATTGACCGTGCATACCCTAGTTCCAGAGATATTCAAGGAATCCCATGTGGACTGGCCAAAAATGCTCCAGTGCCATTTCGTGCACTATAAACATTTTCCTGTGAAACTTTTGATGTACAGTTTCAAAGAGGATCACTTTCCTTACATTTCGGTGAAAAAATATTCACAGTGCATATCCTAGTTCTAGAGATATTTAAGGAATCCCATGTAGACTGGCCAAAAATGCTCCAGTGCCATTTCGTGCACTATAAACATTTTCCTGCGAAACTTTTGATATGTAGTTTCAAAGAAGGACACTTTCTTCACATTTCGGTGAAAAAATCTTGACCGTGCATAGCCTAGTTCCAGAGATATTCCAGGAATCCCATGTGGACTGGCCAAAAATGCTCCAGTGCCATTTCGTGCACTATAAACATTTTCCTGTGAAACTTTTGATATACAGTTTTAAAGGGGACCACTTTTCTCACATTTCGGTGGAAACATATTCACAGTGCATATCCTAGTTCTAGAGATATTTAAGGAATCCCATGTGGACTGGCCAAAAATGCTCCAGTGCCATTTCGTGCACTATAAACATTTTCCTGCGAAACTTTTGATATGTAGTTTCAAAGAAGGACACTTTCTTCACATTTCGGTGAAAAAATATTGACCGTGCATAGCCTAGTTCCAGAGATATTCCAGGAATCCCATGTGGACTGGCCAAAAATGCTCCAGTGCCATTTCGTGCACTATAAACATTTTCCTGTGAAACTTTTGATATACAGTTTTAAAGGGGACCACTTTTCTCACATTTCGGTGGAAACATATTCATCGTGCGTATCCTAGTTCCACAGATACTCCAGGAAACCCATATGGACTGGCCAAAAATGCTCCAGTGCCATTTCTGACACTATAAACATTTTCCTGCGAAACTTTTGATATTCAGTTTCAAAGAGGAACACTTTCTTCACATTTCGATGAAAAAATATTGACCGTGCATAGCCTAGATCCAGAGATATTCAAGGAATCCCATGTGGACTGGCCAAAAATGCTCCAGTGCCATTTCGTGCACTATTAACATTTTCCTGTGAAACTTTTGATATACAGTTTCAAAGAGGATCACTTTCCTTACATTTCGGTGAAAAAATATTCACAGTGCATATCCTAGTTCTAGAGATATTCAAGGAATCTCATGTGGACTATCCAAAAATGCTCCAGTGCCATTTCGTGCACTATAAACATTTTCCTGAGAAACTTTTGATATGTAGTTTCAAGAAGGACACTTTCTTCACATTTCGGTGAAAAAATATTGACCGTGCATATCCTAGTTCTAGAGATATTCAAGGAATCCCATGTGGACTGGCCAAAAATGCTCCAGTGCCATTTCGTGCACTATAAACATTTTCCTGTGAAACTTTTGATATACAGTTTTAAAAGGGACCACTTTCCCCACATTTCGGTGCAAACATATTCATCGTGCGTATGCTAGTTCCACAGATACTCCAGGAATCCCATGTGGACTGGCCAAAAATGCTCTAGTGCCATTTTTAACACTATAAACATTTTCCTGCGAAACTTTTGATATGCAGTTTCAAAGAGGGACACTTTCTTCACATTTCGGTGAAAAAAGATTGACCGTGCATAGCCTAGTTCCAGAGATATTCAAGGAATCCCATGTGGACTGGCCAAAAATGCTCCAGTGCCATTTCGTGCACTATAAACATTTTCCTGTGAAACTTTTGATATACAGTTTCAAAGAGGATCACTTTCCTTACATTTAAAACACTTTCCTTACATGAAAAAATATTCACAGTGCATATCCTAGTTCTAGAGATATTCAAGGAATCCCATGTGGACTGGCCAAAAATGCTCCAGTGCCATTTCGTGCACTATAAACATTTTCCTGTGAAACTTTTGATATACAGTTTTAAAGGGGACCACTTTTCTCACATTTCGGTGGAAACATATTCATCGTGCGTATCCTAGTTCCACAGATACTCCAGGAAACCCATATGGACTGGCCAAAAATGCTCCAGTGCCATTTCTGACACTATAAACATTTTCCTGCGAAACTTTTGATATTCAGTTTCAAAGAGGAACACTTTCTTCACATTTCGGTGAAAAAATATTGACCGTGCATAGCCTAGTTCCAGAGATATTCAAGGAATCCCATGTGGACTGGCCAAAAATGCTCCAGTGCCATTTCGTGCACTATAAACATTT
This sequence comes from Thecophora atra, assembly GCA_937620795.1. NCBI lineage: Eukaryota > Metazoa > Arthropoda > Insecta > Diptera > Conopidae > Thecophora > Thecophora atra. Next base: position 35,933,834 of record OW569399.1, read on the forward strand.
TCCTGCGAAACTTTTGATATTCAGTTTCAAAGAGGAACACTTTCTTCACATTTCGGTGAAAAAATATTGACCGTGCATAGCCTAGTTCCAGAGATATTTAAGGAATCCCATATGGACTGGCCAAAAATGCTCCAGTGCCATTTCGTGCACTATAAACATTTTCCTGCGAAACTTTTGATATTCAGTTTCAAAGAGGAACACTTTCTTCACATTTCGGTGAAAAAATATTGACCGTGCATAGCCTAGTTCCAGAGATATTCAAGGAATCCCATGTGGACTGGCCAAAAATGCTCCAGTGCCATTTCGTGCACTATAAACATTTTCCTGTGAAACTTTTGATGTACAGTTTCAAAGAGGATCACTTTCCTTACATTTCGGTGAAAAAATATTCACAGTGCATATCCTAGTTCTAGAGATATTTAAGGAATCCCATGTGGACTGGCCAAAAATGCTCCAGTGCCATTTCGTGCACTATAAACATTTTCCTGCGAAACTTTTGATATTCAGTTTCAAAGAGGAACACTTTCTTCACATTTCGATGAAAAAATATTGACCGTGCATAGCCTAGATCCAGAGATATTCAAGGAATCCCATGTGGACTGGCCAAAAATGCTCCAGTGCCATTTCGTGCACTATTAACATTTTCCTGTGAAACTTTTGATATACAGTTTCAAAGAGGATCACTTTCCTTACATTTCGGTGAAAAAATATTCACAGTGCATATCCTAGTTCTAGAGATATTCAAGGAATCTCATGTGGACTATCCAAAAATGCTCCAGTGCCATTTCATGCACTATAAACATTTTCCTGAGAAACTTTTGATGTGTAGTTTCAAGAAGGACACTTTCTTAACATTTCGGTGAAAAAATATTGACCGTGCATAGCCTAGTTCCAGAGATATTCCAGGAATCCTATGTGGACTGGTCAAAAATGCTCCAGTGCCATTTCGTGCATTATAAACATTTTCCTGTGAAACTTTTGATATACAGTTTCAAAGAGGAGCACTTTCCTTACATTTCGGTGAAAAAATATTCACAGTGCATATCCTAGTTCTAGAGATATTCAAGAAATCTTATGTGGACTGGCCAAAAATGCTCCAGTGCCATTTCGTGCACTATAAACATTTTCCTGCGAAACTTTTGATATGTGGTTTCAAGAAGGACACTTTCTTCACATTTCGGTGAAAAAATATTGACCGTGCATAGCCTAGTTCCAGAGATATTCCAGGAATCCCATGTGGACTGGCCAAAAATGCTCCAGTGCCATTTCGTGCACTATAAACATTTTCCTGTGAAACTTTTGATATACAGTTTTAAAGGGGACCACTTTTCTCACATTTCGGTGGAAACATATTCATCGTGCGTATCCTAGTTCCACAGATAATCCAGGAAACCCATATGGACTGGCCAAAAATGCTCCAGTGCCATTTCTGACACTATAAACATTTTCCTGCGAAACTTTTGATATTCAGTTTCAAAGAGGAACACTTTCTTCACATTTCGATGAAAAAATATTGACCGTGCATAGCCTAGATCCAGAGATATTCAAGGAATCCCATGTGGACTGGCCAAAAATGCTCCAGTGCCATTTCGTGCACTATTAACAGTTTCCTGTGAAACTTTTGATATACAGTTTCAAAGAGGATCACTTTCCTTACATTTCGGTGAAAAAATATTCACAGTGCATATCCTAGTTCTAGAGATATTCAAGGAATCTCATGTGGACTATCCAAAAATGCTCCAGTGCCATTTCGTGCACTATAAACATTTTCCTGAGAAACTTTTGATATGTAGTTTCAAGAAGGACACTTTCTTCACATTTCGGTGAAAAAATATTGACCGTGCATATCCTAGTTCTAGAGATATTCAAGGAATCCCATGTGCTCCAGTGCCATTTCGTGCACTATAAACATTTTCCTGTGAAACTTTTGATATACAGTTTTAAAAGGGACCACTTTCCCCACATTTCGGTGGAAACATATTCATCGTGCGTATGCTAGTTCCACAGATACTCCAGGAATCCCATGTGGACTGGCCAAAAATGCTCTAGTGCCATTTTTAACACTATAAACATTAGTTCCAGAGATATTCAAGGAATCCCATGTGGACTGGCCAAAAATGCTCCAGTGCCATTTCGTGCACTATAAACATTTTCCTGTGAAACTTTTGATATACAGTTTCAAAGAGGATCACTTTCCTTACATTTGAAACACTTTCCTTACATGAAAAAATATTCACAGTGCATATCCTAGTTCTAGAGATATTCAAGGAATCCCATGTGGACTGGCCAAAAATGCTCCAGTGCCATTTCGTGCACTATAAACATTTTCCTGTGAAACTTTTGATATACAGTTTTAAAGGGGACCACTTTTCTCACATTTCGGTGGAAACATATTCATCGTGCGTATCCTAGTTCCACAGATACTCCAGGAAACCCATATGGACTGGCCAAAAATGCTCCAGTGCCATTTCTGACACTATAAACATTTTCCTGCGAAACTTTTGATATTCAGTTTCAAAGAGGAACACTTTCTTCACATTTCGGTGAAAAAATATTGACCGTGCATAGCCTAGTTCCAGAGATATTCAAGGAATCCCATGTGGACTGGCCAAAAATGCTCCAGTGCCATTTCGTGCACTATAAACATTTTCCTGCGAAACTTTTGATATTCAGTTTCAAAGAGGAACACTTTCTTCACATTTCGGTGAAAAAATATTGACCGTGCATAGCCTAGTTCCAGAGATATTCAAGGAATCCCATATGGACTGGCCAAAAATGCTCCAGTGCCATTTCGTGCACTATAAACTTTTTCCTGCGAAATTTTTGGTATGCAGTTTCAAAGAGGGACACTTTCTTCACATTTCGGTGAAAAAATATTGACCGTGCATAGCCTAGTTCCAGAGATATTCAAGGAATCCCATGTGGACTGGCCAAAAATGCTCCAGTGCCATTTCGTGCACTATAAACATTTTCCTGTGAAACTTTTGATGTACAGTTTCAAAGAGGATCACTTTCCTTACATTTCGGTGAAAAAATATTCACAGTGCATATCCTAGTTCTAGAGATATTTAAGGAATCCCATGTGGACTGGCCAAAAATGCTCCAGTGCCATTTCGTGCACTATAAACATTTTCCTGCGAAACTTTTGATATTCAGTTTCAAAGAGGAACACTTTCTTCACATTTCGATGAAAAAATATTGACCGTGCATAGCCTAGATCCAGAGATATTCAAGGAATCCCATGTGGACTGGCCAAAAATGCTCCAGTGCCATTTCGTGCACTATTAACATTTTCCTGTGAAACTTTTGATATACAGTTTCAAAGAGGATCACTTTCCTTACATTTCGGTGAAAAAATATTCACAGTGCATATCCTAGTTCTAGAGATATTCAAGGAATCTCATGTGGACTATCCAAAAATGCTCCAGTGCCATTTCATGCACTATAAACATTTTCCTGAGAAACTTTTGATGTGTAGTTTCAAGAAGGACACTTTCTTAACATTTCGGTGAAAAAATATTGACCGTGCATAGCCTAGTTCCAGAGATATTCCAGGAATCCTATGTGGACTGGTCAAAAATGCTCCAGTGCCATTTCGTGCATTATAAACATTTTCCTGTGAAACTTTTGATATACAGTTTCAAAGAGGAGCACTTTCCTTACATTTCGGTGAAAAAATATTCACAGTGCATATCCTAGTTCTAGAGATATTCAAGAAATCTTATGTGGACTGGCCAAAAATGCTCCAGTGCCATTTCGTGCACTATAAACATTTTCCTGCGAAACTTTTGATATGTGGTTTCAAGAAGGACACTTTCTTCACATTTCGGTGAAAAAATATTGACCGTGCATAGCCTAGTTCCAGAGATATTCCAGGAATCCCATGTGGACTGGCCAAAAATGCTCCAGTGCCATTTCGTGCACTATAAACATTTTCCTGTGAAACTTTTGATATACAGTTTTAAAGGGGACCACTTTTCTCACATTTCGGTGGAAACATATTCATCGTGCGTATCCTAGTTCCACAGATAATCCAGGAAACCCATATGGACTGGCCAAAAATGCTCCAGTGCCATTTCTGACACTATAAACATTTTCCTGCGAAACTTTTGATATTCAGTTTCAAAGAGGAACACTTTCTTCACATTTCGATGAAAAAATATTGACCGTGCATAGCCTAGATCCAGAGATATTCAAGGAATCCCATGTGGACTGGCCAAAAATGCTCCAGTGCCATTTCGTGCACTATTAACATTTTCCTGTGAAACTTTTGATATACAGTTTCAAAGAGGATCACTTTCCTTACATTTCGGTGAAAAAATATTCACAGTGCATATCCTAGTTCTAGAGATATTCAAGGAATCTCATGTGGACTATCCAAAAATGCTCCAGTGCCATTTCATGCACTATAAACATTTTCCTGAGAAACTTTTGATGTGTAGTTTCAAGAAGGACACTTTCTTAACATTTCGGTGAAAAAATATTGACCGTGCATAGCCTAGTTCCAGAGATATTCCAGGAATCCTATGTGGACTGGTCAAAAATGCTCCAGTGCCATTTCGTGCACTATAAACATTTTCCTGTGAAACTTTTGATGTACAGTTTCAAAGAGGATCACTTTCCTTACATTTCGGTGAAAAAATATTCACAGTGCATATCCTAGTTCTAGAGATATTTAAGGAATCCCATGTGGACTGGCCAAAAATGCTCCAGTGCCATTTCGTGCACTATAAACATTTTCCTGCGAAACTTTTGATATTCAGTTTCAAAGAGGAACACTTTCTTCACATTTCGATGAAAAAATATTGACCGTGCATAGCCTAGATCCAGAGATATTCAAGGAATCCCATGTGGACTGGCCAAAAATGCTCCAGTGCCATTTCGTGCACTATTAACATTTTCCTGTGAAACTTTTGATATACAGTTTCAAAGAGGATCACTTTCCTTACATTTCGGTGAAAAAATATTCACAGTGCATATCCTAGTTCTAGAGATATTCAAGGAATCTCATGTGGACTATCCAAAAATGCTCCAGTGCCATTTCATGCACTATAAACATTTTCCTGAGAAACTTTTGATGTGTAGTTTCAAGAAGGACACTTTCTTAACATTTCGGTGAAAAAATATTGACCGTGCATAGCCTAGTTCCAGAGATATTCCAGGAATCCTATGTGGACTGGTCAAAAATGCTCCAGTGCCATTTCGTGCATTATAAACATTTTCCTGTGAAACTTTTGATATACAGTTTCAAAGAGGAGCACTTTCCTTACATTTCGGTGAAAAAATATTCACAGTGCATATCCTAGTTCTAGAGATATTCAAGAAATCTTATGTGGACTGGCCAAAAATGCTCCAGTGCCATTTCGTGCACTATAAACATTTTCCTGCGAAACTTTTGATATGTGGTTTCAAGAAGGACACTTTCTTCACATTTCGGTGAAAAAATATTGACCGTGCATAGCCTAGTTCCAGAGATATTCCAGGAATCCCATGTGGACTGGCCAAAAATGCTCCAGTGCCATTTCGTGCACTATAAACATTTTCCTGTGAAACTTTTGATATACAGTTTTAAAGGGGACCACTTTTCTCACATTTCGGTGGAAACATATTCATCGTGCGTATCCTAGTTCCACAGATAATCCAGGAAACCCATATGGACTGGCCAAAAATGCTCCAGTGCCATTTCGTGCACTATTAACATTTTCCTGTGAAACTTTTGATATACAGTTTCAAAGAGGATCACTTTCCTTACATTTCGGTGAAAAAATATTCACAGTGCATATCCTAGTTCTAGAGATATTCAAGGAATCTCATGTGGACTATCCAAAAATGCTCCAGTGCCATTTCATGCACTATAAACATTTTCCTGAGAAACTTTTGATGTGTAGTTTCAAGAAGGACACTTTCTTAACATTTCGGTGAAAAAATATTGACCGTGCATAGCCTAGTTCCAGAGATATTCCAGGAATCCTATGTGGACTGGTCAAAAATGCTCCAGTGCCATTTCGTGCATTATAAACATTTTCCTGTGAAACTTTTGATATACAGTTTCAAAGAGGAGCACTTTCCTTACATTTCGGTGAAAAAATATTCACAGTGCATATCCTAGTTCTAGAGATATTCAAGAAATCTTATGTGGACTGGCCAAAAATGCTCCAGTGCCATTTCGTGCACTATAAACATTTTCCTGCGAAACTTTTGATATGTGGTTTCAAGAAGGACACTTTCTTCACATTTCGGTGAAAAAATATTGACCGTGCATAGCCTAGTTCCAGAGATATTCCAGGAATCCCATGTGGACTGGCCAAAAATGCTCCAGTGCCATTTCGTGCACTATAAACATTTTCCTGTGAAACTTTTGATATACAGTTTTAAAGGGGACCACTTTTCTCACATTTCGGTGGAAACATATTCATCGTGCGTATCCTAGTTCCACAGATAATCCAGGAAACCCATATGGACTGGCCAAAAATGCTCCAGTGCCATTTCTGACACTATAAACATTTTCCTGCGAAACTTTTGATATTCAGTTTCAAAGAGGAACACTTTCTTCACATTTCGATGAAAAAATATTGACCGTGCATAGCCTAGATCCAGAGATATTCAAGGAATCCCATGTGGACTGGCCAAAAATGCTCCAGTGCCATTTCGTGCACTATTAACAGTTTCCTGTGAAACTTTTGATATACAGTTTCAAAGAGGATCACTTTCCTTACATTTCGGTGAAAAAATATTCACAGTGCATATCCTAGTTCTAGAGATATTCAAGGAATCTCATGTGGACTATCCAAAAATGCTCCAGTGCCATTTCGTGCACTATAAACATTTTCCTGAGAAACTTTTGATATGTAGTTTCAAGAAGGACACTTTCTTCACATTTCGGTGAAAAAATATTGACCGTGCATATCCTAGTTCTAGAGATATTCAAGGAATCCCATGTGCTCCAGTGCCATTTCGTGCACTATAAACATTTTCCTGTGAAACTTTTGATATACAGTTTTAAAAGGGACCACTTTCCCCACATTTCGGTGGAAACATATTCATCGTGCGTATGCTAGTTCCACAGATACTCCAGGAATCCCATGTGGACTGGCCAAAAATGCTCTAGTGCCATTTTTAACACTATAAACATTAGTTCCAGAGATATTCAAGGAATCCCATGTGGACTGGCCAAAAATGCTCCAGTGCCATTTCGTGCACTATAAACATTTTCCTGTGAAACTTTTGATATACAGTTTCAAAGAGGATCACTTTCCTTACATTTGAAACACTTTCCTTACATGAAAAAATATTCACAGTGCATATCCTAGTTCTAGAGATATTCAAGGAATCCCATGTGGACTGGCCAAAAATGCTCCAGTGCCATTTCGTGCACTATAAACATTTTCCTGTGAAACTTTTGATATACAGTTTTAAAGGGGACCACTTTTCTCACATTTCGGTGGAAACATATTCATCGTGCGTATCCTAGTTCCACAGATACTCCAGGAAACCCATATGGACTGGCCAAAAATGCTCCAGTGCCATTTCTGACACTATAAACATTTTCCTGCGAAACTTTTGATATTCAGTTTCAAAGAGGAACACTTTCTTCACATTTCGGTGAAAAAATATTGACCGTGCATAGCCTAGTTCCAGAGATATTCAAGGAATCCCATGTGGACTGGCCAAAAATGCTCCAGTGCCATTTCGTGCACTATAAACATTTTCCTGCGAAACTTTTGATATTCAGTTTCAAAGAGGAACACTTTCTTCACATTTCGGTGAAAAAATATTGACCGTGCATAGCCTAGTTCCAGAGATATTCAAGGAATCCCATATGGACTGGCCAAAAATGCTCCAGTGCCATTTCGTGCACTATAAACTTTTTCCTGCGAAATTTTTGGTATGCAGTTTCAAAGAGGGACACTTTCTTCACATTTCGGTGAAAAAATATTGACCGTGCATAGCCTAGTTCCAGAGATATTCAAGGAATCCCATGTGGACTGGCCAAAAATGCTCCAGTGCCATTTCGTGCACTATAAACATTTTCCTGTGAAACTTTTGATGTACAGTTTCAAAGAGGATCACTTTCCTTACATTTCGGTGAAAAAATATTCACAGTGCATATCCTAGTTCTAGAGATATTTAAGGAATCCCATGTGGACTGGCCAAAAATGCTCCAGTGCCATTTCGTGCACTATAAACATTTTCCTGCGAAACTTTTGATATTCAGTTTCAAAGAGGAACACTTTCTTCACATTTCGATGAAAAAATATTGACCGTGCATAGCCTAGATCCAGAGATATTCAAGGAATCCCATGTGGACTGGCCAAAAATGCTCCAGTGCCATTTCGTGCACTATTAACATTTTCCTGTGAAACTTTTGATATACAGTTTCAAAGAGGATCACTTTCCTTACATTTCGGTGAAAAAATATTCACAGTGCATATCCTAGTTCTAGAGATATTCAAGGAATCTCATGTGGACTATCCAAAAATGCTCCAGTGCCATTTCATGCACTATAAACATTTTCCTGAGAAACTTTTGATGTGTAGTTTCAAGAAGGACACTTTCTTAACATTTCGGTGAAAAAATATTGACCGTGCATAGCCTAGTTCCAGAGATATTCCAGGAATCCTATGTGGACTGGTCAAAAATGCTCCAGTGCCATTTCGTGCATTATAAACATTTTCCTGTGAAACTTTTGATATACAGTTTCAAAGAGGAGCACTTTCCTTACATTTCGGTGAAAAAATATTCACAGTGCATATCCTAGTTCTAGAGATATTCAAGAAATCTTATGTGGACTGGCCAAAAATGCTCCAGTGCCATTTCGTGCACTATAAACATTTTCCTGCGAAACTTTTGATATGTGGTTTCAAGAAGGACACTTTCTTCACATTTCGGTGAAAAAATATTGACCGTGCATAGCCTAGTTCCAGAGATATTCCAGGAATCCCATGTGGACTGGCCAAAAATGCTCCAGTGCCATTTCGTGCACTATAAACATTTTCCTGTGAAACTTTTGATATACAGTTTTAAAGGGGACCACTTTTCTCACATTTCGGTGGAAACATATTCATCGTGCGTATCCTAGTTCCACAGATAATCCAGGAAACCCATATGGACTGGCCAAAAATGCTCCAGTGCCATTTCTGACACTATAAACATTTTCCTGCGAAACTTTTGATATTCAGTTTCAAAGAGGAACACTTTCTTCACATTTCGATGAAAAAATATTGACCGTGCATAGCCTAGATCCAGAGATATTCAAGGAATCCCATGTGGACTGGCCAAAAATGCTCCAGTGCCATTTCGTGCACTATTAACAGTTTCCTGTGAAACTTTTGATATACAGTTTCAAAGAGGATCACTTTCCTTACATTTCGGTGAAAAAATATTCACAGTGCATATCCTAGTTCTAGAGATATTCAAGGAATCTCATGTGGACTATCCAAAAATGCTCCAGTGCCATTTCGTGCACTATAAACATTTTCCTGAGAAACTTTTGATATGTAGTTTCAAGAAGGACACTTTCTTCACATTTCGGTGAAAAAATATTGACCGTGCATATCCTAGTTCTAGAGATATTCAAGGAATCCCATGTGCTCCAGTGCCATTTCGTGCACTATAAACATTTTCCTGTGAAACTTTTGATATACAGTTTTAAAAGGGACCACTTTCCCCACATTTCGGTGGAAACATATTCATCGTGCGTATGCTAGTTCCACAGATACTCCAGGAATCCCATGTGGACTGGCCAAAAATGCTCTAGTGCCATTTTTAACACTATAAACATTAGTTCCAGAGATATTCAAGGAATCCCATGTGGACTGGCCAAAAATGCTCCAGTGCCATTTCGTGCACTATAAACATTTTCCTGTGAAACTTTTGATATACAGTTTCAAAGAGGATCACTTTCCTTACATTTGAAACACTTTCCTTACATGAAAAAATATTCACAGTGCATATCCTAGTTCTAGAGATATTTAAGGAATCCCATGTGGACTGGCCAAAAATGCTCCAGTGCCATTTCGTGCACTATTAACAGTTTCCTGTGAAACTTTTGATATACAGTTTCAAAGAGGATCACTTTCCTTACATTTCGGTGAAAAAATATTCACAGTGCATATCCTAGTTCTAGAGATATTCAAGGAATCTCATGTGGACTATCCAAAAATGCTCCAGTGCCATTTCGTGCACTATAAACATTTTCCTGAGAAACTTTTGATATGTAGTTTCAAGAAGGACACTTTCTTCACATTTCGGTGAAAAAATATTGACCGTGCATATCCTAGTTCTAGAGATATTCAAGGAATCCCATGTGCTCCAGTGCCATTTCGTGCACTATAAACATTTTCCTGTGAAACTTTTGATATACAGTTTTAAAAGGGACCACTTTCCCCACATTTCGGTGGAAACATATTCATCGTGCGTATGCTAGTTCCACAGATACTCCAGGAATCCCATGTGGACTGGCCAAAAATGCTCTAGTGCCATTTTTAACACTATAAACATTAGTTCCAGAGATATTCAAGGAATCCCATGTGGACTGGCCAAAAATGCTCCAGTGCCATTTCGTGCACTATAAACATTTTCCTGTGAAACTTTTGATGTACAGTTTCAAAGAGGATCACTTTCCTTACATTTCGGTGAAAAAATATTCACAGTGCATATCCTAGTTCTAGAGATATTTAAGGAATCCCATGTGGACTGGCCAAAAATGCTCCAGTGCCATTTCGTGCACTATAAACATTTTCCTGCGAAACTTTTGATATTCAGTTTCAAAGAGGAACACTTTCTTCACATTTCGATGAAAAAATATTGACCGTGCATAGCCTAGATCCAGAGATATTCAAGGAATCCCATGTGGACTGGCCAAAAATGCTCCAGTGCCATTTCGTGCACTATTAACATTTTCCTGTGAAACTTTTGATATACAGTTTTAAAGGGGACCCTTTTTCTCACATTTCGGTGAAAAAATATTCACAGTGCATATCCTAGTTCTAGAGATATTCAAGGAATCTCATGTGGACTATCCAAAAATGCTCCAGTGCCATTTCTGACACTATAAACATTTTCCTGCGAAACTTTTGATATGCAGTTTCAAAGAGGGACACTTTCTTTACATTTCGGTGAAAAAATATTGACCGTGCGTAGCCTAGTTCCAGAGATATTCAAGGAATCCCATGTGGACTGGCCAAAAATGCTCCAGTGCTATTTCCTGCACTATAAACATTTTCCTGCAAAACTTTTGATATTCAGTTTCAAAGAGGAACACTTTCTTCACATTTCGGTGAAAAAATATTGACCGTGCATAACCTAGTTCCAGAGATATTCAAGGAATCCCATATGGACTGGCCAAAAATGCTCCAGTGCCATTTCGTGCACTATAAACATTTTCCTGCGAAATTTTTGGTATGCAGTTTCAAAGAGGGACACTTTCTTCACATTTCGGTGAAAAAATATTGACCGTGCATACCCTAGTTCCAGAGATATTCAAGGAATCCCATGTGGACTGGCCAAAAATGCTCCAGTGCCATTTCGTGCACTATAAACATTTTCCTGTGAAACTTTTGATATACAGTTTCAAAGAGGATCACTTTCCTTACATTTCGGTGAAAAAATATTCACAGTGCATATCCTAGTTCTAGAGATATTCAAGGAATCTCATGTGGACTATCCAAAAATGCTCCAGTGCCATTTCGTGCACTATAAACATTTTCCTGAGAAACTTTTGATATGTAGTTTCAAGAAGGACACTTTCTTAACATTTCGGTGAAAAAATATTGACCGTGCATAGCCTAGTTCCAGAGATATTCCAGGAATCCTATGTGGACTGGTCAAAAATGCTCCAGTGCCATTTCGTGCATTATAAACATTTTCCTGTGAAACTTTTGATATACAGTTTCAAAGAGGATCACTTTCCTTACATTTCGGTGAAAAAATATTCACAGTGCATATCCTAGTTCTAGAGATATTCAAGAAATCTTATGTGGACTGGCCAAAAATGCTCCAGTGCCATTTCGTGCACTATAAACATTTTCCTGCGAAACTTTTGATATGTGGTTTCAAGAAGGACACTTTCTTCACATTTCGGTGAAAAAGTATTGACCGTGCATAGCCTAGTTCCAGAGATATTCCAGGAATCCTATGTGGACTGGCCAAAAATGCTCCAGTGCCATTTCGTGCACTATAAACATCTTCCTGCGAAATTTTTGATATGCAGTTTCAAAGAGGGACACTTTCTTCACATTTCGGTGAAAAAATATTGACCGTGCGTAGCCTAGTTCCAGAGATATTCAAGGAATCCCATGTGGACTGGCCAAAAATGCTCCAATGCTATTTCCTGCACTATAAACATTTTCCTGCGAAACTTTTGATATTCAGTTTCAAAGAGGAACACTTTCTTCACATTTCGGTGAAAAAATATTGACCGTGCATAACCTAGTTCCAGAGATATTCAAGGAATCCCATATGGACTGGCCAAAAATGCTCCAGTGCCATTTCGTGCACTATAAACATTTTCCTGCGAAATTTTTGGTATGCAGTTTCAAAGAGGGACACTTTCTTCACATTTCGGTGAAAAAATATTGACCGTGCATACCCTAGTTCCAGAGATATTCAAGGAATCCCATGTGGACTGGCCAAAAATGCTCCAGTGCCATTTCGTGCACTATAAACATTTTCCTGTGAAACTTTTGATGTACAGTTTCAAAGAGGATCACTTTCCTTACATTTCGGTGAAAAAATATTCACAGTGCATATCCTAGTTCTAGAGATATTTAAGGAATCCCATGTGGACTGGCCAAAAATGCTCCAGTGCCATTTCGTGCACTATAAACATTTTCCTGCGAAACTTTTGATATTCAGTTTCAAAGAGGAACACTTTCTTCACATTTCGGTGAAAAAATATTGACCGTGCATAGCCTAGTTCCAGAGATATTCAAGGAATCCCATGTGGACTGGCCAAAAATGCTCCAGTGCCATTTCGTGCACTGTAAACATTTTCCTGCGAAACTTTTGATATTCAGTTTCAAAGAGGAACACTTTCTTCACATTTCGGTGAAAAAATATTGACCGTGCATAACCTAGTTCCAGAGATATTCAAGGAATCCCATATGGACTGGCCAAAAATGCTCCAGTGCCATTTCGTGCACTATAAACATTTTCCTGCGAAATTTTTGGTATGCAGTTTCAAAGAGGGACACTTTCTTCACATTTCGGTGAAAAAATATTGACCGTGCATACCCTAGTTCCAGAGATATTCAAGGAATCCCATGTGGACTGGCCAAAAATGCTCCAGTGCCATTTCGTGCACTATAAACATTTTCCTGTGAAACTTTTGATGTACAGTTTCAAAGAGGATCACTTTCCTTACATTTCGGTGAAAAAATATTCACAGTGCATATCCTAGTTCAAGAGATATTTAAGGAATCCCATGTGGACTGGCCAAAAATGCTCCAGTGCCATTTCGTGCACTATAAACATTTTCCTGCGAAACTTTTGATATTCAGTTTCAAAGAGGAACACTTTCTTCACATTTCGATGAAAAAATATTGACCGTGCATAGCCTAGATCCAGAGATATTCAAGGAATCCCATGTGGACTGGCCAAAAATGCTCCAGTGCCATTTCGTGCACTATTAACATTTTCCTGTGAAACTTTTGATGTACAGTTTCAAAGAGGATCACTTTCCTTACATTTCGGTGAAAAAATATTCACAGTGCATATCCTAGTTCTAGAGATATTTAAGGAATCCCATGTGGACTGGCCAAAAATGCTCCAGTGCCATTTCGTGCACTATAAACATTTTCCTGCGAAACTTTTGATATTCAGTTTCAAAGAGGAACACTTTCTTCACATTTCGGTGAAAAAATATTGACCGTGCATAGCCTAGTTCCAGAGATAATCCAGGAATGCTATGTGGACTGGCCAAAAATGCTCCAGTGCCATTTCGTGCAATATAAACATTTTCCTGCGAAACTTTTGATATTCAGTTTCAAAGAGGAACACTTTCTTCACATTTCGGTGAAAAAATATTGACCGTGCATAACCTAGTTCCAGAGATATTCAAGGAATCCCATATGGACTGGCCAAAAATGCTCCAGTGCCATTTCGTGCACTATAAACATTTTCCTGCGAAATTTTTGGTATGCAGTTTCAAAGAGGGACACTTTCTTCACATTTCGGTGAAAAAATATTGACCGTGCATACCCTAGTTCCAGAGATATTCAAGGAATCCCATGTGGACTGGCCAAAAATGCTCCAGTGCCATTTCGTGCACTATAAACATTTTCCTGTGAAACTTTTGATGTACAGTTTCAAAGAGGATCACTTTCCTTACATTTCGGTGAAAAAATATTCACAGTGCATATCCTAGTTCTAGAGATATTTAAGGAATCCCATGTGGACTGGCCAAAAATGCTCCAGTGCCATTTCGTGCATTATAAACATTTTCCTGTGAAACTTTTGATATACAGTTTCAAAGAGGATCACTTTCCTTACATTTCGGTGAAAAAATATTCACAGTGCATATCCTAGTTCTAGAGATATTCAAGAAATCTTATGTGGACTGGCCAAAAATGCTCCAGTGCCATTTCGTGCACTATAAACATTTTCCTGCGAAACTTTTGATATGTGGTTTCAAGAAGGACACTTTCTTCACATTTCGGTGAAAAAATATTGACCGTGCATAGCCTAGTTCCAGAGATATTCCAGGAATCCTATGTGGACTGGCCAAAAATGCTCCAGTGCCATTTCGTGCACTATAAACATCTTCCTGCGAAATTTTTGATATGCAGTTTCAAAGAGGGACACTTTCTTCACATTTCGGTGAAAAAATATTGACCGTGCGTAGCCTAGTTCCAGAGATATTCAAGGAATCCCATGTGGACTGGCCAAAAATGCTCCAGTGCTATTTCCTGCACTATAAACATTTTCCTGTGAAACTTTTGATATACAGTTTCAAAGAGGATCACTTTCATTACATTTCGGTGAAAAAACATTCAAGTGCATATCCTAGTTCTAGAGATATTCAAGAAATCTTATGTGGACTGGCCAAAAATGCTCCAGTGCCATTTCGTGCACTATAAACATTTTCCTGCGAAACTTTTGATATGTGGTTTCAAGAAGGACACTTTCTTCACATTTCGGTGAAAAAATATTGACCGTGCATAGCCTAGTTCCAGAGATAATCCAGGAATCCTATGTGGACTGGCCAAAAATGCTCCAGTGCCATTTCGTCCACTATAAACATTTTGCTGCGAAATTTTTGATATGCAGTTTCAAAGAGGGACACTTTCTTCACACTTAGGTGAAAAAATATTGACCGTGCATAGCCTAGATCCAGAGATATTCAAGGAATCCCATGTGGACTGGCCAAAAATGCTCCAGTGCCATTTCGTGCACTATTAACATTTTCCTGTGAAACTTTTGATATACAGTTTTAAAGGGGACCCTTTTTCTCACATTTCGGTGAAAAAATATTCACAGTGCATATCCTAGTTCTAGAGATATTCAAGGAATCTCATGTGGACTATCCAAAAATGCTCCAGTGCCATTTCTGACACTATAAACATTTTCCTGCGAAACTTTTGATATGCAGTTTCAAAGAGGGACACTTTCTTTACATTTCGGTGAAAAAATATTGACCGTGCGTAGCCTAGTTCCAGAGATATTCAAGGAATCCCATGTGGACTGGCCAAAAATGCTCCAGTGCTATTTCCTGCACTATAAACATTTTCCTGCAAAACTTTTGATATTCAGTTTCAAAGAGGAACACTTTCTTCACATTTCGGTGAAAAAATATTGACCGTGCATAACCTAGTTCCAGAGATATTCAAGGAATCCCATATGGACTGGCCAAAAATGCTCCAGTGCCATTTCGTGCACTATAAACATTTTCCTGCGAAATTTTTGGTATGCAGTTTCAAAGAGGGACACTTTCTTCACATTTCGGTGAAAAAATATTGACCGTGCATACCCTAGTTCCAGAGATATTCAAGGAATCCCATGTGGACTGGCCAAAAATGCTCCAGTGCCATTTCGTGCACTATAAACATTTTCCTGTGAAACTTTTGATATACAGTTTCAAAGAGGATCACTTTCCTTACATTTCGGTGAAAAAATATTCACAGTGCATATCCTAGTTCTAGAGATATTCAAGGAATCTCATGTGGACTATCCAAAAATGCTCCAGTGCCATTTCGTGCACTATAAACATTTTCCTGAGAAACTTTTGATATGTAGTTTCAAGAAGGACACTTTCTTAACATTTCGGTGAAAAAATATTGACCGTGCATAGCCTAGTTCCAGAGATATTCCAGGAATCCTATGTGGACTGGTCAAAAATGCTCCAGTGCCATTTCGTGCATTATAAACATTTTCCTGTGAAACTTTTGATATTCAGTTTCAAAGAGGAACACTTTCTTCACATTTCGGTGAAAAAATATTGACCGTGCATAACCTAGTTCCAGAGATATTCAAGGAATCCCATATGGACTGGCCAAAAATGCTCCAGTGCCATTTCGTGCACTATAAACATTTTCCTGCGAAATTTTTGGTATGCAGTTTCAAAGAGGGACACTTTCTTCACATTTCGGTGAAAAAATATTGACCGTGCATACCCTAGTTCCAGAGATATTCAAGGAATCCCATGTGGACTGGCCAAAAATGCTCCAGTGCCATTTCGTGCACTATAAACATTTTCCTGTGAAACTTTTGATGTACAGTTTCAAAGAGGATCACTTTCCTTACATTTCGGTGAAAAAATATTCACAGTGCATATCCTAGTTCTAGAGATATTTAAGGAATCCCATGTGGACTGGCCAAAAATGCTCCAGTGCCATTTCGTGCATTATAAACATTTTCCTGTGAAACTTTTGATATACAGTTTCAAAGAGGATCACTTTCCTTACATTTCGGTGAAAAAATATTCACAGTGCATATCCTAGTTCTAGAGATATTCAAGAAATCTTATGTGGACTGGCCAAAAATGCTCCAGTGCCATTTCGTGCACTATAAACATTTTCCTGCGAAACTTTTGATATGTGGTTTCAAGAAGGACACTTTCTTCACATTTCGGTGAAAAAATATTGACCGTGCATAGCCTAGTTCCAGAGATATTCCAGGAATCCTATGTGGACTGGCCAAAAATGCTCCAGTGCCATTTCGTGCACTATAAACATCTTCCTGCGAAATTTTTGATATGCAGTTTCAAAGAGGGACACTTTCTTCACATTTCGGTGAAAAAATATTGACCGTGCGTAGCCTAGTTCCAGAGATATTCAAGGAATCCCATGTGGACTGGCCAAAAATGCTCCAGTGCTATTTCCTGCACTATAAACATTTTCCTGTGAAACTTTTGATATACAGTTTCAAAGAGGATCACTTTCATTACATTTCGGTGAAAAAACATTCAAGTGCATATCCTAGTTCTAGAGATATTCAAGAAATCTTATGTGGACTGGCCAAAAATGCTCCAGTGCCATTTCGTGCACTATAAACATTTTCCTGCGAAACTTTTGATATGTGGTTTCAAGAAGGACACTTTCTTCACATTTCGGTGAAAAAATATTGACCGTGCATAGCCTAGTTCCAGAGATAATCCAGGAATCCTATGTGGACTGGCCAAAAATGCTCCAGTGCCATTTCGTCCACTATAAACATTTTGCTGCGAAATTTTTGATATGCAGTTTCAAAGAGGGACACTTTCTTCACACTTAGGTGAAAAAATATTGACCGTGCATACCCTAGTTCCAGAGATATTCAAGGAATCCCATGTGGACTGCCCAAAAATGCTCCAGTGCCATTTCGTGCACTATAAACATTTTCCTGTGAAGCTTTTGATATACAGTTTCAAAGAGGATCACTTTCCTTACATTTCGGTAGAAACATATTCATCGTGCGTATCCTAGTTCCATAGATACTCCAGGAAACCCATATGGACTGTCCAAAAATGCTCCAGTGCCATTTCTGACACTATAAACATTTTCCTGCGAAACTTTTGATATTCAGTTTCAAAGAGGAACACTTTCTTCACATTTCGGTGAAAAAATATTGACCGCGCATAGCCTAGTTCCAGAGATATTCTAGGTGTCCAATGTGGACTGGCCAAAAATGCTCCAGTGCCATTTCGTGCACTCTAAACATTTTCCTGTAAAACTTTTGATATACAGTTTTAAAAGGGACCACTTTCCTCACATTTCGGTGGAAACATATTCATCGTGCGTATGCTAGTTCCACAGATACTCCAGGAATCCCATGTGGACTGGCCAAAAATGCTCTAGTGCCATTTTTAACACTATAAACATTTTCCTGCGAAACTTTTGATATGCAGTTTCAAAGAGGGACACTTTCTTCACATTTCGGTGAAAAAAGATTGACCGTGCATAGCCTAGTTCTAGAGATATTCCAGGTATCCAATGTGGTCTGGCCAAAAAATGCATCAGTGCCATTTCGTGCACTATAAACATTTTCCTGTGAAACTTTTGATATAGAGTTTCAAAGACGATAACTTTCCTTACATTTCGGTGAAAAAATATTCACAGTGCATATCCTAGTTCTAGAGATATTCCACGAATCCCATGTGGACTGGCCAAAAATGCTCCAGTGCCATTTCTGACACTATAAACATTTTCCTGCGAATTTTTTGATATGCAGTTTCAAAGAGGGACACATTTCCTCACATTTCAGTGAAAACATATTCATCGTGGGTATCCTAGTTCCAGAGATACTCCAGGAAACCCATGTGGACTAGCCAAAAATGCTCCAGTGCCATTTCGTGCACTATAAACATTTTCCTGTGAAACTTTTGATATACAGTTTTAAAGGGGACCCTTATTCTCACTTTTCGGTAGAAACATATTCATCGTGCGTTTCCTAGTTCCACAGATACTCCAGGAAACCCATATGGACTGTCCAAAAATGCTCCAGTGCCATTTCTGACACTATAAACATTTTCCTGCGAAACTTTTGATATTCAGTTTCAAAGAGGAACACTTTCTTCACATTTCGGTGAAAAAATATTGACCGTGCATAGCCTAGTTCCAGAGATATTCAAGGAATCCCATGTGGACTGGCCAAAAATGCTCCAGTGCCATTTCGTGCACTATAAACATTTTCCTGTGAAACTTTTGATATACAGTTTTAAAGGGGACCACTTTTCTCACATTTCGGTGGAAACATATTCATCGTGCATATCCTAGTTCCATAGATACTCCAGGAAACCCATATGGACTGGCCAAAAATGCTCCAGTGCCATTTCTGACACTATAAACATTTTCCTGCGAAACTTTTGATATTCAGTTTCAAAGAGGAACACTTTCTTCACATTTCGGTGAAAAAATATTGACCGTGCATAGCCTAGTTCCAGAGATATTCAAGGAATCCCATGTGGACTGGCCAAAAATGCTCCAGTGCCATTTCGTGCACTATAAACATTTTCCTGTGAAACTTTTGATATACAGTTTTAAAGGGGACCACTTTTCTCACATTTCGGTGGAAACATATTCATCGTGCATATCCTAGTTCCACAGATACTCCAGGAAACCCATATGGACTGACCAAAAATGCTCCAGTACCATTTCTGACACTATAAACATTTTCCTGCGAAACTTTTGATATTCAGTTTCAAAGAGGAACACTTTCTTCACATTTCGATGAAAAAATATTGACCGTGCATAGCCTAGATCCAGAGATATTCAAGGAATCCCATGTGGACTGGCCAAAAATGCTCCAGTGCCATTTCTGACACTATAAACATTTTCCTGTAAAGCTTTTGATATACAGTTTCAAAGAGGATCACTTTCCTTACATTTTGGTGAAAACATATTCATCGTGCATATCCTAGTTTCACAGATACTCCAGGAATCCCATATGGACTGGCCAAAAATGCTCCAGTGCCATTTCTGACACTATAAACATTTTCCTGTGAAACTTTTGATATACAGTTTTAAAGGGGACCCTTTTTCTCACATTTCGGTAGAAACATATTCATCGTGCGTATCCTAGTTCCACAGATACTCCAGGAAACCCATATGGACTGTCCAAAAATGCTCCAGTGCCATTTCTGACACTATAAACATTTTCCTGCGAAACTTTTGATATTCAGTTTCAAAGAGGAACACTTTCTTCACATTTCGGTGAAAAAATATTGACCGTGCATAGCCTAGTTCCAGAGATATTCTAGGTGTCCAATGTGGACTGGCCAAAAATGCTCCAGTGCCATTTCGTGCACTCTAAACATTTTCCTGTAAAACTTTTGATATACAGTTTTAAAAGGGACCACTTTTCTCACATTTCGGTGGAAACATATTCATCGTGCGTATGCTAGTTCCACAGATACTCCAGGAATCCCATGTGGACTGGCCAAAAATGCTCCAGTGCCATTTCTGACACTATAAACATTTTCCTGCGAAACTTTTGATATGCAGTTTCAAAGAGGGACACTTTCTTCACATTTCGGTGAAAAAAGATTGACCGTGCATAGCCTAGTTCCAGAGATATTCAAGGAATCCCATGTGGACTGGCCAAAAATGCTCCAGTGCCATTTCGTGCACTATAAACATTTTCCTGTGAAACTTTTGATATACAGTTTTAAAGGGGACCACTTTTCTCACATTTCGGTGGAAACATATTCATCGTGCATATCCTAGTTCCACAGATACTCCAGGAAACCCATATGGACTGGCCAAAAATGCTCCAGTGCCATTTCTGACACTATAAACATTTTCCTGCGAAACTTTTGATATTCAGTTTCAAAGAGGAACACTTTCTTCACATTTCGATGAAAAAATATTGACCGTGCATAGCCTAGATCCAGAGATATTCAAGGAATCCCATGTGGACTGGCCAAAAATGCTCCAGTGCCATTTCGTGCACTATAAACATTTTCCTGTGAAACTTTTGATATACAGTTTCAAAGAGGATCACTTTCCTTACATTTCGGTGAAAAAATATTCACAGTGCATATCCTAGTTCTAGAGATATTCAAGGAATCCCATGTGGACTGGCCAAAAATGCTCCAGTGCCATTTCGTGCACTATAAACATTTTCCTGTGAAACTTTTGATGTACAGTTTCAAAGAGGATCACTTTCCTTACATTTCGGTGAAAAAATATTCACAGTGCATATCCTAGTTCTAGAGATATTTAAGGAATCCCATGTGGACTGGCCAAAAATGCTCCAGTGCCATTTCGTGCACTATAAACATTTTCATGCGAAACTTTTGATATTCAGTTTCAAAGAGGAACACTTTCTTCACATTTCGGTGAAAAAATATTGACCGTGCATAGCCTAGTTCCAGAGATATTCAAGGAATCCCATGTGGACTGGCCAAAAATGCTCCAGTGCCATTTCGTGCACTATAAACATTTTCCTGTGAAACTTTTGATATACAGTTTTAAAGGGGACCACTTTTCTCACATTTCGGTGGAAACATATTCATCGTGCATATCCTAGTTCCACAGATACTCCAGGAAACCCATATGGACTGACCAAAAATGCTCCAGTACCATTTCTGACACTATAAACATTTTCCTGCGAAACTTTTGATATTCAGTTTCAAAGAGGAACACTTTCTTCACATTTCGATGAAAAAATATTGACCGTGCATAGCCTAGATCCAGAGATATTCAAGGAATCCCATGTGGACTGGCCAAAAATGCTCCAGTGCCATTTCGTGCACTATAAACATTTTCCTGTGAAACTTTTGATATACAGTTTCAAAGAGGATCACTTTCCTTACATTTCGGTGAAAAAATATTCACAGTGCATATCCTAGTTCTAGAGATATTCAAGGAATCCCATGTGGACTGGCCAAAAATGCTCCAGTGCCATTTCGTGCACTATAAACATTTTCCTGTGAAACTTTTGATATACAGTTTTAAAGGGGACCACTTTTCTCACATTTCGGTGGAAACATATTCATCGTGCGTATCCTAGTTCCACAGATACTCCAGGAAACCCATATGGACTGGCCAAAAATGCTCCAGTGCCATTTCTGACACTATAAACATTTTCCTGCGAAACTTTTGATATTCAGTTTCAAAGAGGAACACTTTCTTCACATTTCGGTGAAAAAATATTGACCGTGCATAGCCTAGTTCCAGAGATATTCAAGGAATCCCATGTGGACTGGCCAAAAATGCTCCAGTGCCATTTCGTGCACTATAAACATTTTCCTGCGAAACTTTTGATATTCAGTTTCAAAGAGGAACACTTTCTTCACATTTCGGTGAAAAAATATTGACCATGCATAGCCTAGTTCCAGAGATATTCAAGGAATCCCATATGGACTGGCCAAAAATGCTCCAGTGCCATTTCGTGCACTATAAACATTTTCCTGCGAAATTTTTGGTATGTAGTTTCAAAGAGGGACACTTTCTTCACATTTCGGTGAAAAAATATTGACCGTGCATACCCTAGTTCCAGAGATATTCAAGGAATCCCATGTGGACTGGCCAAAAATGCTCCAGTGCCATTTCGTGCACTATAAACATTTTCCTGTGAAACTTTTGATGTACAGTTTCAAAGAGGATCACTTTCCTTACATTTCGGTGAAAAAATATTCACAGTGCATATCCTAGTTCTAGAGATATTTAAGGAATCCCATGTGGACTGGCCAAAAATGCTCCAGTGCCATTTCGTGCACTATAAACATTTTCATGCGAAACTTTTGATATGTAGTTTCAAAGAAGGACACTTTCTTCACATTTCGGTGAAAAAATATTGACCGTGCATAGCCTAGTTCCAGAGATATTCCAGGAATCCCATGTGGACTGGCCAAAAATGCTCCAGTGCCATTTCGTGCACTATAAACATTTTCCTGTGAAACTTTTGATATACAGTTTTAAAGGGGACCACTTTTCTCACATTTCGGTGGAAACATATTCATCGTGCGTATCCTAGTTCCACAGATACTCCAGGAAACCCATATGGACTGGCCAAAAATGCTCCAGTGCCATTTCTGACACTATAAACATTTTCCTGCGAAACTTTTGATATTCAGTTTCAAAGAGGAACACTTTCTTCACATTTCGATGAAAAAATATTGACCGTGCATAGCCTAGATCCAGAGATATTCAAGGAATCCCATGTGGACTGGCCAAAAATGCTCCAGTGCCATTTCGTGCACTATTAACATTTTCCTGTGAAACTTTTGATATACAGTTTCAAAGAGGATCACTTTCCTTACATTTCGGTGAAAAAATATTCACAGTGCATATCCTAGTTCTAGAGATATTCAAGGAATCTGATGTGGACTATCCAAAAATGCTCCAGTGCCATTTCGTGCACTATAAACATTTTCCTGAGAAACTTTTGATATGTAGTTTCAAGAAGGACACTTTCTTAACATTTCGGTGAAAAAATATTGACCGTGCATAGCCTAGTTCCAGAGATATTCCAGGAATCCTATGTGGACTGGTCAAAAATGCTCCAGTGCCATTTCGTGCATTATAAACATTTTCCTGTGAAACTTTTGATATACAGTTTCAAAGAGGATCACTTTCCTTACATTTCGGTGAAAAAATATTCACAGTGCATATCCTAGTTCTAGAGATATTCAAGAAATCTTATGTGGACTGGCCAAAAATGCTCCAGTGCCATTTCGTGCACTATAAACATTTTCCTGCGAAACTTTTGATATGTGGTTTCAAGAAGGACACTTTCTTCACATTTCGGTGAAAAAATATTGACCGTGCATAGCCTAGTTCCAGAGATATTCCAGGTATCCTATGTGGACTGGCCAAAAATGCTCCAGTGCCATTTCGTGCACTATAAACATCTTCCTGCGAAATTTTTGATATGCAGTTTCAAAGAGGGACACTTTCTTCACATTTCGGTGGAAAAATATTGACCGTGCGTAGCCTAGTTCCAGAGATATTCAAGGAATCCCATGTGGACTGGCCAAAAATGCTCCAGTGCCATTTCCTGCACTATAAACATTTTCCTGTGAAACTTTTGATATACAGTTTCAAAGAGGATCACTTTCCTTACATTTCGGTGAAAAAATATTCAAGTGCATATCCTAGTTCTAGAGATATTCAAGAAATCTTATGTGGACTGGCCAAAAATGCTCCAGTGCCATTTCGTGCACTATAAACATTTTCCTGCGAAACTTTTGATATGTGGTTTCAAGAAGGACACTTTCTTCACATTTCGGTGAAAAAATATTGACCGTGCATAGCCTAGTTCCAGAGATATTCCAGGAATCCTATGTGGACTGGCCAAAAATGCTCCAGTGCCATTTCGTCCACTATAAACATTTTGCTGCGAAATTTTTGATATGCAGTTTCAAAGAGGGACACTTTCTTCACATTTAGGTGAAAAAATATTGACCGTGCATACCCTAGTTCCAGAGATATTCAAGGAATCCCATGTGGACTGCCCAAAAATGCTCCAGTGCCATTTCGTGCACTATAAACATTTTCCTGTAAAGCTTTTGATATACAGTTTCAAAGAGGATCACTTTCCTTACATTTTGGTGAAAACATATTCATCGTGCATATCCTAGTTTCACAGATACTCCAGGAATCCCATATGGACTGGCCAAAAATGCTCCAGTGCCATTTCTGACACTATAAACATTTTCCTGTGAAACTTTTGATATACAGTTTTAAAGGGGACCCTTTTTCTCACATTTCGGTAGAAACATATTCATCGTGCGTATCCTAGTTCCACAGATAGTCCAGGAAACCCATATGGACTGTCCAAAAATGCTCCAGTGCCATTTCTGACACTATAAACATTTTCCTGCGAAACTTTTGATATTCAGTTTCAAAGAGGAACACTTTCTTCACATTTCGGTGAAAAAATATTGACCGTGCATAGCCTAGTTCCAGAGATATTCTAGGTGTCCAATGTGGACTGGCCAAAAATGCTCCAGTGCCATTTCGTGCACTCTAAACATTTTCCTGTAAAACTTTTGATATACAGTTTTAAAAGGGACCACTTTCTTCACATTTCGGTGGAAACATATTCATCGTGCGTATGCTAGTTCCACAGATACTCCAGGAATCCCATGTGGACTGGCCAAAAATGCTCTAGTGCCATTTTTAACACTATAAACATTTTCCTGCGAAACTTTTGATATGCAGTTTCAAAGAGGGACACTTTCTTCACATTTCGGTGAAAAAAGATTGACCGTGCATAGCCTAGTTCTAGAGATATTCCACGAATCCCATGTGGACTGGCTAAAAATGCTCCAGTGCCATTTCTGACACTATAAACATTTTCCTGCGAATTTTTTGATATGCAGTTTCAAAGAGGGACACATTTCCTCACATTTCGGTGAAAACATATTCATCGTGGGTATCCTAGTTCCAGAGATACTCCAGGAAACCCATGTGGACTAGCCAAAAATGCTCCAGTGCCATTTCGTGCACTATAAACATTTTCCTGTGAAACTTTTGATATACAGTTTTAAAGGGGACCCTTATTCTCACATTTCGGTAGAAACATATTCATCGTGCGTATCCTAGTTCCACAGATACTCCAGGAAACCCATATGGACTGTCCAAAAATGCTCCAGTGCCATTTCTGACACTATAAACATTTTCCTGCGAAACTTTTGATATTCAGTTTCAAAGAGGAACACTTTCTTCACATTTCGGTGAAAAAATATTGACCGTGCATAGCCTAGTTCCAGAGATATTCAAGGAATCCCATGTGGACTGGCCAAAAATGCTCCAGTGCCATTTCGTGCACTATAAACATTTTCCTGTGAAACTTTTGATATACAGTTTTAAAGGGGACCACTTTTCTCACATTTCGGTGGAAACATATTTATCGTGCATATCCTAGTTCCACAGATACTCCAGGAAACCCATATGGACTGGCCAAAAATGCTCCAGTGCCATTTCTGACACTATAAACATTTTCCTGCGAAACTCTTGATATTCAGTTTCAAAGAGGAACACTTTCTTCACATTTCGGTGAAAAAATATTGACCGTGCATAGCCTAGTTCCAGAGATATTCAAGGAATCCCATGTGGACTGGCCAAAAATGCTCCAGTGCCATTTCGTGCACTATAAACATTTTCCTGTGAAACTTTTGATATACAGTTTTAAAGGGGACCACTTTTCTCACATTTCGGTGGAAACATATTCATCGTGCATATCCTAGTTCCACAGATACTCCAGGAAACCCATATGGACTGGCCAAAAATGCTCCAGTGCCATTTCTGACACTATAAACATTTTCCTGCGAAACTTTTGATATTCAGTTTCAAAGAGGAACACTTTCTTCACATTTCGATGAAAAAATATTGACCGTGCATAGCCTAGATCCAGAGATATTCAAGGAATCCCATGTGGACTGGCCAAAAATGCTCCAGTGCCATTTCGTGCACTATAAACATTTTCCTGTGAAACTTTTGATATACAGTTTCAAAGAGGATCACTTTCCTTACATTTCGGTGAAAAAATATTCACAGTGCATATCCTAGTTCTAGAGATATTCAAGGAATCCCATGTGGACTGGCCAAAAATGCTCCAGTGCCATTTCGTGCACTATAAACATTTTCCTGTGAAACTTTTGATGTACAGTTTCAAAGAGGATCACTTTCCTTACATTTCGGTGAAAAAATATTCACAGTGCATATCCTAGTTCTAGAGATATTTAAGGAATCCCATGTGGACTGGCCAAAAATGCTCCAGTGCCATTTCGTGCACTATAAACATTTTCATGCGAAACTTTTGATATGTAGTTTCAAAGAAGGACACTTTCTTCACATTTCGGTGAAAAAATATTGACCGTGCATAGCCTAGTTCCAGAGATATTCCAGGAATCCCATGTGGACTGGCCAAAAATGCTCCAGTGCCATTTCGTGCACTATAAACATTTTCCTGTGAAACTTTTGATATACAGTTTTAAAGGGGACCACTTTTCTCACATTTCGGTGGAAACATATTCATCGTGCGTATCCTAGTTCCACAGATACTCCAGGAAACCCATATGGACTGGCCAAAAATGCTCCAGTGCCATTTCTGACACTATAAACATTTTCCTGCGAAACTTTTGATATTCAGTTTCAAAGAGGAACACTTTCTTCACATTTCGATGAAAAAATATAGACCGTGCATAGCCTAGATCCAGAGATATTCAAGGAATCCCATGTGGACTGGCCAAAAATGCTCCAGTGCCATTTCGTGCACTATAAACATTTTCCTGTGAAACTTTTGATATACAGTTTCAAAGAGGATCACTTTCCTTACATTTCGGTGAAAAAATATTCACAGTGCATATCCTAGTTCTAGAGATATTCAAGGAATCTCATGTGGACTATCCAAAAATGCTCCAGTGCCATTTCGTGCACTATAAACATTTTCCTGAGAAACTTTTGATATGTAGTTTCAAGAAGGACACTTTCTTAACATTTCGGTGAAAAAATATTGACCGTGCATAGCCTAGTTCCAGAGATATTCCAGGAATCCTATGTGGACTGGTCAAAAATGCTCCAGTGCCATTTCGTGCATTATAAACATTTTCCTGTGAAACTTTTGATATACTGTTTTAAAGAGGACCACTTTCCTCACATTTCGGTGAAAACATATTCATCGTGCGTATCCTAGTTCCACAGATACTCCAGGAATCCCATATGGACTGGCCAAAAATGCTCCAGTGCCATTTCGTGCACTATAAACATTTTCCTGTGAAACTTTTGATATACAGTTTCAAAGAGGATCACTTTCCTTACATTTCGGTGAAAAAATATTCACAGTGCATATCCTAGTTCTAGAGATATTCAAGGAATCTCATGTGGACTATCCAAAAATGCTCCAGTGCCATTTCGTGCACTATAAACATTTTCCTGAGAAACTTTTGATATGTAGTTTCAAGAAGGACACTTTCTTAACATTTCGGTGAAAAAATATTGACCGTGCATAGCCTAGTTCCAGAGATATTCCAGGAATCCTATGTGGACTGGTCAAAAATGCTCCAGTGCCATTTCGTGCATTATAAACATTTTCCTGTGAAACTTTTGATATACTGTTTTAAAGAGGACCACTTTCCTCACATTTCGGTGAAAACATATTCATCGTGCGTATCCTAGTTCCACAGATACTCCAGGAATCCCATATGGACTGGCCAAAAATGCTCCAGTGCCATTTCTGACACTATAAACATTTTCCTGCGAAACTCTTGATATTCAGTTTCAAAGAGGAACACTTTCTTCACATTTCGGTGAAAAAATATTGACCGTGCATAGCCTAGTTCCAGAGATATTCAAGGAATCCCATGTGGACTGGCCAAAAATGCTCCAGTGCCATTTCGTGCACTATAAACATTTTCCTGTGAAACTTTTGATATGTAGTTTCAAGAAGGACACTTTCTTAACATTTCGGTGAAAAAATATTGACCCTGCATAGCCTAGTTCCAGAGATATTCCAGGAATCCTATGTGGACTGGTCAAAAATGCTCCAGTGCCATTTCGTGCATTATAAACATTTTCCTGTGAAACTTTTGATATACTGTTTTAAAGAGGACCACTTTCCTCACATTTCGGTGAAAACATATTCATCGTGCGTATCCTAGTTCCACAGATACTCCAGGAATCCCATATGGACTGGCCAAAAATGCTCCAGTGCCATTTCTGACACTATAAACATTTTCCTGCGAAACTTTTGATATGCAGTTCCAAAGAGCGACACTTTCTTCACATTTCGGTGAAAAAATATTGAGCGTGCATAGCCTAGTTCCAGAGATATTCGAGGAATCCCATGTGGACTGGCCAAAAATGCTCTAGTGCCATTTTTAACACTATAAACATTTTCCTGCGAAACTTTTGATATGCAGTTTCAAAGAGGGACACTTTCTTCACATTTCGGTGAAAAAAGATTGACCGTGCATAGCCTAGTTCTAGAGATATTCCAGGTATCCAATGTGGTCTGGCCAAAAAATGCTTCAGTGCCATTTCGTGCACTATAAACATTTTCCTGTGAAACTTTTGATATAGAGTTTCAAAGACGATCACTTTCCTTACATTTCGGTGAAAAAATATTCACAGTGCATATCCTAGTTCTAGAGATATTCCACGAATCCCATGTGGACTGGCCAAAAATGCTCCAGTGCCATTTCTGACACTATAAACATTTTCCTGTAAAGCTTTTGATATACAGTTTCAAAGAGGATCACTTTCCTTACATTTTGGTGAAAACATATTCATCGTGCATATCCTAGTTTCACAGATACTCCAGGAATCCCATATGGACTGGCCAAAAATGCTCCAGTGCCATTTCTGACACTATAAACATTTTCCTGTGAAACTTTTGATATACAGTTTTAAAGGGGACCCTTTTTCTCACATTTCGGTAGAAACATATTCATCGTGCGTATCCTAGTTCCACAGATACTCCAGGAAACCCATATGGACTGTCCAAAAATGCTCCAGTGCCATTTCTGACACTATAAACATTTTCCTGCGAAACTTTTGATATTCAGTTTCAAAGAGGAACACTTTCTTCACATTTCGGTGAAAAAATATTGACCGTGCATAGCCTAGTTCCAGAGATATTCTAGGTGTCCAATGTGGACTGGCCAAAAATGCTCCAGTGCCATTTCGTGCACTCTAAACATTTTCCTGTAAAACTTTTGATATACAGTTTTAAAAGGGACCACTTTTCTCACATTTCGGTGGAAACATATTCATCGTGCGTATGCTAGTTCCACAGATACTCCAGGAATCCCATGTGGACTGGCCAAAAATGCTCCAGTGCCATTTCTGACACTATAAACATTTTCCTGCGAAACTTTTGATATGCAGTTTCAAAGAGGGACACTTTCTTCACATTTCGGTGAAAAAAGATTGACCGTGCATAGCCTAGTTCCAGAGATATTCAAGGAATCCCATGTGGACTGGCCAAAAATGCTCCAGTGCCATTTCGTGCACTATAAACATTTTCCTGTGAAACTTTTGATATACAGTTTTAAAGGGGACCACTTTTCTCACATTTCGGTGGAAACATATTCATCGTGCATATCCTAGTTCCACAGATACTCCAGGAAACCCATATGGACTGGCCAAAAATGCTCCAGTGCCATTTCTGACACTATAAACATTTTCCTGCGAAACTTTTGATATTCAGTTTCAAAGAGGAACACTTTCTTCACATTTCGATGAAAAAATATTGACCGTGCATAGCCTAGATCCAGAGATATTCAAGGAATCCCATGTGGACTGGCCAAAAATGCTCCAGTGCCATTTCGTGCACTATAAACATTTTCCTGTGAAACTTTTGATATACAGTTTCAAAGAGGATCACTTTCCTTACATTTCGGTGAAAAAATATTCACAGTGCATATCCTAGTTCTAGAGATATTCAAGGAATCCCATGTGGACTGGCCAAAAATGCTCCAGTGCCATTTCGTGCACTATAAACATTTTCCTGTGAAACTTTTGATGTACAGTTTCAAAGAGGATCACTTTCCTTACATTTCGGTGAAAAAATATTCACAGTGCATATCCTAGTTCTAGAGATA
Organism: Thecophora atra; assembly: GCA_937620795.1. Lineage (NCBI taxonomy): Eukaryota > Metazoa > Arthropoda > Insecta > Diptera > Conopidae > Thecophora > Thecophora atra. The sequence goes on from OW569399.1 coordinate 35,964,300, forward strand.
TTTAAGGAATCCCATGTGGACTGGCCAAAAATGCTCCAGTGCCATTTCGTGCACTATAAACATTTTCATGCGAAACTTTTGATATGTAGTTTCAAAGAAGGACACTTTCTTCACATTTCGGTGAAAAAATATTGACCGTGCATAGCCTAGTTCCAGAGATATTCCAGGAATCCCATGTGGACTGGCCAAAAATGCTCCAGTGCCATTTCGTGCACTATAAACATTTTCCTGTGAAACTTTTGATACACAGTTTTAAAGGGGACCACTTTTCTCACATTTCGGTGGAAACATATTCATCGTGCGTATCCTAGTTCCACAGATACTCCAGGAAACCCATATGGACTGGCCAAAAATGCTCCAGTGCCATTTCTGACACTATAAACATTTTCCTGCGAAACTTTTGATATTCAGTTTCAAAGAGGAACACTTTCTTCACATTTCGATGAAAAAATATAGACCGTGCATAGCCTAGATCCAGAGATATTCAAGGAATCCCATGTGGACTGGCCAAAAATGCTCCAGTGCCATTTCGTGCACTATAAACATTTTCCTGTGAAACTTTTGATATACAGTTTCAAAGAGGATCACTTTCCTTACATTTCAGTGAAAAAATATTCACAGTGCATATCCTAGTTCTAGAGATATTCAAGGAATCTCATGTGGACTATCCAAAAATGCTCCAGTGCCATTTCGTGCACTATAAACATTTTCCTGAGAAACTTTTGATATGTAGTTTCAAGAAGGACACTTTCTTAACATTTCGGTGAAAAAATATTGACCGTGCATAGCCTAGTTCCAGAGATATTCCAGGAATCCTATGTGGACTGGTCAAAAATGCTCCAGTGCCATTTCGTGCATTATAAACATTTTCCTGTGAAACTTTTGATATACTGTTTTAAAGAGGACCACTTTCCTCACATTTCGGTGAAAACATATTCATCGTGCGTATCCTAGTTCCACAGATACTCCAGGAATCCCATATGGACTGGCCAAAAATGCTCCAGTGCCATTTCTGACACTATAAACATTTTCCTGCGAATTTTTTGATATGCAGTTTCAAAGAGGGACACATTTCCTCACATTTCGGTGAAAACATATTCATCGTGGGTATCCTAGTTCCAGAGATACTCCAGGAAACCCATGTGGACTAGCCAAAAATGCTCCAGTGCCATTTCGTGCACTATAAACATTTTCCTGTGAAACTTTTGATATACAGTTTTAAAGGGGACCCTTATTCTCACATTTCGGTAGAAACATATTCATCGTGCGTATCCTAGTTCCACAGATACTCCAGGAAACCCATATGGACTGTCCAAAAATGCTCCAGTGCCATTTCTGACACTATAAACATTTTCCTGCGAAACTTTTGATATTCAGTTTCAAAGAGGAACACTTTCTTCACATTTCGGTGAAAAAATATTGACCGTGCATAGCCTAGTTCCAGAGATATTCAAGGAATCCCATGTGGACTGGCCAAAAATGCTCCAGTGCCATTTCGTGCACTATAAACATTTTCCTGTGAAACTTTTGATATACAGTTTTAAAGGGGACCACTTTTCTCACATTTCGGTGGAAACATATTCATCGTGCATATCCTAGTTCCACAGATACTCCAGGAAACCCATATGGACTGGCCAAAAATGCTCCAGTGCCATTTCTGACACTATAAACATTTTCCTGCGAAACTCTTGATATTCAGTTTCAAAGAGGAACACTTTCTTCACATTTCGGTGAAAAAATATTGACCGTGCATAGCCTAGTTCCAGAGATATTCAAGGAATCCCATGTGGACTGGCCAAAAATGCTCCAGTGCCATTTCGTGCACTATAAACATTTTCCTGTGAAACTTTTGATATACAGTTTTAAAGGGGACCACTTTTCTCACATTTCGGTGGAAACATATTCATCGTGCATATCCTAGTTCCACAGATACTCCAGGAAACCCATATGGACTGGCCAAAAATGCTCCAGTGCCATTTCTGACACTATAAACATTTTCCTGCGAAACTTTTGATATTCAGTTTCAAAGAGGAACACTTTCTTCACATTTCGATGAAAAAATATTGACCGTGCATAGCCTAGATCCAGAGATATTCAAGGAATCCCATGTGGACTGGCCAAAAATGCTCCAGTGCCATTTCGTGCACTATAAACATTTTCCTGTGAAACTTTTGATATACAGTTTCAAAGAGGATCACTTTCCTTACATTTCGGTGAAAAAATATTCACAGTGCATATCCTAGTTCTAGAGATATTCAAGGAATCCCATGTGGACTGGCCAAAAATGCTCCAGTGCCATTTCGTGCACTATAAACATTTTCCTGTGAAACTTTTGATGTACAGTTTCAAAGAGGATCACTTTCCTTACATTTCGGTGAAAAAATATTCACAGTGCATATCCTAGTTCTAGAGATATTTAAGGAATCCCATGTGGACTGGCCAAAAATGCTCCAGTGCCATTTCGTGCACTATAAACATTTTCATGCGAAACTTTTGATATGTAGTTTCAAAGAAGGACACTTTCTTCACATTTCGGTGAAAAAATATTGACCGTGCATAGCCTAGTTCCAGAGATATTCCAGGAATCCCATGTGGACTGGCCAAAAATGCTCCAGTGCCATTTCGTGCACTATAAACATTTTCCTGTGAAACTTTTGATATACAGTTTTAAAGGGGACCACTTTTCTCACATTTCGGTGGAAACATATTCATCGTGCGTATCCTAGTTCCACAGATACTCCAGGAAACCCATATGGACTGGCCAAAAATGCTCCAGTGCCATTTCTGACACTATAAACATTTTCCTGCGAAACTTTTGATATTCAGTTTCAAAGAGGAACACTTTCTTCACATTTCGATGAAAAAATATAGACCGTGCATAGCCTAGATCCAGAGATATTCAAGGAATCCCATGTGGACTGGCCAAAAATGCTCCAGTGCCATTTCGTGCACTATAAACATTTTCCTGTGAAACTTTTGATATACAGTTTCAAAGAGGATCACTTTCCTTACATTTCGGTGAAAAAATATTCACAGTGCATATCCTAGTTCTAGAGATATTCAAGGAATCTCATGTGGACTATCCAAAAATGCTCCAGTGCCATTTCGTGCACTATAAACATTTTCCTGAGAAACTTTTGATATGTAGTTTCAAGAAGGACACTTTCTTAACATTTCGGTGAAAAAATATTGACCGTGCATAGCCTAGTTCCAGAGATATTCCAGGAATCCTATGTGGACTGGTCAAAAATGCTCCAGTGCCATTTCGTGCATTATAAACATTTTCCTGTGAAACTTTTGATATACTGTTTTAAAGAGGACCACTTTCCTCACATTTCGGTGAAAACATATTCATCGTGCGTATCCTAGTTCCACAGATACTCCAGGAATCCCATATGGACTGGCCAAAAATGCTCCAGTGCCATTTCTGACACTATAAACATTTTCCTGCGAAACTCTTGATATTCAGTTTCAAAGAGGAACACTTTCTTCACATTTCGGTGAAAAAATATTGACCGTGCATAGCCTAGTTCCAGAGATATTCAAGGAATCCCATGTGGACTGGCCAAAAATGCTCCAGTGCCATTTCGTGCACTATAAACATTTTCCTGTGAAACTTTTGATATGTAGTTTCAAGAAGGACACTTTCTTAACATTTCGGTGAAAAAATATTGACCGTGCATAGCCTAGTTCCAGAGATATTCCAGGAATCCTATGTGGACTGGTCAAAAATGCTCCAGTGCCATTTCGTGCATTATAAACATTTTCCTGTGAAACTTTTGATATACTGTTTTAAAGAGGACCACTTTCCTCACATTTCGGTGAAAACATATTCATCGTGCGTATCCTAGTTCCACAGATACTCCAGGAATCCCATATGGACTGGCCAAAAATGCTCCAGTGCCATTTCTGACACTATAAACATTTTCCTGCGAAACTTTTGATATGCAGTTCCAAAGAGCGACACTTTCTTCACATTTCGGTGAAAAAATATTGACCGTGCATAGCCTAGTTCCAGAGATATTCGAGGAATCCCATGTGAACTGGCCAAAAATGCTCTAGTGCCATTTTTAACACTATAAACATTTTCCTGCGAAACTTTTGATATGCAGTTTCAAAGAGGGACACTTTCTTCACATTTCGGTGAAAAAAGATTGACCGTGCATAGCCTAGTTCTAGAGATATTCCAGGTATCCAATGTGGTCTGGCCAAAAAATGCTTCAGTGCCATTTCGTGCACTATAAACATTTTCCTGTGAAACTTTTGATATAGAGTTTCAAAGACGATCACTTTCCTTACATTTCGGTGAAAAAATATTCACAGTGCATATCCTAGTTCTAGAGATATTCCACGAATCCCATGTGGACTGGCCAAAAATGCTCCAGTGCCATTTCTGACACTATAAACATTTTCCTGTAAAGCTTTTGATATACAGTTTCAAAGAGGATCACTTTCCTTACATTTTGGTGAAAACATATTCATCGTGCATATCCTAGTTTCACAGATACTCCAGGAATCCCATATGGACTGGCCAAAAATGCTCCAGTGCCATTTCTGACACTATAAACATTTTCCTGTGAAACTTTTGATATACAGTTTTAAAGGGGACCCTTTTTCTCACATTTCGGTAGAAACATATTCATCGTGCGTATCCTAGTTCCACAGATACTCCAGGAAACCCATATGGACTGTCCAAAAATGCTCCAGTGCCATTTCTGACACTATAAACATTTTCCTGCGAAACTTTTGATATTCAGTTTCAAAGAGGAACACTTTCTTCACATTTCGGTGAAAAAATATTGACCGTGCATAGCCTAGTTCCAGAGATATTCTAGGTGTCCAATGTGGACTGGCCAAAAATGCTCCAGTGCCATTTCGTGCACTCTAAACATTTTCCTGTAAAACTTTTGATATACAGTTTTAAAAGGGACCACTTTTCTCACATTTCGGTGGAAACATATTCATCGTGCGTATGCTAGTTCCACAGATACTCCAGGAATCCCATGTGGACTGGCCAAAAATGCTCCAGTGCCATTTCTGACACTATAAACATTTTCCTGCGAAACTTTTGATATGCAGTTTCAAAGAGGGACACTTTCTTCACATTTCGGTGAAAAAAGATTGACCGTGCATAGCCTAGTTCCAGAGATATTCAAGGAATCCCATGTGGACTGGCCAAAAATGCTCCAGTGCCATTTCGTGCACTATAAACATTTTCCTGTGAAACTTTTGATATACAGTTTTAAAGGGGACCACTTTTCTCACATTTCGGTGGAAACATATTCATCGTGCATATCCTAGTTCCACAGATACTCCAGGAAACCCATATGGACTGGCCAAAAATGCTCCAGTGCCATTTCTGACACTATAAACATTTTCCTGCGAAACTTTTGATATTCAGTTTCAAAGAGGAACACTTTCTTCACATTTCGATGAAAAAATATTGACCGTGCATAGCCTAGATCCAGAGATATTCAAGGAATCCCATGTGGACTGGCCAAAAATGCTCCAGTGCCATTTCGTGCACTATAAACATTTTCCTGTGAAACTTTTGATATACAGTTTCAAAGAGGATCACTTTCCTTACATTTCGGTGAAAAAATATTCACAGTGCATATCCTAGTTCTAGAGATATTCAAGGAATCCCATGTGGACTGGCCAAAAATGCTCCAGTGCCATTTCGTGCACTATAAACATTTTCCTGTGAAACTTTTGATGTACAGTTTCAAAGAGGATCACTTTCCTTACATTTCGGTGAAAAAATATTCACAGTGCATATCCTAGTTCTAGAGATATTTAAGGAATCCCATGTGGACTGGCCAAAAATGCTCCAGTGCCATTTCGTGCACTATAAACATTTTCATGCGAAACTTTTGATATGTAGTTTCAAAGAAGGACACTTTCTTCACATTTCGGTGAAAAAATATTGACCGTGCATAGCCTAGTTCCAGAGATATTCCAGGAATCCCATGTGGACTGGCCAAAAATGCTCCAGTGCCATTTCGTGCACTATAAACATTTTCCTGTGAAACTTTTGATACACAGTTTTAAAGGGGACCACTTTTCTCACATTTCGGTGGAAACATATTCATCGTGCGTATCCTAGTTCCACAGATACTCCAGGAAACCCATATGGACTGGCCAAAAATGCTCCAGTGCCATTTCTGACACTATAAACATTTTCCTGCGAAACTTTTGATATTCAGTTTCAAAGAGGAACACTTTCTTCACATTTCGATGAAAAAATATAGACCGTGCATAGCCTAGATCCAGAGATATTCAAGGAATCCCATGTGGACTGGCCAAAAATGCTCCAGTGCCATTTCGTGCACTATAAACATTTTCCTGTGAAACTTTTGATATACAGTTTCAAAGAGGATCACTTTCCTTACATTTCGGTGAAAAAATATTCACAGTGCATATCCTAGTTCTAGAGATATTCAAGGAATCTCATGTGGACTATCCAAAAATGCTCCAGTGCCATTTCGTGCACTATAAACATTTTCCTGAGAAACTTTTGATATGTAGTTTCAAGAAGGACACTTTCTTAACATTTCGGTGAAAAAATATTGACCGTGCATAGCCTAGTTCCAGAGATATTCCAGGAATCCTATGTGGACTGGTCAAAAATGCTCCAGTGCCATTTCGTGCATTATAAACATTTTCCTGTGAAACTTTTGATATACTGTTTTAAAGAGGACCACTTTCCTCACATTTCGGTGAAAACATATTCATCGTGCGTATCCTAGTTCCACAGATACTCCAGGAATCCCATATGGACTGGCCAAAAATGCTCCAGTGCCATTTCTGACACTATAAACATTTTCCTGCGAAACTCTTGATATTCAGTTTCAAAGAGGAACACTTTCTTCACATTTCGGTGAAAAAATATTGACCGTGCATAGCCTAGTTCCAGAGATACTCCAGGAATCCCATATGGACTGGCCAAAAATGCTCCAGTGCCATTTCTGACACTATAAACATTTTCCTGCGAAACTCTTGATATTCAGTTTCAAAGAGGAACACTTTCTTCACATTTCGGTGAAAAAATATTGACCGTGCATAGCCTAGTTCCAGAGATATTCAAGGAATCCCATGTGGACTGGCCAAAAATGCTCCAGTGCCATTTCGTGCATTATAAACATTTTCCTGTGAAACTTTTGATATACTGTTTTAAAGAGGACCACTTTCCTCACATTTTGGTGAAAACATATTCATCGTGCGTATCCTAGTTCCACAGATACTCCAGGAATCCCATATGGACTGGCCAAAAATGCTCCAGTGCCATTTCTGACACTATAAACATTTTCCTGCGAAACTCTTGATATTCAGTTTCAAAGAGGAACACTTTCTTCACATTTCGGTGAAAAAATATTGACCGTGCATAGCCTAGTTCCAGAGATATTCAAGGAATCCCATGTGGACTGGCCAAAAATGCTCCAGTGCCATTTCGTGCACTATAAACATTTTCCTGTGAAACTTTTGATATGTAGTTTCAAGAAGGACACTTTCTTAACATTTCGGTGAAAAAATATTGACCGTGCATAGCCTAGTTCCAGAGATATTCCAGGAATCCTATGTGGACTGGTCAAAAATGCTCCAGTGCCATTTCGTGCATTATAAACATTTTCCTGTGAAACTTTTGATATACTGTTTTAAAGAGGACCACTTTCCTCACATTTCGGTGAAAACATATTCATCGTGCGTATCCTAGTTCCACAGATACTCCAGGAATCCCATATGGACTGGCCAAAAATGCTCCAGTGCCATTTCTGACACTATAAACATTTTCCTGCGAAACTTTTGATATGCAGTTCCAAAGAGCGACACTTTCTTCACATTTCGGTGAAAAAATATTGACCGTGCATAGCCTAGTTCCAGAGATATTCGAGGAATCCCATGTGGACTGGCCAAAAATGCTCTAGTGCCATTTTTAACACTATAAACATTTTCCTGCGAAACTTTTGATATGCAGTTTCAAAGAGGGACACTTTCTTCACATTTCGGTGAAAAAAGATTGACCGTGCATAGCCTAGTTCTAGAGATATTCCAGGTATCCAATGTGGTCTGGCCAAAAAATGCTTCAGTGCCATTTCGTGCACTATAAACATTTTCCTGTGAAACTTTTGATATAGAGTTTCAAAGACGATCACTTTCCTTACATTTCGGTGAAAAAATATTCACAGTGCATATCCTAGTTCTAGAGATATTCCACGAATCCCATGTGGACTGGCCAAAAATGCTCCAGTGCCATTTCTGACACTATAAACATTTTCCTGCGAATTTTTTGATATGAAGTTTCAAAGAGGGACACATTTCCTCACATTTCCGTGAAAACATATTCATCGTGGGTATCCTAGTTCCAGAGATACTCCAGGAAACCCATGTGGACTAGCCAAAAATGCTCCAGTGCCATTTCGTGCACTATAAACATTTTCCTGTGAAACTTTTGATATACAGTTTTAAAGGGGACCCTTTTTCTCACATTTCGGTAGAAACATATTCATCGTGCGTATCCTAGTTCCACAGATACTCCAGGAAACCCATATGGACTGTCCAAAAATGCTCCAGTGCCATTTCTGACACTATAAACATTTTCCTGCGAAACTTTTGATATTCAGTTTCAAAGAGGAACACTTTCTTCACATTTCGGTGAAAAAATATTGACCGTGCATAGCCTACTTCCAGAGATATTCAAGGAATCCCATGTGGACTGGCCAAAAATGCTCCAGTGCCATTTCGTGCACTATAAACATTTTCCTGTGAAACTTTTGATATACAGTTTTAAAGGCGACCACTTTTCTCACATTTCGGTGGAAACATATTCATCGTGCATATCCTAGTTCCACAGATACTCCAGGCAACACATATGGACTGGCCAAAAATGCTCCAGTGCCATTTCTGACACTATAAACATTTTCCTGCAAAACTTTTGATATTCAGTTTCAAAGAGGAACACTTTCTTCACATTTCGGTGAAAAAATATTGACCGTGCATAGCCTAGTTCCAGAGATATTCAAGGAATCCCATGTGGACTGGCCAAAAATGCTCCAGTGCCATTTCGTGCACTATAAACATTTTCCTGTGAAACTTTTGATATACAGTTTTAAAGGGGACCACTTTTCTCACATTTCGGTGGAAACATATTCATCGTGCATATCCTAGTTCCACAGATACTCCAGGAAACCCATATGGACTGGCCAAAAATGCTCCAGTGCCATTTCTGACACTATAAACATTTTCCTGCGAAACTTTTGATATTCAGTTTCAAAGAGGAACACTTTCTTCACATTTCGATGAAAAAATATTGACCGTGCATAGCCTAGATCCAGAGATATTCAAGGAATCCTATGTGGACTGGCCAAAAATGCTCCAGTGCCATTTCGTGCACTATTAACATTTTCCTGTGAAACTTTTGATATACAGTTTCAAAGAGGATCACTTTCCTTACATTTCGGTGAAAAAATATTCACAGTGCATATCCTAGTTCTAGAGATATTCAAGGAATCTCATGTGGACTATCCAAAAATGCTCCAGTGCCATTTCGTGCACTATAAACATTTTCCTGAGAAACTTTTGATATGTAGTTTCAAGAAGGACACTTTCTTCACATTTCGGTGAAAAAATATTGACCGTGCATATTCTAGTTCTAGAGATATTCAAGGAATCCCATGTGGACTGGCCAAAAATGCTCCAGTGCCATTTCGTGCACTATAAACATTTTCATGCGAAACTTTTGATATGTAGTTTCAAAGAAGGACACTTTCTTCACATTTCGGTGAAAAAATATTGACCGTGCATAGCCTAGTTCCAGAGATATTCCAGGAATCCCATGTGGACTGGCCAAAAATGCTCCAGTGCCATTTCGTGCACTATAAACATTTTCCTGTGAAACTTTTGATATACAGTTTTAAAGGGGACCACTTTTCTCACATTTCGGTGGAAACATATTCATCGTGCGTATCCTAGTTCCACAGATACTCCAGGAAACCCATATGGACTGGCCAAAAATGCTCCAGTGCCATTTCTGACACTATAAACATTTTCCTGCGAAACTTTTGATATTCAGTTTCAAAGAGGAACACTTTCTTCACATTTCGATGAAAAAATATTGACCGTGCATAGCCTAGATCCAGAGATATTCAAGGAATCCCATGTGGACTGGCCAAAAATGCTCCAGTGCCATTTCGTGCACTATAAACATTTTCCTGTGAAACTTTTGATATACAGTTTTAAAGGGGACCACTTTTCTCACATTTCGGTGGAAACATATTCATCGTGCGTATCCTAGTTCCACAGATACTCCAGGAAACCCATATGGACTGGCCAAAAATGCTCCAGTGCCATTTCTGACACTATAAACATTTTCCTGCGAAACTCTTGATATTCAGTTTCAAAGAGGAACACTTTCTTCACATTTCGGTGAAAAAATATTGACCGTGCATAGCCTAGTTCCAGAGATATTCAAGGAATCCCATGTGGACTGGCCAAAAATGCTCCAGTGCCATTTCGTGCACTATAAACATTTTCCTGTGAAACTTTTGATATGTAGTTTCAAGAAGGACACTTTCTTAACATTTCGGTGAAAAAATATTGACCGTGCATAGCCAGTTCCAGAGATATTCCAGGAATCCTATGTGGACTGGTCAAAAATGCTCCAGTGCCATTTCGTGCATTATAAACATTTTCCTGTGAAACTTTTGATATACTGTTTTAAAGAGGACCACTTTCCTCACATTTCGGTGAAAACATATTCATCGTGCGTATCCTAGTTCCACAGATACTCCAGTAATCCCATATGGACTGGCCAAAAATGCTCCAGTGCCATTTCTGACACTATAAACATTTTCCTGCGAAACTTTTGATATGCAGTTCCAAAGAGCGACACTTTCTTCACATTTCGGTGAAAAAATATTGTCCGTGCATAGCCTAGTTCCAGAGATATTCGAGGAATCCCATGTGGACTGGCCAAAAATGCTCTAGTGCCATTTTTAACACTATAAACATTTTCCTGCGAAACTTTTGATATGCAGTTTCAAAGAGGGACACTTTCTTCACATTTCGGTGAAAAAAGATTGACCGTGCATAGCCTAGTTCTAGAGATATTCCAGGTATCCAATGTGGTCTGGCCAAAAAATGCTTCAGTGCCATTTCGTGCACTATAAACATTTTCCTGTGAAACTTTTGATATAGAGTTTCAAAGACGATCACTTTCCTTACATTTCGGTGAAAAAATATTCACAGTGCATATCCTAGTTCTAGAGATATTCCACGAATCCCATGTGGACTGGCCAAAAATGCTCCAGTGCCATTTCTGACACTATAAACATTTTCCTGCGAATTTTTTGATATGAAGTTTCAAAGAGGGACACATTTCCTCACATTTCCGTGAAAACATATTCATCGTGGGTATCCTAGTTCCAGAGATACTCCAGGAAACCCATGTGGACTAGCCAAAAATGCTCCAGTGCCATTTCGTGCACTATAAACATTTTCCTGTGAAACTTTTGATATACAGTTTTAAAGGGGACCCTTTTTCTCACATTTCGGTAGAAACATATTCATCGTGCGTATCCTAGTTCCACAGATACTCCAGGAAACCCATATGGACTGTCCAAAAATGCTCCAGTGCCATTTCTGACACTATAAACATTTTCCTGCGAAACTTTTGATATTCAGTTTCAAAGAGGAACACTTTCTTCACATTTCGGTGAAAAAATATTGACCGTGCATAGCCTACTTCCAGAGATATTCAAGGAATCCCATGTGGACTGGCCAAAAATGCTCCAGTGCCATTTCGTGCACTATAAACATTTTCCTGTGAAACTTTTGATATACAGTTTTAAAGGCGACCACTTTTCTCACATTTCGGTGGAAACATATTCATCGTGCATATCCTAGTTCCACAGATACTCCAGGCAACACATATGGACTGGCCAAAAATGCTCCAGTGCCATTTCTGACACTATAAACATTTTCCTGCAAAACTTTTGATATTCAGTTTCAAAGAGGAACACTTTCTTCACATTTCGGTGAAAAAATATTGACCGTGCATAGCCTAGTTCCAGAGATATTCAAGGAATCCCATGTGGACTGGCCAAAAATGCTCCAGTGCCATTTCGTGCACTATAAACATTTTCCTGTGAAACTTTTGATATACAGTTTTAAAGGGGACCACTTTTCTCACATTTCGGTGGAAACATATTCATCGTGCATATCCTAGTTCCACAGATACTCCAGGAAACCCATATGGACTGGCCAAAAATGCTCCAGTGCCATTTCTGACACTATAAACATTTTCCTGCGAAACTTTTGATATTCAGTTTCAAAGAGGAACACTTTCTTCACATTTCGATGAAAAAATATTGACCGTGCATAGCCTAGATCCAGAGATATTCAAGGAATCCCATGTGGACTGGCCAAAAATGCTCCAGTGCCATTTCGTGCACTATTAACATTTTCCTGTGAAACTTTTGATATACAGTTTCAAAGAGGATCACTTTCCTTACATTTCGGTGAAAAAATATTCACAGTGCATATCCTAGTTCTAGAGATATTCAAGGAATCTCATGTGGACTATCCAAAAATGCTCCAGTGCCATTTCGTGCACTATAAACATTTTCCTGAGAAACTTTTGATATGTAGTTTCAAGAAGGACACTTTCTTCACATTTCGGTGAAAAAATATTGACCGTGCATATCCTAGTTCTAGAGATATTCAAGGAATCCCATGTGGACTGGCCAAAAATGCTCCAGTGCCATTTCGTGCACTATAAACATTTTCATGCGAAACTTTTGATATGTAGTTTCAAAGAAGGACACTTTCTTCACATTTCGGTGAAAAAATATTGACCGTGCATAGCCTAGTTCCAGAGATATTCCAGGAATCCCATGTGGACTGGCCAAAAATGCTCCAGTGCCATTTCGTGCACTATAAACATTTTCCTGTGAAACTTTTGATATACAGTTTTAAAGGGGACCACTTTTCTCACATTTCGGTGGAAACATATTCATCGTGCGTATCCTAGTTCCACAGATACTCCAGGAAACCCATATGGACTGGCCAAAAATGCTCCAGTGCCATTTCTGACACTATAAACATTTTCCTGCGAAACTTTTGATATTCAGTTTCAAAGAGGAACACTTTCTTCACATTTCGATGAAAAAATATTGACCGTGCATAGCCTAGATCCAGAGATATTCAAGGAATCCCATGTGGACTGGCCAAAAATGCTCCAGTGCCATTTCGTGCACTATTAAAATTTTCCTGTGAAACTTTTGATATACAGTTTCAAAGAGGATCACTTTCCTTACATTTCGGTGAAAAAATATTCACAGTGCATATCCTAGTTCTAGAGATATTCAAGGAATCTCATGTGGACTATCCAAAAATGCTCCAGTGCCATTTCGTGCACTATAAACATTTTCATGCGAAACTTTTGATATGTAGTTTCAAGAAGGACACTTTCTTAACATTTCGGTGAAAAAATATTGACCGTGCATAGCCTAGTTCCAGAGATATTCCAGGAATCCTATGTGGACTGGCCAAAAATGCTCCAGTGCCATTTCGTGCACTATAAACATCTTCCTGCGAAATTTTTGATATGCAGTTTCAAAGAGGGACACTTTCTTCACATTTCGGTGAAAAAATATTGACCGTGCGTAGCCTAGTTCCAGAGATATTCAAGGAATCCCATGTGGACTGGCCAAAAATGCTCCAGTGCCATTTCCTGCACTATAAACATTTTCCTGTTAAACTTTTGATATACGGTTTCAAAGAGGATCACTTTCCTTACATTTCGGTGAAAAAATATTCAAGTGCATATCCTAGTTCTAGAGATATTCAAGAAATCTTATGTGGACTGGCCAAAAATGCTCCAGTGCCATTTCGTGCACTATAAACATTTTCATGCGAAACTTTTGATATGTAGTTTCAAAGAAGGACACTTTCTTCACATTTCGGTGAAAAAATATTGACCGTGCATAGCCTAGTTCCAGAGATATTCCAGGAATCCCATGTGGACTGGCCAAAAATGCTCCAGTGCCATTTCGTGCACTATAAACATTTTCCTGTGAAACTTTTGATATACAGTTTTAAAGGGGACCACTTTTCTCACATTTCGGTGGAAACATATTCATCGTGCGTATCCTAGTTCCACAGATACTCCAGGAAACCCATATGGACTGGCCAAAAATGCTCCAGTGCCATTTCTGACACTATAAACATTTTCCTGCGAAACTTTTGATATTCAGTTTCAAAGAGGAACACTTTCTTCACATTTCGATGAAAAAATATTGACCGTGCATAGCCTAGATCCAGAGATATTCAAGGAATCCCATGTGGACTGGCCAAAAATGCTCCAGTGCCATTTCGTGCACTATAAACATTTTCCTGTGAAACTTTTGATATACAGTTTTAAAGGGGACCACTTTTCTCACATTTCGGTGGAAACATATTCATCGTGCGTATCCTAGTTCCACAGATACTCCAGGAAACCCATATGGACTGGCCAAAAATGCTCCAGTGCCATTTCTGACACTATAAACATTTTCCTGCGAAACTCTTGATATTCAGTTTCAAAGAGGAACACTTTCTTCACATTTCGGTGAAAAAATATTGACCGTGCATAGCCTAGTTCCAGAGATATTCAAGGAATCCCATGTGGACTGGCCAAAAATGCTCCAGTGCCATTTCGTGCACTATAAACATTTTCCTGTGAAACTTTTGATATGTAGTTTCAAGAAGGACACTTTCTTAACATTTCGGTGAAAAAATATTGACCGTGCATAGCCTAGTTCCAGAGATATTCCAGGAATCCTATGTGGACTGGTCAAAAATGCTCCAGTGCCATTTCGTGCATTATAAACATTTTCCTGTGAAACTTTTGATATACTGTTTTAAAGAGGACCACTTTCCTCACATTTCGGTGAAAACATATTCATCGTGCGTATCCTAGTTCCACAGATACTCCAGGAATCCCATATGGACTGGCCAAAAATGCTCCAGTGCCATTTCTGACACTATAAACATTTTCCTGCGAAACTTTTGATATGCAGTTCCAAAGAGCGACACTTTCTTCACATTTCGGTGAAAAAATATTGTCCGTGCATAGCCTAGTTCCAGAGATATTCGAGGAATCCCATGTGGACTGGCCAAAAATGCTCTAGTGCCATTTTTAACACTATAAACATTTTCCTGCGAAACTTTTGATATGCAGTTTCAAAGAGGGACACTTTCTTCACATTTCGGTGAAAAAAGATTGACCGTGCATAGCCTAGTTCTAGAGATATTCCAGGTATCCAATGTGGTCTGGCCAAAAAATGCTTCAGTGCCATTTCGTGCACTATAAACATTTTCCTGTGAAACTTTTGATATAGAGTTTCAAAGACGATCACTTTCCTTACATTTCGGTGAAAAAATATTCACAGTGCATATCCTAGTTCTAGAGATATTCCACGAATCCCATGTGGACTGGCCAAAAATGCTCCAGTGCCATTTCTGACACTATAAACATTTTCCTGCGAATTTTTTGATATGAAGTTTCAAAGAGGGACACATTTCCTCACATTTCCGTGAAAACATATTCATCGTGGGTATCCTAGTTCCAGAGATACTCCAGGAAACCCATGTGGACTAGCCAAAAATGCTCCAGTGCCATTTCGTGCACTATAAACATTTTCCTGTGAAACTTTTGATATACAGTTTTAAAGGGGACCCTTTTTCTCACATTTCGGTAGAAACATATTCATCGTGCGTATCCTAGTTCCACAGATACTCCAGGAAACCCATATGGACTGTCCAAAAATGCTCCAGTGCCATTTCTGACACTATAAACATTTTCCTGCGAAACTTTTGATATTCAGTTTCAAAGAGGAACACTTTCTTCACATTTCGGTGAAAAAATATTGACCGTGCATAGCCTACTTCCAGAGATATTCAAGGAATCCCATGTGGACTGGCCAAAAATGCTCCAGTGCCATTTCGTGCACTATAAACATTTTCCTGTGAAACTTTTGATATACAGTTTTAAAGGCGACCACTTTTCTCACATTTCGGTGGAAACATATTCATCGTGCATATCCTAGTTCCACAGATACTCCAGGCAACACATATGGACTGGCCAAAAATGCTCCAGTGCCATTTCTGACACTATAAACATTTTCCTGCAAAACTTTTGATATTCAGTTTCAAAGAGGAACACTTTCTTCACATTTCGGTGAAAAAATATTGACCGTGCATAGCCTAGTTCCAGAGATATTCAAGGAATCCCATGTGGACTGGCCAAAAATGCTCCAGTGCCATTTCGTGCACTATAAACATTTTCCTGTGAAACTTTTGATATACAGTTTTAAAGGGGACCACTTTTCTCACATTTCGGTGGAAACATATTCATCGTGCATATCCTAGTTCCACAGATACTCCAGGAAACCCATATGGACTGGCCAAAAATGCTCCAGTGCCATTTCTGACACTATAAACATTTTCCTGCGAAACTTTTGATATTCAGTTTCAAAGAGGAACACTTTCTTCACATTTCGATGAAAAAATATTGACCGTGCATAGCCTAGATCCAGAGATATTCAAGGAATCCCATGTGGACTGGCCAAAAATGCTCCAGTGCCATTTCGTGCACTATTAACATTTTCCTGTGAAACTTTTGATATACAGTTTCAAAGAGGATCACTTTCCTTACATTTCGGTGAAAAAATATTCACAGTGCATATCCTAGTTCTAGAGATATTCAAGGAATCTCATGTGGACTATCCAAAAATGCTCCAGTGCCATTTCGTGCACTATAAACATTTTCCTGAGAAACTTTTGATATGTAGTTTCAAGAAGGACACTTTCTTCACATTTCGGTGAAAAAATATTGACCGTGCATATCCTAGTTCTAGAGATATTCAAGGAATCCCATGTGGACTGGCCAAAAATGCTCCAGTGCCATTTCGTGCACTATAAACATTTTCATGCGAAACTTTTGATATGTAGTTTCAAAGAAGGACACTTTCTTCACATTTCGGTGAAAAAATATTGACCGTGCTTAGCCTAGTTCCAGAGATATTCCAGGAATCCCATGTGGACTGGCCAAAAATGCTCCAGTGCCATTTCGTGCACTATAAACATTTTCCTGTGAAACTTTTGATATACAGTTTTAAAGGGGACCACTTTTCTCACATTTCGGTGGAAACATATTCATCGTGCGTATCCTAGTTCCACAGATACTCCAGGAAACCCATATGGACTGGCCAAAAATGCTCCAGTGCCATTTCTGACACTATAAACATTTTCCTGCGAAACTTTTGATATTCAGTTTCAAAGAGGAACACTTTCTTCACATTTCGATGAAAAAATATTGACCGTGCATAGCCTAGATCCAGAGATATTCAAGGAATCCCATGTGGACTGGCCAAAAATGCTCCAGTGCCATTTCGTGCACTATTAAAATTTTCCTGTGAAACTTTTGATATACAGTTTCAAAGAGGATCACTTTCCTTACATTTCGGTGAAAAAATATTCACAGTGCATATCCTAGTTCTAGAGATATTCAAGGAATCTCATGTGGACTATCCAAAAATGCTCCAGTGCCATTTCGTGCACTATAAACATTTTCATGCGAAACTTTTGATATGTAGTTTCAAGAAGGACACTTTCTTAACATTTCGGTGAAAAAATATTGACCGTGCATAGCCTAGTTCCAGAGATATTCCAGGAATCCTATGTGGACTGGCCAAAAATGCTCCAGTGCCATTTCGTGCACTATAAACATCTTCCTGCGAAATTTTTGATATGCAGTTTCAAAGAGGGACACTTTCTTCACATTTCGGTGAAAAAATATTGACCGTGCGTAGCCTAGTTCCAGAGATATTCAAGGAATCCCATGTGGACTGGCCAAAAATGCTCCAGTGCCATTTCCTGCACTATAAACATTTTCCTGTTAAACTTTTGATATACAGTTTCAAAGAGGATCACTTTCCTTACATTTCGGTGAAAAAATATTCAAGTGCATATCCTAGTTCTAGAGATATTCAAGAAATCTTATGTGGACTGGCCAAAAATGCTCCAGTGCCATTTCGTGCACTATAAACATTTTCCTGCGAAACTTTTGATATGTGGTTTCAAGAAGGACACTTTCTTCACATTTCGGTGAAAAAATATTGACCGTGCATAGCCTAGTTCCAGAGATATTCCAGGAATCCTATGTGGACTGGCCAAAAATGCTCCAGTGCCATTTCGTCCACTATAAACATTTTGCTGCGAAATTTTTGATATGCAGTTTCAAAGAGGGACACTTTCTTCACATTTAGGTGAAAAAATATTGACCGTGCATACCCTAGTTCCAGAGATATTCAAGGAATCCCATGTGGACTGCCCAAAAATGCTCCAGTGCCATTTCGTGCACTATAAACATTTTCCTGCGAAACTTTTGATATGTGGTTTCAAGAAGGACACTTTCTTCACATTTCGGTGAAAAAATATTGACCGTGCATAGCCTAGTTCCAGAGATATTCCAGGAATCCTATGTGGACTGGCCAAAAATGCTCCAGTGCCATTTCGTCCACTATAAACATTTTGCTGCGAAATTTTTGATATGCAGTTTCAAAGAGGGACACTTTCTTCACATTTAGGTGAAAAAATATTGACCGTGCATACCCTAGTTCCAGAGATATTCAAGGAATCCCATGTGGACTGCCCAAAAATGCTCCAGTGCCATTTCGTGCACTATAAACATTTTCCTGTGAAGCTTTTGATATACAGTTTCAAAGAGGATCACTTTCCTTACATTTTGGTGAAAACATATTCATCGTGCATATCCTAGTTTCACAGATACTCCAGGAATCCCATATGGATTGGCCAAAAATGCTCCAGTGCCATTTCTGACACTATAAACATTTTCCTGTGAAACTTTTGATATACAGTTTTAAAGGGGACCCTTTTTCTCACATTTCGGTAGAAACATATTCATCGTGCGTATCCTAGTTCCACAGATACTCCAGGAAACCCATATGGACTGTCCAAAAATGCTCCAGTGCCATTTCTGACACTATAAACATTTTCCTGCGAAACTTTTGATATTCAGTTTCAAAGAGGAACACTTTCTTCACATTTCGGTGAAAAAATATTGACCGTGCATAGCCTAGTTCCAGAGATATTATAGATGTCCAATGTGGACTGGCCAAAAATGCTCCAGTGACATTTCGTGAACTCTAAACATTTTCCTGTAAAACTTTTGATATACAGTTTTAAAAGGGACCACTTTCCTCACATTTCGGTGGAAACATATTCATCGTGCGTATGCTAGTTCCACAGATACTCCAGGAATCCCATATGGACTGGCCAAAAATGCTCCAGTGCCATTTTTAACACTATAAACATTTTCC
Organism: Thecophora atra; assembly: GCA_937620795.1. Classification (NCBI taxonomy): domain Eukaryota; kingdom Metazoa; phylum Arthropoda; class Insecta; order Diptera; family Conopidae; genus Thecophora; species Thecophora atra. The sequence continues at coordinate 35,983,679 of OW569399.1, forward strand.
TGCGAAACTTTTGATATGCAGTTTCAAAGAGGGACACTTTCTTCACATTTCGGTGAAAAAAGATTGACCGTGCATAGCCTAGTTCTAGAGATATTCCAGGTATCCAATGTGGGCTGGCTAAAAAATGCTTCAGTGCCATTTCGTGCACTATAAACATTTTCCTGTGAAACTTTTGATATAGAGTTTCAAAGACGATCGCTTTCCTTACATTTCGGTGAAAAAATATTCACAGTGCATATCCTAGTTCTAGAGATATTCCACGAATCCCATGTGGACTGGCCAAAAATGCTCCAGTGCCTTTTCTGACACTATAAACATTTTCCTGCGAATTTTTTGATATGCAGTTTCAAAGAGGGACACATTTCCTCACATTTCGGTGAAAACATATTCATCGTGGGTATCCTAGTTCCAGAGATACTCCAGGAAACCCATGTGGACTAGCCAAAAATGCTCCAGTGCCATTTCGTGCACTATAAACATTTTCCTGTGAAACTTTTGATATACAGTTTTAAAGGGGACCCTTATTCTCACATTTCGGTAGAAACATATTCATCGTGCGTATCCTAGTTCCACAGATACTCCAGGAAACCCATATGGACTGTCCAAAAATGCTCCAGTGCCATTTCTGACACTATAAACATTTTCCTGCGAAACTTTTGATATTCAGTTTCAAAGAGGAACACTTTCTTCACATTTCGGTGAAAAAATATTGACCGTGCATAGCCTAGTTCCAGAGATATTCAAGGAATCCCATGTGGACTGGCCAAAAATGCTCCAGTGCCATTTCGTGCACTATAAACATTTTCCTGTGAAACTTTTGATATACAGTTTTAAAGGGGACCACTTTTCTCACATTTCGGTGGAAACATATTCATCGTGCATATCCTAGTTCCACAGATACTCCAGGAAACCCATATGGACTGGCCAAAAATGCTCCAGTGCCATTTCTGACACTATAAACATTTTCCTGCGAAACTTTTGATATTCAGTTTCAAAGAGGAACACTTTCTTCACATTTCGGTGAAAAAATATTGACCGTGCATAGCCTAGTTCCAGAGATATTCAAGGAATCCCATGTGGACTGGCCAAAAATGCTCCAGTGCCATTTCGTGCACTATAAACATTTTCCTGTGAAACTTTTGATATACAGTTTTAAAGGCGACCACTTTTCTCACATTTCGGTGGAAACATATTCATCGTGCATATCCTAGTTCCACAGATACTCCAGGAAACCCATATGGACTGGCCAAAAATGCTCCAGTGCCATTTCTGACACTATAAACATTTTCCTGCGAAACTTTTGATATTCAGTTTCAAAGAGGAACACTTTCTTCACATTTCGGTGAAAAAATATTGACCGTGCATAGCCTAGTTCCAGAGATATTCAAGGAATCCCATGTGGACTGGCCAAAAATGCTCCAGTGCCATTTCGTGCACTATAAACATTTTCCTGTGAAACTTTTGATATACAGTTTCAAAGAGGATCACTTTCCTTACATTTCGGTGAAAAAATATTCACAGTGCATATCCTAGTTCTAGAGATATTCAAGGAATCCCATGTGGACTGGCCAAAAATGCTCCAGTGCCATTTCGTGCACTATAAACATTTTCCTGTGAAACTTTTGATGTACAGTTTCAAAGAGGATCACTTTCCTTACATTTCGGTGAAAAAATATTCACAGTGCATATCCTAGTTCTACAGATATTTAAGGAATCCCATGTGGACTGGCCAAAAATGCTCCAGTGCCATTTCGTGCACTATAAACATTTTCATGCGAAACTTTTGATATGTAGTTTCAAAGAAGGACACTTTCTTCACATTTCGGTGAAAAAATATTGACCGTGCATAGCCTAGTTCCAGAGATATTCCAGGAATCCCATGTGGACTGGCCAAAAATGCTCCAGTGCCATTTCGTGCACTATAAACATTTTCCTGTGAAACTTTTGATATACAGTTTTAAAGGGGACCACTTTTCTCACATTTCGGTGGAAACATATTCATCGTGCGTATCCTAGTTCCACAGATACTCCAGGAAACCCATATGGACTGGCCAAAAATGCTCCAGTGCCATTTCGTGCACTATAAACATTTTCCTGTGAAACTTTTGATATACAGTTTCAAAGAGGATCACTTTCCTTACATTTCGGTGAAAAAATATTCACAGTGCATATCCTAGTTCTAGAGATATTCAAGGAATCTCATGTGGACTATCCAAAAATGCTCCAGTGCCATTTCGTGCACTATAAACATTTTCCTGAGAAACTTTTGATATGTAGTTTCAAGAAGGACACTTTCTTAACATTTCGGTGAAAAAATATTGACCGTGCATAGCCTAGTTCCAGAGATATTCCAGGAATCCTATGTGGACTGGTCAAAAATGCTCCAGTGCCATTTCGTGCATTATAAACATTTTCCTGTGAAACTTTTGATATACTGTTTTAAAGAGGACCACTTTCCTCACATTTCGGTGAAAACATATTCATCGTGCGTATCCTAGTTCCACAGATACTCCAGGAATCCCATATGGACTGGCCAAAAATGCTCCAGTGCCATTTCTGACACTATAAACATTTTCCTGCGAAACTTTTGATATGCAGTTCCAAAGAGCGACACTTTCTTCACATTTCGGTGAAAAAATATTGACCGTGCATAGCCTAGTTCCAGAGATATTCGAGGAATCCCATGTGGACTGGCCAAAAATGCTCTAGTGCCATTTTTAACACTATAAACATTTTCCTGCGAAACTTTTGATATGCAGTTTCAAAGAGGGACACTTTCTTCACATTTCGGTGAAAAAAGATTGACCGTGCATAGCCTAGTTCTAGAGATATTCCAGGTATCCAATGTGGACTGGCCAAAAATGCTCCAGTGCCATTTCTGACACTATAAACATTTTCCTGCGAATTTTTTGATATGCAGTTTCAAAGAGGGACACATTTCCTCACATTTCGGTGAAAACATATTCATCGTGGGTATCCTAGTTCCAGAGATACTCCAGGAAACCCATGTGGACTAGCCAAAAATGCTCCAGTGCCATTTCGTGCACTTTAAACATTTTCCTGTGAAACTTTTGATATACAGTTTTAAAGGGGACCCTTTTTCTCACATTTCGGTAGAAGCATATTCATCGTGCGTATCCTAGTTCCACAGATACTCCAGGAAACCCATATGGACTGTCCAAAAATGCTCCAGTGCCATTTCTGACACTATAAACATTTTCCTGCGAAACTTTTGATATTCAGTTTCAAAGAGGAACACTTTCTTCACATTTCGGTGAAAAAATATTGACCGTGCATAGCCTACTTCCAGAGATATTCAAGGAATCCCATGTGGACTGGCCAAAAATGCTCCAGTGCCATTTCGTGCACTATAAACATTTTCCTGTGAAACTTTTGATATACAGTTTTAAAGGCGACCACTTTTCTCACATTTCGGTGGAAAAATATTCATCGTGCATATCCTAGTTCCACAGATACTCCAGGCAACACATATGGACTGGCCAAAAATGCTCCAGTGCCATTTCTGACACTATAAACATTTTCCTGCGAAACTTTTGATATTCAGTTTCAAAGAGGAACACTTTCTTCACATTTCGGTGAAAAAATATTGACCGTGCATAGCCTAGTTCCAGAGATATTCAAGGAATCCCATGTGGACTGGCCAAAAATGCTCCAGTGCCATTTCGTGCACTATAAACATTTTCCTGTGAAACTTTTGATATACAGTTTTAAAGGGGACCACTTTTCTCACATTTCGGTGGAAACATATTCATCGTGCATATCCTAGTTCCACAGATACTCCAGGAAACCCATATGGACTGGCTAAAAATGCTCCAGTGCCATTTCTGACACTATAAACATTTTCCTGCGAAACTTTTGATATTCAGTTTCAAAGAGGAACACTTTCTTCACATTTCGATGAAAAAATATTGACCGTGCATAGCCTAGATCCAGAGATATTCAATGAATCCCATGTGGACTGGCCAAAAATGCTCCAGTGCCATTTCGTGCACTATTAACATTTTCCTGTGAAACTTTTGATATACAGTTTCAAAGAGGATCACTTTCCTTACATTTCGGTGAAAAAATATTCACAGTGCATATCCTAGTTCTAGAAATATTCAAGGAATCTCATGTGGACTATCCAAAAATGCTCCAGTGCCATTTCGTGCACTATAAACATTTTCCTGAGAAACTTTTGATATGTAGTTTCAAGAAGGACACTTTCTTCACATTTCGGTGAAAAAATATTGACCGTGCATAGCCTAGTTCCAGAGATATTCAAGGAATCCCATATGGACTGGCCAAAAATGCTCCAGTGCCATTTCGTGCACTATAAACATTTTCCTGTGAAACTTTTGATATACAGTTTTAAAAGGGACCACTTTCCTCACATTTCGGTGGGAACATATTCATCGTGCGTATGCTAGTTCCACAGATACTCCAGGAATCCCATGTGGACTGGCCAAAAATGCTCTAGTGCCATTTTTAACACTATAAACATTTTCCTGCGAAACTTTTGATATGCAGTTTCAAAGAGGGACACTTTTTTCACATTTCGGTGAAAAAAGATTGACCGTGCACAGCCTAGTTCCAGAGATATTCAAGGAATCCCATGTGGACTGGCCAAAAATGCTCCAGTGCCATTTCGTGCACTATAAACATTTTCCTGTGAAACTTTTGATATACAGTTTCAAAGAGGATCACTTTCCTTACATTTCGGTGAAAAAATATTCACAGTGCATATCCTAGTTCTAGAGATATTCAAGGAATCCCATGTGGACTGGCCAAAAATGCTCCAGTGCCATTTCGTGCACTATAAACATTTTCCTGTGAAACTTTTGATATACAGTTTTAAAGGGGACCACTTTTCTCACATTTCGGTGGAAACATATTCATCGTGCGTATCCTAGTTCCACAGATACTCCAGGAAACCCATATGGGCTGGCCAAAAATGCTCCAGTGCCATTTCTGACACTATAAACATTTTCCTGCGAAACTTTTGATATTCAGTTTCAAAGAGGAACACTTTCTTCACATTTCGGTGAAAAAATATTGACCGTGCATAGCCTAGTTCCAGAGATATTCAAGGAATCCCATGTGGACTGGCCAAAAATGCTCCAGTGCCATTTCGTGCACTACAAACATTTTCCTGCGAAACTTTTGATATTCAGTTTCAAAGAGGAACACTTTCTTCACATTTCGGTGAAAAAATATTGACCGTGCATAGCCTAGTTCCAAAGATATTCAAGGAATCCCATATGGACTGGCCAAAAATGCTCCAGTGCCATTTCGTGCACTATAAACATTTTCCTGCGAAATTTTTGGTATGCAGTTTCAAAGAGGGACACTTTCTTCACATTTCGGTGAAAAAATATTGACCGTGCATACCCTAGTTCCAGAGATATTCAAGGAATCCCATGTGGACGGGCCAAAAATGCTCCAGTGCCATTTCGTGCACTATAAACATTTTCCTGTGAAACTTTTGATGTACAGTTTCAAAGAGGATCACTTTCCTTACATTTCGGTGAAAAAATATTCACAGTGCATATCCTAGTTCTAGAGATATTTAAGGAATCCCATGTGGACTGGCCAAAAATGCTCCAGTGCCATTTCGTGCACTATAAACATTTTCCTGCGAAACTTTTGATATGTAGTTTCAAAGAAGGACACTTTCTTCACATTTCGGTGAAAAAATATTGACCGTGCATAGCCTAGTTCCAGAGATATTCCAGGAATCCCATGTGGACTGGCCAAAAATGCTCCAGTGCCATTTCGTGCACTATAAACATTTTCCTGTGAAACTTTTGATATACAGTTTTAAAGGGGACCACTTTTCTCACATTTCGGTGGAAACATATTCATCGTGCGTATGCTAGTTCCACAGATACTCCAGGAAACCCATATGGACTGGCCAAAAATGCTCCAGTGCCATTTCTGACACTATAAACATTTTCCTGCGAAACTTTTGATATTCAGTTTCAAAGAGGAACACTTTCTTCACATTTCGATGAAAAAATATTGACCGTGCATAGCCTAGATCCAGAGATATTCAAGGAATCCCATGTGGACTGGCCAAAAATGCTCCAGTGCCATTTCGTGCACTATTAACATTTTCCTGTGAAACTTTTGATATACAGTTTCAAAGAGGATCACTTTCCTTACATTTCGGTGAAAAAATATTCACAGTGCATATCCTAGTTCTAGAGATATTCAAGGAATCTCATGTGGACTATCCAAAAATGCTCCAGTGCCATTTCGTGCACTATAAACATTTTCCTGAGAAACTTTTGATATGTAGTTTCAAGAAGGACACTTTCTTAACATTTCGGTGAAAAAATATTGACCGTGCATAGCCTAGTTCCAGACATATTCCAGGAATCCTATGTGGACTGGTCAAAAATGCTCCAGTGCCATTTCGTGCATTATAAACATTTTCCTGTGAAACTTTTGATATACTGTTTTAAAGAGGACCACTTTCCTCACATTTCGGTGAAAACATATTCATCGTGCGTATCCTAGTTCCACAGATACTCCAGGAATCCCATATGGACTGGCCAAAAATGCTCCAGTGCCATTTCTGACACTATAAACATTTTCCTGCGAAACTTTTGATATGCAGTTCCAAAGAGCGACACTTTCTTCACATTTCGGTGAAAAAATATTGACCGTGCATAGCCTAGTTCCAGAGATATTCGAGGAATCTCATGTGGACTGGCCAAAAATGATCCAGTGCCATTTCGTGCACTATAAACATTTTCCTGCGAAACTTTTGATATTCAGTTTCAAAGAGGAACACTTTCTTCACATTTCGGTGAAAAAATATTGACCGTGCATAGCCTATTTCCAGAGATATTCAAGGAATCCCATGTGGACTGACCAAAAATGCTCCAGTGCCATTTCGTGCACTACAAAAATTTTCCTGCGAAACTTTTGATATGTAGTTTCAAGAAGGACACTTTCTTCACATTTCGGTGAAAAAATATTGACCGTGCATATCCTAGTTCTAGAGATATTCAAGGAATCCCATGTGGACTGGTCAAAAATGCTCCAGTGCCATTTCGTGCACTATAAACATTTTCCTGTGAAACTTTGGATATACAGTTTCAAAGAGGATCACTTTCCTTACATTTCGGTGAAAAAATATTCACAGTGCATATCCTAGTTCTAGAGATATTCAAGGAATCCCATGTGGACTATCCAAAAATGCTCCAGTGCCATTTCGTGCACTATAAACATTTTCCTGAGAAACTTTTGATGTGTAGTTTCAAGAAGGACACTTTCTTCACATTTCGGTGAAAAAATATTGACCGTGCATAGTCTAGTTCCAGAGATATTCGAGGAATCCCATGTGGACTGGCCAAAAATGATCCAGTGCCATTTCTGACACTATAAACATTTTCCTGCGAAACTTTTGATGTACAGTTTTAAAGAGGACCACTTTTCTCACATTTCGGTGGAAACATATTCATCGTACATATCCTAGTTCCACAGATACTCCAGGAATCCCATGTGGAATATGTCGCAGTGAGCACGACTTTTCTTTGAGAAACGCAAAATATTAACAAAGAGCTTGTTTATACATACATACAAGTGTAAATACAATATGAAATTTTTGGAGGATCTTTTATAAGAAAAAATATTTTTGTTTTGAAAACAAGAATTTTGCATACAGAAAGAAATTTTACATTGGACTAACTATGCAAAATAAATATAATATTCATATGATGTGTTTTTTTTTTTTTTTTGTGTAACGAGGAGTAAAAGTATTAAAAGCCTTAGTCAGGCTTTTTACACATACAGCAGTAAATTCGAAACTACATAAGGAGTTATTAGTGGGAGCTATGATAGGAAAAGCAATGTCGTTACTGATGTTTGCAGAATTAAGAGAAAGAAAATGTTCATTTAAAAGATTGGGGTCAAGAGTACCATTTGCAGCATTGTAGGTACTGTTGCTATAAAGTCCTAACTTTTTCAGGTTATTCCAGAGAACTTTGGGCGGCAGAGAAGAGTTAAGTTTAGATCTAAAGTCGACAGTCTTCGACCACTAATAAGACGAACTGAACTATTTCGTGCACGCGTGTAATTTTGCCATCTCTCCGCCGAAGAGTTTATTTTCTAGAGATAACGAAGCTTGTTACGTTCTCGTGTGTCTTTCAAAAATTCCTTGTGAACCAAGGACTAACTGTCCTTACAGTCCTAACAAGCACACACTTGACAAACAAGTCACTAATGAACTGGCTTAGCATTGTTGTTTTATCATCCACAGTGGGGCAGACCAACGCAATACTATTCCACGGAACCATACTCGCCTCATAATATAAATTCTGGATGTCTGTTGACTTTCTAAGTCGTAAAAAGAAAAAGACGTTTCAGTAGATTTACGACTCATGGGAATACCCAAGGTGCAGAATAGCAAATCATGGTCAGATAAAAAGTAAATTTGGTCAAAAAGTTCAACAAGTGATAAATCCGACACAATGAAATAGTCAAGTAAGCTAGGACAATCATTGGCTGAAAAACGAGTGGGCGAGTAGTTGTTAAAAATAGACAGCCCTAGTGAGGCCACATTATGCCCCATGGAACTTACACTATTGTCATCGCATAATAGATCAATATTAAAATCTCCACTAACAACGATGTGTGAGAAGTCAATAAGATAATTAGAGAGTTCAGCGAAGTAAGTGTCTAAGCTATACATTCTAGAGGGATAATAAACACATGAAATAAGAATTTCTAAATTGTTAACACTTACACAAATATTAAGGTACTCAACATCACCATTGGATGACATTGAGACAATTCTCGACTTTAAAGGTCTAATTAGCCAAATTTTACGCCCGTAAATTTTACGGCCGTAAATTTCAGTTTCGAAAGAAGCAAGGGGGAGTGCTTTTTCGAACAATAGCTAAAATTGTCTTATCGATTTGCCACTTACAAAACTTGATTTCATTGTGGGTGTTTTCAAACTTTTGTGGGACATTTTTACGTATGCAACTAAGAAATTTTGATACTTGTTTTGCGCTATCAGTATTTAATTTTAGAGTGGTTGAAGTTGAACGAAAAAGAAATATGGATACGGAGGTGGACTTAGCTTTTCTTAGTTTAATAATTCTGTCCGAAAAGTGGACGCGAAATAGGAGACGATGGTCTGTGCGGCCAATAAATCGTGACCGTAATCCAAACGGCTACTTCCGGCAGGTAATTAAAAAAGATGAAAAATAACGACGAAGAGCAATTTTTCATCCATACACGGATGACGCGTACAGTGTACGATTTAATATAGACGCTGGTCCGACCGTTTTTGGAAAAGCCGCGGCAACTCATTATAAAACAAAACTTAAAAACTTATACATTTGGTAATTTGACTTAAAATATATAACATAAGTTACATAAAAAACATTATCGAAGTATTTATATAAATCCCGTCTAACTGCCAAGCAATTATTGCAAAAGCTTGCAAATGATGAAAACCATTGTTTGCTAAAAGAGCGTGTGGCAACCACGTTTAACCAACCACCTTAAGGTACTGCGACAGAAAATGGCCACACCACCACCTCTTCTGCCCGCCCTGTCATTCCTAAACAAATTAAAGTTATTCATTTTCAGCATAGAATCCTTTAAATCCGTGGTAAACCAAGTTTCCGAGACACAAATAGCATCCACCAGTGAGATTTTAAAAACATATTTAAAATAATCAAATTTACAAGAATTCAGACTTCTGGCATTAAAATGCACAATGTTAAATCCCTTTCGCTACCGACAGAGCACATCAATTAGAGTCTTATTACACAGCCATAAAATTACGCACAAGCTGTTGTTGTTGTTATCGTTGTGAACATTGTCGTCGTTGTACATTCTGATTTAATATTCCAGAAGCAGAAGTTGTTTGTTTTTATGTGCTTCAATACCAGTTTCTCCTAATTTATACCATGATTCACAAAGTCTTCGGCGAAAACAAGGATTTTTGTCTTCACAAGATGTTGTTATACTGTCGTGGAATTCAGGAAGTCTTCTGGTCATAGAAGACATTCCTATACGACTATGATTTTTGGCGCTGCCAAATTGTATTTATACAAAAAATTGAGCTTTAATGGTTACGTTAAATGATTGAAGACCTTGTAAAATGGGTTTTTGCAACCAAACTACTGTTTAAAAATGTAAGGAAAAACTTAAGCAATTATCCGAAGATTATTTGTTACATTTTTTTATTGGTTTTATTGCATAAAGTGCTGCACGAAATGTGAGCAAAATTTCTTTTATTTGAAAAGCTTGCAACGCTGCAAAAGTTTGTCGGCCATTAAAAAGACCCATGAATACATGTGTGCATGCATGAATGTATGTAAGCATTTAGTTCTAAGCAGTAGTAGCATGTAGCAAAGACTATACAAGACAGGAAAGCTCTCTCATTTCGTGAGAGAACCCAAAAAAATGTCCGTCCGCGAACTCACGTACAGTGTATGTGATTCTTATGGTGAAATTAACTGTTTCTTACAAGGAAAAACTAGCTCTTACAAAGAGTGTAAACTGTGAAAATAATCCATTTCGGGTTGTTACCACACCATCTTAAGATTATGGGGTGAGTGATGAGCACGGAAGCCAAGCGCAACATATTGATATTAATTATTTCTTTAAATCCTTATACGAACGAGAAGAGAAGAAGTTCAAGCGTTTAGGAGATGCACGCAGTAATGATTTTCTAGCGATTTAAACATAATGATGTGAAAAGTTTTCATTGAATTCAGGACTAATTAGGGAAATTTCAGGAACTATTTGAAATTATAGGAATTGCGTGCATTTCCACACCACCCTTAAGGTATGCATATTGACGCGTTTAGTTTTTTTTTTTTTGGTGTCGGTTCCCCTGTAGGCCTATTTAATCACCCAATATAAAATAATTAAAAAAACAAAATTAAAAAAAAATAAATGAAACCAAACTACTACAATTAAAATGAGATCAAAGAAGTTGCAAGGAAAACTTGGCGTGTGCTCAGGAAATAGACGAATTTTTAGTTTAAGATTTAAAAAAGAAGTATGGTGACAACAGAATATCATACAATGTACAAAATTTATTATTGCACTTGGTCGAATGTGTAAAGCAGTATGGCGTTGTAGACAACTTCTGCGCATGTACTTTCCAACATTTTGATTTTAGCGTATCTTTTTACGATTACTTACAGAAATTGAAAACATAACATTAACACGAAATCTAGAGGAAATAAAATAAACTCTTGTAACTCAGAGTCAGATGTTAGCAAAAATTTCAGTTTTTACTTAAAAAGTAGTTCAATCAGCGTATCCATCAAGTTATGAAACACTCCTTAATTCGCCTACTAGAATTGATCTTACGCTATGAAATAAAACTTGCAATTCGCTGCAAAAAATTTGTACTTTTCTTAATTCGCTGCAAAAAACTTGTACGTCGCTGCAAAAAATTTGTACTTCTACGTGGTGAAATTATTAACGGGGTATGGTTGCAGAAACGTCAAATTAAATAATTAATAAATTATTTTTTTTTATGGTTAAAACACGTACATAACACAACTTTAACCCCCAAATAATGAGAATAAATGTTTACTTTCAGAATTTTACATAGCATTGTCAAATTTAATTCAATTATATTGACTTAATATACTCGTCCGTCTAAATATTCTGTTGCAAACGTGAAATTGTTACCCTATTTATTTAACATATAAAGGGTGATAATGTGGAAATTTAAATATAGTTTTATTTTTCAATACATACTTTCACACTCTTTTCGACACCCACTTAATAACATTTGACTAACTTCACCACCTTTGTTTATATATGGTGAAAACTAAATTTTTCAATACAATTCTTGATTCTTTGATTCTTTTCTTCTAAACCTAGTGTTTAATAATAATAATAATATTAATGGAGTAGTAAGTTAAAGGATTGTTTCGATGACTGCTTTATATAACTTCTAAAATCCATATAAGAATCCCTTGAAAAAGATCATAAAAAAACATTATACATTTATGAAATATTACAATTTGGTGCTTCAATATTTTATTTAATTGTATGTACGTTTCAATAGATAGCTTGAAATAGAAATTAAGAATTGCAATTAAAAACAAATTATAATATTTAATATTAAATAAAAAATTGCCATGTCAATAAGAGTATTTAATTCTTTTTGTTTTTGTTTTGCTCATAATTTGGTAGCTCCTTCTTGAAGCTACGTTATAAATTTGATACTTAGTACATTGTCTTTAACATATACTTTCTAGCAAAGTCCGCCAGTAGGTGGCACTCGCTTTTGTTCAAGTGTACGTTGCGATCAGAGGTATCTGACAATATGGACATTCGGTGACCGAGCACGTATCACACAGCAGGAAATGGTTTATGGTTCCAATGTCACCGTGCGGTTATTCCCATACATAATATTTTTTCCACATCCTACAAATCAGAACGCAGCTTTGACTGAAAACAGAATTACAGTGGTTAACTGTGGATCTCCGTAAGAGTTTTCTACTTACTTGTAAATGCTTAAGTTTCTGACGATGTAGTTCAGTACAAATACATTTGTTGCACCATAAATTTTTAGATCGAACTTTTCTAGTGGTTTCATCAAGGCGGCAGTATAGTTTCATTATTTGAGCATCATCACCTCTTCACCATATTTTACTCATCGACTCATTTGTTAGGCACCCAATATCGGTATTATTTTGGTTTTACAGTGATTGTAATGAAAATGCATTTTCATTACAGTGTAAATGTAATCGAATTTTCGTTAGATGAGTAATGATTCAGTGGGCGCTCTTGACAAAAGTTTTTGGCTACTTCATGCTGTGTCTGCGGGACCTATAAATAAAAATTTAAGAAAAAATTATATAAAATTTAATAGAAATTTAAAATACCTTTTTTCTTTACTTGAAATTTCTGGATGCTAGTGCCAGAATATAATGGCACTCGCAATAGCATACCAGTCTTCTCGTGGGAGCTATGTGATGTAGTTTTAAGTTCTGGTTTTCTTAACTTCATTGAGTACACGTTATTGTTAAAAGGATTATTATTTATGCCTCGTTGTTTTCCAGTTGAATTCTGCATTAGAGCACATTGAAGATATGTATTTACCGACAATGATCCCAGCAAATTTTGACGATCAACGTCCTTATCGCAGGAAAAATCAACACCTTGTGTAAGATTTGTGGCTGCAACCATAGAGAAAGAATAACAAGAGGCCGAATCTTTGTAACGAACTTCGGTTAGCCGAGATAATCTCAGCGGATGTCCAGGGTTCGAATTACAAGACCTGAGGTTCTGTGGTACAAGGATTCGTTTATTTGAACTTGTTTCGCTTATTTTCGTATTTACAATATATTGATATTTAAAACTAACAATGCGTGTTTTACTGTTAAGTACTGGTAATATTAATAGTAATAGTAATGATGTAGTGTCTTCGTGGTCGTTCGGGCTCCGCTGGTGGGCGTACGCGCAACAGACGCAGCGGAGTTTGGTCGTTAGTTGGTAACAGCGACTTATTGAAGGGCTTTCGCACGCAAATCAATAAGTTTCGATGCTGATCGCTGATGGGCTTACGCACAGCAGATGCAGCGATGCGAAGTATAGTTGTCTAAAACACTTTATTGAAGGGCTTACGCAACCAAATCAATAAATGTTGGTGCTGATCGCTGATGGGCTTACGCACAACAGATGCAGCGATACGAAGTGTAGTTGTCTAAAACACTTTATTGAAGGGCTTACGCACGCAAATCAATAAATGTTGGTGCTGATCGCTGATGGGCTTACGCACAACAGATGCAGCGATACGAAGTGTAATTGTCAAAGGCACTTTATTGAAGGGCTTACGCACGCAAATCAATAAATGTTGGTGTTGATCGCTGATGGGCTTACGCACAACAGATGCAGCGATACGAAGTGTAGTCGTCAAAGGCACTTTATTGAAGGGCTTATGCACGCAAATCAATAAGTTTTGTATATGTATTGTAGGTCTTCCTTGTGACTGTCTTTTATGAGAATTCTCTGCTCACTATTCACTGCTCACTGTTTTAAAGTATACTCTGGTTCTCTGCTGGGATTTAACTCTGCACTTCACGAAGTCTTGGCTCAAACTCAACTGAATCCCTGTTGCTTGGTTGTTCGCTCTTTTATAGACGACATTTCCTTGCTTCCGTTATACGTTTCCCGCTATGCTCTGGCGTTGTCTCGTTTGTTCGAAAACAAGTTCCCGTTCTCCGCTATGTTCGATTATTTAGTTCGTCAACACGTTTATGTTGTTCCTGTCTTCCGTGTTTTCGTGTGACCTTGTATGTTCTCGTGTTGTTCACCTTTTCTGTTTCTTCTGCTTTGACCTTGTTTCGTGTCACTCAACTTCGCGCTCACCGTTGCTTGTTTGCTTCGAACCTTTATTTCTTTTGTTAGTCCGTTATGTTAATTGTTATCGAACTATTATTAATTCCTGTTAATAACTTATACAGAGTGATTATACAGAGTGATCAACTATTAGTTATTCCTGTTAATAATTTATCCCAATTCGTTTAATATATATACATCTTTATACTTTCGTTGTTAAACTCACTCAGCGTTGTGTGATAATTTCCCTGCTGCGGCAAATAATCATCACACTCCCTCCTTTCCTCGGTGAGGCTGCGTGATACGGTTACTCGGTTGCTACTTTTTGTTGTTGTGATGGTTATTTTGTGCTGGTGTGTTTTGGTGTTGTTGTTGTCTTCATATGAGCTGTTGTTGTCTTCATTTGCGTTGTTGTTGTCTCACTCTCATTGATCGTAATCGTTCCGAACTCCATATTCTTCTATAATTTTCGCACTATATATATTTGCACTTCACTTGTTCTTTAAACACTTTTCAGACTCCACTGATCACTTCTAAGCATAAACTTAGAGTGATTTTCCCGCGTCGTAAACATACTTCTACATAACTTCAAATTTCCCGTAACTATGTGTTTGTTTTTCACTCTCTATTTACTCACTTTTGTTACTCGTACAAACCGGTAATCGTGGTTCAATTATGTGTTCATTGCGTTTGATTGCAATTTTTGTGTACATGTTATTTCTTCGGCTTTTGTTTTCCTTTGCGCTCACATGTATTTTCGGTCGATAACAGTTATGTAGTCGTTTTCAAGTTCACGTTTCTGACTTCTATGTATATATTCTCGTTGATGCTCTATGTACTTGATTTTCAAGTTCAAGTTCGATGATGCTTTATGTGTTTCGTTTCAAGTGCAAGTGCGTTGACTTTGGCTTCGTTTGTTTCTCGATCGCTTGTGTTTGTTGTTGCTGATGTTGCTCTTGTTTTCCTTTTACTTTCTTTAGTCCACTTTTATGTATTTGTTATTCCTAGACTATGTATTATTTCTTATATATCTTCAAGTAATTGTTTCTTTAATATTCACAAGACGATAATCCATGACGTTATATTGATTCTTATCTTATTGCCTTAATATTAATTTTTATTGATATTACTATGATTTCGTATTTATTATTTATTAAATAGCAATTGCTCTTATATATTTAATATTAATTCCGATTTCGATTTCATTATTTATTTCGATCGCAATTTCATTATTAATTTTCCTTATATAATATAGTTTAAATTTTTTTTTTTGTATTTTTTTTTTTAATTCTTAGCCTTCTCGGGGTTAGCTTTAGCCCTCACCTCTCTGTTTCCTTATTTCAGGTGATTCGTGCATTGTCCGTGCTCTATCATCATCCTAAAAGTGATAATTGTCGCTATAACTCGTCTACCATACACTTTGAATGATCGATCCTTCCAGTCGTCTTTTGTGTAACCTCACTCGTTTTCCAATATTTGTTGTGACATTCTGTTGTATTATTTCTTCGTGTGTTTGTTTTCATTCATTTTGTAAAATATATTTCAGTTGAAATGTTTAGTTTTAGTTAGGTAAATAAATAACTTTAAAGAATAACTTTGTGGATTTTGGACTTTGTGGAAAAAATGAAATGCAGCATAACGTGGAACGCAGCATTCGCATCGTTGTTGAATGTCCGCCCTCAGCTTCGGAAACTTGGTAAGTAACTTTTATGTTTACTCTTAGTTTCATTGTTTTCTTGTTTTAGGTTTTCATGGGATAATGTATTCGATACGTTCCTCGTTGCTCGATGCCACTGTCTTTTCGAACCTCAGATGACTTCAGGTAAGTTGTTGTGTTCTTGGGTATGGTATGTACTCCAACACTTTTTTTATATTGTTTATTAACGTTTCATGTCTTTCAGACTTCGCTGTTCCTTGTCTTGCCGCATTATAGGTTCGGTTCGGTGTAGTCGTGCTTCACGTCGTCGAACGACGTCGTAGTCGTTCAAACAAATTTCTTTTGTTTTTTTTTTCGCTCGCGACTCGCGTGTTCGTTTAATTTACTGCAAATCTGCTTCGTCTCGTCGTTCTTGACCTCGGTATTTTTGCATCCCTTGTGCTGGACTAATTTATCTTGATATTGTTTTTAGAACTCTGGTTATTTATTCGGTTATCCGGATTACTGTCTTCACGTCGCGTAGTTACATTTGCTTCGAGTGTTTGCTGATGGAACTCCTTAAGTTCACTTACGTGCGCTGTGCGAGTTCGTGTTTCTCCGTCTTTTCTAACTTTCACTATTACTGGTGATATAAAGTCAACCACGTAATAAGGACCTTCAAACCGTGGTGCCAATTTCGCCGCGAAATTGTCCACTACTTTAGACAGGGATTGATTGATTGCTTTAGACTGATTGTTGCATATTTCTGCGGGCTATTTGATACGCTTCCGTGAGCCTCGTTGCTCTCCCTTGCGCGTCGTTGCTTTCGTGGCCCGTCCCATTCGTGACTTCGTCATCGGTAGTCGCAGTTCTCTTCCTCGTATAAGGAAGGCTGGGCTATACCCCGTACTTTCTGATACACTGCTATTGATGGCTAAAGATACCTCTGGCAACATCTCGTCCCAGGCTTTGTGGTGACTTCCTGCGAGTTGCGCGATAATTGTTTTCAAAGTTCTATTAATGCGTTCCGTCGGGTTTTCTTGTGGTGTATACGGTGCTGTGAATTGGTGCCTGATGCCCATTTCCGCCAGAAAGTTGCGGAAACTTCGACTCGTAAATTGTGCTCCGTTGTCAGAGATCAGAACTTTAGGTACACCAAAGCGCGCCAGAATTCGTTCTCGAAAGGCTTTCTTTAAGTTCTCCGTTGAGGCTTTGCGTAGGGGTACCATTTCGGCCCACTTGGAGAACTTATCGAAGAACACCAACAACATACAATTTCCGTGTTTCGACCGTGGTAGCGGTCCCACGAAATCGGTGCATAGTGTTTCCCACGGACTTTTCTCGATTTTCGACAGCATATGTCCCGCTGGTTTGCGTTGACTCGGTTTGTATTGTTGGCATAGTTTGCACCCTCGGACATATCGTTTGATATCCCTGAACATTCCAGGCCAGTAATACTTAGCGGCAATTCTTGCAGATGTCTTTCGTATACCGCCGTGTGCGGCACATGGGCTATCGTGGTTTTCCTGTAATACTTGTGCTCGTTGGTTCGTTGCGACGCATAACTTCCAGGGTATGTATTCCTCGTCGTCTAAAGTGTTCGCAATATGGCGGTAGAGTTGACCATCCTGTATGATGTAGTCGTTGAACTTCTGCGGGTTTTCTTTGACGTCTTTGATCCTTTTGTCCCGCCATGGACACGTGCCTCTATCTGCTTTACTGTCCACTGCGCTGATTCTCCCTGCGGTTTCTTCTAGTTGACGCGATAAAGCGTCGGCAACAACATTTAACTTTCCTCGGCGATATTTTATGTCAAATCTGTACTGCTGCAATTCGAGTGCCCATCTGGCAATTCGTCCTGACGGATTCTCGATCGAGTTCAACCATTTGAGAGACAGGTGGTCCGTGACTACGTTGAAATGGTATCCTTCGAGGTATGACCGCATTTTCCTGATTCCCCAGATAATTGCTAGGCATTCCTTCTCTGTTGCAGAATAATTGCGTTCCGCTGGATTCAGTCGTCGACTTGCATATGCGATCACTCGCTCGTTCCCGTCGAATTCCTGTGTGAGCACCGCTCCTAAACCAAAGTTGCTTGCGTCCGTCTGTAGCGTGAATTCTTGCGCGAAGTCTGGACAAGCCAGCACCGGCGCTTCTGTCAGCTTGGACTTGAGGGTATTGAATGCCTCCGCTTGTGGTGCATCCCACTTCCAGTGTTTTCCCTTCTTCAGCATTGACGTCAGAGGTTGCACTATGTCGGCGAAGCCTGGTACGAATCGACGATACCACGATGCTATGCCGAGATACCGGCGTAGTTCTCGAACATTCGTTGGCGGCTTGAGTTGCTGAATCGCAGAAACTTTGTCCGGGTCCGTGTGAATCCCTTGCTCGCTGACCATGTGTCAGTATTTCACTTCCCGTTTAAAGAAATCGCACTTGTCAACGTTAAGCCTGAGATTTGCCTGACGTAGTCGACGGAAAACTTCTTTTAAATTCTTGATGTGCTCTGCCAACGTGGACCCCGTGACTATTATGTCGTCCAAATAAGCGAATGCGTACAGCTCTAAATCTGCCCCGATGACTTGGTCTAGTGCTCTCTGGAAAGTTGCTGGGGCCGAATGTAACCCAAAGGGCATTACTCGCCAATGAAACAAGCCCCTGCCGGGTACGGTAAAAGCCGTGTACTGCTTGCTGTTCTCATCCATGGGAATCTGCCAGTATCCATTCTTCAAATCGAGACTGCTTATGTATTTTGCGTCTCGCAGCCGGTCTAGAATATGTTGAATTCGTGGAATTGGATATGCGTCCGGAACAGACTCTGCGTTCAACTGGCGATAATCGATGCATAGTCGCCATTTTCCCGTTTTCTTCTTCACTAACACTATGGGCGCACTGAATGGACTATGGGACGGTTCAATGCACCCGTTCTCCAGTAACGCGTTGACTTCTTCGTTGATCACCTCTTGCATGGCTGGATTTCGTGGAAAGTAACGTTGATTGGTCTCTCGTCTCGCATGATGATTTTGTGACTCGTAATGTGACTTGGACCCCTGATGTCTTCGAATTTCTTCAGCTCTGCTTGTAGAATTTTTGTTGCCTCCTCCATGGTAACCTCACGACTCTCTTGTATGGTTGTGCACCTTGTGTATGATGTTGGCACCTGATGTTCTGTCAGCTTCAGTGTCTGGCCACCACATTTAATGGTAGTACCGGTGGAGCATAAAAAGTCCATACCCAAGATGATGTCATCGACGACTTCTGGTAAAACCAGCATTGACATTTTAAAGGTCTCCTTCTCTAAGCTATTCTGTAGTGTAATTTCGCCCACGCAGGTTTTCCGTGAGTTGTCGGCTAGTGTGATCGTGGTTGCCTTTGGTGTGACATTAGTATCTCTTCTAACTTTCTCCGCCAGGCGTCTGCTGATGAAGCTCCTCGTCGCTCCGGTGTCTACTGTCGCGTCGTATTGCTCGCCGTTCACTTGTACTCTCGCGTAAATCCGGCCCCTTTCGACGCACAGACTTCTGGTCTCTACTGTTCGCGAGTCGCTGGCCTCGGGATTTCCGTCTCCACTCGCCGTTGACGTGGTCCCAAGCCGTTTCCCGCTCGCTGACGGCAGCAATCTACGGTGAGAACACCTCGACGTCCGCACTCCCAACAAAACAAAACCTGTCTGTTACGGCAACCCTGGGCCCGATGCCCTTCCAGGCCGCAGTTTCGGCAAGCTGTCCTAGGATCGATTTGGCGTTCTGGCAGTGCCCTGCGAGCATTTCCTTGTATTGGTCGGCCAACATAATCATTCTCTTGCTGAGGACTGAGAATTTTATTATCCGGGAACTTCCACTGTGGACACACCAAGCTCATGGGTGGGCCTCCACTCGCGAGACACTCGAGGTCTGCAGCCAGCGTTAACAGTTCTTGCAGACTGTTAAAATCTATCCGTCTAATATAGAACTGGAATTCTTTCCTGCTGTTCCTGTAGATTCATTCTAATTTTTGACTCTCGGTATAATCTGCGTATCTCATCATATTTTGTAGACGAACAACATAATCCTTAAACTCTTCTCCTTCTAGGTGATGTGATTTCCGGATCTTATCCTCCAGACTCTCGAAATAACGGGCCGGCAAGAAGAAATTGTGGAAGTCTGTTTTAAAGGCTTCCCAGTGCTGCCACTTTGCATTGTTGTTACGGAACCATAACAGTGCCCTTCCTTTCAGCAACTCTGGCATTGTCCTTGGTAGCATGTCAATATCCAGGCCAAACGTCTCTGCCAGTTCTTCGATGCGCTCTGTGAATAGGAGTGGATCCTTCTCGCCGTCGTATCTTTCTGAACACTTCTGCACGATGTCGATAACCATCGCGTAATGTGGAACCGGTACCTGCTGCGCCGCTGATATACTTCTTGGAGTCAAGCTTGAAGAAGTCATGACGGTGACTTCTGGGTCTTCCACGCTGTTCCTCATATTCGCTGTCTTCTTTTTGGACCAAGCGCCAGTTTTACGTCGGTGCTTCTCTTCGAGTGCGTTGAGCTCTTCATTTACAGCGGCCTCGTGGACCCCATTTACGATCCAAGCGCTGAATCGTCTTCGTTTTTCCTTACTGGAGCCTGCAGTGGATACGCCATACGTCTCCATGACTTTCACCAGTTCGTCGTTGGAGAGCTCGTGTACCCAACTGACACGAACCATCCTTCGTCCTTCGATGTGTGTATTGTAAGCGTATGACTTTGTAAACTTAAGTCCCTGTTCGGGCGCCACTTGTAACGAACTTCGGTTTGCCGAGATAATCTCAGCGGATGTCCAGGATTCGAATTACAAGACCTGAGGTTCTATGGTACAAGGATTCGTTTATTTGAACTTGTTTCGCTTATTTTCGTATTTACAATATATTGATATTTAAAACTAACAATGCGTGTTTTACTGTTAACTACTGGTAATATTAATAGTAATAGTAATGATGTAGTGTCTTCGTGGTCGTTCGGGCTCCGCTGGTGGGCGTACGCGCAACAGACGCAGCGGAGTTTGGTCGTTAGTTGGTAACAGCGACGGCTGATCGCTGATGGGCTTACGCACAGCAGATGCAGCGATACGAAGTGTAGTTGTCTAAAACACTTTATTGAAGGGCTTACGCACGCAAATCAATAAATGTTGGTGCTGATCGCTGATGGGCTTACGCACAACAGATGCAGCGATACGAAGTGTAGTTGTCTAAAACACTTTATTGAAGGGCTTACGCACGCAAATCAATAAATGTTGGTGCTGATCGCTGATGGGCTTACGCACAACAGATGCAGCGATACGAAGTGTAATCGTCAAAGGCACTTTATTGAAGGGCTTACGCACGCAAATCAATAAATGTTGGTGTTGATCGCTGATGGGCTTACGCACAACAGATGCAGCAATACGAAGTGTAGTCGTCAAAGGCACTTTATTGAAGGGCTTACGCACGCAAATCAATAAGTTTTGTATATGTATTGTAGGTCTTCCTTGTGACTGTCTTTTATGAGAATTCTCTGCTCACTATTCACTGTTCACTGTTTTAAAGTATACTCTGGTTCTCTGCTGGGATTTAACTCTGCACTTCACGAAGTCTTGGCTCAAACTCAACTGAATCCCTGTTGCTTGGTTGTTCGCTCTTTTATAGACCACTTTTCCTTGCTTCCGTTATACGTTTCCCGCTATGCTCTGGCGTTGTCTCGTTTGTTCGAAAACAAGTTCCCGTTCTCCACTATGTTCGATTATTTAGTTCGTCAACACGTTTATGTTGTTCCTGTCTTCCGTGTTTTCGTGTGACCTTGTATGTTCTCGTGTTGTTCACCTTTTCTGTTTCTTTTGCTTTGACCTTGTTTCGTGTCACTCAACTTCGCGCTCACCGTTGCTTGTTTGCTTCGAACCTTTATTTCTTTTGTTAGTCCGTTATGTTAATTGTTATCGAACTACTATTAATTCCTGTTAATAACTTATACAGAGTGATTATACAGAGTGATCAACTATTAGTTATTCCTGTTAATAATTTATCCCAATTCGTTTAATATATATACATCTTTATACTTTCGTTGTTAAACTCACTCAGCGTTGTGTGATAATTTCCCTGCTGCGGCAAATAATCATCACTTCTTGAACAAAAATATTTTCCACTGAAGATCCAGTACTGGATCTTTTTCTCACTCATTGCTGAGTGTGTTCTTTCTTCTCTTTTGCTATTGCAAATCCTAATGTGTTTTCATTGATGCTCTGAGCATTTGTTTTCTATACACTACTGAATCGATGCTGAATTGCTGAGTGCTTCGCTCTCTACCATATTCCTTTTGCTCTTGTTTGTGTGTTTGCACTGATGCTCTGAGAATTCCCTCATACGCAGTTCTGGATCGTGTCAAGATTTTTGAGAGTTTGGCTTTTTCTTTTGCTTTCATACTCTGAGAAACTTTTTCTGTCTACTACTGGATCGTTTACAGATTGTTGGTGTAATTTCATTTCTTCTTACATTTTCCCTATTAGTCTTTTTTTTACTATTGTATGTATGTCGAAAGAATATATGTGAATACACATTCATAACTTCTTACGATTTCTGGACATTATTTTGTTTCTGTTTTTTTATAATTAGTGGCTTCGTATGGATTTGTATGTTTGTACATTTGTTTGTGCTTGTGCCTACTGCTGCAATTTTACATTAGAAATTCTATGAAGGAGGTTTGGACGACCTTCATGATCAGTACAATTACAGAAAGCTGAAATCTTTGCAATTTTTAGTCATTAGCAGTTTAAATAACTGCGGAAAAGCTGAAAGCTTTAGAAATTATTTTCGGAAATCTTAAAACATAAATATTTACGAGTTTAAAATAAAGAAAATTATAATTAGTCATATCAAAATTGAACTGTGTTAATACTTAGCATATTTGCTAGTTTTTAGAGATTAGATATATTCATAGTAGTGCTCCTGTTAAGATTTATTTTTTATAGGGCTTTTTTGGACCCAGCATGCCGACTCAAATAAATCGATGGTCATCGCAAACAAAGTTCAGAAAAGCATCAGAAACTCCAGAAATGCTAAAAAATGTTGATGCTTAAAAATTATTCACACACACACAACCAAACGAAACAGTTTCAGGCATGCTAAAACAAAAGTGAATGATTGAAAATAAATATTCGCTGTATGCGTGAGTAAATTTATTGAAATTTGCTAGTCTCTCCTTGAGGGCGCATTTTGCACTCATTTCGTTTCTTCGTTTCCCTTGCGGACCGACCGCTTCCATTTGGCGTTCGAGTAAATTTGGCTGATTCGGCCTCTTGTTATTCTTTCTCTATGTTGCAACCGACGACTTGTCGTTTAGCTGCATTAGTATGTAAAGTACATGTTAACGATCTTGTACAAGATGTATCACTTTCAGTACTGACACCACACATTGTATCAAGTTTATGCTATTATTATAAAAGTTTTTCATAGGCACCAGTTTCGATTGATACGGACTGTTGGTTTCTTCAGTAATGGACGTAGTGATCCGAGTTTTAGCAACACTATCCTGCTGCAAAACTTCTTAGTTATATTTAGGTTCTTATGATTTGAGTCGTGCAATTCTGTGCACTTCCGTCAACAAAGTTAAAGTAGGAGGTGACAATATGCTGCCCCTTCGGTTGTTGATCTGTGTCAATAATCAATAATTAGTAAAGTGCATACATTTCGAAATATTAAACCTACCAGTTCATTAGTATTCGTACTAAAATTACCGATTATGCCTTGGATGAAGTGCGGGCAGCGTGAAGAAAATTACCGATTATACCTTGGATGAAGTGTGGAAAACGAGAGGAAAGGCGACCATTTCACCTCAAAATACTACTTTGTTTACATGTTTTTTCAGTTGTCAGTACACTGTTTTGAGATTACAATTCAATTGTATCATTGCATAAAATAAATAAAAAATAGGGATGAATCGCATACTGATTTACTTATTATTATTGCGTTATATTTATGTTACAATTATTGAAGTTATATGCCGGCCGAAAGAACATAATATTTTAACATGTTTTGCATATAAAAACCTTTAAATACACATCTTTTATTTCGCATATACGTAGTAGATAATATAAAAATTTTGGTTGCGGTTGCAAAGGAAAGAGATATTTTTAACATTATTTTATGCATAGACAAATTGGAGAATTGTTAACAGGTTTCTAGTAGCTTTTATTATAATTATTGATGCGACTCGAGAAGTTTCATGTACCTTTTTCACTCAGTTTGCAATTTTAATTCGTTTAATGATATTTGTATTCTTATTTATAAGCATAAAAAGGAAATTATGTGATATTTATAAAAATAACATATAAATTCAGGTTATACATCTCTAGAAAAAGAATAACATTGAATTAAATATTGCACGCCGACATTTGATTTTCAAAGGATGACATTCGGCTGCTCTATTCAAACAACCTAACAAATCTGTTACAGCATTATGGGAAATGTTATTCCGAACAGCCCAAGATTTCACTTCGTTGCAAATATTAGATTTAGATGTAAGTCTATTATCGAAAGAAAAGTTGGAAAATGACGACAGACTATTCGCGGCGCTATCACCACTCTCACTGCCAGATTTTTCTAGTGGAACTTGTCCAAAAAAGTCACAATCTTCATCTGAATTTTCTGCATCACTTTTTCCACTATCACTATTTTGTGCGAATGTTCGCATCTTCTTATATTATTCAGCGCTTTGCTGATGTTTTCTTTTTTCAACACTGAGGTTGTTTAAATATGTTTTTCTATTCATTCTTAATAATTATAATTGTAACTTAACTTTTATTAATTTGCAATTAATTTTTTCAATAGAACTTCAACGCGTTTTAATCACCTTTGCAGACAATTTTTTTATTCTCGGAATGCTAGAAAGAGAAAAATATAATGCAGCTATGTGATAATTGATATCTTTATCGCACTTGGAAACTATTCTGAAAAATGGGTGAGGATGTGTTGGTGAAATGGGAAAATATTGTGGTTGTGTGCGACAATTAGTTACGCTGGTTTTGCTGGGTGGCATATCTGCATTTTGGTTTCACCTCTGTAGTAAAATGATCATGTAAAATGTTACTCGTTTGCAAACTACGTATGTTTTCCCGTACTATTGCGAGTACTATAGTAGTTAAGTAGTTTGCTATTTTACTACTATTTATTAAAAAAACATATTTATCTAACATAAAATTGCCATTGGAGTTGTTAAAAAAAATCTATTTATTTAAGTAATGCTTCAACTCAGTTTGATCTCTTTTGTTATTATTAAATTAATAACATTTTTAATGTAAATTTTTTGTAACACACAGTTTTTGCAAATTTGGTACTATAATTACTTATTTTAAGCAATCATGCTATCAATACATTCGAGGTGAAAATGGAATCTAAAAATTTCATCGAACGAGGAATCCAAGCAAATATAAATCGTTATCAATTTCTTGTTTTCAATTCATCAATTGATTGTTTCTGCCTCACACAGAATAGGACTACAGAGTTTGTTAGCATCCCAAATGACGGACATTGATGCTTTCGCTTGCTGCGAAAATTTCAAACAAACGGAATTTGTAGCGCTGTTCATTCGCATTAGAATATATATTTTTTCAAAGTTTTTTAATAGAGATCTTTCAGCAATAAATCAAAAGAGACGAATTTCTGTGTCACTTTTATAAAAGCCACTCCACTACTTTTTGACTTTTTCTTCTTTGTTTAGCAATGCATTGATCTTCGCTGGAATCTGATGTATGTAATGTAATCTAAGTATATAATATATTAATTATTTAATTATTTATTCAGACAATTAGTTTTCTAAACTACATATTGACATTTTTACTGTGATGTAAATTATGTACTTAAATTGACTTATTAACTATCATTAAACATGAAATGAAATAATTTGTATTTGATATCTCGTTGTATTTGGTTATGCTAAATCGGTTGCTTGCACATCACTATAATGAAAACACATCGTGGGGCGATAAAAAACGTCAATAGCGCGCCAAAGCGAAGTCGCCGCCAAACAGATCTGTCTGCGTGTCTGGCGGCTCTCGGCAGCATCAAGAAAGTCTGCGTCTCGCCTTCGAGGCAGGCAGGATGGCGACGAGCGTGCAGTGAACGCGACGGCCGAAAGGACGCTTGGCAGTGTGCGCCGAGCCGAGGTGTTGTCCTGCGACGTGTCCTGTGCGAAGTTTTTGTGCCACGGCGAGTTTCTCGCGCAGCGACGCCATCGCGTCCGTATATAAATCGGCAAATGCATTATCAATGCTCGTTCCGAATCTTTTTCAACGAAATTCCATAATTTTATTTGTTGTTAAAAACAACTCGATTCATAGTCGATTAAACGCTGAAATTTTGCTTAAAATGTGCAAGGAAATTCCTTTTATAAGCTCTAATTTGTCTCGGCCGTTAGCCATTCCCAAAAACGCTTGCAGAAGATAACACAAATCTTCAGGCGAGGAATCGACGTTGGTGACAGTAGCGAAAATGATATCCGCCTCAATAATGTAATCTTTTAAGAATTTTTCAATGCTTAGAGCGGACCTGCAAAGGTTATTTGCTTATTAATATTAAGAATTTCAAGAGAAAAGAGTGTCAAAGAAGCTTTTATTAAACTTACGCGAAAAGTTTCTCTAATGGAATTTGATTGAGCAAAGAAATGAGATCATTTTCCTTTGTGCCCAGAAAATCTACCTCAGGTATTTGGCTATCCTCTCCATCTGAATGTATTAGTATCCAGGAATAATTCTATTTATTGCCTGCAGCATGTGATTAGTGTTAGGAACACTGTTGTTGTCAGCCATTCTTTCACATTTCTGTAAAAATGAGAATTTATAATATTAATTGAAATTTTAGTTAAAAAAAAATACTCTGCCCTACCTTCTTCACCAAATTTCTGTTGACAACTGAAATCTGATTGAAATGAAATGACATTTCTTTCCAATATATGTATTGCTGCTGAGGTGAAATTAGGTGAGTAACACGTATACTGTATGTAAAAAAATCTGAAAAACGAAGACGTAAATTTTCGGCCAACCGAGCG
Source organism: Thecophora atra (assembly GCA_937620795.1). NCBI lineage: Eukaryota > Metazoa > Arthropoda > Insecta > Diptera > Conopidae > Thecophora > Thecophora atra. The sequence goes on from OW569399.1 coordinate 36,010,682, forward strand.
AGTCTCCTATCTCATTATCTCTGGTTGGCACCAAACCAACTGAGTGAGAAGTCACATAATTACTTGAAATTTCTTTTATATTGAAGATATTAGTAATGTTGATGGCTACTAAGATGGCCTTCTTACTTTCTACGTGAGCGAAGGCGGAGAAAACGCTGCGTGGACAGTAACCAGCCTGCTGTACAACTTTGCACTTCGTAGACTTGTAGATTTCCGGATGAAATAAGGACATGACGTAGATCTACACATGATGTCGAAAGTATGTAAATTAAAATGCTCCATTTAATTAAAATTTCTATGTAATCGAATACCTGCATATGAATTCGCGCTTGCAATGTTCTGTTTTGCTGGGTTTTAAATGCTGTGGTGAAAATGCCTATCAAATTTTCTGTACACATTGAATGACACAGAAAACAAGAACAACACTTTGGTACAACTCACGCATTGTGTACGTGAGTTCAACATTGCATAAAAAACAGACGTCAAACCGATTTTAGAAACGGCGAATTCGAAGTGTTTCATCTCTTTATCTCTGGAACCGAATTAAGGATTTCGACAAAATAAAACTGGTATGTTTTTTAGCAGATTTATTTTCGGTTAATTTATACGTAAAAATAACATGTGTGCAATTTTATGCAAATATCGTTTTTAGAAGCGGTGAAAACGGACTCTTTGCATTACACAGATTTTGAAGCGGCTATGCGGAAAGGCTTCCGAAATTGCAAAAATTCCATTTATAAAAATAAAAAATTAAATTTATAAGCTTGAAACTAAATAAAAATAAATAAATACATATAAAAACGCAGCATAAAGTTTTTTTAATTCATATACCCCGTTTACATAAAAATATTTAATCCGATTAAGCTGTTCAAAAACTGATCAGCTTTCCAGAAGTTGCCATTAGTAATCCGGTCCTTGCTGTCAAACTGGAAAAAATTAACACCTGTTGTTTTGTGTTGTGCAGCTATTGTTTTAAATGAATAAATAGTAGTAATATTAAAAGTACAAGAAATGTTTATTAAATTGGGTGAAAAAATTCGAATGTTTGCAAAATTTGGAAACCGGTACCTTCAATCATACCTACTTTTATATGTATACAAAATATGCCATGATTAATTATTTAGTGATCTCTATTCAACTTATTGGCACTAGACAAGGAGAAGCATAAGTTCCATGTAATTCCAAACTTCGAATTCATCAACATGATTTGATGAATGCGAAATTGACTAATAAAGTTCAGAAACAACTCCACGAAATAGTGTTTTTTTTCTTTTTATAATCAACGCGTGGTTTCTATGATTACAATCAGCAGCACAAGCATGGAAAAAATGAAAGCACGAAATTATGCGATAGAGCGAGATTAAGTGGAGAGAGAGAATACAAAGAGGGAACGTGGTAGCAGTTTACCACGTTAGTGTGCAATTTCGAAGTTGCTTCGTTATATTGGGCGCATTTTTTGCGGACATTTGTTCTAAAAAAAGAAACAAATGGTTCTATTCTGGCAAATCTTTTATCTAAACGAACTGTTTTCCATACAAAATTTCGATCTGTCACATTTCCTTTTACTACATCCCAATTTGGCATTCTGTGCATCGAAATATTATAGACGTGTTGAGAATAGTTGCAATTATAAATGCCCGAAAAAGATTTCAAAAGTAAGTGCAAATCATTAGTAACTTCCTTTTTGTAATTTTACTTATTTATTTAGAAGAAAACATCAAGTATCCTTACTGGAGTTGCGGGTCAAGAGCAAGCCATTCGACTTGTCAGACACACGTTTCATTAAATTATTCCGAGTAGACAAGAGAAATGCACGCATTTTAATACAACAAATCGAACCATATTCAAGACAAAACTCTATTTCTCTTGAAATTCAGGTTTTAACTAAAAAATCAATTATAAATATACAATAAGATTTATAACTATGATCCAATTTCTTTTAGTTTTTATATGTCGTATAATATGCTAAAAATAATAGGTGTCGTAGACGGAACACAAATATCAATTGTGGCTCCACCGGAATTAAGCGATGTGTCACCAGGGCATTTATATATAAACCGCCAAGGCTACCATAGCCTCAATGTATTGGTAATTATTGATGCAAACATGCAAGTTATTTACGCTGATGCCCGTTTTCCGGGCTCAGTTCACGATTCTGCCACCTGGCTAGTATCGCCAGTCAGAAAACTTTTGCAAGAACAATTGACAACTGTGGAAAACCAAAACTCTCACATAATTGGTAGTATGCCTTCAGTTCAATAATTTTCGCTTCTCTTATTCCTGTATATTATAGGAGACTCTGGATTTCCTTTAGAACCGTGGTTATTGACACCACTAAGCAACCCAGTCAGTGGAACACCACAGTGCTTATACAATTAACGATTCCTGACTGCAAGGAATTTAATAGAAAGAGCATTCGGCATAATAAAGGGCCGATTTCGATGTTTACTTCGGCACAGAGTGTTGCATTATGCACCAGAAAAGGCAGCAAAAATTATGTACGCTATTTTTGCTATACATAAAATGTATCGCATCGGCATCGAAGATTTTATAGAAGACGGAAACTTAGAGCAAGCGGCACCTCATGAAGACATACCTCGCAGCGAGTGGCACAGTGCTGGCGTCAGAGTCAGAGATCGCTACATTACAAGTGTAACTTAATGCTGTGTTTTAAATTTCATATCTTATTATGATTGAATCAATAAATGACATATAAACATATATATACATACTTAATATATACATACAAAAGAAATATATCATGGTCTAAGATCTCTAATAGCTGCAGCGGTTTCTCGCTGTGCAATTACCAATTCGTTCAGCGCAGAAATTATTTTGTCTAGTCTAGAGTTTGTTGCATCACATTGTGTTTGTCGATTATCTTCTCACAATTGAAGAAGTCGGTCGAAATTATCATCTGAAATTATAAATAATTAAACAAAAAAATTAATTTTTAGAGCTTTGCTGCTTACCTATTCTTTGCGCTCTCTTTCTACGATTGGCTGGCGTAGGAACTGCTCCTGGCATATTTGGTTCACTTGGGGAGACTGCATTCTCATCAATTTCCTCTTCGACGACGTCATCCGTAAAACTACAGCCAACGGCCCTACTACAGCCCACGGACGAAACACCTGGATGGCCGTTTACCAAAATTGACCCCCAGCAGGCCATCGCTCTCTCTTCTAATTTTTCGATCTCTGTCTGAATTGGAGGACCACCACTTATTTTTCCTCTGGAAACTTTTGCGGATCGCATTTTGTGTGTGACGGCGTACCGCCAGTTGTCAAACACCTGAAAGGATTAAGTATAAGTAAATACCCACATTTGTATATACCAGCCTATAAAGAAACACTTGCCGATTTCCATTCAGACATTTGGTGCTGTGCAACGCCAGCGGCATTGAGTTGAGCGCTCAGTTCGCTCCAAAGCTTTTGCACGCTATGGTCCGACGGCTTCCGCGATGCCATTAACGGCTGTACCTAAAGGAACGAGCAATAAATTTGCTTTTGCTCTACCGAATTTTTTTGTTGCGTTTCTTTAAAAAGTATACATATGTACTTAATTTTTTATTGATTATAAATCTAAAATTCTTACTTTTTTCAGCCTGCATATTTAACAAGTGTCTATTGAAAGATTTGTAATAGATTTTCACTTTCGAACACGCATAACAGACTATCTCAAAAGTTCGAAACAAAGAATACGATTTCTAACAAATCTGTTACCGACATGTTTTGTTATGAATACGTAACAGAATTTCATAACAGAATAACAGATTTGCCAGAATCGACCCAAAAGAGTCTTACCAACGAAATGCGCATATGTGCATCATTGTGTGCGCTGAATGATGTATGATACTGCATAGCTGATCCCGCTGGGTATTCAAAATCTTATAAATGTGTATGTCACTCACGTATATTAAATACAAGCCATATGTGCTGATTCAAATTTGATTGGTATAGAAGCTCGTATGAATTGCTGCGAATCGCTGTGTGATTCACATTCGAAGCCTAAAAAATGCCTGCAGAAATCAAATTCACTTTTTTCCTCTTTTTTTGGGGTGTGTTCACTGTACGAGTATGTTTGCCAATTTCAAGCAAGGTATATTATTTCTCGCTATTTACTATGCGGCCTGTCTAATCACTGACTACTCTGGTTTTACGTTGCAGGTTCATGTATTTTTTTTTTTTTTTTTTTTTGTTTTCGCTGGTTTCTGATGAAACGTGCGTCGAAGTTTTCTTGATATTTTTGCGACGTTACGCACTAAGCACAGAAAGGAATTTTTGGAAGTTCCTGCTCGGTTGCCACTGTGCCTTTTTCGTGTCCTAATGTTGGTTTCAGAGATAACGAGATACCAGACTTATGGCATCATTTTCTACCACCGAAAGTTTACGGTTGTTCCTATCACGGTGGTTCTTAAAACACAATTTTTAATCTTCCAGTCTACCGTACGTTCAGCGACCTTGCTTTCGTTCAACTTTTCCAGCACTTCCCGACCAAACGTTTGGCTGCCAGTACTGTGTGTATACATACTATAGATTTGTCTTTTCGTGTATACTCGGTTAACTCTTTCCTTCTCATGATTGTTTCGATTCAATAATTCTGTTGATATACCTGTGCTTGCCTAGCACATTCTATATGCACAATTGTCAGCTGTTTCTTTGCTAGAGCTAGCATTTATAGAGAGTGAATAAAAATTTAATAAAGTGAATATAAACAAAATATTTATAGAGTGAATAAAAATTCAAGAAAGTGAATATAAACAATATATTGCTGTCATGATTTTCTCTGAGTTTTTGATGACTAGCTCTGATGAGGAAGATGACGAAGCAACAACTTCATGCAGAGTTCGCAACAGAAAATGAAGGGATAATTTTAAATATTTATATTTAAAAATTATTATAAATATATATATTATCACCAATATATATACATCAATATAAATATTATATACCATTATAAATATTTAAACAAAATTTGCAGCAAGCAAAACCGTACCCTACATATGCAAACGTTTGCTTTTTTGTGTACGTTTGATAGCACAGCCGAACCCGGGGTTCGTTCGGTTGATAACGACCCAAAATGCTACATTTGACCTGGAACGCACAAATAGTATGGAAAGTGTTGTTGTGAATTTGGAAGAACAAACGATCTACGTTTCTCAATGTAAACAATGGCTCGCCGTTCGTTGAGTACACATTTTGAACAGCTGTGTTATGAAAAGTACAAAGCAACACAAGGAGAACCGAAACTTTCGGTGGTAGAAAATGATGCCATTGGTTCGTTGTTTAAAAATAACTCAAAATGGAAAACTTAGATAAAGCATTACATAATTAATTTAGAATTTAGTTCCTTAGTCCATTAGTGTGCTTTTAATGTATGGTAAACATGTTTTTCATCAAAAAGTAGTACCATAGTACAAATATGGTACTACGTAAGTACCATAGTACATGCAAAATTACGCGGAAAAATACGGAGTTTGCAAACGGGTAATAAAATTCATTAGTAAGGTGGAAATGAAAATGTAGATATGCCAATACTACATTGATGTTATTGTCCTTATATTAATTCATAACCTCAATTTATAAATTATTTTTATAGGAGATGTATAAATTGATTTTGTATTCACATAAATAAGTAAGAAAAATATTATTAAAGTTTTTTATGAGGACTGGATTAATTTAAATTTCAAATGCAGCCAACCAAGTACTTTGAACTAGATATGAACTACAATCATTAAGGAAATAAAACGTTGTACAATGTTAACAACTAGAAAGCTGTAAAAAATTCTCAAATGTATTAATTATGCCAAAAATAGAAGTCCTGTAATATAAGCAATCATATTGCTTTCTAAACGGAACCCAAATATGTACTTGGGTATTATACGCATAATAAAAACGTGCATAATATACGCTTTATGTAAAGTAATGGATAAATAAAGATAGATAATCATAGATAAAACCAATATGCGTTCAATAGTAAAAATTTAATTAATTTTTACAAGTATACAATTTAGTTTAAATCTCAAAACAAAGTTGTAACGATCCAAGCATCGTTGCAAATACTTCTGCTGGAAAAAATCATCCGCTTGCAGTTAATAAACCGAGTAAACGGATATACATACTGAATGGCATACATTCCGTCACCAGTCGATCATATACATACTGCACAACGACCAGCAATACCAAAATATGTACATACATACATACCGACATAATTGCAGAAGCAGAAACGAAGAAGAATAACAATAACAGAAAATATCAACAACCACCGACTGCTTCTTTACAATACACCATAACACAAGAAGCAAGAAACAACAACAACGACAAAACCTGATTTCATAACCAGACATGGAAAGCGACAACAACAACAGCAACCACAGCTGATGGAAAGACAATGCTAACAAGAAGCATGGAAACTTCCAACGTAATTTTTTTTTGCGTTCAATACAGAAGTTACAATTCCTAAGAACCTTAATTCAAGTGCTGCTTTTATCTCATTCGTGAGTGTTTCAGTTTTGGCGCCGCAAGGCAAATAAATTTATTTTTAAGTCATACCTGATTTTTTTTTACGATTAATCAACTTTAGAGTTGATTAACTCCACGGGCTTTAGCTCATACCTGTTTTTTTTTATGATTAATCAACTTTAGAGTTGATTAACTCCACGAATAGTTTCGAATGACTCCACGGGCTTTAGCTCTACTCGCAGCGATCACTACGTCAGGGCGTTTAAAATTCGGAAAAGTTTCAAATTGAGTGGTTTTTTCAAGTTCCACCCACAATGAACCCTGGAGTCGCTGAGTCTATATCAGCTGAGACAAAAAACTTGTTACAAAGTGTTGTGACAAATATAAAATAACGTGAACAAAGGAAAAATCTGGTTGTCTCCGACCCCTCATCTCTTGGATTCATCATCACATTTCCAATTTTTCACGAACACTACTATACAAAATTCCAAGTTTTTCACGAATACCAACAAACAAACTTTTGGAAGCCAAATGAGCAGCCGAACAAGTGCTGAAAGAAGTCCGGTATCTCTTTATCTCTGGTTGGTTTGCTACGGCTCCAGATTTGGATCCGGGGTTCGTTCACAGATACAAACGAGTTGAAAGAGCTCGAAATTAACGTGAGCCAACACATTCGATTACGCATTTTTACACAAACGAAGCAAACGCAGTGAAAAATTACACATGGGAATAGAAACCATGTGTTGTTGTTGTTGGACTGCTTACTCATTTTTTTTGCATTCTTATGGTTTATGGTTTATTACTCCAGAAGTTGATCGAATTATATTTTGTATAAAATGAAAGCATTGATTGACTATTTTTTTTCTGTGGGTGACGGAAACAGCGGGGTAGTTCGTCATCTTCTAAGTGTTTGTTTTTATTCCTATGGTTTTTATAATTTGAAGATTGTTTGCCAGATGATGAAGAGAGAGAAAATGGAGGGGCTGTTTCTGTTTATGATTTTTGTGCTTCTGATCACTTCAGGAATTTTTGCATTATCAGCTTCTGAGTATTTTTGGCTTTTTCATTCAATTTGCTCCTTTCGCAGTTAATCAATGCAATACAATTAATGTTGGTGAAAAAACACGTAATGGAAAATTTATGAAAAACTAAAATCTCATCTAAATTGTCATTAAATATATACATAAAAAGAAATATTATTCTTAATTTCCCTAACATTACCTTTTGATTTTTTTTTTAAGTTTGAATAAAACAAACTTTGTTTATTTCGACTTTATAATTGTAAACATATTGGTATCATAAAGATACCAATCTTCCGTCGTTCGTTATTTTCGTTATCAGTGGAAGTCATGTCGGATATTTATTTTTGCTTACCGGTTCGTTTTGTGGTCCGTGAAAACTTGATCTGTTCTTTATACTGCTCGATTAGCCGGTGCGAGCCCACGGTTGCTTTTCGTGGCGCTCTCCTTGTAAACTTCTTACCATCTTATCTTAAGATTAGGCTATGCCAACAAGTTTTACACAGGCTTCAGCTTATAACTACTAAAGAGTATGTGGTTCGATTTCATTTATGTGTAAATACATGATAATGAGCAAAATAAAAATTTATAAATGATACAAAATCATTCAAAAGAAATGATACAAAATATTAGATAATTATACATTGGCGCCCTTGCACTTCTTATAATTTTAAAGCTCAACAATTTTTTAAAATGAAAAATTAAATTTCAATAGTTTCTATGTTTATATTTTTGTGCCGGCGAAAGAGTGACCAGTCTTCAATTCTATTTTCTGTTCAAATCTATACAATAGAAATAAGAATTATACAACAAATAATATTATAAATATATAAAACTTTAAAGTTAATTTGGATTAAATAAACCTTAAAAATATATTTGTAAGGTGGTTGTTAGCATCATTTTACACTAAATGAGTTGTCTTTCTATTTATTTAAGACTTTATCTCTAAAAGTGCACAGAGATGGTATAACAGTACTCGTGTCCGCAAGTGTGTCGGTACGCAGAGTTTCCAAGGCGCGTGTCGTCGTCTCCGGTCGTCGTCTGGATGTGCCTATAGAGTTGTTCTCCCTCGATCCTGTAGTCAGGAAACTTTTCTGGGCGTTGAGTCACTTCTCGGATTCGACTTTCTAGCCAGGCGCATTGTAAGGGGGGGGGGGGGGGGGGGGGGGGGGGGTTTGGTTTCGGTAATGCTTCGGATTACTGCCGCCACTGGTTGCCGTGACAGAGCGTCAGCCACTACGTTTAGTTTTCCTTTTCGGTATTTTATCTCAAAATTGTACTGCTGTAGTTCCAGTGCCCACCGCGCGATTCGGCCGGATGGGGTTTCGATCGAGTTAAGCCATTTACGGGAGAGGTGATCCGTGATAACTGTGAAGTGATATCCTTCTACTTAGCAGCGCATCTTGCGGATGCCCCAGATGATGGCTAGACACTCCTTTTCCGTTGCTGAGTAGTAACGTTCCGCTGGGTTTAGATGTCTACTAGCATAGGGTAGGGTCATTTGGTCTCGCCAACGCACCCGCAGTCTTTCAACGGGCTATCGATGTGGCATTGGGTAAATTAAAAGGTAGAATAGCTTTGGTATATCTAGATGATATCCTCATTGTGTCCAAAACTATTTACGAGGGACTCGAAAGACTTGATATGGTACTTGAAGTTCTCGTAAATAGTGGATTTTCACTGAACCTGAATAAATGCAAATTTTTACAAAGATCAATGGAATATTTGGGACGAGAGGTATCAGCCGAAGGTATTAGGCCAAGTAAATCCAAAATAGAAGCTTTTGTGAGGTCTCCATCACCAGCGAACGTTAAGCAAGTGCAACAGTTCATGGGGCTGGCCAACTATTTCCGTAAGTTTGTTCCAGAATTTGCAGCAAAGAGTTCGTGTATAACCGCTTTGACTAGAAATAATGTACAATTTGTGTGGACTGAAGAGTGTGAAGCAGCTAAACGATACATTGTAACACAACTCACTACACGTCCATTACTTGTACTGTTCAATCCTGAATTTGCAACAGAATTACATACCGACGCTAGTGCTCATGGTTATGGAGCTATATTGTTTCAGCGCATTAATGGACAACTACATGTAGTTGCCTATTACAATCAAGCAACCAAAGCATATGAAACCAACTATCACAGCTATGAGTTGGAAACTCTTGCTGTTGTAAATTCAGTTAAACATTTTCGGAATTATCTTTTAGGAGTCAAATTTGTCTTGGTCACCGACTGTAACGCATTAAAAGCAACAAAGCAGAAGAAAGATTTATTACCTCGAATAGCTCGGTGGTGGATATACCTCCAGGATTTTGAATTTGAAATTGTTTATAGAAAGGGAAAATCTCTATTGCATGCAGATTACTTAAGCCGAAATATACCCACAAAAACTTGCTGTTATCAATTAAATTGTCTGTCCAAATCCTGGTTACATATTGAACAGCAAAATCATTCTGCTACAGTGGAAATAATTGGAAAAATTAGAAGCGGTGATTCTAATATTCAGTCACATTACTTGTTGAACAACGGGCTTTTGTGTAAAAGGTTTGATGGCGACAATAAAATTTATGTGCCACAGCAATGTCGACTCTTCTTAATGAGGCGTTTTCACGAAGACAACTGCCACGTTGGATGGGAAAAGACGCTAGCAAAAATGCGGGAACATTTTTGGATGCCCTCTATGACCAGAAATGTTAGGAAATTTGTCCAATCGTGTGTGGTTTGCCTTGTAGCTAAACCATCAGGAAAGAAGCAATGTGAATTGCACCCAATTGTGAAAAAACCAATTCCGTTTGATGTGGTCCATGCAGATTTTATGGGGCCATTTGATGGAAAGGATCACCGATATATTTTCATTCTGATTGATGGCTTTACAAAGTTTGTAATTTTTTTCCCTAGTAAATCGCTTAAAGCCACAGAAGCCGCACAGCTGTTTCACAACTATGTAATGTTATTTGGTGCCCCAAGCACACTAATAACAGATAGAGGAACCAATTTTACGAGTATAGAGTTTAAGGGTCTCTGCGTAACTCTGGGAATAAGTCACCACTTAATTGCGCCAGGCACTAGTAGAGCCAATGGCCAAGTAGAAAGATATGTTGATACTGTTGCGAATTTACTAAGAACTAACTTGGAAACAAACCTTGAGTGGACTAATTATATTGGTCGTGTCCAACTCGCCCTTAATACAACAGTGAACAAAACAACTGGATTTTCCCCCCTGAAAGTGCTGACTGGCATTACAGGACGCACTCCAGATATTGGTGCTCTTCTATCAGAATTGCAAATTGAACCTCAATACGATGATGTGGAGGCGGTACGTGAGCACGCTTGCGAGTGGATTAAACAAAATGCAAAAGACATGAAAGTGCGATTTGATGCTCACAAATGTAAACCGACTCGATTTGAGATAGGCCAGAAGGTGGTGTATTGCAGCAACCAGATACGTAAGTCAAAATTGCAAGCTTACTATCGTGGTTCTTATGAAGTTGTTGGCGTCCTACCAAATGATCGATACAAATTGAAGAGATGTAATAGTAACACCATCGTTGTAGCTGCAAGAGACGTTATTCGACCTATAGAAGTCCTATGTGAGAAGGAAAATATTGCTTAAAGGCAAGCTGGGGTTTAAGCTTAAAATTAAGATATTTTGAATCGAAAGTGAATGCGTGAACAAGCTTAAGATTGCCTCTGAGTCGCGACATTCATGTCTGAAGATATTTTGAATCGAAAGTGAATGCGTGAACAAGCTTAAGATTGCCTCTGAGTCATGACATTCATGGCTGAAGACATTTTGATTCGAAAGTGAATGCGTGAACAAGCTTAAGATTGCCTCTGAGTCGCGACATTCATGGCTGAAGATACCTTGAATCAAAAGTGAATGCGTGAACAAGCTTAAGATTGTCTCTGAGTCGTGACATTCATGGCTGAAGATATTTTGAATCGAAAGTGAATGCGTGAACAAGCTTAAGATTGCCTCTGAGTCATGACATTCATGGCTGAAGACATTTTGATTCGAAAGTGAATGCGTTGTAGTGCGTGCTGACACTAAATAAATAAACAATAACTTAAAAACATTGCGCTTGCTCTGCTCGCAATATGACACCACTCAGCGCACATGTCAAGGCACTCGAAGACGTTGACCGCACGCTATGCAGTAACGGCAATGACCACCAAAACGCTTACATTGCATTTCAAGTAGCTTAACCTGCGCTTGGGGAAATGTAAATAAATAATAATTTCAATATTATTTAAAACTAACTAGCAAATAAGAATCGTGAAGAACTCGGAGGGGAAATGTAAAATTTTGTATAAATAGTGACAAGTTTTGAAAAAAAAAATTCAGATCCTCACAGAACACAAAACCTGCCTCTTCTTTGTATGCACTTCTGGTGCTTGGAATAGGCATACGTTCTCCTGTGGAACTCTAATTCTGCGACACCTGCTCGCATCAACTATCAGCGGAACCTAACCGCTAGTTAAACTAAAAAGGTATACCTCGGTTCCTGATGGATACTCAAAATATCGCGCGATTTTTGTTAAAAATTTTTCATTTTAAGAAACAACGGTATAGGTTCCTATACGAACTCTGACCTATACTGATCCACCCCAGGATACCATTTCATGGTAGTGGGCGTTTTTGTGGGGGTGTTTGTGGGCGTGGCAAGGTCGAATAAGGGACTTTGACGATAACTTCTAAAGTATGCGGTGTACCGAAGTGGATGAGGTGTCATTTGAAAGGCATTTTTAAGAGCTATTTTTTAAGTTTTTACTTTTTTTTAGATATTTTTGATAGTTTCGGAGATAAATCAGTTCAAACTCAAGTTACTTCAAAACTTCGTTTTCTTTGCTTTCTTGTGTTGTTTGTTGTTGTAGTTGTATCAGTGTAAAGTTAGTAAAGTTTAGGGGTCTAGGCCGTGCGTAATTTTTGGCCAAATTTACCATTATTTTACTGTTGCTGGTACCGTTAGTTCTTGGAATCCGATGGCAAATTCCCGGAATTGGTCGCCCTTTTGGATTTATGGGCGTGTCAAGGTCGAACATTAAAAGGTCAATAACTCCGGAAATATTCAACCTATATAAGTGATATGGATACCGAATGAAAGCTATTTTCAATGGCTTTATTTCCGCTGAACAAGCCAAAGCTGTAGTTGTAAAAGCTTAGAAGTTATTGGCAATTAATTGCTTTTCCGTGTAAACAAAAGCCGTTTTCTTGGAAATTTGATTCGCAAGATATAACGGTAAATGTAAAATTCAGCAAGTGTTCTTTTGCCTTTCTAATGATGTATAATATGATATACATATACATATATAGAAGGATGCCATTTGGGAGCCACTTCATGAGTGCTCCTAAGTTTGAGAAAACTAACAATATGGAGCAACTGGCTACCATGGCCTTCGGCTGTATCTAAATTATTATTTGTTTTAGTTCTTAAGTTATATTGTAGTTATATTGTATTTTTTTTTTTCTTTTCTGTTAATGTATTTCTTTTGCAATTTTTAATTTCTAAGTACTATAAAAGCCAGAAGTCTTAGTGTACTGTTGTAATTTAATAATAATAATAATAATAATAATAATAATAATAGGTCTTGTGTTTACTTTTGGAGATATACTTTGAAATAAGTAGGGAGTCTACTCATTCAGTATAATTAGTAGTCAGTGATGAAAGCATTTGCAGAAACAACGACAAGATTAGCGCCGCAGGCGAAAAATTTTCACCAAAAATCGCGCGATTTTTGTTAAAAATTTTTCATTTTAGAAATCAACAACAACTAAAGAATTTTTTAGTATGAAAAACAACAACAACAATTAAAATATGACATCACGCGATTTTTGTTAAAGTGTAAAAAACAACAACAACAACACTGATATACAAATTACGCATAGAAATAGCAACAACAAATGAAGAGAGCAAAAAAAACTAAGTTCTGAAGTGACTTTCGTTTAAACTCAATTATCTACAAAACTATTAAAAAAATAGAAAAAAAGGTTAAAACTAAAAAAATAGCTCTCAAAAATAGCTTTCTAATGACACCTCGTCCACTTCAATACACCTCAAACTTTGGATGTTATCGCCAAAGTCTAATATTCGACCTTGCCACGCCCCCATGGTATCTAAGGGTGGAATAGTATAGGCCAGTGTATAGGTTCGGTTTAGTGCTCTGGCTTCTCCATATTATACATCTCTTCCCGAATTTTACATTTACCGATATACCTTGCGAATCTATTTTGCAATAAAGCGGATTCTGTTTACTCAGAAAATCCATAATGTGCAAATAACTTCTAAGCGGAAATAAAGCCATTAAAAAACCTTTCAGTCGGTACCTATATCGACAATGTAGGTTTTATACTTCCGGAGTAATTGACCTTTTAATGATTAACATTGACTCGCCCAAAAATCCAATATGGCGACCAATTCCGGGAATTTGCAGGCGGATTCTAATGGTACAAGTAACAGTAAAAGAACGGTACGTTTGGCAAAAAATTACGCACGACCGAGACCCCTAAACCTTACTTTTCCCTAAATTTGTTTTAAAAGTCATTTTTATAGAATTTGTAATTTTTAAATGGAGAGATCATAGTTTTTTAAAAATCAACTAATTTTCCTTTAGCAAAAGTTTACACAGAAACCCACCCTAAAACTCGTTGCGAACTTTCGTTGCTATTTTCTCGCACGTGGTTTTTTTAATTGAGGACCATGTCTCGCAAAATTTGTTGTAATGACGATCCGTTAACAAGTGAACGTTTGGGGATTGCACGAGAAGTCGGTAGTCAAGCTGTTTGGACTTTGTCATCATGTAAACCAGGTTTGTACAAGATACGATTTGAAATAATTTATTATTTAGTATTTTTATGTGAATTAAAGGTTTTGGAGTGGAACGCTTACGCGATAACATTATGGATACATATTGGCAATCAGATGGGCAATTGCCACATCTTGTAAATATACAGTTCCAATGCAAAACAAATATTAGTCATATTTATATATATACAGACTATAAGTTAGACGAAAGTTATACGCCATCACGTATATCCATTCGTTCTGGCACACACTTCAATGATCTGCAAGAGCTGGAAGTAGTTGACCTTACTGAGCCTACTGGTATGTATTGGTTAGGTGACTTTCAATTACAATTCTTTCTTCTGTTACCAAATCTGTTAATGCTAATAATTCGATTATTGATTTGAAATAAGCTCGAATTTCCCTCATCGTTTTTTTAATGAACTGGATAGCAAGAACCTTATATGTAGTTCATAAAAAAAAACACGGCTATTAGTCTCTAAGAAATTAAAATTCCATGATTACAATTATATATGTATGTTAAGGAAAGAAATGTAATGCAATTAATCAAAATAAATTTTTCAGGATGGGTAGTTATACCAATTAGAAATGAGACCTTGAAATCTGTGCGTGCTTTCATGATTCAAATCGCCGTCATATCGAACCACCAAAACGGTCGAGACACCCATATGCGTCAGATTCGTGTCCACTCACCAATTGAAGGGAGATGTTATCCACTAGAATTGTTCGGAAAGTTCAATACAGCAGCACTTCTCAAATTTTGCACTATTCGCTGATACATTCTTTATTTGAAATAAATTGTTTGAAGAATTGTACAAGTGATAAATATCTAGTACACTTATAATGAAATTAGATTGGTATTTTTCTGAAGAATCCGCACAAACAAATTGTGGTTTCAATTAGTTGTGTTTTTTTAGTGATCTATCTGGATCTTCGCCATACAACTGACAGATCGCATATCTTGTCGTTGTTTCTATATCGAACTTTCGAAATTTTTCAAACTTCCCAATTTTTGTGTATTTTTTGTTTATAACAACATGTATGTTACAGTTTATTTATATAATTTCCAATATTTGCTTATTTGCAAACCATTTTAGCAATACACACTTTTTCTCATTCATAATTTCGCTTCAATTTTTGATACAAGATTAAATTTCTATCGTAGTTTTTGTAGTGATCTGGATAAAAAGAGGTTTGTGTTTTTTTAGTGATATTTTTATCCAGATCACTAACAAAACGATGACCGAAATTTCATCTTATGTCAAAGCTTTGAGCAAAATTATGAATGGCAAAAACTGTATTGCTGAACTTGTGTTTACAAATACATACATATATTAAAATATAGGAAATTATATAAATAAACATACATTCATTCTATAAACAAAAAACACAAAAACACAAAGTTTGAAAAGTTGCAAGATCGGGAGAAAACTTCGATCAAGATCCGCGATCTGTAAGTTCTATGGCGGAGATCCAGATAGATCACTAAAAAAAACACAACTAAGATCACTAAAAAACCGTAGCTACTGTTGCAGATGGTCGCCATAATAGCTCTATTTCTATCGCAGTGTTATGTGCCCGTCAGATCCGTGTTACTTAAATATTCGAAGTAGTGCTACCAACGAGACTATATGTACATATATGTACATAAAGAAAATTACAAGTGATTCTGCTCGTTTTTTAAACACTTAAGTAATTGGAGAGGGCGATGAACAACGGGAAAATTCTACACTCCAATATTCAAATGTAAAGAATTTTGTTTCATGAGAGGGTACGCACATTTCAGCGATATTCTATGGGAAATGTAAGGAACGCATCTACAGCCACTCTCAAACTGCTAAGAAAAAAATGAATTTTTTGGCGATCTTTTTATATATCTCAAACCGTATCGCCTACCTTTTGATGAAAGTAACGTGCAATCGTAAACAAAAGCCGCAGTGCTTTGACATTATCTGACATTTGAAAGAACAAGCCCAAAACACTAGTTGAAAGGAATTAATTGACATGAGTAATAAAACTCATCACTTTTTTGATATTAATAAAATGAACTTCGAAACGAAATTAATTAACGAAGTTGCCTATCCTGCAGCACTGCAACAGCTCCAGTACACTCGAAATATTATGAGAATATGAACTTTTTAGAAGCGCTTCCTTTTTCCAGAAAGTAAGTTGCCTTTTTCAGTGAACTGTAACGAAGTTACCCGGTTCTTCCGGAGTTACGCACGGATTAGCTCGCCATACGTCCAGGGTTCGTCACAGAAAAATTTATACACTGTGTGGACTTCCGTTAAAATACAATTCCTTTATTGTCTTCTGATCCAATGATACAATTTCCTTCTTAATGGTATGACTACTAACGATGCTGAGGAGGAGGAGGAGGATGATCCGCACGCGCTCTGAGTTCCGCAGCGTTGGCTTGGTGTGGTTAGCACGTTCGTCTCTGAGTCTAGCGTCGTGTTATGTCCGTCCAACGTGAATATATTGTTGAGCGGATGGGGAAGCCGCGCATCCGACTACTGTAATGGGACACGTGGGAGCCGCGCGTGTCACCAGTACAGTCAACGATATATTGTACTGACGCGGAGTAAATTTAAACTGTACTTAGCCCTGCGAGTAAATCTAACGTGAATATATTATTAAGCGGATGGGAGAGCCGCGCATCCGACTACTGTAATGGGACAAGGGAACGCCGCGCGTGTCACCAGTACAGTCAACGATATATTGTAATGACGCGAAGTAAATTTAAACTGTACTTAACCCTGCGAGTGAATCTAACGTAAATATATTGTTGAGCGGATGGGAGAGCCGCGCATCCGACTACTGTAATGGGACACGTGGGAGCCGCTCGTGTCACCAGTACAGTCAACGATATATTGTACTGACGCGGAGTAAATTTAAACTGTACTTAGCCCTGCGAGTAAATCTAACGTGAATATATTGTTGAGCGGATGGGAGAGCCGCGCATCCGACTACTGTAATGGGACAAGGGAACGCCGCGCGTGTCACCAGTACAGTCAACGATATATTGTAATGACGCGAAGTAAATTTAACTGTACTGCAACAACATCTTGGAATCGAAACACAAGAGTCGAGCAGCAGCAGCAAAGACAGCCGAACACAGCAGCAAGTGTCAAAGAAACCGCAAAAATAGCAACAACATCTTTGAATCGAAACACAACAGTCGAGCAGCAGCAGCAAAGTCAGCCGAACACAGCAGCAAGAGTCAAAGAAACCGCCCCAATAGCAACAACGTCTTTGAATCGAAACACAACAGTCGAACAACAGCAGCAAAATCAACAAACTACAGCAGCAACAGTCACATGAATCGTTCCATGAACAGCAGCGTGCTAGCATCGAAACCCAACGATCACAATACAGCATGCACACAGCATCAAACAGCAGAAAGCAGAGAAATAGTAGACACGCTCATCATGGTCCAGGGAGCCGTCACAGAGTCATCCGCGAGATTAACGGCAGGAGATACCGGATCCAGGTTGGGAAGAACGGAACCGCGACGTGGAACATCCTTCCGTCCCCGAAGTAGGAGGAGACTGTGATGGCACAATGTCGAGTGCGAATTGCACAACACAAATTATCTTGTTAGCATTATTATTTTTTGGTTATTACAAAAGAATGAATTAAAATTTAAAAGAATTATAATATTAAAGTTGAAGTATTTTCCTCGCGTAAGCTTAGGTTAAGTTTCCAGTGACCCTGTATTGAAACACATTGTATTGAATATGCATAAGATTAGAATGTGTATAAGAGTAGCGTATAAGAGTAAGTTAACTAATCAACTGAGGAGGGCGGAGCCAATAGTTGAAAAACCACTATCGAAATCATCACATGAGCACGAACGACACAGAACAAGAAACAAGAGAAACGGAGAACAGCAACACACGGGAAATGGAACATAAGCGGAGACTAGGCAAGAAGACGGATTGCGATCTTTCTCTTGGTGGTCGACCGGCGGACAGAACACAACGTTTCATTTGGCGAGCTCCCGATCAGACGGACATCAGACAAGGTAAACAGAATACATAGAGTGCAAGGCAGACATTTAATATACAGTGTAGAGATTAAACTCGCGATCATATCGATCATAACCCAATCGGTGATTTACTCGCAAGACTAAAAAAACACAGCGTAAATTTACGCCGCGTTATAACAATATATCGTTGACTGTACTGGTGACACGCGCGGCGTTCCCTTGTCCCATTACAGTAGTCGGATGCGCGGCTCTCCCATCCGCTCAACAATATATTTACGTTAGATTCACTCGCAGGGTTAAGTACAGTTTAAATTTACTTCGCGTCATTACAATATATCGTTGACTGTAGTGGTGACACGCGCGGCGTTCCCTTGTCCCATTACAGTAGTCGGATGCGCGGCTCTCCCATCCGCTTAATAATATATTCACGTTAGATTTACTCGCAGGGCTAAGTACAGTTTAAATTTACTCCGCGTCAGTACAATATATCGTTGACTGTACTGGTGACACGCGCGGCTCCCACGTGTCCCATTACAGTAGTCGGATGCGCGGCTTCCCCATCCGCTCAACAATATATTCACGTTGGACGGACATAACACGACGCTAGACTCAGAGACGAACGTGCTAACCACACCAAGCCAACGCTACGGAACTCAGGGCGCGTGCGGATCATCCTCCTCCTCCTCAGCATCGTTAGTAGTCATACCATTAAGAAGGAAATTGTATCATTGGATCAGAAGACAATAAAGGAATTGTATTTTAACAGAAGTCCACACAGTGTATAATTTTTTCTGTGACGAACCCTGGACGTACGGCGAGCTAATCCGTGCGTAACTCCGGAAGAACCGGGTAACTTCGTTACAGTGGCGTTACTTTTGTTTTGGTGAAATATTTGTTCACTACAGTTTTATTGATAACTTCCGGCTATCAAAATCAGCGTTTGTAGAAGTGATGACTCAAATTGAACCTTTGTTGCCAAATAAAATTAAGAGCACTGCTGTGCCAAAGATTCTTATGCTGTGTACTGCGCTGAGATTCTTTGCTTAAGGATCGTACCAATTATCTGTTGCTAATGAATACCACTCAACGATGGCGCAGCCAACTGTATCCGTTGTGCTGAAGCAAGTATTAAGTGCGTTTGAGGAGCAGATTTGCGGTCGATACGTTAAGTTCCAGCGCACAGAAGAAGAACTTCGCAGATCAAAACTACATTTTTTCCAAAAGAGTGGAATTTCGGGCGTTATTGGGTGCATAGATGGCACCCATATTAAGATCGTGGCTCCAAAAAAAGAAATACAACATGTGTATTACAACAGGAAAGGGTTTTGTGGTATTAATGCGATGATTGTAAGTATGAATATGTAGCACGACGGTTTACATGATAATCCCTAAAGTAATTGTTTTAAGGTCTGTGATCACAATATGACGATCACTTTTCTGAACGCGAAGCATCCTGGCGCTATGCACGACTCCATGGTTTTTAACATGTCGTCTCTAAAACCAATCTTAGAGAATGGATCTCTAGATCAATGGTTGCTCGGTAAGTAAATATCATCAGTGCATTCTTTATTTCAGCATTCTGGTGTATCTATCATATTTAAGGCGACGCTGGTTACGCGCTGAAGCCATACCTTTTAACACCATATAGACTTCCGGAGGAGGGAACAGCAGAAAGCGTTTTTAACCATAGACACGCAGTTGCACGTAACATCGTGGAACGAACAATTGGGGTTCTGAAATCACGATTTCGTTGTTTGATCGGAGCACGGGGCTTGCATTATAGCCCAAAAAAAGCTACGCAAATTATCAATGCTTGCGCGGCTTTGCACAATATATGCGTAAAACACAACTTGCCTGATATGGCAATCGATCCAGCTGCTCTAACCGATGATAATGAAGACGAAATGATGACTTATGGCGACGCTGACAATACTACCAATGCAGCAGATTCTCTTAGGAATAACATTGCTGCAACCCTTTTATAATTTATAATTCCTTTAAACAATTATATTCCTTTTTTTAATTATTATTTATTTCTTCAAATATACGCACTTATAAAACTTAAAATATCATTGAGTTCGTAAAAATGAACAAAAAGGACTAGCTCCATTGCTAACATAAAAAAAAATTATTACATGTATGCCTCTAAAGCGAGAGTTTTAAATTAAAAATGATCATGTTTCTAACTTGTTCATCAAAATGCGTTGTTTTAGCTCGAGGAGTTGTTTTTTATGTGAAGCTTTTCGCACCTAAAACTTTTTTTTTGTCAACTTCTTCTTTGTAAATTTTTAATTTTTCACGCTTAAGTTCCAATAAATCGCGTTTCGCGTAAGAAATCTTGCGGGTATAAGATTCAATATTTTTTAAACTTTTATTAATTTGGGAAACTTCCTCTTGCACACTTTGATAAAAAGCTTCTTGGTCTTTCGTCTGCTCGTCTAAGAGTCGGTATCGCGTCTCTTCTTTGCCCAAATTTTTTTTTTCTTTTGCGTATCACATTAACATTTGAAGGTTGATTTTCAACTTCGATGTCGCCATTTTCGCATGGCATGTCGACATCTTGCGGTTCAGTATATGCGGGCGTAACAGGCCCCATGCTGTTGTTTTCTGCTCCCAACTCTAGCCCGTCCGGGTCAAATGCTGTATTCAGCGACAGAAAACTTATGACGCTCTCCTCCACAGCGGTAAATGCATGAATATTACTCACACCACCGCCTGTCTTCCTAAATTCTTGTCTGTTCTGGCTGAGCTTTTTTCTCGTCTTTTTTCTATCAAACAGTTGTAGTATCAACAAATATATTTCAGCTTACTCTGCACCATTTGTCCCAGGTACGCACCGGCGGACCGAGGCTATTCAACTGTGCCGCAATTGCGTTCCATCGTACCTCCGCATGAGTCTTCTTACACACACCTTTTGCAATGTCTCCATGCTGCTGCATCAGCTCCACAAGTCTCTCCAGTTGCTTCTTATTGCTAAAAACCTTTGTCCTATAAAAAGTTTTATAAATAAAATTATAAAGTTATAATTATCACATAAATAACTATAATAATAATAATGTGACAAAACTTACATTTTTTGTTTTAATTGATCCTTAAAATTTCACTTGACTGATCGATAGTCTGCGTATGTGTTTTTAACTGAAAATCCTATGAAAATCTGAAGTAAACCGTACAACTGATAAAAGTCGTGAAGAAATTTGCGATTGACAGCGAGCGACTGAAAAAAAGTCAATTGTCAATTGCAATTGACAACGATAATACCAAAATTCACATTTGTCAAGCGTCAACTGACTAGAGTCGTTTATCAATCGTCGATTGACAACCGTAATAGGGCTCATTGTCAATGGCTTTATTTCCGCTGAACAAGCCAAAGCTGTAGTTGTAAAAGCTTAGAAGTTATTGGCAACTAATTGATTTTCCGTGTAAACAAAAGCCGTTTTCTTGGAAATTTGATTCGCAAGGTATAACGGTAAATGTGAAATTCAGTAAGAGTGATCTTTTACCTTTCTAAGGATGTATAATATGTTATACGTCTTGTGTTTACTTTTAGAGATATACTTTGAAATAACTTTGAAGTCTACTCATTCAGTATGGAAAGTATTCATTGATGAAAGCATTTGCAGGAACAGCAACAACATTAGCGCCGCAGGCGAAAAATTTTTACCAAAAATCGCGTGATCTTTGTTAAAAATTTTTCATTTTAGAAAACAACAACAACCATAGCGCCGCAGGCTTCGCCAGACCCCTAAACCTTACCTATACCTAAAAGTGTATTGTTACGTAATTTCCAAAATTACCTTTTGAACTCTCTGCAGGTTCGATCACTGGATTGTGAATAATCGTAAATTCCAAATAATACAAACTCGTTAGTTTCAAATAATAAATCAACTATTTATTATTGCTTGCTCTTAGTTTAACACTTCTTTAATATCGCTGTTTATAACTTGTACACCTAAACACTTATACACGAATTCTTATTAGAAGCTATTCAAATATATTATTCTTATTCAACACTTTTCAAACTGTTACTTCCACGATGTCACTTTGTTGCTTTCCAAAATCAAACTGTGTGCTGCTATGGTTTGTGTCTATTTATACTGTTCGATAATTATCGCTACGATATCGTCAGACAACTCCAGATTTCACTGGATTGTCGAGAAACTTCCCTTTCCATGAATTGTTTGTTTCAGCAATGAATCATGTTCTAGTATATTGTGTATGCTGCGTTGTGGAAATATCATGTAACTTCTGGATCTTTCGCTAGCGTTCGATAGATGTCGTTGTATTCGAGAAGAATGTGGACTGTGATTTGGTAACACTGTAAGATTTGGTAACACTCGTAAATATTGTACGTTTCAGCGTGTAGATGGCGCTCTATATCACATTATTGTAGTTATTGCATAATCGTCCCGATCAGAAACCAAATTCCTTGATGCATACGGCGCAAGCGTCTCTAAATGGACAACTTTAATTTTACCTACTTTTGTGTGTGTGACTGTATGCGATACACAACATCATTCAGTCGCTTATTGACTTTGTATGGATCTTCCCACGATGTTTGCAGCATTGGAGAGATGCCCTTCCTCCGTTGCGGATTGTACAGTAACACTACCTCGCCCTTTTTGAATCCGTCCGTATTCATACCTCGCTCATAGCGATCCAAAAACAAAAAGCCCGAACAACGTAAGAAGACGTAGGTAAGCACTCACATAGAGAAAAGACACGGGCAGCCAAAAACGAGGTTCTCCAACACACTTAAATACAACCAACCCGTCATGTACAACTACGAACAGAAAGAAAAGAACAAGAATTACTCCAAACAGGGTATAAAAGAAGGCCACCTGCCAAGGAACAGGCAGTCCGATCCGGACCACCGAAGCGATCACCACGTAAGCGACTAAGCAACGACGACAAGACCAGCAGAGGACGCCGGCAGAGAACAAGCCGCCAGCAGCATCCACGACATCGACCGAGCAGAGGACGTCGACAGAGCAGACGACGTCGACCGAGCACAGGACGTCGACAGAGCAGACGACGTCGACCGAGCAGAGGACGTCGACCGAGCAGAGGACGTCGGCAGAGCAGAGGACGTCGGCAGAGAAGAGGACGTCGGCAGAGCAGAGGACGTCGACAAAGCAGAGGACGTCGACCGACCAGAGTACGTCGACAGAGCAGAGGACGTCAGCCGAGCATAGGATCATCTGCCGAAGTGGGGTTTCACTCCACGGCCAACGCCAGGATCATCTGCCGAAGCCGGTTTTCACTCCACGCCCAACGCCAGGATCATCTGCCGAAGCGGGTTTTTACTCCACGGCCAACGCAAGGATCATCTGCCGAAGCGGATTTTCTCTCCACGGCCAACGCCAGGATCATCTGCCGAAGTGGATTTTCACTCCACGGCTAACGCCAGGATCATCTGCCGAAGCCGGGTTTCACTCCACGGCCAACGCCAGGATCATCTGCAGAAGCGGGTTTTCATTCCACGGCCAACACCAGGATCATCTGCCGAACCGGGTTTTCACTCCACGGCCAACGCCAGGATCATCTGCCGAAGTGGGTTTTCACTCCACGGCCAACGCCGAGATCATCTGCCGAAGCGGGTTTTCACTCCACGGCCAACGCCAGGATCATCTGCCGAAGCGTGTTTTCACTCCACGGCCAACACCAGGATCATCTGCCGAAGCGGGTTTTCAATTGTTGTGAGCAAGGCTGCGGCTAGACTCGCCGGCAATATTGGGTTGAGTTCTTGCCACCCTACCCACAACAGCAAAAAAAAAAAAAAATATTCGTCCCATATGTATTTTTTCTTTTTTTTTAAAGAAAAAAGAGCGGAAAAGAAAAGAGAGCGGTAAAGAGAAAGAGTTAAGACGAAACATTGGTCACTTGCATCTATGTATCCTAATGGGTCATTCCATGCAAACCCTCTCACACTCAGAATTACCTAATCATAAAACCTATCATACGACCACCCAGTCTCACCCACCACTATACACCTAAACAAACAGAATACATTCAACCTATAACCCACCAGGAATCTCATACACGCTAGCACAATACAACCTACGTCATCGTCCGTCTGTGAGCCGCCCACCCCGTCTGTAACTCTTTCGGGTTACAGCCTTGAACCGCACTTGGCTCAAAGTGCACCGCGGTTCCCTTAATTCTCAAATCTGTTCTAGTAACTGTTAGTCCGTCTGTTTACTTCATAATGTCCGTCATGTTTGTTTGTATGCCATGCCCACCAGTGCGGTGACCTCCCCTTAGGTCCACCAGCACATCATCCTAAATAATAGTGATTAGCAACATATAATCACTAGCTTTCTTTTCAAAAATATAAAAAAAACGAATGCTCTCTTTATATCATTTTTCTCTTCTTCTTTATTCTCTATAACAACTCTCTTATTATTGTGTTTTAAAGTTTACAGGATTATTTAGTTAGTTCAATAAAGTTTTACAAATTTTTATATGTATGATAGAAAAACTTATTCTTTATTCACGATATGCGCACAATCGTTCCAAAAAAAACCAAAGAAAAACCCCATGTCCACAGACGCGTGCTATTCTACTACTTTTTCTCTACGCAGTCCACACGACTCAGATCTAAATCAGCATCTTATGGCATTGCCAGTACAAACAAAAACAGGCAGTACCATTCATGGGCCCTGTCTACACTACCATCCATGCAAAACAATCTCATTGCTCTAACACGGCCATCCTGCGCAATCAGCGCTCTCGATGATTTCATAATCTTGTGAAACACATTTATCAATTATCAATATATATTCTTTATCTTTAGTAAAATTTGACAGTCACAAGTATGTACAAGCAGTAGCTCCGTTAACCCCATTCAGTCTGGCAGCAAATCCTGCAACAATAACTTTCGTTCAGTACCATACGGAAAACTAATAATGGATCAATAATACGCTAAGAGAGACCCAAGATAATCATCATAATTTTCATACACTTTTTTTTTTATTCAAAATATCATCAGCCATGAACACCGTGACTCAGAGGCAATCTTAAGCTTGTTCACGCATTCACTTTTGATTCAAAGTATCTTCAGCCATGAATGTCGCTACTCAGAGGAAATCTTAAGCTTGTTCACGCATTCACTTTCGAATCAAAATGTCTTCAGCCATGAATGTCATGACTCAGAGGCAATCTTAAGCTTGTTCACGCTGTGGTGGTGGTATCTTTTGTTGTCATCTATAGAAAAAAAGTGATATTTAGAAATACATCAGTCAAGATGGATATTCTGAGTATCCATCAGGAACCGAGGTATACCTTTTTAGTTTAACTAGCGGTTAGGTTCCGCTGATAGTTGATGCGAGCAGGTGTCGCAGAATTAGAGTTCCACAGGAGAACGTATGCCTATTCCAAGCACCAGAAGTGCATACAAAGAAGAGGCAGGTTTTGTGTTCTGTGAGGATCTGAATCTTTATTTCAAAACTTGTCACTATTTATACAAAATTTTACATTTCCCCTCCGAGTTCTTCACGATTCTTATTGGCTAGTTAGTTTTAAATAATATTGAAATTATTATTTCTTTACATTTCCCCAAGCGCAGGTTAAGCTACTTGAAATGCAATGTAAGCGTTTTGGTGGTCATTGCCGTTACTGCATAGCGTGCGGTCAACGTCTACGAGTGCCTTGACATGTGCGCTGAGTGGTGTCATATTGCGAGCAGAGCAAGCGCAATGTTTTTAAGTTATTGTTTATTTATTTAGTGTCAGCACGCACTACACCTCCACCCTAAAAAATAGATTTTTGTTTGGAAGAAAGAAAAATCTTGAACGAATTGTGAAGGATCGTTGGGTTACAAATGATTTCACTTAGACTATAATGTGTTTGGTTTACAATTGTTACAAATAATTTTACTAAAATTATAGTGGGGTGTTTTGTTACATATTGGTGTGTGTATATTTCTTAAGGTTGTTATTATGTACGGTTTTAATTTTTCCTTTCACTTCTATTTTACTATTTACATTATCTCTTTCAACGATTTTGTATGGACCTACATAAGTGCTGTCACATTTTTTTCTATTGCTTTGTTCTAAAACTACTAAATCTCCTCTTTCGAAGGTTGTCTTGTTGACATGTTTGTCACTGTTCGTCTTACGTTTTAGTTTTGCATTCAGAAGAGTGTTTCTAGCTTCGTTATAAGCGTGTTGTAGTCTAACTCTTAACTCTGTAGCATAGCTGTCTATGTCATAAAATTCTTTTCTTTTTAAAAGGTCGTTGGGTAGTGTAGCCAATCGTCCATGTACCAATTCGAAAGGTGTGTAGTGTGTGTCAGTGTGTGGTGTTGTGTTGTATGAAAATGTGTAGTAGGATATCCAAGCATCCCAGTTATGATTAGTTGTAAAGGATAACATATATTCGTTCAGTACTCTGTGATTTCGTTCTACTGTACCTAATGTTTCATGGTGAAATGGTGTTGAAGTTTTGTGTGTTATTTTTAGGATTTTACATATTTTTGGGAAGAGTTCGTTAGTGAATTCAGTTCCTTTGTCTGTTTTAATTGTATCGAAAGTGCCGTGTTTAAGTATGATTTTTTCGACTAATGTTCTTGCTATTTCGTCTGCTTCTTTTGTTTTCATTGGGTGTGCTTCAACGTACTTTGTCAATTCACATTGTGCTGTGAGTATATATTTATAATCGTTGGATACTCTTAATGGTCCTACTGTATCCATTGTTATTGTTTCAAATGGTCTGGCGGGTGTATCAGTTATAGTTAACTCTTCTTTGTTGTGTCTTATTATTTTATTTTTATGACATGTTTTACAATTATTTATAAACTCTTTTACCATTTTGCCCATATTTTTCCAGACATATTTTTGTTTGAGTTTAGCAATCGTTCGTTTTATACCGTTATGACCTCCAATGGGTGTTGTATGATATTCTTCGATCAATCTAATTTGATTTGATTTTTTATCTATACTTTTAGGTGGTTCATATATTATTATTTTAAGAGTATTTATCTTTCCATTATCTTTGATTCTTCTTTGTAAGTTATTGAAAGTTTGAAGTTATTGAAACACGTTAGCTTCTCCAATAGAGCTTCTAAATTCACAATTGGATTATCGCTAATCGATATTGTAATATCTTTTTTATTTAAATCTATTTGCGTACGACTTTCATTGTTTCTTGAGTGATTTTGTTTCTTTATGTGCCTAGGACTTTCATGCTCTGTATCTTCGTTATCGGTAAACTTCAATCTCTTTACATTTCTCACATCAGAGATGGAAACACAGTCCCACATATAGAGTTGATGAGGCTCTTGAGGAGTTGCGTTTTCATTCTGAGAGATTTCTTTATTCTTTTGTTTGCTCATCTTTCTTGTTACAATATTTATGGTTGGAACCATTGCTTTAAGTTCTTCTGAACTGATGTTAATTCGGGATAATGCATCTGCATTTGTGTTCATTTTCCCTTGCTTAAAAACTATCTTAAAATCGTAATCTGTTAAATCTGATTTTATTCTAGTCATTTTACTCGATAAGGTTTTACTACTAAATAATGAAACTAAAGGTCTGTGATCTGTTACTACGGTAAATGTGTTTCCGTATAAATAAGGTCGGAAATGGTTAATTCCCCAATATATCGCTAGTAATTATTTTTCTATAATTGGTTTATTTATTTCATGTTTTGTGAGTGAACGACTCGCAAATGAAATGGGTAGATCTGATCCTATTTCCCCTTGAGATAATATCGCTCCTAATGCATAATTTGAAGCCTCTGTTGTCAGTATGAATTCTTTTTCAAAATTAGGGTATTGCAAGATGGGGGGTCGCATAATGCTGTTTTTTAGCCTATCGAATGCTGTCTGACATTCTTCTGACCAGCGAAATTTATAATTCTTTTTTAACAATGTATTTAACGGTTTTGCCAGTTCGGGAAAATTTTGAACGAATCTTCTGTAGTAGTTGCAAAAGGCCACGAATCTTCGTGTTTCATCAGAATTTTTAGGTACTGGGTAATTTTCTACTATTTTGCATTTTTCAGGGTCTGCTGTTACACCGTTTGAAGTTATTTTGTGTCCTAAATAAATTACTTTAGATTTTAGAAATTGACATTTGTATGGGTTAAGCTTTAGGTTGTATTTGTGAAGTCTTTCAAATGTTTTTTGCAGATTTACGTTGTGATGCTGGAGTGAGCATCCGAAAACTATTATGTCGTCCACATAAAGAAATGCGTTGGAGTCAAGTCCTGATAGTGCCATTGTTAGCATGCGTTGAAAACTATTTGATGATATTTTGAGTCCGAACGGAAGTCTTTTGAATTGGTACTGTCCATTATTTGTTGAGAATGCGGTGAAAGGTCTTGAGCTTTTGTTCAGTTCAATCTGATGAAATGAGTTTGTCATGTCGAGGGTTGTGAAATATTTTGCTCTTCATATTCTATCTAGCACGTCGTCGAGTCTTGTTAGCGGAAATTTATCATTAGAAATTTTTTTGTTTAATTGTCTGAAATCTACAACTAGGCTCCATTTTTTTGTGTCGTCTGTGCTTCTTTTTGGTACTATTAATAGAGGGGAGTTATAAGGGCTGACAGATGGTTCTACAATGTCGTTTAGTTGTAGTTTCTGAACCTCTTCGTTAATTATATTTTTATGTGTATGGGGTAACCGATAGTTCTTCACATATGTCGGATTGCAATCTATTAGGTTTAATTTTTGTCTGTAGAAGTTGTTCGTTGTCAGTTTTTCGTCTTCTAGATGGAAAATGCTTTGAAATGTTTTGCAAATTTCTAATATTTCTGTTTGTGCTGTGGTCTCCTCGGAGTCTATTTGGAGAATTTCTTTTAGTTTTTTCCATCTTGTAGGGGTGAAGTTCTTTGATGGTTTAAGTATGTTAAAATGCCTTAGTGGTTTGACGTGTAGTTGTGGTATGGTTTGTGTTTCGTCCGAAATGTTAAGAACTCGTATATGTTTTATACCTGTCGCTGGAATTATAACGTTAGCTATAAAAATCTTGTCGGAAATGCTAGCATTACAAATTACACTGTCTTCACAGATATTTATATTAACCGGATGTATAATTTCGCTGCGTGGTGGGATTGTTATGTTCGTTTTCAGAGGAACAGGTTCAGTTTAGGGGTTTCGGCCATGCGTAATTTTTGGCCAAATTTACCGTTATTTTACCGTTATTTGGACCGTTAGTTCTTGGAATCCGCTTGTAAATTCCCGGAATTGGTCGCCATTTTGAATTTATGGGCGTGCCAAGGTCGAACATTAAAAGGTCAATAACTCCAAAACTATTCAACCTATATAGTCGATATGGGTATCAAATGAAAGGTATTTTCAATGGCTTTATTTCTGCAGAATATTTTAAAGCTGTAATTGCAATAGCTTAGAAGTTATTGGCAATTAATTGATTTTCCGTGTAAACAGAAGCCGTTTTCTTGGAAATTGGGTTCGGAAGGTGTAACGGTAAATGTGAAATTCAGTAAGAGTGATCTTTTACCTTTCTAACGATGTATAATAAGTTATACGTCTTGTGTTTACTTTTAGAGATATTCTTTGAAATAACTTTGAAGTCTACTCATTCAGTGTGGAAAGTATTCATTGATGAAAGCATTTGCAGGAACAGCAACAACATTAGCATTATATTGTTAGAAACAACTATAACAACATTAGCGCCTTGTGTTGTTTGTTGTTGTTGTTGTATCAGTGTGTTGTTGTTGTTGTTGTATCAGTGTATTGTTGTTGTTGTTGTTTTTATTAAAAAATTTAACTAAAAACGTGCGATGTAATATTTTAATTGTTGTTGTTGTTTCTCATAATAACAAAATTTTACCAAAAATCTCGTTATTGTTGTTGTTTCTTAAAATGAAAAATTTTTAACAAAAATCGCGCAATATTCTGAGTATCCATCAGGAACCGAGGTATACCTTTTTAGTTTAACTAGCGGTTAGGTTCCGCTGATAGTTGATGCGAGCAGGTGTCGTAGAATTAGAGTTCCGCAGGAGAACGTATGCCTATTCCAAGCACCAGAAGTGCATACAAAGAAGAGGCAGGTTTTGTGTTCTGTGAGGATCTGAATTTTTTTTTTCAAAACTTGTCACTATTTATACAAAAGTTTACATTTCCCCTCCGAGTTCTTCACGATTCTTATTGGCTAGTTAGTTTTAAATAATATTGAAATTATTATTTATTTACATTTCCCCAAGCGCAGGTTAAGCTACTTGAAATGCAATGTAAGCGTTTTGGTGGTCATTGCCGTTACTGCATAGCGTGCGGTCAACGTCTTCGAGTGCCTTGACATGTGCGCTGAGTGGTGTCATATTGCGAGCAGAGCAAGCGCAATGTTTTTAAGTTATTGTTTATTTATTTAGTGTCAGCACGCACTACAACGCATTCACTTTCGAATCAAAATGTCTTCAGCCATGAATGTCATGACTCAGAGGCAATCTTAAGCTTGTTCACGCATTCACTTTCGATTCAAAATATCTTCAGGCATGAATGTCGCGACTCAGAGGCAATCTTAAGCTTGTTCACGCTGTTGTTTTTATTAAAAAATTTAACTAAAAACGTGCGATGTAATATTTTAATTGTTGTTGTTGTTGTTGTTGTTTCTCATAATAACAAAATTATACCAAAAATCTCGTTATTGTTGTTGTTTCTCAAAATGAAAAATTTTTAACAAAAATCGCGCGATTTTTGTTCAAAATTTTTCATTTTAGAAAACAACAACAACCATAGCGCCGCAGGCGAAAAATTTTTACCAAAAATCGCGCGATTTTTGTTAAAAATTTTTCATTTTAGAAAACAACAACAACCATAGCGCCGCAGGCGAAAAATTTTGAACAAAAATCGCGCGATTTTTGTTAAAAATTTTTCATTTTAAGAAACAACAACAATAACGAGATTTTTGGTATAATTTTGTTATTATGAGAAACAACAACAACAACAACAACAATTAAAATATTACATCGCACGTTTTTAGTTAAATTTTTTAATAAAAACAACAGCGTGAACAAGCTTAAGATTGCCTCTGAGTCGCGACATTCATGTCTGAAGATATTTTGAATCGAAAGTGAATGCGTGAACAAGCTTAAGATTGCCTCTGAGTCATGACATTCATGGCTGAAGACATTTTGATTCGAAAGTGAATGCGTTGTAGTGCGTGCTGACACTAAATAAATAAACAATAACTTAAAAACATTGCGCTTGCTCTGCTCGCAATATGACACCACTCAGCGCACATGTCAAGGCACTCGAAGACGTTGACCGCACGCTATGCAGTAACGGCAATGACCACCAAAACGCTTACATTGCATTTCAAGTAGCTTAACCTGCGCTTGGGGAAATGTAAATAAATAATAATTTCAATATTATTTAAAACTAACTAGCCAATAAGAATCGTGAAGAACTCGGAGGGGAAATGTAAACTTTTGTATAAATAGTGACAAGTTTTGAAAAAAAAAATTCAGATCCTCACAGAACACAAAACCTGCCTCTTCTTTGTATGCACTTCTGGTGCTTGGAATAGGCATACGTTCTCCTGCGGAACTCTAATTCTGCGACACCTGCTCGCATCAACTATCAGCGGAACCTAACCGCTAGTTAAACTAAAAAGGTATACCTCGGTTCCTGATGGATACTCAGAATATCCATCTTGACTGATGTATTTCTAAATATCACTTTTTTTCTATAGATGACAACAAAAGATACCACCACCACATGGCGATCCTGCTTTACTCGGACCACTGAATCAGATCTGGACATCCTTTGCCTAGAAGACGAGGTCTGCGAAGAACAGATAAAAAACATCTTTGCGAAGTGGGAAAACCTAGCCACATACGGTCCAGGTCCACCAGCTAGCAATGCACCAAAGTATGTTGCCTCCAAGAAGGAAGAGTACTTGAAAAAACAAGGACCACTGCCAATAACAATAAAAGAGTATAGAGCACGGCAAACCACCAAAACAATTCAAAAAGAAAAAATCACGCCAGCAAAAAAGAAGAAAAGAGGCGGAAAATCTTTCTAAAAAAGGAGGGATTTAGCGCTACTATACAAAGAACTAAATTTAACTACAAGCTCCACAGGCAAACAAGAAATTAAAATAAAAATAAGAATTATTAGAAGTAAAAAGAATTAAGATGTTTAGTATAGAAACTAAGCCGGTATACAATGCCAACACACAGACGTATACATTAAATATGTTATATTCACAAAACACAATTGTTGTAATTTTGATAATAATAATACTTATCATAGCAGCAATCTTCTTTTGTATGCATAGAGTAAATAAATATCATAAGAACTATGTACTAAAACATATAAATAGGGTTAACAGTGTTTAAGAAAAATAAATAAATAAAAAAAAAAATGGATACATACTGCTTTGTTTGTGAAACCAAGCTACATAAGTCACATTAACACAAACATATGAAAACATACTTGCGCATAATAAAGACAACAAATTAAATAATTCTAAAACTACAGACAAAATATGGAAAAGATTTTTGAGGAGCTAAACACGATAATAAAGAACTTAAAAAAGAATGCAAATAGACAATATTCAGAACAATATAAAGACAAAATAACAACATATATACAAGAGTTAAAAACTCAATTGCTACAAGACATAGCAAGATTAGAAGAAACCAAAAAATATAATTACATAATAAACTTTAAAACACTAACTGACACAATAATAAAACTGCTAAAAATGACCTCCCCACCAACTTTTGACGTCTTAACATATCTTAAGGCAGTCCCAGAATTTTCGGGAAGTCCGAAAGATGCTCAAAAATTTATTAATCTAGTAGAACTCATAGCTACGACGATACATGAGACACATAAAAGTAACTTCTGCAAATTTATAATAGATACACGACTTCCGATAGAAGTGAAAAGCAGACTTCTTCTACTAGGTGACAACACTGACATAACAGTACTGATTAAGAATTTAAAAGAACTTTACAAACCACGTAAAACAGCAAACAATATATTTGAGAAATTAATCCAACTCAACCAAGGACAGAACTCGATAACGACATTTGCAAATGATATTAATTCATTAATAACGGAATTGAACAACATTCAAATCTCTCAACTCGGGGATGATAATAGGGAAACCATAATACAATCGAATGATTTGATAGCATATAATACTTTCAAGACTGGACTAAGAAATAGCTCCACTAAACAAACAATAGAAGCAAGCAGAGTAAAAACATTTAAAGAAGCTATCGAAATCGTAGAAGAAAACGACAACACAAATAACAACAGAATACTGACATTTAAAAACAAGAGACAAAACAGTACAGTAACAACCAACAACATTTTCGACCTAACCCCAGGAACTACAATCAAAATTACAACACATACAGAACACAACGAAACAACAACACACATGTTTCCAATACACAAACACCGAATCAAAACTACTACAGACCAAATACATTTCATTACAACAACAACAACAGTAAAAACTACAGGTCAAATAGCAATAGGGTAAATAATTACAGTCATAGAAATAATAATAATTACAGAAACGAAGATCGCAGGATAAATTACATACATAATGAACAAAAAAACGAACAAAACCCCGACACCGAAATGTAAATATAGAATCTGGTCAATCGGGGAATACAGTAACAATTTATAACTACCAGAGTAAAAATTATAACAGTAACTATGTAATGATTAAATATAAGAATAAATACCTAAACTTTTTAAATGATACGGGAGCTGATATTTCGCTTGTAAAGACAAATAGTTTATATGAAGAAAATATAGAAATAAACAATAAATGTACAATAACCGGAAGGTATAGGTTCAGTTTAGGGGTTTGGCTTGACGAACTCTGACCTATACTGATCCACCCCAGGATACCATTTCATGGTAGTGGGCGTTTTTTTGGGCGTGTTTGTGGGCGTGACAAGGTCGAATAAGGGACTTTGACGATAACTTCTAAAGTATGCGGTGTACCGAAGTGGATGAGGTGTCATTTGAAAGGCATTTTTAAGAGCTATTTTTTAAGTTACTTTTGTTTAGATATTTTTGATAGTTTCGGAGATAAATCAGTTCAAACTCAAGTTACTTCAAAACTTCGTTTTCTTTGCTTTCTTGTGTTGTTTGTTGTTGTTGTTGTATCAGTGTGTTGTTTTTGTTGTTGTTGTTGTATCAGTGTATTGTTGTTGTTGTTGTTTTTATTAAAAAATTTAACTAAAAACGTGCGATGTAATATTTTAATTGTTGTTGTTGTTGTTGTTGTTTCTCATAATAACAAAATTTTACCAAAAATCTCGTTATTGTTGTTGTTTCTTAAAATGAAAAATTTTTAACAAAAATCGCGCAATATTCTGAGTATCCATCAGGAACCGAGGTATACCTTTTTAGTTTAACTAGCGGTTAGGTTCCGCTGATAGTTGATGCGAGCAGGTGTCGCAGAATTAGAGTTCCACAGGAGAACGTATGCCTATTCCAAGCACCAGAAGTGCATACAAAGAAGAGGCAGGTTTTGTGTTCTGTGAGGATCTGAATTTTTTTTTTCAAAACTTGTCACTATTTATACAAAATTTTACATTTCCCCTCCGAGTTCTTCACGAATCTTATTGGCTAGTTAGTTTTAAATAATATTGAAATTATTATTTATTTACATTTCCCCAAGCGCAGGTTAAGCTACTTGAAATGCAATGTAAGCGTTTTGGTGGTCATTGCCGTTACTGCATAGCGTGCGGTCAACGTCTTCGAGTGCCTTGACATGTGCGCTGAGTGGTGTCATATTGCGAGCAGAGCAAGCGCAATGTTTTTAAGTTATTGTTTATTTATTTAGTGTCAGCACGCACTACAACGCATTCACTTTCGAATCAAAATGTCTTCAGCCATGAATGTCATGACTCAGAGGCAATCTTAAGTTTGTTCACGCATTCACTTTCGATTCAAAATATCTTCAGCCATGAATGTCACGACTCAGAGACAATCTTAAGCTTGTTCACGCATTCACTTTCGATTCAAAATATCTTCAGACATGAATGTCGCGACTCAGAGGCAATCTTAAGCTTGTTCACGCATTCACTTTCAATTCAAAATATCTTAATTTTAAGCTTAAACCCCAGCTTACCTTTAAGCAATATTTTGCTTCTCACATAGGACTTCTACTCTTCTTCTCTTGCAGCTACAACGATGGTGTTACTATTACATCTCTTCAATTTGTATCGATCATTTGGTAGGACGCCAACAACTTCATAAGAACCACGATAGTAAGCTTGCAATTTTGACTTACGTATCTGGTTGCTGCAATACACCACCTTCTGGCCTATCTCAAATCGAGTCGGTTTACATTTGTGAGCATCAAATCGCACTTTCATGTCTTTTGCATTTTGTTTAATCCACTCGCAAGCGTGCTCACGTACCGCCTCCACATCATCGTATTGAGGTTCAATTTGCAATTCT
The DNA here is from genome assembly GCA_937620795.1 of Thecophora atra. NCBI lineage: Eukaryota > Metazoa > Arthropoda > Insecta > Diptera > Conopidae > Thecophora > Thecophora atra. Next base: position 36,046,365 of record OW569399.1, read on the forward strand.
GATAGAAGAGCACCAATATCTGGAGTGCGTCCTGTAATGCCAGTCAGCACTTTCAGGGGGGAAAATCCAGTTGTTTTGTTCACTGTTGTATTAAGGGCGAGTTGGACACGACCAATATAATTAGTCCACTCAAGGTTTGTTTCCAAGTTAGTTCTTAGTAAATTCGCAACAGTATCAACATATCGTTCTACTTGGCCATTGGCTCTACTAGTGCCTGGCGCAATTAAGTGGTGACTTATTCCCAGAGTTACGCAGAGACCCTTAAACTCTATACTCGTAAAATTGGTTCCTCTATCTGTTATTAATGTGCTTGGGGCACCAAATAACATTACATAGTTGTGAAACAGCTGTGCGGCTTCTGTGGCTTTAAGCGATTTACTAGGGAAAAAAATTACAAACTTTGTAAAGCCATCAATCAGAATGAAAATATATCGGTGATCCTTTCCATCAAATGGCCCCCTAAAATCTGCATGGACCACATCAAACGGAATTGGTTTTTTCACAATTGGGTGCAATTCACATTGCTTCTTTCCTGATGGTTTAGCTACAAGGCAAACCACACACGATTGGACAAATTTCCTAACATTTCTGGTCATAGAGGGCATCCAAAAATGTTCCCGCATTTTTGCTAGCGTCTTTTCCCATCCAACGTGGCAGTTGTCTTCGTGAAAACGCCTCATTAAGAAGAGTCGACATTGCTGTGGCACATAAATTTTATTGTCGCCATCAAACCTTTTACACAAAAGCCCGTTGTTCAACAAGTAATGTGACTGAATATTAGAATCACCGCTTCTAATTTTTCCAATTATTTCCACTGTAGCAGAATGATTTTGCTGTTCAATATGTAACCAGGATTTGGACAGACAATTTAATTGATAACAGCAAGTTTTTGTGGGTATATTTCGGCTTAAGTAATCTGCATGCAATAGAGATTTTCCCTTTCTATAAACAATTTCAAATTCAAAATCCTGGAGGTATATCCACCACCGAGCTATTCGAGGTAATAAATCTTTCTTCTGCTTTGTTGCTTTTAATGCGTTACAGTCGGTGACCAAGACAAATTTGACTCCTAAAAGATAATTCCGAAAATGTTTAACTGAATTTACAACAGCAAGAGTTTCCAACTCATAGCTGTGATAGTTGGTTTCATATGCTTTGGTTGCTTGATTGTAATAGGCAACTACATGTAGTTGTCCATTAATGCGCTGAAACAATATAGCTCCATAACCATGAGCACTAGCGTCGGTATGTAATTCTGTTGCAAATTCAGGATTGAACAGTACAAGTAATGGACGTGTAGTGAGTTGTGTTACAATGTATCGTTTAGCTGCTTCACACTCTTCAGTCCACACAAATTGTACATTATTTCTAGTCAAAGCGGTTATACACGAACTCTTTGCTGCAAATTCTGGAACAAACTTACGGAAATAGTTGGCCAGCCCCATGAACTGTCGCACTTGCTTAACGTTCGCTGGTGATGGAGACCTCACAAAAGCTTCTATTTTGGATTTACTTGGCCTAATACCTTTGGCTGATACCTCTCGTCCCAAATATTCCATTGATCTTTGTAAAAATTTGCATTTATTCAGGTTCAGTGAAAATCCACTATTTACGAGAACTTCAAGTACCATATCAAGTCTTTCGAGTCCCTCGTAAATAGTTTTGGACACAATGAGGATATCATCTAGACATACCAAAGCTATTCTACCTTTTAATTTACCCAATGCCACATCGATAGCCCGTTGAAAGACTGCGGGTGCGTTGGCGAGACCAAATGGCATACGCAAATATTCGTAATGGCCATCCGGTGTAACAAATGCTGTTTTATCTATCGAATCTGCCGCAATTGGAATTTGGTGAAAGCCGGATGCCATATCTAAAGACGTAAAAAATGTGTTTCCAGTCAGTTCGTTTAAAGCTCTAAAATCCACACAAAGCCGGTTTTGACCATTTTTCTTTTTGACCAGGACAACGGGACTAGCAAAAGCGGAACTGCTTTTCTTAACAATACCATTTATTTCTAAATCTGCAACTATCTCAGCTGTTATTTGCTGCTCACTATGAGCCATCCTGTACGGTCTATATTTAACAAAAGTATCTTTGAGTAAACGAATGCTTAGAGAACCCGTGGTAACCTTGGAGGTGGGAAGACCTGTTATAAAATTCTTAGAATATTTTACTAAGACTGCAATTAACTTTGTCATATTAGAATGTAACGGTATATTTGCGTTTACAGCTTCTAGCGTTGCAGTGCATAAAATTAATTTACTTCGATGCAATGTGGATCCATCATCGTTAACTGTGATGGTTAGTGTCGAATCCTTTAACACGTCTCTACCTACAATGATTTCGTTTTGTAAATGTTTTCCCTCAATTATATGGAAAGTTAGTTCAACCGTGAGTTCTTCAAATGCGACAAACGCATCTATCTTTTCCGTTAGTAATAAGGGTTCCCTACCAATTCCTTGCACCAACAAAAAAATGAGTGGTTCTTCTCAGGGATACTACATCCGCGATGTCAGATCTCATTAATGAGCAGTCTGATCCTGTATCGAGTAGGCAACGATACAATTTTCCATTGATAAATACTGGTGTAAATTTTTTTGCTAATTCGATATTTTTACACAGATTAACATTTTTCGCTCTGCTCTCTGCTTTGCCCAGCAGGTGCTCTCCTCATGACCGCTTCTTTCACAAAATGAGCATTTAAAACTTTTACCTGTTTCAGCGGTTGGTTTTTCCGTTTGGGGCGATATTGCTTTACCAGTTTCCGTCTTTACGGTGCATTTTGCTCTTATGTGTCCCCTCTTTCCACATCCGAAGCACCTTCTCTCATCATCCACTCGCATGCGTTTATTTGGCGGAATCATCCTACCACTATGTTGATGTTCCGAAACAGATTTATGCGACAATTGCCGTGTCAAAAAATCTTGCTTTCGACCAGGTTTTTCTCGGATAGAGGATAAATGATCGATCAGATTTTGTACCGAAGATGGCATAACAAATGTTAAAGAATTTCGCAAACTAACCTCCGAGATGCAGCCGATAATGATTTTTACGATCTTATTTTCCGGTATTTCAAAAGGTAACCTGTTTACTTGGGATACCTTTTCCACTACAAAATCAGTGTAGGTCGTATACTCATGACTCTCTAAATTAGCAACCATTCGCAACTGCGTAACAATGTCTGTTCAACTTGAAAATGAGTGAAGTAGAGAAGCACGCAAATCTGCCCAGCCATAATGTTGGTAGCCATATTTGTCAAACCACGCTTTTGCTCTACCTAACAATGCACTTTGCACTCTTGGAATAATGTCGAAATTTTCCAAAGCATCCCGGTTTACTCTTGCATCAACATCCTCACACCACTTATGTACATCGATGCGAGAATGGTCTGGATCAAAGCAAGGGAAACCAACGGAATCCCTAAACTCACGTTGGCGACTAGAACTTTCTAATATTTTTTTTTAGCGCGTCCGTGGTAATAATAAAGTTTTCGCTGTTGTTAACTACATCGCAGCGTGTTTGCTCATCATCCAGCACATTGCTTGAATTTAATTGTTCTTTTTCGGCCATGTTGTCACAACGCTCACTATTTTCTTTTTGCTTGAGTTTTATCCCACTTCTGATAATAGAAAAACTTATTCTTTATTCACGATCTGCGCACAATCGTTCCAAAAAACCCAAAGAAAACCCCCTGTCCACAGACGCATGCTATTCTACTACTTTTTCTCTACGCAGTCCACACAACTCAGATCTATATCAGCATCTTATGGCATTGCCAGTACAAACAAAAACAGGCAGTACCATTCATGGGCCCTGTCTACACTACCATCCATGCAAAACAATCTCATTGCTCTAACATGTATATAAATATCCAGATTTAAATAATAATCAAATCAATTCATTACAACAAAATTCACCAGGTTCCAGGCTGATGATGGCGCCACCTAGTAGCTCCGGACCTGTAATGACAGAAAATTTTTTGTTCCTAGTTTCGTTTTTTTTTCTAATTTCATACTATTATTTTATTATATTTCATTATTCTTTCCTTTATTATTTTTACTTTGTTTCGTGCTAGTTTGCTTTCTTCTTTCCTTTATATTCCTAATATTAATTGCATGTAATTATTTTTAAACATATATCATGTTACGCAAAAAAAAATTATGTAATTTAAAATTCAACAATAATTGTAAACTATTATAATAATAAATGTATTAATCTTGTTAGCAAGAGAAAAAAAATAGAAACAAAACAAAAGAAATGGTTTCTATGATAAAATTAATCTAGTGTAGACGGCAACTCTGCTTCCGTTCTACGATGCTGCTTGCTGTTCAGTTTTCGCTATGTAATTGTTTGTTTTTATGTTTGAATTGTTGATGTTGTTTAGTGTTGATATAACTTCTAATGTTGTTGTTGTTGTTGTTGCTGTTTTACATATATAAATTCATATGTAATTCTCAAATTGTCATCTTGTAACACTTGTAACGTGGTTGTTCTATTGATGTTAAGTTAATACTTGTTTTCTGCTCACTATGTACTATGTTTCTATGTACTTTTTGATGTGATTGTTATTTACTACACTAATTGGCGGAAATTTATGTTTGGTGTATACATTTATTTGTGTAATTTTTCTTGTATCTCGTTTTTTTGTTTTACTCTATGTAGTTTTTATGTACATATAATTTTTATGTTATATGGATGTCTCTGAAGTGAAGTTCTGGCGCCAATCCGCCACAATTTGGCGCACTTATTTTTGCGTGGTATTAGAACACTTTTATGTCTCCGTGTTTTTTTTTTTTTTTTTTTTTTTTTTGTTTTCTATCAACATTTTCCATTGTTATAAGTTGCATGCCTTTCTTTTTCTTTCTTTTAACATGTTTTATCTTCACTTTTCACCAAAAAAATCCTCTTTTCAACCACACTCAATGAACTTTTTTTCTCATTTCCCACCTCCCGTTCCGATTCCCATCCTTCCAATCTTTTTCAATAATTCCCCCTTCCATTCACAATTCCCACTTTTCCTAATTCCCTGTTCAATCACACTTCCATTCACACCCTCCACAATCACCTTTCCACACAACTCATTCAACCAGGAGACTTAGGGTCTTGCTGTGAGGGAAAAATATTATATTTACAAATTTAATTTAACATATAACATAAAACACTTATACCACATGATTCTAAAAGTAATTACAACAAGCAATACAAACAAACAAATAAAGAAATTTTAAAAACAAATAAATTCATCCTTTGGTTTAGGAGATACCATACACGGCCTGCCACTACACACTCCACGGCCAACGCCAGGATCATCTGCCGAAGTGGGTTTTCACTCCACGGCCAACGCCAGGATCATCTGCCGAAGTGGGTTTTCACTCCACGGCCAACGCCAGGATCATCTGCCGAAATGGGTTTTCACTCCACGGCCAACGCCAGGATCATCTGCCGAAGTGGGTTTTCACTCCACGGCCAACGGCAGGATCATCTGCCGAAGCGGGTTTTCACTCCACGAACAACGCCAGGATCATCATAATAATAATACTACCCATTCTTGTCCACTCCACTTAATTCAATACTTAATAGTTTAAAATATAGTCATCCTCATGAACGAATAAAAGTGTGTGCTCAGTTCTAATTTTAAAACATATAACTGTGCGAACACCGGACACGTCTGAGACATACCCAGGCACAAAGTCTCGTTACAGTGGCGCCCTAACAGGGACTCGAGCACATATTTATTCTTATACTTACGAGCAGGATCATACGCAATGCCGAGGACCTCGTGGAGATACGCCAAGGAATTTCGATTCGACGAAACCGGAACGGTGGAGGAGATTCGAAAAAGATTTGCCACTTTCGTCCAATCGGTCGGGGAAGAGTCGGAACGCCGCCGATTACAAGAGCTCGAAAATCTTTATTCGAAGGCACGTGGGAGCACACCACAGGAACTAATCGACCTGGATCAACCCCTCATTGTGATAACAACACCGCAGCCATGACCCAGCCAAGCATTAAGCCAAGCCTATGAACAGCCGAGTTTCAACCCTATGAGTACTCCCCAACCCTGTGCGCCACCCATGGACCACAGGACACAAAATAAGGAAATGGAATATTAAGTATGACGGTGGCCGGGAACCACTGTCATTCATAGAACGAGTAGAAGAGTTAACTGGGGTGTACAACTTACCCCTAGACGGCCTCCCAACTATCATGCCCGAGTTGCTACGAGATAAGGCTCTTACTTGGTTACGGAACTCCCGTCGAGAGTGGGTCAACTGGAATAACTTTAAACAGGCGTTTCTTAAGTTTTTCCTCTCGGGACGCTATTTCGAACAGCTGGAAGACGCAATCCGGGCACGAGTGCAGCGAAATGGGGAAAATGTTAAAGATTACGTTCTGGAAATATGCGATTTAATGCGACACGCGGGCTTTTCCGAACAGGGTAAGTTAGAACGGGTGTTCCGAAATTGTCGCCAGGAGTATCAACTATACATCAAGAGAAAAGACTTTACCGACCTCGACGGCTTAGTATCTCTTGCAGAGAACTTGGAAGGGACACATGGGAGAAAAGACAACACACACACGCTTACTCCCCGAGCAAGAGAAAAACGGCACCGTAAGATAGCACAGCCTCCACCGGGCCCTGTAAACGTTTCAAGGGTATGCCGTAGATGCGGGCGGGACGGACACATTTTTTTTGGCACGATTTTGCCAAAATACGCCAGTATTATTCTGCGGGATATGTGGAAGACGAGGCACTAGGACGGTAGATTGCTCCGCCGGGCCCCAATACCGACATCGGGAAATGGGGAAGGCCCCCGCCAACAGCGAGGAGAGCCGGAATGCGGGCAGATGACTCGACACTAACACTAGGGACACTGCGGTTCCACAACGGGCACCTCTTGGCCCGTGTCGAAAGTGATGGCCGTACAGAGGAAGCCATGATTGATACGGGGGCAACGCGCAGTTTTGCAAACCAACGATTTGTATACCAGATGGGAAAGAGAGAGAAGAGGCTAACTCTCCAATCAGCATACGTATGGCTGACGGATCACAAAAAATGATAAACTTCTACGTCGACACGGACATTCGAATTGGAGGAGCCTTAGCAAATAATGACTTACTAATCCTCCCCGAAGCTATAGATGACGTTCTATTGGGCACCGACTTCTTGGTTAAAATCGGCACCAGCTTGTGCTGCGGCGGACACACCGTTGAACTACATGCTGGAACTCGTGACGGTTTTCCGGAAACCGCTACTTGTACGAGAACCTCAGAAGAGGAAGTCATGATAGAACGGTCGCCAATACCCTTAGCGGAAACGCAGACAAAGACAGTCCAAAAACGGGACTGTCTTGAAAAACGGGTATTGGCAAATACCCATGGAAGAGGCAAGTAAACCCTTTACGGCATTTACAGTTCCAGGAAGGGGACTATATAAATGGCGGGTTATGCCATTTGGTCTACACTCGGCACCAGCGACGTTCCAACGAGCACTTGATAGTGTAATAGGACCCGAATTGGAACCACACGCGTTTGCCTATTTAGGCGACATCATTGTCACCAGCGGCACCAAAGAGGAACACATGGCTCATTTACAAGAGGTGTTCAGAAGATTAAGAGCGGCGAATTTGAGGGTCAACGTAGAAAAATGTAATCTTTTTCAAACAGAAACGAAATATCTAGGACATGTAGTCAATGAATACGGTATTCATACCGACCCAGCAAAGATTTCAGCGATACAGGCTCTGGATCCGCCAAAGAATTTACGAGAGCTCTTGGAATCGCATCATGGTATCGGGGTTTCGTACCAGAATTTGCAACTATTGCCCACCCAATGACCAGTCTCCTCAAAAAGGGGAAGCACTGGAAGTGGCAACCAGAACAGCAGGCAGCGTTCGAAAAACTAAAGGCAATGCTTACGCAAGCCCCCATCCTCAGCTGTCCAGATTTCGCGAAGCAGTTTACCTTGCAGACCGATGCTAGCGACTTTGGATTATGCGCAGTGCTAACGCAAGAACACGACGGCGTAGAGAAAGTGATACCCTATGCTAGTAGACATCTAAACCCAGCGGAACGTTACTACTCAGCAACGGAAAAGGAGTGTCTAGCCATCATCTGGGGCATCCGCAAGATGCGCTGCTAAGTAGAAGGATATCACTTCACAGTTATCACGGATCACCTCTCCCTTAAATGGCTTAACTCGATCGAAACCCCATCCGGCCGAATCGCGAGGTGGGCACTGGAACTACAGCAGTACAATTTTGAGATAAAATACCGAAAAGGAAAACTAAACGTAGTGGCTGACGCTCTGTCACGGCAACCAGTGGCGGCAGTAATCCGAAGCATTACCGAAACCAAAACCCCCCCCCCCCCCCCCCCCCCCCTTACAATGCGCCTGGCTAGAAAGTCGAATCCGAGAAGTGACTCAACGCCCAGAAAAGTTTCCTGACTACAGGATCGAGGGAGAACAACTCTATAGGCACATCCAGACGACGACCGGAGACGACGACACGCGCCTTGGAAACTCTGCGTACCGACACACTTGCGGACACGAGTGCTTCAGGAAAATCACGACCAGCCCAGTGCCGGCCATCTGGGAGTACGGAAGACTACGGCCCGGATAATGAAACGTTACAATTAGCCAGGCATGGGAAGGGAAATAAGCCGTTACGTACGATGCTGTAAATCATGTCAAAAATATAAAGTAGATCAACGACGACAAGCAGGCCTAATGCAAACGAAACCCACCGAAGAACCCTGGGCGACGGTCTGCGCAGACTTTGAGGGACCTCTGCCACGCTCACGACGACGGAATAAATTCATCTTGGTATTCTTTGATAAGTTCTCCAACTGGAATCCTCGCCAGATATGGAGTCCCTGAACTGCTAATCTCGGACAATGCCTAGCCATTTAAAAGCAAAGTTTTCCATGACTTTCTGCAGGAGCTTGGAACAAAGCAACAATTCACCGCCCCGTATACACCACAGGAAAACCCGACCGAAAGAAGAAACAGAACGACCAATACTATAATCGCACAACTAGCGGATGGACACCAGCGTACCTGGTACGAGCGTACGAGCTCTTACCGGAAGTTATGTTGGAACTTAATTCCAGTGAATCAGAATATTCAGGGTACAGCCCCGCATTCCTGATCCAAGGGCGAGAGCCACGTTTACCCAACGTACTCTTTGATGAAGTAACGCCCGGGAAAGGTCAGGCACCCTGCGAGCCAAGGGAAAAAGAGCAGAAACTGAAGGAAATATTCGAAATAGTAAGAGCGAGAACGGCACAACGCCAGGATCATCTGCCGAAGCGGGTTTTCACTCCACGAACAACGCCAGGATCATCATTATAATAATACTACCCATTCTTGTCCACTCCACTTAATTCAATACTTAATAGTTTAAAATATAGTCTTCCTCATGAACGAATAAATGTGTGTGCTCAGTTCTAATTTTAAAACAAATAACTGTGCGAACCCCGGACACGTCTGAGACATACCCAGGCACAAAGTCTCGTTACAATTTTGTTATTCATTAGCTGTGTACGCCGCTTCGTGTATTTCGTTCATTTCAGATTGTAACATGTGCCAGTAGTTGTCTTCGGTTTCGGTAAGATCAGTGCTTTTGCCTTATTTAAAATCCGTCGGAAGTCTCAAGTCTGAGCCAAAAACTACTTGCGCAGGTGAATGACCAGTAGTGTCATGGACTGCTGATCGGTAAGCCAATAAGAACATTTGAATGTGCTTATTCCAATTGCGCTGACATTTGCCTACGACTTTCCGCAGATGCTCTTCTAATGTGCGGTTGAGTGTTTCCATAATGCCATCTGACTGCGGTTGTAGAGGTGTCGTTCGAGTTCTTGATGCGATAGCACACCTCCAATGAAATGTGGCCTGGCATCTGTATCCAAGACGAACTTTTCACCAGAAACTGGATTTGCCAACATTGGAGCAGTACATAGCAACTCCTTCAGCTGCTGAAAGGCTTCTTCTTCTTCCTTTTTCCACACGAATCTACAATTCTTCTTTGTTAAATTATGTAGACTTCGTGCAACATTGGCAAATCCGTGTACAAAGTGTCGATAATAAGTACAGACCCCAAGGAAACTTCGCACTTCATGAACATTAGTTGGACGAGGCCAATCTCTTACCGCTTTTAGTTTAACGATTCTGTTTCAGTAGAAGCACCACTTACTTCTTCAGCGCTTCTCTTTCTGCTACTCACAGATGTATTGCAGTTTCGTGCAAAATGTCCAATTTTCCCGCAGTTGTAACATTTTGCATCCGAGCTCTTGCGCGAGATCGGCTTCACTCGTGATATCGTCTGCCTTAGTTCCCTGATGGTTTTTTCTAACGAATCATTTGCACCAACCTCCAGTCGATGAACCTTGTGCGATGGTCTGGTCAAAAGACTCGCTGTCTTCTGCGTCAGAGCAAACGAAACTGTTTCGGCGAAGGTCTTCTTTGGCATAGAGTAGACTGCGCGTTTCGTATCCACTTCCCGTATACCGTTCATAAACGCCTGGATCTCCAGTAGTTCGATGACTTCTGTAGATGCATCCGCGTTGGCCAAATGTGCGAGCCGCTCGATCTCTGTCGCATATTGCTGCATCACTTTTCTTCTATAGATGACAACAAAAGATACCACCACCACATGGCGATCCTGCTTTACTCGAACCACTGAATCAGATCTGGACATCCTTTGCCTAGAAGACGAGGTCTGCGAAGAACAGATAAAAAACATCTTTGCGAAGTGGGAAAACCAAGCCACATACGGTCCAGGTCCACCAGCTAGCAATGCACCAAAGTATGTTGCCTCCAAGAAGGAAGAGTACTTGAAAAAACAAGGACCACTGCCAATAACAATAAAAGAGTATAGAGCACGGCAAACCACCAAAACAATTCAAAAAGAAAAAACCACGCCAGCAAAAAAGAAGAAAAGAGGCGGAAAATCTTTCAAAAAAAGGAGGGATTTAGCGCTACTATACAAAGAACTAAATTTAACTACAAGCTCCACAGGAAAACAAGAAATTAAAATAAAAATAAGAATTATTAGAAGTAAAAAGAATTAAGATGTTTAGTATAGAAACTAAGCCGGTATACAATGCCAACACACAGACGTATTCATTAAATATGTTATATTCACAAAACACAATTGTTGTAATTTTGATATTAATAATACTTATCATAGCAGCAATCTTCTTTTGTATGCATAGAGTAAATAAATATAAGAACTATGTACTAAAACATATAAATAGGGTTAACAGTGTTTAAGAAAAATAAATAAATAAAAAAAAAATGGATACATACTGCTTTGTTTGTGAAACCAAGCTACATAAGTCACATTTAGACAAACATATGAAAACATACTTGCGCATAATAAAGACAACAAATGAAATAATTCTAAAACTACAGACAAAATATGGAAGAGATTTTTGAGGAGCTAAACACGATAATAAAGAACTTAAAAAAGAATGCAAATAGACAATATTCAGAACAATATAAAGACAAAATAACAACATATATACAAGAGTTAAAAACTCAATTGCTACAAGACATAGCAAGATTAGAAGAAACCAAAAAATATAATTACATAATAAACTTTAAAACACTAACTGACACAATAATAAAACTGCTAAAAATGACCTCCCCACCAACTTTTGACGTCTTAACATATCTTAAGGCAGTCCCAGAATTTTCGGGAAGTCCGAAAGATGCTCAAAAATTTATTAATCTAATAGAACTCATAGCTTCGACGATACATGAGACACATAAAAGTAACTTCTGCAAATTTATAATAGATACACGACTTCCGATAGAAGTGAAAAACAGACTTCTTCTACTAGGTGACAACACTGACATAACAGTACTGATTAAGAATTTAAAAGAACTTTACAAACCACGAAAAACAGCAAACAATATATTTGAGAAATTAATCCAACTCAACCAAGGACAGAACTCGATAACGACATTTGCAAATGATATTAATTCATTAATAACGGAATTGAACAAAATTCAAATCTCTCAACTCGGGGATGATAATAGGGAAACCATATGCAATGATTTGATAGCATATAATACTTTCAAGACTGGACTAAGAAATAGCTCCACTAAACAAACAATAGAAGCAAGCAGAGTAAAAACATTTAAAGAAGCTATCGAAATCGCAGAAGAAAACGACAACAGAAATAACAACAGAATACTGACATTTAGAAACAACAGACATCATGGACAATTGCCGCATAGGCAGTACAGTAACAACCAACAACATCGACCTAACCCCAGGAACTACAATCAAAATTACACAATATGTGTTACATGTTGTAACACATACAAAACACAACGAAACAACAACAGACATGTCAAATAGCAATAGGGTAAATAATTACAGCCATAGAAATAATAATAATTACAGAAACCAAGATCGCAGGATAAATTACATACATAATGAACAAAAAAACGAACAAAACCCCGACACCGAAATGTAAATATAGAATCTGGTCAATCGGGGAATACAGTAACAATTTATAACTACCAGAGTAAAAATTATAACAGTAACTATGTAATGATTAAATATAAGAATAAATACCTAAACTTTTTAAATGATACGGGAGCTGATATTTCGCTTGTAAAGACAAATAGTTTATATGAAGTAAATATAGAAATAAACAATAAATGTACAATAACCGAAATAGGACAGTTGAAAATAGAAACTTTAGGATCTATTAATTTAAGGTTTAAACTAAGTGATCTGTTACAATATCATTTTCAGGTGGTAGATGAAAAATTCCCAATTATAGTAGACGGAATCTTAGGAAGAGTTTTTCTATGCAAATATCTATGCAATATAGACTACGAAACACTAACTCTAACAATAGTGAACGCAGAGGTAGATAACGTGTTAGATCTGAAAACGAACATAACAATCCCACCACGCAGCGAAATTATACATCCGGTTAATATAAATATCTGTGAAGACAGTGTAATTTGTAATGCTAGCATTTCCGACAAGATTTTTATAGCTAACGTGATAATTCCAGCGACAGGTATAAAACATATACGAGTTCTTAACATTTCGGACGAAACACAAACCATACCACAACCACAACTACACGTCAAACCACTAAGGCATTTTAACATACTTAAACCATCAAAGAACTTCACCCATCAAGATGGAACAAACTAAAAGAAATTCTCCAAATAGACTCCGAGGAGACCACAGCACAAACAGAAATATTAGAAATGTGCAAAACATTTCAAAGCATTTTCCATCTAGAAGATGAAAAACTGACAACGAACAACTTCTACAGACAAAAATTAAACCTAATAGACTACAATCCGACATATGTGAAGAACTATCGGTTACCCCATACACATAAAAATATAATTAACGAAGAGGTTCAGAAACTACAACTAAACGACATTGTAGAACCATCTGTCAGCCTTTATAACTCCCCTCTATTAATAGAACCAAAAAAAAGAATGACAAACTCATTTCATCAGATTGAACTGGACAAAAGCTCAAGACCTTTCACCGCATTCTCAACAAATAATGGACAGTACCAATTCAAAAGACTTCCGTTCGGACTCAAAATATCATCAAATAGTTTTCAACGCATGCTAACAATGGCACTATCAGGACTTGACTCCAACGCATTTCTTTATGTGGACGACATAATAGTTTTCGGATGCTCACTCCAGCATCACAACGTAAATCTGCAAAAAACATTTGAAAGACTTCACAAATACAACCTAAAGCTTAACCCATACAAATGTCAATTTCTAAAATCTAAAGTAATTTATTTAGGACACAAAATAACTTCAAACGGTGTAACAGCAGACCCTGAAAAATGCAAAATAGTAGAAAATTACCCAGTACCTAAAAATTCTGATGAAACACGAAGATTCGTGGCCTTTTGCAACTACTACAGAAGATTCGTTCAAAATTTTCCCGAACTGGCAAAACCGTTAAATACATTGTTAAAAAAGAATTATAAATTTCGCTGGTCAGAAGAATGTCAGACAGCATTCGATAGGTTAAAAAACAGCATTATGCGACCCCCCATCTTGCAATACCCTAATTTTGAAAAAGAATTCATACTGACAACAGAGGCTTCAAATTATGCATTAGGAGCGATATTATCTCAAGGGGAAATAGGATCAGATCTACCCATTTCATTTGCGAGTCGTTCACTCACAAAACATGAAATAAATAAACCAATTATAGAAAAATAATTACTAGCGATATATTGGGGAATTAACCATTTCCGACCTTATTTATACGGAAACACATTTACCGTAGTAACAGATCACAGACCTTTAGTTTCATTATTTAGTAGTAAAACCTTATCGAGTAAAATGACTAGAATAAAATCAGATTTAACAGATTACGATTTTAAGATAGTTTTTAAGCAAGGGAAAATGAACACATATGCAGATGCATTATCCCGAATTAACATCAGTTCAGAAGAACTTAAAGCAATGGTTCCAACCATAAATATTGTAACAAGAAAGATGAGCAAACAAAAGAATAAAGAAATCTCTCAGAATGAAAACGCAACTCCTCAAGAGCCTCATCAACTCTATATGTGGGACTGTGTTTCCATCTCTGATGTGAGAAATGTAAAGAGATTGAAGTTTACCGATAACGAAGATACAGAGCATGAAAGTCCTAGGCACATAAAGAAACAAAATCACTCAAGAAACAATGAAAGTCGTACGCAAATAGATTTAAATAAAAAAGATATTACAATATCGATTAGCGATAATCCAATTGTGAATTTAGAAGCTCTATTGGAGAAGCTAACGTGTTTCAATAACTTCAAACTTTCAATAACTTACAAACAAGAATCAAAGATAATGGAAAGATAAATACTCTTAAAATAATAATATATGAACCACCTAAAAGTATAGATAAAAAATCAAATCAAATTAGATTGATCGAAGAATATCATACAACACCCATTGGAGGTCATAACGGTATAAAACGAACGATTGCTAAACTCAAACAAAAATATGTCTGGAAAAATATGGGCAAAATGGTAAAAGAGTTTATAAATAATTGTAAAACATGTCATAAAAATAAAATAATAAGACACAACAAAGAAGAGTTAACTATAACTGATACACCCGCCAGACCATTTGAAACAATAACAATGGATACAGTAGGACCATTAAGAGTATCCAACGATTATAAATATATACTCACAGCACAATGTGAATTGACAAAGTACGTTGAAGCACACCCAATGAAAACAAAAGAAGCAGACGAAATAGCAAGAACATTAGTCGAAAAAATCATACTTAAACACGGCACTTTCGATACAATTAAAACAGACAAAGGAACTGAATTCACTAACGAACTCTTTTCAAAAATATGTAAAATCCTAAAAATAACACACAAAACTTCAACACCATTTCACCATGAAACATTAGGTACAGTAGAACGAAATCACAGAGTACTGAACGAATATATGTTATCCTTTACAACTAATCATAACTGGGATGCTTGGATATCCTACTACACATTTTCATACAACACAACACCACACACTGACACACACTACACACCTTTCGAATTGGTACATGGACGATTGGCTACACTACCCAACGACCTTTTAAAAAGAAAAGAATTTTATGACATAGACAGCTATGCTTCAGAGTTAAGAGTTAGACTACAACACGCTGACGGGTGGTTAAACTGGTCAGTCGCTAACGGTCCCTATCGACGCCCAGGCGAGGTCGATAGTAATAAATGCCTAGTCCCGGTAAGCGGCTCTGCTGGAATGGTCCGTATTTTCCGCTTTACTCGTGGGAACTTTATGGATAACATCAATAAAGGAAAACAGAAAACCGTTGTAACGGGGACAGAGGTGTCTGTGGGTATGGAACCCCAAAAGGGTTCAGTGTCCTCAGATATTGGTAAGCTGCAAGGTGAACCAACTGCCAATGTGGACCCTGGAAATGTTCAGGGGTCAGCTGAGGCAGCCACAGTCCCAAATGTAGTTCCAGTAGGAGAAGCGCAGGTGAAGAAGGACAATGGAGTCTCCTTGGAGGCCGAGAGGTCAGCCGGATCCTGCGTCGAAACAACTGGTATGGCTGACGCCACCTCGGAAGCCGAGCGTAGTCTGCTCATGCGGCGGGCGAAGCAAAAGCGGAAGAGGGAGCGTCAGAGGGCGAAGAGAGCAGTGAACAAGCTATCTCGGCAGTTCAGTGAGCTCTCGCCCGAAGAACCCGCGCCAGAATCATCGACACCGGCAAAAAGATATCGCGGTACACCGTTAACTGCTTCGGTTCCGCGGATGATTCTAAGCGTTAAGGATCGTGACGTGCGGAGAACAGTGGACACCGCTAGTGTTGGTCAAGCTGCAGCGGGGAAACCCAGCACGAGTCATCCAATGATGACGACGCGTGCAGGGCGGAAGGCAGCCACGGCAAAGAAACTCGCTGGTACGGCGATCTCCTTTGCGAAAGTGGCAGAAGGAGATCTCCTTATGGGCATTACTGACCTTTCTAGGGAGGGGCCGATGCAGGACTCGCATGTGAGGGCTTTCAAGTCCTCTCTTTTGCGGGACCTGGATCGGATAGATGCGGAAGGCAGTAATATTGGGTTTGTGGGCAACGCAACCTTGGAAGACGGACTCATTGTACTAAAGTGCAAGAATCAGGAATCCAAGGCATGGCTGGTTCGGCGCTTAGGCAGTTTGGAAGGATTGTGGGAGAATGCTCGCCAGAGTGTGGATCGGCTTAGTGTGTTGAGGGATGCGAGGAAGATAGTGATCCTTGTTCACGGCACAACTGAGTCCAAAGACATCATCCTCAGGAGGCTGCAGCGTCAGAATGCCTGCGTAAAGGACAGTTCTAAATGGAGGGTTATTCGCGCGGGTAAGTTTGGTGCTGCAGGTAACGAAGGCGTCATTCTCACGGTTTGGTGCCCGAAGGAAGAGGCCGCTGCAGTTGAGCGCGCAGGAGCGAAGCTCAACTGCGGGCTCGATCAAGCTTTGGTCAAATTCCGGAAGGATGAATTGTGAGCGTGAGGCCCCTGGCACGGGAGCGGCGGTCATTTCCCCGGTGAGATGGAAGTCGGGGCGGTAGGTGGGCCCGGGCCAGGCTAAATTAAAGATGATTCAGCTCAACCTACACCACAGTAGGGCTGCGTCAGCAATGCTGGCTAGGCACTTTGTGGGGGAAGGGCTAGATATTGCGCTGATACAAGAACCCTGGATATCTCATGATGCGATTCGAGGTCTATCTTGTAGCAGAGCCACCCTATTCTGTTCGCAGATGGGTGGCAGACTGAGGACTTGCATCTTGGTGAGGCGCGGAGTATTAGCAGTACTCTGTCCTCACTTGAGCACACCGGACCTTACTGTGGTAAGGATAGGTGATGGTGCTGGATCCTTCTTTCTAGCGTCTGCCTACCTTCCATATGATGCGCCGGAGCTCCCCCCCCCCACTAGAGAGGATAGAGCTCTAGTGCATTTTTGTGTTGATAGGAGCGCTGGGCTGGTAATTGGCTGCGATGCTAATGCACACAATACTGTGTGGGGTAGCAATAGCGACAATCACAGAGGAGAGGCTTTACTTGAATTTGTGGTAATGCAAGACTTGTATATTGCAAACAGGGGTGTCGAACCAACTTTTGTGGATGCTCGCAGAGCAGAAGTTATCGACATCACGTTGGTTGATTCAGGGATGCTGGGGAGGCTGCTGCACTGGATGGTACTGGACACTCCAACGATGTCCGACCATAGGGCTATTGGGTTCGGCATTCTCTATGGCTCCAGGAAAAAACGCAGTAGCATCTTGCGAAGGGTTCCCGCTAATACGGACGGTATTAAATACATTGAAGTGTTAAGGGACTTACTAGCGAATAAGCAATTTCTTGTTCCTAGAACAACGGCGGATGTCGAAAGCGAAGTCAAGGTTTTAACTTTGACTATGACTGAGGTATTCAACGCAGCTTGTCCCAAATCGGTAGTGGAAGAAGCGAGTCAGACACCTTGATGGAATGACGAACTTGAGACCATGAAAAAGGAGACAAGGAAGGCCTTTAACAGGCATATGAGGAGGGCAAGTCCTGAATCATGGAACCTGTATAAAGAACAGAAAAGGCTACTAAAGAGCGACGTGGAGAAATTTCTGTAGTAGTGTAAAGGATATGTCGGATGTAAGTAGATTACATAAGACAATATCGAAACACCCTGCATCGAGGTTGGGCCTTCTACGAAGAGTAGATGGCACAATGTCAGAAACTATGGGTGAATCTCTGCAGATACTGATGGAAGTACACTTTCCGGGAAGCCTATCTTCTAATGAGCCGTTCTCACATACCTGCAAAAGGGTTAGCGGGAGTGGCAGAAGGGAGGCGGAAAAGATAGTGACTATGGACGCAATTAAAAGAGCTATTGGAGGTTCAAAACTTCAGGACTGGATGGAATATTTCCGGCCCTAATTCAGTGGGGCATTGATGTTCTTCTTGAAAGACTTCATGGAATATTCGTAGCTTGTCTAGCGACAGGACACATTCCGAATAAGTGGAGAGAAACAAAGGTAGTTTTTCTCCCCAAACCTGGAAGAGGCGACTACTCAGCGGCGAAGTCTTTCAGGCCAATCAGCCTAACGTCCTTCCTACTAAAGACGTTGGAGAGGATTGTGGCCGATTTTCTGGAGACGTCAACGCTAGTGAGTAGACCGTTAAGTAGATTCCAGGATGCTTATCGTGCAGGAAGATCTACCGACACTGCCCTGCATGAAATTGTGAGGGTTGTGGATAAGGAGCTAGCCGTCGGAGGTATTACTATGGCCGTATTTATGGGCATAGAAGGTGCCTTTGACAAAATAGGCTTCGAAAAACTGCATGATGCTCTTGTTTGTCGGGAGGTCAGTCCATTGATTATTAAATGGGTGGACAGCTCGTTGAAACATAGGGCAATCAATGTTCAGTGTGGGAAGTCGAAATTTAGGGGAAGGGTAAAGAGAGGGTGCCCGCAAGGAGGTGTCCTCTCACCACTACTGTGGAATTTAACGGTAGATGGTCTCCTTCAAAGTTTAGATGAGATGGGCATACACACGGTTGGGTATGCGGACGATATAGCTTTGATGGTTTCTGGAATGTTCTTGGACACCATTGCCAATGTAATGAGGCATGCACTCAGAACTGTGGAGAGGTGGTGCATTGCACAGGAGGTGACCATCAACGCTAGTAAGTCAGACATGATTCTCTTTACAAGAAGGAGGAAAGGTCTGGAGATGAGCCGGCTTAATCTCTTTGGTGCTGAAATCAAGATCTCTAGGAACGTTAAATATCTGGGAGTAATCCTGGATAGTAAACTATCCTGGAACGATCATATTGAGTATAAGATCCGAAGGGCGAAGAAGGCTTTTTTCCAGTGTAGGCGCGTATATGGCTTAGGCTGGGTCCTAGCCCCCCGGGCCATCTACTGGATTTACACTGCAATAACTAGACCCATCATTGCATACGCCTCGGTTGTCTGGTGGCCCAAATCGGACCAAAAGACTATACGAGGAAGTTTGGATAGGGTCCAGCGTATGGCGTGCATCGCTATTACCGGTGCAATGCGAACATCCCCGACTGTTGCCCTTGAGGCACTAGTGGGCTTGCTTCCGTTAGACTTATTTATTAAGAAGACGGCGGCGCTCACAGCACTGCGCATGAAGGCGTGTGGCACTTGGTATGGATTTGGTGCGATGGAGGGGCATAGGCGTATTCTGGATCTTGTTAACATCGGGGTCGGGGAGACGCTGATGCCACTGGATGGTATGAGCAAAGTTGTAGCCTCAGCGGAGAGGCACAGTACGCTCATAACTGATGGCCAAACGAATATGGAGTGTGGGAGGAGCGACATCAGTATGTTTACTGATGGGTCGCTGATGGAAGGCAAAGCGGGAGCTGGAGTCTACTCGGCAGAGTTGGACCTGGCATGCACGCTAAGTCTGGGGCGGTATGTGTCTGTATACCAAGCAGAAATGCTTGGCCTTATTCATGCGCTGGGTCACCTGGCTGAAGGAAAGGTGCAAGACAAGAAGATCTTGATTGCACTGGACAATCAATCCGTGATTAGGTGCTTGGAACGGACATATGTTGATTCGAGGCTGGCACAAGAATGTTCCCTGAAACTTAGTGAGTGTGCCCGTGTCAACGAGGTCACACTCATGTGGGTAAAGGGTCACTCTGGTATCAGCGGGAATGAGTTAGCTGATGAACTTGCCAAGCAAGGGTCATCATCTGCATTTGTGGGCCCGGAACCGAAAGTTGCGTTAAGCAAAGGTTCGGTGAGGGCATTAGTTAATCGGTGGATGGAATCCTCTCATTTGGAAAGATGGGAGAGTTTAACCACTTGTAGACAATCTAGGACTGTTTTAAGCAGGCCTATGGGCTGCGCAGTGAAATGGGTCACCCAACTACCACGGAAGACCCTGAGCTGGCTAGCAGCGATAGTGACCGGACATGGGAACTTCAGATATCATCTTAACAAGATTGGTCTTGCTGAGGATGGTGTTTGCAGGCTGTGTTTGGAAGAGGACGAGACAGCGGTGCATGTAATGTGCCAGTGTCCAGCGATAGCTAGCAAAAGGATTGCCGTACTGGGTCGCCACTTTATAAATGACGACGAGGTTGGCAGTATCAACCTTCAAGACCTGCTTGCTATGATACA
The DNA here is from genome assembly GCA_937620795.1 of Thecophora atra. NCBI lineage: Eukaryota > Metazoa > Arthropoda > Insecta > Diptera > Conopidae > Thecophora > Thecophora atra. The sequence continues at coordinate 36,067,050 of OW569399.1, forward strand.
GGACTTGGTTATGAGGACGGAGGTGGATGTATTCTGCATGTCCCGTAGATAGGTCCTGGTGAGATGGTGGTGAGACGAAAAAGGACCTAATATAGGTGGTCTGCTTTGACTCTCTCACTCCATCACAAGAGGAGTTAGGTTTTAGTACGTAGGCACACTTCATAGTGTGAATCGTGCATGCCAGTTTCTGGTATCTTTTGCAGATTTCCCCTTCTCTTTATCGAGTAAAATGACTAGAATAAAATCAGATTTAACAGATTACGATTTTAAGATAGTTTTTAAGCAAGGGAAAATGAACACAAATGCAGATGCATTATCCCGAATTAACATCAGTTCAGAAGAACTTAAAGCAATGGTTCCAACCATAAATATTGTAACAAGAAAGATGAGCAAACAAAAGAATAAAGAAATCTCTCAGAATGAAAACGCAACTCCTCAAGAGCCTGATCAACTCTATATGTGAGACTGTGTTTCCATCTCTGATGTGAGAAATGTAAAGAGATTGAAGTTTACCGGTAACGAAGATACAGAGCATGAAAGTCCTAGGCACATAAAGAAACAAAATCACTCAAGAAACAATGAAAGTCGTACGCAAATAGATTTAAATGAAAAAGATATTACAATATCGATTAGCGATAATCCAATTGTGAATTTAGAAGCTCTATTGGAGAAGCTAACGTGTTTATTGAATCATAAGAAAATCGAAAAATTAGCGCTATCAAACAATGATAAAATTTTTAATTATGTAGCAAAAGAAAAATTAATACAAACTTTCAATAACTTACAAACAAGAATCAAAGATAATGGAAAGATAAATACTCTTAAAATAATAATATATGAACCACCTAAAAGTATAGATAAAAAATCGAATCAAATTTGATTGATCGAAGAATATCATACAACACCCATTGGAGGTCATAACGGTATAAAACGAACGATTGCTAAACTCAAACAAAAATATGTCTGGAAAAATATGGGCAAAATGGTAAAAGAGTTTATAAATAATTGTAAAACATGTCATAAAAATAAAATAATAAGACACAACAAAGAAGAGTTAACTATAACTGATACACCCGCCAGACCATTTGAAACAATAACAATGGATACAGTAGGACCATTAAGAGTATCCAACGATTATAAATATATACTCACAGCACAATGTGAATTGATAAAGTACGTTGAAGCACACCCAATGAAAACAAAAGAAGCAGACGAAATAGCAAGAACATTAGTCGAAAAAATCATACCTTTTTTTTTTTTTTTTTTTTGTTGGCGGTAAGGAGGTAAAAAATGCCTAACGCATCTCGATGCCATCGTCACGACTCGGTATGTGCGGCTTGCACGCACTAAAAACGTCCTCCCCTAACCTTCGGAACCTCGTTCCACCCGGGACCACTTTCGTATTACTTCAGGGTGGGGTTCCAGCTATGTCCTACTGGACTTCCATCGTTGCACCTGCGTCCAGGTCCCGCTTTTTAGAGCGTAATACAAGCTCTACATATCTGGCGATATGTTGCCAATCTTCTTCGCTTGATAACATGGTATCGATTATCGTACCTGCGGTAAGGTGGCCGACTAGCGCTTCTAAGGAGTTTCTCTCTACTCGCCATTTGTCACATTCGAAGAAGGTGTGATCTGTATCGTCGAATTCACTATCGCAATATATGCACTCGGGCCCGTCAACTTTACCCATGCGATGTAGGTATCCACGAAAATACCCATGGCCAGTCAGCATCTGCGTGATGTAGTAATTTACTTCTCCAAAATTTCTATTTATCCATGTGGCCAGATCCGGGATGAGTCTGGCGGTCCATCTTCCGCGCGTATCCGTATTCCATCTAGACTGCCATTGCTGTATAGTTTTCAGCTTGGCTTCCTCCACTGCGGATGTCGAGGCGTTCTCTTTTCTTAGTTCCCATAACTTCTTTCGCTCGCTGGCCAAGAGATCTATTGGGGGACTGCTACTAATTACTAGGATTGCAGCTTCCGAGACTGTACGGTATGAGCATGCAACGCGCAGGGCGGCTGTCCGCTGCACCCGGGCCAGGACTCTCCTGCGATTCTTTGCTTTGAGCGCGCTGTACCATATTTCACTTCCGTAAACTAGGGCAGATATCGTCACAGACATAAGCAACTTCCGCTTCTTTTCTGTCGGGAAGCCGATATTGGCCATTAGCCTCCCTGTTAGTGCTGTGATTTGTGAGGCTTTTTTTGCCGCATGCTGTATTTGTGCCCAGTACGATAGTTTGGGATCTAATCTTAACCCTAAATATTTTACCACCTTTTGCGTTTTTATCACAGCGTCTGTGACCCTGAAGTCAACTTCTAGTTCCATATGCCGTTTTGTTAGTAGAACCAACTCGGTCTTCTCTGTGGCCAGACTAAGGCCGTGGGAGTCCAACCACGCTGTGGTTCTTAGCATTACTTGGTTCAGTTTCCTTTGGGCGTCGATCAAGCTTCTAGCGGTAATGACTGCTGCGACATCGTCAGCGTAGCCTATCAGGAAGGTGTCGTCTGGCATCTGTATCTTGAAGATCCCATCGTATTTGGCGTTCCAAAGGTCTGGACCAAGAATGGATCCTTGAGCTACCCCGGAAGTGATCTCCTTGCTTAGGACTCCTGTGCTTGTCTCATAGTAAAGTTTACGAGCATTTAAATAGCTGCGCATTATTTTCCTTAAGTAGTAAGGTATGTGGAACTTGTTCTCAAGCGCATCTATGATGTCTACCCACCTTGCGCTGTTGAAAGCGTTCTTGATATCAAGGGTGGCGAGAAGAACAATGCGCCTGGAATGATGATTTCCGCGCTGTGCCTCTGCAACGGTGTTGTTGACTTCCTCTATAGCTCCAAGAGTTGACCTTCCTGGTCTGAAACCATACTGTTTTTTGGAGAGTCCTCCTACAGCTTCGATGGCTGCTTCCAGTCTAGGTTTTAGTAGGCGTTCTAGCAGCTTTCCTGTGTGTCCAGCATACATAGTGGCCTGTACGCAGATGGGGAATCTGTGTTTGCTTTCCCTTTGCTGATAAGGACTAACTTCTGCCTCTTCCATTTCTCTGGGAAATAGCCTTCCAACAGGCAGGCGTTAAACATGTCCAGCAGTGCAGTGGCGCGCGAGTTAGCCAACAGTTTAAGAACTTCCCCTGGGATGCCGTCCATGCCCGGGGCCTTATTATTCTTTAGCGTGCCGGCGGCTAGATTGAGTTCTTCTTCTGTGAAGGGGGGCAGATCTTCTTGCCTGGTAGTCTCTACTCCAAGTGAGCTTATATCATGGGACGGGAAGAGTGAGTTGACAGTACCGGTCATCTCGTTGGCGTCGAGTGTGATTGGCGGGGACCTAGCGCTAATCTTCTTCACTACAAGTTTGTAACCAAGTCCCCATGGGTCTTTATTTAAGTCCTGACGGAGTTCCTCACATTTTTCTTTCTTGCTGGTACGTATAGCGAGCTTTAGATCTTTCTTTAATTTCTTAAGTTCTTCCCCCTCTGCTGTTGCGGCGTGCGTTCGTCTGGCTCTGGTGTAAATTCTTCTACTATGCATGCATATAGCTCGCAATTGTGAGATTTCGTTCGTCCACCAGTCAGCGCTTTTCCTGTCCCCTCCAGTCTTTAATCGCGGCATAGCTTTACTGCAGGCTCGGGTAATGCATCGCATGGTCGCTGTCACCTTGCTTCTTGCATCGCGGGCATTTTGTGCTCTGTAGATGTTTGAATCAAACTCAGCAAGCAGAGTTTCAGCATTTAACTTTGAGGCGTTCCATATACGAGTGCCTTTTTTATTCCAGCTCTGAGCGGTATTTACCGGAGCCACGATTCTGTAACTGATATATTGGTGATCGCTCCCTGTGTAATCTTCCAGAACTTTCCACGATGAAGTAGCGTGGGCCAATTCCTCCGAAACTTGGGTTATGTCCGGTATAGTGCCTTCGCAACCTGGTCGCCGGAAGGTGGGCACAGAGCCCGTGTTAATAACCAGGAGTCCCAGCCTTGCAGCCATATCCAAGATGAATCTGCCACGGGTGTTTGTGGATCCCGATCCCCATTCTATAGCTTTGGAGTTAAAGTCACCAGCTATAACGCATTTGCCTCCTATTTCCAAAACCTTATCCTCGATCACACTTAATTTCTCTTTAAATTCTTCCATGTTGTCGCTTGGTGTAAGATAACAGCTTATCAAGGTATAATGGCGCCCACGAATCCAAACAAAGCCGTTACCACTGCCTGAGCCTTTGACAACAAACTTTGATTTTGTTGTGAGCCATATAGCCGCTGTTTCTGAGATGTCCTCAAACCATCTGCCATTACATTTTTTTTTATATTGCTCGCTAATAATGTATATAAATTGTATAATAAAATAAATATAAATAATGTATGTAAATAGTATAAGTTGGGCGGTAGCACTTCTATGCATATTAGCTTGCAGGATCTTCATTTAGATTTGGCTTTACTAAATGCTATGCATCTGCTGCTCCCTGGTATATGATCCACATATTCGCATCCTGCATCACTTTCTTGCATCTTTTAGCTTATGCCCGGGCTGTCCGCATCGAATGCACACATTTTTCCTATCTGGCCCAGTACAGCACCATGCCTGGTGATCGGGTCCAAAGCACCGGAAACATCTCTTTATGTCCTGATATAGCTTCATTCTACAGTTTGTCCAACCGATTAAAATACGATCGCTTTTCAGTAGTGTGCTTGCATATTCCGCTGGAAGATGGACGTAAGCCTTCACCTGTTCTCTCTTGTTTGGCCCTGTAATGTTTACACTTGTTTGATCAGGTATACTGCCCAGGATTTTACCTACAGCGCGTAGGACTTCTTCCTGGGTGGTAAGGGAATCTAGGTCTCTTATTTCCACGCTGGACTTCTGTTTTAAGTCGGTAATTACCGCGATCTGTTGCAGGTTTTTCTTCAGAGCTTCGCTAAATTTTTTCTCCACCTTGGCCCCTTTCTCAAGCTCCAGCAGGAGTGCACCCGTTCTAGTTTTCCTGATCGTCCTTACGTTAGGCATTGCGTTCTCTGCATTGACCTTGGTGCGGAGGTTCCGTAAGATGTCAGCATAACTGTGCCCCTGTTCCGGCTTGATAAGTATGGCGTCTGGCCGTGTTTTAAGCTCTCTTTTCCCATTCTTAATGTGTTTATTTACAGCAGACGTTCTTGGTATGATGTCACGTTGGTTCCGATGGTCTAATGCTGCTCCTTCGGTGTTTTCCTTTGTGGTTCGCGTTCGCTTCTTCCTGGTGCTAGCTATGGTCTGCCATCCGCCAGTTTCGTTTTCGCAGAACTTTTTCCCTGCGGAGTCAACAGGGCTAGAAGCTCCTCGTTTTGTGGCGGCTCTTGGGGTCTCCTGGTTCGTGTCAGCTAGTTTACTCTGCTCAGAATCCTTTTTAGAAGCGGTTACCTTTTCTGCATCTTCCCAGCTTCTTCTATGGCTTTCAGCAAAGTCCAGAATTTCATCCATCTCAGCAACGCCCTCTCTCAGGTCCATGCTTACGTTTTTCTGTCTTAAGAAAACTTTCTTCATTTTGCGGAGTACACCTCGTAACTTTTGAAGCTCCTTCTCTTCTGCAGATTTCATTTTAGCTATAAGCTCCTCACGAGGGCATCTGTTTATACTGTCGGCTAGTATCTCTGAAGTACGAGGGGCGCTGGTGGCGCTACCCTTTTGTGTGTTTCTACCTATCTCTACGATTGTTCGACTATTGCCCGTTGGTGTCTCTACCCCTTTTTTTGGCGATTGCCTATTCACCGCTGTTATCTGCAACGGTGAGCGTTGCAGCCTACTACTCTTATGGAAAATAATAGTCTCTTCGTCGCAGTCGCCACCTTCCGCGAATGATACGGAGCGCTGCGGCTCCTGCTGCCGTGGTGTTTGTGATTGGCTTTTTGTTGTGGTTTTTGTTTGTGTAATCTAAAAAAAAAAAAAAAAAAAATCATACTTAAACACGGCACTTTCGATACAATTAAAACAGACAAAGGAACTGAATTCACTAACGAACTCTTCTCAAAAATATGTAAAATCCTAAAAATAACACACAAAACTTCAACACCATTTCACCATGAAACATTAGGTACAGTAGAACGAAATCACAGAGTACTGAACGAATATATGTTATCCTTTACAACTAATCATAACTGGGATGCTTGGATATCCTACTACACATTTTCATACAACACAACACCACACACTGACACACACTACACACCTTTCGAATTGGTACATGGACGATTGGCTACACTACCCAACGACCTTTTAAAAAGAAATGAATTTTATGACATAGACAGCTATGCTACAGAGTTAAGAGTTAGACTACAACACGCTTATAACGAAGCTAGAAACACTCTTCTAAATGCAAAACTAAAACGTAAGACGAACAGTGACAAACATGTCAACAAGACAACCTTCGAAATAGGAGATTTAGTATTTTTAAAACAAAGCAATAGAAAAAAATGTGACAGCACTTATGTAGGTCCATACAAAATCGTTGAAAGAGATAATGTAAATAGTAAAATAGAAGTGAAAGGAAAAATTACATAATAACAACCTTAAGAAATATACACACACCAATATGTAACAAAACACCACACTATAATTTAAGTAAAATTATTTGTAACAATTGTAAACCAAACACATTATAGTCTAAGTGAAATCATTTGTAACCCAACGATCCTTCACAATTCGTCAGGATTTTTCTTTCTTCCAAACAAAACTCTTTTTTTAGGGTGGAGGTGTAGTGCGTGCTGACACTAAATAAATAAACAATAACTTAAAAACATTGCGCTTGCTCTGCTCGCAATATGACACCACTCAGCGCACATGTCAAGGCACTCGTAGACGTTGACCGCACGCTATGCAGTAACGGCAATGACCACCAAAACGCTTACATTGCATTTCAAGTAGCTTAACCTGCGCTTGGGGAAATGTAAATAAATAATAATTTCAATATTATTTAAAACTAACTAGCAAATAAGAATCGTGAAGAACTCGGAGGGGAAATGTAAAATTTTGTATAAATAGTGACAAGTTTTTAAATAAAGATTCAGATCCTCACAGAACACAAAACCTGTCTCTTCTTTGTATGCACTTCTGGTGCTTGGAATAGGCATACGTTCTCCTGTGGAACTCTAATTCTGCGACACCTGCTCGCATCAACTATCAGCGGAACCTAACCGCTAGTTAAACTAAAAAGGTATACCTCGGTTCCTGATGGATACTCAGAATATCCATCTTGACTGATGTATTTCTAAAATATCACTTTTTTTCTATAGATGACAACAAAAGATACCACCACCACACCAGCGCTTTCCAAATTCATATAATAATAACTTGTGTATGTGTCAAGCTTTAAGAGAGGTTGTGTGATGGAAAAAATCTCTCTATTCGGTACACTATAAAGATTGTTGATTAGCTGTTGGCAATGATTACAAATATTTGCGGTATATGCATTGCGGTTCGAAAATTTAAAAATTATTCATAATAATAAACATTAATGCACATTAAACACATCAATCAATCAATCATGACAGTAAGATCTCAGATAATAAAACCGCCATCGCTGAAATGTGCGTACACTCTGAACCGACATTGTGTTAAATCAACATTTCACACACACAACTAAGCAGTTGGCAGTCGAACGGGTTGAGACGCAGCTCGTTCTGCTTGTGTACGATTTGTCTATCACACCATTACAAATTCAGAAAATTGAAATTTGTATTTTTGTTTACAGTATTCACGAAACGGCGTGGAGCCATACTGGAAACAGAAACTGCAACTGGTGCACTCATCAAATGAATGCACGTCTTGCCAGGCCCAATGAGTCGATACATTGCAAGTAAAACTATTAAATTTGTAAAGAGTGCGGTAGGATAGGAAGATTCCTTGGTTTTCGTCGATTGCACTAACAAAATATATGCAGTCTGTTCGTCTGCGAACGTTGAATATTTTGTTTTTGTGTATGATTTGGCTTTTTAGGTTGATAATTTGGCGAGTTTTTGCCAACAACCCATTTGGGGTGAATCGATTAGCTTCTTTGTTATTATCTTGTACCTGTGTAGGCATTGGGAAAGAATTGAGAACCCTTCTCGGTCGAATTGGACCAGGATGTGTAGCTGAATATATGTATGCTTTTGCTACCATGTCCGCTGCAAAAGTTGTGCTTATTTCCCTTAACTTCCTTCTTTTTGTCCTATCCGAAAAGTCTTCGAACGAGGCTTCTGGTCTTTTAATATCATTTGCTATGTCGACCTCTTCGTCGTCACTGTATTCATCTTCCCAATCTATTTTGAATTTCTTGTTTAACTACTCCTTGTATATACTGTTTGTTTCACTTCTGGACTAGGTGCAATTTTTATAATCACCTTTTAGCACAGACAAATAATATACAGATGACAAATGCACAACAGATGATGTTGCACAAATGCTAACATCAGCCAAACAAAAGCTGTTATATAAAGTTAAAGCTACCCACTGGTAAATGAAATGAAATTTTTGTACTACATCCGAATGCGATCGGCGTTGTCAACAAAACAACGCCTGTATTCGATTGTTTCTAAAATGTACACACACATAAACGCGAATCGTAACTTGGTCACAATCGTTCGTTTCTTCATGCTTTTACGAAGTTCAACAACTACATATGCCGTATTTAGAGCAATGAAATCATGATCACGCGTAGCTCATAGAATAGTGTCCTGGACTAGGAACGCGGACGCCCCGGTTCGAACACCACAGCGACTTGAAAAATAATTTGTAGGTTTTTCAATAGTTTAGTTATAATAATTTTCACATATAAAAATAATAATATATTCCAAAAAAACTTTCTCAGCGAACTTTGGGTGGTTTCATACAAACTCTACCCAAAAATCCAACGAATGTTTTTTTTAATATTTCTAAAAACAAAGAAAAAGCTTTTGTGAATTAATAAAAAAAATTAATAACAGAATGTTATCGCTTAACATTTTGCGGCCCTCCGACTCTAACTTATATTGTTGGTACAAGGGATCTATCCAACCTTCACGTTGTTGAAATAAGCGATGCATCGCTTCCTATGACAGCTCTGTATTAATGTCATGTGCAATTAAGTACGGAGACATAATGGGTCCGTCATACATTGTTAGCGGAAGAGGATGTGTCTTGTCATAGGCGTTTTTACCAGTGTGTATGTAAATTTAGAAGAGAGAAGAACAATAGAAAACAACTACAAACAAGAAATATGGTTTTCTATTCTCTTCACTTCTTAATGATCTGCGTAATCTTATTCACTCACGCATTTAGCGAGATCTGTTGTATTAAAAAGCAGAAACAATTATTGTGTATGCGAAGAATTGTTTTATAGAGTTGCGTATGTGTATAGCTAATTTCATGCACCGAAAACATTTTTCCATTTCTTGAGTTTCGTGCTTGCGTTAGCAAATGCATTATTTGCGTCGCAATACGGACACCTTGTGTACTCTGTATTGCTAAAACCTTGCTTTAAAATAAAATATTTTCGCTGTAGAATTTGGTGTTTATGAATATGAAATACTTGTACTTTTATATAATATGGAATTGGTTTATTGTAATGTACAAAACTTACTTTTAAAACTTTAGCAATGCTACATTTTTAGCAAGTGATTATTCCAAGGGGAAAATTAAGGTTTAGGGGAAGAAGTAGGCATTTGTACAAGCATTTGCAGCAAGAAGAAAAACAATAGCGCCGCAGACGAAAAATTTTTACCAAAAACCACGTGGTTTTTGTTAAAAATTTTTAATTAAAACAAAAATGCACCGAAACAACAACACATTATAGAAATAACAACAACAAACGGAAATAACAATAACAACAACAACTCCGAAATAAACACAACAACACAACGAAATAACAACAAACAACACTCAAATTACAATTACGCATAGAAATAGCAACAACAACAGAAGAAAGCAAACAAAAGTTTTAAAGTGACTTGCACTTAAAATGAATTATCTCCGAAGCTATTAAAAATATCAAAAAAAAAGGTAAAACTAAAAATAGAGCTTTCAAAAATACCTTTCAAATGACACCTCGTCCACCTTGATACACTTCATACTTTGGAAGTTATCGCCAAAGTCCAATATTGGACCTTGACACGCCCACAAAAACGCCCACTACCATTAAATGGTATCCTGGGGTGGAATAGTATAGGTTAGTGGTTGTATAGGCTTGGTATAGTTTGGCAAACCCAGACCTTAAAACCTTACCTATACCAAAAAAAATAATATAGTTATAATTAAATATAATTTCCTTTATCTCTCTGTGTTTTTTTAAAGAAAAATATTTTACAAAAAAAACCTCATGTCATAATAACCAAACATAGTAATTAATTTAACATAGTAATTAAAAATATATCTGAAATACAAAAATTATCGACTCTTAAAGCACATAAATAGCATTAAAAATTAACAAAACTAAAGTATTTATTTGTGTGCGTAATATGTCATGTTAAAAACAGACTGACCGCACAATACATCCAAATTGATAAGCGGTTATCGCTGAACTGATTTTTTCTGGTCAACAGGTCAAAACAAATGAAAAAATGTACAATCGCTCGAAACGGTTTCCGTTCGCTATATTACCATATATTCTGCATGCTAATCTGCTTCTTTCATTGATTCTACATACGCTTGCATATTGCGAAACGTTTTTTACTGCTACAGAACTCTGTTCTCCAAGAAAAACCAGAAAATTTCCTGTGTAAAATTTTGGTTCTGTCAGTTTCTCTCGTGAGCGTGTGTTCATTTTTGTGTTTTGATGTAAAGCAACAATAAAATTTTACACATTTCGGTATATTTACCCAAGTGGAATCACCGCTTTATCAAGCCGTAAATTATAAAAGTAAAAATTTCATTGACATTTTATGGGCTTTTTCAAGAATTTTTCATTTTAAAAGAAAAAATATTTATATCGAAGGGCAATAAACTGGGAAAAAGTTATGAGACTCTGAATTCACAGGATTCCTTGTGCAAGAAACGTGATTCATACTGGAATCATCCCATAAACTAATTATCTCTTATCTAACCAAGTTAATTAGAGGATATATATTTTGTTTGATTTTCATGACGTTTTGGAGGAATATTTTCGAAAGAAGAGAATAAGAAGAAAACAATTTTATATAAAAAGTAACAAAATTTCGGAGAAGAGTTTAGTTTCTGATATCACATACTAAACAAAAAATACGAAAATAATAAATACAAAATACTTAAATTGTGATAGTATATAGAAGCAGAAAATTGCAATAAGTTTACTCACTTATTATTCATATCTAAGTTTTTTTTTAAGTTTCCACAGTTTCAATTTTTTTTTGTATTCGTTTTTTAATTCAGTTTCTACATACATTTAAACATTTGCTTTGCTCATTTTAATTCCAAAATAAAATATTATCCGAAAAAAAGAAAAAATCTATTTTTTCTGTGAAAAGTGTCCGAAAACCTTCACTTGCAAACACAATTTATTGAGGAATGCTAAAACAAAGCACATGAACAGGTTGTTCAAATGTGACTAATACCAAAAAGAGTTCGCTCAAAATTATTAATTGGTGGAACTCAAAAAGGCAGTGCATGCAAACGGAGAAGTTGGGCTTTCAGCTATGCTTAGGAATATACAAAGAAGCTCTTCTTGTTGCAAAGAACGCAAAGCAAACGTTGAAGTAAAAAATTAAGCATTTCATATAAGAACAAATAAGCACAAAAGGAATTGGTACGTATATACTCCTAACAGCTAAAATATATCAGGTCCGCCTTTATTTACGAAGACAAAGATGAAGGTAATACCCGAAGAATTCATTCTGAGAAGTGAGACTTACACTGTGGAGGAGCTAAAAAATTACATTGCTTCAGCTAGAACAACAAATAGTGCTACTTCTCAAAGAAAATTTTGAATGTATTCGTAAAAAAATGAGCGAATTTTAGGAGAGAGACAGTGCATGGAGCTTGGCGAAAATTTGCGATCTTAGGGCATCATTCCGTAACACTAACGAACATAAAGTTCTCTCTTTTGTTTTGGTTATTTTCGTTGTTTTTCTGGGTATTTGACGCCAGCGTCGAGAAATACTGAAGAAACTGCGTCGGCAGAACCCTTGGCTGACGATAGACGAACAATAATAAATTTGTTTGTAAATTTATGTGCTTTCCAGGCATTAACAGCTGTTTTGGTGAACAGAAAAGGTACGATTTCTGGCGTGAACAAAAAGGTTGTCGTGTAGAGCAAACAGAAAATAATCCACGAACAGAAATTTTAGGAAATGCCTCTCTCGGCAGAGTTTTGCCAACGCCAGCGTGGCTTCAAATCAAGTTCGTTAGTGTTACGGAATTATGCCCTTAAAATAAATATCAATCAGTACCGGTCAATAAGAGGTTCATCATACTTACCTCTATCAAAATTCCTGGATAAGAAGAAAGTCTGCATTAATGTCCAAAACAACGTAGAATACTGCTTTAAATGGACTCTCATCGCTACTCGGTGTCCGAAAGAATGTCATCTTGAAAGACGGCAAATATATAACATTCCCAATATTGGCAATAGCATTATCAGTCTATCGCATGAAATCGTTTTAAATTTTCAATGGTTAACATATTGATCAGTTTGAAAAAACCAACAATGACATAAGTATTAATGTACTTGGATTTGATGAAGTAGTTACTTAATACTATAATTGGCCCATACTACAGCACAAAAATTGAAAAAACACATGTCAGGACTTGGAACTTTCACATTATGTATGGATTAAATGTATTTCATGGTAAGATATAAATATTTTACAGTAGGATTTTCCAATTTATACTTACTATTTTCAACCTTTATTTACGAAAGTTATTTAATTGATTAGAATGTATTATTTTACCAAATTTTAAAATTGATGTGCTGCTTCTTTTTAACGGACTTGTATGCTTGCAAGTTACCATAATGGACCATTGACATGTATGTACAAAGACTGTGACGGTGATACCGGAGGAGGAGCATAGGAAGATATTTTTTAAGAACTATGAACGCAAATTAGACGTTTCATTCGTTGTCTATGCTTATTTCGAGTGTATACTCAGTAGTGTAGATGACTCTGGTAACAATAACTTTGTTAATAAGCACATACCTGTACCATTTGGTTATAATATACATTGTAGTTTTAATGATAGGCTTAGCAAATTTGTGATATATTCGGGGGAGGATGCCCCAAAAAAAATTGTAGTAAACATAGTTAAGGATATTATGCATATTTATAATAAGTATTTGAGTGTAAATATACTATATGGCGGCCTTAGCAACTGAGCAGTCAAGACATCAATTCGAAAGCCAAACTTGTCGTTTTTGTAGGAAAGAACTAGGTGCATATAGAGTAGCAGACCATTGTTATGTTACTGGCAAATATATAGGTCCATCACACATTCTTTCATAATTTTTACGGGTGCGACGCTCACTTGGTAATGAAAGAACTTCGTCTTATTGAAGGTAAAATAAATGTTATAACTCTGAACAAGTAGTTGTAGGTATTCCTTTCAAAGCATATCCAAATAAGCGAAAAGAAAACAAAAGAATTACGGCCGCAAGTTTAGATGATTTAGAGCAAAAATAATCAATAGCAAACTTTGAAACAGTTTGCAAATTGTATCCAGTGGTAGATGAGTTTACCCTTTAACCCGAAAAGCTGTATTTCCTTACGAATACATAAACTGGACTGATCGATATAACGCAACATCCCTTCACCTTTATAGTTTCGTAAACAGATGCTGTATCTCAAAACAAATGTGCTTATTTTAACAGACATTTTTGAAAATTTCAGAAAAGTGTGTAAAAATATTTATGAGTTGTATCCTTGCCAACACCGCATCAGCCCTATCCTGGGACGCAATGCTTACGACCACTTAAGTAGAACTGGAACTATTTACAGATGTAGACATGTATCTTTTTATTCAGAGGAGTATAAGGGAACGCATTGTCAATGCTCTAAGTGCCATGCAAAGGCAAACAATAAATATATGATGGATTATCATTGTAATAAGCCATCAGAATATTTAATGTATCTGGATGCTAATAATTTGTATGGTTGGGCAATGTCTCAATATCTTTCTTACGGAGGTTTCGAATGGGTCAAAGATGTTGATAACTTTGATGTCTGGAAAATTGATGAAAACTTTTCCTACTATAGCTTTGAGGTATTTCTCGAATATCCAGAATATCTTCATCAAATCCATAAAGGCTTACCGTTTTGTGCAGGAAAAAAACACCTCACAATTCTAAGTATCTTACACTTATTACTGATCTCACTAACAAGAATTCTTATACAATACATTATAAGAATCTACAACAATGCCTGAAGAATAGCTTACATCTAAAAAAAATACATAGAAATTTAAAGTATAAGCAGTCTTGTCGGTTAAAACAGTACATTGATTTGAATACTTATCATATAACTTTAGCTAAACCATCTTTGGAAAAAAATTTTTAAATTACTTGATAATGAGGTGTATAGAAAGGCCATGGAAAATGTAGATAAACAAAAAGATGTGAAAATCGTTAATAGATGGGAGAGTAAAGGAAGACGTTTAGGAACTCGAGCTCTTATAGCAAAACCAAATTTTCATAGCTTATCACGTTGCACAGAAAATAAGATCGCTATACGGATGAGAGCAGCACTGTCCATCACTACAATAAACCAATATATTTGGGATTTGTTATCTTAGAGCTTTCAAAGTGGAAAATGTATGATTTTCCTCTGAATATTTCATTCGGTGTGATGATTTTTACAATGATATTCGCGACGATATCGACTGAAAATTTTACACATCTAAACATTCACCTACAAATCCTTTCTATATACCACAACGAAATAGTAAAGTACTTGGTATGATGAAACATGAAAATAAAGCAAGAATTATGAAAGCGTTTGTAGGACTACGATCGAAAAAGTATTCGATTGATGTCGTTGGCTGCAAAGAGCTTAGAAAAGCTAAAGCTGTCAATGGTACGGTTTAAAATAAGTTAAGTTTAAGCGATTATAGGGGCTGCCTATAATATCATTACATATGGAGACATGTACATTTAGATCTAAGCTCCATCAAGTATATCGCATACTCGTACTCAACATATTCATAAGATAGCTCTAAGTTATTTAGATGATAAGCGCTTTATTAAATATGATCGCTTTCACACATATGCCTTGAGACATTATAAAATAGATGTCATAAGGGACTTGGAATTAAGTTACAGTGAATAATTTTTTGACAATTTGGATTTCTAAATATTATTCAACAAAAAAAATTAAAGAAATCTTAATTTTTTAACGGCATACAGAAATTACAATATGCGCTTTCCACAGTTTACATCTTCATCAAAAAACCATCCAGCATTTTTCAACATATTGCTCTTATTCATGGTAGGAAACACATAATTTTTCTTGGTAGATGTGACACCCAAGTGCGATCAATTTCCATGCTATTAAGCTCATCGCTGATCTTCAAACAGATATGGCATAAAATTGTTTCTCAATATTCCATTTTTTGACAGTGTTCCTTTTTCTAAAACCACGAAACCTTCAATGTAAATATAACTCGCAGTGGGCAAAACATAAAGATGCTGGTTTTGAATTGATATTCTGATTTCATCATTGTTTTTAAAAGATTATAAATATGGTGAATAACAGTGACAGTCTTTTTTAATAATACTTCCACCGTAAAAAGGTTTTTGAAAAGCGTTTAGTCTTACGGATTTTACGTTCACAAGTCTTACGGATTTTAACAATTTTTCGTTGCTGATTGATAATGTCCTTGTTTTCTTGATTGACACCGTTGTGTTGCTGTCGCTGTTTAATCTTAATTATTTAACTGCAAATAAGGGAATGATTGAAGTTCCAGATGTTACCGTGTTTTTATTGTAAATAAAAACTAAAAATAAAAAATAAAATATTAATCTCAAAGTTTCAAATAAGTCGAAGAGTAATGTTTCTCTACAAAAATTTATTAATTTTCCACTTTGATCAACAACCTTAATTTTTACTGAACTTATCTGTTTGGTTTTGACTGGTAAATGGATAACATTCTTCAGAATTTCGTCTACTTTATAACCAAAACTGACATTCACTGCAAATATGTGAATTTTATGATCCGGTTCGTTGTTAATATATGAACCATTCACTATGTTACATTCTAGCTTTATTGCAGAAATGAATCTTATATTCAAAGCCAAATCTGACTAATGTTGTGTGGCTGGTTTTTTAATAGCACTAAGCCCCAATAATGAAACACCCAAAATTTCTATGGTGTGTTTACCTATGTGAAATAAATTTTTGTAGACTATGTGTTGGCTATGGAGTTATAAGTGTGAAAAACCACAAGGCCACAAACAAAATTTCTCTTCCAATCTATTGGTGGAAAATACTCTGCTACAAGAATTGATTCGTTACCACTCAAAGTAAGTGTTATACACATCTCAAAGATTAATAATATAATGAAATTAAAAGACTTGAGTAATGTTTACAAGATATTTATTTATAGCAGATACATAATACAAAGTAAGGATAAACTACAGTAATTATTTCTCATAATTTCTTCAGATGGCTTTCGTTTGAAAATCCCAACCATTTAACTAAACACCTGTTCCCTTTTGTTTTAATAACTTTTTCGACAAGGTTATTTAATGGTTCACTCTCATAGAATTGGATTTCCTTTATAGTCCTCTAAAATATATGTTGTCTGATTGGTGATTTGCAGTTTTGATTCTGAATATTTCTGTAGTGCAATTCGGTGTACACCCTTTCTCAAAGACAAGTTTTTTTTGCTGATTCTTTGGGATTGAAAAATTTTTAGGTTATTATATATCGTCTTTAGGTTATTATACATATATCGTCTTTACCGTCATCAACTTGTAAATTTTTTGGTATTCGGCCAGTTTTTATTATATTTTATAGCTTTGCTTACGTCAGAGGTATCTTTATTTGTTACAACTGCAGCCAAGCAAATTTCGAAACGTATAACGATGATTGTAAGATGATAACGATACCCTTTATTATATGTAGAATAAGCAACGAGTATATATTAATAAAGAGCAACGAGTATATATTGTAAAGAGATTTCAACGCAGGCTACTCGTTACAGAGCACCTCGAGATGGTGCGCGGACTTAAGGTGACAGCGAAAATGAAGCCCTAGAAAACGTCGAAAGCGATCATACGGCAGAAACTACGTGTTCGTGTGTATGTTCGAAGCGATGCTATTAGCAAAGCAGAATTGTATTATCGCTTAAGGAATGAACGCTGGACAAACAGCAGCTATTAAATTGTTAATGAGTGGAAAGGAATAGGAAGATTCTGTGAGTTGAAGGAATTCGACTTTGTTTTCGTCCACGGCACTAACAAAATATATGCAGCCTGTCCATCTGGCAAGGTTGTATATTTTGTTATTGTACATTATTTGGTTTCTTCGGTTGATATTTTGGCGAAGTTTGATATTTTCAGCTTCTGATCATTTTTCGCTTTCTATTCAATTTGCTCCTTTCGCACTTATTGACTACAATTTTAATGCGGGTGTGGAAAAAGGTAATGCTGATTTTAAAAAATAGGTCAGTTGAATAAAATAAGAACAAAGAAGATTTTATTTATTTTAAGTACAATTAAGAAAACTAATAAATTTTCCTCATTTGTCATTGAACATTAATTATTAAATTTTTTTTTTTTAATTTCCCTAAAATTGTTTTTTAAATTTTTTTTTTTTTTTTTTTTTTTGTATTAGCACTTTGCTGATTTAAAGTTTAGAATTATAAAGAAGTACGTATATTTAAGAAAACTTAAATGAATTAATTTAACAATTAATTAATTAACTAATCTATACTAATTAATATACATATGTAAGTTAACTAACTACTTTTTAAAGGAGCACTACCTTTTTCTATTCCCGCATTAAAATTGTAGTCAATAAGTGCGAAAGGAGCAAATTGAATAAAAAACGAAAAATGATCAGAAGCTGAAAATATCAACCGAAGAAACCAAATAATGTACAAAAACAAAATATTCAACCTTGCCAGATGGACAGGCTGCATATATTTTGTTAGTGCCGTGGACGAAAACAAAGTCGAATTCCTTCAACTCACAGAATCTTCCTATTCCTTTCCACTCATTAACAATTTAATAGCTGCTGTTTGTCCAGCGCTCACTCCTTAAGCGAGAATACAATTCTGCTTTGCTATGATCGTCGTCGCGAGCCTACACACGAACACGTAGTTTCTTCCGTATGATCGTTGTCGACGTTTTCTAGGGCTTCATTTTCGCTGTCACCTTAAGTCCGCTCACCATCTCGAGGTGCTCTGTAACGTGTAGCCTGCGTTGAAATCTCTTTACAATATATACTCGTTGTAAAGAGATTGCATGACTTTCCAATCGATCAACGAAATGAAGAAACATTGGGGACGACGTGGAAATCATACACATGGTTTGACCAACGAGTTGAAAGAGCTCGAAAGCCAACATTGTATGGAAGTCAACTTATAATTGGTTCGATACGGTTCGATTGCACATGAAGTAATAAATAAAATAAGCACAGAAAGCACTTAAAGGGATAGAGAGGCAGCAATATGATTTGTTGTTGTTTGTTCTTAATCATAATTTTTTTTGTCCGACTTGTTGATTTTAGCGGGTGATGAGAAGTAAGGAAACAAATCGTCTTCTTCTTGTTCTTTTACAAGCATACAAGCATAGAGTTGTCCGTCTGCTCATATTTGTTTCAATTTTCCTTTATTAAAGAAATTCGGGTTTCTAGGATTTTGTGCATTTTACTTTTGAAACGTTGCGAAGAAATGGGGTCATATCCGTTGAAAGAAATAGTTTTAGCATTTAAGTTTTTTAATATAGCAAATATTTTTACGCATTTTCCTGAGGGCAAATAAACATTTCTAAACATGCACTTTGAAATTAAAATCTTGGTTTTATTTTGTATTTGGTTTCAAATTATATATATTTATGTATGTATTCTTTACATTGCATTACATTAACAAAAGCTTATACATAAAATATTAATTTTATTAGAATATTGATGTTATTATGAAGAAAGACTATAACTTTTCATTAATTAATCTCGAACACAACCACAGTCGCTTACCTACTATATTGCCTACACCGTCTTTACTTTAGAATGGTACCGTTACCTTTTTCTTTTGAAACATTTGAAGAGCAATGTTTATTCAATGCTTATTTGAATGTTTAGTGCCAATATTGCAGTCTTACAATAAAGTTCTTGTGGTTTCGCGTATTTTGCACTGCACCGATTTTCAAATCTTTAACTTTTAATTAAATAAAAACAATTGCATAACATGTCGCGATACGCTTGTGTTGTTAAAAACTACAGACAAACAGGCGAAATTTTACATAGCTTTCCGAGTGATAAATTTATGCTCAAGATATGGTGTAGTATTTTAAGTTAAAATATTTTTCCTAGCTACAAAAACGCGAAAATTTTATTTAAGAAAATAATTAATTTAGAAATAAAATAAAAGATTTATGTAAAATATTATTAATGAATTGAAACAAGTTAAATGCTTGATGTACTTTAAGCAAATGATATAATGTTTTATTAACTTTAACATAACGGTCACAATAATGAGGATTATTTGATATCCGACACAGTTCGCTACTTCATTTATTAGACGATGCTACGCCGAAAGTTGTAAAAACGATGCTTTCGATTCTACGCTTTTCTCATTTCCAAAAATTGGAGAGAAGCGCAGTCAGTGGCTGCAGGCTTGCAACATTAAGGATAATGCGAAAAAACATATTTTTATATGCAAAAAGCATTTCAACAAATCTGATATCGGCTAAAAGCGGTTGAAAAAAGTTGCAGCTCTGAGAGTGAAAATGCAGAACAAGAATTAGAAGAGTCGGAAAATACTTTTCCAAACTGCTTCAAATTCTGGTAGCAAATGGAGCACTACAAAAGCAAAGCCAAAAAATTCTGAAAGAAAATGAAACGCTCCGGAAAAAATTAATGAGCTAGAAAAACGTATGAATATATCGCAAAATAATAAGAAAAGCTATGCAACAGAATTCGCAGAATTGAACACTTTGGATAAAAGTATTCGCGAATATACAAGATAGAGAAAAACCTGTTTCAAATTATAAATTTCCATTCAAACAAGACGTACGCTTTTCTTCGGGAAGAGCTAGGCTTTATTATGCCATATCAAACGATTTTTTTGAGGTGGAGAACCCTTAAAATAATTTTACCAGGATGCAACGTAATTGGATCACACCTAAAAACACTTGTGTCTAGAATGAGTATTCAGTCTCGGAACTGCGTAATTGTGATGGATGAGATCGTCATTAGAAAGGAACTGGAATATAATGCCACTTCTTTTGGGAATAGTGGGGAACCTCAGCCGACATCGAAACAACACCGACACCTTTGTTTGCAAGACCCGTCTGCCCAAACATTCTAAAAACAACTTTTGCACATCGAAAATGGAAACATTTCAATTAATGGCGCCACTAACGAGATTTCGTTAGTGAATTAACTTCTTAACTTCTGTCAAATGCAAATTAATGTTCAAGTACTAATATTATGTGCTAAGATTAAAGGTTGGATCACCGGTAACTCTTATTCACAACTTAAACCCACCAAAGTTATGCAACGGAACCAGATTGACCATCAAAAATTGTTCACCAAATTTAATTGAGGCAACAATCATCGGTGGCAGATTCAAAGGCGAAGACGTACTTATTCCACGAATTCCGATGATTTCCAACAATTTACCATTCTAATTCAAGCGGCTTCAATACCGTTTGTGTTTGGGAATGGAATTACAGCCATATTTCGGATACTCACTCGCGTCACAGACGCCCCGTCGTTGTTTATTCTCTTTTGTGGTAGTCGTTGTTTTTCTTCGTATTTGTACGAAGATTTATTTATTATTTTTAATAAATACCTTAATTTTAATTTTAAATTGTCAAAAAAATCTCACAAGTGCTACAGTTTTATGTAGGGCTTTATTTTCGAACAAAAATAGAAATGGCATCGAGTGCTGCTTTCTATATTACACGAACAAGTCAAATGGAGGATCTAGTTGTTATTATTATGATAAGACAAATAGTTGCTTTTTGCTTCATACATTGTTGCCACACACTCATGTTCATATTTTATATACAATAATATTTGTGTCCACTAGGATTCTCACGTAGTTAAAATCGAAGTGAATGCATTTTTTTGTGTTTTTGGAAGTGCTTCAAAACTATATCACCAAACTACAAAAAGGTTTTTCGTGGGCGGTAACACTATTCGATCTGCAAACTACGACAGTCTGCAAAGCATAACATCAGGTAAAAAAAGTAATCGCTGGCGGACGCTTAGGTTACAGAATACAGCGTCTGCCTCAGTTTCGGCTACGCTGGCGTCTCGGGCGGTCATAGCGAGCGCGTATCCGGAATGTGGCTGGTAATTCCTTAGATGCAGCGAGCAGAGCGCATGGCATTGCTTATTCTCAGGCGAAAGATATCAATAAAGGGCATATTGAAGATAAATTATTAGCAGAAAAGGCTTCACAAAGCGAAAAATCGGCAGACGACGACGTTTTAGGGAGGGGAAACGCTTTTTTAGTTGCAGCTGCTATGTAAGTTAAAACCTAAATTTGGCATGGGCAACATATTAAATGTCAAGAAAATAAAGAAAACCATTAAAGCCTGTAAAAAGGCAATCAAAACAATAACTCAGCAAAAGCCTGAAGATATTCCCAGCGCTATTAAAAATGCACGAAGAGTACTAAACAATTCCTTCAGAAAAAAGAAAAGGACAATCGATATAACGCGTGTTATACCATTACCTAAAAGAGGAGGTTTGCTACTACTGGTACCACTCTTGACAGCACTTGGAGCACTCGGAGGCCTAGCATCTGGCAGAGTTGAAAGAAGCAAATCGGCATACCAAAACTATGGAAGCAATTACAATGGGAAAAGGTTCATACCTAAAGCCATATAATAAAGGATTAGTATTATATTATAAGCCGCGAGCAAAAAACGATTAAAGAAGCTACCCAGAAGAGCACTCACAGATATCGATTTGATGAAACATGCCAGTAAATTATAAAGAAGCTATCCCGAAGAGCACTTATAGTTATCGATTTGATGAAACATGCCAGTAAATTATCACATTTTAGAGGTGTTTTCATGAGGAATAGCCTACCAAAGCGAATGCATTAAAAAGAATGTGGAATTGTTAATCTGGATACTTGCAGCGGTCCGGGAACTCACTGGTAGCTTATTATAAAAATGGAAGTAGGAAGGAATATTTTGATAGCTTTGGAAATTTGCAGCCACCACAAGAAATTTTAAAGTATATGGTTCCAAATATACACTATAATTACACTCAATATCAAAACCATAATTCTTTAAATTATGTCTAGAATTTCTTTACAATATAAATGAATGTAGTCAATAAAGGTTAGCATCAGAAAAGATGCTAACATTGTATAGAAAAAGCTAAATTAAGTTTGCCTTACTTATGAGTTGGCTTACGCTAGCGCATTAATAGTTAAGAGCATTCCTTACTCTCTTTCCTTATTTCTATACCCTGCAGTAAAATCTTCTAGCTCTGAACTGTAGAATAAGTAGTTCTTTTCGAACCAGGAGTTACGCTCACTGCGTCTCCTTTTAATGTAACAAACTGTCGCTTTTCCCGTGATAATGACCTACGAGGTGGCAATTGACCAGTTCTGCATTACATTCTGATATGTTACGAGCAAGAATAGTCGTGTTTTTTTTTGTCGCGGATATACGCTTATTATCGCCGCTACCAAAAAAACGCTTATCACCGCTTAGCAAAATGTTAGCAAAACTTGGCAGCACTATCAATTATAAATTCAGTCCAACAAAATTAGTCATGCGAACTCCGGAAAAATTAGCAGTAACATAATATATGCATTGCAAAAGATGATTTACATGTTGCCGACGAGCTGTCAGATGAACAAATAGATGCTACACCTGAAATTAGCTACGAAGTAAATAATGCAGTATCAAATCGCCGTGAGACTTTGTTTAATCATTTGATGAAAAACAATTTATTGTAAATAAAGTAGTGGAAATATAATTATTAAAAATGTAAAAATATGCCATTTATTTTAGAAGAGCTTTTTCAAGAAGAGCAATGGGAAGGTGTTGGCGACTCCTTTGCACTGCTTGCAATGGGACTCGCAGCATGCGGTGAAAGTACTTTCTCGCCTATAAACACAAATATTTATTATTTTTTAAGGAAACTATTATTGAAATTACCTAAGCTCTCCGGCAGTGGTGGGAAACCTCCGTCAAAGGGCTTTCCACGGCTAGGCCAAGGTCCATCGTGTGGACATTCGATATAATTGGCTGCTTCCCAAAAAGTTCTTCTAATTCGTCCATGTATGGAGCCACACAAGGACCAGCTCTAGTCCGTCTTTTGGTGGCCTTTGCCGACTTATATGCCTGCAGCAGTGTGCGCATTTTACCTTCCAAGGTTATGATGGTAACTCCGTCGGCCTGCGTCAAAAACAATTTAATTAACTAATGTAATACCTTATTAAGTGTAACTTACGTCAAAACCCTTGAACACCATATCTTCAATAACGTTGGCGTACGCCGTTTCCTTCTTCCTTGCGTGCGAAAATTCATTCCTTCTCGTTGCATAGCACTTCAAAAAGAGGAGGGTTCCCTCCCGCTTCCAAATTTTCCTCTTGCTGAAAGTAAAAACATGCGTATAAATTAATTTAATGATATTTAATAAAATACTGCACGCTTACCTTTTCTCCATTTTTACACTTTGACGTTTAGAGATGGTAATTTCTTCGATTATTTCCCAAAAAAATACTTGGTCACACTTTATTTTATCCCCGCTTTTATCTTTTGCGGGTATTGTTGTATCTGTTTTCTTACACTACTGTGTCGTGCACATATGCCAGATTGGGCATAGTTTCACGAACTGTTTATCTGGTCATCTCAGCAAACCTATAAGAATGTGTGAGTGTGTGTGTGTGCCATTTTAATTCACTAAGCGGTTAGGCTCCGCGGATTGACTAGGCGAGCAGGTGTCGCCGAATTAGGGAGGGGAGCAGGCGATCAGGTGTCGCCGAATGTTCATGAAGAAGAATTCCCAAATTTGAATAGCTTAATTCAACTTTATTCAACTTACACTTTTCGCGTTCAAAATTACAATCCCTCGCTTAAGTCTAAGCGTTTCTTATTTATAGTTTCGTATCGATCAGAATTGTGACGAAGCTATGTTTCGCAATAATTCCTGATACAAAAGTGCGAATTATTGCAATAATTATTTCCGTGTTCATTCGACGCAAACTTTAAGCTTATGCTTATTAAGCTAATAATGTGGCCTAGTTCGGTCGAGCGTTCGTTGACTTGAACTTGGTGACAACGACCGTCATTTATTGAATATTTCACATTGTGCCCAAAAGTATGTGTTGTTAATTACGTTAAGCGTTGTTAACAATTGGCCAAAATGTATGTGACGTTAAGTTTTATTTAGTTTGGATAGCTTTCACAATTCCGACCTACAACATCCCTCCACCCTTCGGGTAAGAAAAATTTAATATTGTAGTATTAAATTTTTCTTTTACATTAATGTATATTCGTGAGGGTGTAGCTTAATTGTTGCTTAATTAGGTTTATTTACATTTTATTTTTCAAAACGTGTAATTGTGTTACATTTGGTGAAATCACGTGTGTAAATGAAAATTAATGACTGATGAAAGCGTCAGGTTTCAGCTCGATGATGATGTTTGACGATATGGATGATGTTTCTCTCTTTGATGACGTTGACATCTAGTGCCTCGAGACGATGATGCAGCTAACATTGTTAACGTTTGGGTTGCATTGTAGTAAAATTTAGAAATGTGTTGATTTCAGCGTCGTGAGATGCTGCCATCATTCTGGTCTACTTCATGATTGTTTCTTTTAATCGGTTCCATTGAAATAGATAAATTAACTGCGATTTAAAATTTGGAACATTTGTGAAGTGTTTTGGTCGCTTGTACGTATATCGGTTGATAATAACGGTTTGCCATCAGTGTCGATGCAGTAAGTGTTTGTCGCATTTGACCTGTCTTGTTGCCACCGAAATGTTCTTATCACACCAGTGCGTGACTAAGCGCCATATCATAACTCTTCGATCGGAATGAAATAACGATATTTGTTTTAGAGTATTGCTGCAATTTTAAACTTCCACAGATTATACTAATATTTTTCTGTTCTTCTGTATATTTGTATATCTTCATATATAATTCGTAATTTTGTACGTAATTTTTGTTCATTTTTTTTTTTTTTTTTTTTTTTTTCTTTGTTGAAATAAATTGGCTCTTAGCTGTTTAAGGCGTTCTCCCTTCCACCGTCGATGAAGCCAATTTATAACGAGTGTCTTTGCTGGAGCATTGATTGATGATTGAGCGTCTCTTGTTGTTGTTGTTGTGGTTTCTTTTTTTTTTTTTATGGTTGGTTGAATGAATATGTTAATGATGCATTATGTGTTGGATTATTTGTGTTTACCTGTGTGTAACATATGGAGTATGTTTGTATCTTTATTTCAATTTAATACAAATGTTTTCACTAATTCTAAAATAAATTTGCAATGATGTTGTTATGTCTATTTGCGATAATTTTAAATTTCCATTTAGTTTTTGTTTAGCTATATACGTATATATTTATTGATAGTAATATATAATATTGAATATTTATTAATAATCTGTATACTTTATTAATGATTTTAGTTCAAACTAATTATTGTAGTTATAATTGTATGCATATTGTATACATTATTCATTGTTGTGTAGTTATGAGAAAGTTTTGGATGCAAACATATATATATTGCAGTTTATTTTTATATATTGATCAGTTTTCCAAACACCTTATAAGTTACAAATACAATTAAATATATTTACAAAATTAACGACTATAATTTATTATCTTTGAAATATCAAACAAAAGTTAATTACTAATTGTTAACTTCATTATTAACTTACTTATATAAAGGGGAAGATAATAATGTGAATGTGAATTGTTGTTGCTCCTGTGTCTTACAATGTATATGTAAAATTGATTATTATGTATGTAGCATATATACGCATCATAATTGTGTTATTTGTTAATGAATATTTAGAAATTGTATGTTTATTGTATGTCTATTGTAAGTTATATATTCTGCTATTTTTGTTATCTTGATGTTAGCATTACATATTATTAATTGTGGCTAATATTAGTTTTATATTATTCTAATTAATTGTTCTTATCGTTTTTCTTTGGGCTTTTTATATATTTTATTTTTATAGATCTTATATTCTTTGGGTTTATTTCAATTTTCTTATGCAACTTTTTAATTAAAAACAAAACGCGCAAGCAAAATGTGCAAAGTGGTGTCGTATAACCGGGTGCACGGCCGAGAGCGGAAACTCATAGTGCAATGACTTTCCGTTCTGAGTGCATGAACCTTTGTCATATTATATTATTATTAATATTAACTCAAAAAAAAAAAAAATTTTTTTGTTATCTGAGTTAACCTATTATTACTATTATATTTAATTTTACCAGATTATTTGCTTTTATATAACTTAAGTAGGTTGTTATGATATGGTTTTCTTTACCTTTCACTTTTATTACAGTTTGTATGTCCTTTGGATCTGTCAGCAAAATTATACTATTGTTTCCAATAGCCTTTGGGCTATCAGGTTCGACTGAATCGCAGTTTGGCGTTATTGCTTTGGGGTCTGTGATTTGAATTTGCTTTTTTCTATGCTGTGATCGTGTTTGCACTGCTAATATTTTGTTTTGTGGTATCCTGCTTAACGCATCTGCATTAAGGTTTTTCTTTCCTGGTTTATATAAAATTTCGAAATCGTATTCTGATAATTTGTGTCTAAATCTTGCTAATCTTGAAGTTTGATCTTTTAAATTTGCTATTCCTCTTAGTGGTTGGTGGTCTGTTAAGATTTTGAAATGTCTACCTAATAGATATGCCCTGAAGTTCCTTGTTGCCCACACTATTGCTAGAAATTCCCTTTCTATTGTCGAATATCGTTTTTCCGTGTCACTTAATGCCCGACTGGCGAAAGCTATTGGTCTATCCTCGCCTACTTCGCCTTGTGACAATACTGCACCTAATGCTTCATTACTTGCATCGGTAGTTAACAGGAATTCTCGTGAAAAATCGGGATATGCCAGCACTGGTGGCGTCATGACTGCTTCTTTCAACAGCTCGAAAGCTTTTTGGCAGCTGTCCGACCAAACAAACTTAGCGTCCTTACGTAATAATTTATTTATTGGTAACGCTATTTTAGCTGTATCTTTTATAAATTTTCTGTAGTAATTTATTAAACCGAGAAATGCTTGTACTTGTTTTCTGTTTTTCGGGGGTAGAATGTTTTTAACACATTCTACTTTGCTTGGATCGGGTATGGCTCCCTTTTTTGAACATTTATGGCCTAGGTACACGACCTCTCGTCGTAGAAACCGACATTTACTTATGTTGAGTTTTAAACAGTTTTTTCTCATTACTTCGAAAACTTTAGTTAATCGGTTTTCATGTTGAGCCAGATTGCTTCCATATATCACTATGTCGTCTAAATAAACAAAACAGTCAATTCCTTGCAGTCCTGTTAGGATATGGTTCATTAAACGCTGAAATGTTGCTGGAGCTCCTGTTAATCCAAATGGCATTCTGTTAAACTCGAAATGTCCCAATGCAGAACTAAATGCGGTTTTTTGCTTATCCTTTTTATCCATTAGCACTTGGTGATATCCACTGGCTAAATCAAGTGTCGAAAAATAGCGACTGTTTCCTAACTGGTCCAATATTTCATCAATTCGAGGTAGTGGGAAGACTTGTTTAACTGTTGCTTCGTTTAACTTCCTGTAATCAATTACTAATCGCCATTGTTTCTCGCCATCTTTTCCACTCTTTTTGGGCACTAACAGCAGTGGAGAGTTCCATGGAGACACGCTTGGCGATATCAAATTTTCATCTAATAGCTTTTGAATCTGCTTATTTATTTCTTCTTTGTTTGTATGGGGAATGCGATATTGTTTTTGGTTAATCGGCGGTTGGTCCGTCTTTGTTAGAATTTTGTGCGTCAAGACCGGTGTGAATGTTAATTTGTCACCCTCTAAAAGGAAAATGTCGTGGTAAGACTTGCATAGTTCTATAATTGATTCTCTTTCCTCTATATTTAGAGAAGGATCCAAATCTAATTCTTCCATTAATCTATTAATTCTTTGCGTTTTGTTTACACTAAATATATTGTTGATCGTACTCTTAAAACTAGATGATGTTCCACTTATATTATATTTATTGAAATCACTAAATTTCGGCGAAAAGTTGTCATTAAGATTGAAATCTTTCGACGTCGAATTTAAAATTGGAACTGTTACTTTGCCATCTTTTACATTAGACAGCGTTTCTCCTAGGTATATTCCCGGTGCAATTTCTTGTTTATTTACCACAACAGTCGTGAGTTTAGTTTTAACTTTTAACTTAGTTAATCTGACGGTTCTTGCATTTACTACTGTGTTATTTATGGTCTGACTATTATCACCCTTTAAGCATTTAAATGGTAATTTTGTAACGAACTGTTTGCTGTTGTTAAAAAATGTCAAATTCTTTGTGAGAGTGTTTATAATGGATCTGTTCCATAAATTATCTCTTCCTAAAATGCCGTCCGCTGGTACACCTTGTTCAAGCTCAACTGTATGCATCTTAAAATTCAAATTTTGAATAGCATTATGATATATATTAATAGACCCTTTTGTGGTGATTCGCCCACCGAAAGCTCCACTCAATTCTTTTTTATCGGATTTGTTCAGAATTGAACTTGTTTTCAACGCATTTTCTTTTACTAAGCTCGTGTCCGCTCCCGTATCTACAAGTAAAGTGAGTTTTTCATTTATAGCCTCTTTGCAGGGTAATTCAATGAACACATCATTTAACTTGTTTTGAGTAATTTTGAACATCGTGCTGTTGTCGAGATGATTGCATGTTAACCAAGGAAAGGTTGGAAATTGGTTTTGCTTTAAGTATTTTAGCATAACTGCATCTTTTGCAGCCATCAGCTTTAACACTGTATTTCCTGCGACATTTTTTATGTGAGTCAAATAGTCTAATTCATTATATTTTTTTATATTCAATAATTTACAGCATTTGTAACCTGCTGAAACGCCCTCGGAAATTGTTGAGCACATTAATTGTATAATAAGTAAAATTATCATTATTAATTGTGTTCCGAGTTGTATGACTTTTTCACCTGTTATCGCTGATGTTACAAATATTTCTTCGACCGCACAATTTCTTTTTGAACTTCGTACTTCGTTATTTATAATTTGACTGCTGCTTTCATTAATATACTTAGAAGTCGGCAACGTTTCCACAATCGCTTTTGATGTCGGATTAACTATTACCACTTCATTTGGCCTCGAGTTACTTAAATTTTTGGGTTCCCAGCTTATTGGCCTTGTCTGGGCCCCTGTCTGTTTCCCTGAAACATTTCCCAGTTTCTCTTAGCTTGGCAGTCCTTCAAAAAATGCCGTTGTCGGTTGCACCAGTAGCAAACCAGACTTTTCGGCTCCGTCCTCTTTATCGATGATTCGGTTGTAAATTTTCCCTGTTGTGTCTGTCGTTGCCTTTCCTGATTATCCTGTCTATAACTGTTTTTGTTTTGTCGTGGTTGTTGCTGCCTTTGTTGCTGATAATCGTTTCTCCCGAATGGATTTCCGTTGTGGTTTTGGCAGTTGTCTTTCGGAGTTTGAGTTTTACATCTACTACTAACTTCGTGACCATACCTGCGACATTCTTCACAATATGGCGCGTTTTTCCTGAGCAGACATTCGTCCCTTGTATGTTGCCGTTTATTACAAAAAGAGCAGACTATTTTATCTTGCAATCCGCTGGGTTTTTTATCGATGTTTTTGTTCAATTCTCTAAATGTAGGATTTGTTTGGTAACGTTCGTTGTGTGTATAAGAAATGTTTGCTGGTATCATTGTTGAAAGGGCTGATGTCATGTTGATATTTAACGAGCCTGTATGCAGAGCATTACTCCTTTGTATAGTTTCATATGTGTCAACAGCAATTTCGATCATTTCTTCAATCGTTTTACCTACAACGTTTAGCATATGGACCCGAAGCGTTGCGTCTTTTAATCCAGATTTAAATGCTGTTTTTGTTGTTGTTTCAACCATGTTTAACAACGCGCTATCGCCTTGACCTTTATAAAAATTTTTTACGATTTCGGTCGCTTGAGCTCTAAGTGTATTTAGCCGTCTGCCGAAATGTCTAACGTCTTCATTACTTGCTTGGCTACAACTTTGTAAATTAATTAAAACCGACTCTAGTGACACGGTTGGCAGATATGCTCTTTTTATGGTTAGATAAAGTTCTTCCAAACTTTCAACCGGTTTTGAACGTACTAAGTCGAACGCATCTCCATGTAGTCGAAGTTTGATGCAGTCTATATAATCTTGGATATTACTTGGACTTACTCCTTTAGTAGCCAGTTCGCAGCCCTGTATAAATTTGTAGACTTCTCCCCTTAAGTCTGGTGATTGCGTTCCGGAGAATAGGGGTACTAATCCATTTACAATCTTCGATATCTCTGCTATACTCATCTTGCAGTTGGTCGTTGTGTGTGCAAACTGTTGAAATTGAATATTATTTATTTCCGATGGACAAGTATCAGCTACAAGAGCTTCTTTATGGACGAGTGACTGTTCGCTTAATAATTCAATCTCTTGGCTTAGAAGCCTATTTTGCTCTTTTAATTCCTGTACTCTTTTGTTTGCGCTTTCTAAAGATATGTAACCTTCTTTTGATTTCTGCGGCGATTGCGATAGTATTTTATTTAAAGTCTCTTCTGTTAGTCCTTTTTTATTTAACAAGCCAGAAAGCGTTTTATTTTCTGCTTCTAAAGTCTGTATTAGTTCTTCTTGATACTGTTTATCAACTAGATTGTTGTCGTAACGATTTTTTAACGCTTTAAATTCTGATTCCCAATCATCCAATTGTTGGTCTTTATTTTGTATTATTTGCTTAGTGAACGAAATTAACTCTTCTATAATTGTATCTAATTTTTCTACCTGGGTAATTCTACTTAATTCTCTTAATCTCCCTTTTATTAACTCTAGATTCTCTTTGTTTGATACTGTTCCTTTTAGAATATCCCAAAGTTTCGTAACTAATTCTTCTAACTGTCTTTCAAGTTCTTTGTGGACCCTTTGTAATTTTATGTAATCTTGTAACTGTGACGACTCTGCCATTAATTTATTTTGTCTTAATGCGCTTAAAACTGTTATTCCTCGCGAGTTATTACTGTAAAATAAAATTTATCAAAATTTCTCACGATATTTTTCTATTTTTATTAATCTGACTCGTGCCATGTAAACAAGTCATATTATTTGTGTTCTTGCTTCCCCCTTTTTTTTACTCTTTTTAATTCTTACTATGGCTCCGCTTTAAACAGTTGTTCATAATTATGCAAGCGATGCATTTAATTTCATGCTCAAGTTTTTTTTCTTAATTTTTGCTTTTTCTGCTTATTTCTTTAAAATTTCAAACACTGAATTAAACCAAATGCGCGGACGTAGCGACGCTTCGCTGGAGCATTGACTCCAAGTTATTTGACCTGCTTTCAATGCGTGCTAGTCAAAGTACTTTAATACTTCTCGAGTTTATTGTCTTATTTGATTCGATTATTGCCAAATTTTTTTTATTGGTTAAATTTAATGCTGAATATTTTTTAAACAAATTAATTTTTGTCAATGATTTTAGTTTCAAGATGTTTCTTTGAAGAAATTTTTAAACGATTGAAAATCTCATTTGTATCTACTTTAAAAAAAAATTTACTAACTAACGATTATCGGTTCGAAGTACCGGCTGCGCCAAAATGTTGTATCTGTTTTCTTACACTACTGTGTCGTGCACATATGCCAGATTGGGCATAGTTTCACGAACTGCTTATCTGGTCATCTCAGGAAACCTATAAGAATGTGTGAATGTGTGTGTGTGCCATTTTAATTCACTAAGCGGTTAGGCTCCGCAGATTGACTAGGCGAGCAGGTGTCGCCGAATTAGGGAGGGGAGCAGGCGATCAGGTGTCGCCGAATGTTCATGAAGAAGAATTCCCAAATTTAATTGAATAGCTTAATTCAACTTTATTCAACTTACACTTTTCGCGTTCAAAATTACAATCCCTCGCTTAAGTCTAAGCGTTTCTTATTTATAGTTTCGTATCGATCAGAATTGTGACGAAGCTATGTTTCGCAATAATTCTTAATACAAAAGTGCGAATTATTGCAATAATTATTTCCGTGTTCATTCGACGCAAACTTTAAGCTTATGCTTATTAAGCTAATAATGTGGCCTAGTTCGGTCGAGCGTTCGTTGACTTGAACTTGGTGACAACGACCGTCATTTATTGAATATTTCACATTGTGCCCAAAAGTATGTGTTGTTAATTACGTTAAGCGTTGTTAACAATTGGCCAAAATGTATGTGACGTTAAGTTTTATTTAGTTTGGATAGCTTTCACAATTCCGACCTACAACAGTATAATTACACCCACTTATTTTCCCATACAAAAGTCTATCGCCGACATAGATTAGTTGATGAGACACTCGAAAATGTCCCTTATACACTAATGCATTTTTGCTGGAATTGCACTGATACAATGAAAGAAAACTTTGATTCGCTGCAAAAAAAGTGTACCCTCGCCGTAAAATAATGTAGCCTCGCCGTAAAATAATGTAGCCTCGCCGCAAAAATTTTTTAGCAAGCACTGATGGTAAATTTATTTTAAGGGGTTTGTTTATCGAAACGTCAAAATAAATAATTATAAATATTATATTTTTTATCCGTGAAAAACATGTATAAAACATAGTTTTAATATTAATAAATATATTCTATAACATTTTACACAGCATTTTCTAATTTGCTTGGTTATATTTCCTATAAATGCAGTCGGTAATCAAAACTTTCTTGTTATAAATACAAAATTATGCGCCTAATTGCGAAAATATTTTAGAATACTGTTAGCAGAATAGTATAAATGAAACTGAGTACAAATTATTACAAAATAGTTGGAAATTATACGTTACTGGCCTAGTTTGGGCTCTAAAACCCTTTAGCACCTACGGTTGCACTGTTAAGAAATCGTACACTTTGATTGATTGTATACGTGAAGCGTATATAAGTGAAGCGAAAATGTTATATCGCGCGGTTGTTCCCCATTTAAAGACCTTTCAGGTGATATACGGCTTGGCGCGATCGGTTGGCTAGAACTCGAGATATGGTTGAAAGGAGTGGAGAGTGTTTTTCGCTCGAAACAAATACGCTCCTTCAAGTACTGCGCCTAAACTATAGAAGTGACACGATAATGTTATATTGTGCGGTTGTTCTCCATTTAAAGACCTTTCATTTGATATATGGCTTGGCGCGATCGGTTGGCTAGAACTCGAGATATGACTGAAAGGAGTGGGGAGTGTTTTTCGCTCTAAACAAATACGCTCCTTCAATTACTGCGCCTAAACTATAGAAGTGACACGATAATGTTATATAGCGCGGCTGTTCCTCATTTAAAGACCTTTCATTTGATATATGGCTTGGCGCGATCGGTTGGCTAGACCTATAGATATGACTGAAAGTTGTGAGTGTTTTTCGCTCTAAACAAATCCGCTCCTTCAAGTACTGCGCCTAAACTATAGAACAGACACGATAATGTTATATAGCGCGGTTGTTCTCCATTTAAAGACCTTTCATTTGATATATGGCTTGGCGCGATCGGTTGGCCAGAACTCAAGATATGACTGAGAGGAGTGGGGAGTGTTTTTCGCTCTATACAAATACACTCCTTCAAGTACTGCGCCTAACCTATATAAGTGGCATGAAAATGATATAGAGCGCGGTTGTTCCCCATTTAAAGACCTTTCAGTTGATACCTGTCTTCAACATCAACATCAATCTCAATCTCAGCCTCAACGTCAACGTCAACCTCAACCTCAACAACAAACTCATCTTCAACTTCAACCTCATCCTCAATCTCAACATTAACCTCAACCTCAACCTCAACGACAACCTCAACCTCAACCTAAACGTCAACCTCAACCTTAACCTCAACCTCAACCTCAACGTCAACCTCAACCTCAACCTCAACTTCAACTACAACCTCATCTTCAACTTCAACCTCAACCTCAACCTCAACCACATTCTCAACCTCAACCTTAACTTAAACCTCAACCTCAATCGTAACCTCAAGCTTAAGCTCAATCGTAACCTCAAGCTCAACCTCAATTTCAATTTCAACTTTAACCTCATGCTCAACCTCAACTTCAAGCGCAACTCACCCTCAACCGTACCTCAACCGTCTTTCAACCTTCCCTCAACCTTCTCTCAACCGACCCTCAACCGACCCCCAACCGTCCCTCAACCGCCCTCAACCGTCCCTCAACCGACCCTTAACCGTCCCTCAACCGTCTCTCAACCGTCCCTCAACCGTCCCGAAACTGACCCTCAACCATCCCTCAACCGACCCTCAACCGACCCTCAACCGACCCTCAACCGTCCCTCAACCGCCCCTCAACCGTCCCTCAACCGTCCCTCAACCGTCCCTCAACCGTCCCTCAACCGTTCCTCAACCGTTCCTCAACCGTTCCTCAACCGAACCCTCAACCGTTCCTCAACCGAACCCTCAACCGTCCTACCTACTTCCATCGCAGCCCTACCTACGGCCAGCGGAGCCCTACCTGCGGCCAGTGGAGCTCTAACTACGGCCAGCGAAGCCCTACCTACTGCCAGCGTAGCCATACCTACTGCCAACGGAGCCCTAGCTACTGCTAGCGTAGCCCTACATACGTGAGTTCAACATACCAAACAGTCAAATGTCAAACCAATTTTTTGAAGCGGCGAATAGCGAGTGTCACATCTAATAATCTATGAACGCCGATACCAAAAAAACACGCCTAATGATAGAATACAAGATTGGCATTGCGCTGGTCCGTTATTCTGGGTAAGCAAACTTGACATTTGTTCCATAATGATTGTCGCAAACTTCCATGCAAAATACGACATATTTCACCCCTAATGACGTATTTGCGCAGAACGAAGCAAGTCTCGTGAGCTGATCTTCGTATCGTGTATTCTATTATTCTTGGATAATGAGTTAGTCTTGTATCGACCTGCGTTGAGCGAAGAAGTCACTGTTGTTGCTCGGCTGTATCCATAAATAAAATTGAATAAAGACAAACATAAAAATGGCGACGAGCAGGACTGAGAAATACAATTAGAGCTCAATAAATTAAGTTGTATAAATGGAAGAAAGCAAACAAAGTACGCAATTTATAAAGAGTGAAGGAAACATACAAATCACGAACAGTCCCTCAAATCACATAAAGGAAATAAAATTAAAAAACATGGCTTTTATCGGAAACATCGAATTCTTCACACCGGGGGAAGATTTCGACAATTACAAAGAAAGGTTAGAGCATTTGCTCGCGATAAATAAGGTTACGGAAGACAAAATTATAGTATCATACCTTATACCGTTAATTGGGCCAGATTCCTACAAAATTCTAAAATCGTTAACGGATCCGGAGAAACCAGACATAAAAACGTACCAGGATTTAATAAGAGTATTTGAAAACTATTTCAAGCCGAAAGTTGACTTAATTGCTGAAAGGTTTAAATTTTATAAAAGAAGTCAGAAATTGCATGAAACAATAAACGACTATATTGTGGAATTAAAAACATTATCCCGTCAATGTGAATTCAGAACTTTCCTAAATGAAGCATTACGGGATAAACAAGTTTGCGGAATACATAATGTAAATATACAACTAAAACTACTAAACGAAACTGTCTTAACATTTGAAAAAGCATGCGAGTTAGCAGAAGGAATGGAAATGACGAAAGCGCAATTAAAGGAAATGAGTCCACAGGAACAAATCGAAATAGCGCACGTAATGAACAACGAGAGACAAGAAGATCGGAGAAGAAATCATTCGCAAGGAAGTACAACTCGAAAACACAAGGGAATTGGATTAAAAATAAAGAAGCTTCCAGGAATGCAATAAGTTCTAGAAGTGGAAAGATAGGACACTGGAAAAGGAATTGTAGGGTAAAATTAAATTGTACTTATCAAAAAAAAAATAACAATGAACAGTTAAATCTTTTAAGTACATTATCAAATGTAAAGGCAAACGGCAATAATGCTAAGATTATAAAAATTTTGATAAACGATATACAATTAGAAATGGAAATAGATTCGGTTGCATGTGTTATAAGTTTTACATTTGTGAGGTGTGGCGAGGCCCACGCTCTGTGTCGAGGCGCAGAGAGAATGCAAACGATTTGGGGTGGAAACTTTACGTGCCACTCGACCTCCGGGACCAAGTCGTGAAGTATGTCGCACGACTAAGGTGCCGTCTCAGGCCTTGTGACCTCCTATAGGATCTTTAGGCGCTACCGAAAGTCCCTTTCAGCGACTATATATGGACCTGATCGGTCCGTTCCCACGTACTAAAAGTGGTAACATAGGCATTCTTATTGTCATGGACCACTTCTCGAAATTCACCTTTCTGAAGCCGCTACGAAAATTTACGGCGACTCCAGTTATTGATTTCCTGCGGGATAACGTGTTTTATTGTTTCGGTGTACCCCAGACCATAGTGAGCGACAATGGTCGGCAGTTCATCAGCCGGGACATGTCCACCTGCCTAGAAAAGTTTGGCGTTAAGCTTATCTTTACTGCCGCTTATTCTCCGCAAGCTAATGCATTCGAGCGGGTCAACCGTTCGATCAATCAAGCGCTCCGCGCATACGTTAAGCAGGATCAGCAGTCATGGGATGCTTATCTCAGTAGCATTAACTGTGCCCTGCGTGACAGCCTGCATCAGTCAATTGGTTACGCTCCTTATTTTGTCTTGCTTGGTCAGCATATGGTCACTCATGGTAAAGACTATGGAGTTATGCAAAAACTCGGCGAGGTGAATGACCGGTCAATCCGACTGCAACGAACTGACATGAACCAGATGCTGCAGAATCAGGTTAGGAAGCGTCTGCAAGCGGCCTTCGAGAAAAACGCCCGCAGCTATAATCTCAGGTCGAAGGTTCGAGTTTTCGAAGTAGGCCAGCGGGTCATCCGACGAAATTTCCAACTGAGCAAACAGGCCGATCATTTCTGCGCTAAGCTAGCCCCTGCTGGGATACCCGCTAAAGTAGTGGAAGTAGTGGGAAACTCGTGTTATCGCCTAGAAACTCCAAAGGGAGCCCCTATGGGAACATACCACGCCAAAGACATTTGGTGAGGCAGGCAACGCGTGTCACCTTTCCCAGCCGCTGCTCTGGTCACCGGCGCCCGATCAGCACCTGTTTTGTGAGGTGTGGCGAGGCCCACGTTCTGTGTCGAGGCGCAGAGAGAATGCAAACGGAGAGCCGCTCTGTCCAGCCCGTGTCTGCAATGCAGATATCGGCATCTCCTCTTTCCATCATGCGACGGACTGATGAGTCCCGTATGATGGCGTGGTGGAAGTTTCGAGAAAACAAGTTTTTTTTCTATGAACTTCACATCACGTCATCCTACGGGACTAGCAATTAACGATTACGCCGATAAGAGAGAGAGAGAGAGAGATATGTCCATATGTGCAGAGCGGTCACGACTGGAATGAGCGGAGCAAACCAGTCTTCGCTCTGCAGCTTCGACACAGATCGTGTGCTGATAAACGAGGAGTCTGAAAAAGTCAGTGAACGAAAAGGTTGCATAGTGGTCGCGTTTTGGTAAATATTTCAGCTAAATCTAGGAATTAATGTACGCAAAAATAAAAGACGGCAAAATCCGAGTTATAGAAAATATAAACCGACAACCGATTCGAAAAACCGAAAGCGAAAGTGAAAAGTTTCAAGAAAGAAATAAAATAAAATGGTTGACAGTTTTGCTGTTCGAAAACAATAAAAAGAAACTGAAGGCGTAAAATACCACATAATATTATCTTAAACTGTCATAAAGTAGAACTGATAACTTTTAATTTAACTTATTGTGGTAAACTCAATTATTTTAAATAACAAAATTAACAAGAAATACGAAAGATTCTTTAATACATACATATTAATATGCAATACATTAATAAAGAGTCGCTCCCTTAAGAAAAAGAGATTCTGAAGTGGAAAGATCGCTAACTGCTATTCACTACATTTAAACTACAGTTAATGATATTCGTTCATGAGCGCATTAAACAAAAAAAAATATCTGATGTGGCCAACACATAACTTCCTTGTATGACGGCAATTGTATGGTTTTATTTCAAGAGTGGTTGATATATTTTATTTATATTTTAAAATTGAAGTTTTAAAAATTTTAAATATTTTTACTTCCATAATGAAAAAAATTTCATAGGCTTCTCCTAATTTAAATAATTTAAATAGTAGTAAGTAAAAACAACATAAGGCTAAAACATAAGGCTAAATGCTGTAAAGAGATGGACCAATACTAAAGTTGGTCATCAGACTATTTTGGAAGGATTATCATCCTCCTTTGAAAACCTTGACTACACCATTCCAAGCTTACTACCAGCACAAAAATTTCGAACGGAAATTCCAACCAGGGGTGACTGGGAGGCTGGAACTCTGCCAGGCAAGAAAGGTATACATGTGTATACTGATGGTTCGAAGATGCGAGGCAGAGTTGGTGCTGGGGTTTTCTGCGAAATCCTTGGAAGGGAGGGCAATTTTCGCTTTCCGGACCATTGCAGCGTCTTCCAGGCGGAAGTGATGGCAATTCGGGAGGCACTGTCCTGAACGGGAGGCACTGGCTGAAGGATAATCAGACATTCTCCGAGGATGTCTGTATTTATACCGATAGCCAGGCTGCGATAAGATCCCTGGAATCGACCTTCACCACCTCGTTGGTGGTAAAAAGCTGTCACCAATCTCTTAACGAGATTGCGGAACAGATATCTTTAAAATTGTGCTGGGTCCCAGGACACAGTAACATTCCAGGGAACTGCCGAGCGGATGAATTAGCCCGCCTGGGTACTGAATCAGGCATCATAACAGATAACCTAGACACGGGTATGCCATTTGCTACCTGTAAGTATTTATTGAAAACAGAAGCCTTAATGGAGGCTAACAAAAGGTGGGAGGAGAAGGTGACTTGCGGTATTGCAAGACAACTATGGCCTCGGTATCACTGGAAGAACTCGCAGGACCTCCTAACGTTGAACAAGGAAAACATCCGGCGAGTGTTAGGAGTTATAACAGGACATTGTCTTTTTGGGCCTCATGCTAGGAGGCTGGGCTTTTTCTCGAATGATTTTTGCAGGAGCTGCAGAGATGAGGAAGAGGAGGAGACCGTTTCTCATCTCTTATGCAGCTGCCCAGCCCTAGCTCAAAGGAGACAGGCCCACTTGGGTGTCTACTTTTACAAGGACCTTTCTGATGTGAGTCCACTCAATGTGAGGGATTTAAATCGCTACATAAATAGCACTTTGTGGCTGACATAGCCTTAAGGGGGAGAGATCCATATGGCATCACAATGAACCTTCATGGTCTAAGTGCGTTCGCATGAACAGCCATAACTACCTACCTACCTAAGTAAAAACAAGGAAGTACAGATTAGTTTCCACACATCTTTAACTATCAAACGTACTAATTTTGATTTCCCTGTTTAGTTCTGTAACGGTACAACCAATTTTTGTAAAAGATATAGCAGCATAACATTCATTTATCATTATTATTTATGTAATTCGGATAATGCATGCTTCGTGTTCCTTTGGCGAAGAGTCCTTTTGGTGCGAACCATCATTAAAATTGGAGCTACAAAATTGTGTCTTATGTAAGGCCCAATAGTATATACTTTCTAGGAGTGTTTGTTTTTGAGTAATGTATGAAATTTTAAAAAAACTATATGAGAAGTGTCCTTTTCGCGCAACCGATTGCATCCAAAAAGGGGGGTGCACAACTACCAAATTTCAAGTTTCTACGATTCTCCGTTTT
The DNA here is from genome assembly GCA_937620795.1 of Thecophora atra. NCBI lineage: Eukaryota > Metazoa > Arthropoda > Insecta > Diptera > Conopidae > Thecophora > Thecophora atra. The sequence continues at coordinate 36,107,020 of OW569399.1, forward strand.
TAAGTTATTGAGGATACATACATACGTACAGGCGTACATACGTACATACATACACACGTCACGACAAAACTAGTCAAAATGGACTCCGCGATGGTCAAAATGTGTGTTACCATCAAAATCTCAATATCGAAATTTTTCATGATTACAATACTTTCTTATATTTACTACGTATACAAGGAAGTAAAAAATGAAAAGTGTTTAGTGAATTCATATTAGACGGAAATAAACTCGGTTTCGTTAATATGTGGTACAGTCAGAATGGACAAAATATAGTGAATTTCTGAATCGTATTAACCGAATTATTTATAATTTCCACCAAAGAGAGAACAGCAAAACTTAAGGCACATTGAAAGCATATGAGTTTTCTGATGAAATTGCTTAAAATTAAGCCAAAACACATTAAGATCAGAAGATGTGATCAGAACCCTGAGTAAAATTTTCGGAAGATAAAACAAAAGGCGCACGAGGAAAAATATGCAATCAATGAGCAACTATCGTTTTGTCGCCGTACTATCGTACCAGTTTTCAAGACCTTAGAGATCAACATCGCTACCATCTCACCCGTTCAAACGGCAGGAAAAAGCTACGTATCTAAGATTTGTATATACCTAAATTCAGAAATAACTTTAAATATTATATTATTCTTAAACACGACAAATAATTTTTAATGAGAGTAATTACATTCTTGGCAATTATTTGCAATATTTAAACACTAAACAAACCGATATTAAGATTCTTAATATCAAGTCATTCACGTAATATTCCAACATATTTAGCACAATTTATTTTTTTTTCTGAGTCCAAGTTTTACGTTTATGTTACTCCTATTTTAATCAGGATAGTTATGCTATGCCCTGTTAATACATTGAATGAGGTGAATTAAATGTAATAAATTCGAAGTAAATATTTTATCGATATGGAACACCTATGGAAAATTAATTGATATTTGATTTTTTTCTTATTTTTTTTGATGGGTACCCATTTGAAATGAACTTAAATTTTTATATTATTTATATAGTTATATTTAAGGTATAATAAAAACTAAGTATACGAACCCATTATGTGTATCTAATATGAGCAAAAAGCTAATTTAATTATTTTTACATAAAGAAATCCATATAAATACTTCGCTGTGAATGGATATACCTATACATACGTAGTGATTACAATTACTAATTAATTAATTATAAAACAAACAATGTTGCATAATTCCATTCGATTACTAAACTTTAAAACAGCTATTTCAATAACGTTTTCTCGGAAGTATAACTTAACCACACATTAAGTAACAACATAAGACAATGTGAAATTGAAAATGTAAGGCAAAAATAATAAAAAAAAAATCTTGATACCCAATTAGGAGTGGCATTTTTTTTGGTTTTTTTTTTTTTGCTTCTTGAAAATTCTCGGTTGTTAGTCACCATTTTAGGAGGTGAGTAAGCGGTTTCACTCCGCGCAGCCAGGCGATACACAGAAAGGGGTTGGCGCAACAAATGCCGACGCGCCAACTAAGGTAGGGGGGTTACAGAAAGGGGGAGGGAAACAACACCTACTCCTCCCCCGTCCTCCTCTCGTCTCTCTCCCTCTTACTTCAACCGAACCTTCGCGTACTAATTGTTTTTTCTTGGTACGTTTGTTCAGCCGCCACCAATTTGATATCGATCGCGAGTGGATATCGTCGTGTAGGTTGGTATTATCGGTCTTGTCTATGGCAGTAGAGCCAAAGTAAGCCTCAGCTCCTTTCTGTTTTTTATTTGTAACTGGGGTATAAAGACACTGTCGGGGTTGTTGAAGAACCCCCCAACTTTCCCTGAGCACGGCCGGACGAGCTGAGCTGCCCTGACAGTGGTCATTATTTTCGTCTTTTGAATTTTTTTTTTATTTTTTTTAATTTAGTTTGCCGAGTACTCAGTACTCACACACCCCATACGTTACAAAATGGCGCCCAACGTGGGGCCCGAATTCCTCGTCGACTTAGCCTGACAGTACTAGTCGGTCTGACTCGGGGAGTAGTTTGGGTTCCCACTAATCTGCCCATTGCAATTGTTTTTTTTTTGTGTCGGTCAGTTTGCTTTTGTGTCTCCATGCAGTGGTGCCCAAACTTTAGTAGCAACTGTTAATTTTGGTTTTCGATTAAATTAAATTTTTTTTTTTGCAAGTTCTTTCGGTTTCCTGTCGATTCTCGCTGGATTTACGCGATTGAATGTTAATGTTCGGTGCGCACCGCTAAATCATCTCTTCGTGCGATTGCTTGTTTTTAGTCATTCCGCCGAAGAAGAAGACCCTTTGTTTAGATTTTTGAGTTATAGTACCTTCAAACGAAGGAATCTTCTGGTTCGAGATTTTGTTTCATGAATTTAATGGTCGTTTAGCAACTCATCAGAAATTCCAAATTAGTTAATGTTTTTTTTTTTTTTTTTTGGTATAAATTTTGTGGTAGAGTGTAGCGTCTTTCAATTGGAGATTTCACCTCAATCGTGCTGATCGTTGGTGACTCGTTGGATTGCGCTTACTTTAAATATTTTTTTTAAAATTTTCTTGTAGTTTAGCCCCTGGTTTCTTTTGTGGATGCTACTGAACACCACTCGTGATCGGTGCAAGATGGAGTGGACAATAAAATGCTGTTTTTTTTAAGCCTGAGGAAAACAGAGGGACTGGATGAGAGTGATGGTGTCGTCTGGTTGAGTGGAGCCGCTGCTCTACCGCCTGTTAAATCTTGCTTTGAATTTACCTTTTTTTTTTTTTTGCTCTCTCTCCCATTTAAATATCCATACCTTCGTCTTAATACGTTATGCGATTTCTTCCGTTTATTGACGACGAGTTTTGGTTTCGATCATTTTTTGTTTTTGTCGCTCAGTGAGGGCGTAAAGTTCAGTAAATTAGTCGCACTTAACTAGATCATAAGGACAATTCCTTATATATTTTTTTTTTTGCTTTAAATTACTATACAGTTTACCTGTACGTAAAGGTTCTTATTTTCGGTCAAAAGAAAAGTTTACTTCCCTTAAGTTTTTTTTTTCTCGCCATTCGATTTAATTTAATTTAAACTAAAGGTTTGGTTCCGTGCTATCGTGAATTCCAAACTAAAATTTTTTTTTTGACTTTTCGACTTAGTTGGTATCGATTACTATCGTATCTGGTCGTATAGGCTATTGCCGCTTTTGTGTTTGGGGAATAATATCTTCGCGTTGGATGATTTGGTTTAATTTTGACTCAACTTAGCGGTTAGTTGATTTTAGAATTTTTTTTTGTTTCCGGACTGTTAATCCGCTTAGTTACTTTTAGATAAAATGTTTTTTTATTTCAATTTAAGTTTCCTCTAATTTTTATGCTGATTTAGTTTTTTGTCACTTCTCAATTTCGGCGCTTAAATTTGCCTTTCGCTTAAATTAATTCGGTTTAATTTTAGCTTTAATTTTTTTTCTTTCTTCGCTCAAATTTAATTCGTTGAGTTGAATTTTGACTTTTCATAATTGTTAATGGTGATTTAATTGCAATTCTAACTTCTTTATTTAATTTCCAATTTACCTTGCTTTTTTTTCTCTCTTTCGCTTCTCGCCCTGAAGAAACATATAGTTGCAAATGTATATATATGTGTTTATGTATATATATATATATATATATATATATATGTATATATGTAACTAAAGTCTATTAAATTGATTTCACTTCGTTTTGGAACATAATCACCGCTATTTGGCGGTTGAATCCGCCGGACTTCCCACCTGGTGCTTTGACGCTGCCTGGTTTGACCACCTTTTTTTTTGTTTTTGCAAGTTCGCGGCGGTTTAATTTGGGATTGGGTTTATTTCTTTTTTGAACACAATGCCGAACGCCGGGCGATGTCCAATTTGCAATGAGCCCCTTGACACAAAGGGCCCAGTGACGCGTACGTCTTGTCGGCACAACTTTCACTTTTGGTGCTTACAAGCTTGGTTGGAAAGATCCCAAACTTGCCCAGTTTGCGGTGTTCACCTCAAGCCGAGCCAAATCGGGGCGGGTCCAAAACATAGTGCGGTAGGCGACTAAACTGGTCCGGTTACGCGAAGCATGACGAGTGAGAGAGCCCGGGAGTTGGCAACCCAAGCTCAGACTGTAACTGGTGACAAGTTTTTCGAAGAATTAAACCGGTTAAGTTTGTCACAGTCTGGTTCTCTTCAGACAGCTCAGCGTCCAACTTCAGGTACAGACGATGACGTGCTGAGAGATGGTGCGAATGCTTCGGCCATACACAACTCCACGGTTAGGTCGTAAGAGCGAAACTCAATAGACAATCAGACTCTGTCTCAAGAACTGCAGTCCATGAAGGACGAATTGCGATCAGTCGTTCGAGAACTGGCCCACAACCAGTGTAACAACCACAACGGGATCCACCGGGGTCACACCTACCGTCATGATGGCTGACAATCGTTTAGCTCAGGCCATCTCAAATTACGCACCAATATCTCAAACTCTGTTAGTCGGAGGCACTTTCGATTAGGCCTCAGCAGTCATCTCGGGATGGCGGCTGAAGTTTACTGGCGATACCTCCGGGATGAACGTGGAAGACTTCATCTACCGGGTAAACGAACTAACGTCCCAATGCTTGGCCGGCAACTTTTCGCTGCTATGTCAGCACGCCCACTTGCTCTTCACAGGTAAAGCTGAAGAATGGTACTGGCGCTTCCATCGACAAACCTATCGGGTGGATTGGCCTGGCTTGTGCAGTCAGTTGAAAACCAAGTTCCAAAGCTTTTTAAGCGATTACGAGCTGAGCGAACACATACGTCGGCATAAGTAACGCCCAAGCGAGCAGTTTGACGAATTTTTCGACAGTGTGTTGGCTATGAACGATCGCTTACACCAGCCCTTACGGGATACCGAACTGCTCGAGATCCTTACTCACAATTTTTCTCCAGCATTAGGACGAGAGCTATTGCATGTCCACCTGACTAGCCTAAACGACCTCCGCCGTGCATGTCGTAAGCACGAGAACTATTATCGTGAGCGGTACCATGACCAACACGACTCCGCACTTGCCAGAAGACGAGTGGCTGAGGTGCAAGCAGACGACTGGGAGGACGCAGTGGGGCAAACCAGTGAGCCGTCAGACATATGCGCGGTAACACAACGATCGCGGGAAAAATGTTGGAACTGCGACGCGGATGGCCATCGATACCAAGAATGCCACGTGATGCCGCGGCGTACCTTTAGCTACGGTTGCGGTAAACCGAATACTTTCAAACCCTCCTGCATGACGTGCAAGGACCGATCGGAAAACGAAAGGGTGGGCACTCATACAATGACGACCGGAGCTTTCCCGCGTCCCAGTCGTCCGATGTCGCCTCAGCACGGTCACTAATTCCACCATTGACAATTTTACCAAGACCTAACAATGCCCACATCAAGGTGAGCAAACTTCTACTAGACGTACCTACACCCAGCCGAGAAATTATACCGTATCACATTCGGCTTGCCAAATACAACCTAAGGCGAGCAGAAATTTTCGCAAATGAAATCCGACGCAGCCGAAAAACCATTCGTCTGCGTGTGTTCTGGAACCGGCTTAGGGGACTGAACAAAATGGTAATTTCCTCGATCATCACTAATCCAAACGATTCGCGGCCTTACGTTAACCTGTCAATAAATGGCAATTGCCATCTAGCGTTGCTAGACAGCGGGGCGAACGTGAGTGTGATTGGAGGTGCTTTAGCTCAAACCATCCTTAAAGGAGGTAGCGCGGTCGAAACTTTCCGAGGAAAGATACGAACAGCCGATGGACAATCACAGGCAGTGGTTGGGTACTACACGGCAAAGACTCGGTTTAATAACCATTCACTTGATTTTCGTTTTTTATTAATTCCATCAATTACGTCCAATGTAATTTGCGGCATAGATTTCTGGAGAAGATTTAATATCCAGATTTCCGGCCTAGGAACAGAAACAGTTGCGTCGCTAAATCGCGAGGATGACAAATACATAGCACTGAACAACGCCCAAAAACGACGTCTGAGTGGTGTTATCCAGAGCATTCCGTCCTCAGAAAGGGAGGGCCAGGGTAAAACCACTCTAGTAGAGCACTCCATCGACACAGGAGTGGTTAAGGTTATCAAGCAGCGATACTACCCAATTTCGCCTGCTCGGGAAAGATTGCTTTGCCAAGAGTTGGATCGGATGCAGCCTGGTCATCCCCTGGGGTGCTGATCGTCAAACCTGGCAAGGTGCGTTTCTGTCTCGATTCTCGCAAGTTGAACGAAGTCACCATTAAAGATGCCTATCCACTGCCAAATATAGATGGTATCTTAAGCCGATTGCCGGCAGTGAACTTCATTTCCAAAGTCGACTTGAAAGACGCATTCTGGCAGATTTGCCTTGACGAGGCCTCCAAGGGAAAGACCGCCTTTACTGTCCCGAACAGACCACACTACCAATTTACACGAATGCCTTTCGGGTTGTGCAATGCACCCCAGACAATGTGCCGACTTATGGATCAGGTGATCCCCTACAATCTCAAGTCGAGGGTGTTCGTGTACCTTGATGACCTGCTGATTCTATCGAGCTCTTTTGACGAACATTGATCCACTTGTCAGAGGTGGCGAATTGTTTGCGCAGGGCTGGCTTATCCATAAACGTGTCAAAGAGCGGGTTCTGCCTACACGAAGTTAACTACTTAGGCTACGTGGTAGGAAGAGGTACGCTACGAACCGACCCGGAAAAAGTAATCGCCATCAACGATTACCCGGAGCCAAAAATCGTGAAGCAGGTGCGCAGGTTCCTGGGCATGGTGGGCTGGTATAGGAAGTTCATTCCAGATTTCTCGACGGTCACTTTCCATCTGACCGAATTGCTAACGAAGGGCAAAAGCTTCGCATGGGGACCTCTGGCTCAGCGGTCATTCGACAAGATCAAGCTACTACTGACTGAGGCGCCGTTTCTCATACATCCTGACTACTCCAAACCATTCATTGTCCAGTGTGACGCAAGTCAATCGGGGGTTGGAGCTGTGCTAGCGCAACGCGAAAAAGATGACCATGAGCGACCCATCGCTTACATGTCTCATAAATTAACCAAGGCCCAGCGGAATTACACAGTCTCCGAACTGAAATGTTTGGTAGCGATCCTCGCAATCAAGAAGTTTAGGATGTATATCGAGGGCCAGGAATTCAGTTGTCACAGATCACTCCTGTTTGAAGTGGTTGATGAGTCAGAGGGACCTCTCGGGGCGACTAGCTCGATGGTCACTCAAGCTTCAAGGATTGGATTTTTCAATGGAACATCGGAAGGGCTCCGCCAATGTCGTGGCGGATGCGTTGTCAAGATCGATGGAAGATGCCCAAAATTATGGGTTATCGTCCATCGAAATTGATACCGAGCCGCTCGTCGATTTGGCGTCCCCGGCCTTTTCATCCACGGAGTACGGAGAATTAAAAGAAAAATTCTCGGGTGAAGAATTCCCTGATTTTCGCGTGGTCGATCAGTATTTGTACCACCGCACGGAGTTCAACACGGGTAATAATAATACCGACGATTTGGGGTGGAAACTTTACGTGCCACTCGACCTCCGGGACCAAGTCGTGAAGTATGTCGCACGACTAAGGTGCCGTCTCAGGCCTTGTGACCTCCTATAGGATCTTTAGGCGCTACCGAAAGTCCCTTTCAGCGACTATATATGGACCTGATCGGTCCGTTCCCACGTACTAAAAGTGGTAACATAGGCATTCTTATTGTCATGGACCACTTCTCGAAATTCACCTTTCTGAAGCCGCTACGAAAATTTACGGCGACTCCAGTTATTGATTTCCTGCGGGATAACGTGTTTTATTGTTTCGGTGTACCCCAGACCATAGTGAGCGACAATGGTCGGCAGTTCATCAGCCGGGACATGTCCACCTGCCTAGAAAAGTTTGGCGTTAAGCTTATCTTTACTGCCGCTTATTCTCCGCAAGCTAATGCATTCGAGCGGGTCAACCGTTCGATCAATCAAGCGCTCCGCGCATACGTTAAGCAGGATCAGCAGTCATGGGATGCTTATCTCAGTAGCATTAACTGTGCCCTGCGTGACAGCCTGCATCAGTCAATTGGTTACGCTCCTTATTTTGTCTTGCTTGGTCAGCATATGGTCACTCATGGTAAAGACTATGGAGTTATGCAAAAACTCGGCGAGGTGAATGACCGGTCAATCCGACTGCAACGAACTGACATGAACCAGATGCTGCAGAATCAGGTTAGGAAGCGTCTGCAAGCGGCCTTCGAGAAAAACGCCCGCAGCTATAATCTCAGGTCGAAGGTTCGAGTTTTCGAAGTAGGCCAGCGGGTCATCCGACGAAATTTCCAACTGAGCAAACAGGCCGATCATTTCTGCGCTAAGCTAGCCCCTGCTGGGATACCCGCTAAAGTAGTGGAAGTAGTGGGAAACTCGTGTTATCGCCTAGAAACTCCAAAGGGAGCCCCTATGGGAACATACCACGCCAAAGACATTTGGTGAGGCAGGCAACGCGTGTCACCTTTCCCAGCCGCTGCTCTGGTCACCGGCGCCCGATCAGCACCTGTTTTGTGAGGTGTGGCGAGGCCCACGTTCTGTGTCGAGGCGCAGAGAGAATGCAAACGGAGAGCCGCTCTGTCCAGCCCGTGTCTGCAATGCAGATATCGGCATCTCCTTTTTCCATCATGCGACGGACTGATGAGCCCCGTATGATGGCGTGGTGGAAGTTTCGAGAAAACAAGTTTTTTTTCTATGAACTTCACATCACGCCATCCTACGGGACTAGCAATTAACGATTACGCCGATAAGAGAGAGAAAGATGTCCATATGTGCAGAGCGGTCACGACTGGAATGAGCGGAGCAAACCAGTTTTCGCGTTTTGGTAAATATTTCAGCTAAATCTAGGAATTAATGTACGCAAAAATAAAAGAAGGCAAAATCCGAGTTATAGAAAATATAAACCGACAACCGATTCGAAAAACCGAAAGCAAAAGTGAAAAGTTTCAAGAAAGAAATAAAATAAAATGGTTGACAGTTTTGCTGTTCGAAAACAATAAAAAGAAACTGAAGGCGTAAAATACCACATAATATTATCTTAAACTGTCATAAAGTAGAACTGATAACTTTTAATTTACCTTGTGGTAAACTCAATTATTTTAAATAACAAACTTAACAAGAAATACGAAAGATTCTTTAATACATACATATTAATATGCAATACATTAATAAAGAGTCGCTCCCTTAAGAAAAAGAGATTCTGAAGTGGAAAGATCGCTAACTGCTATTCACTATATTTAAACTACAGTTAATGATATTCGTTCATGAGCGCATTAAACAAAAAAAAAATTAAAAGTGTTTAGTGAATTCATATTAGACGGAAATAAACTCGGTTTCGTTAATATGTGGTACAGTCAGAAGGACAAAATATAGTGAATTTCTGAATCGTATTAACCGAATTATTTATAATTTCCACCAAAGAGAGAACAGCAAAACTTGAGGCACATTGAAAGCATATGGGTTTTCTGATGAAATTGCATAAAATTAAGCCAAAACACATTAAGATCAGAAGATGTGATCAGAACCCTGAGTAAAATTTTCGGAAGATAAAACAAAAGGCGCACGAGGAAAAATATGCAATCAATGAGCAACTATCGTTTTGTCGCCGTACTATCGTACCAGTTTTCAAGACCTTAGAGATCAACATCGCTACCATCTCACCCGTTCAAACGGCAGGAAAAAGCTACGTATCTAAGATTTGTATATACCTAAATTCAGAAATAACTTTAAATATTATATTATTCTTAAACACGACAAATAATTGTTAATGAGAGTAATTACATTCTTGGCAATTATTTGCAATATTTAAACACTAAACAAACCGATTAAGATTCTTAATATCAAGTCATTCACGTAATATTCCAACATATTTAGCACAATTTATTTTTCTTTTCTGAGTCCAAGTTATACGTTTATGTTACTCTTATTTTAATCAGGATATGAATTAATTCATTGAATGAGGTGAATTAAATATAATAAATTCGAAGTGAATATTTTATTTTTTTTTTTATATATTTCACCTATGGAAAATTAATTGATATTTGATTTTTTTCTTATTTTTTTTGATGGGTACCCATTTGAAATGAACTTAAACATTTATATTATTTATATAGTTATATTTAAGGTATAATAAAAACTAAGTATACGAACCCATTATGTGTATCTAATATGAGCAAAAAGCTAATTTAATTATTTTTACATAAAGAAATCCATATAAATACTTCGCTGTGAATGGATATATCTATACATACGTAGTGATTACAATTACTAATTAATTAATTATAAAACAAACAATGTTGCATAATTCCATTCGATTACTAAACTTTAAAACAGCTATTTCAATAACGTTTTCTCGGAAGTATAACTTAACCACACATTAAGTAACAACATAAGACAATGTGAAATTGAAAATGTAAGGTAAAAATAATACAAAAAAAAAAAAAAGTCTTGATACCCAATTAGGAGTGGCATTTTGTTTGTTTTTTTTTTTTTGTTTCTTGAAAATGCTCGGTTGTTAGTCACCATTTTGGGAGGTGAGTAAGCGGTTTCACTCCGCGCAGCCAGGCGATACACAGAAAGGGGTTGGCGCAACAAATGCCGACGCGGCAACTAAGGTAGGGGGGTTACAGAAAGGGGGAGGGAAACAACACCTACTCCTCCCCCGTCCTCCTCTCGTCTCTCTCCCTCTTACTTCAACCGAACCTTCGCGTACTAATTGTTTTTTCTTGGTACGTTTGTTCAGCCGCCACCAATTTGATATCGATCGCGAGTGGATATCGTCGTGTAGGTTGGTATTATCGGTCTTGTCTATGGCAGTAGAGCCAAAGTAAGCCTCAGCTCCTTTCTGTTTTTTTTTTTTTGTAACTGGGGTATAAAGACACAGTCGGGGTTGTTGAAGAACCCCCCAACTTTCCCTGAGCACGGCCGGACGAGCTGAGCTGCCCTGACAGTGGTCATTATTTTCGTCTTTTGAATTTTTTTTTTATTTTTTTTAATTTAGTTTGCCGAGTACTCAGTACTCACACACCCCATACGTTACAAAATGGCGCCCAACGTGGGGCCCGAATTCCTCGTCGACTTAGCCTGACAGTACTAGTCGGTCTGACTCGGGGAGTAGTTTGGGTTCCCACTAATCTGCCCACTGTAATTGATTTTTTTTTTTGTGTCGGTCAGTTTGCTTTTGTGTCTCCATGCAGTGGTGCCCAAACTTTAGTAGCAACTGTTAATTTTGGTTTTCGATTAAATTAAATTTTTTTTGCAAGTTCTTTCGGTTTCCTGTCGATTCTCGCTGGATTTACGCGATTGAATGTTGATGTTCGGTGCGCACCGCTGAATCATCTCTTCGTGCGATTGCTTGTTTTTAGTCATTCCGCCGAGGAAGAAGACCCTTTGTTTAGATTTTTGAGTTATAGTACCTTCAAACGAAGGAATCTTTTGGTTCGAGATTTTGTTTCCCTGAGCACGGCCGGACGAGCTGAGCTGCCCTGAAAGTGGTCATTTTTTTCGTCTTTTGATTTTTTTTTTATTTTTGTTAATTTAGTTTCCCGAGTACTCAGTACTTACACACCCCATACGTTACACATTTTATAATAATTTTTTTATGAAAGTAAAATAGTGCCTATTGAAAAAAATTAAATATAGTAACCAGACAAGTGTTTCGAAAACAAAGCATAAATTGGAATTGATAATTATAAATTCAGAAAAGAACTTTACACCACTTTTGGGTCGCGATTGGCTCGATATTTTGTTTCCTTCGTGAGGTCAGCATTACCAATAAATAACATTGAAGAAACTCTTTAAAGAATATACGATATAAAAGTTATATTTCCAAAAGTTTTAATACGATGATTTTTCTGTCTTGACTTCTTTTACTTTCTACTATTATTCTACATATTCACCTTATTTTTCAGCTTATTATAATGTGTATAATGAAATATCAAACTGAATTTAAACTAAACTAATTTAATTTAATTTAATTATAATGCATAAGTAATATTCTTCATTCCATGTAATTGTATTATACAGCTTATAAGACTCTTAGTCTTGGAGTATAATGAATAGGAAATAAATAAATGAAATGAAAAAATGATTTAGTTTCTTCCGTTGATTTTTTGGCGAAGTTTTATATTTTCAGCTTCTAGTAATTTTTTGCTTTCTATTCAATTCAAGAAAATGATCAGAAGCTGAAAATATAAAACTTCGCCAAAAGATCTACGGAAGAAACCAAATCATGCAAAAAAACAAAATATTCAACCTTCGCAGACGGACAGACTGCATATATTTTGTTAGTGCCATGGACGAAAACAAAGTCGAATTCCTTCAACTCATAGAATCTTCCTATTCCTTTCCACTCATTAACAATTTAATAGCTAATGTTTGTCCAGCGTTCACTCCTTAAGCGATAATACAATTCTGCTTTGCTATGAGCATCGCTTCGAACATACACACGAACACGTCGTTTCTGCCGTATGATCGCTGTCGACGTTTTCTAGGGCTTCATTTTCGCTGTCACCTTAAGTCCGCGCACCATCTCGAGGTGCTCTGTAACGAGTAGCCTGCGTTGAATTCTCTTTACAATATATACTCGTTGGTGCATATCAACAAGGTTATAGAAAATCAAGTATATCCCTTGCCAAAAATTAATGATATATACAGACTATAAGTTAGACGAAAGTTATACGCCATCACGTATATCCATTCGTTCTGGCACACACTTCAATGATCTGTAAGAGGTGGAATTAGTTGACCTTACTGAGCCTACAGGTATGTATTGGTAGTTAGGTGACGTTCAATTACAATTCTTTCTTCTATTGCCAAATCTGTTAATGCTATTAATTCGCTTAATGATTTGAAATAAGCTGAAATTTCCTCATCGTTTTTTTAATGAACTGGATAGCAAGAACCTTATATGTAGTTCACTAAAAAAACACGGCTATTATATATGTATGTTAAGGAAAGAAATGTTATGCAATTAATCAAAATAAATTTTTCAGGATGGCTAGTCATACCAATTAGAAATGAGACCTTGAAATCTGTACGTGCTTTCATGATTCAAATCGCCGTCATGTCGAACCACCAAAACAGTCCACTCACCAATTGAAGGCAGATGTTATCCACTAGAATTGTTCGAAAAGTTTAATACAGCAGCACTTCTCAAATTTTGCACTATTCGCTGATACATTCTTGATTTGAAATAAATTGTTTGAAAAATTGTACAAGTGATCAATATCTAGTACACTTATAATGAAATTAGAGTGGTATATTTCTGAAGAATCCGCACAAACAAATTGTGGTTTCAATTAGCTTTGTTTTTTTAGTGATCTATCTGGATCTTCGCCATACAACTGACAGATCGCATATCTTGTCCATGTTTCTATATCGAACTTGCGAAATTTTTCAAACTTCCCAATTTTTGTGTATTTTTTGTTTATAACAACATGTATGTTACAGTTTATTTATATAATTTCCAATATTTGATTATTTGCAAACAATTTTAGCAATACACAGTTTTTCTCATTTATGACTTCGCTTCAATGTTTGATACAAGATTAAATTTCCATCGTCATTTTTCTAGTGATCTGGATAACAAGAGGTTTGTGTTTTTTAGTGATCTTCTTAACCAGATCACTAACAAAACGATGACAGAAATTTCATCTTATGTCAAAGCTTTGAGCGAAATTATGAATGGAAAAAACTGTATTGCTAAACTTGTGTTTGCAAATATATTAAAATATAGGAAATTATATAAATAAACTGTCACATACCTGCTATAAACAAAAAACACAAAATTTGGGAAGTTTGAAAAGTTGCAAGATCGAGATAGAAACCATAGATTAGTAGATGAGACACGCTGCAAAAAAAGTGTAGCCTCGCCGTAAAAAAGTGTAGCCTCGCCGTAAAATAATGTAGCCTCGCCGCAAAAATTTTGTAGCAAGCACTGATGGAAAATGGAGGGGGTTGTTTATCGAAACGTCAAAATAAATAATTATAAATATTATGTTTTTTATCCGTGAAAAAACATGTATAAAACATAGTTTTAATGTTAATAAATATATTCTATAACATTTTACACAGCATTTTCTAATTTGCTTGGTTATATTTCCTATAAATGCAGTCGGTAATCAAAACTTTTTTGTTATAAATACACAATTATGCGCCTAATTGCGAAAGTATTTTAGAATGCTGTTAGCAGAATAGTATAAATGAAACTAAATACAAATTATTACAAAATAGTTGGAAATTATACGTTATTGGCCTAGTTGGGGGCTCCAAAACCCTTTAGCACATACGGTTGCACTGTTAAGAAATCGTACACATTGATTGATAAAGAAACAAGAACAACAACGTGATACTTCTCATGTATTGTATACGTGAGTTCATCATACCAAACAGTCAAATGTCAAACCGATTTTTTGAAGCGGCGAATAGCGAGTGTCACATCTAGTCATCTATGATAGAAACCTCGATCAAGATCCGCGATCTGTCAGTTCTATGGCGGAGATCCAGATCGATCACTAAAAAAACACACAACTAAGAGCACTAAAAACCGTAGCTACTGTTGCAGATGGTCACCGTAATAGCTCTATTTCTATCGCAGTGTTATAAGCCCGACAGATCCGTGTTACTTAAATATGCGAAGTAGTGCTACCAACGAGAATATATGTACATAAAGAAAATTACAAGTGATTCTGCTCGTTTTTTAAACACTAATTTATTGGAGAGGGCGATGAACAACGGGAAAAGTCTACACTCCAATATTCAAATGTAAAGAATTTTGTTTCATGAGAGTGTACGCACATTTTAGCGATGACGATGGCGATATTCTATGGGAAATGTAAGGAACGCATCGCCAGCCACTCTCAAGCTGCTAAGAAAAAAATGATTATTTTGGCGATCTTTTCATTTATCTCAAACCGTATCGCCTACCTTTTGATGAAAGTGCAATCGTAAACAAAAGCCGCAGTGCTTTGACATTATCTGACATTTGAAAGAACAAGCCCAAAACACTAGTTGAAAAGAATTCATTGACCTGAGTAATAAAGGTCATCAGTTTTTTAGTATTATTAAAATTAACTTCGAAACGAAGTTAATTAACGAAGTTAACATTAATTTGCATAACATGTTGTGTGACTTCTTTTCGGCGGGTTATAAAATTGTTTTGGTGAAGCAATTAATTTGGCGGGACAGTGCAAAACGTCTTGGAGTTACAGGTAAGCCTTTGTTTTCACATTTGCCCTTTTTTTATTTCATAAACGGTTTTATGAGAGGAGTTTGCCAAAAGGATGTGGAAGAACCTGCGGGACGTGTGCCGTCGCATAAAGCAGCGAATGGAGTGGCCATCCGGCAGCACTGAACCAGCTCCAGTACACTCGAAATATTATGAGAATATTAACTTTTTAGAAGCTCTTCCTTTTTCCAGAAAGTAAGTTGCGTTTTTCAGTGAACTCTATCAAAAAATATATATGTTCGTTTTGTCTTTCACAGCACAATAGGTGATGTGTGCGACGAAGAAGAATATGCAGATGATATCTGTGATTCGCCGTCGTTATTATCAGCGGACACTTTCGTCTTCGCCTTGCCAGCGTCCAACACAGTCACCAAATTCTTCAAAGAAGCAACGAAGTGATAGGATCCAGGAGCAATTTTATGAATTTGTGAAGACAACTGCGCAGAAATTGAATAATGCTTGCGTTGAGCAATCGAAATTCAGCACAGCAAAAATATTAGATGCTTTGGCAACACGTGTGGAAAATTCTGGTCTTACAAACGGAGAGAAAGGTTTAATGGAAATCATAGTCACCGAATGTGACTATGTGATGATTGTGATACACTCAATCAAAGAATTGAAATCTAAGAAAGTTTGATTTCAGGCTTTAGATATATTTATCTATTTATTAATATATCGTATGTGCTTACATCCATATCCACAAACGACGTCCTAACGTCACGTTCGCGATGCTAAATTTTATAATATGTGTATATTACCGTCATAGAGTCACAAGTGTTGCACGGAATAAAAGTGTATTATATCTGTGAATAAGTGTCTCCGGCAACTGGAGATCTCGTTCAGTAAAGTGTGATATGTGCTATATTTGTGTAGAATTAAAAAATTGTGGAGCGCAACGGTTGCCAATATAATTTTCTCAACTTTGTCATTTTCTGGGAATACAGTTATTTTTTTTTTTAAACGCTCTAACGATTTGCAAGAATACCAAAAGCAAATTAAATACGGACGCGAGCTTTCTTCAGTCTTATCAAAATTGCTTTTGTTGGCTGGCAAAAGTCTCCCTACATACGGCCGCATTCTATTAGTTCGCAAAGGGAACGCTGCGTCTGAAAACTTAATATAGGAAAACAATATCCGATCCCGGAAGACTTTCCACGGCGATATACAAATCATAGATTAGTAGATGAGACACTCGAAAATGTCCCTTATACACTAATGCATTTTTGCTGGAATTGCACTGATACAATGAAAGAAAACTTTGATTCGCTGCAAAAAAAGTGTAGCCTCGCCGTAAAATAATTTAGCCTCGCCGTAAAATAATTTAGCCTCGCCGCAAAAATTTTGTAGCAAGCACTGATCGAAAATTTATTTTAAGGGGGTTGTTTATCGAAACGTCAAAATAAATAATTATTAATATTATGTTTTTTATCCGTGAAAAACATGTATAAAACATAGTTTTAATGTTAATAAATATATTCTATAACATTTTACACAGCATTTTCTAATTTGCTTGGTTATATTTCCTATAAATGCAGTCGGTAATTAAAACTTTTTTGTTATAAATACACAATTACGCGCCTAATTGCGAAAATATTTTAGAATGCTATTAGCAAAAGAGTATAAATGAATCTGAATACAAATTATTACAAAATAGTTGGAAATTATACGTTATTGACCTAGTTGAGGCTCCAAAACCCTTTAGCACATACGGTTGCACTGGTAAGAAATCGTACACATTGATTGATAAAGAAACAAGAACAACAATGTGGTATCTCTCACGCATTGTATACGTGAGTTCAACATACCAAACAATCAAATGTCAAACCGACTTTTTGAAGCGGCGAATAGCGAATGTCACATCTAGTAATCTATGATACAAATACACTGCTTGTAAAAACCATAGATTAGTAGATGAGACACTCGAAAATATCCCTTATACCCTAATGCATTTTTCCTGTAATTCCACTGATACCATGAAAGAAAACTTTGATTCGCTGCAAAAAAAGTGTAACCTCGCCGTAAAATAATGTAGCCTCGCCACAAAATTTTGTGGCAAGCACTGATGGAAAATTTATTTTAAGGGGTTTGTTTATCGAAACGTCAAAAAAAAGAATTGTTAAATAATATTATGTTTTTTATTCGTCAAAAACATGTATAAAACATAGTTTTAATGTTAAGAAATATATTAACATTTTAAATAGCATTTTCTAATTTGCTCTGTTATATTTCCTATAAATGCAGTCTTTAATAAAAACATTTTTTTTAAAAATACACTGTTATGCGCCTAATGGTGAAAATGTTTTAGAATTCTGTTAGCAGAATAGTATAAATGAAACTGAATACAAATTGTTGCAAAATAGTTGGAAATTAATCATTATTGGCCTAGTTGGGGCTCTAAAACCCTTAGCACCTACGGTTGCACTGTTAAGAAATCGTACACACTGATTGATAAAGAAACAAGAACAACAATTTTGGTACTTCTCACGTATTGTATACGTGAATTCAACATACCAAACAGTCAAAGGTGAAACCGATTTTTTGAAGCGGCGAATAGCGAGTGTCTCATCTAATAATCTATGGTTTATATCGCCTCGTTTTTAGGAAGATAAACGGAAATATCCATATATATTTCATGTACCTGGGTAATTGTGCGTAGATGTGGCCATTCTTTTGGAAATGATTCTGTGGATGGTAACTGAGCAGTAAGTTATGGCAAAAGATATGCAGTAACGTCACATTCGAAAGGTGAAGGAAAATTTGGAAGTATTTTAAATGTAACCTTACCCTTAGTCGAGCACGCTCGTTGTGCGACGACAGCGCGAGATATATTCTTACGTTTAATTCGCAGTTGATGCACTACAGCTTCACCTATGAAAGAGATTTTCGAATCCTGATAAAAAAGAGCTCGTGCACTCAAATTTCTTTCATTGCTAGTTATTACCAAGTTTCTTTTCGATGAAGCATGTCGTTGCGCTGCAGTCTTCATCTCAATACATAATGTTCAGCATTGGTGTAGCTAGGTAGGGGCCTATACCCGTTAGACGATTAATTTTACTTAACGTATTAAAAGCTTTCGACAAAGTCTTATTAAATTTGCTTCGGTCATCATCAAAACTGGGACGAATGGTTGCCCGAAATAACATTAGCAATCAATTCATCTCAGTCAGAACCAGCTGGTTTGAGTCCGGCATTCTTGGTACAAGGGCGGGAGCTCCCACTGCCAAAAGCATTGTTCGACGAAATGACGCAAGGCACAGGACAGATACCACGAAACCCTACTGAAAGAGCAAGAGCTGAAGGAGATTTTTGAAATAGTGAAATCGAGATGCGCACAAGGCGCGCAAGAACAAGCGCGTCATTCGGCACGCACGACACCGCAGCAAGGCCGCTGCACATTTTTGCCATAGGGTCGGGAGGCATACCTATATATTCGGACGACTACGAGCGGATATCCAGCGGGCGTCTACTAAATGATACCTTCATCGACATGTATCTGCAATGTTTGTGGAATCAACTGACGAGCGAGGTAAGAGACATAAAGTCTAAATAGCACAAGTGCTATTCATTTTTTTATGTGGGCACCTGTCTTCACCACTTATCCCACGGCATGCAACATGCTCGGATTTAATCTAAATCAAGATCCCAAGTAGATTTATCAAACAAAGGAAAAAGCCATATGGTACCAAACTTGTACTCGAATCATGGTTCACAGTCCATTCATCGTTACTGTTTTGGTAATCAGTTTTTTATACTCGATAGCTTAACCACGGCCACCACGAGACCTACCTCAAATTGCTCTGAGGCTTGGAACGTGTGAGCGCCCATGGTACCAGTTATATTAATCCCAACTGGTGAAGGATTCGCCCTCAGGGCTACCTATTCGAATCTGTGAATCTTCTAGGAAGGCTAGTCCTCTACACATTCCATTTATTACGTAGGAAACCTCCAGCAAGAGAACCTGGAGGAAAATGGATTAAGGCGTAACTATGTATGCCCAAATTAATTGACATACATAGCTCTTGCATCATCCGAATACAAGTTACCTATACTTCAGGAAGAGAACCTGGAGTACTTAGAGCTTTCAAAGGCTACTATGTGTTGTATGTCAATAGTAGCAAAATACATCAAGTATATCTCATGTCTTCCCTCCTAGGCGAGTCGACTAGTCATTAATAAGACCGTCTTTCGTGTATAACACTACTGGTACGACTCAAAATACTACAGTGCCAACCGATCCATCTTTATAAAACCGACAAGGTCGACTCAGACTTCACATCAATTGCACAAAATTATGTCAACCGATCCGTCTTTATGAGATCGACTTTTCGCTACTAAGTACGAAGTACTAAGTACCGTGTAGTTCACTACTAAGTCGACTCAGACTTCACGTCAATTAAACAACTTATGTCAACCGATCCATCTTTAAGAGACCGACTTTTCGCTACTAAGTACAAAGTACAAGTACTAAGTACCGTGTAGTTCACTACTAAGTCGACTCAGACTTCACGTCAATTAAACAACTTATGCCAACCGATCCATCTTTAAGAGACCGACTTTTCGCTACTAAGTACTAAGTACCATGTAGTTCACTACTAAGTCGACTCAGACTTCTCATCAATTGAACAACATGCAGGCAAACCTGCTAAATCAAAATTCACCGCTACGATGAAATTAAGGGTCACTAACTAGATGACACACATTTTGAAACCTGCCATGACGGACAACTCATGGTCTTACAGAGGTGTTACGCCTAAGAACACTCTCTATGCATATTTTAGCCGTCATGGGGCAGAGTTCAACGTCGCATTTAAGCGAGATTAAGCCTCATTAATGACGCTATATTCAGCTGAGCTCTTTCCATTACGTTTCCCAGGTCCCGCCACGAGGAGGCACATGCTATAGGGACCCCGAGGTAAGAGACAGCGTGCATGTATTCAGCGCACAGTTTTTCACGCAGTTGGCAAGCGTACATAACGCCAAAGATTTCCTTCGGCTAGCGAAGTGGACGCAAGGCGTGAACCTGCGTCAGAAAACGTATGTGATCTTGCCAATTATGGAAGCAAACCATTGGTTCCTGGCCACAGTCCGCTTCAAAGAAAATGGCCGACGGCGTGGCGATGTTCTCCTTTGCGACTCGTATTTTACGCGCGAGAGACCGCGCGTTGCCATAATCCTTCGAGCATTTCTGAATTTTGAATACAACAGACATCACCCAATTGTGACAGAAAAGACATTTACAGCAGCTACGATGCCCACTTTCAACATCAGTGTACCTAAGCAGTGGAACATGGTCGACTGCGGAGTCTTTGTGCTGCAGATATGGAATATCCAACACGGAACTTCAGCAATTGGTTCCAACCAGCTGAAGCGGAAGACGAGCGACGAGAACTGGCGAAGACACTCCACCTTCTAGTCGGCGAGGAGAAAGTGAGAACGCTTCCAGCCTTATACATACACAAGCAAATGGCAGAGAAAATGTCGACCACAGCGCAACTGACCACGACAGCAGCACGTGTAAAGGAACGAAGAAGAGGTTCTAGCAGCGATAGCGACAGCGAGAGTAGCAGCGATAGCGGCAACGAGAGTAGCAGCGATGGCGACAACAAGAGTAGCAGCAGCAGCAGTGTAAGTGGCGACAGCGTTCTGTCAAGCAGGACACCACCACTAGCGGAATCGCAACACATGGACCGGCCACCAACACCGGGTCGTGCAGCCTTGTCAGACGTTGCGTCAATAAGCGGCTGGGCATCATCTATCGAATCATCCCAGCGGCGAAAACTACATCACTCCTCGTCCGCAATGAGAGAGGGTGATGTAACGACGAAATTAATCGGCCTAAATTTCGCCATACATATTAACAATATTTTATATTTATAGTTTATAGTTCGTATTACTTACTAATGTAACCTACATAAAATAAATATTTCATATAACTGAACAATTCCGATGCGTTTGATGCCTTGACGAACCCCAGACGCGTCTGAGAAATACTCGTCCGAGAAGGTTACGTTGCAAGGTAATGGTAGATTTTATTGTAGATCAACATGAAATGTATTTTTTAAACTAATGGCATCATTTTCTACCACCGAACGTTTACGGTTGTTTCTATCACGGTGGTTCTTAAAACACAATTTTGTATCTTCCAGTCTACCGTACGTTCAGCGACCTTGCTTTCGTTCAAATTTTCCAGCACTTCCCGACCAAACGTTTGGCTGCCAGTACTGTCTGTATACATACTATAGATTTGTCTTTTCATGTATACCCGCTTAACTCTTTCCTTCTCAATTTGCAGCAAGCAAAACCGTACCCTACATATGCAAACGTTTGCTTTTTTGTGTACGTTTGATAGCACAAACGAACCCGGGGTTCGTTCGGTTGATAACGATACAAAATGCTACATTTGACCTGGAACGCACAAATAGTATGGAAAGTGTTGTTGTGAATTTGGAAGAACAAACGATCTACGTTTCTCAATGTAAACAATGGCTCGCCGTTCGTTGAGTACACATTTTGAACAGCTGTGTTATGAAAAGTACAAAGCAACACAAGGAGAACCGAAACGTTCGTTGGTAGAAAATGATGCCATAAATGTACTTATATAGTAAATAATTTAATAAACATAATTTCGTAACAATAATCGTCTATTTATTGGTTTGAATTTTGTTTAATCTAGAATACAATAGCATCCATTTGTGTATTCTTAAAATTCTTTTTTCTAACATATAGCAGGCACATGTATCACGACCATAAAAACATTCATCGAAAGACCAACAACAAGCTGATTAATGATGTCCGTGCGCTGATTTTATCAAAAATTGATCTTTATAATTGCATAGTTTGATGTAGCAATTTCGTAGAAATTCCACGAAATGCTCTTCAAGCAAACTTTCTTTATATTTTACTAGAAACTCTTGAACACAGAACAAAAACTCGGAGGTATTTATATTTTACTTGTATTTACTACTGTTAACCTTTTTCATTTGTTCGTTACGCAACCATGTTGAAACATGTTACTTATTATGGTATTTACGCTACTAGTAAATTCAGAGCCCATTTTCGAAATTTTGTTACTTTTTATATAAATTGTCGTCCAGAGAATAATAAATTTCATTTGGCTAGTTTGCCCTCTTTATACAAAAATTTGTACATTGGAAATTATTATGTAACTATATCTATATGACTTACACTTAACTTAAAGAAATTTATGTTTTATTATTATGACATGATGTTTTTGTTTTTGTAAATAATTTTTTTTTGGAAAATCATCTAGAGCCTACAAAAATTACGACTTACTTACTTACTTACTTACTTACTTCGTAAGCCGTCGTGTTGTGACTTACCTGTATGGCTGTGGGCGTAGAACTCTCCTTCGTTGTGAGATGCTGCTGTTTTTATAGGCTGGCAGTCAGCTGTTCGGCGATCAGCGTTGTTCGTTTTCTTGGTGTTTAATTCGTTTAAATATTTTACTAACTACTATTTCACACCCTTCTCCTTGGAGTGTTTATATAGCATTATATTATCATGAACACTTAAATACTAAATTAAATTCGCTAGAATAAATTAACAATTGCAAATAATTCATACTCTGCTGCTGTACATGGTTCCCGCACTGGACATTCCGTAGGTATATATATAAATATATGTCTATTTTGGTATAAAAAAATGTGATGATATCGTAACAATGAATATCATGAAATACTGAAATAAACTAAGCTTGGCCGCTTGGGCTGTGCGGGTGCAAGCGAGCATCCGGCGACTTGCTCCGTCACACTCCCCTCTAAATTCCGGGGCGAGCTATCTGCAACGCGGACGGTGGCGCTGCGAAAAACCGCGAATTTCTCATGTCGTCGCGACCGCGCTTCTGTAATATTTGAGCGATTTAAACCTTGATAGCGTCAAGGTTTCGGAGGAGGAACTCTCGTCTCCATCCTCATCCCTTTGCGAGGGATACAGGTACCGTCATTAATACCTATCCCCTACAGCGTTAGACGAGTCTGCCGTAGCGAAAGCCTGGTACTTGTCACTATTAGTGACGCTATCTACCTCACTACACGGCTTACTCGTCCCTGCTGCTGACTCCGTCCTCTGCCTGTCTCCCCTACTACGTCGTCCGTGTCATCCACCTTGTTTTTTTTATCTTTATTAGGTGCGTTCATTATTGTTCCCACGAGTCTAGGACATGGACATAGTCCACCTGCACAGAGGTCCTTGTATGCAGGTAAGGGTAGTTAGTACCGAAGATCGCCCAGTGTTCGGTACGCGCCGTTCGCGACTGAGCTATTTTTAGGTCTGGGTCCTCAGCCTAGAAGATCCTCGGTAAGGGTCGCATGACACCTTGATCCGACCCAGAAAGAATAAGGACGAGATAGAGTGAGTAGGAGATAGGAAAAGTAGAGTAGAGGAAAAACAGATTGCAAAAAAGAGCGGTAGGTGGGGTTATATACCGACCCCACTTCGGTCACCAGAGCCTCGTCAGTTAGGACAGGGTGCACCACGAGAACATGAGGATGACTTTAGCATGGGAGAGGCTATTCGTTACGCTTACCCAGCCTTACACCCCAACCACAAAAAAAAAAAATATTTAGGCGAAGGCATTGCTGTTTGTGACATGTTGTGACAAGGGTCGCATGACACCTTGATCCGACCCAGAAAGAATAAGGACGAGAGAGAGAGAGTAGGAGATAGGAAAAGTAGAGTAGAGGAAAAACAGATTGCAAAAAAGCGCGGTAGGTGGGGTTATATACCGACCCCACTTCGGTCACCAGAGCCTCGTCAGTTAGGACAGGGTGCACCACGAGAAGATGAGGATGACTTTAGCATGGGAGAGGCTATTCGTTACGCTTACCCAGCCTTACACCCCAACCACAAAAAAAAAAAATATTTAGGCGAAGGCATTGCTGTTTGTGACATGTTGTGACAAGGGTCGCATGACACCTTGATCCGACCCAGAAAGAATAAGGACGAGAGAGAGAGAGTAGGAGATAGGAAAAGTAGAGTAGAGGAAAAACAGATTGCAAAAAAGAGTGGTAGGTGGGGTTATATACCGACCCCACTTCGGTCACCAGAGCCTCGTCAGTTAGGACAGGGTGCACCACGAGAATATGAGGATGACTTTAGCATGGGAGAGGCTATTCGTTACGCTTACCCAGCCTTACACCCCAACCACAAAAAAAAAATATTTAGGCGAAGGCATTGCTGTTTGTGACATGTTCGCTTCGTGAAGATGATTTTTTGGTGAACGCGTTCAATTTCTTCCTCTTTCGATTTTCCAGTTCATGAATTTGGTGCATATGTTACTACTCTACTAATTTCCGCCTAACTTGCAAATTCCCCAGTAACTTAGCTTCGCAGAACGATACCACTTTTTGTTGTTGGTTGGACTAATCTTGTTTTCCATTCTAGCTTCTGTTCTTTTTTAGCATAGTACAATTGTGCACATTATTCCAATAAGAGACAAATTGGATTTCCGGAGCAAGAGCGATTCACATGAATGTTTTTGTTAACTTCAATCTTTCTCTTTATATATTTAAGTACGATACTGTTGTTCAATTATGTTTTGAAGATAATACATTATAGTCTTTAATTTTGTTAACACTTTCATATGAATTTTATAACTTATAACTTGTTTTGAAAAAGGCTCAATAAACAAAATTTGAATTTGAATTTTTTTGTCTTTTGTCGCTTCAATTGTGTCTTTTGCTGTCTGATGGAACTTTTAACGAAAATCATGTCTATTATGAATGTAGTCATGTCTATTATGAATGTAGTTACCATGGTACGCAATAATTAAACCACGTCAACGATATAAGTTTTTTCAAACCCAATTTCTATCTTTTCTATAGATAATGTATATTATATCTATCTTTCCAATCAGAAAATACTGCAGGTTTAAGCCATGTTTTTGTGAAATATACGATATGCTAATTCAAGGCATAACCAAGACAAAAATATATCTGCACTGGTTTCATAGATATACGGCTTTTAAGTTGTTGTTTTTGGCTTCTACAACAAAAACTGCAACAACCAAATTGAAGCAAATCATTATTGATTCTTTCTAAATTTAGGTCCAATCAAAATAGACGAGTACAGACGTGCCGAATTTGTACGAACACGTCCGTATGATAACAAATGTGTGTAACTGCCCAAAATTAACGTAAAAACTGAACGAAATTGAACGAAGAATACTGACGAGACGTGATGAGTCGAACTGTTTACGGAGATACTCGTCATCGTTGCATGGTTTTTTCTTCCAGTTTGTTTTTTGCATTACAATAGTTTATGCATATTACCCAGTAAAACTTCGTTACCCGAGTCTGACATACTATCGCAATATTTTCACTCACAACTAACAAACCCTTACACTCTTTTTTTAAGGTTGCATAAGTGCAAAAGATATGGCAACAATTTCGTGAATTTTCTGTCTCACTTTTAATTGACAGTGTGTAAAAAGTGCCAACAACTCCACACGTGCTGATAAAAAGAAGGGTACGACCACGGACCTATACTGATCCACCCCAGGATACCATTTCATGGTAGTGGGCGTTTTTGTGGGCGTGTTTGTGGGCGTGGCAAGGTCGAATAAGGGACTTTGACGATAACTTCTAAAGTATGCGGTGTACCGAAGTGGATGAGGTGTCATTTGAAAGGTATTTTTTAAGTGTTTACCTTTTTTTAGATATTTTTGATAGTTTCGGAGATAAATCAGTTCAAACTCAAGTTACTTCAAAACTTCGTTTTCTTTGCTTTCTTGTGTTGTTTGTTGTTGTTGTTGTTGTTGTTGTAGTAGTAGTATCAGTGTGTTGTTGTTGTTGGTGTTGTTGCAGTTGTTGTTGTTGTTGTAGTTGTTGTTGTTGTTTTTATTAAAAATTTAACTAATTATTATATTATATTAATTTAAAAAATTTAATTTAGAGAATACCAAGATATTCAACACTTCTTTTGGAACAGGTTCAGTTCAGGAAGTGTTGAATATCTTGGTATTCTCTAAATTTCATCGCGTGAATTAAATATATATAGTAATTGCTGCTCCAAGAAGCATACAAATTACATCTGGACTGGAAGTCCGATAATTCTTCATGACCATATTATCCACGGATTGGTAAAAAATCGTGGCTTCTTTCTTCTTCCATCCTTAAGGTAGCCGATCTTAAGGATGGAAGAATAAAGATAACCCCCCAAAAAAAAGAATATATTGATAAATTTATTTCCCAAATTAGTTCTAGTCTATACTTGGCACCAAATCATTGAGGAAGCCGATAATGTTATAATGGTAAAATGGAAACTACTCGTCTTTGTACAGCGCCTTCGTTTAACGCCTTTCCTTTGCCAGATCGTGTCACCATTTCGCAAAATCACCCAACAAGTGCTTTGGAATTGAAATCACCCGAATTGGAGAACTTTGCCACACCCGTGCTAGCGCCGCCCGATCTCTGGCCACGCTGCAAGCAGCATTCGACTGTAAGAAATCAACTCACTATTTTCAACTATTTTAAACACCAAAAAATTTTTTTTATATTAAAATAATTAAATCTATTTTGAAAAATTATTTTCCATTAGGTGAAAAAATAATTAATTTACCGGGTAATTTATTGGGTAAGTACCGGGCAGCTTTACCGGAGTCATAAGGTAACGCGACTACCGAATGCTGATGATCCTGATTAAGATTTCAGCTTTTCATTAAATTCAATTATAGTCAGTTCGTCTCCTGCTACTAAAGGAAGCAAAGTGGAAGCACAAGCTGAAATCATGGATGGTTTTAAAAGGGATTATATAGAAATAGATTTTAAACTAATATAATACTATGTTCGCACTAGCTCGAAATTGCCTTCGAAATTGAGACAATTTCGTCCGAAATTGAAAGTGTTCGGACTCGCATTCACAATTTCATTTGACGTTTCATTTGTTTACTGCGCGAGTTTCATTAGCATTAGCAAACAATGGAAATTGTCCAACTTTTACAATTAACAATTAACAATCAAACATAAATGCTTCGCAAATACAGCTGCGGAGGAAATGGATGTCGGACCAGTTTTCAATAAACAGCGCAACAGCCATTTCGCTCCACAGATTCCTTTTTTTGTAGGTTCTCTTCATTTTTAAAAAAACAATTCAATCACGTGACAGTTGTATTTATTTGTCAAACGTACTCAGTGCAGCCAGATCAATAACAATTTATTATACAAATCTATTACAAAACCATGGTTGTTTTCCATTTTGAGTCAATTTCGTTCTCAATTTCGTTGAAATTGCTTTGCCAACCCAATTTCATTTGACAGATTTTTGTATGGCGAAATTGTATAAAAATTCACAATTTCAGCCGAAATTGAGCTACGCAACGAAATTGCCTAATTTCGGTCTAGTGCGAACATGGTATAAAACTTTTGGGCTACATTCAAGACATTCCCAGTATAGGAAAAACTAGTTTTCCTTTTAAGTGGAGATACTACGAGAGAAGCGTTACCTAAAAATTATTATACGCCGCTCCGGCCCGCCCCATATAGGAGATATGAGCCTTTAAAATTTGAAACTTTGGGTGTCTATATCTCCTTAATCCCGGGACATATGAATGAATGATATATACGTCGTTGGAAAGGTAATTTTAATTTCTATAATCCGTTTTTAATGACATTTTATCGGAAACTTTTACTTTTCGGGTGAAACAAGTTTAAAGTTTTCCTACTTTTTTGTTTTATGTTTAAATTTTTCTAAAAATGAAGTTGTTCAGAATGTTTTATAATAGTTTACATTTTAGGAAAATACAGTTAGTAACGCGTGTTTATATATTTTTTTACATTTCTATCAGCTGTTGAAAAATCGCGCGATTTTTTTTTCATAAAAATTGTTCACTTCAACAAGAAAAACAACAACAGAAATGTTTAAGTAAGCGTCTGGTTCAGTTACTTAGGGCTAAAGATATTTGCTTGCGTTGTTGTTTCGCTAGCTATTAAATAGTGTTCGCTAAAAAGTAGTGTTGGCATATTTTGATATCCGTTTTCTTCGGAAACTCTGCGCCGATTTAGTTCAAAAATTCGCAGAGGTTGTTCCTGTTTATAGTAGACACGTTCCTTTGGTACACATGAGCGTTACGGTCTCCTCTTAGCGATACCAAGTTGGTGGTATCTTCACTCCCGCATAATCCACCATACATAGTCGCTATCTTCCCAATCAACAAAGCGTGGGAATTATAAATTTGACTGCTTGTATGCAACATTATGGATTCTTTTTCCTCCTTTCAGGATGGTCAAAGTTTTTTGCAGCCATATATTTTCTATAAAGGTCGGTTAAATTAACCAATTGCTTTAAACAGAATTGGATTTGCGACATTTTATTTCG
The DNA here is from genome assembly GCA_937620795.1 of Thecophora atra. NCBI lineage: Eukaryota > Metazoa > Arthropoda > Insecta > Diptera > Conopidae > Thecophora > Thecophora atra. Next base: position 36,135,597 of record OW569399.1, read on the forward strand.
TTGCTTTTATTTAATTGTTTTTTGACTTATTATTGCGAATTTTCTTATTTATATGATAAATATGCTTGGTTTTTATCAACAGCTGATAGAAATTTACTCGTTAGCTTGCGCCCTATTTTGGCTATATGTCATAAGAGACGCGACGATTATAAACTGTCGTAAAGTTCCTTATGTTGTAAACAGAACACCATTCGGAGTACTACAACTACTCGCACGAACTGTCAAAATTATACAGGCTCTTATCGTAATTGAGAAAAAAATCAACGCGCTGCTCTCGTATGTTGGTACGACAAAATTCAAATATTTGCTTACTCTCTTGTATTTAGTGCTACTGACTGTCATTTTTTGTGATCTTCATTCCTCATATGAGTACATACAAAAACTTTTTTAATTGGATGTGAATTTTTGGCGAAGTAAGTACAAAATTTTACTCGGGAATTAGTAAATATTTGACACGTCTTGCGTGTATTTGTCGTTCTGCAAATGTTGTTCTGTTTACAACATTAAGGGCATCATTCCGTAACACTAACGAAAATAAAGTTTTCTCTTTTGTTTTGGTTACTTTCGTTGTTTATCGTTCTGGCTGACGACAGACGAACGATAATAAATTTGTTGGTAAATTTATGTGCTTTGCAGGCATAAATTGCTGTTTTGGTGTACAGAATAGAGTTGTTCTTAATGATTCCGAAAGCGGATTGGTTCGGAAATATTTCCTTTTAGCTTTAGAGATTAAGGTCATTTACTGAAATATTTCTCAAAATCCCATTTTTAATGCAAAAAAAGGATTTAAAATGTGAAACTGGATTTTATAACCAAAAATATTAAAAACTATGATAATAAATATTTTATTAAGATTATATCAAATCTCACGATATTCAATAAAAAGAAAATTTTCAATATTTTGCTCAAATGTAGGTTTTTTTAACAGCAATTTTATACACAGGGTAGTGAAGTTTGAATTTACCGTTGCATAGATATTACCACATCAATTTGTAAGAGTAGACTTTCTTATAGGGCATCATTACGTAACACTAACGAACGTGATTGGAAGCCACGCCGGCGTTGGCAAAACTCTGCCGAGAGAGGCATTTCCTAAAATTTCTGTTCGTGGATTATTTTCTGTTTGCTCTACACGACAACCTTTTTGTTCACGCCAGAAATCGTACCTTTTTTGTACACCAAAACAGCTGTTAAAGCCTGGAAAGAACATAAATTTACCAACAAATTTATTATTGTTCGTCTATCGTCAGCCAAGGGTTCTGCCGACGCAGTTTCTTCACAATTTCTCGACGCTGGCGTCAAATACCCAGAAAAACAACGAAAGTAACCAAAACAAAAGAGAAAACTTTATGTTCGTTAGTGTTACGGAATGATGCCCTATAATAAAATTTTCGAGCTGGCCACGCTTTGTTTAGGTTCAGGAGTATCAGCAGAAAGAGATGACACTACCAGATGGTGGTGGTTCGGCTGCGAAACTAGAAAGAGTTGACAATACCGGTTCGTGTCGGAAACATTAAGAACAAATCTTTCCGCGGAAATATTAGACGTGAAATCATTCCGCGGATCGGTTACAATGAGTGCGTGTAAATATTTCCGCTGACTCAACTACACAAATCGGCGGGAATATTATGTTGCTTCATCATTCTGCCGTACTAATTGGTTTTGTACGCCAACGCTGGCGTGGCTGACAATCACGTTCGTTATGCCTGAAACACAGTTGGACATTCAAGAGGCAAGATACAAAATCAGCTGTCAAAATTACACAGGCGCTTATGGGAATCAAGAAAAAAATAAGTTATCTGAGAGCATTCGTATGTAGATAAACATTCAATTGCATGCGAGTAAGCTCTAATTCTAATTTGACACATTGTGTATGCGTGCTATTCTTCTGCTTCCTTTCAGTAATTTGTGTACACAATATTATTATTACAAGAAGATTTAATAATTTCTCATAATTTCAAAATGTAAGTACATATTTAATGAAAGAAACAAATATTTGATGAAATTTAATAACTCCAATATTGCAGAATGGACCAAATCGAAGAGAAGTTGATTGAGCTCGTCCGGTCGCACAGGGAGCTGTACGACTTAAAAAGCCCGCTGTATAAAAATGTGCACCACAAGGCGAAGACGTCGGCACTCATAGGAGCGCAACTAAACTTAGACGGATAGTAATAATACGAAATTAAAAATAAACATTATTTAATAACACACAATAATAAATTTACAGGGGATGCTTGCCAAAAGCGTTGGCTTACGCTGAGATGCAGCTACCGCAGAGCCAAGAACTCGGTAAAAGTAGCTTCGGGAAGTGCCGCTACTTTTCCAAGAAAGAAGTGGCGACACTCCGAAGCTATGGGTTTCCTCGAGGAAGTGCAGGCCAGCAGAAGGTAGGTTGCCCACATTACAATTTAGAACACTATTTAACATTTTTATATTAGGACAATTGGGAAAAGTGAAGCTGCATCGGAAGCAGCCGAAGAGGAGTTCATTGACTCCCCGGGACAACCGGAAGCAGCTGACTCGCCCGTGCTTGCCGTTCCTTCGCCTTCGTCTGCGAGCGCTGGTTACGCAAAAAAGGAGAGTGAAAGCTTTCGGTATTTCCACTACGGTGTAATTGAAATTGCAAACTACTTTAGGATAAACAGAATCCATATCTGGCATCGTTTCCATCTCCAAATCTTTTGTTCAGCGATCCAGCGAGACAACTACTGATAAGCTGTTCGCTACGTTATCAAGCGCTATCAACGACGCAAATCTTAACGGAGCTGTGCTGAATGAGATCCATAGAGACCTCAGCACAGTTGTGTATAGCGCAATAGCACAATCAAAGAAAAACTAATAGTGCTAAGATTTTTTACCTTTTTATTTTTAACTTTTTTTATTTTTAACTTCAATGAATTCAATGTGATTTTTTTGTATTAGTTTTAAGTTTTACAAATGAATGGTTTTTTTTTTCAATTAGTTGTAAGTTTTACAAATGTATATTTTTTTCAATTAGTTGTAAGTTTTACAAATGTATGTTTTTTTCAATTAGTTGTATGTTTTACAAATGAATGTGATTTTTTTTCTATTAGTTGTAAGTTTTTTGAATTAATCTCATACAATATATTTTTCTTTATATACTATATACCTGAAGTTTTGATTTCCAAAATAAAAAACAACAAATTAAATTTATGGAAATAGTTGACTTTATTTAGCTGATTTCGCCGAGGTGAGTATAAGAAATCCTTCAGATCATTTCTTAATTCAAAAGCCGCAGCTATTGAACGGTTTCCGAACGGTTGGTGAACCGATCTTAATGGTTCGGTTTCTCTTCTCCAGACTCCATCGACATCGACTCCATTTTCGGATCTGTCGACCAATTCGGGGTAAAAATACCTATTATCTCTTTTCAGCATTAGGAAATTATGCAAAACGACGACCGCCAACACAATTTTGTCCGCATTTTGTGGCTCTGCGTGTATATTTGTGTGGAGAATCCTCCAGCGAGATGTCAAAATGCCAAAGGCGTTCTCTATATAAACGCGAGGCTTTGACAATTTCTTATTGAAGTTTTCTTTGTCAGCCGGCAAATTTCGTCCGGGATACGGTCGCATTATGTTTCTCTTAAGAGGGAAAGCATTGTCAACCACAAAGTAGAACGGGAAAATTGTGCCATCGCGCAAAGAACAATCGCGAGGGACGTTTAGTGAGCCTTCCAATATCTTCTTCCCAAATTCGCTACGGACTAGAAAACTCCGCCATCGCTTTGGCTGCCCAACGCTCCCACATCTACATATGTGAATGTATAATTGGAGTCACAAGCTGCAAGCAGCACAATGCTGAAATATTTTTTATAATTATAATATAGCGAGCCGCTCCTTTCGGGACAAACGATGCGTATATGTTTGCCGTCAATGGCTCCCAAACAATTCGGCATACCGGTCTTCCTGGAAAAATAATTTGCGTTCCGGACGAAATCCGTTACATTTGGCTCCGCCATATACACCACCTTGAGTTCATCCCAAATTGCATCGCATGTTTCATAAATTATCTTCCTCACCGTTGAGATTCCAATCTTATGGCACCAAGCCAAAACATTTACACTGCATCCTTGTGCAAGATACCTGAAATATTTTTTCAGAACACGTTTTACGAAATTATACATATGTATTGTTAATAGTAACTTACAAAAGCGTGAGCGACAGACGTACCTCTGGTGCTCTGTAGCTCTAATAGCATATTAAAATTCGCTACATCCATACGGGTAGCTTTAAAGAAATGCTCCTCGCCAGATGCCATCAACTGCCTCGTGCACGACTCGAAAAACCCCAGTTCATCTCGAGACAGATTCACTGGCCGAATCCACCACCGTCTTCTTTGCCGATTTTCTACGGCCGCAAATACTTCGCAAACAATGGAAACTATGGATGCTATCGTTGTTATGCACTGAATTGCGTCCATTTTTATTAAACAATTACCGATAAAATTAACAATGAAGTAAATATATTATACATATAATTAAATAGCGAACACTTCTTTGTTGGACAATTTTTTTCGACAAACATAAACAGTGAATTTGACAGCAGCGCCAGAAATGACAGTTTTTGCATATTGTATGCGAGATCCAATTGTGTGCGTGATTTTAGAAAAAGATAAAAATACAAATGAATGTTGCCTCTTGAATGTCCAACTGTGTTTCAGGCATTAGCTGCTCTTCCATTTGGTCCATTTATATATATTTTAATTTTTAATTACTTTAATTTGAAAGATGTTTTTATTAATTGATGCTTATTTGGTTAACAGTCACGAAATGAGGTAAATGCTAGTAAAATGAATAACAGCTTGTGCACAAAATGTGTCAAAAAAGAAATAAAGCTAACTCGCATACGGTTGTGTGTTTATCTACATACGAATGAGCGTAGATATCTGAGTTTTTTCTCGACTCCCATAAGACCCTGTGTATTTTTGACAGCTGATTTCGTATGTTGTTTCTTGGGTGTCCAACTCTGTTTGGCGGTTTTCACACCAATGAGACAGAGACAAAGAGACAAAATTTTGTTCTTGTTTTGCTAATAAAATTGTAAGAAGAACAAGCGGATGAATTTGTCTCTTTGGTTCATTTTTGCCTCACGGCATTCCGTGAGACAAAGAGGCAAAAGTGTTGTCGCACCAATACAGTAAAAGTGTATTAAGCTTTGGAGTGGAATTTAGTCCCTTTTGTGAAATTCGGACTAAATTTTACTACTTTGTACAATAGAAGTGCATGGCTGAGCTATTAGATTAAAGTATACCTTGTGTAGTTTTTTGGTGTTTCTGTTTTTTGTTGTCGCTGTCCTAATTATTATTGGAAGTCGGAAAATCATAAAAGTAAGTAAATATTGTTTAATAAAAACCAAACATTATTTAATTTACAATATATTCAATTATATTACAGTAATATGAACAGCAAAATGGTTTGGTCGCGGAATACCACAAAACACCTTATTGTACTCCTTCATGAAAAGAGGTGCTTGTGGGATGTAAAAAGCTTGGGTTACAGCAATAGGGAGCAAAAAGAAGAAGCTCCCATCATCATCATAACATCATTTTGAACGAGTAAAACGAACGCTTCCAGATGCAAGCAACACTGCAAGATATAAAGAAAAAATCCACAATTTGCGGTGCCAATACCGTAGGGAAGTGCGGTCAATCGAACAGAGTAAACGCAGTGGTTCGGGTACTGCAGATATATTAAATCCTAGTTTATGGTTTTCGGCTTGCAATTGCCGAATGAACCCAAGGGAGCCTCTCAGAATTCTCTTGGCGCGCCATGGTCTCACCCACCATGTTCTATTTTTTGGTGCGTTTTTCCTTATAGCAAGATATATTAATTTACAAAACAGTCGCAAAATATAGCGAGTCTCTTTTGTCCACATCACCACATTATTTGTGTAATTTAACGCTAAGGTTATAAATTGGTTTATGGAATTTTTTCTTAATAACCTATTTGATTCCATAATTGCAATAAAAGTATAAAACTGTTGAAAAAATTAACGGCTTCGATTTAGTAAGATTTTATTTGTAACAATGACAGAACGGCAATACTCCCCAGCAGTAAAGTAGCAAAAAGCTTTGAGACTTTAGTCTCTTCAATGTAAATGCCACAAGAGTCAAAATTGAACACGAACTGTCTCTTTGTCTCTGTCTCATTGGTGTGAAAACCGCCTTTCAGGCATTAGTGTTACGGAATTATGCCCTAAGTTACTATCGTCTATTTTGGTTGGGCCTTTATACATACATATGTATGTATGTTGTTTAATTTTTACATACGCTTTCCATATTTAAAATAGACTAACTTGCAAACTAACAGAAATGTGTGTATTAAAGGTAATAAAAAGAGACTTTTTTAATGAGGTGTTTGTAAAACTACAACGTCTAACATAGTTTTTTTTTATCTCTATTGATTTTTGGCTTGAGAAAAATTAGAATTATGTAGTGGAGCAGCTGCCACTAAATTCAAAAGTGACTTCAACCTTAACTTTCGACGATTTAATATATTACTCTTTTATTTCAGTTGGTATCGATTGCTGGATTTGTCTTAATTTGTACCCTGGTAATTAATGTTGTTTTAATACTTCATTTATTTTACTGCAACCGTTATTCTGTTGCTGAAAAAAAACAACTCGTTCCTAAAATGTTCACTCCATCAAATCTAGAGCAGTCTGTTAAAAAGTTGGAGAAAATATTTAGCATAAATAAGTCAAATTATTTGGCAAAAAATTTATCGGAAATTGCCTTTAGCAACATTGATTTTAATGTTGGGAGATGGGATAATCAATGATTATACAAAATGTACGATTTTGCGCTGGTTGGTAAACTATTTAAAGAATCTGGAGAGAAAAGTTATGTGTGCTTAGCGACTCAAAGTTCTGTTGAGCGGATTAATTCAATTATTGAGGTTTCGGACCACTGGAATGGACCTATTTCCATAGCTGTCTTTATAGCTGGAACAGAAGAATTCGCAATACTTCAATACTATGTTACATATTTACGAATTTGTTTCCATCGAATTCGCAATAATATAGCGTTTCACGTCGTTGTACCCAAAGATATGGTTCCCCAGGGCAACATAAACAAATGGAAATATAACAATTTTAATTGCAAGCACCCAAAAAGTGCACTTCTCACATTGCTCAAGAATCGTAGCCAGAAAACTATACGTTGGCGCCAGAAAAATATTTATCCTCAAAACCACATGCGAAATTTGGCTAGAAAAGGATGTCCAAGCAAATACGTATTCCTAACTGATGTTGATATTATTCCCAGTCGAAAAATGGTTGAATATTTAAACAGGTTCCTTAATAAAACTAACTGCAGAGATAAATGTGCATTTGTTATTCCTACATATGAAATTGATTTTCGGGCCAAATTTCCGTCTTCAAAGAATGAGTTACTACAATTGGTGAAGAAAAGTCTAGCACGGCCGTTTCATGAAAAAGTATTTCTATATAATCAGTTTGCAACTAATTTTACAAGGTAATCTAACTGGTGTAAGCTTCATACCTAAAAAATTATTAACATGTCCAGGTAAGTACTAACCACGACTTAACCGTGTTGTTCAGTGTAGAGGTCTGCAAATTGCTCTTCCATTGCCTTACATTACAGCAACGTACGTTGCGATTACCTTGCAATCCCTTATCGCAATCAATTGCCTTGCCTCGAAGCTGACGGCCGTGCAATGACAATTCAATACTTTCCGTTGCCTTCGGAAGGCAACGAGGCAATACCTGTCTATTGCCGCAACGAGCATATATTATGAAGAGATTACAAAGGCGAATTCACGGCAAAAATATTTTGACGAGAGTTTTAAAGTTCGGGGACGGACCATTTGAGTCGACTCGAACTTCGTTCGCTTTTGTCTAATACGTATGAGGCAGCAGAATGCCGTATAAACTTATGCAAAAACGTGCTTCAATGCAACCATCGTGGACGTACGATGTGTGAAGTGAAACAAATGAAGATTATGGGTTTCTCAGGAGTGGAGAGGCAAGGGGTAAATTTACCTTCTTATAATTTTACAATAACAATTCCCAATCGTCCGCACAGGCAGAAATTTTCAATTTGGGTTTTATGACCTTTGAAATATGTAATACTGTTTGTTGTTATTTTTTCTTCGTTTGTTGAGAATATGCGTTTGTGATTTGCTTATGGGTGGAGGGGGAGAGAAGCGAGGGGCTGTTTCTGATTTCTGATCAAATTTTTACATTTTTAGCTTCTGAGCATTTTTGGCTTTTTCATTCAATTTGCTCCTTTAACTACAATTTTAATGGGGGTAGTGCTTATTTTAAAATGTACGTAATTTCACTAAAATTAATACACAGAAAACCATTTTTATTTGAAATGCAATATATTTATTTTAGTAATATATCTTAAAATTTATTTTGTATAATGTAATGTTAAACAATATTAAATTATAAAAATTTCAAATAAATATGAAAATATTAAGATTTGTTTAACTTTAAAATAGCCAACATTTCCTAAGTCAATAATCGGAGTTATAATAGTCATCACACAATAATTGAATTGAAATTTACATTACATTTAATTTTTACATTTACGCATAGTGTTTTCCTTATATTCTAAGCCAAAAAAACAAAGAAAAAGATATATTAATATTCTTTAATTTATAAATAAATAGCAATATTTACTATAATTACTGTTATTTAATAAAAAAATTGTTTTTGCAGTTGCCTCAATTTCTATTAGTTGTGTAACCGATGTCGCATTATTAATGGTTGCTTCTTTTTTGCTACACTAAAATAATGTGCAACGACTTAAGAATTTAACAGTCTTTGCTTTTTGGCATTTCGTTTAGCTTTAACATCTGATTTCCTTTTCGATTCTTCACTTACAAGCTTTTCTCTTAGCCACCTACAATTTTTTCGAATCAAACTATGATTACGAAATCCAAAATTAATTTCCGATGTTCAAAACACTTTCCCGATGGTTCGAACCAATCTGGGTAGCTTGCGTCTGTTTTGTCAATGCAGGCTGACATTATTTTTCTTTTAATTTTTATTTCGTGACTGCTTTTACGAAACATTGTGTTAAACAATTCAAACCACTGCAGACAAATCAGGAAAAACTTTTCAGAGGGATTTTTTAAAAAAAGTTCGCAATTTTTTGTTCGTAAAAATGTTTCAGATTCGGAAAAAAAATTATCTAATTTAATAAGGACTTCCTCGCAATAGTTGCATTGAATTGGGCTGCCTAGTTTAGCTTTAAGTCCGTATCCAATAAAATAGCGCCCCACCTCTTGTTCTACATTGTTAAGTTGATTGTTTCTTCAATTTCCTCACTTGAGGTATCGTAGGGATCTTCGTAATCTTCAGACACAACTGTTGCAATGTTATTGTCTTCTGCAATATTTGGCTGGTCGGAAGGTTGAAAATTCCAATCTAGCATAAGGTCGTCATCATCGTCATAATTCTAATTGCGACAATGATAATTGTAAGTTAAAAATTTCATGGAGAGTATTCTCGCAGACAGATATTGCACTTCCCTTACAGATGGATCAGTGCCACTTAGCCTTCCTAACATTATAAAGGCAATATCTGATTCCTCAAACAAATCATCAACCAAAATTAGTATTAATTTTTGTTTAAAATTTTGTAGAAACGATATAAAAATTTTCATTTTGTCGATTTTTTCGGAATTTCTTGTAATAGGACGCTTTTTGGGATTTTTATCTGTAAAGTTTTTGGAGTTGCAGTGGTCAAAACCATCATTACAATTTTTTATAAAACTTGCTGTCGCTCTGGCATTTTTACGGTTCTCTTCCTGAGTAAAAATATTCTTTTCCGTGCAATATTGAATGCAGGAAGCCACGGAAGCACTCAGCGTTTGCACAGCTACGGCAACACGTATTTTATCGAAGAGTTTGGGATATATATGCGTGTCTTTTATTTTTGGCATCTTGCGTATGTTATTCAATTTATCAATGAGGTATGCCTCTTTGAGAACCTCCCAACTAACGATCCCTTCTTCTGTGATAATATTAGTGCTAAGAAGTGTGTTTCGCAAACTTTTAAAGAGGTGGCAATAATCGTACATAATGTAGATTTTATGACCGTTGTATTCGAAATAGTGACGACTAAAATTATTCGTCAGAGACTTGAAGCAGGCCACGTTGGGCTACCCTGATCTGCTATAATTCCTCGTACTGTAAATCCTGACTTCAAAACTGATTGCAGCACATTAAGCAATGTCGCTCTAAGATTGTCCGCTATGTACATGTATAAAAAAACGAAAATATAAAATTGAAATTTAAACTGAAAATTTACTCACTTCTCATCACTCCGTTGACACAGTAAAAGCTATGAACGTACTTATAATTGACAAACAGGCCTTTTACCATAAAAACCAACATTTTATTGGCCAAAATTCCTTCTCGATAACCTTCACCTAGGTCAACGTAGCCAACAACTTGATCCAACTTATCATTATATTCCAATTCTGTTCGGAGAATTATTTCATCCATAAGGAGAACGCAATTTCTTCCTTGAGGGGTCAGATTCTTTTCAGATAGCTGTTTAAATTGATGCAACATATTGTCATTGCAACCAGGCAGTAGAATTTTAATAGGTCGCCACCGCCAAACGGAAACAAGTCTGGGCATGTTAAAACCCAAGTCTTCCGGGAGAAATTTGTAGGCCCTTGTGGACTTAAAATTGAGCAGCTGAAATAGTTCGCGCTCCTCCTCTGTAAACTTGTGGGTTTTTTTTGGTGTTCGTTATTATCATTGCAAACTCTTTTTTTTTCACAATTAGAGTCATCAATAGGTTCAAAATCGTCAGTAACTTCTATGTCTTCAGAAGAGGCAATAAAGGGAAAAGCTTTCTTTTTTAATCGAAGTTTTCCCAAATCTGTTTTGTCGAAATGTTTTCCACAGATGAATCGCGGATTATCCGAAGGCTCCAACCCACAAAGTTCGGTCCAAGCTGCTCTCTTTACTGCATCTTTCGGAAAGCGGAAAATTCTGCATATATCCGAGTCAGATTTCCATCTATTGATACAACATTTTCTGACCCTTACATGAGTACGCAACAAAGTTGGAAGAAAAATGTCTTCATCTTCATCGTGACCTATTTTATATAGATTTAAACAGATTCAAACAGAGAACATAAATTCAGATTTTATTTAGATTCAAACTTTCTTACCTAGATCTAGTGTGGGCACTGCTCCTTCTTTTAATTTTTTTAAACCAAAGCAAGAAGGATCAAAATGTTTCTCACACACCCTAGAAGAGGATGTAACGACACGGGTTTGTGTTTTTAAGTTATCGCACCACATTTTAAAAAACATTTCACAGTTTGGAAATTTATGTAACCGATTTTCAGCACTTGTAGCGCGGCAGGTTTTTACAATGCATTTCAAATTCCCCATAATTACTAAACTTTATATTTATATATTTCATAATTCACTTTTAACTCAAATAATCCACTCCACAACAATGTACACTTTACGCAGTTGAACAAAGAGTAAAATTTATTGCTAAAAATCCATGGCCTCATCTCAAATATATACGTCGACAATTATAACCGTTTATAAATATACCGTTAGAACACGTCTATCGTTGCACATTATTTTAGTGTAGCAAAAAAGGTGCAACCATTAATAATGCGACATCGGTTACACAAGTAATAGAAATTGATGCAACTGCAAAAACAAATTTTTTATTAAATAGCAATAATTATAGTAAATATTGCTATTTATTTATAAATTAAAGAATATTAATATATCTTTTTCTATGTTTTTTTGTAATGTAAATTTCAGTTCAATTATTGTGTGATGACTATTATAACTCCGATTGTTGACTTAGGAAATGTTGGCTATTTTAAAGTTAAACAAATCTTAATATTTTCATATTTATTTGAAATTTTTATAATTTAATATTGTTTAACATTACATTATACAAAATAAATTTTAATATATATTACTAAAATAAATATATTGCATTTCAAATAAAAATGGTTTTCTGTGTATTAATTTTAGTGAAATTACGTACATTTTAAAATAAGCACTACCCGCATTAAAATTGTAGTTAAAGGAGCAAATTGAATGAAAAAGCCAAAAATGCTCAGAAGCTAAAAATGTAAAAATTTGATCAGAAATCATAAACAGAAACAGCCCCTCGCTTCTCTCCCCCTCCACCCATAAGCAAATCACAAACGCATATTCTCAACAAACGAAGAAAAAATAACAACAAACAGTATTACATATTTCAAAGGTCATAAAACCCAAATTGAAAATTTCTGCCTGTGCGGACGATTGGGAATTGTTATTGTAAAATTATAAGAAGGTAAATTTACCCCTTGCCTCTCCACTCCTGAGAAACCCATAATCTTCATTTGTTTCACTTCACACATCGTACGTCCACGATGGTTGCATTGAAGCACTTTTTTGCATAAGTTTATACAGCATTCTGCTGCCTCATACGCATGAAACAAAAGCGAACGAAGTTCGAGTCGACTCAAATGGTCCGTCCCCGAACTTTGAAACTCTCGTCAAAATATTTTTGCCGTGAATTCGCCTTTGTAATCTCTTCATAATATATGCTCGTTGATTGCCGGCAATACTAGTACAATTTGCAGCTTCAAAAAATTTTCATATTAGAAAAGCAAATGTTATTTGAAACCAATATTATTTCGAGTGTAAATTTAGGAGAAACTGGTTTCGAAGCAAATAGAAACAAACAACTTCTGCAGCATTAGTACAGCAGTATTGCCGGCAATAGAGAGTATTGTCTCGTTGCCTTTCGAAAACAACGGAAAGCATTGCATTACCATTGCACTGCATCTTGCCTGGCTGCGATATTGTAATACAAGGCAATGGTAATGCACGTCGCTGCAATGGTCGTTTAACTTATCTATTTTTATAGATAAATAAACAACTGATTCTATACAACAAAGAAATTCTGAAAATTCTATATTATGTAAAAATTCACTTTGTGAGCTCTGCTTATTACTATTTAATATCTTTACTGCTTTAATATTTAGCAAAAGAAAACTAGTGAAGGTGTTGTCTGCAGCCGTTCTGTAGCCGAAATACCCTACACCTTAAAGCTGCATATGTACTCCATGACCTATGTATGTAAACTCAAAGTGGGCGGCTCACGCCCAAATTCGGAAGATAAACTATAATTATAGGTGCTTAACTATTTCTGTGCGTTACAAATACCGGTACTAAGTGCGTTTACTCTCAAAATTTCGGTGTAGGGTATAAAAATATATTGCAATACTGGGTGGATGGGTTAAAAGGAGGCGTGGCCCGCCCATTTTTTCCCCAACAGAATATTATTGGTTCACAAACTACAATATTATGTACACCATTATTCAGGAAACTTATATACTTTTCAATACAATCCATGTAAAACCCTCCATGACCTATGTAAACTAAAAGTTGGCGGATCACGCCCATATTTGGCATATTAACTGGAAGCATTAGTCTAAACCTACATATAAAATTTTCTTGTCTTCTCTCAAAAAGTGATGCTGATATGGCCTTTTTTAATAGGCAAAACAAAGGTACCTGCACTCTCGATATAAAAAGTAGGCGTGGTCCTTGGGCGATTTTGCCCATTTTCAATACGAAACACCCCAACATAGCAACGAATATTTTTGCTAAATTTCATTTTGAAATCTTAATCCGTTCTCCTGTGATCGTGATTTCAACGGACAGACAAACAGACATACAGACAGACAGACAGACGGACAGACATCGTTATTTCAATTTTGGTGGTGATGCTGATCAAGAATATATATACTTTTCCATACCTATCTTGTCTAGTTCTATGCGTTACACACTCCGGTAGAAAGTGAATATACCCCCAACCTTAACTTGTAGGGTATAAAAAAAAATAATTAGTTCTATTGATCGAGTGGAAAACGTAGTTTCCTATTTTGTAAGTAAGAAAATTGACAATCTGCAAACAACAATTGTACCAACTTCGTAGCATGGTATTTAATAATAAAATATTTTCCCATTTTACATTTGTAGTATAAAATCAATTTATTGTTTTGTGACACATTAAAGTTAGATATGCTTATAAAAATATAATATTCAACAAACAAAAGAGAGAATACGATGACATGAAAAAAAGCACCAACGGAAAACTTCAGCACTGAGAAAATATGCTTGAATAAATGAATAATAAAGCGTATTATCCTGCCAGAAGCAGAATTGAACCGCAATTGTATGCGAACGAATGCATCAGAGCATTCGCTTCTCAACAGATGCGAATTCTTCGCAACTATAGAACCAAAATGTTGTAGCATTTAAATTTCGGCAAGCATTGAACTAGTAGACGTTTTAGTGATAGACCACACAGAAAAGCAAAGCAAAGACACGGTACAGGAATCGGTCGCTTAAAGACCAGAAAGAAAACTGGATATTAAGAAAAAGGGCTGCGTACAGGAGTCTGGTGGTGGCAACCTCTTCATTCTATATAATTATCTATACCTATGTATATCTATATATTTATATTAGCATATTTATTTATTCAAGCATATTTTCTCAGTGCTGAAGTTGGTGGCTTTTATGTATATATATATATATAAAGCACCAACGGAAAACTTATATATATATATATGTATAAATAAATATATAAAGAAAATTTCGATAGGGTCACCATTCTGTTATACGATAGGTAAAGTAAGAAGGTCAAAGAAGTCGTGAGCATGGCTGTGAATATTTTGCAACGGGAAAAGTAAAGTAAGCCGCGAAACACTACATAGTACATGCTGTCGTAATTGCTTTGTGGTTTTGGTTACCCCTAGCCACCATTAAATACGTCCCGTGAGAATAAATTTGCTCTATACCTATTAAGATATATATTTGATCATAACAACCTGCTCAAAAGAGAACAACCATACTGCAATCAACATCAATTCAACATCGTGTTGATCGAACATTGGAACAATAAACCCCCTCCCTCTCTCTATAATAAAAACTTACTTTTATTTGCCACTGTATTCAAAGAGTATTAATACTATTAATAGGTAAAGAGATTTCACGAGGGCGATGTTGCTAACAACATTTAATTATCATGAACAGAGTTAAGCTCGCATACCAAAAATAAGTTCGATAGCTCCGTCGTCCGCTTTGGCAGCGGTCGCATCAAACCGATCCCTAAGCAAATCAATAAACGAAGGTACAAAGCACTGAGTATTGTTGTTGCTTTTCCTACCCATTTTTTATATTTTATGATCGTCGTCAGGCTTTCATGGCGACCAGGCAAGTGGTCTTCTTCTTCTTCTTTTTTTGTTCTTTTTTGTTTTTTTCACAAAAATAAATCATGAGCAAGTGTCCGTCCACTCAGTTTCGGTTTCAATTTAGTTATTTGAATGAAATTATACATTTTGTGATTTTTTGCAAGCATCGAGGGCATATGATGTGTGAAGTAAAACACATGAAAGATTTATTCTTGTGGGACGAGGAGAGGCAACGGGTAAATTTGCCTTCTTCTTATTCTTTTACAATAACAGAGCACCGAGCACCTCGAGACGGTGCGCGGGCTTAAGGTGACAGCGAAAATGAAGCCCTAGAAAACGTCGACAGCGATCATACGGCAGAAACTACGTGTTCGTGTGTATGTATGAATTGTATTCTCGCTTAAGGAGTGAACGCTGGACAAACATCAGCTATTAAATTTTTAATGAGTGGAAAGAAATAGGGAGATTCTGTGAGTTGAAGGAATTCGACTTTGTTTTCGTCCATGGCACTAACAAAATATTGCAGTCTGTCCGTCTGTGAAGGTTGAATATTTTGTTTTTGTGCATGATTTGGATTCTTGTCTTGATATTTTGGTGAAGTTTTATATTTTCAGCTTCTGATCATTTTCTGCTTTCTATTCAATTTGCTCCTTTCGCACTGATTGAGTACAATTTTAATGCGGGAATAGAAGAAGGTAGTGCTCCTTTAAAAAGTAGTTAACTTACATATGTATATTAATTAGTATAGATTAGTTCATTAATTAATTGTTAGATTAATTCATTTAAGCTTTCTTAAATATACGTACTTCTTTATAATTCTGAACTTTAAATCAGCAAAGTGCTAATGCAAAAAAAAATTTAAAAAACAATTTTAGGGAAATTAAAAAACAAATTTTAATAATTAATGTTTAATGATAAATTTGGAAAATTTTTTAGTTTTCTTAATTGTACTTAAACTAAATAAAATCTTCTTTGTTCTTATTTTATTCAACTGACCTACTTTTTAAAATAAGCAGTAACTTTTTCCACAACCACAATAAAATTGTAGTCAATAAGTACGAAAGGAGCAAATTGAATAGAAAGCCAAAAATGCTCTGAAGCTGAAAATGTAAAAATATGCCAAATGATCAGAAGCACAAAAATTAGGCAAATTTACCCGTTGCCTCTCCTCGTCTCGGAAGATTCCATCATGTGTTTTACTACACACATCATATGCCCTGGATGCTTGCAAAAAATCACAAAATGCACAATTTCATTCTAATAACTAAATTGGGACTGAAACTCAGTGGACGGACATTTGCTCATGATTTGTTTTTGTGAAAGAACAAGAAGAAGACGACTTGCCTGATCGCCATGAAAGCCTGACGACGATCATAAAATATAAAAAATGCGTAGCAACAACAACAACACTCAGTGCTTTGTACATTCGTTTATTGATTTGCTTAGGGAACGGTTTGATGCGACCGCTGCCAAAGCGGACGACGGAGCTATCGAACTTATTTTTGGTATGCGAGCTTAACTCTGTTCATGATAATTAAATGTTGTTAGCAACATCGCCCTCGTGAAATCTCTTTACCTATTAATACTCTTTGCTGTATTCCACAGTACAAAAACATAAATGTTAGATATGTTCTCAACTCTTATTTTAATAACTCTTTTTTTTATTACTACTGTTGTTTTTGTGTGTTGCCTCTTGTGACTTTGATCGTGACAAGGTTGTTGTGTAAGGTTCTTGCAGCTGCCGCCGTAAGCAAACGATACGGTTGTCGTTAACGTATTCCTTGATGTTGATGTGTATGTTGACGGACACATTGTGTTGTTATGGTCTACTTCTAAACTTGTTAGCCGATTACCTGCATCGGGAGAGTATTGATTGGAGGTGTCGATCATCGCACGCGTTGATTGCGGGTTGGAGGGTAACTGTGTTGGGTTGATTGAGTTTGATGGCATACTTTCATGATTTCTTCTGACGAAACTCGCGCTTGCTTGTCTGTTTGGAAAAGGTTTCGTTCGAAACAGGTGTTCCCACGACCAAATCGTCGTACACCTTCTGTTTCATATAATATGGAGCGGCGATAAATCGGCGAACCCCTTGTTGTGTGTCGCAATCACGATGACTAAGTTCCAATTTAACGGAACAATAATATTCAAGGCCAATTTAAACATAATTAGTTCAAGGCCACGATCGACTCAAATAACAGAATAGTCGAAGCAAGCCAAGAACCGTTAAAATGCAAGCGCAGCACTTTTGCTTCGCTTCATTCGGTCAACGGCCGCTGTTAAAACAAACGAAACGAATGACTAACTATGTTAACTTCGACTTACTGAACAATGTAAGCAATTCAAAGTTACACAAGTAAGAATACTTTTAGGCAGAAGTTTTGAGCTTTAAGCTTTTGTTAAAACGAAAACGTAACTAAAGAAAATTGCAACGCGGAAGACAAGAGCTCTACTTAGAAAAGTAGAACACGCGGTTGCGAAATTAATATCAATAAAATATTAATTTCGCGAATTAAGAAGTTTTGAGATTGCGACATCCAAATAACTGACCCACTTCAGCGCCGTCAAGAGACGACGCCGAAGTTAATGTGTAATAGTAAGATTGATTTTTAAGTCAGAAGTTAAGTGATTTTTAAGACGACCGGTGCTCGGTCAAAGCTATTATTAAATAAAAGTTAATTAAAAGTGTCCGTGGCGGCTTTTATTTTTCGGAGATCCTGAACAACATCCCTGTCGTTTCCCCGCACGAACACAACATTTTTGGCGCAGCCGGACCTTACGAGCCGAGGATCGCTCGCAACGTTCAACGAAGGACTTCAGTTAAGGATCGCACGACCAGTAAGGAAACATCAAATTTTTGGCAGAAAACATTTTTGTTTCAAGGAAACAAGGAACCGTAAGTAGTAACATCGGCACTTTACGGTGCTCAGAAAATAATAACAACTAACAAAAGTCGTGCAACCTGACAATGGTGCATGGAAAGATTCGGCTGGAGAGCTAAGATAATACTCGAATTTTTTTTAAACAGTGACTGTAGTGACAGATATAAACGCGGAAAAGCTAAAAACAGAAGTTAAAAAAAAAAAAGAAAAAGAAAAGTTAAATAGAAATAAAATAGCGTAACAGATTATTATTTTCAAATTTCCAATAAAGGACGGAATTAGTGATTTGGTTGGAAATTAAAATATTTCAAGTTAATTTATGTCTTAAGTGAAGAAATTGTTTGATATTAGTTAAGTGTCGTTCAATGAATTTCTGCAAAAGGATTGTCAATAGGAATGATTAAAGAAGAAAGATCTATGTTTATGAATTCCTGGAATAACTAAGCAAGTGTTTATAAAAATGGAAACAATTTAATTGTTTTCGTTTCTTCGTTCGCGATTAAAACGTTCTTGTCAATTTAATTTGTGGACAAATATACAAGATAAACACGACTTGTTTAGAAGTAAGCGTGTGGAACAAATTACGGATTAAAAATATAAAATATGGTCGGAAGGTTGACGTGGATTTATGAAATAATTAGTGAAAATGAATTTGAGTATCACAAAGGTCTATATGATATATGTGATATAAAGACGACTCTTTAATAAGGATTATTTTAATATATAAACTATGAATTATGTTAAATTTTGTGAATTGAAATAAATAAATTTTTGAAAAGAATAAATAATTGACCAAAACAAGCAAAAGATGTTTTATTAAGTAGATTATTAATAGGAATTTCAGATCATAATTAATGGCAGAATCGCTACAATTGAGAGAACAGATAGAATTGCAACGAACACATGCAGAGCTGGAAAGGCAACTAGGAGAACTCAATGTCAAACTCTGGTCAATTTTAAAGGAGACTGTGGCAAACAAGGAACATTTGGAACTAATAAAAACCAAATTAAGTGGAATCGGTAAAGTAACAAAAGTGGAAAAAGCAGATGCGATATTGGAAGAGTTAATTTCGTTCACTAAGCAAATTATACAAAATAAAGACCAACAATTGGATGATTGGGAATCAGAATTTAGAGCGTTAAAAAATCGTTACGACAACAATCTAGTTGATAAACAGTTTCAAGAGGAAATAATACAGCATTTAGAAGCAGAAAATAACACGCTTTCCGGGTTGTTGAACAAAAAAGGGTTAACCGAGGAAACTTTAAATAAAATAATATCACAATCGCCGCAAAAATCCAAAGAGGGATATATTTCATTGGAAAGCGCAAACAAGAGAATCCAGGAGTTACAAGACCAAAACAAAATTTTATGTCAGCAGATTGCGTTAGCAAACGAACAAGAACTCGGGCGTAAAAAAGCAACTTCTAGACCAGCAAAAATAAACATTGGTTCACCTGCTCAGCCCCCTCATTCAAATTTGATTTGCAAAATGGGCATCGCAGAAATAGCTAAAATTACCAACAACTTGGTACCCTTATTTTCGGGGACGCCATCACCTGATTTGCGTGGTGAGGTATATAAATTCATACAAGGGTGCGAGTTAGCATCTAGGGAAATGACAACAAGCAATGTGAAAGATTACATAGACTGCATTAAACAACGATTACATGGGGACGCTTTCGATTTAGTTAGGTCACAAACATTTTCTAGTTTAGACGAGCTATATTTGACAATTAAGCGCGCTTATTTACCGTCGGTGTCTATCGATTCAGTAATAGTGGCCATACAAAATTGTAACCAGCACTTGAGCGAAGATATCAGGCAATTCGGCAGGCGATTAAATGCACTTAAGACGCAAGCGACCGAGATAGTAAAGAATTTCTACCAAAATCAAGGTGATAGCGCATTGTTAAACATGGTGGAATCTACAACGACAAAGGCTTTTAAAACTGGTTTAAAGGACGCAACGCTGAGAGTACACATGTTAAACGTTGCTGGGAAAACAATTGAGGAAATGATAGAAATTGCAGTGGATACGTTCGAAACAATACAAAGAAGCAATGCACTGCACACGAGTTCATTAAGCGTTAACATGTCATCAACGGTACCCGAAGTTTTTCCAACAAGAATTTCATCATCACACAACGATCGATGGCAAACGAATTCTACGCTGCAAGAAGTACATAACAATAGTAAGAAGCCTATAGGATTGCGGGACAAAGTAAAATGCTCTTTTTGTGATAAACAAGGACATACAAGGGACGAGTGCTATCTCAGAAAAAACACTCCGTATTGTAGAGAGTGTTGTAAATACGGCCACGAGGCAAATAATAGTTGCAGAGGCCGTTTGATAACAAGTAATTACCAAACAAACTCGGGTAATCCATTTAGAAGAGATAATTACCAACAGCAAAGGCAACCACAACTACGAAACAACAATAGCAGTTACAGGCAGGATGGTAACGGAGGACAACCCTACCATAACAATTTACTTAAATTATATAACAACAATTAAACGAGCGTAAAACAGATAAATAATAATTAACTATAAGCAAAAATAATAAATAAGTTTAAATAACTATATATATAGGGGGAAATTAACAAAAAAAAAAAAAAAAAAAAAAAAAAACAACAAAAGGGGAACATATATACAGTATGTCAATATGCACATTTCCAGTTTCTTAGCTATCTATACATTGAAAATAGATAATCGTAAGAAGCTGTAAGTGCTGTTGCACACAGGGAATGGATTTTATTAAATAGGATACACTTCCAATTTCTTAGGGATCTATACATTAATTATAGACCGTCGTGGGAAAATGAAAGTGTTTACCTATGAATTTGCATTGACACAAACTCAATGTTTGTTTTTAGTTTCTAGGCAATATATTTATTAAAGCCAAAGTACGGAAAGTTTGCTGAAGTTATAATTTGAAAGAACAACTAATGCAAATTGCATTTGCATTTAATTACTTGTGTTAAACAAATAAATGCACATGCAATGAAAACTTAAATCATTGAACAGCGAAAGCACAAAACCCAGAAAAATTGTTTTTGCAATTATTTAATTAATAAATGCACAATCAATATAAGAAAAAGAAAAAAACAGAAATAATATATATAACCCGGTTAAGCGGATACAATTTCAAAATTATATAAAAGTATATATATAAGTTTGGAGAATATATTCATAGAAAGATAAAATTACGATTATACGAATACATATATATATTTAATTGTAGTACATGACAAGTAAATAAAGACATATATACACATACACATAGAAAGGAACATACATAATTCAAACCTAATTACCGACTAGATACTCAATTAGCTAGCAATACGTAATAAATAAGCTTAAGGAAAGCAATAAGCAAATACATAACTAAAAAACTGTGTTAAATTGTTAACATTTGTTAAAGAATAAGCGAAACATTGTATAACACACTCTCGCATGCATACAGCTGTCAAGAACGTAAAATAAAAATGTAAATGCAATAATTTTTAGAAAAGAAACGATTTAATAACAAAATTATACATAATTTTACACGTAAGAAATCTCAATTAGAGAAGGAAACCTAAGAATCGTTGAAAATGTAAAAATTGAAGAATTAAATGTAAAATTGAAGCAAAATTTTAAATTTGACCAGCAACTCGGCACTACAGACGCTAAAACGAAGACTTCCATGTCCACTTGGTAACACGAGTGCAGAGGCCAACAACCACAACAAACGAATAGCTACAACAACACCAATCAAGCGATTACTTCAAAGGGGGGAAGGGTAGCTGTATCGGCAGCAAGAATGCAGCTACAGCGCAGCAATTCAGCCAAAGCGAAACCTACAGACAAAATATACGATAGAAGCGATCATTGTTATCATAAATTGACGTTGTAAGATGAAGTTCATCAAGACCGAATGTTGTCAGCAATCGCGAAAAGCAGTTTCGACAAGCTAATAAACATAGCGACAACTTGGGACAAAAGGGTTCGGCGGTTTACTGTCGTGGGAACACCTGGTCCAATCAATAAAAATCGATGAATGGTCAATTTTGACAAGAAACAGACGGTGTTTGGCGATTTTTGTCGTAACAACAATAAAGCGCGTGTTTCGCTAGAGGTCACTCCAGGAAGCAATGCCAGCTGCATTCACAGCAATTCCCACGTCGCAGCTACCCTGCAATCAGCAGCAGAACGTACAAAGATTCTACTACCCACGGGCAATCCGAGCGATGGTCAACATCATCAATCAAGACCCTCCCGATGCAGGTAATCGGCCGACAAATCAGGAGGCATCCAATAAGGCAATATCTGGTCCATCTCCAAGGACAACGAAAGCAGCAGCCGCGTACAACGTTACAATAAGAATAAAATATTCACAACTGTTAAAACTTTTAAACTTTCAAAAGTAAGATCTAAAATTTCGTTCACAGAATTAGAAACAGAAACAGATCAAATTAAAGAACAATGTAGACAACAACAAATTGGTAAAAACCACAACAATGTAATAATATAATTATCGCAGTAATATTCAATGAAATGTAAAACTTAATTATTAAGTAAACAGCTAAAACTTTACAACAATATTCACATAATGTTCTAGAGACCAAGAGTCATTAAACTAAGCTCTCCCATTTAATATACATACACATGTACATGAAAAATTTACCATCGCTTCACGATAATAAATTTTTCTTCCCGTAGGGGTGAGGGATGTTGTGTGTCGCAATCACGATGACTAAGTTCCAATTTAACGGAACAATAATATTCAAGGCCAATTTAAACATAATTAGTTCAAGGCCACGATCGACTCAAATAACAGAATAGTCGAAGCAAGCCAAGAACCGTTAAAATGCAAGCGCAGCACTTTTGCTTCGCTTCATTCGGTCAACGGCCGCTGTTAAAACAAACGAAACGAATGACTAACTATGTTAACTTCGACTTACTGAACAATGTAAGCAATTCAAAGTTACACAAGTAAGAATACTTTTAGGCAGAAGTTTTGAGCTTTAAGCTTTTGTTAAAACGAAAACGTAACTAAAGAAAATTGCAACGCGGAAGACAAGAGCTCTACTTAGAAAAGTAGAACACGCGGTTGCGAAATTAATATCAATAAAATATTAATTTCGCGAATTAAGAAGTTTTGAGATTGCGACATCCAAATAACTGACCCACTTCAGCGCCGTCAAGAGACGACGCCGAAGTTAATGTGTAATAGTAAGATTGATTTTTAAGTCAGAAGTTAAGTGATTTTTAAGACGACCGGTGCTCGGTCAAAGCTATTATTAAATAAAAGTTAATTAAAAGTGTCCGTGGCGGCTTTTATTTTTCGGAGATCCTGAACAACATCCCTGTCGTTTCCCCGCACGAACACAACACCCTTTGGGACCAGTTTTCGCTATGCTTCTTAGCTTGTTGAACCATTCTTTCGCTGTTGCTGACAACCTTTGGTGTTGGTACTAATCATCTCACATCGATCGTTGCTAAGTAGATTTTGCTTCATTGTTCTGTTATTTCGCTGTAGCTGAAGTTGACTTGTTTTGCTGTTGAGACAGCTACTCTTCTCACTTTGAATTTGTCGCTCGATAGTTCATGTATTCACGTTATAAAATGCTTCGTCAGATCTGGTTTTCAACGATTTGATGAGGTGATTTTCCGTTACTCATCTACTCACCGTTATGTATTGAGACGGATCGGGCAATCCGTCCCAACATTTATTTTATGATTTTGTTTTTATGTATTTCATTTCATTTTCAATACGAATACTTATTATAATATTATAATATATAATAATTTATTATACGAATTAAGAAATTTGATTTTTGTTTATATGTATTAATGAACATAGCAAATTATTTACTATTAAAGCAAAACATTATGAAATTAAGCGATGATCAATGAATAAATGTAAATTGATTTATGAATGAAGAATCATATATAATAATATTCGTATTTAGTGATGAATTTGTATTTTTTATGAATAATAAATTATTTTTAATGAAGAAGCGTATCTATTACTTATTGATTTGCATTTAATCGTATTTGTTAATATTAATCTTTTAATTAATCGATAAATAAATAGATTGATCGATTTATGAATAAACAATATTCATTTGCATCTGCTATAATATCATAAGTTTATTTACGTAAATAAATAAGAAGTAATAACTTTGTAAGTTTTAAGATCATTTACTAGCGAAATAAATGTATTAGAAAATAATATAGTATAAGAATAAATATAAGATCAATGTTAATAATAAGTTAGAAACTAATGTCAAACGGCAACACTGTCATACACGCTACAACAACGACGTAATGAACAAACGACGACGTCGAGCACTCCCAAACTTGAGCAGCGAACAAGAAGAACAAGAGCCACGAGTATAAAAGAGGAACACAGACACGAAATAATCAGTTTCGGGCGAGCGCCTCGCCAGTCAGCACGCGCAGTGAACACAGCCAGCAGCATAGCAGTGGTTCTTGGTAAGTTGGTTAGTAGCTTTCTCCTCTGCCTTTCCTCTCCTTTTCTAACCACCCCGTAACCTGACTGTGAATTGCTCAGGAAGAGTTGTTGGCGCCTATGGATGGTTGGACCTCCGGACGGCAGCTCCTCTTGAAGTAGTTTGACAGCACGATAGTTGATGATGGACAGTCACACTTCCTGTCGACTATCGTAGGTGCTCTTGCGAACCTCTCTTTCCTACCCCCATACACGCCGTTCCTTCAAGAAGAGTTGTTGGCGCCTATGGATGGTTGGACCTCCGGACGGCAACTCCTGTTGAAGTAACTTGGCGACGGAGGTTGACACACGCCACCCTCCGCAGCCAGTGGTGGGGACGCTACTCCTTGCCGCCGAGCGCTACGACTCCAACGCCATCAAGGTTCGACACAGCTTCGAACGCCATCGAGGTTCGACACAGCTGCGAACAACGCCAAGGTTCGACACAGCTCCGAACGCCATCCAGGTTCGACACAGCTTCGAACGACGCCAAGGTTCGACACAGCTCCGAACCCCATCGCGGTTCGACACAGCCTCGAACGCCGTCAAGGTTCGACACAGCTGCGAACGCCATCAAGGTTCGACACAGCTCCGAACGCCATCGCGGTTCGACACAGCCTCGAACGCCGTCAAGGTTCGACACAGCTTCGAACGCCATCAAGGTTCGACACAGCTTCGAACGCCATCAAGGTTCGACACAGCTTCGAACGCCATCAAGGTTCGACACAGCTTCGAACGCCATCCAGGTTCGACATAGCCTCGAACGTCTTCAAGGTTCGACAAAGCCTCGAAGTCTTCACGGTTCGACACAGCCTCGAACGTCTTCACGGTTCGACACAGCCTCGAACGTCTTCACGGTTCGACACAGCCTCGAACGTCTTCACGGTTCGACACAGCCTCGAACGTCATCACGGTTCGACACCACTTCAAACGACGTGATCATCGCACCGCATTCAACATCCGCTCAAACAACATACAGTAGCGGCGAGAATAATAACCCAGCGACTGACAACAACGACAGCATCTACAAAAAAGGGCGAATGACAGTGCTGCCAATTAATTATAAGCAACAAGTTATATTGAATAATGATTTCATCAATTGTTTTCACAAAAAATAAATATTTCTGTGAATTGGATCCAGAGAAACAACGTTACAGTATTTACAATCATTTTAAATTTATACTTAGTGTTATTAATGAAGTTTCCATTGGCTTTATAAACATGTTCAGTTTCTACTTGTTTAAGATTTGTTCCTACGTATATCAAGTTTTAAAATTCTAATGATTCTATAATATTTCTCAAAATTTTAATAATTTTTTATAATTTATAATATATTTTTATAAGCGGCATACATCATTCAATTTTTCTGTTTCTTGTGTGCTTTTTCGTGCAGTGTTTTAATTATGTATCACATTTAAATTTATATAAATATTATTATTATTATAAATAATATTATTATTTATTTAAATAATAATTTGTGTATTTCCTGAAACTATAGTTTCTAAAATTTAATATACGTTTCATTTGTTATATATTCCATTGCATGTGTATTTATTTGTTTAGTATATCATAGCAAGCAAATATAAATAATTGCAAATGCAATTTATGCGTTTTTCTTTTCTGCTGATCGACAACTTATAGAACAATGACTTCTCCTTCTACTCTCATTTGCCTATTAACTGCCTCATTACCATAGACGTACAAACATAAAAAGCAGCGCAATTTAATATTTTTCTTTTGTGCCAACGTTTAACAAATTTGTTGGTAATTTCTGTGCTTTCCAGGCGTTAACAGCTGTTTTGATGTACAGAAAAGGTACGACTTCAGACGTCACCAAAAAGGGTGTCGAGTAAACAGAAAATATAGACGTCGGAAATCAAAGAAAATACCAAAGCGAGCAAAGCTTTGTCAACGGCGGCGTCACTTACGTTTTTTTTTTCGTACGTCTATCGAAATGAGGCACGAATTGATCGAAAAAGCAGCTTCCGATGAATTTTCTGAAGACCGTTATCGAAATGATCGAAAGCGTAAAGCGTTCAAAGTTTAAGCGGATCCAGTACGGAGACGGGTTGAACTTCAAATGAATGAGGTTCTCAAAAAATAGAATCACGAAAAGTACAAAGTTGAAAAGCAGCCGATCATGAGGGTCCTAATAGGACGACAACAGCAGCAGAATATGAAGCATGGAAGGAATCATGCGGAACAAATGGATCGGTAGAATAGCGAATGACTGGACAAACCGAGGCAAATTAACATTCCCTTCGGTTTGGTAAAACTGAGACACGATATCTGAAACAAACGTGGCTTCAGAAAAAAAGAGGAAGAAGAGGAATAGAGGAAGAAAGTTATACATTAATATTAAAATTAGTTTAACTATTTTAAACATAATAAACTACTAATGAATGCAGTGTGGCATATTTTATAGAAATCAATAAATATAAAAGAATACCACATACGTAAAAATATTTTTTTTAGGTAATAAAATTTCAGTTTGAGCAATCAACACTTTATTGTCTGAAACACATTTGAAACAGTTTATTTCTCGAATATAAAATTTTTTATATGTATAGATATTTATATATATGTACACAAGAAAATAACGAAAAGATAATGGGGAAAATATTTAGAATTGCATATATGATTAAGATTTCAAATTCTCCCTCCTTTTACGTACGTATTTTTCGTATTTCGCAAATATTTCATTTTTAAAGATGTTATTTTGTTGCTCGCGCCATGCTGACCTTGAATGTTTTTGTTGCAGGCCCCAGTGACATGTGAATATTGGTGACAAAACTTAAAAATCATAACCAGCAATATACATTTCGTAAACCTGAAATTTTTTCATTAACGTTTTTTCAAATACAAAATAAGAAATATAAACTAATATTAAAATACTTAGCTGGGAGTTTCTTGTAAAGCCATATCCCAAGAAGCGTTCATCATAGGCCGGTACAATATCTAGAGCTACGTAGAAAGGTTCATACATGAATTCTAAGTTTGATACAGTGTGACTTATATGGATTTCCTTTTCTTCCGAATAGCTATTTGATTGCCATCTGAAATAGTATAGAAGTTTAAAAGCTATTTACTCCAACAAATCTATAAATCTTCAGCGTATGACTAATTTTTCTGCTTCCCCGATGAGGGTTGATTTCAAATACCACATTTTCTGAATTTTAGGCAGTGGTTTGAAGTCGATTAGTTCCCGAAAGATGTCGTAAAATTGCTTCCATTTGAGACAGTTGCCGTCGAACTGAGGCAAGGTAACCTTTGGTAAGTTATTGATTGAAGGTTCACAGCCGGATGACGACGTCTCTGTATTCGAGTCTCCCATTGTTTGAATCTTTAGAAGTTGCTCGTTGTGTTTTCATTCAAGACCTTCTTAATCATGTTGTTGATGACAGTAATAAGGACTGATTGTTTTCGAATCATTTTTGTTGCTATGCCCTGTCGACGTCGTGCTGGCTCCTGGCCTTGTGACTCAGAATTGATGCTCTGTTTCGACAGGGCTCCGCCCGGGTCAGTTGCGCATTTTTTGCTTGCCAAAGTTGCTATGGCAGCCTTGATGTCTTGCTGGATATCTTCCCGGGCTTGATGATATTTTCCTTCGATCACTCCGTGAAGGTTCTGCCGGAAATACAGATGCTCTTTCGCGACCTCTGGATGCTTTCGTAGAGTATCGACGGCTTGTTGAAACTTGGTCCATAATTCATCCAATTCTAATTTCCTCTTTAGGTAATCTGGCGTTTTACTTTCCTTGGGCGCCTTCTTGATGTTGGAGATTGCCTTCTGCAGAGTGACATCCAGCTCATCCTGCTGGGCCACCAAGTCGATGAATTGCTCCATATTCCGGTTGATTCGGACGATTTGTTGCCAAGATCGTGAATGTGATCACGTCGGGCTCACCAAAAAATATGTTTATTTTTATCCCAAAATTGGTTACTACTTCTGGCACTTGACCCGAAGTAGTTTAAGGGAATGAATATTTGCTTACTTTTGTTCTGGCACTTAAACGAACCAAATATTTGAACTAAATCACACTGCTAACCAAACTAAACTGCACTCTTTCATGGTTTGAACTTGAGAGCCCTTTAATATTGAAAATATTACAATTTATAGTAGTTTCACATATACATAGTCTAATATTTCTTATGTGTTGGGTTTTGGTGTTTTCCAAATTCCGTTCCCATGAAGGTAAATGCATGTACAAATTTTGTTCCCATCACTTAATTATATAAAGATAAGACGAAATCTAATACCGCAAGGTGGAGACAGAGCGTCAACAACGCAGTCTCGAGTTAGAAATTTTGATGGCAGCGGTGCTGCTGCATGTTTCAAGCGATTCGCAGACAGCTTCTCACAAATAAACCAAAACGCTGACCATTGCATTCATGGTCAAGGCAAATAAATATAAATACAATAAATATCTAACTTTGGGAACTAAACTCAACAAATTCATTAGTTAATATATTAAGTTTTAGTATTGATACATCTGCACCGGTGTCTATTATAAATTTTATAAAATCTTATCTTTGTACTTAATATTGATGTGATTGCTGGCATAATTTTTGTTATGTAAGTTAAGAATTTGTTTAATTAGCCCTGGTCTACCTGAACTATATTTTCTCTCATGGTAGCCGGGTTTTATCGTTTTTTGAGTCTTGGTTTATGTAATTTATCCTTCTCCTGTGGTTATTGTAGTTATTTTTACAATTTTGATGTCTAAAGTTATTATTATTTCTAAAGTTATTATTGTTATTCGTATTGGTGTGGTTTCTGTTGTAATTGTTGTAGTTATTATTCATGTTTCGATTATTATTTATTTGATTATTGCTGTTATTGTAATTGTCTCTATAGTTGTGGCGTCTGTTGTTGAAATTGTTGTATCTGTAATTGTTTTGGTTCCTGAAATGTGAGTTTGTTTGTCCATAGTTTTGGTTACGTCTGTATGTTAAGATTTTGTAGCTGTCCGTTTCTACTATCTCTTCTGCCATGCTCACGGCCTCACTAAATGTTTTGTCTCTACTCGCATTTATGGTTTGTTTTATTGTTTGGCAATTTATGCTATTCTTAAATGTGTTGAAAGCAATTATGTCGTTAGACCCAAGTATAACTTGACTATGCGAGTCTCCTAGTTCTGAAATTTGTATATTATTTAGTTCAGAAATTAGTGAAGTTATTTCGCCACTGTGAGCTGTTATTGTCCTAGCGCCTTGTTAAAGATGTATCAGTTTTTCGTAAATGCTGTTTGCTGTTTTTGTGGGTCTGAAAATTGATTTTAGCTTGTTGATTAATTGTGTTGTGTTTTCAATTTTTTCACCTAAACCAATTTTGTTTTTTACTTCAATAGGAATGCGCTTATCTATTATAAAATTGCAAAAGGAAAGGTTATGGTCCTGTGGTACGGTTTTTGATATTAGTTCCACTAGTCCTATGAATTTTGGGAATTCGTTCCGCTGACCAGAGAATTCTGGCACCTCTTTTATATATGTTATGATGTCAAAGGTCGTCATTGTGAGGAATTGTTTTATTTTGTCTGTATATTGTTTAAAATTGTTGATGAGTAAATGTTCTGTTTTTTCTGTTGTTGGTAATTCCTTTTTAAACGCTGTTTTTAACTCGTCTAGGTATGATATTAATGTATCTTTATATTTCTCTGTGCATTTTCTATTGGGGCTTTTTTAAAGTTCGAAAGTATTCGTTTGAGTTCATCAAAAATCTGTTCTATTTAAAATTTCTTATTGTATTTTTGTGACGTTATTTTATTTACACATTATGTAGTTGTGCAGTGCTAATATGTTTTTTTGTATAATTTTTATAGTATTTTTGTATTTTATATAATGCAAAGATTCCTACGACTACAATTATAGTTATCAATAAGTAGTCGCCTTTACACGTAATATAATTTATGAGAACGTTGTTCTCTGTGTTGCTTTCATTTATAATCTTTGAATTCGTTTTACCCATTGTGTTTATAATTTTTCTATTCTTCTTTTATTGTAATATATATAATTGATTAACTAATCTATTTGCCTTCTTTATTAATTCTTTATGTTGTCTGCCCATATGCGTTTCTATCTTTAGATTTATAGTATTAACTGCTTTTTACATATAAAACAATACGTATACATGATGTCCCTAATTTATATTATTTGTTCTTAAAGATTTGATTTGTGTTTTATGTTGCATATGTTTTTTGTTAGTTTCTAAGTTTAAATCTTTATAAAGCAACGCCAGTGTTTTTCTTTGGCTAAAGGCTTTTCCATTTGTCAAATATTTTGTTTACTTAGTATTTTTGTATTTTATATAATGCAAAGATTCCTACGACTACAATTATAGTTATCAATAAGTAGTCGCCTTTACACGTAATATAATTTATGAGAACGTTGTTCTCTGTGTTGCTTTCATTTATAATCTTTGAATTCGTTTTACCCATTGTGTTTATAATTTTTCTATTCTTCTTTTATTGTAATATATATAATTGATTAACTAATCTATTTGCCTTCTTTATTAATTCTTTATGTTGTCTGCCCATATGCGTTTCTATCTTTAGATTTATAGTATTAACTGCTTTTTACATATAAAACAATACGTATACATGATGTCCCTAATTTATATTATTTGTTCTTAAAGATTTGATTTGTGTTTTATGTTGCATATGTTTTTTGTTAGTTTCTAAGTTTAAATCTTTATAAAGCAACGCCAGTGTTTTTCTTTGGCTAAAGGCTTTTCCATTTGTCAAATATTTTGTTTACTTCCATTTTAGATGGAGCCGTTAGTTCAATGTTTTCATCGTCAGTTTCGAATCCGCAGGATCGCCATGTGGTGGACGTATCGTCCTGCTGGTTCATCTAAACAGACATTTTAAAGTTTATCTTTATCCCTATGTGTTTGTGTATACCTTTTTATTAGCTTAGCGGTTAGGCTCCGCAGATTAGTTAGGCAAGCAGATGTTGCCGAATTAAATGAGGATGAAAGCGAAGGCGATCGTGTATCGCCAAATTATTCGCTTGATCGTCAGTTTCGAATCCGCAGGATCGCCATGTGGTGGACGTATCGTCCTGCTGGTTCATCTAAACAGACATTTTAAAGTTTATCTTTATCCCTATGTGTTTGTGTATACCTTTTTATTAGCTTAGCGTTTAGGCTCCGCAGATTAGTTAGGCAAGCAGATGTTGCCGAATTAAATGAGGATGAAAGAGAAGGCGATCGTGTATCGCCAAATTATTCGCTTGTAAATCACACAATGCAATTGTAGGCTTACTAATTCATTGTCTTTATTTAAAATTTACACAATCTTATATACTAAAATTTCTTATTCTGACTTCGAAAAATATCCTATGTTCGACACTTTTCATTGGTGATCGCCAAAATAGTTGACGATCACATGTGTCGCAATCTAATTCTTATTTTTATTTTTACTCTTTTTCTTCACATTCCACCACGGCCTTGCACTTGTCTTGGGCTCTAAGTTAAAGTGCGTTGCTTGCACATTTGTTGCAGCGCTACAACAAACACACGTTGTGTTGCGGCGGCACAACAAACACACAGCGAGCGGTCGTCGCACACGATGGCTCAATTTACGTTCTCGAGTGGATGACCCAAAGACTGTTTACGGAAGGCAATTTTTAAAACGAATTATCATTTTCCTGTGCAGAGGTGGGCATGACCATTGTATGTTTATGGCACGCACTACAAAATTGCAATGCTAGTAGATGTTCTTGATTATCCGTTATACGGTCTATGGTTGCTGACATCTGCTCAGAGTAGTTGGAATCTAAAACTCCAAAAAGTGTACTGGCGATATTGCCAATCAGATATACTGCTCCTCTCCTTTTTCGTCTCGTTCTCATTATTTTATTGTTGGACTGCAGTTGATCAAGATTTAGAGGAATTGATTCTTTAGCGAATTATAATTTCTACAATTATTCATATTTTGGCTTAGTCTGCTTATCGCTGCTGTTCCTCCTTTAAAGGGGTCTAAACTAATTTTCAGGCATTTGATATCGAAAAAGCCGATTAGATTCTAATCAGCAGTCGTTGGCTTCAGGGTTCCCAATCCTTCGAAATGAATCCCTGCTATCGAGTCATATCTTCTTACGGAGAATGGCGCAGTTATTGCATTATACTATTATATGCCTACATTATTTTCATATACATATATTCTTATTCTTATTTGCATATTTGGGGTACATGTTTTTGTTTTAAAATAATATACATATATTTAAAATTGTGTTTAATTTAATATGTAATCTGTTTTGTGTTACATACTCTTTCTTATATAGTGAGGTGCTTTTTAAATATTTTCAATATTGTGTAAAGTGTGTAATATATGATTTATCCTTCATATATTCTATTTTATGTGTATTTATTTGTTTATTACAAGTAATTGCAAATGCAATTTGCATTTGTTGTTCTTTTAACTTATAACTTCATCAAATTTTCTATACTTTGGCTTTAATAAGTATATTGCCTGGAAACTAAAAATAAACATTGAGTCTGTGTCAATGCAAGTTAAGTGTATCTTATTATAATATATTCAATAAAGTCCATTCCCTTTCTGCAACAGCATCTTACGATTATCTATTTTGAATTCATAGATATCTAAAAAAGTGAAATTTTAATATTTCTTCAATTTTTATATTGTTAACTTTCCACTATATACTTAGTTATTGTTCTGTTGTTGTTTATTATTTTTGTTTATATATAATTATTATTTATTATTATCAGTGGAATACTCTAACTTGTTTTACCCTAGTTTAATTATTCTACAATTTAAGTAAATTGTTGTCATAGTTGTAATAGGACTCTTGATGCTTACTACTTTGTATGGTCCTATCAATATTGCAGAGAATTTATTGCCAGATTATAACAATGTGAAATGTAAATAAAGGAAGACAAACATTTTTGTTTTTCGATTTTCTCAGGCAATTTTTAAGATAGACACTTCATTGGAGTATCAAAATGCGCGCAAATATATCCTCATTCCAACTGGCCTGTTGTCATCTCCAAGAAATCGCGTCTTCATAGCTAGCATCGCAAATTTCCAAAAAATAGGTTTACCTGGGCTTCTATGTGGAATATCTCCAGAATTAAACTAGCTAAATCAAAAATTTTTGGGCTCAAACGTGCAGAAATATATTCCCTTTAAGATAGCGTATGTGCAATCAGATGTTTAAACCATAGATTAGTAGATGGGGCACTCGAAAATGTCTCTTATACACTAATGCATTTTGTCTGGAATAGCACTGATACAATGAAAGAAAACTTTGATTCGCTGCAAAAAAAGTGTAGCCTCGCCGTGAAAAAGTGTAGCCTCCCCGTAAAATAATGTAGCCTCGCCGCAAAATGCAGACGGTAATCAAAACTTTTTTGTTATAAATACACAATTATGCGCCTAATTGCGAAAATATTTTAGAACGATGTTAGCAGAATAGTAAAATGAAACTGAATACAAATTTTTACAAAATAGTTGGAAATTATGCGTTATTGGCTTAGTTGGGGCTCTAAAACGCTTTAGCACCTACGGTTGCACTGTTAAGAAATCGTACACATTGATTGATAAAGAAACAAGAACAACAATGTGGTACTTCTCACGTTTTGTATACGTGAGTTCAACATACCAAACAGTCAAATGTCAAACCGATATTTTGAACCGGCGAATAGCGATTGTGACATCTAATAAACTATGGTTTAAACGTTCTGTAAATTTTTTAACATTTTTTTTTAGCTTTTCTACATAAAATCAGAATGAGATGGGTTGTTTTTTTACTTGATTCTTTATTCTGTACATGTGTACTATGAAACTGCAAAAAAATTACTTTTGTAGGTGCAGCAGGAAGTCTAGTAGAAGCGTCGGAAGCCGCGAACACATTTTATTGAATATCAGGAAAACGAAACTAAAATTTTACGGATAGCTAATAATATGCAATCTATCATTATACTTATACAAAAATATAGAATAGTTATAATTTAATATATCTTTTGTTAGTCTCTAGATGTTTTAAAAAACAAAAATTAAGTTACAAAAAAAACATCATGTCATAATAATCAAACATAGAATTGGAAAAATTGAATTCAAACTAGTAAAGGTGTTGTCTACAACCGGGCTGTAGCCGAAATACCCTACACCTTAAAGCTGCATATATACTCGTATATATATTTAGAAGTGGTGCGATATAATATACTCGTATATATATACAATATATATATTATATATGTAATAATGAATATACAATATATATATAATAATAATAATAATAATAATAATTATATCGCACCACTTCTAAAAGGCAAAACTTTATACTCCTATGAAATTTCTACAACTATGCCGTCATGATAGCTGTATGCTGTTTCATAAGTGAAAGCATAAGGAGGCGTGGCCCGCCCATTTTTCCCAACAGAATATTATTGGTTCACAAACTACAATATTATGTACACCATTATTCAGGAAACTTATATACTTTTCAATACAATCCATGTAAAACCCTACATGACCTATGTAAACTAAAAGTGGAGGATCTGCCCATATTCGGCATATTAACTGGAAGCATTAGTCTAAACCTACATATTAAATTTTCTTGTTTTCTCTCAAAAAGTGATGCTGATATGGCCTTTTTAATAAGCAAACGGAGGTACCTGCACTCTCGATATAAAAAGTAGGCGTGGTCCTTGGGCGATTTTGCCCATTTTCAATGCGAAACACCCCAACACAGCAACGAATATTTTTGCCAAATTTCATTTTGAAATCTTAATCCGTTCTCCTGTGATCGTGATTTCAACGGACAGACGGACGGACAGACATCGTTATTTCAATTTTGGTGGTGATGCTGATGAAGAATATATGTACTTTTCCATACCTATCTTGTCTAGTTCTATGCGTTACACACTCCGGTAGAAAGTGAATATACCCTCAACCTTAAGGTGTAGGGTATAAAACCGAAGTAATAACGAAATAATAACAATAATAATTGGCGAAAACTACGAGTTATAACCATTGTGTCGGATTAGAGTAGAAGAATTTTTATATGGTTTTTGAATACGAATGAAATGAATGAATTTTATGCGGTTTTATTAATCTTCTGTGGTTACCGCCGTACATTGTCCACTGGCTGTATACGGCGGTGATCCGGCCGATTCTCACCTACGGCTGTCTTGTGTGGTGGCAAGCGGTACAGAAGGGCAGCAATCTAAAAACCTTAAGTAAGGTTCAGAGATGTGCAGCTAGATGTATCACAGGATCTCCTAGGAGCACACCACAAGCGGGACTGGACATGATACTTCATATCCTTCCCCTTGATAAGTTCATTCTGGGTTCGGCGAGGAAGAGTTTCCTAAGGCTGAAAGGCCTCAGCCTATGCACGGAATCTTGGATTGGACATGGGAGTGTGCTGAAATTTTTGAAGCAAGTGGGAAAAGACCCGCGGATTGATTTGACCGGTCACACGGACTATATTCTCCCGAGGTTGACTTTTGACGGAATACCGGAGGTGATCTTTCCCCGCAGAGAGGAATGGTCATTAGGCCAAGAACCTCTAGGGGGCATCGACTTTTACACCGATGGTTCCAAGACCGAAGAGGGTAAGGGTGCAGGCTTCTACTCCAGCATACTGCAGGCACAGCGATCGTATAGATTGCCAAATGACTGCAGTGTGTTTCAAGCCGAAGTATTCGCCATAGAAAGGGCTGCTAACTTTGTCATCGAAGAGGCGATATTCAATAAGAACATCAACTTCTTTGTCGACAGCCAGGCGGCCCTGAAAGCAATATGTGCGGTGGAAGTGAAGTCCAAAATTGTCTTGAAGTGTAGGGAAAGGCTTGGGAGCCTTTTAAGAGACAACACAATGAAAATCTGCTGTGTTCCAGGGCACTCAAATATTGAGGGCAATGAGCTGGCGGACCGCCTTGCCAAAACTGGAGCCTCACTGGAGCACCACACGACAGTCGCCTCAGTGTATGTCCCAATGGGGCATCTAAAACGAACCATTGAAATCATAGTCATGGGTGACGCAAATCGCACCTGGGTAAACAGGTCACATTGCAACAATACCAGACTACTATGGCATGGGTTGAACTGGAGTAAGTCGAAGGCACTGCTCTCACTTTCGAGAGACCAACTTTGTCTTGCGACAGGAGTGATAACGGGACACTGCCCGGTCGGAAATATGGTGTCTAGGTGGAGACCTGGCACCGTAATTGACCATTGCAGGTGCTGCGATGACACCGATGAGGAAGAGACTGTGCTCCACTTGCTCTGTCAGTGCCCGGCTCTTCACTACCGCCGACTCCAATCAACAGGAACTGGCTTTCTGAAAGACTCGGGTCTGGCGGAACTACCGATCGTCAGTCTACTGAAACTCATCATGAGCACCAAGTACGCCTTCTCCAGACCCATCCCCGACTAAGTACAACGTCGGTGGGGGGGGGGGGGGGTCGCTGGTAGAGTGACGGACATAAGTAGTCAGCGGTTCCCACACCACACTCTACCCCTATACTTTTCCCATATCCCTATACACCTACAAGGGCTACTACAATGGGCCTTTTTAGGCCTCGGTGAAATTGGTCGACCTGGCCACATCCCCTTCTAACCTAACCTAACCTAACCTATTAATCTTCTGTGAGGGTATATTCACTTTCTACCGGAGTGTGTAACGCATAGATAATTTAATATCTTTATAATTAAATATCTTGCTTTGTCTAAGCATGTGATCGATAGGTGTCGCTGTGTAACCGCGGATGACGGATAGAT
Organism: Thecophora atra; assembly: GCA_937620795.1. Classification (NCBI taxonomy): domain Eukaryota; kingdom Metazoa; phylum Arthropoda; class Insecta; order Diptera; family Conopidae; genus Thecophora; species Thecophora atra. The sequence continues at coordinate 36,172,964 of OW569399.1, forward strand.
GTCTCTGCTACAGTCTCCCCCTTTGACATACTAGGCTCGGCCCGAGAGTAGTTCAATACTAGAAATTTGTATCTTCTTCTTCGGTCTTCCTCGTCTCTTTATTGGGTGTATTGGAATAGGATCTTCTTTCGAATAAATACCTCGATATGGAGTCAATGCTGAGGCGTGGTACGCTCCAAGCGGCATCTTTAGATTTGTAGTTGAAGAGATTTCGTATGCAGTATTGCCGACCTTCTTAGTGACTATGTAAGGCCCGTCACGTTTTGCTACAAATTTGGAAGTGACACCATGAGCTGTGTTACTAAGTACATGCGTGGTGACTAGAACCTTCGCACCGATATCAAAAACATTTTGAGGTCTTCTATGTTGATCTGCTGCTATCTTGTTCCGATCTTGCATTTGATGTTCCATTTCCCTTGCGTTTTTAAATACCCAAGACAGTTTTTGAAGATAGGGAGTTATTTCCGGTATAAAATTTTCTTTCTCGACTATTTCTTCAACATCCCGTTTTACATCATCTAAGGTTCGAAGTTCTCTTCCAAATGTTAGAAAAGACGCAGAAAATCCAGTGCTTTGACATTTAGCAGTATTCATTGCAAATCTAATAGACACTGTTTCCATGTATTGTGATTATTCTGGACGATAATGGAGAGTTGAGTTTTTAGATCGCGATTTTTCCTTTCTACTGGGTCGGCTTGCGGATAATAAACAGGAATGAATTGCTGCTGAGTTTCTAAGCAATATGTAACCTTTTGCATTATGCTTGATATGAACTGGGTTCCATTGTCTGTTTTTAGACGACGCGGCATACCATATCGCATGAATATTTCATCAATCAAAGTTTTTGCACACGCTTCTGCTGTGTCTTCTTTAAGAGGAAAAATTTCTATCCAGCGACTTGCAACGTCTTCAACGATAAGAATCCATTGGAAACCTTCCAGTTCCAGTAGTAGTCGACTAGCGTACTCTATGGGATGCTCATTTTTCCCCTCCCCCTGGAAAAAGACTGCTCCCAATGCATAGCTGCTAGCATCAGTTTTAAGTATGTATGACATATTATCCTGCGCTTGCTTCAAGATTGTTGGTGATGTAAGTAATTCCTTCAGTGTACTGAAAGCCTTTTTCTGTGCATTATCCCAATGCCATATTGCATTTTTCTTCGTTAGATCGGTCAGAGGTTTCGCTATTTCTGCGTATCCTTCAATAAATCTTCGATACCATGCACACGTTTGGACAAACGAAATCAGTTGCTTCAAATTTTTAGGCATAGGGCGTTGCCGTATTGCCTCCACTTTTTCTAAGTCTACGGAAATCCCATTGGGTGTAAGTATATGACCAAGAAATTTTACGTGTGAGCAACAAAAACGACATTTTCCATTATTTACTCGCAGGTTGAATTTTTAGAGACTCTCGAAGACCATATTCAAGTCGTCTAAATGTTTTTCGAAAGTTGGGGAGCATAATATTAAATCGTCTAAGTATGCTAATAGCTGAACATTGACAAGAGTTGCTTTAAATCGGTCTATAATGCGCTGAAAAGTTGCGGGTGCGTTTGTTAACCCTAATGGCATTCTCTTAAACCAAATTGTTCCAAAAGGGGTGATTACACACGTCTTATCTCTGTCGTCTTCTGCTACTTTTATTTGATAGTAGCCACTTTGTAGATCTAGTGTCGTCATGAAAACAGAACTTTTGGCCGCATGCAGTAAGTCATCCATTCTTAGCAACGCATACCTATCTGGTATGGAAATGGCATTTAGCTTCCTATAATCGACGCAAACACGTATTCCGCCACCTTTCTTCGGAACCATTACTACTGGTGACGCCCAAGCTGAGTCACATTCCTCAATTATGTCAGCATGCAACATTTTGTCTATTTCAGATTTTAGATCTCTAATTCTGGCAAATGAAAGTCTGTATGCTGAAGATGTGATTGGCTGTTGTGTTCCAGTATCAATCTTGTGAACTGCATATGATGTTGGCTCACCTAGGGGACCGAAAACTTCGCTGTGTTTTTGCAGAAAACCATCAAGCTGTTCCTTCTGACCTCGAGTTAGCACTCTGGCATATGATTCCTTTAAAATTTTGAAATCGCGTGTATACAGTGGCGTAAATATTGATTCGATATACTCGTCTGCTGCGCTTCTACGCATTTTACCATTGAAGAGTCCTTTATCTGATTTTCTATCAGGAGTTACTGAATTTGTCGGCAGTGCATCCTTAAATATGTGCTGGACTGAATTTGGAGAGTAATCGCTTACGGATGTGACGTCAGGACCAAAATATTCAAATTCCAAAATGTGAATATCGTCGCTAACTGTCACTTCGATTTTCTGTTGTTTTTCAGTATTTTTAATGAACTCGACTGGCTTACGTTTAATATTTGTGTGAACCACTTTAATTTCTTCTAACAAATTTAATTGCACTGGGGCGTTTGCCACAAAATCGAATTGCTGCACTGGGTTACTTTCGAAGTACCAATAACGTTGTGCCATATTCAGTACCATACCGACTTCTTCCATGAAATCAGCACCAATAAGTGTACGATTTCGTTCTGCTTCTAGCAAGACAATAAACTTTATATTTAAACATCTACCGCCTATTACTATTTTGGAAGTTGTGGTCATGCAATCTTTTGTAGCTGAACTTCCGCCAGCCAGCGTGATTTCGCATTTCACTTGCTCAAATATGCATCCTTTTTGGTCCATTATTCGTTTAAGGTTTGCACTTGCGACACTTGTTCATGCACCAGTATCCAAATAGCCTTGGCCCGGCACACCAAACAATTGAATATTTACTACAGGCACACTGCGTCCTAGAACTGTTGGTAACATAGAGTTAAATTGCGCTACGTTTGTGCTTTCGCGCGACTTTGCTTTACAATTAGAGCAATTTGCGCGCGTTACTCCTGGAGCATCGCACCCATAGCAAGCAAACTTTGGCTTCGTCACGACAGCCTGGGCAATTAAAGCTTCCTGAGCTTCTTTCTCAAGGGCTTCCGCCTTTTTGAAACATTTATCTTGTAAATGACCCTTCTTTCTGGAAAAACTACAACGAACTGGACCACTTTGCTGACTTCCTGTAGCCGTGTTCACAGTCTGAATGCGTTCAGCTAAAATATGTTGTACTTCGCGAGCTTCGCTCAATAATTCATCAAAGTTTTTAATTTTCTCTCTCGATATTCTATCACGCACTTGTGAATAGAGCATTCCAAATAACATGTCAATTTGCTGCGATTCACTTGGTGCAGTTTTTAATTGAGCAAAGAGCGCACGTTTTTTCCGCACAAAATTGTTGATTGGCTCGCCTTTTTGCCGTTTGTCCTCAAAAATTTCGACATACACTCCCCATGACGGTTTTGGTGGACAGAATGCCTCACTTAACATACGTGTTACATCTGCAAATGTTCTAACTCCATTTTTAATTCCAGACCACCATTGGCATACCCTCAATTCCATCTTGATCAGAAACTTTCTCCACTACTTCAAAAGTAGAAATGGCAATAAATTCGTTTACGCGTGCTGGATTACGTTCGCCTCTGAAACGTGCCGTGCATGTGCTGAAGGTGCCACTTCTCTTATTGGAGTTTGATACCACCTGCATCAGACGATCAAATTGTTCTGCTGTGAACATCGCCATTTTAGATTTAGTGTCACTACTTCTTAAGAAATAAGCCACGATGTTGGGCGCCAATGTAGAATTACTTTATTTGAATTACAGATGCTCTGTAGTTTAGTATAATTACGATCGATCGAACTCTCATTGGAGTTTGATACCACTTGCATCAGACGATCAAATTGTTCTGCTGTGAACATTGCCATTTTAGATTTAGTGTCACTACTTCTTAAGAAATAAGCCACGATGTTGGCCGCCAATATAGAATTACTTTATTTGAATTAAAGATGCTCTGTAGTTTAGTATAATTAACGATGAGTACAATATTTCTGCAATATGAATGTAGTGAAATCAAAATGGCGGTGCTCGCTCTGTCTTTCTCGCTCGCTGAAGGTTCGCACAAAAGTGAAGTTGCTCAGACACAGAAGTTGTGCTTATCTTCGGCGAGGGCGTCTGGAAGGACAGAGAGAGCTAGCTATGTATAATACTTTATAATTAAATATCTTGCTTTGTCTAAGCAAGTGATCGATAGGTGTCGCTGTGTAACCGCGAATGACGGATAGATGTCTCTGCTACAAAAGTATATAAGTTTCCTGAATAATGGTGTACATAACATTGTAGTTTGTGAACCAATAATATTCTGTTGGAAAAAAATGGGCGGTCCACGCCTCCTTTTTACCCATCCACCCGGTATTGCAATATATTTGTATACCCTACACCTAAATTTTGAAAGTAAACGCACTTAGTACCGGTGTTTGTAACGCACAGAAATAGTTAAGCAGCTATAATTATAGTTTATCTTATATATCTTATATATACGAATATACATATATGCAGCTTTAAGGTGTAGGGTATTTCGGCTACAGCCTGGCTGTAGACAACACCTTTACTAGTTGGTATTAAAATTGTTTTGACAGCAAATTAAGGTTTATAAATGTGGAAAAAATAATATAAATTATAAATTTTTTTATTTGCTTGGGGAATAATTTACTGGTCGAATTCCACGTATTTATCGCCTATTGACTATAAATGAACTTCCGGCAAATTTTTATCTAAATGTATCTTTATGTCGTGATTTTTATAAATCTTCAAATCACGGTACTCATAGAGGCTAGCATTAAAAGTGTTTTAAGCGTTTGTTTGCTCTTTTTCTTTTTCTTGTTTTTATCTGTTACTTTTAGATTATAGTTAGTATTAAGTTTAACATTGTACATAGTTAGTTTTAAATCTATTATTTTAGGAGTTGTACCTCCAAACATGTTAGCTTCGGGAGCAAAAGTGATCTCCTTTTATGTTATTAAAATCTTTAATTTGACCTTGTCATCCTTAAGTCTGATACTGATGTATATTCATGTTTTATAGATAATACATTATAGTCTTTAATTGTAACACTTTGTTAATTGAATTACTTGTTCTTATACTGTTATTATACTGTTGTATAGATCTATAAAAATTTTTAATTTAGTTTTCCTAAATTTCAGGAATCTTAAATGCTCTTACTTATACGCTGAAGATTTATAGATTTGTTGGAGTAAATAGCTTTTAAACTTCTATACTATTTCAGATGGCAATCAAATAGCTATTCGGAAGAAAACGAAATCCATATAAGTCACACTGTATCAAACTTTGAATTCATGTATGAACCTTTCTACGTAGCTCTAGATATTGTACCGGCCTATGATGAACGCTTCTTGGGATATGGCTTTACAAGAAACTCCCAGGTAAGTATTTTAATATTAGTTTATATTTTGTATTTGAAAAAAAGTTAATGAAAAAATTTCAGGTTTACGAAATGTATATTGCTGGTTATGATTTTTATGTTTTGTCACCAATATTCACATGTCACTGGGGCCTGCAACAAAAACATTCAAGGTCAGCATGGCGCGAGCAACAAAATAACATTAACAGAAAGAGATTTGAAATCTTTAAAAATGAAATATTTGCGAAATACGAAAAATACGTACGTAAAAGGAAGGAGAATTTGAAATCTTAATCATTTATGAAATTCTAAATATTTTCCCCATTATCTTTTCGTTATTTTCTTGTGTACATATATATAAATATCTATACATATAAAAAATTTTATATCCGAGAAATAAACTGCTTCAAATGTGTTTCAGACAATAAAGTGTTGATTGCTCAAACTGAAATTTTATTACCTAAAAAAAATATTTTTACGTATGTGGTATTCTTTTATATTTATTGATTTCTATAAAATATGCCACACATATTCGCTATCCTACCGATCCATTTGTTCCGCATGATTCCTTCCATCCTTCATATTCTGCTGCTGTTGTCGTCCTACTAGGACCCTCATGATCGGCTACTTTTCAACTTTGTACTTTTCGTGATTCTATTTTTTCAGTACCTCATTCATTTGAACTTCAACCCGTCTCCGTACTGGATCCGCTTAAACTTTGAACGCTTTACGCTTTCGATCATTTCGATAACGGTCTTCAGAAAATTCATCAAAAGCAGCTTTTTCGATCAATTCGTCTCATTTAGTAATACCTTTCATACGCATTTCGCAACCTTTTTGAATTTGAAACGCTGAAAGTTGAGTACTTCATGTGGGAGCATTGTTTATGTAATGTTCAATGTGATCGTTCAGAGAGCGGATTCTCGCACGATTTGCAGTGCCAAAAGTTTTCATTTTGGACAACGGCGTGCAATTTACAAGCATGGCATTCAAACGTTTTGCGAAGTCGCTTGGCATACAGCATCGCTTCACGGCATCGTATACACCTCAGGAGAACGCGACGGAGCACACCGACCGGACCAGTAAAACAATGCTGTTTCAGTATACTTGGCCCAGCAGACCAAGAGGGAAGAACTGCTGTCGGAGTTTCGCCTCGCCTATAATACTAGCTAATCCGAAACGACCGGAATCAGCCCTGCGTTTTTGGTGCAGGGCAGGGAGATACGCTTTCCAAAGGCACTCTTTGACCGTGGAATTTCGGGTACTGAACGTGAGGTAAGGTGCCGAATGGAACACGCGGAACGTATGAAAAAAGCTTTTCGCTATAACGAGGGAAAACATGCAGCAGGCGGCAAAGACACAGGCCAAACATTACAACCTGAGTCAGGAGGCCTGGCGACAAGCGAAAACGAACAGCGCACCTAACGGAACTAAAGCTTTTCCAACAGGTTGCACGGTAGCGCGACAATCATAAAACTTGGTCACCCAACAGAAGCACCGGCACCCAGCCAACAAAGTGCAGTCAGTCTCTCCCCACCCAACGCTTGCGCTGAATGTGACCGACGTCACATTCACGGAGAACAGCACGATCAGTTGAAGATCGTGCTGTTCAGATCGCGATCGAAGAAGGATGCCAAATGTAAAGGCCACTGACAACCCGAATGATGACGTCGAATCGGTAGCTGAGGACGGCGAATCAGAATCTGAGGAATCGTTCAGCGACATCACCATATCCGATGCCGAGAAGCCAAGACCCTCAGAGGTAAGCTGTAGAGGTTTAAAGGACCAGGAACTAGTCGCTAGCCACGGCTACATCCAGCAAATAGAGGTGCTGACAATCGTCAAAACTGTACTGGATCCGACTGTGGACAGAAGAATGTGTGACCGAAAAGAATTGCGGTCACTGAGCCTGCGCCTAGCCAACAAGGCGCAACAGGCGCCGCGGTCCGCACTGTCAAATGTAGCCGAAACACTAGTCACCGACGATCCCGAAGGCCGAGGGTAATCGATCGGCGTAATGGTGCCAGCCGTAGCAGGAGAAGGTCCCTCAGAGGCAGAGAAAATGTCAGATGAAGAGGACATCGCTCAGATCGTAAACGAGTTCCACGACGAATCCATCCCGGAGCTGGAATTGTGAGGAAACTAACCCGACTTCGAAACATCCACCAACGCCGACCCAGCTGAAATTATACCAACCATCGAACAGGGGGCAGCGCTGATCCTTTCCAATCGAAATCCCGGACAGCGGGTGAAAGTTCTTCGCACGATCGCAGATGAGACATACCGCGTCCAGGTCACCAGGTTCGGAGCAGTCTCATGGCGTCTTGTTTTCAAGCCGGAGTAGGGGGATAGTGTGAAGACGAAATCCGCCAGGCCGCAAGCAAGAGAGGCTGCTCGGCGAAAAGAACTTTTGGCGTAAACAATGAGCATTATTTACTTAAGAAATAAATATAATAATAATAGAAGTTCGATACAGGACAATTATATAATATATAGAATAAGAAAGAAATTAAATATTATAAATTTGTGACTGTACATTGTAACGATGTTTTCTTTCCAGGATAGACTCGTCGTAACCAAGGTTCGTGAATAATCAAAACGCTTTATTGTATATTCAAATCTTTATTTAATTATTGTATAATGTCTACGACTACTAGCTAATAATGGTTTAATTGTATACATATGTTGTGGTTTAATATTAGTTAATCCTTTCTATGCTGTGAATGTTAGGGTTCCTTACGGGAGTCCAGTTCCACTGGACTGGTTATGGTTCTGGTTTGGTTGCGTTGGATTCACTCCGGTGGCAAACTAGTTATTTTGGACCGATTACCGTAGACTGGTCGGATGCGTGCACTTCGCGAGGTTGTGACGTTTAATTTTTATTCACTAATTACGGTGCATTACTAGTACGCACTTTGTAGTAAATTATGAAGTTAATCAGTTTCCACATGCAAGCAAGGATCAAGGATCAAGATTTCCAAGGATCAAGCTTTGGCAAGGATCAAGGATGTCTCCGCATAAGAGCACAAGACAAGGATCAAGAATCGCAAGGACCGAGCTTGACAAGGATCAAGGGTGTCTCCGCATAAGAGCACAAGACAAGGATTAAGAGTTGCAAGGATCAAGCTTGGCAAGGATCAAGGATGTCTCCGCATAAGAGCACAAGACAAGGATCAAGAGTTGCAAGGATCAAGCTTGGCAAGGATCAAGGATGTCTCCGCATAAGAGCACAAGACAAGGATCAAGAGTTGCAAGGATCAAGCTTGGCAAGGATCAAGGATGTCTCCGCATAAGAGCACAAGACAAGGATCAAAAGTTGCAAGGATCAAGGATGTCTCCGCATAAGAGCACAAGACAAGGATTAGTAATAATAATAAAAGAAGGCACTCACCGCTTTGGATCCGTATACAAAAGTGACGCTTTGCATGCAAAAGCCGCGCTTTTATACTCTCCAGGATAACGGTAGTTATTGTGTGAATACCTTTTATGTGATAACTCACATATTTACTCCGGCACATTTCTTTTGGTGTTTTCTCATTCTGCTACTTATGTTTGCATAACTTGTGCCGACAACAATACAATTGTTATTGTATTATTTCTTATTATGCTTTCGTCTTCTTCGTTTTTGGCGTCGCCAGCATGTGAAACCGGTTATGCGTTTTATCTAACAATTAGTGCCGTGTGCAAAATCTTTGTACATAATTTTACATTGACCTTGCATTGATTGTTTTGTTTGCTCGCTTCTGTTTTAGTTAAAGTTGCATTGTATTGTTGTTGTCCCAAAACCAGTTCTATGTGTGTTTACCCAATCATTTTTTTGTGCAGTGATTGTTTCTTCGTTTTGCTCCAGTTGGATTATTTTAATGATCATTAGGCCTGCATCGCATGTTTTGTTTGCATTGTATAATGCAGAATTAAATCCACTTTAAAATTGGGTGCGCACAGTTCAAAGCATAGATTACTAGATGTGACACTCGCTATTCGCCGCTTCAAAAAGTCGGTTTGACATTTGATTGTTTGGTATGTTGAACTCACGTATACAATACGTGAGAGATACCACATTGTTGTTCTTGTTTCTTTATCAAACAATGTGTACGATTTCTTACCAGTGCAACCGTATGTGCTAAAGGGTTTTGGAGCCCCAACTAAGCCAATAACGTATAATTTCCAATAATTTTGTAATAATTTGTATTCAGTTTCATTTATACTATTCTGCTAACAGCATACTAAAATATTTTTGCAATTAGGCGCATAATTGTGTATTTATAACAAAAGGTTTTAATTACCGACTGCATTTATAGGAAATATAACAGCAAATTAGAAAATGCTGTGTTAAATTTTTTTGAATATATTTATTAACATTAAAACTATGTTTTACACATGTTTTTCACGGATAAAAAACATAATATTTATAATTATTTATTTTGACGTTTCGATAAACAACCCCCTTAAAATAAATTTTCGATTAGTGCTTGCTACAAAAATTTTGCGGCGAGGCTACATTATTTTACGGCGAGGCTACACTTTTTTACGGCGAGGCTACACTTTTTTTGCAGCGAATCAAAGTTTTCTTTCATTGTATCAGTGGAATTCCAGCAAAAATGCATTAGTGTATAAGGGACATTTTCGAGTGTCTCATCTACTAATCTATGGTTCAAAGTTACTGTATTCCTTGAAGGCGATCTTCAAGAAATCAGCTCAGGTGGGGTGTCTTCAAGGTTCTACACCCGTACGTTGTGAGGAAAAATAAAAAGTTTTATTTTCCGTCACACTCCCCCTCTTCTTCGGTGACGATTGTTATCTGCCGTGGTTTTACTGTTATTCGTTGTCGCTGATAACAGAACTGGACCCGTTTCTTCTTCTTCCTGACCAGCTGATTCAGTTTTTGGTACCTTTCGCGGATTTGGTTCACGGTTTCCGTCGTGAGGTGTTGTGTGGATGCTTCCAGATCCTCCATGCCCTGGTATCGCTGGATCAGCTTCGTACGTTTGGTCTTCGGTGGACCCGTTGGTTCAGTGGCGGTTCCAGGTTCGCGTGTGACTGATGGCATCAGCTTTTCCACCTCGCTGCAGAGATCGTCATAATACGTCCCCGTGATCGCATCAAAATACCGTTGTTTCGACAGGGCCACTTCGATGCTTGGCTGTTGTTGCTTTTCTTCTGTGGTGTTCTTGGTCGCTAGTTCTCGGATAGTCTGTCTTATTTTTTTCCCGTTTCGACTGGACCTACTCCTGGCTAAACCAAGTACCAAAATCCCATTCATCGAACCGATAGTCTTCCGGTGGTGCCTGTATTACCCGTTCTGCATATTCCAGTATGAATACTCCACAGTCGGTACCGTTTTGCTGTTGGGGCACGTCTGTGATGATCAGTGGTAGATTTGCTTCGTTGTAGGTGCGTTTTAAACCTGGTCGACGAATCTGGTACTCGATTTCCAAGTAGTCGCGTCGTTTCTCGGCCCTGGGTTGACCGAGTCTAACTGCCAGATGCAAGGCACATTGATGCAGTATAAGCCGTCTAGGCGTTTCTTCCCTGCGAACCGCGTTCCGTTTTCTCCGGGAAAGCACACTACCATAAGCCACCAGTGTTCGTTGGTGTGTACTGGCACTAGCACATGGTCCTTTTCGAACAAGTCGACACCTTTCGTCCATCTGCTAACGCTTTAGTGTCGTTCTCCAGCTGTACGGTTTGGCACGCTGATCTTCGAGAAGAAGAACGTACTCATCAGGTGGATGCGTTGTCGGCGTACGGGCGGAGTCTTCTCCAGGAGGTACCGGAACCAGAACTCAATTATGGTGTCGTTCGGGAACCGGCCTGGCGCCAAGCGTTCCATATCTGACGGGTGGATGGTGACTCCCCCGCGTCCCGCTGGATATCGTACGATTCTCATATCGGTGACGGCGTCGTCGTTGGTGATTCGGCCGAGGGTCACTATTACCACTTTACCTGCCTCGTTGTTGGTGTTGGAAATCATGATCGCTGTATATTTATCTACAAAAATAAGGTTCATTACTCAAAGGTTAAAGTCATTATCGTGGACAGCACGACAAGGATCTACACATGGATTTCTACAATTGTTAGTTTTGGTTGGATAGACTAACGTCCGCGTGGTGATACTCTTTTAAGTCTTTGACGTGCGCCGTGCGCGTGTGAGTGTTTTCAGGATGCTGTAATTCTACGATGACTGGTGAAGTATATCTTGTAATCCGAAAGGGACGACAAGTGGTGAGTTTTCGCCAAGACCAATGTTCCCACCGCTGGATTCCACTGTCTTCGCCGCAAGTCATAATGACGGGCTTGGTCCTTTGATGCTTTCTCCAGAGTCCGTTTTACAATGTTGAAAATTTCCCTGATTCGGTTTCGTTTGTTCTCTGTGCTCTGTGGAAGTGTTTGCGTTCCGATGGTGGTTTCGTCGAAGAGTGCCCCAGGAAGGCGTGGTTCTCGCCCTGGTGTGAGAAAAGCAGGGCTGAATCCTGTTGTTTCCGATACCATGGTGTTTATGGCCAATGAGATTTCTGGGATGAGTTCGTCCCACCTAGTTTGATTGTTGTTTGTAACCTGCGCCAAGACCCGTTTAACAATCCTATTTGCCCTTTCCGTCGCATTTTCTTGTGGGGTGTATGGCGCTGTGAACTGTTGTCGTATTCCTAGCTCCTGCAGGAAACTTTGAAACTGTCTGCTGTTAAACTGGACTCCATTGTCAGTGACAAGGACTTTGGGTACTCCATACCTTGCTAAGATCCTTTCCATAAACGCTTTCTTCAGACTGTCGGTGGTGGCTTGTCGTAGCGGCACAATTTCGGTCCACTTCGAGAACTTGTCGAAGAAGACCAGGATCATTGTGTTTCCATGTTTTGATCTTGGTAATGGGCCTATGAAATCCGCGCAAAGGATGCACCATGGTTCGTCGGGAAGTTGAGTAAGCATTTTCCCTACTAGTTTATCTTGTACGGGCTTGTAACGTTGGCATGACTCGCAAAATTTTACATATTTCCTGACATCACGGTACATCCCTGGCCAGTAATACCTATTGTTGATTCTGGTTATGGTTTTCCTGATTCCTGCATGTCCGGCACTTGGGTCGTCGTGGTTTTCCTTCAAAACTCGTGGTCGAAGGTACTTTGGGACACATAACTTCCATGCTGCGCTATCTTCGTCGTTTGTTGTCCCCGGGATGTGTCGATATAGTTGCCCGTTTTCTATGGTTTAATCAGCAAATTACCGTGGGTTTTTCCGTACTTCTGCCATTCTGGCCTCAGTCCAAGCACATCGGTGGTTTTTTATGGTGATCTTATTAAGGCTTTCTACTGGTTGCCTTGATAGGGTGTCTGCAACAACATTCCACTTCCCTTTTCTGTACTTCACATCGAAAGTATACTGTTGCAATGCCAGTGCCCATCTTGCAATTCGACCTGACGGGTTTTCCAGCGAATTTAGCCATTTTAACGATAGGTGGTCTGTGATGACAGAGAACCTATAGCCCTCCAGGTATGGACGCATCTTTCTGATTCCCCAGATGATGTCGAGGCATTCCTTTTCTGTCGTAGAGTAGTTTTGTTCGGCTTTATTTAAATGTCTGCTTGCATATGCAATTACCTTCTCTCCGTCTTCGTGGACTTGTGTGAGGACCACACCCAATCCGTAGTTACTCGCGTCCGTTTGAGGTGTGAATGGTTTGGTAAAATCAGGGCACACTAATATTGGTGCCTCCGTGAGTTTCTGCTTCAATGCTTCAAAAGCACCCTGTTCCTCCTCACTCCATTTCCAACGTTTGCCCTTTTTTAAAAGATTTGTAAGTGGCGTCACTAGTTTCGCGAAGTCTGGTACAAAGCGACGGTACCACGAGGCCACCCCAAGAAATTTACGCACATCTCTAACACTTGAAGGCGGTTTTAACTCCTTGATCGCCGCAACTTTGTCGGGATCGGTATGAATCCCATGGCGACTGACGACATGACCAAGATATTTAACGTTCTCTTTAAAAAACTCACATTTCTCCTTGTTGATTTTTAAGCTTGCTTCTCGTAGTCTTTCGAACACCTCCCGTAGGTTTGCCATATGTTCTCTTAAGTTCCTTCCTGTTATGATAATGTCATCTAAGTATGCGAACGCGTATGGTTCCATTTGTGGGCCAATAACGCCGTCGAGAGCTCTTTGAAAAGTCGCGGGTGCTGAATGTAAGCCAAATGGCATGATTTTCCACTGGAAAAGTCCTCTTCCTGGAACCGTGAATGCCGTGTACTGCTTGCTCTCGGGACTCATGGGGATTTGCCAGTAGCCGTTTTTAAGATCGAGACTGCTGATATATCTCGCATCTCGCAATCGGTCTAAAATGTGTTGTATCCTCGGGAGGGGATACGTATCTGGGACGGAACGTGCATTTAGCTGTCGGTAATCTATGCATAGTCTCCACTGTCCATTCTTTTTCCTCACCAGGACGATTGGTGCGCTGTAGGGGCTATACGAGGGTTCTATGCAGCCCTTTTCGAGTAATTCATCTATTTCCACGTTTATAATAGCTTGCATCGCGGGGTTTTTGGGATAATATCTCTGTTTTATCGGTCTGTCATCCTTCATTATGATTTTATGCGTTGTGATATTGGAGGGCCCTGTGAGACAATCGAATTTTATTAGCTCCTCGTCCAGAAACGCTTTTATAAGTCCTTGTGATCCATCTGCTTCCTTCGCTTCGTCTGCCGTATGTGGAGAGGGAGTTTTCTGGTTTTCCGGCATCGTGATGTTAGTCGCCGCTAACGTTGCGCATGTTACCTTTTCTGTTTGTCGTGCCTCCCTTTTTCCAAGAGTTATCGTTTCACCTCCACAACTAATTGAGGCACCAATGTACGTTAAAAAGTCTACCCCCAAGATCACGTGGTCAGTGGCATCCTTCAGAATGAGTAACGGTATTCTACATGTCGCTGTTCCCAAACGGATATCAATTTCTATCGCCTTCCTCACTGAATGCAGTGCGCCATTTGCCATCTTCACACACACATTGACTGCCAACTCGTCGCCTTCGTTCGCCACCTCCCTTGCTACTGATTCGCTGATAAAGCTTCGTGAAGGTCCCGTGTCCAATGTGGCGGTCATCAGCTCTCTGCCTAGCACTATATTGGCGTAGATTCTTTGTTCGTTGAAGTTTAAACATTTGGTTTCATACGAGGGGTACGGTGGTTCATTGGCTCCAACAGCCCTCGTCTCTGCTGGACACCCTGCTCGTTTCCCGGATCCTTTCTGCAGCAGTCAATTGTTCGTACTCCTGGCTTGCCACATTCCCAACAGAAAAACCTCCTTCTGTTTCGACATGCTCGTTGAAAGTGATCTTCTTCCCCGCATCTTCGGCAACATTTTCGTGGGTCGAACTGGTTCTTTTCTGTCGTAGTGGACATCATGCGGTGTGGTTCAATCGCCGGTTTCCATTGTTCTCTTCGGACTCGCGTTGGTTCCACGTCTTTTCGAATTCCTTCGAAGTCCTCTGCCAGTTCCACCAGTTTTTCGAGGGTTGTGAAGTCGCTTCGTTTAATTTAGAGTAAATAGTCTCGATGGGCGTTACGATATACACGTTGGAGTTTTTGTTCCTCCGAATAGTTACCGTGGCGCATTAGCGATTGTATTGCAATCACGTAATCTTTAAATTTCTCACGTGGTTGTTGAAGCCGCTTTCTGATGTTGTCGTCGAGTTCCTCAAAATATCGTGACGACAAGAAGAACTTCAGAAAGTCCGTTTTGAATGTAACCCAATTTGTCCATCCACGGTTGTTATTTCTGTACCATGAGAGCGCCTTATCCTTCAATAGTTCTGGCATCGTTCGTGGTATTAAGTTCATAAGCCTGAGTAAGTTCCTCGAGACGCTCTATGAAACTGATGGGATCTTTGCCCCCATCATATCGGCAAGACCATTTGCGAACTTTGTCGATCACCTCAGCGTAGCTAACAGAGTGTTCCATGGTCCTTACTCGGTGTGTGTTGAACGTCGACGCCTGCGTTGTATACATTATCTTACCTGAAGTCTCTATCGGGCCGTCTGCATTTGTATTGAGTTTTGGTATAGTGCCGTGTGCTCCTGTTATCGGCGAAACGTTGCGTGTATACTTCTCCTCTAATTCCCGCAACCGATCAATCTCCTCATCTGTTAACTCGAGCGAAGCGGAAAATTTTGACAACGCTTTCCGCTGCTCCTCGACCGTACCGGTGGATTCTAATCCGAATTCAACAAGGATTTCCTGCAGTTTCTCATTTGGGAGTGTATATATCCAGCTTCTACCCATCGCGACGATTGCTGATGACTGCACGCTCGATATTAGCACGATAGTAGTTTACGTTATTATTCTCGGATATAATTTAAGTTACTTTGCGTTTAAATTACTTCGGCCGGAAATTATTTCAAAAATTCATTTTAATATATATTATTTTTTTGGTTTGTACGTCGATCACTTAATTTAATCAGTTGTCGCG
The DNA here is from genome assembly GCA_937620795.1 of Thecophora atra. NCBI lineage: Eukaryota > Metazoa > Arthropoda > Insecta > Diptera > Conopidae > Thecophora > Thecophora atra. Next base: position 36,188,734 of record OW569399.1, read on the forward strand.
CTATTCATATATTTGAAAATTCGATTCTTCGCTCCGGTTTTGTTTTTACTGCGTTTAATATAGTGTTCACCGCATTCTGTATTATTTTTACCGCACTAGTTTTATTTTTACTGCGTTTAATATCGTGTTCACCGCACTCGGTATTATTTTTACCGCACTGTCTACTTGCACTACGCGCTTTATATTTCTTTTACAAGAATTTCTTTGTTTTTGTTTCTTTGCTTTTGTTCCCGTTTCTGTTCTCGCTTATTTTTCACTTATTTTTTGTTTTTTCCACTTATTGTTTTCACTGGTTTTAGATTATTGTTGACTTTCGAAGTCCCTGCTCGGGCGCCAGGATAGACTCGTCGTAACCAAGGTTCGTGAATAATCAAAACGCTTTATTGTATATTCAAATCTTTATTTAATTATTGTATAATGTCTACGACTACTAGCTAATAATGGTTTAATTGTATACATATGTTGTGGTTTAATATTAGTTAATCCTTTCTATGCTGTGAATGTTAGGGTTCCTTACGGGAGTCCAGTTCCACTGGACTGGTTATGGTTCTGGTTTGGTTGCGTTGGATTCACTCCGGTGGCAAACTAGTTATTTTGGACCGGTTACCGTAGACTGGTCGGATGCGTGCACTTCGCGAGGTTGTGACGTTTAATTTTTATTCACTAATTACGGTGCATTACTAGTACGCACTTTCTAGTAAATTATGATGTTAATCAGTTTCCACATGCAAGCAAGGATCAAGGATCAAGATTTCCAAGGATCAAGCTTTGGCAAGGATCAAGGACGTCTCCGCATAAGAGCACAAGACAAGGATCAAGAGTCGCAAGGACCGAGCTTGACAAGGATCAAGGGTGTCTCCGCATAAGAGCACAAGACAAGGATCAAAAGTTGCAAGAATCAAGGATGTCTCCGCATAAGAGCACAAGACAAGGATCAAGAGTTGCAAGGATCAAGCTTGGCAAGGATCAAGGATGTCTCCGCATAAGAGCACAAGACAAGGATCAAGAGTTGCAAGGATCAAGCTTGGCAAGGATCAAGGATGTCTCCGCATAAGAGCACAAGACAAGGATCAAAAGTTGCAAGGATCAAGGATGTCTCCGCATAAGAGCACAAGACAAGGATTAGTAATAATAATAAAAGAAGGCACTCACCGCTTTGGATCCGTATACAAAAGTGACGCTTTGCATGCAAAAGCCGCGCTTTTATACTCTCCAGGATAACGGTAGTTATTGTGTGAATACCTTTTATGTGATAACTCACATATTTACTCCGGCACATTTCTTTTGGTGTTTTCTCATTCTGCTACTTATGTTTGCATAACTTGTGCCGACAACAATACAATTGTTATTGTATTATTTCTTATTATGCATGTGAAACCGGTTATGCGTTTTATCTAACAATTAGTGCCGTGTGCAAAATCTTTGTACATAATTTTACATTGACCTTGCATTGATTCTTTTGTTTGCTCGCTTCTGTTTTAGTTAAAGTTGCACTGTATTGTTGTTGTCCCAAAACCAGTTCTATGTGTGTTTACCCAATCATTTTTTTGTGCAGTGATTGTTTCTTCGTTTTGCTCCAGTTGGATTATTTTAATGATCATTAGCCCTGCATCGTATGTTTTGTTTGCATTGTATAATGCAGAATTAAATCCACTTTGAATTGGGTGCGCACAATTCAAAGTTACTGTATTCCTTGAAGGCGATCTTCAAGAAATCAGCTCAGGTGGGGTGTCGTCCAGGTTCTACACCCGTACGTTGTGAGGAAAAATAAAAAGTTTTATTTTCCGTCACAACATTTACGCCGATGTCACATTGCAATCATTTATTAACTGCTTAATTCACCGGTAGTATTAACAGAAGTTTCGGGTAAAGTTTCTATGAGTTTCTGCAGGGCCTTGGGAAAAAACTACCCGAAACTTTTGTGTACATGAGAGCATATTATACACACGTACGTATATGCATATCCCTTTCTATCATATATTTAATCCCATAAACGGAAATGTATAGTGCGCTCTTTCGCACTTATTAGCTTTCTGTCAAACGATTTGGTTAAAGCTACCAGTAGATTACCCAGATAATTACCCGGTTGCTTTACCATACAATTCTGGTAAAGCTACCAGTAGATTACCCAGATAATTACCCGGTTGCTTTACCATACAATTCGTGTAAAGCTACCAGTAGATTACCCAGATAATTTCCCAGATTTTCGCCTGGCGGAAAATAGGAAGCATACATATTTAGGTTTACACTGTATTTTATTATATTTATATTTATTGTTATTTATATAAAATATATAAAAATAAAGTTATAAAAAAAATTAAAGCGTCATTTCGTTCAATCATTTCAGTCAATACTTCAAATTAGATTTATTTTTTAATATAGGAACTTGTAAACTGAAAACTAGATTAATTTTTTACGTAGGCACTTTTGTACATTTCAGTCACTTTTGCAAATTTCAAAATCAAAACTTAATAATTAAAATAAAGTAATAGTACTTTAATAATTTTCGTCACCATGGCAGCGACGACGCTAATGTTTCTGCCGATTATGGGCTTTCTCGATGATTTTTTTTATTGACGCTTCAAAACCAGCGCGTCCTTCGGCAGTGAAAACACCTAGGTTAACAAGACTTATATAATAATTCAGCGAACTGCGATATAATCTTACCATACAAAACTTCGTTGAAGAGGCGACAATTCTTCAACGCCCTCTTCTCCCAAAACCCATTCCAATTAAAATATTGGAGTAGGTCGTCTGTTATTAGTTGCCTTACGACGTATTCCAAAGTGCCGGATGAACCTTTTACACTATATAGAAAGGTTTTCTACGGAAAAGAATTTTATAATTAGGAATTAAAAGTAAGTATTTGAAATAATAAAGTGATGAAATAACATAGCTGACGCGAATTCCTCCTGCTCCAACCTCTGCTCTACGTCACGGCATGCGTCCATGGTCACCAGCGGAAGCAATGCTCTCACTTCTGTTTGGAGCTCATCGGTGTCCTCACCAGTCATGTGGGCAACAGAAACCGATACATTTTTTAGCAAGACTTTGCATTCGCGCAAAGTCTTTTTTTTCTAGCGCATCCACCCTGTCCGAAATGTTTCTAACTTCGTTCGTCAGCTCTTTGAGCATGCCAATTAGCTCTACGGAATGGAGAATTTCATTATACTATCTTCAATGAAATACAAAAAGTACCTTTCACCATAGTTTCCATTGTAGAAGTTGGTTGTTCTTCCACTTGGCGGGCAGCGTCATACTTCCGTCGGATTCCACTGGCCATTTCTTGATTCTGAAATAGAAATTCGATATTAAATATATATATATTATTATAATAGCTATTAAAAAAAATCGTGGAAAAGGTGATGCAAAATAGGAATCAAAATGAATTTGTTTTCTGTTGGAATGCAGAAGTATTTATACTGAATATCTGTTTTTAAAACACAAATGCTATTATCATCTAAATCGCTAGCCAACAAAATTCCTAAACTCAAGCATGAACTAATCGGCTCCTTAAAGTAATTTTCTATTTCTCTAAATTTCCGTACTATGAAAGCCTGCTCTCCCCCTACAACCGACAAACCAGTTACTTGAATCGCCCCCTCTGTAAAACTATAACAGTAGGAATCTTTTTGTTTCTTCGGATCGACATGAAAGGAGCCTATTTTAGTGGAGCATGATGGATTTGAGCCTTCCCTCTCTCTAAGCCTAAGAACTAACTGCTGCAAAATTTTATTGGGTTTCCGAACAAGCGTTTTGAGGAACTGCATGTGGTTTTCGAACTTATAAGCTGAGAAACTATCTAACGACCCAAACTGCTGAACACATGCAGGTAAATGAAGAAGACTATGAACATTGAAACTTATCAAATGTTCTCCATATATCTCGCCAAATATCCTAACGAAATCTTCTAACATATCCTGAGCGACCTTATTATGAATGTGACAAGTTTTTTCGGAAGATAAAAGTCTAATGCTGCTGTGTAGCAGAAGAAAGTGATAATATTGATCCTCACTAACGCAACCTTGACTGCACGCTCGATATTAGCACGATAGTAGTTTACGTTATTATTCTCGGATATAATTTAAGTTACTTTGCGTTTAAATTACTTCGGCCGGAAATTATTTCAAAAATTCATTTTAATATATATTATTTTTTTGGTTTGTACGTCGATCACTTAATTTAATCAGTTGTCGCGCTATTCATATATTTGAAAATTCGATTCTTCGCTCCGGTTTTGTTTTTACTGCGTTTAATATAGTGTTCACCGCATTCTGTATTATTTTTACCGCACTAGTTTTATTTTTACTGCGTTTAATATCGTGTTCACCGCACTCGGTATTATTTTTACCGCACTGTCTACTTGCACTACGCGCTTTATATTTCTTTTACAAGAATTTCTTTGTTTTTGTTTCTTTGCTTTTGTTCCCGTTTCTGTTCTCGCTTATTTTTCACTTATTTTTTGTTTTTTCCACTTATTGTTTTCACTGGTTTTAGATTATTGTTGACTTTCGAAGTCCCTGCTCGGGCGCCAGGATAGACTCGTCGTAACCAAGGTTCGTGAATAATCAAAACGCTTTATTGTATATTCAAATCTTTATTTAATTATTGTATAATGTCTACGACTACTAGCTAATAATGGTTTAATTGTATACATATGTTGTGGTTTAATATTAGTTAATCCTTTCTATGCTGTGAATGTTAGGGTTCCTTACGGGAGTCCAGTTCCACTGGACTGGTTATGGTTCTGGTTTGGTTGCGTTGGATTCACTCCGGTGGCAAACTAGTTATTTTGGACCGGTTACCGTAGACTGGTCGGATGCGTGCACTTCGCGAGGTTGTGACGTTTAATTTTTATTCACTAATTACGGTGCATTACTAGTACGCACTTTCTAGTAAATTATGATGTTAATCAGTTTCCACATGCAAGCAAGGATCAAGGATCAAGATTTCCAAGGATCAAGCTTTGGCAAGGATCAAGGACGTCTCCGCATAAGAGCACAAGACAAGGATCAAGAGTCGCAAGGACCGAGCTTGACAAGGATCAAGGGTGTCTCCGCATAAGAGCACAAGACAAGGATCAAAAGTTGCAAGAATCAAGGATGTCTCCGCATAAGAGCACAAGACAAGGATCAAGAGTTGCAAGGATCAAGCTTGGCAAGGATCAAGGATGTCTCCGCATAAGAGCACAAGACAAGGATCAAGAGTTGCAAGGATCAAGCTTGGCAAGGATCAAGGATGTCTCCGCATAAGAGCACAAGACAAGGATCAAAAGTTGCAAGGATCAAGGATGTCTCCGCATAAGAGCACAAGACAAGGATTAGTAATAATAATAAAAGAAGGCACTCACCGCTTTGGATCCGTATACAAAAGTGACGCTTTGCATGCAAAAGCCGCGCTTTTATACTCTCCAGGATAACGGTAGTTATTGTGTGAATACCTTTTATGTGATAACTCACATATTTACTCCGGCACATTTCTTTTGGTGTTTTCTCATTCTGCTACTTATGTTTGCATAACTTGTGCCGACAACAATACAATTGTTATTGTATTATTTCTTATTATGCATGTGAAACCGGTTATGCGTTTTATCTAACAATTAGTGCCGTGTGCAAAATCTTTGTACATAATTTTACATTGACCTTGCATTGATTCTTTTGTTTGCTCGCTTCTGTTTTAGTTAAAGTTGCACTGTATTGTTGTTGTCCCAAAACCAGTTCTATGTGTGTTTACCCAATCATTTTTTTGTGCAGTGATTGTTTCTTCGTTTTGCTCCAGTTGGATTATTTTAATGATCATTAGCCCTGCATCGTATGTTTTGTTTGCATTGTATAATGCAGAATTAAATCCACTTTGAATTGGGTGCGCACAATTCAAAGTTACTGTATTCCTTGAAGGCGATCTTCAAGAAATCAGCTCAGGTGGGGTGTCGTCCAGGTTCTACACCCGTACGTTGTGAGGAAAAATAAAAAGTTTTATTTTCCGTCACAACATTTACGCCGATGTCACATTGCAATCATTTATTAACTGCTTAATTCACCGGTAGTATTAACAGAAGTTTCGGGTAAAGTTTCTATGAGTTTCTGCAGGGCCTTGGGAAAAAACTACCCGAAACTTTTGTGTACATGAGAGCATATTATACACACGTACGTATATGCATATCCCTTTCTATCATATATTTAATCCCATAAACGGAAATGTATAGTGCGCTCTTTCGCACTTATTAGCTTTCTGTCAAACGATTTGGTTAAAGCTACCAGTAGATTACCCAGATAATTACCCGGTTGCTTTACCATACAATTCTGGTAAAGCTACCAGTAGATTACCCAGATAATTACCCGGTTGCTTTACCATACAATTCGTGTAAAGCTACCAGTAGATTACCCAGATAATTTCCCAGATTTTCGCCTGGCGGAAAATAGGAAGCATACATATTTAGGTTTACACTGTATTTTATTATATTTATATTTATTGTTATTTATATAAAATATATAAAAATAAAGTTATAAAAAAAATTAAAGCGTCATTTCGTTCAATCATTTCAGTCAATACTTCAAATTAGATTTATTTTTTAATATAGGAACTTGTAAACTGAAAACTAGATTAATTTTTTACGTAGGCACTTTTGTAAATTTCAGTCACTTTTGCAAATTTCAAAATCAAAACTTAATAATTAAAATAAAGTAATAGTACTTTAATAATTTTCGTCACCATGGCAGCGACGACGCTAATGTTTCTGCCGATTATGGGCTTTCTCGATGATTTTTTTTATTGACGCTTCAAAACCAGCGCGTCCTTCGGCAGTGAAAACACCTAGGTTAACAAGACTTATATAATAATTCAGCGAACTGCGATATAATCTTACCATACAAAACTTCGTTGAAGAGGCGACAATTCTTCAACGCCCTCTTCTCCCAAAACCCATTCCAATTAAAATATTGGAGTAGGTCGTCTGTTATTAGTTGCCTTACGACGTATTCCAAAGTGCCGGATGAACCTTTTACACTATATAGAAAGGTTTTCTACGGAAAAGAATTTTATAATTAGGAATTAAAAGTAAGTATTTGAAATAATAAAGTGATGAAATAACATAGCTGACGCGAATTCCTCCTGCTCCAACCTCTGCTCTACGTCACGGCATGCGTCCATGGTCACCAGCGGAAGCAATGCTCTCACTTCTGTTTGGAGCTCATCGGTGTCCTCACCAGTCATGTGGGCAACAGAAACCGATACATTTTTTAGCAAGACTTTGCATTCGCGCAAAGTCTTTTTTTTCTAGCGCATCCACCCTGTCCGAAATGTTTCTAACTTCGTTCGTCAGCTCTTTGAGCATGCCAATTAGCTCTACGGAATGGAGAATTTCATTATACTATCTTCAATGAAATACAAAAAGTACCTTTCACCATAGTTTCCATTGTAGAAGTTGGTTGTTCTTCCACTTGGCGGGCAGCGTCATACTTCCGTCGGATTCCACTGGCCATTTCTTGATTCTGAAATAGAAATTCGATATTAAATATATATATATTATTATAATAGCTATTAAAAAAAATCGTGGAAAAGGTGATGCAAAATAGGAATCAAAATGAATTTGTTTTCTGTTGGAATGCAGAAGTATTTATACTGAATATCTGTTTTTAAAACACAAATGCTATTATCATCTAAATCGCTAGCCAACAAAATTCCTAAACTCAAGCATGAACTAATCGGCTCCTTAAAGTAATTTTCTATTTCTCTAAATTTCCGTACTATGAAAGCCTGCTCTCCCCCTACAACCGACAAACCAGTTACTTGAATCGCCCCCTCTGTAAAACTATAACAGTAGGAATCTTTTTGTTTCTTCGGATCGACATGAAAGGAGCCTATTTTAGTGGAGCATGATGGATTTGAGCCTTCCCTCTCTCTAAGCCTAAGAACTAACTGCTGCAAAATTTTATTGGGTTTCCGAACAAGCGTTTTGAGGAACTGCATGTGGTTTTCGAACTTATAAGCTGAGAAACTATCTAACGACCCAAACTGCTGAACACATGCAGGTAAATGAAGAAGACTATGAACATTGAAACTTATCAAATGTTCTCCATATATCTCGCCAAATATCCTAACGAAATCTTCTAACATATCCTGAGCGACCTTATTATGAATGTGACAAGTTTTTTCGGAAGATAAAAGTCTAATGCTGCTGTGTAGCAGAAGAAAGTGATAATATTGATCCTCACTAACGCAACCTTTTAAAATATGTATACCAGAATAAAGAAGAAACTGCCTAAACTCCGTTGATTTCCAAATCTTAACATCACCTAAATTCCTACAAACTCTACCGAACTCTGAAGGCACCTGCCGCAATAACGCATCAAACCTGGAATTTATTCTAGACACATCAACTGTTTTAAGCAATAAAAGTACTAATTTTTTGGTGACTCCTAAATCGACAAGATGCATGGGATCTAAAGGAAACTGCGAAACCATTGAGAATCTGAATTTTTCTAATATATTTTGTTCTACCCTAGCTACTGAACTATGATGGCGATCATCGGCTCTAATTTGAAAAGATAAATCTGTCCTCAGAAACCCGGATTCTACCGAAAAAGCTGTTCTTCTTAAAATATGTTGACCCACCTGACCACACTTCGGACAACTATTTTTACCATTGTGCCCCTGAACACTGGTAAGAAAAGCTCTAGCAGGACTATCGCAAGTGAACAACCTAACACTAAATTTCTTCACAGCTCCGTTAAAACCTATTTCCAAACCGTTGTTTTGTAGATTAGAAACTTCTTTGCAAAATTCAGCCATGAAATCGTTAAGCGATGATGGCTTACTAGTGCCTGAAAAGCAGGCAATAGTAAAAGGCCTCTCTTTTGAACAACCAACAATTGACCCGAGAATTGGCCATAAAACTTTTTTTGATACTTTTATATAAGTTTGTAACAGGCATAATTGATGCCAAGTTACAATTCTTATTCTTATACATCAAACACTGCTCTCTGAGCTACCATACGAAAAATTCCAACACGAACGACGCCGGTTCGAAACCGAACAGCGGCAAGCAATTTCTTCATATTCTTTTTTTTTATTATTATTTCTTATTTTATTATATTTTCTATTTTTTTTAATAAAATAAATTAATATAAATTAATTACAAACATAAAAAAAACACATATTAAACAAATTACGAAATCCGCCAACTACGGGTTTCGAATGCACTAGCATACGTCACATGAGCAAGACATTTTATTCGCTTTTGCTTTCCCGCTTATTCGTAATCAGAGGTTGGAATTCTCAAACAGTTCAACCAACACACGACGTATAGGATGCTCAAAATGCACAGCAGTTGGAGAAGTTGGAATCCTAAGTCGCTTGCATTGAAACTGCTAAGACTTTTGTATTTTTGGAAAACCATTTCCAACTTCCACTATCGACTTCGGTCACCAGTGTCCAGCACTATCTGGCACTATCGGCTTCGGCCACCAGCAACCGCACTATCGAGTTGCTATCGACTTCGGTCACCAGTGTCCAGCACTATCTGGCACTATCGGCTTCGGCCACCAGCAACCGCACTATCGAGTTGCTATCGACTCCGGTCACCAGTGTCCAGCACTATCTGGCACTATCGGCTTCGGCCACCAGCAACCGCACTATCGAGTTGTTATCGACTCCGGTCACCAGTGTCCAGCACTATCTGGCACTATCGGCTTCGGCCAGCGGCGAGCAACACTATTTGCTCACCAACTAGGTAGGGCACCTAAACGTCACGCTCTGACGTCACCAAATACATTAAAAGGCCATCTGCCGAGTAGCACTTTGGCTCTCACTCTCGCCTTCCGCATATTAAAAGCATTCTGCCAAAGAAGTAGTTACGCTTCCTACCACTCACCGCGTCTCCCTTGGTACTTTGACTAGGTGATAAATATTGTGCAGCCCTCTGCTGCGGGATACTCTATCCCCCTCTCCCATTGTACGTATTTTAAGGTATAAAAATTGTTAAGTATTAGTATAAGTATAAAAATTGTTAAGCGAGTAATAATAAATAATAAAAAATAAAAAAATATTATAAACCAATAAACAACGTCCGAGCTGAACTCTTTACAGAGTCAGTGCTAGACTGTCGCTAAGACAGTCGTGAGTAATTCGGGAATACGTTGTATGTTAGAGGGTTGCGAGACCCCTTTAACGAACCCTGGACAGACTGAGTTTTATCCCAGCCTAAGGAAAAAAAACTCGTTACAAATGGCGCCCGAACAGGGACATTCTTCTTCAGAAGAAAGTCACACCACAACAACAACAAATAAAAAAATCGACGAAACGTCGACCAGGTGGGTTTACTACCTAAGGAAAGAAGAGTTAGAGAAATACCTAAACGAAAAGGGGTTATCTACAAACGGTACCATAAAGGAAATTCGAAAACGAATTAGCAATTATATTCGCTTACAAAAGAACAACAAGGAGAAACAAAAAACACTTGTGCATACTCCGACACAAGAATCATGCAATGATACGCCCACTGGTACATGGCAACCACCCACAAATCATACCGCTAACATTAACATTGATGTTATGAACACAGTGAGAAAATGGGGTCTGTCTTTTAATGGGAATCGACCATTAAATGAATTCCTAGAAACAATAGAGGAACTAGCTGACTGTTATGGAGTAAATTACGATCACCTTCTGCTGCCACTGAACGAAATCTGCAAAGACAGAGCACGAGACTGGTGGCGATACAAAAGAAGCGAAGTTCACACATGGGCGGACTTTCGAGCAGCAGCGAAAACATTTTTCCAGCCACCCAGACATTTACTCAGGCTAGAAGAAGAGATAATGCGGAGAAAACAAAATAATCGCGAACGTGCCAAAGATTATATTCTTCACCTAATGGCATTAATAAGACAACACCCACACATGAAGAGTGAACACCAGATCGAGCGAGCATACGAAGGACTACGCCCCGAATACCGATTATATATCAGGCGCAGCGACTTCGACAACCTCGACGAATTAATGACACAAGCAGAAGAATATGAGCACCTTAGAAATGAAGAAACAAGAACAAATCGTCACGCAAATAATTGCTTGACGACCCCTACATACGATCGACGTACACATTGTTGGTCTTGCCGACAGCCAAGACATCCTAAAAAGAAGTGCCCAACAAAGAAACTACTATTCTGCTCTCATTGCGGAGAGATGGGAATCTTGTCTCGCGATTGCCCATGCCACCAAAACAACACTAAAGCGCCACCCGTCGCTGGCCGCTACTATATACCAGTTAAGTGCGAGCAATACACAGTCGACGCTTTGATTGACACCGGAGCGTCTCTAACATTTATGGGTGACAACCTTAAGAGTAAACTTAACCTACGCACCCAGCCAAACCACACAAGAGACACACCAATCGCACTGGCCAATGGGGAAACCGTGACCGTCCGTAACTACGGAAAAACGAAAATACAGATAAATAACAAAGTATACTACCACCACTTGCAATATATGCCTGGACTGACCGAAGATTTAATACTCGGGACGGACTTCTTAAAAGTAATTGACGTCCACATCACCATCGGAGGGCATGAACTAAAAACGACATCCGCCAACGAAAACTTTGCTCTCTACTACAGCAATCAAAAAGACGAACAAATACAACTCCAAAAATTAATAAGCGAAACAAAGAATCGCATGGAGAAAATCTGTATACCGTCTAACATCGCACAACACACCATTCGTGGAAAGACCGACATACCCTTCAAACAAAGGTACTACCCACGAAACCCGGCGATGCAACAAATAATAAATAGCGAGAGCGACACCTTACTACAAAGAGATAAAATAGAGGCAGCAAAAAGTCCGTACATCTTACCTGTAGTTCTAGCAAAGAAGAAAACCCCACATCTGACACCATACGACAAAACAATGGTGAATTTTGCAGAATTATATCAACGCGCTCTCCTCAAGAACCAAAGAGCTACCCAACATGAGAAGCATCACTACGACCTGCGGCGCCGCCCCTGGAAACCGGCAGTAAACTCCCTAGTCCTTCGCAAAAACCACTTGCCATCGTCAGCCGCGAAGAAATTCACCGAGAAACTCGCTCCGAAATATATTGGGCCATACAAAATAATCCGATATGCGTCACCTAATATAGCCGTTTTAAGAAACGAGACTCATCCAAATAAAGAGGTGCGAGTACACATCCAAGACCTCAAAAGCTTCCCTACAAACACGAAGCACACCACGGAACCAACACAACACTCACCACACTCACTAGAATCAATCACGCAGAACAAAGAAGCAATCAGTCACACCCGATCGATCGAGCTGAACAGTAGTCCACCAAAAAGTTCTGCAACCACACACAAAAAGAAAAAAAGAGAAATGGCGCACTTACGCAAGCCGACACAGCCGAGACGTTCCGGGCTTCCAGCTACCAAATGGGTCCAGCCAGTACCACCATTCGTACCACCAATCGAAGTACAGAGGAAAAAGGAGATCCTCCATCGAGCAATGGCAGTCTCGACCATACGAAAGCCTAAACCTAAACCAAAGCTCAGTAAAATCCGAGCAGCCATCGAGAAAAGCAGACCCGAATATTGCGTCAAAAAACCTCCACAGCCACGAAATCCACATGTAAACACCGAGAAGGGAGCCAACCAGCCAAACCCATCCACCAGTCAGGACCACCAACCATCACACACCAACAAGCAGGGATGGCTAAGAAAAATCAAAATCAAACCACAAAAAACACCAGAGAGGCGCACTTTCACCCTGCGTCAACCAGAAGGCGACGTGACCGTCACCGTGCAAGATGGATGGGCAAAACTAAGCTACCAGAACGACTGGCGAATCGTCACCACCAATCGCAACCACTCTCAGGTCCGGCCTTTCTAAAGAAAAAAAAAACCACCTTCAAATACAACTAGAAATAATAAGTATTTACCACATATTTTATTTTTATATATATTATTTACACCTTTATGTAAGTACCTACATCCAATTTATTTACACATTTACTTTTTTTATATATACAAAACTTCAGCATTTACATATTTATAAACATTGTGACACCACGAAATAATGTCACAAACATATACAAAAAGAGAACAACATTTTATTTGATTATTATTAAAACATAAAAATAAACTAAGTAGAAAATATGTACTTTGAATACTACTTTAGACAGGGACAAAAAAAAAACCCCAAAAACATATATATACTCTAAATCTTTTTTTTTCTTCTCTTTCTTTTTTTAACCGAAATCGGGATAGACTGTAACAGGCATAATTGATGCCAAGTTACAATTCTTATTCTTATACATCAAACACTGCTCTCTGAGCTACCATACGAAAAATTCCAACACGAAGGACGCCGGTTCGAAACCGAACCGAACCGAATTTTATTATATTTTCTATTTTTTTTAATAAAATAAATTAATATAAATTAATTACAAACATAAAAAAAACACATATTAAACAAATTACGAAATCCGCCAACTACGGGTTTCGAATGCACTAGCATACGTCACATGAGCAAGACATTTTATTCGCTTTTGCTTTCCCGCTTATTCGTAATCAGAGGTTGGAATTCTCAAACAGTTCAACCAACACACGACGTATAGGATGCTCAAAATGCACAGCAGTTGGAGAAGTTGGAATCCTAAGTCGCTTGCATTGAAACTGCTAAGACTTTTGTATTTTTGGAAAACCATTTCCAACTTCCACTATCGACTTCGGTCACCAGTGTCCAGCACTATCTGGCACTATCGGCTTCGGCCACCAGCAACCGCACTATCGAGTTGCTATCGACTTCGGTCACCAGTGTCCAGCACTATCTGGCACTATCGGCTTCGGCCACCAGCAACCGCACTATCGAGTTGCTATCGACTCCGGTCACCAGTGTCCAGCACTATCTGGCACTATCGGCTTCGGCCACCAGCAACCGCACTATCGAGTTGCTATCGACTCCGGTCACCAGTGTCCAGCACTATCTGGCACTATCGGCTTCGGCCACCAGCAACCGCACTATCGAGTTGTTATCGACTCCGGTCACCAGTGTCCAGCACTATCTGGCACTATCGGCTTCGGCCAGCGGCGAGCAACACTATTTGCTCACCAACTAGGTAGGGCACCTAAACGAGGTACCAAACCAGAGACTATTTTGTTGGTGGACGCTCTGACGTCACCAAATACATTAAAAGGCCATCTGCCGAGTAGCACTTTGGCTCTCACTCTCGCCTTCCGCATATTAAAAGCATTCTGCCAAAGAAGTAGTTACGCTTCCTACCACTCACCGCGTCTCCCTTGGTACTTTGACTAGGTGATAAATATTGTGCAGCCCTCTGCTGCGGGATACTCTATCCCCCTCTCCCATTGTACGTATTTTAAGGTATAAAAATTGTTAAGTATTAGTATAAGTATAAAAATTGTTAAGCGAGTAATAATAAATAATAAAAAATAAAAAAATATTATAAACCAATAAACAACGTCCGAGCTGAACTCTTTACAGAGTCAGTGCTAGACTGTCGCTAAGACAGTCGTGAGTAATTCGGGAATACGTTGTATGTTAGAGGGTTGCGAGACCCCTTTAACGAACCCTGGACAGACTGAGTTTTATCCCAGCCTAAGGAAAAAAAACTCGTTACAAGTTCAACCCATCAACTCCAACATCTACACTAATTTCATCTCTACTTTCAAGAACATCAAACGACCTTGAAGTAAAATAATCCTGAATCCCTAAATACACAAAATCTCCATCAGAAAGAGAAACAACCTTCACAGACACTTTTTCGCTTTTTAGCAACGTTTTAGCAAACCTTGCACTCCTGACCGAGACAAAACCTGTAAAAGGTCTGTCAGAGTATTATTGGGAACCCTATTTCTAATAGCCCACGACTTTAACTTACTGAAAATATCAACATCTCTATTTTGGAGGTTAGGTTCGTCAACGAAGCTATGAACACTACCACTATAACTACACCCACTATCTGAAGCACAATCCGAAGAACAATCCGCAATTCCGCAACACAAACTGTCTCCTGAAGAAAATTCAATACAATCTCTAGTTTCACTTTTCACAGCATCACTTATTCCACTATTTGCATCACTTCTTCCACCACGTTGTGTACAAGCAAATGTTAAAATTTGCTTGTAATCTTCAGCATATTGCTGAAATTTCTTTTTTTCTGTTGACAAATAGTTAGCCAACGTTTTTCTTTTCATTTTTTTATACTTCGAATTATAAGAGGAATATTAGTAATTAAAATCACTTATTTTTTGTGTCCGTTTTTTTCTTTGCTGCACGCTTTGACGTATGTAAATTTTTTGTGACAGACACGTTTTTTCTCACTGGCAATTAGAAAAGAAACAGAAAAGTCACTTTTGTTACCATCTCATTCACACTTAGGAAATTTCGGAAAAATTTTTTAGAATGTGCTGGTGTCAGCTGAAATTATTAAGAAATTACGTACACAATTCCATGCTGGGAAATTACGTACACAATTCCAGTACTATTTAGAAGAGTATTTTTGGTATCAATAATAATATATTGTTGCACATAGCAATTGTTGGTTTTTAAATTTGTTGCGAAATTCTTTATTTTATTTTTTTCCATAACGGAAGAATATTTAAAATTTTTGACTAAAAAAACTCATCGCAGTCCATTTATAAAATAAACAGTACAACAAAATTTTTGTAACTTTTCCCTACCGTACGTATTTCATTTTTAAATTGTTGAACTAAAAACGGTCATCCAATAATCCAATTAGTCCACAATTAGTCTGGATAATCGTAAAGCAACACAAATTTACCAAGCACCTATTTAAAAACAAAACACGATATTTTATTTTAACTTTCTCACTTTTTTAACTAACATTGATTTGCCATTTGATTTAATAAAATTAATGTTGAAATTTTTTAAACGGTTGAAACAGATTTTTTTTTTATTTAGGGCTGCTAGCCGGAACTAATTTTCCGCTGTGACTACCAGTCCGCATGAAATTTTTAGGAACAGTACAAAAGTAGTAATAAGCACCGTAATTTTTTCTTATTTATAATTATTTTGCATTCCTGTATTATTTTTTGGCGACGAGCGATGGCATGATATGCGCTCAAATTTGATCACTGTACTTCCTATGCTGTCTCAGTTCCACACCATTGCTTTCTATCTTTCTCCTTTACAAAAAATTTCCCTTAGTCCGTCAAATGATTGCAGTGTCACATCGGCCTTACATATGAAGACGAAATTCGTCAGGCCGATTTCGCCTAACACGGAGCCTTGACCTTTTGTTTTAGTTTCTTTTTGTATTTAATACATGAAATGTTAGTTTAAGCTCTTTATATTTTATTGAACTAATGGATTGCCAGTTTATATTATTTTTCATTTAATTTTTTGTGTGAGTTATAAATTGTTAGTTTTAGTTTAATTTAATTATGAACTTTCCTTTTATTGTAAGTTTAATTCAACGAATTCCTAGTTTAAGTTTAATTCAATTAATCCAATTATTATTTCTTTAAATGTTAGTTTAAAATTAATTGAATTAAAAAATTAAATAATATATTAATATAGTTTAAGTTTAATTCAATTATTGCTGTTGTAAGTTGTTGAATTGTTACTTGCTGGTTTACCTAAGAATTGAAATGTTAAGTTCACCTCGAACGGTGAGAACAGAGTATAAGAGTAAGAGAGAATAAGAGGAGTTATCTATACGCTGGAATATTAAGTTATATACAATAGATTGTTAAGCACCGAGAGAGTAGATGAGTCAAACCACAAAGAGTAAGAGATGAACACAGAGTAAGTAAAGAAACTGAAAAAGAGCAAGAGAAGAAGGCGAGTACAAAAAAGCACGCGAAGAAAAAGAAGTCGCCTGGAAAGAAAACAAAGCGAGTTGGTGAGACATTTTGTTCTTTGGCTGCTGGAGAAACGAACGTGTAACTCTTCAAACTCAGCGAACGTAGAATTACACGTGAGTTTGTGACATAGAGTTAGTTACACATAGACATTTTCGCAGCAGTCTAACTTGTGGTTTTGATGACCTTTTTGGCGGCAATAGTAGTCCAGTGCGGCATGTAGCCCTATATATAGCCCGTCGTTTCAACGCCAGGGCGTGGAGCAAAGTACATATTGCGCCGCGTGGAACATATACCGCCGACAACTCGTGGTTTGGTGCCCGTTTGTTAGCCATAGTAATCTATTGTGGTCTGGTACATACTAGCTTGACGGCATATGCCGCCGGCGAGTTATGTTAAGCGAACGCTCTCTGTTTGAAAAAGCACAGACTGGTGCAACAAGTTTTATATAACGCCGACTAGACTGGCAATTTGCGGTTCTAGTGCCCTTGTGTCAGCCATTATAGTCTATGGTGGTTTGCTGCGCAACGGCTCGACGATATTTAAAGAAATGCTGGTGGAGAGATTATGCTACTTAAAGGAGTAGGGTAACACGCGGACAGAGAGACGGACCCAGACCGGCCAAGGCAACGGAGTGGCAATAAGCGGTTTGTATTTATTTATTTAATTAATTATTTTTTTTATTCATTTATTTATATTTGCTAACCATAGTAACATATTGCTACGTAATTTTCAAAATTACCTCTTGAACTCTCTTCAGGTTCGATCACTGGATCGTAAATAATCGTAAATTCGAAATAATAAAAAGTCGTTAGTTTCAAAGAATAAATCAACTGTTTATTATTGCTTGTTGTTATTTTAACACTTCTTTACTATCGCTGTTTATAACTTGTACACGTAAACACTAATACACGAATTCTTATTAGAAGCTATTCAACTATTTTATTCTTATTCAACACTCTGTTACTTTCACGATGTCACTTGGTTGCTTTCCAAAATCAAACTGTTTTCGCTGTATGTATGTATGTACAATTTTATTAATCTAAAATTTGATATTTACAATAGCTTAACAAATATTCTTAACAATGATAATTAATTTATTTACAATAAATATTTACAAGCGGCGCAAAAACAGGGGCCACTAGAGCAATGAAGTTGCTGAAAAAATTAAAAATAGAAAATTTTTAAAAAAGTGAAAGAAAGGCACCGAAGTCAGCAATGAATGGCGGCGGAAGCCGCACTACCCACGGTAGTAGAGCTGGTCAGCCCGGGCGTAGAAATCGGAGCTCACACCTGTATGCAGCAACGAGCTCAGGAATAATTATCTTGGAGCGGGTGGATACCGAAGCAGCGCACGGTTGTCATCTTCTTCGTAGGTGTCGATGTTCAGAACGAATCGTCTGGCGATGTTGATTAGGAAGTCCTCGATCGAAAGGATGTTTGCGGCATCGCATAGCTTCTCGTTCGAATGGAACTTGTGGCTGTTCACTCTTCTGTGGAGATCGGTGCAGGAGCGGAGAATCTTCCTCTCAAAAAGCGTCAGCCTCCTCATTGCTGTAGGATTAATGGAAAACCAAATGGGGTATCCATAAGCAATTATCGGCCTGATAAGTTGCTTATAGATGAGCAACTTGGTTGCCCATTGCCGTCGCACAAGCGGGTTGACCAAATGGAGAACGAAAGTTTGCTCTCTGGAGAACCTGAGAAACATGCGCTTTAAACCGAAAGCGTTCAGAGAAAAGTACACCAAGGTACTTAACATTCTCTTTGATCTTAATGGCACTGCCATCAGGCATATCAAGCTCGACTTCTCTACACCTAACGGCGAAGTGACGTCTTGATCTGAGCACTGTAGATGGAGGGCGGAAGCAGATGATTTCTGTCTTCGCACAGTTAACTTTGAGACCCCACTTGTGGTAGAAGTCACAAAGCAAGTTGATGGGGTGACCGAGGCGGCCAGCGGCAACTTCAGGAGATAGAGCAGTGGTGAAGGAGATGGAGTCATCTGCGTAAAGCAAGGCAATTGTGCGATGTGAATTCGGCGGCTGGCCAGAGGTGAAAATATTGAACAAAAGAGGGCCTAATTTTGAACCTTGCGGAACACCAGCGCCAATTTTCCTAAAGGTGGAAAAGCCATTTTCAACATGTACACAAAACTTCCTGCCAGATAGAAAGTTGTACAAAAGTTTGACGAGATGTCTGTTGAAATTGAAGTTGGATAACTTGAAAATTAGCGCGTCAATCCAAACGCTATCGAAAGCTTTCTGGATATTAAGAAAGCAGGCGAGGGTACATTCTTTTTTGTTCAGGCCAATGGTGACTTCATTGTGCAGATGCATCAGAGAGTGAAGAGTGGAGCGGCCCTTTCTGAAGCCGTATTGGCTGCTCGGAATGAGATTCTGATCGGCACAATGAAACTCCACCTGTCGTAGGAGAAGAGCTTCGAAAATTTTGCTCACGCAGCAGCGCAGTGAAATTGGGCGATAGCCAGAAACCAAGGACCTATCAGACTTTTTGGGAACAGGGACGATTCTTGCTTCCTTCCATCCATTCGGGAAGTAGCTGTTATTGATGCAGTTGTTGAAAATAACTGCCAATAACCAGTAAGCAAGAACGGGAAGTCGCTTAAGGACAAAATTAGAAATTCCATCTCTTCCACAAGATTTTTTAGGTTTTGCGAGGAGCACTAAATCTTGAACATCAGTGGGAGAGGTGAAGACGGACGAATCCGACGGAGCGTCAGAGGGGTTATCGTCGGAGAATTGTGTTAAGCAGGTGTCGAAAATAGAACCTTCCGAAGAGTTTAAGGCGACACGGCAGAGGAAAACAGGCAGATCAGCGGGAGGGCTGTCTGTGAAGCTTTGCTCAAAGTGCTCAGCGAGCAGCTCAGCTTTATCCTGTGCATCAGTTGCTCGTGTATCACCACTGGAAATAACGTCAGGAAGACAGTTATTCTTCCCGACTTTAAAGCCAATCTGTTTAAAGGCATCAGGGCCTGGAACGATTTTTTCTAGTCTCTTTTTGAGCTCGTCGTTCCTATGTTGCCTCATCGCTTGGCTGAAGAGGTTATTAGCGCAGCGTAACACAGCAAATACACTTTTATACTCCTGCGTTGAGGTCACCGTGCAAGATGGATGGGCAAAACTAAGCTACCAGAACGACTGGCGAATCGTCACCACCAATCGCAACCACTCTCAGGTCCGGCCTTTCTAAAGAAAAAAAAAACCACCTTCAAATACAACTAGAAATAATAAGTATTTACCACATATTTTATTTTTATATATATTATTTACACCTTTATGTAAGTACCTACATCCAATTTATTTACACATTTACTTTTTTTATATATACAAAACTTCAGCATTTACATATTTATAAACATTGTGACACCACGAAATAATGTCACAAACATATACAAAAAGAGAACAACATTTTATTTGATTATTATTAAAACATAAAAATAAACTAAGTAGAAAATATGTACTTTGAATACTACTTTAGACAGGGACAAAAAAAAAACCCAAAAACATATATATACTCTAAATCTTTTTTTTTCTTCTCTTTCTTTTTTTAACCGAAATCGGGATAGACTGTAACAGGCATAATTGATGCCAAGTTACAATTCTTATTCTTATACATCAAACACTGCTCTCTGAGCTACCATACGAAAAATTCCAACACGAAGGACGCCGGTTCGAAACCGAACAGCGGCAAGCAATTTCTTCATATTCTTTTTTTTTATTATTATTTCTTATTTTATTATATTTTCTATTTTTTTTAATAAAATAAATTAATATAAATTAATTACAAACATAAAAAAAACACATATTAAACAAATTACGAAATCCGCCAACTACGGGTTTCGAATGCACTAGCATACGTCACATGAGCAAGACATTTTATTCGCTTTTGCTTTCCCGCTTATTCGTAATCAGAGGTTGGAATTCTCAAACAGTTCAACCAACACACGACGTATAGGATGCTCAAAATGCACAGCAGTTGGAGAAGTTGGAATCCTAAGTCGCTTGCATTGAAACTGCTAAGACTTTTGTATTTTTGGAAAACCATTTCCAACTTCCACTATCGACTTCGGTCACCAGTGTCCAGCACTATCTGGCACTATCGGCTTCGGCCACCAGCAACCGCACTATCGAGTTGCTATCGACTTCGGTCACCAGTGTCCAGCACTATCTGGCACTATCGGCTTCGGCCACCAGCAACCGCACTATCGAGTTGCTATCGACTCCGGTCACCAGTGTCCAGCACTATCTGGCACTATCGGCTTCGGCCACCAGCAACCGCACTATCGAGTTGTTATCGACTCCGGTCACCAGTGTCCAGCACTATCTGGCACTATCGGCTTCGGCCAGCGGCGAGCAACACTATTTGCTCACCAACTAGGTAGGGCACCTAAACGTCACGCTCTGACGTCACCAAATACATTAAAAGGCCATCTGCCGAGTAGCACTTTGGCTCTCACTCTCGCCTTCCGCATATTAAAAGCATTCTGCCAAAGAAGTAGTTACGCTTCCTACCACTCACCGCGTCTCCCTTGGTACTTTGACTAGGTGATAAATATTGTGCAGCCCTCTGCTGCGGGATACTCTATCCCCCTCTCCCATTGTACGTATTTTAAGGTATAAAAATTGTTAAGTATTAGTATAAGTATAAAAATTGTTAAGCGAGTAATAATAAATAATAAAAAATAAAAAAATATTATAAACCAATAAACAACGTCCGAGCTGAACTCTTTACAGAGTCAGTGCTAGACTGTCGCTAAGACAGTCGTGAGTAATTCGGGAATACGTTGTATGTTAGAGGGTTGCGAGACCCCTTTAACGAACCCTGGACAGACTGAGTTTTATCCCAGCCTAAGGAAAAAAAACTCGTTACAAGTTCAACCCATCAACTCCAACATCTACACTAATTTCATCTCTACTTTCAAGAACATCAAACGACCTTGAAGTAAAATAATCCTGAATCCCTAAATACACAAAATCTCCATCAGAAAGAGAAACAACCTTCACAGACACTTTTTCGCTTTTTAGCAACGTTTTAGCAAACCTTGCACTCCTGACCGAGACAAAACCTGTAAAAGGTCTGTCAGAGTATTATTGGGAACCCTATTTCTAATAGCCCACGACTTTAACTCACTGAAAATATCAACATCTCTATTTTGGAGGTTAGGTTCGTCAACGAAGCTATGAACACTACCACTATAACTACACCCACTATCTGAAGCACAATCCGAAGAACAATCCGCAATTCCGCAACACAAACTGTCTCCTGAAGAAAATTCAATACAATCTCTAGTTTCACTTTTCACAGCATCACTTATTCCACTATTTGCATCACTTCTTCCACCACGTTGTGTACAAGCAAATGTTAAAATTTGCTTGTAATCTTCAGCATATTGCTGAAATTTCTTTTTTTCTGTTGACAAATAGTTAGCCAACGTTTTTCTTTTCATTTTTTTATACTTCGAATTATAAGAGGAATATTAGTAATTAAAATCACTTATTTTTTGTGTCCGTTTTTTTCTTTGCTGCACGCTTTGACGTATGTAAATTTTTTGTGACAGACACGTTTTTTCTCACTGGCAATTAGAAAAGAAACAGAAAAGTCACTTTTGTTACCATCTCATTCACACTTAGGAAATTTCGGAAAAATTTTTTAGAATGTGCTGGTGTCAGCTGAAATTATTAAGACTGTGTGCGCGACTCGGGTTACTTGGTTTTGCTGGGAAATTACGTACACAATTCCAGTACTATTTAGAAGAGTATTTTTGGTATCAATAATAATATATTGTTGCACATAGCAATTGTTGGTTTTTAAATTTGTTGCGAAATTCTTTATTTTATTTTTTTCCATAACGGAAGAATATTTAAAATTTTTGACTAAAAAAACTCATCGCAGTCCATTTATAAAATAAACAGTACAACAAAATTTTTGTAACTTTTCCCTACCGTACGTATTTCATTTTTAAATTGTTGAACTAAAAACGGTCATCCAATAATCCAATTAGTCCACAATTAGTCTGGATAATCGTAAAGCAACACAAATTTACCAAGCACCTATTTAAAAACAAAACACGATATTTTATTTTAACTTTCTCACTTTTTTAACTAACATTGATTTGCCATTTGATTTAATAAAATTAATGTTGAAATTTTTTAAACGGTTGAAACAGATTTTTTTTTTATTTAGGGCTGCTAGCCGGAACTAATTTTCCGCTGTGACTACCAGTCCGCATGAAATTTTTAGGAACAGTACAAAAGTAGTAATAAGCACCGTAATTTTTTCTTATTTATAATTATTTTGCATTCCTGTATTATTTTTTGGCGACGAGCGATGGCATGATATGCGCTCAAATTTGATCACTGTACTTCCTATGCTGTCTCAGTTCCACACCATTGCTTTCTATCTTTCTCCTTTACAAAAAATTTCCCTTAGTCCGTCAAATGATTGCAGTGTCACATCGGCCTTACATATGAAGACGAAATTCGTCAGGCCGATTTCGCCTAACACGGAGCCTTGACCTTTTGTTTTAGTTTCTTTTTGTATTTAATACATGAAATGTTAGTTTAAGCTCTTTATATTTTATTGAACTAATGGATTGCCAGTTTATATTATTTTTCATTTAATTTTTTGTGTGAGTTATAAATTGTTAGTTTTAGTTTAATTTAATTATGAACTTTCCTTTTATTGTAAGTTTAATTCAACGAATTCCTAGTTTAAGTTTAATTCAATTAATCCAATTATTATTTCTTTAAATGTTAGT
The DNA here is from genome assembly GCA_937620795.1 of Thecophora atra. Lineage (NCBI taxonomy): Eukaryota > Metazoa > Arthropoda > Insecta > Diptera > Conopidae > Thecophora > Thecophora atra. Next base: position 36,212,350 of record OW569399.1, read on the forward strand.
TTAAAATTAATTGAATTAAAAAATTAAATAATATATTAATATAGTTTAAGTTTAATTCAATTATTGCTGTTGTAAGTTGTTGAATTGTTACTTGCTGGTTTACCTAAGAATTGAAATGTTAAGTTCACCTCGAACGGTGAGAACAGAGTATAAGAGTAAGAGAGAATAAGAGGAGTTATCTATACGCTGGAATATTAAGTTATATACAATAGATTGTTAAGCATCGAGAGAGTAGATGAGTCAAACCACAAAGAGTAAGAGATGAACACAGAGTAAGTAAAGAAACTGAAAAAGAGCAAGAGAAGAAGGCGAGTACAAAAAAGCACGCGAAGAAAAAGAAGTCGCCTGGAAAGAAAACAAAGCGAGTTGGTGAGACATTTTGTTCTTTGGCTGCTGGAGAAACGAACGTGTAACTCTTCAAACTCAGCGAACGTAGAATTACACGTGAGTTTGTGACATAGAGTTAGTTACACATAGACATTTTCGCAGCAGTCTAACTTGTGGTTTTGATGACCTTTTTGGCGGCAATAGTAGTCCAGTGCGGCATGTAGCCCTATATATAGCCCGTCGTTTCAACGCCAGGGCGTGGAGCAAAGTACATATTGCGCCGCGTGGAACATATACCGCCGACAACTCGTGGTTTGGTGCCCGTTTGTTAGCCATAGTAATCTATTGTGGTCTGGTACATACTAGCTTGACGGCATATGCCGCCGGCGAGTTATGTTAAGCGAACGCTCTCTGTTTGAAAAAGCACAGACTGGTGCAACAAGTTTTATATAACGCCGACTAGACTGGCAATTTGCGGTTCTAGTGCCCTTGTGTCAGCCATTATAGTCTATGGTGGTTTGCTGCGCAACGGCTCGACGATATTTAAAGAAATGCTGGTGGAGAGATTATGCTACTTAAAGGAGTAGGGTAACACGCGGACAGAGAGACGGACCCAGACCGGCCAAGGCAACGGAGTGGCAATAAGCGGTTTGTATTTATTTATTTAATTAATTATTTTTTTTATTCATTTATTTATATTTGCTAACCATAGTAACATATTGTTACGTAATTTTCAAAATTACCTCTTGAACTCTCTTCAGGTTCGATCACTGGATTGTAAATAATCGTAAATTCGAAATAATAAAAAGTCGTTAGTTTCAAAGAATAAATCAACTGTTTATTATTGCTTGTTGTTATTTTAACACTTCTTTACTATCGCTGTTTATAACTTGTACACGTAAACACTAATACACGAATTCTTATTAGAAGCTATTCAACTATTTTATTCTTATTCAACACTCTGTTACTTTCACGATGTCACTTGGTTGCTTTCCAAAATCAAACTGTTTTCGCTGTATGTATGTATGTACAATTTTATTAATCTAAAATTTGATATTTACAATAGCTTAACAAATATTCTTAACAATGATAATTAATTTATTTACAATAAATATTTACAAGCGGCGCAAAAACAGGGGCCACTAGAGCAATGAAGTTGCTGAAAAAATTAAAAATAGAAAATTTTTAAAAAAGTGAAAGAAAGGCACCGAAGTCAGCAATGAATGGCGGCGGAAGCCGCACTACCCACGGTAGTAGAGCTGGTCAGCCCGGGCGTAGAAATCGGAGCTCACACCTGTATGCAGCAACGAGCTCAGGAACAATTATCTTGGAGCGGGTGGATACCGAAGCAGCGCACGGTTGTCATCTTCTTCGTAGGTGTCGATGTTCAGAACGAATCGTCTGGCGATGTTGATTAGGAAGTCCTCGATCGAAAGGATGTTTGCGGCATCGCATAGCTTCTCGTTCGAATGGAACTTGTGGCTGTTCACTCTTCTGTGGAGATCGGTGCAGGAGCGGAGAATCTTCCTCTCAAAAAGCGTCAGCCTCCTCATTGCTGTAGGATTAATGGAAAACCAAATGGGGTATCCATAAGCAATTATCGGCCTGATAAGTTGCTTATAGATGAGCAACTTGGTTGCCCATTGCCGTCGCACAAGCGGGTTGACCAAATGGAGAACGAAAGTTTGCTCTCTGGAGAACCTGAGAAACATGCGCTTTAAACCGAAAGCGTTCAGAGAAAAGTACACCAAGGTACTTAACATTCTCTTTGATCTTAATGACACTGCCATCAGGCATATCAAGCTCGACTTCTCTACACCTAACGGCGAAGTGACGTCTTGATCTGAGCACTGTAGATGGAGGGCGGAAGCAGATGATTTCTGTCTTCGCACAGTTAACTTTGAGACCCCACTTGTGGTAGAAGTCACAAAGCAAGTTGATGGGGTGACCGAGGCGGCCAGCGGCAACTTCAGGAGATAGAGCAGTGGTGAAGGAGATGGAGTCATCTGCGTAAAGCAAGGCAATTGTGCGATGTGAATTCGGCGGCTGGCCAGAGGTGAAAATATTGAACAAAAGAGGGCCTAATTTTGAACCTTGCGGAACACCAGCGCCAATTTTCCTAAAGGTGGAAAAGCCATTTTCAACATGTACACAAAACTTCCTGCCAGATAGAAAGTTGTACAAAAGTTTGACGAGATGTCTGTTGAAATTGAAGTTGGATAACTTGAAAATTAGCGCGTCAATCCAAACGCTATCGAAAGCTTTCTGGATATTAAGAAAGCAGGCGAGGGTACATTCTTTTTTGTTCAGGCCAATGGTGACTTCATTGTGCAGATGCATCAGAGAGTGAAGAGTGGAGCGGCCCTTTCTGAAGCCGTATTGGCTGCTCGGAATGAGATTCTGATCGGCACAATGAAACTCCACCTGTCGTAGGAGAAGAGCTTCGAAAATTTTGCTCACGCAGCAGCGCAGTGAAATTGGGCGATAGCCAGAAACCAAGGACCTATCAGACTTTTTGGGAACAGGGACGATTCTTGCTTCCTTCCATCCATTCGGGAAGTAGCTGTTATTGATGCAGTTGTTGAAAATAACTGCCAATAACCAGTAAGCAAGAACGGGAAGTCGCTTAAGGACAAAATTAGAAATTCCATCTCTTCCACAAGATTTTTTAGGTTTTGCGAGGAGCACTAAATCTTGAACATCAGTGGGAGAGGTGAAGACGGACGAATCCGACGGAGCGTCAGAGGGGTTATCGTCGGAGAATTGTGTTAAGCAGGTGTCGAAAATAGAACCTTCCGAAGAGTTTAAGGCGACACGGCAGAGGAAAACAGGCAGATCAGCGGGAGGGCTGTCTGTGAAGCTTTGCTCAAAGTGCTCAGCGAGCAGCTCAGCTTTATCCTGTGCATCAGTTGCTCGTGTATCACCACTGGAAATAACGTCAGGAAGACAGTTATTCTTCCCGACTTTAAAGCCAATCTGTTTAAAGGCATCAGGGCCTGGAACGATTTTTTCTAGTCTCTTTTTGAGCTCGTCGTTCCTATGTTGCCTCATCGCTTGGCTGAAGAGGGTATTAGCGCAGCGTAACACAGCAAATACACTTTTATACTCCTGCGTTGAGGTCACCGTGCAAGATGGATGGGCAAAACTAAGCTACCAGAACGACTGGCGAATCGTCACCACCAATCGCAACCACTCTCAGGTCCGGCCTTTCTAAAGAAAAAAAAAACCACCTTCAAATACAACTAGAAATAATAAGTATTTACCACATATTTTATTTTTATATATATTATTTACACCTTTATGTAAGTACCTACATCCAATTTATTTACACATTTACTTTTTTTATATATACAAAACTTCAGCATTTACATATTTATAAACATTGTGACACCACGAAATAATGTCACAAACATATACAAAAAGAGAACAACATTTTATTTGATTATTATTAAAACATAAAAATAAACTAAGTAGAAAATATGTACTTTGAATACTACTTTAGACAGGGACAAAAAAAAAACCCAAAAACATATATATACTCTAAATCTTTTTTTTTCTTCTCTTTCTTTTTTTAACCGAAATCGGGATAGACTGTAACAGGCATAATTGATGCCAAGTTACAATTCTTATTCTTATACATCAAACACTGCTCTCTGAGCTACCATACGAAAAATTCCAACACGAAGGACGCCGGTTCGAAACCGAACAGCGGCAAGCAATTTCTTCATATTCTTTTTTTTTATTATTATTTCTTATTTTATTATATTTTCTATTTTTTTTAATAAAATAAATTAATATAAATTAATTACAAACATAAAAAAAACACATATTAAACAAATTACGAAATCCGCCAACTACGGGTTTCGAATGCACTAGCATACGTCACATGAGCAAGACATTTTATTCGCTTTTGCTTTCCCGCTTATTCGTAATCAGAGGTTGGAATTCTCAAACAGTTCAACCAACACACGACGTATAGGATGCTCAAAATGCACAGCAGTTGGAGAAGTTGGAATCCTAAGTCGCTTGCATTGAAACTGCTAAGACTTTTGTATTTTTGGAAAACCATTTCCAACTTCCACTATCGACTTCGGTCACCAGTGTCCAGCACTATCTGGCACTATCGGCTTCGGCCACCAGCAACCGCACTATCGAGTTGCTATCGACTTCGGTCACCAGTGTCCAGCACTATCTGGCACTATCGGCTTCGGCCACCAGCAACCGCACTATCGAGTTGCTATCGACTCCGGTCACCAGTGTCCAGCACTATCTGGCACTATCGGCTTCGGCCACCAGCAACCGCACTATCGAGTTGTTATCGACTCCGGTCACCAGTGTCCAGCACTATCTGGCACTATCGGCTTCGGCCAGCGGCGAGCAACACTATTTGCTCACCAACTAGGTAGGGCACCTAAAGAGGTACCAAACCAGAGACTATTTTGTTGGTGGACGCTCTGACGTCACCAAATACATTAAAAGGCCATCTGCCGAGTAGCACTTTGGCTCTCACTCTCGCCTTCCGCATATTAAAAGCATTCTGCCAAAGAAGTAGTTACGCTTCCTACCACTCACCGCGTCTCCCTTGGTACTTTGACTAGGTGATAAATATTGTGCAGCCCTCTGCTGCGGGATACTCTATCCCCCTCTCCCATTGTACGTATTTTAAGGTATAAAAATTGTTAAGTATTAGTATGAGTATAAAAATTGTTAAGCGAGTAATAATAAATAATAAAAAATAAAAAAATATTATAAACCAATAAACAACGTCCGAGCTGAACTCTTTACAGAGTCAGTGCTAGACTGCCGCTAAGACAGTCGTGAGTAATTCGGGAATACGTTGTATGTTAGAGGGTTGCGAGACCCCTTTAACGAACCCTGGACAGACTGAGTTTTATCCCAGCCTAAGGAAAAAAAACTCGTTACAAGTTCAACCCATCAACTCCAACATCTACACTAATTTCATCTCTACTTTCAAGAACATCAAACGACCTTGAAGTAAAATAATCCTGAATCCCTAAATACACAAAATCTCCATCAGAAAGAGAAACAACCTTCACAGACACTTTTTCGCTTTTTAGCAACGTTTTAGCAAACCTTGCACTCCTGACCGAGACAAAACCTGTAAAAGGTCTGTCAGAGTATTATTGGGAACCCTATTTCTAATAGCCCACGACTTTAACTCACTGAAAATATCAACATCTCTATTTTGGAGGTTAGGTTCGTCAACGAAGCTATGAACACTACCACTATAACTACACCCACTATCTGAAGCACAATCCGAAGAACAATCCGCAATTCCGCAACACAAACTGTCTCCTGAAGAAAATTCAATACAATCTCTAGTTTCACTTTTCACAGCATCACTTATTCCACTATTTGCATCACTTCTTCCACCACGTTGTGTACAAGCAAATGTTAAAATTTGCTTGTAATCTTCAGCATATTGCTAAAATTTCTTTTTTTCTGTTGACAAATAGTTAGCCAACGTTTTTCTTTTCATTTTTTTATACTTCGAATTATAAGAGGAATATTAGTAATTAAAATCACTTATTTTTTGTGTCCGTTTTTTTCTTTGCTGCACGCTTTGACGTATGTAAATTTTTTGTGACAGACACGTTTTTTCTCACTGGCAATTAGAAAAGAAACAGAAAAGTCACTTTTGTTACCATCTCATTCACACTTAGGAAATTTCGGAAAAATTTTTTAGAATGTGCTGGTGTCAGCTGAAATTATTAAGACTGTGTGCGCGACTCGGGTTACTTGGTTTTGCTGGGAAATTACGTACACAATTCCAGTACTATTTAGAAGAGTATTTTTGGTATCAATAATAATATATTGTTGCACATAGCAATTGTTGGTTTTTAAATTTGTTGCGAAATTCTTTATTTTATTTTTTTCCATAACGGAAGAATATTTAAAATTTTTGACTAAAAAAACTCATCGCAGTCCATTTATAAAATAAACAGTACAACAAAATTTTTGTAACTTTTCCCTACCGTACGTATTTCATTTTTAAATTGTTGAACTAAAAACGGTCATCCAATAATCCAATTAGTCCACAATTAGTCTGGATAATCGTAAAGCAACACAAATTTACCAAGCACCTATTTAAAAACAAAACACGATATTTTATTTTAACTTTCTCACTTTTTTAACTAACATTGATTTGCCATTTGATTTAATAAAATTAATGTTGAAATTTTTTAAACGGTTGAAACAGATTTTTTTTTTATTTAGGGCTGCTAGCCGGAACTAATTTTCCGCTGTGACTACCAGTCCGCATGAAATTTTTAGGAACAGTACAAAAGTAGTAATAAGCACCGTAATTTTTTCTTATTTATAATTATTTTGCATTCCTGTATTATTTTTTGGCGACGAGCGATGGCATGATATGCGCTCAAATTTGATCACTGTACTTCCTATGCTGTCTCAGTTCCACACCATTGCTTTCTATCTTTCTCCTTTACAAAAAATTTCCCTTAGTCCGTCAAATGATTGCAGTGTCACATCGGCCTTACATATGAAGACGAAATTCGTCAGGCCGATTTCGCCTAACACGGAGCCTTGACCTTTTGTTTTAGTTTCTTTTTGTATTTAATACATGAAATGTTAGTTTAAGCTCTTTATATTTTATTGAACTAATGGATTGCCAGTTTATATTATTTTTCATTTAATTTTTTGTGTGAGTTATAAATTGTTAGTTTTAGTTTAATTTAATTATGAACTTTCCTTTTATTGTAAGTTTAATTCAACGAATTCCTAGTTTAAGTTTAATTCAATTAATCCAATTATTATTTCTTTAAATGTTAGTTTAAAATTAATTGAATTAAAAAATTAAATAATATATTAATATAGTTTAAGTTTAATTCAATTATTGCTGTTGTAAGTTGTTGAATTGTTACTTGCTGGTTTACCTAAGAATTGAAATGTTAAGTTCACCTCGAACGGTGAGAACAGAGTATAAGAGTAAGAGAGAATAAGAGGAGTTATCTATACGCTGGAATATTAAGTTATATACAATAGATTGTTAAGCATCGAGAGAGTAGATGAGTCAAACCACAAAGAGTAAGAGATGAACACAGAGTAAGTAAAGAAACTGAAAAAGAGCAAGAGAAGAAGGCGAGTACAAAAAAGCACGCGAAGAAAAAGAAGTCGCCTGGAAAGAAAACAAAGCGAGTTGGTGAGACATTTTGTTCTTTGGCTGCTGGAGAAACGAACGTGTAACTCTTCAAACTCAGCGAACGTAGAATTACACGTGAGTTTGTGACATAGAGTTAGTTACACATAGACATTTTCGCAGCAGTCTAACTTGTGGTTTTGATGACCTTTTTGGCGGCAATAGTAGTCCAGTGCGGCATGTAGCCCTATATATAGCCCGTCGTTTCAACGCCAGGGCGTGGAGCAAAGTACATATTGCGCCGCGTGGAACATATACCGCCGACAACTCGTGGTTTGGTGCCCGTTTGTTAGCCATAGTAATCTATTGTGGTCTGGTACATACTAGCTTGACGGCATATGCCGCCGGCGAGTTATGTTAAGCGAACGCTCTCTGTTTGAAAAAGCACAGACTGGTGCAACAAGTTTTATATAACGCCGACTAGACTGGCAATTTGCGGTTCTAGTGCCCTTGTGTCAGCCATTATAGTCTATGGTGGTTTGCTGCGCAACGGCTCGACGATATTTAAAGAAATGCTGGTGGAGAGATTATGCTACTTAAAGGAGTAGGGTAACACGCGGACAGAGAGACGGACCCAGACCGGCCAAGGCAACGGAGTGGCAATAAGCGGTTTGTATTTATTTATTTAATTAATTATTTTTTTTATTCATTTATTTATATTTGCTAACCATAGTAACATATTGTTACGTAATTTTCAAAATTACCTCTTGAACTCTCTTCAGGTTCGATCACTGGATTGTAAATAATCGTAAATTCGAAATAATAAAAAGTCGTTAGTTTCAAAGAATAAATCAACTGTTTATTATTGCTTGTTGTTATTTTAACACTTCTTTACTATCGCTGTTTATAACTTGTACACGTAAACACTAATACACGAATTCTTATTAGAAGCTATTCAACTATTTTATTCTTATTCAACACTCTGTTACTTTCACGATGTCACTTGGTTGCTTTCCAAAATCAAACTGTTTTCGCTGTATGTATGTATGTACAATTTTATTAATCTAAAATTTGATATTTACAATAGCTTAACAAATATTCTTAACAATGATAATTAATTTATTTACAATAAATATTTACAAGCGGCGCCAAAACAGGGGCCACTAGAGCAATGAAGTTGCTGAAAAAATTAAAAATAGAAAATTTTTAAAAAAGTGAAAGAAAGGCACCGAAGTCAGCAATGAATGGCGGCGGAAGCCGCACTACCCACGGTAGTAGAGCTGGTCAGCCCGGGCGTAGAAATCGGAGCTCACACCTGTATGCAGCAACGAGCTCAGGAACAATTATCTTGGAGCGGGTGGATACCGAAGCAGCGCACGGTTGTCATCTTCTTCGTAGGTGTCGATGTTCAGAACGAATCGTCTGGCGATGTTGATTAGGAAGTCCTCGATCGAAAGGATGTTTGCGGCATCGCATAGCTTCTCGTTCGAATGGAACTTGTGGCTGTTCACTCTTCTGTGGAGATCGGTGCAGGAGCGGAGAATCTTCCTCTCAAAAAGCGTCAGCCTCCTCATTGCTGTAGGATTAATGGAAAACCAAATGGGGTATCCATAAGCAATTATCGGCCTGATAAGTTGCTTATAGATGAGCAACTTGGTTGCCCATTGCCGTCGCACAAGCGGGTTGACCAAATGGAGAACGAAAGTTTGCTCTCTGGAGAACCTGAGAAACATGCGCTTTAAACCGAAAGCGTTCAGAGAAAAGTACACCAAGGTACTTAACATTCTCTTTGATCTTAATGACACTGCCATCAGGCATATCAAGCTCGACTTCTCTACACCTAACGGCGAAGTGACGTCTTGATCTGAGCACTGTAGATGGAGGGCGGAAGCAGATGATTTCTGTCTTCGCACAGTTAACTTTGAGACCCCACTTGTGGTAGAAGTCACAAAGCAAGTTGATGGGGTGACCGAGGCGGCCAGCGGCAACTTCAGGAGATAGAGCAGTGGTGAAGGAGATGGAGTCATCTGCGTAAAGCAAGGCAATTGTGCGATGTGAATTCGGCGGCTGGCCAGAGGTGAAAATATTGAACAAAAGAGGGCCTAATTTTGAACCTTGCGGAACACCAGCGCCAATTTTCCTAAAGGTGGAAAAGCCATTTTCAACATGTACACAAAACTTCCTGCCAGATAGAAAGTTGTACAAAAGTTTGACGAGATGTCTGTTGAAATTGAAGTTGGATAACTTGAAAATTAGCGCGTCAATCCAAACGCTATCGAAAGCTTTCTGGATATTAAGAAAGCAGGCGAGGGTACATTCTTTTTTGTTCAGGCCAATGGTGACTTCATTGTGCAGATGCATCAGAGAGTGAAGAGTGGAGCGGCCCTTTCTGAAGCCGTATTGGCTGCTCGGAATGAGATTCTGATCGGCACAATGAAACTCCACCTGTCGTAGGAGAAGAGCTTCGAAAATTTTGCTCACGCAGCAGCGCAGTGAAATTGGGCGATAGCCAGAAACCAAGGACCTATCAGACTTTTTGGGAACAGGGACGATTCTTGCTTCCTTCCATCCATTCGGGAAGTAGCTGTTATTGATGCAGTTGTTGAAAATAACTGCCAATAACCAGTAAGCAAGAACGGGAAGTCGCTTAAGGACAAAATTAGAAATTCCATCTCTTCCACAAGATTTTTTAGGTTTTGCGAGGAGCACTAAATCTTGAACATCAGTGGGAGAGGTGAAGACGGACGAATCCGACGGAGCGTCAGAGGGGTTATCGTCGGAGAATTGTGTTAAGCAGGTGTCGAAAATAGAACCTTCCGAAGAGTTTAAGGCGACACGGCAGAGGAAAACAGGCAGATCAGCGGGAGGGCTGTCTGTGAAGCTTTGCTCAAAGTGCTCAGCGAGCAGCTCAGCTTTATCCTGTGCATCAGTTGCTCGTGTATCACCACTGGAAATAACGTCAGGAAGACAGTTATTCTTCCCGACTTTAAAGCCAATCTGTTTAAAGGCATCAGGGCCTGGAACGATTTTTTCTAGTCTCTTTTTGAGCTCGTCGTTCCTATGTTGCCTCATCGCTTGGCTGAAGAGGGTATTAGCGCAGCGTAACACAGCAAATACACTTTTATACTCCTGCGTTGAGGTCACCGTGCAAGATGGATGGGCAAAACTAAGCTACCAGAACGACTGGCGAATCGTCACCACCAATCGCAACCACTCTCAGGTCCGGCCTTTCTAAAGAAAAAAAAAACCACCTTCAAATACAACTAGAAATAATAAGTATTTACCACATATTTTATTTTTATATATATTATTTACACCTTTATGTAAGTACCTACATCCAATTTATTTACACATTTACTTTTTTTATATATACAAAACTTCAGCATTTACATATTTATAAACATTGTGACACCACGAAATAATGTCACAAACATATACAAAAAGAGAACAACATTTTATTTGATTATTATTAAAACATAAAAATAAACTAAGTAGAAAATATGTACTTTGAATACTACTTTAGACAGGGACAAAAAAAAAACCCAAAAACATATATATACTCTAAATCTTTTTTTTTCTTCTCTTTCTTTTTTTAACCGAAATCGGGATAGACTGTAACAGGCATAATTGATGCCAAGTTACAATTCTTATTCTTATACATCAAACACTGCTCTCTGAGCTACCATACGAAAAATTCCAACACGAAGGACGCCGGTTCGAAACCGAACAGCGGCAAGCAATTTCTTCATATTCTTTTTTTTTATTATTATTTCTTATTTTATTATATTTTCTATTTTTTTTAATAAAATAAATTAATATAAATTAATTACAAACATAAAAAAAACACATATTAAACAAATTACGAAATCCGCCAACTACGGGTTTCGAATGCACTAGCATACGTCACATGAGCAAGACATTTTATTCGCTTTTGCTTTCCCGCTTATTCGTAATCAGAGGTTGGAATTCTCAAACAGTTCAACCAACACACGACGTATAGGATGCTCAAAATGCACAGCAGTTGGAGAAGTTGGAATCCTAAGTCGCTTGCATTGAAACTGCTAAGACTTTTGTATTTTTGGAAAACCATTTCCAACTTCCACTATCGACTTCGGTCACCAGTGTCCAGCACTATCTGGCACTATCGGCTTCGGCCACCAGCAACCGCACTATCGAGTTGCTATCGACTTCGGTCACCAGTGTCCAGCACTATCTGGCACTATCGGCTTCGGCCACCAGCAACCGCACTATCGAGTTGCTATCGACTCCGGTCACCAGTGTCCAGCACTATCTGGCACTATCGGCTTCGGCCACCAGCAACCGCACTATCGAGTTGTTATCGACTCCGGCCACCAGTGTCCAGCACTATCTGGCACTATCGGCTTCGGCCAGCGGCGAGCAACACTATTTGCTCACCAACTAGGTAGGGCACCTAAAGAGGTACCAAACCAGAGACTATTTTGTTGGTGGACGCTCTGACGTCACCAAATACATTAAAAGGCCATCTGCCGAGTAGCACTTTGGCTCTCACTCTCGCCTTCCGCATATTAAAAGCATTCTGCCAAAGAAGTAGTTACGCTTCCTACCACTCACCGCGTCTCCCTTGGTACTTTGACTAGGTGATAAATATTGTGCAGCCCTCTGCTGCGGGATACTCTATCCCCCTCTCCCATTGTACGTATTTTAAGGTATAAAAATTGTTAAGTATTAGTATGAGTATAAAAATTGTTAAGCGAGTAATAATAAATAATAAAAAATAAAAAAATATTATAAACCAATAAACAACGTCCGAGCTGAACTCTTTACAGAGTCAGTGCTAGACTGCCGCTAAGACAGTCGTGAGTAATTCGGGAATACGTTGTATGTTAGAGGGTTGCGAGACCCCTTTAACGAACCCTGGACAGACTGAGTTTTATCCCAGCCTAAGGAAAAAAAACTCGTTACAAGTTCAACCCATCAACTCCAACATCTACACTAATTTCATCTCTACTTTCAAGAACATCAAACGACCTTGAAGTAAAATAATCCTGAATCCCTAAATACACAAAATCTCCATCAGAAAGAGAAACAACCTTCACAGACACTTTTTCGCTTTTTAGCAACGTTTTAGCAAACCTTGCACTCCTGACCGAGACAAAACCTGTAAAAGGTCTGTCAGAGTATTATTGGGAACCCTATTTCTAATAGCCCACGACTTTAACTCACTGAAAATATCAACATCTCTATTTTGGAGGTTAGGTTCGTCAACGAAGCTATGAACACTACCACTATAACTACACCCACTATCTGAAGCACAATCCGAAGAACAATCCGCAATTCCGCAACACAAACTGTCTCCTGAAGAAAATTCAATACAATCTCTAGTTTCACTTTTCACAGCATCACTTATTCCACTATTTGCATCACTTCTTCCACCACGTTGTGTACAAGCTAATGTTAAAATTTGCTTGTAATCTTCAGCATATTGCTAAAATTTCTTTTTTTCTGTTGACAAATAGTTAGCCAACGTTTTTCTTTTCATTTTTTTATACTTCGAATTATAAGAGGAATATTAGTAATTAAAATCACTTATTTTTTGTGTCCGTTTTTTTCTTTGCTGCACGCTTTGACGTATGTAAATTTTTTGTGACAGACACGTTTTTTCTCACTGGCAATTAGAAAAGAAACAGAAAAGTCACTTTTGTTACCATCTCATTCACACTTAGGAAATTTCGGAAAAATTTTTTAGAATGTGCTGGTGTCAGCTGAAATTATTAAGACTGTGTGCGCGACTCGGGTTACTTGGTTTTGCTGGGAAATTACGTACACAATTCCAGTACTATTTAGAAGAGTATTTTTGGTATCAATAATAATATATTGTTGCACATAGCAATTGTTGGTTTTTAAATTTGTTGCGAAATTCTTTATTTTATTTTTTTCCATAACGGAAGAATATTTAAAATTTTTGACTAAAAAAACTCATCGCAGTCCATTTATAAAATAAACAGTACAACAAAATTTTTGTAACTTTTCCCTACCGTACGTATTTCATTTTTAAATTGTTGAACTAAAAACGGTCATCCAATAATCCAATTAGTCCACAATTAGTCTCGATAATCGTAAAGCAACACAAATTTACCAAGCACCTATTTAAAAACAAAACACGATATTTTATTTTAACTTTCTCACTTTTTTAACTAACATTGATTTGCCATTTGATTTAATAAAATTAATGTTGAAATTTTTTAAACGGTTGAAACAGATTTTTTTTTTATTTAGGGCTGCTAGCCGGAACTAATTTTCCGCTGTGACTACCAGTCCGCATGAAATTTTTAGGAACAGTACAAAAGTAGTAATAAGCACCGTAATTTTTTCTTATTTATAATTATTTTGCATTCCTGTATTATTTTTTGGCGACGAGCGATGGCATGATATGCGCTCAAATTTGATCACTGTACTTCCTATGCTGTCTCAGTTCCACACCATTGCTTTCTATCTTTCTCCTTTACAAAAAATTTCCCTTAGTCCGTCAAATGATTGCAGTGTCACATCGGCCTTACATATGAAGACGAAATTCGTCAGGCCGATTTCGCCTAACACGGAGCCTTGACCTTTTGTTTTAGTTTCTTTTTGTATTTAATACATGAAATGTTAGTTTAAGCTCTTTATATTTTATTGAACTAATGGATTGCCAGTTTATATTATTTTTCATTTAATTTTTTGTGTGAGTTATAAATTGTTAGTTTTAGTTTAATTTAATTATGAACTTTCCTTTGATTGTAAGTTTAATTCAACGAATTCCTAGTTTAAGTTTAATTCAATTAATCCAATTATTATTTCTTTAAATGTTAGTTTAAAATTAATTGAATTAAAAAATTAAATAATATATTAATATAGTTTAAGTTTAATTCAATTATTGCTGTTGTAAGTTGTTGAATTGTTACTTGCTGGTTTACCTAAGAATTGAAATGTTAAGTTCACCTCGAACGGTGAGAACAGAGTATAAGAGTAAGAGAGAATAAGAGGAGTTATCTATACGCTGGAATATTAAGTTATATACAATAGATTGTTAAGCATCGAGAGAGTAGATGAGTCAAACCACAAAGAGTAAGAGATGAACACAGAGTAAGTAAAGAAACTGAAAAAGAGCAAGAGAAGAAGGCGAGTACAAAAAAGCACGCGAAGAAAAAGAAGTCGCCTGGAAAGAAAACAAAGCGAGTTGGTGAGACCTTTTGTTCTTTGGCTGCTGGAGAAACGAACGTGTAACTCTTCAAACTCAGCGAACGTAGAATTACACGTGAGTTTGTGACATAGAGTTAGTTACACATAGACATTTTCGCAGCAGTCTAACTTGTGGTTTTGATGACCTTTTTGGCGGCAATAGTAGTCCAGTGCGGCATGTAGCCCTATATATAGCCCGTCGTTTCAACGCCAGGGCGTGGAGCAAAGTACATATTGCGCCGCGTGGAACATATACCGCCGACAACTCGTGGTTTGGTGCCCGTTTGTTAGCCATAGTAATCTATTGTGGTCTGGTACATACTAGCTTGACGGCATATGCCGCCGGCGAGTTATGTTAAGCGAACGCTCTCTGTTTGAAAAAGCACAGACTGGTGCAACAAGTTTTATATAACGCCGACTAGACTGGCAATTTGCGGTTCTAGTGCCCTTGTGTCAGCCATTATAGTCTATGGTGGTTTGCTGCGCAACGGCTCGACGATATTTAAAGAAATGCTGGTGGAGAGATTATGCTACTTAAAGGAGTAGGGTAACACGCGGACAGAGAGACGGACCCAGACCGGCCAAGGCAACGGAGTGGCAATAAGCGGTTTGTATTTATTTATTTAATTAATTATTTTTTTTATTCATTTATTTATATTTGCTAACCATAGTAACATATTGTTACGTAATTTTCAAAATTACCTCTTGAACTCTCTTCAGGTTCGATCACTGGATTGTAAATAATCGTAAATTCGAAATAATAAAAAGTCGTTAGTTTCAAAGAATAAATCAACTGTTTATTATTGCTTGTTGTTATTTTAACACTTCTTTACTATCGCTGTTTATAACTTGTACACGTAAACACTAATACACGAATTCTTATTAGAAGCTATTCAACTATTTTATTCTTATTCAACACTCTGTTACTTTCACGATGTCACTTGGTTGCTTTCCAAAATCAAACTGTTTTCGCTGTATGTATGTATGTACAATTTTATTAATCTAAAATTTGATATTTACAATAGCTTAACAAATATTCTTAACAATGATAATTAATTTATTTACAATAAATATTTACAAGCGGCGCAAAAACAGGGGCCACTAGAGCAATGAAGTTGCTGAAAAAATTAAAAATAGAAAATTTTTAAAAAAGTGAAAGAAAGGCACCGAAGTCAGCAATGAATGGCGGCGGAAGCCGCACTACCCACGGTAGTAGAGCTGGTCAGCCCGGGCGTAGAAATCGGAGCTCACACCTGTATGCAGCAACGAGCTCAGGAACAATTATCTTGGAGCGGGTGGATACCGAAGCAGCGCACGGTTGTCATCTTCTTCGTGGGTGTCGATGTTCAGAACGAATCGTCTGGCGATGTTGATTAGGAAGTCCTCGATCGAAAGGATGTTTGCGGCATCGCATAGCTTCTCGTTCGAATGGAACTTGTGGCTGTTCACTCTTCTGTGGAGATCGGTGCAGGAGCGGAGAATCTTCCTCTCAAAAAGCGTCAGCCTCCTCATTGCTGTAGGATTAATGGAAAACCAAATGGGGTATCCATAAGCAATTATCGGCCTGATAAGTTGCTTATAGATGAGCAACTTGGTTGCCCATTGCCGTCGCACAAGCGGGTTGACCAAATGGAGAACGAAAGTTTGCTCTCTGGAGAACCTGAGAAACATGCGCTTTAAACCGAAAGCGTTCAGAGAAAAGTACACCAAGGTACTTAACATTCTCTTTGATCTTAATGACACTGCCATCAGGCATATCAAGCTCGACTTCTCTACACCTAACGGCGAAGTGACGTCTTGATCTGAGCACTGTAGATGGAGGGCGGAAGCAGATGATTTCTGTCTTCGCACAGTTAACTTTGAGACCCCACTTGTGGTAGAAGTCACAAAGCAAGTTGATGGGGTGACCGAGGCGGCCAGCGGCAACTTCAGGAGATAGAGCAGTGGTGAAGGAGATGGAGTCATCTGCGTAAAGCAAGGCAATTGTGCGATGTGAATTCGGCGGCTGGCCAGAGGTGAAAATATTGAACAAAAGAGGGCCTAATTTTGAACCTTGCGGAACACCAGCGCCAATTTTCCTAAAGGTGGAAAAGCCATTTTCAACATGTACACAAAACTTCCTGCCAGATAGAAAGTTGTACAAAAGTTTGACGAGATGTCTGTTGAAATTGAAGTTGGATAACTTGAAAATTAGCGCGTCAATCCAAACGCTATCGAAAGCTTTCTGGATATTAAGAAAGCAGGCGAGGGTACATTCTTTTTTGTTCAGGCCAATGGTGACTTCATTGTGCAGATGCATCAGAGAGTGAAGAGTGGAGCGGCCCTTTCTGAAGCCGTATTGGCTGCTCGGAATGAGATTCTGATCGGCACAATGAAACTCCACCTGTCGTAGGAGAAGAGCTTCGAAAATTTTGCTCACGCAGCAGCGCAGTGAAATTGGGCGATAGCCAGAAACCAAGGACCTATCAGACTTTTTGGGAACAGGGACGATTCTTGCTTCCTTCCATCCATTCGGGAAGTAGCTGTTATTGATGCAGTTGTTGAAAATAACTGCCAATAACCAGTAAGCAAGAACGGGAAGTCGCTTAAGGACAAAATTAGAAATTCCATCTCTTCCACAAGATTTTTTAGGTTTTGCGAGGAGCACTAAATCTTGAACATCAGTGGGAGAGGTGAAGACGGACGAATCCGACGGAGCGTCAGAGGGGTTATCGTCGGAGAATTGTGTTAAGCAGGTGTCGAAAATAGAACCTTCCGAAGAGTTTAAGGCGACACGGCAGAGGAAAACAGGCAGATCAGCGGGAGGGCTGTCTGTGAAGCTTTGCTCAAAGTGCTCAGCGAGCAGCTCAGCTTTATCCTGTGCATCAGTTGCTCGTGTATCACCACTGGAAATAACGTCAGGAAGACAGTTATTCTTCCCGACTTTAAAGCCAATCTGTTTAAAGGCATCAGGGCCTGGAACGATTTTTTCTAGTCTCTTTTTGAGCTCGTCGTTCCTATGTTGCCTCATCGCTTGGCTGAAGAGGGTATTAGCGCAGCGTAACACAGCAAATACACTTTTATACTCCTGCGTTGAGGTCACCGTGCAAGATGGATGGGCAAAACTAAGCTACCAGAACGACTGGCGAATCGTCACCACCAATCGCAACCACTCTCAGGTCCGGCCTTTCTAAAGAAAAAAAAAACCACCTTCAAATACAACTAGAAATAATAAGTATTTACCACATATTTTATTTTTATATATATTATTTACACCTTTATGTAAGTACCTACATCCAATTTATTTACACATTTACTTTTTTTATATATACAAAACTTCAGCATTTACATATTTATAAACATTGTGACACCACGAAATAATGTCACAAACATATACAAAAAGAGAACAACATTTTATTTGATTATTATTAAAACATAAAAATAAACTAAGTAGAAAATATGTACTTTGAATACTACTTTAGACAGGGACAAAAAAAAAACCCAAAAACATATATATACTCTAAATCTTTTTTTTTCTTCTCTTTCTTTTTTTAACCGAAATCGGGATAGACTGTAACAGGCATAATTGATGCCAAGTTACAATTCTTATTCTTATACATCAAACACTGCTCTCTGAGCTACCATACGAAAAATTCCAACACGAAGGACGCCGGTTCGAAACCGAACAGCGGCAAGCAATTTCTTCATATTCTTTTTTTTTATTATTATTTCTTATTTTATTATATTTTCTATTTTTTTTAATAAAATAAATTAATATAAATTAATTACAAACATAAAAAAAACACATATTAAACAAATTACGAAATCCGCCAACTACGGGTTTCGAATGCACTAGCATACGTCACATGAGCAAGACATTTTATTCGCTTTTGCTTTCCCGCTTATTCGTAATCAGAGGTTGGAATTCTCAAACAGTTCAACCAACACACGACGTATAGGATGCTCAAAATGCACAGCAGTTGGAGAAGTTGGAATCCTAAGTCGCTTGCATTGAAACTGCTAAGACTTTTGTATTTTTGGAAAACCATTTCCAACTTCCACTATCGACTTCGGTCACCAGTGTCCAGCACTATCTGGCACTATCGGCTTCGGCCACCAGCAACCGCACTATCGAGTTGCTATCGACTTCGGTCACCAGTGTCCAGCACTATCTGGCACTATCGGCTTCGGCCACCAGCAACCGCACTATCGAGTTGCTATCGACTCCGGTCACCAGTGTCCAGCACTATCTGGCACTATCGGCTTCGGCCACCAGCAACCGCACTATCGAGTTGTTATCGACTCCGGCCACCAGTGTCCAGCACTATCTGGCACTATCGGCTTCGGCCAGCGGCGAGCAACACTATTTGCTCACCAACTAGGTAGGGCACCTAAAGAGGTACCAAACCAGAGACTATTTTGTTGGTGGACGCTCTGACGTCACCAAATACATTAAAAGGCCATCTGCCGAGTAGCACTTTGGCTCTCACTCTCGCCTTCCGCATATTAAAAGCATTCTGCCAAAGAAGTAGTTACGCTTCCTACCACTCACCGCGTCTCCCTTGGTACTTTGACTAGGTGATAAATATTGTGCAGCCCTCTGCTGCGGGATACTCTATCCCCCTCTCCCATTGTACGTATTTTAAGGTATAAAAATTGTTAAGTATTAGTATGAGTATAAAAATTGTTAAGCGAGTAATAATAAATAATAAAAAATAAAAAAATATTATAAACCAATAAACAACGTCCGAGCTGAACTCTTTACAGAGTCAGTGCTAGACTGCCGCTAAGACAGTCGTGAGTAATTCGGGAATACGTTGTATGTTAGAGGGTTGCGAGACCCCTTTAACGAACCCTGGACAGACTGAGTTTTATCCCAGCCTAAGGAAAAAAAACTCGTTACAAGTTCAACCCATCAACTCCAACATCTACACTAATTTCATCTCTACTTTCAAGAACATCAAACGACCTTGAAGTAAAATAATCCTGAATCCCTAAATACACAAAATCTCCATCAGAAAGAGAAACAACCTTCACAGACACTTTTTCGCTTTTTAGCAACGTTTTAGCAAACCTTGCACTCCTGACCGAGACAAAACCTGTAAAAGGTCTGTCAGAGTATTATTGGGAACCCTATTTCTAATAGCCCACGACTTTAACTCACTGAAAATATCAACATCTCTATTTTGGAGGTTAGGTTCGTCAACGAAGCTATGAACACTACCACTATAACTACACCCACTATCTGAAGCACAATCCGAAGAACAATCCGCAATTCCGCAACACAAACTGTCTCCTGAAGAAAATTCAATACAATCTCTAGTTTCACTTTTCACAGCATCACTTATTCCACTATTTGCATCACTTCTTCCACCACGTTGTGTACAAGCTAATGTTAAAATTTGCTTGTAATCTTCAGCATATTGCTAAAATTTCTTTTTTTCTGTTGACAAATAGTTAGCCAACGTTTTTCTTTTCATTTTTTTATACTTCGAATTATAAGAGGAATATTAGTAATTAAAATCACTTATTTTTTGTGTCCGTTTTTTTCTTTGCTGCACGCTTTGACGTATGTAAATTTTTTGTGACAGACACGTTTTTTCTCACTGGCAATTAGAAAAGAAACAGAAAAGTCACTTTTGTTACCATCTCATTCACACTTAGGAAATTTCGGAAAAATTTTTTAGAATGTGCTGGTGTCAGCTGAAATTATTAAGACTGTGTGCGCGACTCGGGTTACTTGGTTTTGCTGGGAAATTACGTACACAATTCCAGTACTATTTAGAAGAGTATTTTTGGTATCAATAATAATATATTGTTGCACATAGCAATTGTTGGTTTTTAAATTTGTTGCGAAATTCTTTATTTTATTTTTTTCCATAACGGAAGAATATTTAAAATTTTTGACTAAAAAAACTCATCGCAGTCCATTTATAAAATAAACAGTACAACAAAATTTTTGTAACTTTTCCCTACCGTACGTATTTCATTTTTAAATTGTTGAACTAAAAACGGTCATCCAATAATCCAATTAGTCCACAATTAGTCTCGATAATCGTAAAGCAACACAAATTTACCAAGCACCTATTTAAAAACAAAACACGATATTTTATTTTAACTTTCTCACTTTTTTAACTAACATTGATTTGCCATTTGATTTAATAAAATTAATGTTGAAATTTTTTAAACGGTTGAAACAGATTTTTTTTTTATTTAGGGCTGCTAGCCGGAACTAATTTTCCGCTGTGACTACCAGTCCGCATGAAATTTTTAGGAACAGTACAAAAGTAGTAATAAGCACCGTAATTTTTTCTTATTTATAATTATTTTGCATTCCTGTATTATTTTTTGGCGACGAGCGATGGCATGATATGCGCTCAAATTTGATCACTGTACTTCCTATGCTGTCTCAGTTCCACACCATTGCTTTCTATCTTTCTCCTTTACAAAAAATTTCCCTTAGTCCGTCAAATGATTGCAGTGTCACATCGGCCTTACATATGAAGACGAAATTCGTCAGGCCGATTTCGCCTAACACGGAGCCTTGACCTTTTGTTTTAGTTTCTTTTTGTATTTAATACATGAAATGTTAGTTTAAGCTCTTTATATTTTATTGAACTAATGGATTGCCAGTTTATATTATTTTTCATTTAATTTTTTGTGTGAGTTATAAATTGTTAGTTTTAGTTTAATTTAATTATGAACTTTCCTTTGATTGTAAGTTTAATTCAACGAATTCCTAGTTTAAGTTTAATTCAATTAATCCAATTATTATTTCTTTAAATGTTAGTTTAAAATTAATTGAATTAAAAAATTAAATAATATATTAATATAGTTTAAGTTTAATTCAATTATTGCTGTTGTAAGTTGTTGAATTGTTACTTGCTGGTTTACCTAAGAATTGAAATGTTAAGTTCACCTCGAACGGTGAGAACAGAGTATAAGAGTAAGAGAGAATAAGAGGAGTTATCTATACGCTGGAATATTAAGTTATATACAATAGATTGTTAAGCATCGAGAGAGTAGATGAGTCAAACCACAAAGAGTAAGAGATGAACACAGAGTAAGTAAAGAAACTGAAAAAGAGCAAGAGAAGAAGGCGAGTACAAAAAAGCACGCGAAGAAAAAGAAGTCGCCTGGAAAGAAAACAAAGCGAGTTGGTGAGACCTTTTGTTCTTTGGCTGCTGGAGAAACGAACGTGTAACTCTTCAAACTCAGCGAACGTAGAATTACACGTGAGTTTGTGACATAGAGTTAGTTACACATAGACATTTTCGCAGCAGTCTAACTTGTGGTTTTGATGACCTTTTTGGCGGCAATAGTAGTCCAGTGCGGCATGTAGCCCTATATATAGCCCGTCGTTTCAACGCCAGGGCGTGGAGCAAAGTACATATTGCGCCGCGTGGAACATATACCGCCGACAACTCGTGGTTTGGTGCCCGTTTGTTAGCCATAGTAATCTATTGTGGTCTGGTACATACTAGCTTGACGGCATATGCCGCCGGCGAGTTATGTTAAGCGAACGCTCTCTGTTTGAAAAAGCACAGACTGGTGCAACAAGTTTTATATAACGCCGACTAGACTGGCAATTTGCGGTTCTAGTGCCCTTGTGTCAGCCATTATAGTCTATGGTGGTTTGCTGCGCAACGGCTCGACGATATTTAAAGAAATGCTGGTGGAGAGATTATGCTACTTAAAGGAGTAGGGTAACACGCGGACAGAGAGACGGACCCAGACCGGCCAAGGCAACGGAGTGGCAATAAGCGGTTTGTATTTATTTATTTAATTAATTATTTTTTTTATTCATTTATTTATATTTGCTAACCATAGTAACATATTGTTACGTAATTTTCAAAATTACCTCTTGAACTCTCTTCAGGTTCGATCACTGGATTGTAAATAATCGTAAATTCGAAATAATAAAAAGTCGTTAGTTTCAAAGAATAAATCAACTGTTTATTATTGCTTGTTGTTATTTTAACACTTCTTTACTATCGCTGTTTATAACTTGTACACGTAAACACTAATACACGAATTCTTATTAGAAGCTATTCAACTATTTTATTCTTATTCAACACTCTGTTACTTTCACGATGTCACTTGGTTGCTTTCCAAAATCAAACTGTTTTCGCTGTATGTATGTATGTACAATTTTATTAATCTAAAATTTGATATTTACAATAGCTTAACAAATATTCTTAACAATGATAATTAATTTATTTACAATAAATATTTACAAGCGGCGCAAAAACAGGGGCCACTAGAGCAATGAAGTTGCTGAAAAAATTAAAAATAGAAAATTTTTAAAAAAGTGAAAGAAAGGCACCGAAGTCAGCAATGAATGGCGGCGGAAGCCGCACTACCCACGGTAGTAGAGCTGGTCAGCCCGGGCGTAGAAATCGGAGCTCACACCTGTATGCAGCAACGAGCTCAGGAACAATTATCTTGGAGCGGGTGGATACCGAAGCAGCGCACGGTTGTCATCTTCTTCGTGGGTGTCGATGTTCAGAACGAATCGTCTGGCGATGTTGATTAGGAAGTCCTCGATCGAAAGGATGTTTGCGGCATCGCATAGCTTCTCGTTCGAATGGAACTTGTGGCTGTTCACTCTTCTGTGGAGATCGGTGCAGGAGCGGAGAATCTTCCTCTCAAAAAGCGTCAGCCTCCTCATTGCTGTAGGATTAATGGAAAACCAAATGGGGTATCCATAAGCAATTATCGGCCTGATAAGTTGCTTATAGATGAGCAACTTGGTTGCCCATTGCCGTCGCACAAGCGGGTTGACCAAATGGAGAACGAAAGTTTGCTCTCTGGAGAACCTGAGAAACATGCGCTTTAAACCGAAAGCGTTCAGAGAAAAGTACACCAAGGTACTTAACATTCTCTTTGATCTTAATGACACTGCCATCAGGCATATCAAGCTCGACTTCTCTACACCTAACGGCGAAGTGACGTCTTGATCTGAGCACTGTAGATGGAGGGCGGAAGCAGATGATTTCTGTCTTCGCACAGTTAACTTTGAGACCCCACTTGTGGTAGAAGTCACAAAGCAAGTTGATGGGGTGACCGAGGCGGCCAGCGGCAACTTCAGGAGATAGAGCAGTGGTGAAGGAGATGGAGTCATCTGCGTAAAGCAAGGCAATTGTGCGATGTGAATTCGGCGGCTGGCCAGAGGTGAAAATATTGAACAAAAGAGGGCCTAATTTTGAACCTTGCGGAACACCAGCGCCAATTTTCCTAAAGGTGGAAAAGCCATTTTCAACATGTACACAAAACTTCCTGCCAGATAGAAAGTTGTACAAAAGTTTGACGAGATGTCTGTTGAAATTGAAGTTGGATAACTTGAAAATTAGCGCGTCAATCCAAACGCTATCGAAAGCTTTCTGGATATTAAGAAAGCAGGCGAGGGTACATTCTTTTTTGTTCAGGCCAATGGTGACTTCATTGTGCAGATGCATCAGAGAGTGAAGAGTGGAGCGGCCCTTTCTGAAGCCGTATTGGCTGCTCGGAATGAGATTCTGATCGGCACAATGAAACTCCACCTGTCGTAGGAGAAGAGCTTCGAAAATTTTGCTCACGCAGCAGCGCAGTGAAATTGGGCGATAGCCAGAAACCAAGGACCTATCAGACTTTTTGGGAACAGGGACGATTCTTGCTTCCTTCCATCCATTCGGGAAGTAGCTGTTATTGATGCAGTTGTTGAAAATAACTGCCAATAACCAGTAAGCAAGAACGGGAAGTCGCTTAAGGACAAAATTAGAAATTCCATCTCTTCCACAAGATTTTTTAGGTTTTGCGAGGAGCACTAAATCTTGAACATCAGTGGGAGAGGTGAAGACGGACGAATCCGACGGAGCGTCAGAGGGGTTATCGTCGGAGAATTGTGTTAAGCAGGTGTCGAAAATAGAACCTTCCGAAGAGTTTAAGGCGACACGGCAGAGGAAAACAGGCAGATCAGCGGGAGGGCTGTCTGTGAAGCTTTGCTCAAAGTGCTCAGCGAGCAGCTCAGCTTTATCCTGTGCATCAGTTGCTCGTGTATCACCACTGGAAATAACGTCAGGAAGACAGTTATTCTTCCCGACTTTAAAGCCAATCTGTTTAAAGGCATCAGGGCCTGGAACGATTTTTTCTAGTCTCTTTTTGAGCTCGTCGTTCCTATGTTGCCTCATCGCTTGGCTGAAGAGGGTATTAGCGCAGCGTAACACAGCAAATACACTTTTATACTCCTGCGTTGAGGTGTTGTAAGTGCGGTGTAGAATCCGCTGAAGTTTCTTCCAAAGCACTTGACGATGAGCCTGTATCGCCTGAATATTGGCAGGCAAGTCAGCGAATCGGTCTCTGCTAGTAGGAACTGAAGACTGGGAGGTTAGCGCATTGCTAACGGACACTTCGAAGTTGCAGATAGTTAGCATCTATCTCAGAGTTGAGAAGATTTTGGTCCGTAGGAGGGCAAGTGATTTCATCAACCACCTGCCTCCTAAATGTGTTCCAATTTATTTTGCTGTAGACGATTCCGCACCTGACCGGAGCCTTCGAGGTGAAGAGTCTCTGATTGAGCCGAATATCGAGCTCAACCGAAAGGTGGTCAGAATCAGCGAAATGCGCCTTTCAGCGGTAGTTTTGCAACTCCGGCAGAATGTTGACCAACGTTGAAGAGCAGAGGAAGAAGTCAAGAGTGGACGGGGTATTGGGGTAGGTGCGCTCAGGCTGCGACACCACCACGAGAGAGTGATCTGAATTACTGTTCAGCCAATCAGTAATTGCAATGCCTTGTGGAGAGCAGACATCATCAAACCAAAGATGATGACGTGCGTTAAAGTCTCCACTAATAAGGCAGTAAGTGTGCTGGGCACAGAGGGAATTGAGAAGGGACAAGTCATGACTTATATCTTCCAATCTGCTCTGACACCTGAAATAAATTGAAATAATTAGCAATGTCTTACCATTAGATAGCTGGATTACTGCTGCTGTGGCTTCTGCTGTCTTCAATGTAGTGATGTGCAACTGCTTGCCCTGGAGCGGATTTATCAATAAGAGCGCGGTGCCTCTGTATAGTTCAGCTTTCGGCGTTTGGAAGAGTGTTTCCTACTCGTCAAGTTGGTTTCCTACAAAAGAAGAATATTTGGTTTATATTGTTTAGCAAAAAGAGCGAGCAACGCCCTTCTGTGCAGAGTCAACACAGAATTGACGTTGTAGGAAATGGTTTTGAGGTTGCTTAATTTAAACATAGTTCAAATATAAACTTCCCCAAAACCATAACCTTTACTTCATCCTGCAGCTTCGCATAGCCTGCAGGAACAATCTTTCGTGCTTTCTCCAGCAACGTCAGCAGATCACTTCCTAGTAATCGCTCGGCATCTGAAAATAAATTAAAAGCGTTATCATGGGAGGGACGGGGAGGGGAGGTTGACTTGGAAGAAGCCTTGGGCGGGGGGTTTGGCCGGGGAGTGGCCTTGGGAGAAACCTTCGGGGAAGATTTTTGAGTTTTTAAACTCGAAGAAGCGGCTTGGGCGTAAGAAATAGTGCTCTTGGTGGCGCGTTTAGGTGACTCAAGCGGAAATTTCTGCTGCTGTTGCGACTTTGCAAGCTTTCTAGCTTTCTTGCGGGAATCTGCCACCTTCTTGTAGACGGTGCAGCCGCGGAAATTGGCAGGATAGCCTTCCTGCTTGCAGTTGACGCAGAAGACTTTGCCGTCAGGCTTATCAACGACGGTTCGTTGGCATTGGCCTGGAGCGTGCTGCTGGCTGCATTTAATGCAGCGAAAATGCATGCCGCAATTTGTGGCGATATGGCCGAAATTTTGACAATTTCTGCACTGCGTTACGCCGCTGGGACGTAGTTTCTCCCAAATAACCTTCTGGTTCAGGAGCAGCGTGCAGGTGAAGACAGCAGAAATGTCGCAATCCTTGTTGACTTCAACAAGGAAATTGCTCTGCCGAGAGGAAACCTTGGATTTGAAAAGCGATGCCTTTACGATTTGGAAGTTAAGGTCCTCCAAGGCAACCTTAACATCGTCAGGCTCGTAGCTGTGGTGTACGCCCTTGAGAAGCAAGAGATCATCCTTCAAAGTGAAGGAATTGAATTAACATTTCTGCGCTTTCAACCAATCCATGGTCAAACAAAAGCCATTTTTAGATTCAGTGGAGATCACTGATCTAGACTTGTTAATATTGCGTATTTTGTACGCAATATTGTTCTTCTTTGCATAAGCATTGAAGGCGGCCACATTTACGTCGAAACAGTAAATGGGCGGAAGATAAGTCTTCTTGAGCTGAGTGCACACGACTGACGGCTGTTTGGCAGTGGCAGCGGCCTTGCGGTGAGCAGTGAGGAATTTGCTCAACTGGGGAACTGCGTTAGCAGTTGAAGAAGGACGGGCTGAGTTAGGACGGAGGGAAGGGAATATCTCCTTAACAGAAGGAATCTTCGGCGGCGGAGCATCCGCGCTAACACTTACCGGCTCAGGCTTGCGCTTGGTGCAAGTGTTGGTGGTGGCAGCAGCAGCAGTGGCATCAGTAGAGGCGTCAGCAGCAGCAGCGGCAGAGGCGTCAGCAACTTCGCTATCGACTGACATCTCGTCGTCTTTTGATTCCCCTGGGATCGGAGGATCAGAGCCAGGCATGTCGTCGTAGAATTCCTCGATGCAGCCGAGCTGTGCATAAATGCCATCGAGGAATGGCCTACCGTGGCTATCAGCGCCGTCCGCTAAAGCTGTTTTGAAACGCGCCATCGCCTCCTGGACGGCGCGTTGCACTTCTCCCATATTGCCCTTACCGCTTATGGCAAGTAAGAGCTCAGGGGATTGCAGAATTCTTTCGGGAACTTCACCTAAAAAAGACGTTAAGAATGAAATGAAGCACACAGGATTGC
This sequence comes from Thecophora atra, assembly GCA_937620795.1. Lineage (NCBI taxonomy): Eukaryota > Metazoa > Arthropoda > Insecta > Diptera > Conopidae > Thecophora > Thecophora atra. The sequence goes on from OW569399.1 coordinate 36,239,843, forward strand.
GGAAGGCAACCTGAAAAGTGCGTAAATGCTTAAAAAAGCAAGTAAATGAAATTTAACTCTTTAATTTAACGTCTTTAAAAAGACGATTAAATTTGGTTAAATTAAAGCAAGCAAATAGAGATTTTATCTCTTTATCGCCTTCTTGAAAAAGACGGCTGCGAAGCTTTCAATAATAGAAAAATATCTCTTAAAAACGTCTTTAAAAAGACGAGTTTGCGGAGCGCAGAAGAAAAATAGTCATTCGAGCTTGAATGACGAAGAGTGAATGATGATGAGTGAGTGAACTGTGTTCGCTGCTATGGTTTGTGTCTATTTATACTGTACGATAATTATCGCTACGTTATCGTCAGACTACTCCAGATCTTACTGGATTGTCGAGTAACTTCCCTTTCCATGAATTGTTTGTTTCAGCAATGAACCATGTTTTATTGTGTATGCTGCGTTGTGAAATATCAAGTAACTTCTGGATCTTTCGTTCTAAGATTTGGTAACACTCGTAAATATTTTACGTGTAGATGGCGCTGTATATCACATTATTGTAGTTATGGCATGATGTATAGATGGCGCTGTATTTTCGCCACAATATAATCTCATAATTTAATGGCAGTCTTAAAAACAATTGGGTAGTTAAATGAAAACATTACGACATTCCTAGGCTATTATAGAAGCAAGATCGTGATTAAGCAGTTGCATAGAGGTTCTAACGTCATTAAGAGGGCAACTAAAAACAAGCTGAACATCATCAGCATACATATGGATAAAGCAGTGCTCAATTACTTGGTCTAGGTCATTCACATAAAATAAGCAGAAAAGTGGGCCTACTATCGAGCCTTGTGGAACCCCACAACGAACTGACAGAAAATAAGACGTGTAACCATTAGCAAAAACACACACACGCTGTTCGAACAGCTTAGATAACAAAGGAAGCAATGAAATAGGAAATAGGTCATGAGTACTATTTCCCTTCGGAATGGGTATAATTTTTGAGAATTTCCATGCAGACGGAGAGACCGAAGTTGTAACACTGCAATGTTTGCCAATTCCGACATTTCTTTCTCTTTCTTATAAGATTTAGAGCCTTATCCCCTAAAAAGCAACGCTGTCCCGAAATCGAAAGCAACTTCAACGTAGTCCGTTTGAAATGGTATCCTCTAAGTTTTTCGAAAAGCCTGCGTTTCGTTTTTTCTGGAAAAGACAAACATAAACAATGTTGCAGCCAGCGTGCTCATGATACACGCTAATCCCGATTACTGCATCACCCACGAACACAAACCCATGTGTGCAGGGTTTGTCAATTTATGTTTAAAAGTTATTTTGTTAATAAATTATTACTTTTCTAAATGATTTTAATGAATAATATTTTCGTATGTTTCGGAAAATGAAGTTTAAATTTTTGGTATTTCTCTGAAATAATATCTTACGAAAATTCAAAAATGGAATAATATTCAAAACTATCAAAGGCGTCGTAGTTTTTCTAAAATGGTAACATAATGACATTTTAAATTTATAACAAAATGCTAAACGCGACCAATTTGCAACCGTCTGGTTTGACAGCCATTTTTCGAGAAATTGAGTTAGGGGATACCTTAGAAACGCAATGAAGTCTGCAAAGCGTGGAAATTACAAACCAAATTGCGTTTGTGTTCGTGCTTGCGTTTTGGTTACTTTTGAGATTTCGAAGATATTTTTGTTCGAAAAATACGAAAAGCACAAAACAAGCAAGAAGCGCAACGAGTAAAGTTACGGGATAAGGCCTTTAGTCGACTGACTTCGTCCAAATTTCATCCAAAATAAATATTCTTGGAGGATCTTATACAAGAAGTAACTTTATTTCTTTTATTTATGTAATTTCATTCAAAATTTTATTCTTACGGTCAACTAAGTGACAAATCTAAGTTTATGAATGAAACTTGTCTTGCTTAACGAAGAACTAAACTCCAAATCATCATGCATTGAATTCAGCAATCTTAAGCAACGTGTAAGCGTCTCATTCATATCGTAGTTCGTCCTATTAAATGGAACATGAAATGCTTCAAGCGATCTAAAAACTCTAGAGGACACACAGAAGTTTACATTATTCATCAACTCTGAACCTTTAATATCAGAGGGAATGTCTCTTATAAAGGTAAGACAATAAGCATTACTGTGAGGTTTAAGTGATTTAAAGCCCAATAGAGAGTACATAGCATTATACGATGGTGCGGACTATTCCACCGTAACGTCATAATTGCATACCTCGTAAATCTTCTCTATATTCTTTCGATTGTACGATGCAACAATATTCTACATAAAAACCCACAAAGGATACATATAAGGATTTTAGAGTGAATTTTAAAATTTTTTTGAATTCCTTAGAATAAAGCCAAGCATGGTATCTATCAAAATTAATAGAAAAATTTATCTGACGGTCAAATGCAACATCAAGTTTTTTTTTAAGCGAAATAGTACTAACTCTATCTGCACCAATTTTATCCTGAAAAGTAACCTGAAGAGATCTACGAGAAAAATATAGCACAGCACATTTGCTAATATTGATAAATAAAAAATTATTATTGCACCAAATATGTAGCCTGCATAAATCCTCTTGTACGAACCTTGCATCATCGCAATTAGCAACTGAATTAAATAGTTTCAAGTCGTCAACAAACATGGGACAACGTGAAAAAATAAAACTTTCAGGAAGATCATTAACAAATAAAGTGAAGAGAATTGAATTTTATTCCTCTCAATTTTAACTATTTGAGAGCGCCCCACAAGATAAGCTCTGAGCCATTTTAACATGGTAGAATGAAATCCCAACATCCGAAGTTTAAACAATAACATATGGTTAACCCTATCGATGGCCTTCTTGATGTCAGTAAAGGCCTTGTTGAAGTCAGTTTTTGAAAACTGAAATTAACAAAAGAAAGAAAAAGAACAAGATATTCATTAAGATTATAGCGCTTCCAAAACTTAAAGGCTTAAAAGAATACCATTCGCCATTCTTCATGCGAAGTTTTGTTAACTCCTTGCGCACTAATAATTGGCTAACAATAGATTTCTTTGCAAATACTGATTGCAAACTCAGCCACATTTTCTTTGCTGAACTTTTGTCTTGAACATAACTTAAATAATCATTGTGAATAAAATTTACCAACCGATCTTTCGCTCTTTTATCCTTCTTCAAAAAATCCAATCTTTGCTGTTGCTTCTGTTGGTGAGTCGTCTGTTAGACCAGATCCACCAAGTTGAGAGCATCCAGGTGTGTTTTCACCCAGAACTGCCGGGTGACTGCGGTCTGCAAAACACCGAAATTTGTTTACACTAACTCTGTGGACCAACGCTCACGTTCACGTTCACAAAAATATTCAGCATCTTCACCCCTTCCCTCCCCGCTCACATGATTCCCTTCCCTCTCCTTCCCAAACATCAGCTGCCAGTCCTCCACACCTTATAAACCTTATAGCGGCAACAAAGAGCCTCAAACCTTAACAACCTTATGGCGACGGCAGCCTCACCATACAAACCTTGCATCTCCTCTTTGACGGCAGAACGCCTTACCATCTAAACCTTATGGCGGCGGCAGACCAGCCTCACCATACAAACCTTGCAGCTCCTCTTTGATGGCAGACCGCCTCACCATGTAAACCTTATGGAGGCGGCAGAGCTGAGCACCACACCGGCAGAGAAACACACACACAAACCTTAATAAACCTTATGGAGGCGGCACCACACGCTCCTCACCGCACCGACTGCGCAGCCGCTACGTTGAATTAGAAACCCCATTAACGCACTACTCAGTGAGTAGAGTGTCTGAGCAATAGTCGCAGAGAATATTATAATAATCAAGTGAGACAGCGAGGGAAAGTCAGAGTAAAACGCGTATACAAATCTTCGGGTAAATTCAATCGAAATATACAAACAGAAGCCGGTGCGTTGCCGGAACGAAACGAAACGAAGTACTGAGCTTGCTTTTTAACTGTTCTTCTGTTGTGTCGTCAAAGTCGTCCGCGGCCATGAATTTATTGTTTAAGATGGCCTTGAACTAAATCATTGCCATTGCGCCATACAACAGTTGGAAGCTGCAGTCAAATCAGCCAAACATTTGCTGCTCCGCAACACTTCGACAGCTTCTCTCACATATAAGGAACTAGAAACGACAGTGGTACAAATCGAGGCAATTGTGAATTCTCGGCCAATAACATTATAACGAGTTTTATTCTTAGGCTGCGATAGAACTTAGTCTGTCCAGGAGTCGTTAAAGGGGTCTCGCAACCATCTAACATACAACGTTTTCCCGAATTACTCGCGACTGTCTTCGCAACAGTCTAGCACTGACTCTGTAAAGAGTTCAGCTCGGACGTTATTGGTTTTTTAATTTTTATTCTTTTATTATTATTCCCTTAACAATTCTTATACTTATACTAAAACTTAACTATTTTTATAGCTAATAATACCTACAATGAAAGAAAGATAGAGTATCCCGCAGCAGAGGGCTGCACAATATGTAACAACTTCTTAGCAGAAGGTCTTAATATACGGAAGGCGAAAGGTTGTGTTAGAGTGAGAGCAAAAGCACTACTCGGCAGGTGGCCGTTGATTTATTTGGTGACGTCAGAGCGTCCACCAACAAATAGTCTCTGGTTTGGTACTTCGCTTAGGTGCCCTACCTAGTTGGTGAGCAAATAGGTTTGCTCGCCGCTGGCCATAGTGTTGGACACTGGTGACGGAAGTCGACAGCAACTCGATATTGCAGTTGCTGGTGGCCAAAGCCGATAGGGCCAAATAGTGTTGGACACTGGTGACGGAAGTCGATAGCAACTCGATAATGCGGTCGCTGGTGGCCAAAGCCGATAGTGCCAAATAGTTTTGGACACTGGTGACCGAGGTCGATGGCAACTCGATAGTGCGGTTGCTGGTGATCAAAGCCGATAGCGCCAAATAGTGTTGGACACTGGTGACCGAAGTCGATAGCAACTTGATAGTGCGGTTGCTGGTGACCAAAGCCGATAGCGCCAAATAGTGTTGGGTACAGGTGACCGAAGTCGATAGCAACTCGATAGTGCGGTTGCTGGTGGCCGAAGTCGATAGTGGAAGTCCGAAATTTGTTTTCAAAATTACACAAAGTCTTAGCAGTCGAATGCAAGCAACTTCTGACGAATTCCAACTTCTCCAACTATTCTGCAGTTTGTCTCTGCAGTCTGACCCGAATGATTTGAGCGCTTTAACACCGGTTGACTTTTTAATTAGAGAATTACTAACATCATCATTAGATGTCAACACAGAATATGAAAGTCGTATTCTGATTACTCATGAACATGATGTTACTTGAAACATGATTTCTGGAAACGATAGTCAAGTTAGTATTTGAATGAGCTTCAAAATTTAATTCAAATCGCTTCTTACAGTTCTTTGCATTTTGAATGTACATATTCCTCTATTCCGCTGTTAACGTCGACCAAAATGAATAATCTCCAAAAAGTCTTACTCAAAATAATATCTAGTTTAGACTCCTGAAAGGACCAAACTAAATTTTATTCAAATCGCATCTTACAATTCTTTGCAATTTGAACGTACACATTACTCTATTCCACTAGCCACTAGCTAAGTTCAATGTTGAAAAACAACGGCTACTACCTAATTGGTCTAAAATCTCGTCTATTCTAGGGATCGGAAAAACTTGTTTAATCGTAGCGTCATTCAATTTCATATAGTCGACAACCATACGCCATTTCTTTTCATCATCTTTTCCACACTTTTTTGGAACTATTAATAATGGAAAATTCCACGACGATTTACTTGGAGCTATTATATCGTCTACTAGCAACTTATTAATTTCTTTATTTACTTCCTCTCTATGTGTATGCGGAAGACGGTACTGTCTTTGGTTAATTGGTACCTAGTCTACTCTTGTTGGAATTACGTGCTCTATACCTATGGTGTAAGTAAGTTGGTCTCCCTCTACCAGAAAAATGTCATTGTATTCTGCACATAAGTTGCTTAGGGACTCTCTTTCCCCTTTATTCAAGGAAGGATCCAAATCTAATTCGTTCATTAGAATTTTTAATCTTTGCCTTATATTTGAACTAAACACACCCACCAGAAACTCCGGCGTGTGACCTTTTGGCGCCAGGTTCTTTGTTCATTAATGCCGGGTCTCGTCCAGACTGGAGGGTACGCTTCCGAGGTTTCCGGATAGCATTCCGTTCTCCGCTGGAAGCGATTCCGACACCAACCACTGCCGATTAAGTGGCTTCCACCACTCCTCCAGCGCTCGACTGAGCAGGCTCCTGCTTATCAGGCAAGGCGGTTTCCGAAGATTCACCTCTAAACCTCTTACCCACCGAGCAGTCTTCCTGGCTCGTTCCACTCGAAGAGAGTTTCTTAAGCTGCATGGTCATATCATCTATGGACCTCTGCAGAGCTTTCGTCGCCTTTTGCCGTTTCCTTTTCTGTCTATATTTCTCCCTCTTACGAGAGGCCGATAGGTCATCGTCCACGGCACTTCCATCTGGTCCTCTGCTGGATTCGACTAATCCTTTGGACGAATCCTTGGGTTCCGACGCTGCTCCACCAGCAACCATACTCCGCAGAGTGCCTTCGTCATTTTTTGGAATCAAACCAACAACACGTTTGGTTTCTCCAGAAGCCAAGTCATCCACGTGACGATTTACTCGTCCTTCTGGCTGGGTTTCTTCCTCAGCCGAAGCTAATCCCTTAACGGTTTACGCCTCAACCGGAGCGTCAACCCCAGCCACTTCCCCTTCTCCCTCTTTCGTCCGTTTTGTTTTTTTTTTATAAAAAAGCCCGTTGTTGTCCCACGAGTAATGGGCAAAGGAGGTCAACCTGCGCAGAGCCCCTTACACAGGCAAGGCTAGTTAATCCGGTGGTCGCCAGGTAACCGGATACTCCGTTCTCGACTGGGCTATTTGATTGGCCCCCCGGCCAGGTTGATTATCGGCACGGGTCGTATAACACCTTAATCCAGCCCAGAGGTAGGGAGGTATGGAAGGGATGAAGTCACGGGTCTAGGTATGTAAGGAGCAAAAGATATGTAAGGGGAGTCGCCGCTTCTGTCAGCCCAGGAACTCTTGCTATTCCATAGAGCCGGAGGACTTGGTGACCAGGGATCACCACGTGGAGGTAGAAGTCGGCTTTCTCGCTCAGGAGAGTTACGGAGAGCCGTCATGTTGGCCCTTTATCCCCCAAACCCAAGTGAACCTCGATCCCCATCTTAGCAGAATAATATAAATGAAACTGAATACAAATTATTACAAAATAGTTGGAAATTATACGTTATTGGCCTAGTTGGGGCTCTAATACCCTTTAGCACCTACGGTTGCACTGTTAAGAAATCGTACACATTGATTGATAAAGAAACAAGAACAACAATGTGGTACTTCTGACGTATTGTATACGTGAGTTCAACCATAGAGAAAGAATAACAAGAGGCCGAATCAGCGAAATTTACTCGAACGCCAATGGAAGCGGTCGGTCCGCAAGGAAAACGATGAAACGAAATGAGTGCAAAATGCGTCCTCAAGGAGAGACTAGCAAATTTCAATAAATTTACTCACGCATACAGCGAATATTTCTTTTCAATCATTCTCTCTGTTTTAGCATGCCTGAAACTGTTTCGTTTGGTTGGGTGTGTGAATAATTTTTAAGCATCAACATTTTTTAGCATTTCTGGAGTTTCTGATGCTTTTCTGAATTTTGTTTGCGATGACCATCGATTTATTTGAGTCGGCGTGCTGGGTACAAAAAAGCCCTATAAAAAATAAATGTTTACAGGACTGCACTATTATAAATATATCTAATCTCTAAAAACTAGCAAATATGCTAAGTATTAACACAGGTCAATTTTGATATGACTAATTATAATTTTCTTTATATTAATCTCGTAAATATTTGTATTTTACGATTTCCGAAAATCATCTAAAGCTTTCAGCCTTGCTGCAGTTATATAAGCTGCGAACTACAAATAATTGCAAAAATTTTAGTTTCCCACAATTGTACTGATCATGAAAGTCGTCCAAACCTCCTTCAGTAAATTTCCAATTGTAAAATTGCAGTAGGCACATGCACACGAAAGCAAAAACCAATGTACAAACGCAGAAATCCATACAAAGCCACTAATTCTGAAAAACACAAACAAAATAATGTCCAGAAATCGCAAAGGTAAGAAGTTATCAATGTGTATTCACATATGTATATTCTTTCGACATACATACACTCTTCATTTGCTCCATAAAGAATCAATAGTAAAAAAAAGACGAATAGGGAAAATGTAAGAAGAAATGAAATTACACCAACAATCTGTAAACGATCCAGTAGTGGACAGAAAATATTCTCAGAGTACGAAAGCAAAACACTCCGAAATCTTCATACGATCCAGAACTGGGTATGAGCGAATTCTTAGAACATCAGTGGAAACACACAAACACATGAAATAGCTATAGCGGAGAGAGCGCAGCATTCAATAATCTATCAACGCTTCAGTAGTGGATAGCCAAAAAATGCTCAGAGCATCAATGAAAACACATTAGCATTTGCAATACAAAAGAGAAGAGCGCGAAACACTCAAAAATCTTCATACGAAAATATTTTTGTTCGGCCTCTTGTTATTCTTTCTCTATGGTTCAACATACCAAACAGTCAAATGTCAAACCGATTTTTTGAAGCGGCGAATAGCGAGTGCCTCATCTAAGAATCTATGTTTACAACTGCTTAAACTAACTACACGCTACTACTGCTTAGAACTACATGCTTACATACATGTACTCATGTCTCTCATGTATTCATGTCTCTTTTTAATGGCCGACAAACTGTTGAAGCGTTGCAAGCTTTTTAAATGAAAGAAATTTTGCTCACATTTCATGCAGCACTTTATGCAATAAAAACAATGAAAACTGTAACAAATAATTTTCGGATAATTGTTTAAGTTTTTCCCTACATTTATAAACAATAATTTGGTTGCAAAAAACCATTTTAAGAGGTCTTCAATTATTCAACATAACCATTAAAGCCAAACTTTTGTATAAATATAATTTGGCAGCACTAAAAATCAAAGTTTATACGAAAACCTCCGTAGCAGCGAAAAATAGCGACAACTGCGACTGAAAGGATTGTCTACTATGAGCTGAAGACTTTCTGAATTCCTTTCTGAATTGCGACTGAAGGTCTAATTAGCCAAATTTTACGCCCGTAAATGTCAAACTCATCATCTACCTTATGGGAATTGCATGTATCTGATTACCGAAAGCATGTTCGAATGAACGTAAGGGACAAATATCTGCGGGGATTAGATATTTGTGAAAAAAATACGTTGTTTACTACATATGACAGCTAAACGTGGTTGCCACACGCTCTTTTAGCAAACAATGGTTGCCATCATTTGCAAGCTGTTGCAATAAGTGCTTGGCAGTTAGACGGTATTTATATAAATACTTCGACGTAACTTATTTTATATATTTTAAGTCAAATACCAAATGTATTAGTTTTTAAGTTTTTTTTTTATAATGAGTTGCCGCGGCTTCTCCAAAAACGGCCGGACCAGCGTCAATAGTAAATCCTACACTGTACGCGTCATCCGTGTATGGATGAAAAATTGCTCTTCGTCGTTATTTTTCATCTTTTTCAATATCTGCCGGAAGTAGCCGTTTCGATTACGGTCACGATTTATTGGACGCATAGACCATCGTCTCCTATTTCGCATCCACTTTTTGCACAGAATTATTAAATTAAGAAAAGCTAAGTCCACTTCCGTATCCATATTTCTTTTTCGTTCAACTTCAACCACTCTGAAATTAAATACTGATAGCGCAAATCAAGTATAAAAATTTCTTAGTTGCATAGGTAAAAAAGTCCCACAAAAGTTTGAAAACACCCACAATGAAATCAAGTTTTGTAAGTGGCAACTCGATAAGACAATTTTAGCTATTGTTCGAAAAAGCACTCCCCCTTGCTTCTTTCGAAACTGAAATTTACGGGCGTAAAATTTGGCTAATTAGATCTTAAGACAACGGAGACATGGCAACAACTTGTGAAGACAAAAAACCTTGTTTTCGCTGAAGACTTTGTGAATCAGGCTATAATACTAACATGTCAAAACTAAAAAAAAAGAGTATACAATACAACTAGGAATGTATATCGAATACGGATTTATTAAAAATCGTAAAAATGCATCCTCGCGCGTTTGCTTTCCTTGTAAAAAAAACTTTGTCGACTGCAGCGATGAATGTTTCGGTCGTAGAGATGGTGCAGAAAAAACTAATTGCAATACTTGTACACTTACTGTATCTATAACAATTTTTCAATTTTCACTTCATTTTACTTTTAATCTTATAATCCGTACACATAAAAAAATTTAATCCGATTAAGCTGTTCGAAAACTGATCAGCTTTCCAGAAGTTGCCATTTGTAATACGGTCCTGACTGTCAAACTGAAAAAATAAAAAGCTGTTGTTTTGTGTTAATATTGCAAAATTGTGTTAATTGTGTTGTGCAACTATTGTCCAAAATGAATGAAATAGTAATAATATTAATGGTAGACGATATGTGAATTGGGTAAAAAAATTCGAGTGTGCAAATTTTGGAAACCGGTACCTTAAATCATACGTACTTTCATATGTATAAAAAGTATAAAGTTTGGTGATCTCTTTCCAACTTATTGGCACAAGACAAGGGGAAGCATAAGTTCCCTGCAATTCCGAACTTCGAAACTGAGTTGCAAACTAAAAATGTGAAGCTAAAACCCAAAAGCATTTCGGTTTAGCGCTGGAATTGTAATAACAATTTCAATGGTATTTAAAAAGTTTACGAGCGGTTGTAGGTCCTAAAAATGTTTACTTCCAATTTCTGGAAAAACCATTTTATGTAAACGCAGTATTATTTGAATTGTATCTAAAGTTCAAATAGTACAGATTTTTTTAAAAAATCTCAATATTTTTATTTAAAGTTAAAAAAACCAAAATGAAAAATTTTTTAGGCAAGGCGGAATTTTTAAGATGAGCATCTTGCGAAAATACAGTTTTGACGTAGGCAGTATGCAAAGTGTTGTGGATGACTATATTTTGAAACCACTTTCAACAGTTGTTACTGGAATTTTGCGATAGTATCGTTAAAGAGCGGCCTCACAAAACGAAAATAACGCCGCTAGAAAAGCAGTATAATGCTACCTTTACGATGCAATTTTAATTCGAATTTAGGTCCTAAATTTCTTCCTAAAGTATTCCTAAACAGGAAAGTATTTCCTAAAAAGTCAAATTTAGTATCTTCACGCGAATTGGACTCGATGTTCTGAATAAAATTTGTGTAATAAGATGTCTTTGGGTTTGGCAACACAAAATATTGGTTATTGTGCAGATATATATCCAGTTGCGTACAACTAATTAGAAACGGCCATAGAACCTTCGTCTCTGACCCTTACACCTTATTAATTTTATGATAAAAAAAGGTTTTCAAAAAAAAAAAGTTTGGCTAAAAACCTGAAGAAAGGCAAAATGTAATGTAAATGAAACACTTATTTAGTAATTACATATTTATTTTATGTTTAAGAAATAATTGAAACATTAATATTTTGGGGCGAATCTATTATTTTTAATTATAGCTAACAGTCTACACAGCCTACTTTTAACTAGATTTTATATAGTGCGAAGTGGAATGATGCCACATAATCATTTGGTTATCTCAAGGAGTTGTATGGAATTCTGTACCTTCTCCTTGCTTACTTGCTCCTTGTTAAAGCCCCCGAATGATTTAAGGGCGAGAAGTTAAATTCGAATTTAACTATCAAAGACACAAATCACAAAAAAGTAACCACTGTAATTTTTGTAATTCACCACCTTGAGATACGTATACCATTTCTTCTATTAATAGCATTATTGACAAAAAATAAATAATTTTCTCAGTTTTAATTTTTTGAAATGTTAATCAATATACTTTTAATTAACGGTTGAAAGTTTTTTTTTTCTACATTTATTGCATTGCATTTATATTCAGTGCTTTATATGGTCAGGATGAAGTGGCAACTGCTCCAAAACGGTGAGGTGTGGGAAAAAAAGCCATATGCCGTTTGAAAGATGTTGTTTACAGCAATTAATGCTTTAAATCTGGTAAAATCGTTGGTCACCGTTTTCTTGTAATTCGAGGTCAAAGTTGGACGAATTTCGTATGCAGATGTGGTGAACTAGCGTAGTGAAGAAGTGACTACTGCTCTAAAACTGTGAGGTGTGCGAAAAAAAGCCATATGCCGTTTGAAAGATGTTGCTTACAGCAATCAATGCTTCAAATCTGGTAAAATCCTTGGTCACCGTTTTCTTGTAATTCGAAGTCAAATTTGGACGAATTTCGTATGCAGATGTGGTAAACTAGCGTAGTGGAGCTGTAACTACTGCTCCAAAACTGTGAGGTGTGCAAAAAAAAGCCATATGCCGTTTGAAAGATGCTGTTTACAGCAATCAATGCTGCAAATCTGGTATAATTTTTGGTCACCGTTTTCTTGTAATTCGAGGTCAAAGTTAGACGAATTTCGTATGCAGATGTGGTGAACTAGCGTAGTGGAGATGTGACTACTGCTCCAAAACTATGAGGTGTGCGAAAAAAGCCATATGCCATTTAAAAGATATTTCTTACAGCAATCAATGCTGCAAATCTGGTAAAATCGTTGGTCACCCTTTTCTTGTAATTTGAGGTCAAATTTGGACGAATTTCGTATGCAGATGTGAACTAGCGTAGTGGAGATGCGACTACTGCTGCAAAACTGTGTGGTGTGCGACAAAAAGCCATATGCCGTTTATAAGATGTTGCTTACAGCAATCAATGCTGCTAATCTGGTAAAATCGTTTGTCACCATTTTCTTGTAATTCGAGGTCAAAGTTGGACGAATTTCGTATGCAGATATGGTGAACTAGCGTAGTGGAGAAGTGACTTCTGCTCCAAAACTGTGAGGTGTGCGAAAAAAAAAACCATGTGCCGGTTGAAAGATGCTGTTTACAGCAATCAATGCTGCAAATCTGGTAAAATCCTTGGTCAGCGTTTTCTTGTAATTCGAAGTCAAAGTTGGACGAATTTCGTATGCAGATGTGGTAAACTAGCGTAGTGGAGATGTAACTACTGCTCCAAAACTGTATGGTGTGCGAAAAAAGCCATATGCCGTTTGAAAGATGCTGTTTACAGCAATCAATGCTGCAAATTGATAAAATCGTTGGTCACCGTTTTCTTGTAATTCGAGGTCAAAGTTGGACGAATTTCGTATGCAGATGTGGTGAACTAGCGTAGTGGAGATGTGACTACTGCTCCAAAACTGTGAGGTGTGCGAAAAAAAGCCATATGCCGTTTAAAAGATGTTCTTTACAGCAGACATTGAAGATGGCACATCGCCGAAACCGGTTTGTCTCCAAACCAAATTTGACGAGGGATGACGGAAATTCGTTCCAATATCTTTTAAAAGGTTTCTTGAATTGCTTCTTGCCATCTTTTCTGACACTTCTTCCACTTGGCGATCAGACAACTTTGTTTCTTCAGATATCTTTTACTAGCTCAAGCGTTAATTTCTTATCATACATGTTTTGCAGTGCGGTAACAAGTGGTTTAAATTTTTCAGGCAATGTTAGAAAAAGTTGCGCTAACAAGTCACTATCCTCCATTGTAGCTCCAGAAATCTTAAGCTGTCTAATCAGCTTATCAAATTTCATTAAATTTTCTACTATTGTGTCGCCATTCTTCATGCGAAGTTTTGTTGACTCCTTGCGCACTAATAATTGACTAACAATAGATTTCTTTGCAAATACTGATTGCAAACTCAGCCACATTTTCTTTGCTGAACTTTTGTCTTGAACATAACTTAAATAATCATTGTGAATAAAATTTACCAACCGTTCTTTTGCTCTTTTATCCTTCTTCAAAAATTCAATCTTTGCTGTTGCTTCTGTTGGTGGGTCGTCTGTTAGAACATCCACCAAGTTGAGAGCATCCAGGTGTGTTTTCACCCGGAACTGCCACTGATCAAATCCGCTGCCGTTAAACTGCGGTACTCCATTAGAAGATTCCCCTATGTCGCCCATAACCTGTTATATTCTCCTAATAATGCAAACAGCTTCGAAAGAATTAACAAAAGAACTTTTCAGTTTTATTTAAAAAAACAATATACAGCAATTCTCAAGACGATCTGAACGACAATAATTTTCTATTTTTTTCTATAATTATTTAAATGACAGCAAACAACAATTCAAATATTTATTCAATTACAAAACAATTGAAATAAGCAAGTAATTATACAGTAGTATAATTAAATAATGATTCATGTAATATTGCGATTATTCCAATAAAATTTACTTATACTATTATTCAAATTACAATGAATATTGTAGCTAAAAGCTACAGGAATATGCTTACATACAAACTTATTGTTATTATCTAAACCTGAACTACTAGTACGCATTCAAAATCTGCGTATACTACAAAAGGAACATCTAATTTTCGTTCAAAATTCGTAAAACTAATTATCGCCTTTTCTAGTGACGGCATCTCCGCAATTACTTGTCCGCACACTGCTTTGTGTTTTTTTAGAGTACTCTCGTTGTGGAAGTACTGGAGACAGCTGTTGCACAAGTACAGTCTTTTGTTGATGTTTTATTAGTCTAAAATAAAAGAAAGTAATATAATTAGCTTATTTATTGCAATAAGTAGTCGTGTAAAATGAAAGATGAAATAAAAGTGAAATAACATGAAATTGAGAAAAAATTAAATTATAACCACCTTGAAATGTTTTTAATCAACACAAAGTGGAACTGGTTATCATTCTGTAGCAGCAGCAGGTTGATGTGCTGAACTTTTTCCAGCCTTCTGCAGTAGTAGGGGCCCTCGATATTCCCCGAAACTTGATTGACTCTAAACACATTGACGCTAATGGTTGGATTCATTTCTTCGAATTTGCTGATGGCGTCTATGGAAACTTCAATCCCATGAAGGTAAGTATCATTCCATTTTCTATTATTATATTTTCCGCTTCAATATTGTAGACGTTGTGGTTTTGTGGTCTATGTTCATTATCTGACAGATTAGCACGTGCAGATATGACTGCCCATATTTTAAGTAGAGACCATCCACTGTCCCTTTCCTGGAATTCACCCATTTTGGTGGTCAGTTCTGCAGACATGTCAGCGTAGATGCTGCTAATGTCTTCAACTTTTTGTGCTAAGTTCATTTTTGTTTGGAATGACTTTATTTCCAGCACTATTTCCTCATCTGTCGTTATTTTAAAGTATTCTTCGTATAATTCTATGGAATTAAATTTTATCATTATGTGCTTTTCTAGCAAATTTTCTATCTGCTTAGTCACTATAATTTTCGCGTTTTTGAAGAAATCTTCTGGAATCGGGAGCCCCTCATCTTCATTTTGGAATATATTTTACACTTTAGACTATTTTTTAGAGGCGACCAACAATTCTTTTTATGTTTGATTGTCCGCAGATGGTAGCTCAAACATCTTCGAGAAACATCCTTGTTACATGTTGGGCAACGAACGTTCTCGTACCTGTACTGCTGTTGAAGACGATGACGGTCCTTGTGCTGCTGCTGCTGTTGCATGTAAAGTGGTTTCGTTTTACAGCTTTGGGGTTTTATTTTTTTTTTTTTTTTGTTTTTCGTACGTTTGGTTTTTGTGTGTTTCTTTTATATAGACTTGTTTTTGTTTTTTATTTTAAATGCTGTTTTTGTACAGTTTTAATATCTTTTTCTAGGGTTCGTTTTTAAGTACTATATTTAATAATTTAGATGGTTCGATTTTTAAGTACTATAGTTGATAACTTTTAATTTGGTTTGTGTCTACGCATTTTATATTTCACGTTTTCTTTTTAATAAAATATTTCATAATTTATTTTTCTTCTACAAGATTTATTTTTACATGCTTTAATTCATCAGAGATTCACAATTGACGCGTGAGCTTTTATTCCGAAGGCTTCACTTTCAGAACTGAAAACAAATAGCAAACTTCCGCCCATGATATATGTACGATATTAAGCATGACACAGATCCCTAGTTCTTCATATTCTTTCATTGTATACAATATCTAATAATCATGACTTATAATTTCATTTGGAGGAGATTGCGTATGAAATATTTATAAACAAAAGTTGCAAATAATAAATAAAATAAAATTCTTTGGTTCATGAATGTTTGACTTTGAATATAGTAACAACATAAGCAAGTAAAGAATCCGAACGAGTTTTGTTTACTCTAATTCGATCGACGACACTCCGTTGTACTGAAGTAATTAAATTGCAACAACAACGTCGATTCTCCATCCACTATTAAAAGTATTTATAAAAACATAAACTAATTGTGCCTTCCAAAAATCATAATTTAATTCTGTGTTGGAGTAAGAGTTGAGATCAATGAACAAAATTTACATACATTTCGATGAAAAAGAACATTCACCCCAAACACATTTGAAGCAAGCTGAGATTTGACATTAAAAACCACTGAAATGGATTAATAAAACATGAGCGTGCATGAATGTCACCGATCTCACATTTCCTAAAGACAATTATGCCCAAGAACCAAAACATAGACTCTCTTTGTACGCAATGGATATACATGTATTGCGACATTATAGTAAGAATTGAAACAAAAGCCAAAGACCACAGAAGAAATAAAAATCCCCGACCAACTAAATTTGTTTATGCTAACTCCAACGACGGCACAACAACATAACAACAACAACATAAGCAATTAAATAAATTTTTTATTACACTAATTCTATCGACGGCACTTCGTTTAAAACACCGAAATTTGTTTACACTAACTCTGTGGACCAACGCTCACGTTCACGTTCACAAAAATATTCAGCATCTTCACCCCTTCCCTCCCCGCTCACATGATTCCCTTCCCTCTCCTTCCCAAACATCAGCTGCCAGTCCTCCACACCTTATAAACCTTATAGCGGCAACAAAGAGCCTCAAACCTTAACAACCTTATGGCGACGGCAGCCTCACCATACAAACCTTGCATCTCCTCTTTGACGGCAGAACGCCTTACCATCTAAACCTTATGGCGGCGGCAGACCAGCCTCACCATACAAACCTTGCAGCTCCTCTTTGATGGCAGAGCGCCTCACCATGTAAACCTTATGGAGGCGGCAGAGCGTCGTCAAAGTCGTCCGCGGCCTTGAATTTATTGTTTAAAATGGCCTTGAACTAAATCATTGCCATTGCGCCATACAACAGTTGGAAGCTGCAGTCAAATCAGCCAAAAATTTTCTGCTCCGCAACAGCATCTCTCACATATAAGGAACTAGAAACGACAGTGGTACTAATCGAGGCAATTGTGAATTCTCGGCCAATAACACTATAACGAGTTTTATTCTTAGGCTGGGATAGAACTTAGTCTGTCCAGGATTCGTTAAAGGGGTCTCGCAACCCTCTAACATACAACGTGTTCCCGAATTACTCGCGACTGTCTTCGCAACAGTCTAGCACTGACTCTGTAAAGAGTTCAGCTGGGACGTTATTGGTTTTTTAATTTTTATTCTTTTATTATTATTCCCTTAACAATTCTTATACTTATACTAAAACTTAACTATTTTTATAGCTAATAATACCTACAATGAAAGAAAGATAGAGTATCTCGCAGCAGAGGGCTGCACAATATGTAACAACTTCTTAGCAGAAGGTCTTAATATACGGAAGGCGAAAGGTTGTGTTAGAGTGAGAGCAAAAGCACTACTCGGCAGGTGGCCGTTGATTTATTTGGTGACGTCAGAGCGTCCACCAACAAATAGTCTCTGGTTTGGTACTTCGCTTAGGTGCCCTACCTAGTTGGTGCGCAAATAGTTTTGCTCGCCGCTGGCCGAAGAAGATAGTTCCAGATAGTGTTGGACACCGGCCAAAGCCGATAGGGCCAAATAGTGTTGGATACTGGTGACGGAAGTCGATAGCAACTCGATAATGCGGTCGCTGGTGGCCAAAGCCGATAGTGCCAAATAGTGTTGGACACTGGTGACCGAAGTCGATAGCAACTTGATAGTGCGGTTGCTGGTGACCAAAGCCGATAGCGCCAAATAGTGTTGGGTACAGGTGACCGAAGTCGATAGCAACTCGATAGTGCGGTTGCTGGTGGCCGAAGCCGATAGTGGAAGTCCGAAATTTGTTTTCAAAATTACACAAAGTCTTAGCAGTCGAATGCAAACAACTTCGGACGGATTCCAACTTCTCCAACTACTCTGCAGTTTGTCTCTGCAGTCTGACCCGAATGATTTGAGCGCTTTAACACCGGTTGACTTTTTAATTAGAGAATTACTAACATCATCAGTAGATGTCAACACAGAATATGAAAGTCGTATTCTGATTACTCATGAACATGATGTTACTTGAAACATGATTTCTGGAAACGATCGTCAAGTTAGTATTTGAATGAGCTTCAAAATTTAATTCAAATCGCTTCTTACAGTTCTTTGCATTTTGAACGTACACATTACTCTATTCCGCTGTTAACATCGACCAAAATTAATAATCTCCAAAAAGTCTTACTCAAAATAATATCTAGTGATGTATGTTCTGGCTTGTAGTTTAGACTCCTGAAAGGACCAAACTAAATTTTATTCAAATCGCATCTTACAATTCTTTGCAATTTGAACGTACACATTACTCTATTCCACTAGACACTAGCTAAGTTCAATGTTGAAAAACAACGGCTACTACCTAATTGGTCTAAAATCTCGTCTATTCTAGGGATCGGAAAAACTTGTTTAATCGTAGCGTCATTCAATTTCATATAGTCGACAACCATACGCCATTTCTTTTCATCATCTTTTCCACACTTTTTTGGAACTATTAATAATGGAAAATTCCACGACGATTTACTTGGAGCTATTATATCGTCTACTAGCAACTTATTAATTTCTTTATTTACTTCCTCTCTATGTGTATGCGGAAGACGGTACTGTCTTTGGTTAATTGGTACCTAGTCTACTCTTGTTGGAATTACGTGCTCTATACCTATGGTGTAAGTAAGTTGGTCTCCCTCTACCAGAAAAATGTCATTGTATTCTGCACATAAGTTGCTTAGGGACTCTCTTTCCCCTTTATTCAAGGAAGGATCCAAATCTAATTCGTTCATTAGAATTTTTAATCTTTGCCTTATATTTGAACTAACCACACCCACCAGAAACTCCGGCGTGTGACCTTTTTGGCGCCAGGTTCTTTGTTCATTAATGCCGGGTCTCGTCCAGACTGGAAGGTACGCTTCCGAGATTTCCGGATAGCATTCCGTTCTCCGCTGGAAGCGATTCCGACACCAAACACTGCCGATTAAGTGGCTTCCACCACTCCTCCAGCGCTCGACTGAGCAGGCTCCTGCTTATCAGGCAAGGCGGTTTCCGAAGATTCACCTCTAAACCTCTTACCCACCGAGCAGTCTTCCTGGCTCGTTCCACTCGAAGAGAGTTTCTTAAGCTGCATGGTCATATCATCTATGGACCTCTGCAGAGCTTTCGTCGCCTTTTGCCGCTTCCTTTTCTGTCTATATTTCTCTCTCTTACGAGAGGCCGATAGGTCATCGTCCACGGCACTTCCATCTGGTCCTCTGCTGGATTCGACTAATCCTTTGGACGAATCCTTGCGTTCCGACGCTGCTCCACCAGCAACCATACTCCGCACGGTGCCTTCGTCATCTTTTGGAATCAAACCCACAACACGTTTGGTTTCTCCAGAAGCCAAGTCCTCCACGTGACGATTTACTCGTCCTTCTGGCTGAGTTTCTTCCTCTGCCGAAGCTAATCCCTTAACGGGTTACTCCTCAACCGGAGCGTCAACCCCAGCCACTTCCCCTTCTCCCTCTTTCGTCCATTTTATTTTTTTTATAAAAAAGTCCGTTGTTGTCCCACGAGTAATGGGCAAAGGAGGTCAACCTGCGCAGAGCCCCTTACACAGGCAAGGCTAGTTAATCCGGTGGTCGCCAGGTAACCGGATACTCCGTTCTCGACTGGGCTATTTGATTGGGCCCCCGGCCAGGTTGATTATCGGCACGGGTCGTATAACACCTTAATCCAGCCCAGAAGTAGGGAGGTATGGATGGGATGGAGTCACGGGTCTGGGTATGTAAGGAGCAAAAGATGTGTAAGGGGAGTCGCCGCTTCTGTCAGCCCAGGAACTCTTGCTATTCCATAGAGCCTGAGGACTTGGTGACCAGGGATCACCACGTAGAAGTCGGCTTTCTCGCTCAGGAGAGTTACGGAGAGCTGTCATGTCGGCCTGAAACTGAATACAAATTATTACAAAATAGTTGGAAATTATACGTTATTGGCCTAGTTGGGGCTCTAATACCCTTTAGCACCTACGATTGCACTGTTAAGAAATCGTACACATTGATTGATAAAGAAACAAGAAAAACAATGTGGTACTTCTCACGTATTGTATACGTGAGTTCAACCATAGAGAAAGAATAACAAGAGGCCGAATCAGCGAAATTTACTCGAACGCCAATGGAAGCGGTCGGTCCGCAAGGGAAACGATGAAACGAAATGAGTGCAAAATGCGTCCTCAAGGAGAGACTAGCAAATTTCAATAAATTTGCTCACGCATACAGCAAATATTTCTTTTCAATCATTCACTCTGTTTTAGCATGCCTGAAACTGTTTCGTTTGGTTGGCTGTGTGAATAATTTTTAACCATCAACATTTTTTAGCATTTCTGGAGTTTCTGATGCTTTTCTGAATTTTGTTTGCGATGACCATCGATTTATTTGAGTCGGCGTGCTGGGTACAAAAAAGCCCTATAAAAAATAAATGTTTACAGGAGCACTATTATAAATATATCTAATCTCTAAAAACTAGCAAATATGCTAAGTATTAACACAGGTCAATTTTGATATGATTCATTATAATTTTCTTTATTTTAATCTCATAAATATTTGTATTTTACGATTTCCGAAAATCATCTAAAGCTTTCAGCCTTGCTGCAGTTATATAAGCTGCTAACTACAAATAATTGCAAAAATTTTAGTTTCACACAATTGTACTGATCAAGAAAGTCGTCCAAACCTCCTTCAGTAAATTTCCAATTGTAAAATTGCAGTAGGCACATGCACACGAAAGCAAAAACCAATGTACAAACACAGAAATCCATACAAAGCCACTAATTCTAAAAAACACAAACAAAATAATGTCCAGAAATCGCAAAGGTAAGAAGTTATCAATGTGTATTCACATATGTATATTCTTTCGACATACATACACTCTTAATTTGCTCCATAAAGAATCAATAGTAAAAAAAGACGAATAGGGAAAATGTAAGAAGAAATGAAATTACACCAACAATCTGTAAACGATCCAGTAGTGGACAGAAAAAATTCTCAGAGTACGAAAGCAAAATAAAAAAGCAAAACACTCCGAAATCTTCATACGAACCAGAACTGGGTATGAGCGAATTCTTAGAACATCAGTGCAAACACACAAACACATGAAATAGCTATAGCGGAGAGAGCGCAGCATTCAATAATCTATCAACGCTTCAGTAGTGGATAGCCAAAAAATGCTCAGAGCATCAATGAAAACAGATTAGCATTTGCAATACAAAAGAGAAGAGCGCGAAACACTCAAAACTCTTCATACGAAAATATTTTTGTTCAAGATTCGGCCTCTTGTTATTCTTTCTCTATGGTTCAACATACCGAACAGTCAAATGTCAAACCGATTTTTTGAAGCGGCGAATAGCGAGTGCCTCATCTAATAATCTATGTTTACAACTGCTTAAACTAACTACACGCTACTACTGCTTAGAACTACATGCTTACATACATGTACTCATGTCTCTCATGTATTCATGTCTCTTTTTAATGGTCGACAAACTGTTGAAGCGTTGCAAGCTTTTTAAATGAAAGAAATTTTGCTCACATTTCATGCAGCACTTTATGCAATGAAAACAATGAAAACTGTAACAAATAAATTTCGGATGATTGTTTAAGTTTTTCCCTAGATTTATAAACAGTAATTTGGTTGCACATTTCATACAGCACTTATGCAATGCATTTATGCAATGCAAACAATGAAAACTGTAACAAATAATTTTCGGATAATTCTTTAAGTTTTTCCCTAGATTTATAAACAGTAATTTGGTTGCACATTTCATGCAGCACTTTATGCAATGAAAACAATGAAAACTGTAACAAATAATTTTCGGATAATTGTTTAAGTTTTTCCCTACATTTATAAACAATAATTTGGTTGCAAAAAACCATTTTAAGAGGTCTTCAATTATTCAACATAACCATTAAAGCTAAATTTTTGTATAAATACAATTTGGCAGCACTAAAAATCAAAGTTTATACGAAAACCTCCGTAGCAGCGAAAAATAGCGACAACTGCGACTTAAAGGATTGTCTACTATGAGCTGAAGACTTTCGGAATTCCGCGACTGAAGGTCTAATTAGCCAAGTTTTACGCCCGTAAATTTTACGGCCGTAAATGTCAAACTCAATATCTATCTTATGGGAATTGCATGTATCTGATTACCGAAAGCTCCGTGCTTCATTGGAGGCGTTAGTACAGGAATCCGAAAGTGTTTTGCTGAAGTTCCTATTTGCTCCAGGTAAAACTTTGAATACACCTGGCAAGCTGAGCTTTATTTCCGTTGGTTCCAAATTCAAAACTCAATTGGCTGAATTAATGGAGAAACTTGAAAAAAATGTAAGTATTTATCAAATCGTCCAGATTTTAAAATTGTTTATTGAGATTCATACGGCGCACCAACTTTATACGTTGCATTAACCCCAACAGCAAAATGACTGATCGTACTTTTGAAGGTGGTCTAGCTTTGGCACGGCTGAAATGTTCGGGTACGATCTCTGTATTGGAGCTAATGGAGCATGGTTTTCCCTCACGTGTTCCGTTTGCCGATCTGTATAATATGTATAAACGCTATCTAGTTAGTTTTGTGAGGCAATGCTGCAATCTATAAATCTCAATTCAAAGGATTTTAAATTTGGCATAACGCGTGTATTTTTCCGTCCTGGAAAGTTTATTGAATTCGATCACATTATGAAATCTGATACTGATAATTTGCTGTCTGTAGTGGGTAAAGTGAAAAAGTGGTTAATACGGTCTCGTTGGATCAAAACTGCATTGGGTGCTCTATGTGTAATTAACTGCGGTATATTAAATAACTGTATAATTAGTAAGTTAGTAATTATAATCTTTTTGTTTTTTAGTAAACAATTGCATAAAATATCGCAACAAATGCGTTCTTCTCATTCAAAAAGTTATACGCGGTTATTTGGCTAAGCGACAGCACAAATCCCTTTTACTTGGTATCAGAAAACTTAATGTAATACGTCAAAGTACGCAAAAGACAATTCAGATTTCACAAGGGTTGAAGGAAAGCTATGAAGACTCAGTTAAAGAAGTCGAAAACATCAACCGTCAAATTGACGATGCTACAAGAAACATTAAAGTAAGTTTTTTATTTATTGACCATATGCATTACTTGCAAATGTTCCTTAACTTGCAGGCTAATAAGAAAATCACTCAAAAAGAAATTGATAACCAATATACCGGTGTAATGGCGAAACTGAATAAGCTGACAGTTGATCTGAATAATAAGTTGAAGGTAAGAAATTCTATGTAGACATTATAATACATTCCACATAGTTCACCTTATGGAATGCAGTTCGATACTATACGTCACTCTTCAGGTGTTTTTTCAGAATGATCACTGTAATAAGTGTGTTGGAATTTATTCTGTAATAAATATGACCGGTATGCTACGTAACTTTGTAACGATGATTTTACAATTTCTCCAAGATCGCGTTCAGTTATTTATTGGTTTGAACGCAATACACCGATTTCGATACTAACAACTTTATTTAATAAATCTTGACAGTAGTTACAACAATTTGAAATATGCTTAGAGATAAGTTTTGGCTAAGATAAGTTTTATTTAACAAATTTACAATCATTATGTTGGAATAGAGATTATGATTAACAGCCTGAAACAGAGGTTATGATCATAAGGGTGAAACAGAGGTTATGATTAAATTGCATGTCGATTATTTGGTTATGATTTATCTTATGAATCTGTGCTGACAAGAGACTTTCATTAGTGTGTGTCCACTGTCGCGGAATATAAAACCAACAAACCGACAGGGCTTGAAATTAGATAGCCGCCGAGTATAAACCCACAGACCGACTGTACACTGTCGCGGAGTATAAACCTAACAGACCGACAGGGCTTGAAATTTAGATAGGCGCGGAGTATAAACCCGCAGACCGACTGTCCACTGTTGCGGAGTATAAACCCAACAGACCGACAGGGGCGGGGAGTACAAACCCACAGACCGACTGTCCACTGTCGCGGAGTATAAACCCAACAGACCGACAGGGCTTTGTAACTATGTAGTTACGCTTAGAAGAAAACGACGTTTCTTATGTTTATTACTCGATTCAAGCCTCCACGATGCTGCAGCTGATGTTGTAGATTTACGACGCGGCGGCGTAGATGCATCGTCGACTGCGGTGTTGACGGCGACGTCGACTGAGACGTTGACTGCGGCGTCGACCGAGACGTTGACTGCGGCGTCGACCGAGACGTTGACTGAGACTACGAGTCCTTGCGATGCCGACTTGAGGTCCTTGCGATGCTGACTACGAGTCCTTGCGATGCCGACTTGAAGTCCTGACTGCGAGTCCTTTCGATGATGACTGCGAGTCCTTGCGATGCTGACTGCGAGTCCTTGCGATGCTGAGTGCGAGTTCTTGCGATGCCGACTTGACGTCCTTATAATGCTGACTGTCTTCAGGTGTGGTTGCAAAACGACTGTCCACGGGTGTGGCTCCTCAACAACTCTCTCGATGCAATAAGTGCGCGCTCTTTTATACTCTGCTCCTCATTCTGTAATGAGTTTTAAAGCTTTCCCCGAACTTCGAACTTGTTTGCTGGAAGTGATGCGACGCCGCTCCCAGTGTTTACGAGCTATTTAGCAAACTCGTTTGACTAGTTTTCTCTATTTGCTTTACGAAAACGAGTTTGCTGAGCTTTGTCCTTGACTTTGATGCTGAGGGCACAGCTTTGTATGAACTTTAAATTTTATAAGTAAAATTTATCGTTACATTTCCCCTTGTTTCGGGGGCCTGGCGGAGGACTGCTGTAATGAATGCTGCGGTGTTTCGTGGCCTTCCCCAGGTGGCTGATTATCTGCGCTGGCATGGATTCGTTGCTCATTGAAATGCTTTATTTGTTTCGAATTTTATTAGTTTTATTCTTAAACTTTTACTTTTCCCTACTATAGCTTCCACATGTTCTTCTCTTTTTACTTCCTTGTATACGTAGTAAATACAAGAAAGTATTGTAATCATGAAAAATTTCGATATTGAGATTTTGATGGTAACACACATTTTGACCATCGCGGAGTCCATTTTGACTAGTTTGGTCGTGACGTGTGTACGTATGTACGTATGTACGTATGTACGTCTGTACGTATGTACGTCTGTACGTATGTACGCCTGTACGTATGTATGTATCCTCAATAACTTAAAAACGGAGAGTCGTAGAAACTTGAAATTTGGTATTTGAGACTCTTATAAGACCTAGTTGTGCACCGCCCTTTTTGGATGCAATCGGTTGCGCGAAAAGGACACTTCTCATATACTTTTTTTTAAATTTCATACATTACTCAAAAACAAACACTCCTAGTAAGTATATACTATTGGGCCTTACATAAGACACAATTTTCTAGCTCCAATTTTAATGATGGTTCGCACCAAACGGACTCTTCGCCAAAGGAACACGAAGCATGCAATATCCGAATTACATAAATGATAATGATAAATGAATGTTATGCTGCTTTATCTTTTACAAAAATTGGTTGTACGCTTACAGAACTAAACAGGGAAATCAAAATTAGTACGATTGATAGTTAAAGCTGTGTGGAAACTAATTTGTACTTCCTTGTTTTTACTTACTACTATTTAAATTATTTAAATTAAGAAAAGCCTATGAAATTTTTTTCATTATGGAAGTAAAAATATTTAAAATTTTTAAAACTTCAATTTTAAAGTATGAATAAAATATATCAACCACTCTTGAAATAAAACCATACAATTGCCGTCATACAAGGAAGTCATGGGTTGGCCACATCAGATATTTTTTCTTACACTATAATGTTTACTCTAATATTGAAATTTACTCTACTATTGTTTGTTTTACTATTGGATTTTTAAATTCATTTTTCATTTCTATTAATTGGAATTTGATTACATTTTTGTTTTTGCTTAAACCTTTACGCTAATATAAAATACTTTTTTTCTTACACTATAATATTTAATCTAATATTATTTTATTTTTTTTTTATTTCCTGACTTCAATTTTTATTTGCGTTACTTCACATTTCAGATATACATATTTGTTTTTGTTATGTACATTGGTACTCTACTCTTTTTATCCCTTATTTTTATGGGTGTATCGTTAAACTTACCGCGTTAAAAAAAAAATTTTTTTTAAATGAATGAATAATGGTACGTCCGTTAGGTTGTTATCATCGTGGTGTCATGTGTTCAAAGTTTATAGCGCCGGTCCGTGATATGGTGATCTTTATGCGTTTCTCACCTATTGTCCGCATCAGCCGTACTCTCTTTCCGGCCTTCCGGCGGCGTTCAGCCTATCTCACTTGCTCCTGCAGCCATTCTGGCATAACTAGTTGCTCAGCGACGGGTCGTTGTACGTCGTCGGGCGGTGTTTTTTCTTCGCTTGTAGGTGCTCAGTCGGTGCCGGTAGTCGAAGCCGAAAACCATAGTGTCGGCTCCTCCAGAAACTCTCCTCCAGGCGTCTTTGGGACTGCGGCTTCGGTCCGAGTCTGTTGTCGTTCCCTCCTCCTGGCGTCTGGCGTTTGGGGTGTGTGGCGTTACTGGGCGTGGCTGTTCTTTGCTCTGACAGGAGCCACTTCTCTGTTAGCGTCGTTGTCGCTGTTGCTGCTGCTTCTGCTGCTGTTGCTGCTGCTGCATTTGTTAGGGTATGCGGTGGCTTCCTGCTCTGTGATTCTTTTCGCCGACATCTCCTCTATTGGCGGCACGACTGTCGGCACCGTTTTTTCTTGTGGCAGGTAAAGTTTAGGCAGCTTCTGTTGATCATCCTTTGGCAAACGCAACTGAACTCCGCAGGCCAGGTTGCGACGTTTGTCTTCGGCATCCGTTGAAGGAAACCATCGGGTGAAATCCCTTTTGTGGTAGGGTTGTGTCGGCCTTCCTAGGAAATAGCTGGCAAAATGGAGCAGGAATGCGCCACAGTCCGCGAGTTCTGCTGTTGAGGAACCTGTACGCTAAATGCCGGCTGCGTCTCTGGTGTAACGATCGTATGCAACACGTCCGCCAGATATGCGCGTAATAGTTGCTGTACGTGTCGCTGCTGAGAGTCGAATACAATGATGTCCTTGCGCCCCTTCGGTGTGTTGTATCGGCGATTTATGGTTTTATTACTTTTCGGTATTTCATTACTATTGCGGAGCGAAGTCAAATCTTCTTCCGTAGAATTCCAGATCGGAAAGTTAACTTTACTATTTGTTACACTTACTAACGCCTCTCCCAAGAACATTTCTGGGGAGATTTGAGTTTTGTGGATCACCAATTCGCGCAGTTTAGTTGTAGGTTCGTTTGTATAAAATATGTAACCCTGGCTTTTATTACTCTTGGTGTAGGTGGTGATAATTTATTTTCTGATTTTACTAATGGCAACTTCTCCTCTTGGAGTAGTTATTGCTATCTCTTTTTTATTGAATCTAATATGGACTTAATCCGTAGGTTGTCCCTGCTAATCCCGTCGCCTGGCAATCTTTCTTCAAGTGACACCAAGTGTAACGTTAAATCAAGACGTATCCAGTCTCTGTGTGTAACATTAACAGTCCCCTAAGTTGTTGCACAACCCCGGAAGCTCCATTTAAAACTCTCTTTTCAGAATTATCAATTAATATATCCCTTTCAATGAACTTTTCTTTTACTAAGCTGGTGTCTGCTTCTGCATCAATTAATAAGATAAGTTTTTCATTAGTTGCCTCTGCATAAGGAAACTTACTTAACACATCATCCTTTAGTTTATTGTCGTAGCGAAAATCACTCTTATTATCTTCATTACTTTAGAAACCAGTTTTGTTTCATGTCCATATTTGAAACACTTTTTGCAATAAGGAGTATTTTCTCTTATTAAACGTTTTTCTCTAGTGTGGCCTCTTTTATTACAGAGCGAACATATTATTTTATCTAAAATTCTTTTGGTGTTGGGTTTTGAGCTGTGTATTTCTCTGAACGCGAGGTTTACTTGGTAGCGTTCGTTTTGTGGATATGACGTGTTAGCGCGTAAGATTAAGTCCAGGTTGATGTTGAAGGAACTTGAGTGCACGGCATTATTTTTTGGTATAGTTCCGAACGTTTATATAGCTATTTTAATCATTTCCGCTATAGATTTTCCAGCAACATTTAACATGTGAACTCTCAGAGTTGCGTACTTTAATCCCTATTTAAATGCGATTTTTATCGTTGTTTCAACCATGTTTAATAATGCTCTATCGCCTTGCCCTTTGTAAAAATTTTTTACAATTTCTGTTGGTTGTGTTTTAAGGGCACAGATGCGCCTTCCAAATTGCCGTATGTCTTCTCTTATTTGCTGGCTTCAATTCTGCAAGTTATCTAAAACGGATTCCAGTGACACCGTACGCAAATGAGCCTTTTCCATTGTGAGGTAAAGCTCCTCCAAAGTAGCCAATGGTTTTGATCGCACTAAATCAAAGGAATATCCATGTAATCGCAACTTTATACAATCTATATAGTACTGGACGATATTTTCTCCAGACTCGTAAATCGGGTGATTGTGTTCCAGAGAACAGGGGTACAAGCGCATTTACAATCTTCGATATCTCCGCGGTACTCATTTTGCAGTTGGTCGTTGTGTGGTTGTTGTATCATCGTTCTTCTATTTGTTTTTGGTTGCTGTGGGCTGGATACTAGCCCATTTAAAATTTTTGATATTTCCGCGATACTCATTTTGCAGTTGGTCGTTGTGTGTGCAAACTGTGGGAATTGAATATTTTTTACCTCTGATGGACAAATATCAGCTGCAAGAGCTTCTTTATGAACGAGTGAATGTTCGCCTAATAAGGTAATTTCCTGACTTAGTAGTCTATTTTGCTCCTTTAATTCCTGTATTCTTTTATTTGCACTCTCTGATCATATATAACCTTCTTTTGATTTCTGTGGCGACTGCGATAATATTCTTTTTAAAGTTTCTTCTGTTAGTCCTTTTGTATTTAACAAGCCGGAAAGCGTGTTATTTTCTGCTTCTCAATGCTGTATTACTTCCTCTTGAAACTGTTTATCAACTAGATGGTTGTCGTAACGATTTTTTAACGCTCTAAATTCTGATTCACAATCATCCTATTGTTGGTGTTTATTTTGTATAATGTGCTTAATGAACGAAATTACCTCTTCCAATGTCGCATCTGATTTTTCAACTTTTGTTTACCGAGTCCACTTCATTTGGTGTTTATTAGTTCCAAATGTTCCTTATTTCCTTTAAAATTGACCAGAGTTTTACATTCAGTTCCCCTAGTTGCCCTTCCAGTCTTCATGTGTTCTTTGCAATTTTATCTGTGCTTGCAATTGCAGTGATTCTGAATATTAATAATCTACTTAATAAAACATATGTTGTTTGTTTTGGTCAATCATTAATTCTGTTCAAAATATTAATTTTTTTATTATTTCAATTTATACAATTTAACCTAATTCATAGTTAAAACTTAACAGTTTAATATATAGCTTAATTACTATTATAATCTTTATTAATTTAAGATTTATATGATTTATATAATAATCCTTATTCAGACAAAACACTTTGAAAAACTCGAATTAATTTTCATTATAGCGAATACTTTTTCCGCGATCATGTGTTACATACTGTATTTCATACATATATTTAAACCCTTAAAGCAAAGTTAAACAGGTTAACTCAACTAAACAAAAGAAGAAATAACTTCCCGAGTGAAAGGGTCGACCTCAGTAAAATTTTTGTCCAGCGTGGAACGCCATTGGACAGACAAAGGTGCCTTGCTTAACGCTGGCACTCCTTTACTTGGCACTTGCAATTATTATTATTCTTTTTTTCCACTCTTATGCGATCCTTATGCCCCGCGAATGATTCTCGCCTCGAAAAACCCGGCTGTGCTAAATTGTTGTATCTTGGATCGTGGTGATCTAGTGTTGTTGTAGTGGAGTCCTGTTCCAATGATAACAATTACATGCCTTCGCTTCTTATTCTTCTTTATTCCGTTAAACTCAAAAAAACTGGTACGGAACACCGGTCGTTTTAAAATTCGTTTATCAACTAACTTAAAATTAATCTTTTATGTCGCAGTTATTTGTATAAAATTATTATTTAATTTTTCTGAGTAGAACTTTCGTGTTCCGTATTGCAATTTTCTTTAGTTTTTCTTTTTCTTTTCGTATTCTTTTTTAATGACTTAAAAAGTTCTGCCTAAAAGTATTCTCACTTGCTTTACTTCGAATTGTTGATATGATTCACTAATTCGAAATGAACACAATTTGTCGTTCATTTCATTTGTTGCCCGAACGAAACGAAACAAAGTGCTACGCTGGCATTTGAACTGTTCTTCTGTTGTGTCGTCAAAGTCGTCCGAGGCCTTGAATTTATTGTTTAACATGGCCTTGTATGTTATTATTTAATATGGCCTTGACTATTATTATTTGGGCAGGTCAACTTAATCATTGCCATTGCCACATACAACAGTGGGAAGCTGCAGTCAAATCAGTCAAACATTTGCTGCTCCACAACACTTCGACAGCTTCTCTCACATATAAGAAACTAGAAACGATAGTGGTAGAAATCGAGGCAATTATGAATTCTCGGCCAATAACACCTATGTCCGCCGATCCGAATGATTTGAGCGGCTTAACAACAGTTGGCTTTTTAATTACAGAACCACTAACACCATCAGTAGATGTCTACACAGAATATAAAAGTCGAATTCTGATTACTCATAAACATGATGTTATTTGAAACATTATTTCTGGAAACGATGGTCAAATTAGTATTTGAATGAGCCTCAAAAATTCATTGAAATCGCTTCTTACAATTATTTGCAATTTGAACGTATCATTACTCTATTCCGCTGTTAACATCGACCAAAAAGAATAATCTCCAAAAAGTCTTTCTCCGAAGTATGTCTAGTGCGATCTGTTCTGACTTGTAGGCCAAACAAAATTTTATTCAAATTTCATCTTACAATTCTTTACAATTTGAATGTACACATTACTCTATTCCGCTGTTAACATCTACCAAAATTAATAATCTCCTAAAAGTCTTACTCAAAATAATATCTAGTGTTCTAGCTTGTAGATTAGACTTCTGCAAAGGACTTCTTCATTAGTCGAATTAAGTACTGGTCTAAGCATGATAAGCATTTTAGCGCTGGTACTTCTATTGCCTCTGGTGTTATGCAATCGAATTAAAACTTACATCGCTTGACTCACATGTTGGGTTATACTTGGAAAAATTTGGGCAACTAGATTAGTGACATCGTTTTGGAACATCGTAGTATTCTACAATATGACAGCCTTTCATTCGCAAGTCGCAACAATAGTCGACGCTACAGGGCGGCGTCAAGAGTTGTGTAAGAGAATGGAACACAGGCACAGCTGCCAGCTTCTCATTGATCAGTTCAAGGAATTGTCTAAAGAAATTAGGATGAAAGACATGTTTGCCACGAACAGAAGACCCCAAAAAGGGGCAATTGATATTGTTGGAAATATCGCAAGTTCATTATTTGGAGTTCTTGACTCAAAATAGGCTGACACTATGTGAAAAACCATCACAAAAATTTATGGAAATGAAGGCATTCTTCACGCTCTCTTGAAAAACCAAACATCAGTAGTTGACTCAACAATAAACATTTCGAATAAGGATGAAATTGCTATTAAAAGAAAATTGACGAATTGGATCACCAAATTACACCTATCTTGGATAAAATAAGCGATCAAAATAATGAATTGCAGCAAATAGAGATGTTTCAACTTTTTACTTCATTGAGTCTCCAGATAATACTAGATACATATCTCCAATTCCCAACATATGAAGGAAGCTTTGCTTGACGTCATTATCAAAACGAATCATGGTAAAATAAATCCCCTCTCAGATTTTTTGATGCTTAATAGTTTGATAACCGTTACTGGAACAATTACCACTGACCACATAATATTTAATCTAAAGGTGTCATTATTGGATCAACAACGCTTTGATTTGTTCAAGGTAAATCCGGTACCAAGAATTATCAATAGTTCCATAATGGCAATAAAAACCAACACACCAATCTTAGCTTTGAGTTCGCATCGTGAAAAGTACTGCCCAATACCAACAACACAATTAAACTCATGTATGGGGCTACAAACTAATGATTCCTATGCGTAAATAAACAAGGAATCTACAGTAGCGGTTCAGGTTTCCAGTTTCACAGTTTTCCAGTTTTTCAAGTTTACAGTAGGTTTCGGTTGTGAAATTACATCATGCAACAACGAATGATCGCCCCACTGCAAATGGACGACGGTGAATGGAAATATGTCATTTAGTATGCTGCGACACAACCAATCCGAATGAACGTAGTGTGCGCAACGGAGGGTTTTGTGACCACTATAACAGGATCACGATTACTTCAGATACATACAATCAACATGTTTCATTAAGAACATAAGCATTAGGGTAACGCTATAAGCTTTAGGGTTACCAGGATGAACTACAATCAGAACGTTTTCATAGCAGTAAATAATAGCATCATAAATAACAAGAACAACGTCTATAATGCAAGCCAATTTACTACCAATATTGCTGAGCTTACTGTATTACATCAAATGATATCTTCAAGAAACAAACAGATACTTTCGAAGTTTCAACATGGCTCATCACTACGCTGTCTCATAAACATCGTTAGTCTTGTGTATTACAATTATTTTGTTGTACGTTATATTTAAATATTGTACATGTAAAGTATCAGAACCTAGCAACCATAATTCATAGCAACATAATTCTAACACTCCCTAGTCAGACAAAACCCGAAAAAAAATAATTCACTCAGCCTAAAATTCACCAAGAATTTTACACACCTAGCACAACATAGCACGCCAATTCAATTTGCTATGTTATTAGCAAATATTCTGTGCTGGAAAAAATTGCAAAGGAAAGTGTAAAATATGCAAAACAATTATATAAATATCCAAAATTATACAAATTTGGCATTTATTATATATTTACAAACAGTTAACTATCTCTCTCTCTCTCTCTCTCTCTCTCTCTCTCTCTCTCTCTCTCTCTCTCTCTCTCTCTCTCTCTCTCTCTCTCTCTCTCTCTCTCTCTCTCTTCTCTCTCTATGATGCAGAGTTTTTTAATAAAGAAATACCACCAACAGACATTTTATTATTAAGGATTATTTAGATTCTTAAGAATCAATTGATACTATTATTTGAACCTTTAAATGGTATATAATGTGAATTAAATATTTGTAAATATTTTCTGTGTGTGTAATAATTAAAACGTCTGGAACGCAGATAATACCAATAATACAATTTTTTTATTATACATATGTACATATTAAATTAAAATTTGTAACGTACTTCGGGTTAGCCAAGATATCCTCAGTGGTTGTCTGGGTTTCAATTTACAAGACCTGGGGTTCTTTGGTACAAGGATTCGTTTTATTTAAACTTATTTCGCTTTACTTACAATATATTGATACTTAAAACTAACAATGCGTGTTTTACTGATAACAATGGTACTGATAATATTAATAGTAATAGTAATGATTATGCTTGTGGTGTTTTCGTGGTCGTTCGGGCTCCGCTGGTGGGCGTACGTATGATCCTTGTATGATCTCGTGTTGTTCACCTTTTCTGTTTCTTCTGCTTTGACCTTGTTTCGTGTCACTCAACTTCGCGCTCACCGTTGCTTGTTTGTTTCGAACCTTTATTTCTTTTGTTAGTCCGTTATGTTAATTGTTATCGAACTATTATTAATTCCTGTTAGTAACTTATACAGAGTGATTAACATTGGCACATTAACATTAACTATTAGTTATTCCTGTTAATAATTTATACAGATTGATTAGCATTGGGCGATGTGCGATGTTAGTTAATTCTATTTAAGGCCATCAATATTCGCGGTACCAGCAGTTGCAACTTCTGCAATCCAGAGGTACATGATAAACGTATGTATTAGCAATTGAGTCTTGTATCTGCTAAATTTGTTGGTCATTTTTAAAATCAATCTTTTCCTTTATAGATACGTGTATTTTGACATTTCCACACTACCCAAGAGGTATGCCCAGCAGTGCGTTAACGATTTTTTTTGTTGGTGTTCGGTTCCCCAGGAGGCCTATGTCACCCATATACATAAGCATACAACAATTTTTTGCATACAATAAGAAAGAAATATAAATAAACAACTTTTTCAAAGCTTTCAATAGACATGTAAATTATAATGAATATATTTACAGATATGTTTATGTAGATATTTTGTATTTATGTACAGTGTTTTCATATAAATAACTAATGAAATGTAAATAAGTAATGTAATGTAAATAGGTAATGTTATGTAAATAAGTAATGAAGCATATATTAAAGCGTCACCGACCATGCAAATAAGAATGGTTATATTTACATATATATATATATATATATATATATATATATATATATATATATATATATATATATATATATATATATATATATATATATATGTATATATATATATATTAATAAAGTGCTAAACACAAATATACCGCATATTATATTTCTTAATAAATGCGAAAATCAATGCATCGTAACTAAAGAAAGCACATTCGTCTATAAATGCGTGACACAGATAATTTTTTTTTTTTTTGAATTTGGACTACTAAGGTCTCTGTTGAAAAACTTTAAAAAGAAATAGATTCAAAGTCGATTACTTTAAAATTTACGCAGCATGTGAAGGCTTCAATGTCTACCATTTGCGATGTTAAAAAACTTTGCAGCCCTATTCTGTGAAAGGCAGGCACAAAAAAGAGCTGAAAACGTTCTTCTAATTTGTTCACGTATAACACGAAACCTTGAGGAGGCTTGACGAGACTACAATTTTGAAATGTCTTTTCTAAAGTAAAAAAAATAGTTATTTGCCATGGCTTTATTACCGAAATGTGGTAAGGGTTGCAAACAGTTATGAAGCTTTTGAAGCTTTAAATAACCGCAGGCATAAACGAATGCATTTTCGTTTAAAACCTCAATTTCCGGCAATAAGATTGATATTTGAATTTGGTCTAGGCAAACTTTGAAATTGCTGCCAAGAATCATTTTGAATAAGGGAGTCATTGCTAATTCGGCTTAGGGCGTCTTTCGTACTAATTGATTCGCTGTGTGCATAATTTAAAGGGTCGCAATTCCCTCTGACAACTGTACTTACATAATCTAAGCCCCAGCGTTTCTGAAACAACCCAATGAACATATGTGGTTTCGTGTTGCTGCAATTACCCCCGCCAGCCCTCAAATCGCTGAAAAAGTGCTCCACTGAGTCCTGACAGCGGCGCCTTGTCTCAAGTTGCGAAAATCCTTGCTGCGCTAAGAACGACCATAAATGACCGAACGACTGTGTGGCTGAATACCTGAGCTGCAAAAGCCACCTTCATTTTTTGTAAATTACCGGGATTTATGTGGGACATGGTCAGTTTGCGTGCGCATCTAATGGTTGATTTTGAATCTATATCATGGAAATAAATAATATCATGCCAACTCACCTATTTATTATTGAAGATGAATATGTTTTTTTCAAAATTCTGTCATGAAAAAAGAAAATTTTCTGTTTGTTGACTATAAAATATGGGGTGGTTGCAGCAACTTTTGCAAATTTAGCGAAGGTAACGAAATTGGAGCCTTGATCGCAAACAAAATGACAAGGGACAAGATTAATACTTTGAAGCTGTGTAATTGCTTCGAAGACTTATTTTTGGACGATGTCACCTTTACAAGGGCCATGTAAAAAAAAATATTCGAAAGGCTGTTTCTAAAATTCCCCGCCAATGCTTTGGACCATTAGCACCATGACGTAATCGCTAAGTCTGCTCGTACGGTTTTCGTTTCCGTAATCCTCGAGACCAATTATTTTGTTTTCGTGCCTGTAGAATAAGTTGAGTTTCAACGACATTTCGTCACAACAAATTGAAACGAAACGTTGCTCGCGGGAGAAACCACGACGCTTTCATGCTAACTCTAATGCTTTCATGCTACTATAAGAACACCCTGGTAAATTTGGCCAATCTGAAACGAACTGTTGAAGAGTTGTTCGGTCAGGCCACTTTAGCATGGTTTTAAAAAATCTATATGTTGGCCGAGACAAAAAATAAACACCCAAAGCAAGGGTTTTCAGTTTATCACTGTATCGGCGTCCTTTGGTATGGCGGGAATTGTTGCAACAACTGTTTTGCACGCAAAGTTTTAAATTATCGGGAAGAGATTCGTTCGAGATTTCTTCTCGTAAGTAATCATTTTCCAATTTGATGCATTCAATTTCTTTTTCTTTAATTTCTAAGGCTCGGTTCTTTTTCATTATTTCCTTTTGTAAACATAAAATTGTTATTTTCAATTTTTTACTAACTTTTCGCAAAAAACGTTTCGTGGGAGTTCGGCTGGACGAAAACTTGGAAGTTTGCACCTGACGACTCATTGCCTTCTTCGGTGTGTTCACATTCAGCGCAACCGTTGGCAATGGGGCGTTAGCTTCGACAACGTTAGCACTTGCAAATAGTGGGAGAAGATCCTTACGCGCAGATATTGTGCCACGGATTTCAGATGATCCACCAATGCCATCTATTGGTGGATAATCTGGTTTAATGTCGCATTCCATTTCATTTAAGTTTTGGTTTTGCGATGCATTGATTTCCGGCGTTAAACTTAAATCTAAGTCAGGCAGGGAAACACCCGGTAACCTATTGCTACACGACTGCGAGAAGTGCCTTGCACAGACATATACACTGCCGCTGTCCACTACTCAAAGCCGCCGACACCACTCAAACCGTCTACGCACCATACAATTATGACTATATATATATTTTTTGTATTACCATAAATAAGTAAGAAAAATATTATTGAAGTGTTTTATGAGGACTGGATTAAGTTAAAGTTGAAATGCAGCCAACGAAATACTTTGCAGTCCTCGATATGAACTACAATCATTAAGGAAATAAAAGGTTCTATAATGTGAACAACTAGAAAGCTGTAAAAAAACTAAAATGTATTATTTATGCCAAAAAATAAAAGTCTTGAAATATAAGAAATAATTTTACTTTGTAAACGGAACCCAAATATGTAGTTGGGTATTACACGCATAATAATAAGGTGTATTAAATTTCCTGTAAATACAAGACATATTAGTATATTTACTCAGATATTTTGTTCTGCGAACATTTAATACCATCACTATATATACGCTTAATGTAAAGTAATAATCATAGATAAAATCAATATGCGTTCAATCGAAATAATTTATTTTATTTTTACAAGTTTCCAATTGAGTTGAAATCTCAAAACAAAGGGTTAAGGCATACATAAATTATTGTAAACAAAGGCAAAATCTTGTCGTCTCCGACCTTTTATCAACGGAGCGTCAAGAGGTGAGTAGGGGTCTCTGGTGGGGAATTCATCAGATTTCAAATTTTTCACAAACACTTCTATACAAAATTCCAAGTTTTTCACGAACACCAACAAACTTGTGGAACCCGAATGGGAAGACGAACAAGCGCTGGAATAAGTCAGGCATCTCGTTATCTCTGATTAAAATCTGCTTTATCACTTGCAGACCGATGTAACATAAAAATTTACCCAAGAGGCGAAAATGCGGCTGACTACCACAATCACAAATGAAGTTATTTGACAATTTTACTGATTCTGCTTGATTCGAAGTAGATACGTTGCTTTGTTGGAAGATGTGTTGTAACAATTAAGATATTTGGTTTTCGCTTGGAACACGCAATTACTCCCAAATCTATGAGAGGTTATTACTGAAAAGAACTATTGAGCGGAATCCTCTACTCAAGAGTTGGCAATATCATTTGAGGAACAGGATATTTCAATATTTCTTACTGGTAACTCCGCCTTCCGGTTGACACAACATTATCCTACAGTATCGACAACCCACCAGCACAGAAGTCATTCGCACCAACTTTCGAAGTGCCGTAGAGTTGTAGAAAATACCTTAGTTAACTTCAAGTCAAGGTAGTGCCACTTCTGTTGAAATGTGTACCTCTGCAAGTAGTACAAGTGCGAATGGAAATACTAAATGCAGGTTCCTTAGGCTCGTGGAAGGTGTCGACAATCAAATGAAGAACACAAACGCCATCATAATAGCTTGTTGTTCGTTACACAACTTAATGGTTGCTAGGAGAAATGATGTGACACTAAATAAGGACACTATAAATAAAAAAAAGGACAATAAAAAAACTAATACAATAATTGACTTTTGCGAATGTTTCACAAAGGCAACTTTTTTACGCCGTCCCTTGACGAGGTGACGCTCTCCGTTAGTCTGTGTATCTCGTTGAAATATGTGCAAGTAAGAATACCACATACATTAAGATTTGTAAAGCTCATTCTACAAGCACTTATAGGGTGATTCTCGTAAGCTTACACGAAATAGTGTAACGACCACAATTTTAGGAAATTCAAACTCTAATTTTTATAATTTTTTATTCTACATTTATTACATTTATTTTTCGGTAAATTGCCAAGTAGAGCGAATTATTTTTGTTTAAATAAAATAAATTATCTACTTAAACTATAAGCTGATGGATTATATAATTATGTTGAAAGTCAAACATTAGAAGATTACGATCCACAAAAGGAAGAAGAAAATAAAAACTGGTCCAACCGCTATCCTAAGAGCAAAACTAAATCAATGAGTGAATCGACAGTTACTCATCAGAACATAGAAAACTGCAGCTATAAAAAACGCAGTTTTGTAACACGGCCACAACAACAAAACACGTACAAAGAAAGACGACGATAAGTGATAAACCACCGAAGGTAACATTTCTCGATCTCTTTTGATTGTGACTGCCGTAGGTGAAGCATTAAAAATTAAGCAGCAAATCAGTAAATTAACTTTCTTGTTTTATTAAATACATATATATATCGGGTAAAAAATTCTAAGAAACCCTCGATAATAAAGTTTCGAACAGAAATACTAATCACCGTCTTTTGATGAAAAATAACAAATATTCAACTACAAAACGACTTCAATGCACATCCGTGCACAAACATTTAGTGCCTCCTGTAAGGAATCTCACACAATTTAAGTTACGACATATAAGAAAGTATTTGTACGGAATGTTTCCAACGAGCATATGCACGGACTCGTCGTTATCGCCAGAGCAAGCAGAAGAGTTGGTAAGAATACAGACTGATTTGCTTCAGAAAGTGAACAATTCCTTGCGGAACTTTAAAAAGGATAGTCCAGAGCGTCAGACCAAAGCTTATTTCGTTGTGCGACTCGATAAACTACAGAATCTGAATAATGATTTTACAAAAGGGCATGCGATTTTAGTTCAAGGACATCGAGGACATCGCAGATCAGTTTGAAGAATCGTATATCACCGCTCTTGCCATCATTACAGAAGCCTACAATACCAAGTTTCCCGAGCTGGCCAGGAGAACTCTAAGCCTGACAGATCGGAACTAACGTAAGACGCAGTCGTGGCAAACGCGGTACGACTTCCAAAAATTGCAATACCGACTTTCTATGACTCCTTTCTGCGACTCGTGCATAACAACGCAGCAATTGTCGAAATTGAAAAGTTTCATTACCTGAAGCAAGCACTGCCGAATAACTTTGACACCGACATTCGCGAATTTGAGTGGAAGGGGCAATTATTAAAAATGTTAAGAGGATGGGAATCGGAGTTAATATGTTAAAAGAAATAAATACATATAATTAAATGGAAAGATTTGAAAAAAGGTGGAAAGAGGTTGATTTCAGCAAATGTTGTATTTGGGGAGTATTGAAAATATAAGAAAAAAAACAAACTAGAAGAAAGTAGAAGAAATTTGATTGTAAATTGAATGTGCAATATAGAAAATATAAATAGAAAGAAACATGAAAGTTAAAATATCAAGCAAACATAACAATTGAAAAAAACTGCGGCGAACCAAAAAAAAAAAAATGGTAAAGGTTTCAAATGCTACATCATATAAATGAATATCAAGTCACTCAACAAAAAAAACATGCCAGTTAAAAATCATGAGTAAAGACATGAAACAAATAAGTCCTGCACAAGAAGTGCAAACAATTGTGTAATTAAATCGTTCACAAAAATAAAGAAGCATGAAGCTAGAAAAATTACATAGCAAAAATTACATAGTAAACAAGACAATAGATAACAACCACAATATTAGTAAAATTGTTTTTGTATTAATTATTAATTATTATGAGTATGGTACTGCTCCTCCATGATTTTGTTAATGGTTTTACTAAACTTCTAAATATGAATATGAATTATGAATATTGTTAAAATTTTTTTGAGATTTTGAATTATACATATAACTATAGACATACATAACACATAGAAAAAAAATAGGATATAGCAGATAGATTAACTAAAGGAAGCTAAGATAAGAGAAAGAAAAGAGAATGGTAGTAGGAGGTTAAAAGAAAAAAATAGAAAAAAAAATTTCTATTTATTAAAGAATTGAATGCTTTTGAGGGTGACATTAATATCATCCCATTAAATAAAGAATTATACGTGTCACTCTCAAAACGCATTCAAGTGAGCGAAAAGAATTCAATTGAAATTAGATTCTTGGATTCTTTTCGCTTCATGGCATCAAGTTTTTTCGCTCCAATGCATCCAATTGGCGAAAAATTTGTTACCAACTGATTTTCATGTGGTTCGCCAAATGTATCCAAATGAAGATGAATTTCAACTCGTAACGCGAAAAAGTTTATTCCCTTATGAATACATAAATTCAGTCAGCCGTCTCAGAGAAAATCGTCTTCCCAGTCATGTTGACTTCTTTAGTCACTTGAAAAATACATCATGCATTGAGGAAGACTATCAACACGCATTAAAGGTTTGGCAAGTCTTTAACTGTTAAAAAAGCCGACGAGCTTAGCCGCAGCCACCGTGCCACGCCACCCTAACCTTGCTCATAACAGAAATGGCGCTCAACGTTACATTATTTCCAACTTTGTAACGAACTCCGGT
Organism: Thecophora atra; assembly: GCA_937620795.1. Lineage (NCBI taxonomy): Eukaryota > Metazoa > Arthropoda > Insecta > Diptera > Conopidae > Thecophora > Thecophora atra. The sequence goes on from OW569399.1 coordinate 36,281,084, forward strand.
TCTCCGGTTTTCCAGCTAGGATATGCTCAGCGGCTATCCAGGCGTTCGGTACAGAAATTTATTTGGGTGAGACGCTCTAAGGTTAAATGGCTCTTTATTTGTTCACCGTTATGATTTCTGTCATACAATATTCGTTTAACTTAACTAGTGAGCGAGAGGGAGAGACTGACGGTGGATCACTGCGCTGCTTGCCTTGGTGCTGATACGCCGAACGTTGGTGCGGCGATCGTTGATGGCGTTGACAATTGCGTATCTTTATACTTGGCCCTGTTCGCTGCTTGGAACTACGCTCTGATCGATGATAGGTTGCTCGTTGTACTGGCGTCGTTGCTATAATAGCGCGGTGGCGTGGTGACCGATGGAACAGTTACGAGTCGTGACGTTGAACGTCGCGTCGTTTGAGTCTCGTCGTGGCAAGTTGGGTCCGCTGTCTTGAGCTCTTAGTAACTCACGTGCTCTAAAGCCTCTAGAGTTATATATCTGAGATCCACGGACTCTAAAGCCTCGAGGACCTATATAACTTAATGACTCACGGACTCTGAAGCCTCGAAAGCCTATATACTTGTGGAACCACGGACTCTAAAGCCTCGAGGATCCATATAACTTAAAGACTCATGGACTCTGAAGCCTCGAAAGCCTATATACTTGTAGATCCAGGGACTCTAAAGCAGTGACGGGCATTCTTATACTATCACATTTTAAGCATGTGTGCGGATGAGTTTGTTTTCAGCACTGAGAGAAACTAAAAGAATAGCGTGTTTCGTTCTTTTCCGCAATTTACAATGTAAAGTGGCGTTTTCAACAATAACTATTATATATTAATTATTATTAATATCATATATTATTAATATGTAATATAAGAATAACATTAATTATTATATAATATAATAATGTTCATAATAAAAACATGATTAGTTTCTGCGTGTAGTGGCTGCTCGTGTGTGGCTTGGCAGCTTGGCGACTGACGTAATTTTATTGGAAGCACTCTTTGTATACATATTAAGAAATTCAAAACTTCCAGCACAAATGTGCTGGAATGCCCGTCACTGCTCTAAAGCCTCGAGGATCTATATAACTTAAAGACTCACGGACTCTGAAGCCTCGAAAGCCTATATACTTGTAGATCCACGGACTCTAAAGCCTCGAGGATCTATATAACTTAAAGACTCACGGACTCTGAAGCCTCGAAAGCCTATATACTTGTAGATCCACGGACTCTAAAGCCTCGAGGATCTATATAACTTAAAGACTCACGGACTCTGAAGCCTCGAAAGCCTATATACTTGTAGATCCACGGACTCTAAAGCCTCGAGAATCTATATAACTTAAACAAAAAATCTCCTAATGGTCGTTAAGCGTGGGTCGTCTATTTAAGTCGGAGGTCTGACGCTGAAAGAAATTCTTACGCGGCGTTGGATGAAACGTTCCCAATGAATTGATGCGTCCTTGGTGCGCTGGAAGCGGCTTCAAAGGATCTGGCCGAGCGACTGTACTTTCTGCTGAATGTGTCTCTGATATTCTTCTTCCAATGAGGCGTTGTGAAATCAACCAATTCTTCGACGTAGCAAGCAACCGTACTCGTTGAAGGGTATGAACTGACTGACCGGCGACGTAGATAGCTGGGAGAGCGAAGCAAGCAACCGTGCTCGTTGAAGTCTGCTGACTGACTCAAGATGCGAAGCGGCGACGTAGATAGCTGGCAGCGCGGAGCAAGCAACCGTGCTCGTAGAAGTCTGCTGACTGACTGGCTGCTGTGCTTGAAAGCAACTCTTGTTAAGCTGGTTTCTGCTTATTCTCGTGTGTGTGGTTTTATGCGTATGCGTCGGTGACGCCTTGTTGTCGCTTCTCTCTCTCTCTCTCTCTCTCTCTCGCTCTGTTCTTATGTATAACTTATTTACTAACAATTCTTTGCTTTGTATTCGTTGTTCTGTTATTTGTATTACGCATTAGATACAGAAATATACAGGTCTTGTGCTTAAGTGCTAGTTGTAGCAAATATTAAGGTTTTGTTATTTTAGCTTACGTACTAGTCCTAATATAAGTTTATTTTTATTAAATTCAAGTTTTTGTTTGTTAAGCCTACATACTAGTTATGAAAAATACAGGTAATAAAATAGGTAATAAGTAAAAATATGAAGTTAGTAGAGTAAGTAATAAGATAATCAATAATTTTATTGATTATCAAATTAACAATAATTTTGTTGTACGTTATATTTCAATATTGTAAATGTAAAGTAGCAGAAAGACCACGCACCCCCAACCATTGTCACGGCATTCGCAAAGTCAGCCAAACTTTTGTATCGTTGTCGACGATGTTAAGGTGACAAATTACTTATTTGTTCCCAGACAGTTTTTAGCATTCTTCAATTATTCTTTATTTTCGTCGTCAAATATTCTCAGACAGCGCTGCATATTTTTATCTTTTCCACCTGTATTTCTCAGGCAGCGCTGCGTATTCTTATCTTTTACCTTTAACAGCGGACAGCGCTGCACCTCATGTTACACGTGCATTCCCAAGCAGCGCTTTTAATCATATTTTTTACATAGAAAAGCAGCGACATATTTTCGGCTAATGTTGCCGACGGGAATCATTTCATTCCCAGGCTATTTAGTGCAACCGATGCAACTTTACATTTTATTATTATAGTATTGATAATTGTAAATAAAATTGTATGATAGTATTAGTCTTAAAATTCGTTTATAAGGAGAATTATTTGGAATAATAAATCATTAGCAACTCAACTTTCTGTTCGAGAATATCTATTCAAGTAGCTTTGGTTCAAGTGTCTAAGCTACAAACAGCAATTGGTTTTGGTTAAAGTGCCTAAATCAAATTAGGATAAAGCAGTTCTGGTTTAAGTGCCAGAATTGCACCAAATACAATTTAGTTGCCTTTGGAACACAAGAATAAACGCATTCTTGACAGGTCGTATAAAGAGCCAACTATGGGTCGTATAAAGAGCCGCTTTTGCGGTCAAGAGCCAACTAAGGGTCGTTTAAAGAGCCAACTACGGCTCGTATAAAGAGCTTTTGCGGTCAAGACCCAACTAAGGATCGTTTAAAGAGCCAATTATGGGTCGTACAAAGAGCCGTTTTTGCGGTCAAGAGCCAACTAAGGGTCGTGTTTCTTAAAAATACTTAAAAATAAAAGAGCCACAAATGTGGTCGATATGTATTAAAAGAGGTTTTCTAGGGCCACTAGAATACCTATCAAAAAGCGAACCTTGACAACGTCACTTCTATACGAGTATATCGGTGCTTGTGTCGATCAAAGCAGATCTAAAATGTTCGGATGAGCTCGTTAAAAGCGACACTCGAAATAAATCATGTACAAATCATACGACATTAACAGTGGAATCGCCCGTGAAATGAAGACAAATTCTATTTGCTTAGCATCATCATTTCCATCGGTTGCCTTTCCATGTTTCCCGGTATTGCTGTGTTGTTGTTGTCTTTCCATGTTTCTTCATACGGAATCAGGTTTTGTTGATGTTGTTGGTTATTGCTAGTTTCTATTCATTCTTATTTCTGTTTAAATATCGGTATGTACATGCTTGCATAGTTTTGTCTGGTCGATATGAAGTATGTAAATATTTTGCATAATTATGTATTCGGAGTGTTTGATTGATTATTTTTATTTCGCCTTTTGCTCTTCGTCTGTGTATCTACTTGTCTAATCTAAAACTATTTCTATTCAAATATTCTTTATATATAACGATCACAATTCGTTACCAGTCATTCTGTAAAAAAACTTTAGGTAGGTATTCCATGGATTTTTATTTAAAGGCTTTAAATTTCGTTAAAAGCTCAATGTAAATGGTGTGGTAATACAATACTAATGTTTGCTTAGGGCCAGCAACGCGGATCGAGTCAGCTATAATTAATAATATAAAATGCTACTTTTTCTTCGATTGGGTGAAAATATATGTGATATCATGAAGGGGCATTTCTTTGTACGTTCCTTAAAAGCAATAGTTAATTAATTACGTATTTTTCACAGCCTTGTGCTGTTCTGATGTTGCGAAACATGGCTTTTGTGAAATAGTAGTATCATCATAGTAACACTACCTAAGTACCATAGTACTTGCACAAGTACCTGAAAACATACATAGTTTGCAAACGGGTAACAAATTTTACTGCGCAAGATGAAAGGAAAATGTAGAAATGCGAATACTGCATTCAATGTTATTATCTTTACAGAAATTAATAACATGGATTTATATACCATTTTTAAAAATAACACAAAATTTCTTTTTTTGCATGTATAACTATGTATGAAATATTATGAAAGGTTTTCATAAAGAGTGCATAAATTATAGCTGCAAACTGAGCTCACCAAATATATGAAACTCTATTAGATGCATTAACATTTATAATAAAAACAACCAGAAATCTCTCCAAAAAAAAAGCTATGGAATTTGTTGTCTTAGGTGAATGCATAATACAAAAGGTGTATTGATAGCTTTCATATGCAAACATGTTAAAAAATTTTATTTCCCGACGAAGAACAAATAACCTTAATATTTATGATATAAATATGATGTAATGTATGTAACAAAAAATAATCAGTGCGCGATTAATCCATATAATTTATTAATTTTATTCAAGGATACAATAGAATTGCAACCTCAAAACATAGTTCTGACAAATGTATATACATGTAAATAAAGTGGTAGTTGTAAAATGTTGAGGTGAGTTCGTGACACATTTTCGTTTGCAAACTACGTACATATGTTGTCCACGTACTATTGCAAATACGATAGTAGTTAAGTAGTTTGCTATTTTACTACTATTTATCAAAAAACTAATTTATCTAATATAAAATTGCCACTGGAGTTCTTGAAAAAATCTATTTATTTAAGTAATGTTGCAACTCTTTTGTTATTATTGAGTTATTAACATTTTTAGAGTAAACTTTTTCTAACATACAGTTTTAGCAAATTTAGAACTACAATTACTTCTTTAAAGCAATCTAAAAATATTATCGAGCGAGGAATCCAAGAAAATATATGAAATCTTTATCAATTTTTAAAAAATATACTCTTTTTGTCTATTGCAGAACTAATAACACTTTTAATTCACTGTAAATATAAAGATTCGCATATTTTTTGCATGGCTGGTGAAAGCCTAATTATCATTTTATTGTTAATTTTTATAAAATCAATGAGTTACTTTCTTCATTAATACATTTTTATTACACATACACTTGAAATCTGTATTATACACTTTATTGAACAGAAATTAAAACTGTATTCAATTAGCAATAAATATTATGGTTTTTACTCGTCAAAAACATGTATAAAACATATTTCTAATGATAATAAATACGTTATATCACATTTTACACAGCACTTCCTAATTTGCTTCGTTATATTTCCAATAAATGCAGTGACCTTTTTTGTTATAAATAAACAATTATGTGCCTAATTGCGACAATATTTTAAAATGATGTTAGCAGAATATTATAAATGAAACTGAATACACGTTGCTACAAAATAGTTGGAAATTATACGTTATTGGTCTAGTTGGGACTCTAAAACCCTTTTGCACCTACGGTTGCACTGTAAAGAAATCGTACACATTGATTGATAAAGAAACAAGAACAACAATGTGGTACGTATTGTATACGTGACTTCAACCATAGAGAAAGAATAACAAGAGGCCGAATCGTGAACAAAAATATTTTCCACTGGCTATCCAGTACTAGATCTTTTTTTCACTCATTGCTGAGTGTGTTCTGTCTTCTATTGCAAATGCTAATGTGTTTTATTCATCGTCTCAGCATTTCTTTCCTATCCACTACTGAATCGATGATGGATTACTGAATGCTTCGCTCTCTCCACTATCCCTATTACACGTGTTTGTGTGTTTGCACTGATGCTCTGAGAATTCGCTCATACCCAGTTCTGGATCGTGTGAAGATTTTTGAGTGTTTCGCTTTTTTCTTTTGCTTTCGTACTCTGAGAAACTTTTTCTGTCTACTACTGGATGGTTTACAAATTGTTGGTGTAATTTAATTTCTTCTTATATTTTCCCTATTCGTCTTCTTCACACTATTGTTTCTTTATGGAGCAAATGAAGAGTGTATATATGCCGAAAGAATATATGTGAATAGCCATTTATAACTTCTTACCTTTGTGATTTCTGGACATTATTTTGTTTGTGTTTTTTATAATTAGTGGCTTTGTATGGATTTGTGTGTTTGTACACTGGTTTTTGCTTTCTTATGCGTGTTCCTACGGCAATTTTACAATTGGAAATTCCCTGAATAAGGTTTGGACGACTTTCTTGACTAGTACAATTGTGGGAAACTACAATTTTTGCAATTATTTGTATTTAGAGGCTTATTTAACTGCGGAAAGGCTGAAAGCTTTAGGAGATGATTTTCGGAAATCGTAAAACACAAATATTTACGAGATTAAAATAAAGAAAATTATAATTAGTTATATCAAAATTGAACTGTGATACTTAGAATATTTGCTAGTTTTTAGAGATTCGATATATTCATAATAGTGCTCCTGTAAAGATTTATTTTTTATAGGTTTTTTTTGTACCCAGCATGCCGACTCAAATAAATCGATGGCCATCGCAAAAAAGTTCAGAAAAGCATCAGAAACTCCAGAAATGCTAAAAAATTTTGATGCTTAAAAATTATTCACACACACAACCAAACGAAACAGTTTCAGGCATGCTAAAACAGTGTAATTGATTGAAAAGAAATATTCGCTGTATGCGTGAGTAAATTTATTGAAATTTGCTAGTCTCTCCTTAAGCACGCATTTTGCACTCATTTCGTTTCTTCGTTTCCCTTGCGGACCGACCGCTTCCATTTGCCGTTCGAGTAAATTTCGCTGATTCGGCCTCTTGTTATTCTTTCTCTATGCTTCAACATACCAAACAGTTAAATGTCAAACCGATTTATTGAAACGGCGAATAGCGAGTGTCTCATCTAGTCATCTATGGTGTAAACGCACCATTTATGACCGTTTCCACAAACGGGTTTTCAGGAATTTTATCTAAAACCGTTTTAAGACGGAAAACCACTCTAAAAATTTTTAGATGGCATTGAAATAATTGTTGCAATTCGGGGAACTCACCCTTCTCTTTGTCTAGTACCAATGTCTTACAAAGAGACAATTACACGCGACAATCTATTCAGACAAATGCCACACGTAGTAAAACTTTTATTACTATCCACTATAACAAAACAACTACACCTAAGTCTGTTTTTACACGGTGTTTTTGTACACGGTTTTGATATAACACGGTTTGAAAATTGAATATTTTTAATTTTTTTACACGATTTTATTCCATTTAGCACGATTTGAAATTTTATGTACTTAAATTTTTTTTGTCAAATTTAATTTTTGCGAAGTTTGTTCATATCACAAAAAAGTATTTATGAAAGAAAAAAGTCTGAAACCATCGATAGTATCGATAGTTTGCGAACACTAGCTTAAAGATTTAAGTGAATTCCCCTTTAGCGCTTTTTAAGATTAGAGTGCATATCTTTTTTATCATTAATTACTATGCTTGTGAAAATAAGCATTATATATTTGATTTAATAAAATAAACATGAATTCTTGTTCTTAAAAGTTCTTGTTTTTCACTAATTTTAATAGGTTTTAGAGATTAGGAACAAATCACCCATTTTTGTATAAGATCAATGTCTTTTTTACACGGTTTTTTTTTACACGGCTTCTTCTGGAACCAATCTACCGTGTAAAAACAGACTTAGGTGTACTTTGTTTGACAGGCCGGACCAAAGTATGTATGGAAACCCTTGAACAGCTGATCAGTTTTCGAACTTCTTAATCGGATTTAATATTTTTATGGAAACGGTCTATTAGGCGAAAATTTTTTGCGTTAGTTTTTCAACTCTAAACCTGGGTAAAAAGTCATGCGTGTTGATTTTATTGGCAAGAAGTGTAGAGAGCGGTTTAAGCATTGACCCATGGTAATGGAAATAGAGATTTTTTTTTTGACATTTCGCTTTCATCTTATTGTAGTTTAAAAATTTGTACAAAAGAATTGACTGTTGCATGCAGTTGGTACCTGAAAGAGAAAATATGAATTTTAGTGTAAAGGGAATAGAATGAATTAATTCTCGTTTTTATTAAAAACTTATTTTGAAGAAGTTAAATTATTTTTAAATCATGCTAAAAATATTGCCCGTAGTAGTAGTAGAAATGTCAATTCGCCAGAGTTCCAGTGCGAGCATGTTGGTGTGCCAGACTGCAAACAGTTTAAGAAGCCCAGGGAATTCAAGTCTGAATGGTCCGTGCATCAGAGCTCTGAATAAAGTAGAACGGTAGAATAGTAGTAGAAAACGGAGATCAAAACTTTCATTCTTAAAAAAAGGAGAATTGCGAAAAGGGTAAAGGAAAATTAGTGGTGTCAGTCATGCTGAGCATCTTGTAGAATTTAAAGAGAAAAGCAAAAGAATAGAGGAATTCAGCGTTTGGATACTCAGCCAAAACATGATTAAATGCGCTTATTTGGTAATATTGTAGATTCTCAGGTATTGCTGGCGATGGCGGTTTTTATTTATTTAGGTGTATGTTTTTAAATTATATAAATACATAAATATTAATATATACAGAAGTTAAATAGCGGCTAAGAATTTTCTAGAAATTGTTCAAGGCCCAGTAGCAGGAGAAGGTAAAACGAAAACCGAGCTGATAAGTTAAGTTAAAAATGATTAAAGCGGGATTGAATTCAATAACGGCAAGAGTAGAAGTTTTGGGCCGCAGGCAAAGAAGTTAACTTCGCTTAAATCTCATATATATACTAAAAATTGTCTACAGATATATATATATCTGTAAGTAAAGTGATATATATATATACATATATATATATATATATATATACATATATAAAAAAAAAAAAAAAAAAATTATAGTCCTATGCAGTCGAATTGTCCAAATCCTGTGCCGGACGTATTGTAATCCCTCTCAAACCTCGAGAAGGAGTGACAAGGTCACTTGGGAAATGTCGAATGAGATCATAGAGCTGGAGTCGTAAAAAGCTACAAAAATATGTTTTAAGAGAATTTAGTCCTTGAGAAAATATATGTATTATAATGTTTAATTATGTATTAATGTTTAAGTGCAACTTTAATAGAATTTTTCTTGTTCGAAAGAGAATAAGAAAACCTTGTGGAAATTATATAAAGTGAGCGTGTAAAGGGGCAACGCCGCGTTGTAGTGCAGAAAAGGATGAAACTTAGACGCTAAGGAGAAGAGGATGCAGTTTATTAGATCCTCTTAGCCCTTAGAGAGCTCACTCACGGTCTTGGGGTAACCGGTAAATAGGCCGGTTGTATTATTAGGTCGCTGCAAAAGAAATAGAAAAAAAAGGTGCTGACTACATGCGGATGTGCGAGCTTCCAAATTAGGAAAATAAGAATGATAATAAAATTCTTTTATAATGTTTTGGATTAAACAAAAAAAAATCATGGAGTAATTATTTCCATTGCTGGTTTTGTTGGGAGACGTGTGAAAACGGTATGGATGGTGATTGGCATAAGAAATAAATCTGAGAATGTCGGAGGATGTTCAGATAATTTAGTAATTAAAGAACATATTTTTTTGTTGTGTGAAGTTTCCAAAAAAAGGGGTTGAGAAACACTCCCTGAATGATGAGTTAGTCGAGGAAAGAAAATTTAAAAAAATAAAAGAAATAGAAACAGTCACATAACATGGTTCAATTTTTACTATTTCAAAATCAAAAATTTATGCAATTTTCCACGTTATTTTGAACTCCTCAAACGATGTAAAAAACGGTTTTTTTTAAAATTTTCTTAAAAATTTTTTTCGAATTTATGACCAAAGAAGATTGAAAAGGAACTACACGAAAATACCCGAAGACTTTTTTAAAAGAGAACATGTAAGAAACGCAGGGTAAAAAGTCATCGCGTAAAATATGTCTAACACTAGCGCTGCTCATGTTATGTACCAGAGTCGTATTACTCAAAAAGAGTAAAAAAACATTAAATGGAGTTTTTAAAAATAAAAGTTTGTTTTTCTCGTGAAGTACTCTTTTTGGCTCATACAACACCAAACACAACAACAACAAAATTGTACCATTTTTCAAGCGTGTAAAATATGCTGAGTCGCATTTGGCAAAGGTGCACTCGTATAAAAGATTTCAAGCGTACTTTTATTCAGGATTTAAAAAAACCCGTCACTCAAAAAGGCGTTCCCTTATGCCGACAGGTGTTTGTGAATTAGAACTTTTGTCTAGGGGCTAATTTACGAAATTACCTTTGTATTTGAGGCATTAAAATGTTATCCATAGCTACCTTTAATTTGAATAGTGGGAAACGATGTTATTTCCAGCAATATATTTATGTCGAACATATAAAAGACTCATAAGTCATTTCTGCTATAAAGGAAATATTTTGGAAAAATATGATGTCGTAGTAATTGGCGGTGGCCATGCTGGAACAGAGGCATGTGGTGCAGCAGCTAGAATGGGGGCCAAGACCTTACTAATAACGCATAAATTAGAAACCATTGGTGAAATGTCGTGCAATCCGTCATTCGGTGGAATTGGAAAGGGCCATCTAATCAGAGAGATCGATGCTCTGGATGGATTATGCGCTCGTTGCTGTGATGTATCTGGCGTACAGTATAAAGTTTTAAATCGTTCACGAGGCCCAGCAGTATGGGGTTTACGTGCCCAAATCGACCGAAATCTCTACAAACTTTCTGTTCAAACTGAATTGCTCAATATGAAAAATATTTACATATTGTGTGAAACTGTGAACGATATTGTCATTAGGAATATGTATTCTACGACAACCCAAGATAATTTGTTGCATTGTATGGGCGTTGTACTGAAGAATGGGGAAACCATACGATCGGAATCTGTTGTATTAACAACGGGTACTTTTTTGCGAGCGCAAATTAATATCGGATGTGAAACATATGCTGCAGGCCGAATGGGCGATCAACCAGCAATTACCTTGGCAAAAAAATTAGAATCATTAAATTTTCGAATGGGAAGATTGAAAACAGGCACACCACCACGATTAGATAAGAGTTCCGTAAATTATTCGCGATTAACTGTATCTAAGGGTGATGATAATCCAATACCATTTTCGTTTCTTAATAAATCTGTTTGGATTAATAGTAAAGATCAGCTCCCTTGTTATTTAACATATACGACACCTAAAGTTACTGAAATTATTCATTGCAACATGCACAGAAATCGGCATGTTACTGAGGAAATTACTGGACCCCGTTATTGTCCATCAATCGAATCCAAAGTGCTTCGATATGGAAACAAAGCACACCAGTTATGGCTGGAGCCGGAAGGTTTTGAAAGTAAGCTGATATATCCTCAAGGCCTCTCGTGTACTTTGCCCATTGAACTACAAAGAAATTTAATTCATTCTATACCTGGTCTTGAGGAAGCTAAAATGGTATATCCAGGATATGGTGTAGAGTATGATTTCATCGATCCACGTGAACTGTTGCCTACTTTGGAAACGAAACGAGTAACTGGACTTTTTTTTGCTGGCCAAATAAACGGCAGTACAGGTTACGAGGAAGCTGCAGCACAAGGTCTTATTGCAGGCGCAAATGCTGCTGCAAAAAGTATACATAAGGAACACAATAGAACCTTAACTTTAAGTAGGACGGAAGCATACATCGGCGTGCTCATTGATGACCTGGTCACTCTTGGCACTAATGAACCGTATCGAATGTTCACAAGTAGAGCAGAATTTCGACTATTGTTGCGACCAGACAACGCAGATTTACGAATTACACAAAAAGGATTTGATTTCGGATTGGTTTCAGATCATCGTTATAAAGAATTCATGGAAACTAAGGAAAAATTTGACTTGGCATGCGATATGATGAAAAAAAGTAGAAAGCCTACAAATGTTTGGCGAAAACAACTGCAAATGCCTCGAACGAAGACATCAGTGGAAAAAAGTGCCTTTGATATGATTGGTCTACCAATGGGCAATATAACTGTAGCTCAACTAATTAATATTGAGCCACAAACATTTGGCTGGCTTCGTAAAGACGAAAATCTTGCAACGAGACTGGAAATAGAAGCACTTTATAAATTTTTTATTGAAGAGCAGGTAAAGGATGTGAGAGATATGTCTCGCGATGAAAACATACTTATCCCTACGGACATTGATTATTATTCTAAATCTTTGAGTCTCTCAAATGAAGCTCGACAAAAGCTCACAATGATCCAGCCTCAAACACTTGCTGCTGCTAGTCGAATCCAGGGATTAACACCTTCTACTCTTATACGAATCTTAAAGCATGTTAAACGAAAAATTGTATGAAAATATAAATAAACAAAATTTTAAATAACACAAATTGTTAGAGACTGATATAAAATAAAATCGTTACATATTAGAGTTGCGTAGTTCATGAACGACCTAGTTCAATGGAACTATTCACTTGACTGAACTATGAGACGCAGTTCACAAATCACAGCTCCCGTCGTTCACTCGGTCAGTTAGTTCAATTTTTCCTTCTACAATCCAACACTTAGTTCAAATGTTCGATGCAACTCGTTCACTCGGTCAGTTAGGCGGTTTTCACACCAATGAGACAGAGACAAAGAGACAGTTCGTGTTCATTTTTGACTCTTGTGGCATTTACATTGAAGAGACTAAAGTCTTAAAGCTTTTTGCTACTTTACTGCTGGGGAGTATTGCCGTTCTGTCATTGTTACAAATAAAATCGTACTAAATCGAAGCCGACAATTTTTAAAACAGTTTTATACTTTAATTGCAATTATGGAATCAAATAGGTTATTAAGAAGAAATTCCATAAATCAATTTATAACCTTCGCGTTAAATTAGAATAATAATGTGGTGATGTGGACACAAGAGACTCGCTATATATTTTCCGACTTTCGATAATAATTAGGACAGCGACAACAAAAACAGAAACAACAAAAAACTGATAAAAACTACACAAGGTATGCTTTAATCTAATAGCTCAGCCATGCACTTCTATTGCACAAAGTAGTAAAATTTAGTCCGAATTTCACAAAAGGGACTAAATTCCACTCCAAAGCTTAATACACTTTTACTGTATTGGTGCGACAACACTTTTGTCTCTTTGTCTCACGGAATGCCGTGAGACAAAAATGAACCAAAGAGACAAATTCATCCGCTTGTTCTTCTTACAATTTTATTAGCAAAACAAGAACAAAATTTTGTCTCTGTCTCATTGGTGTGAAAACCGCCTTAGTTCAATTTTTCCTTCTACAATCCAACACTTAGTTCAAATGTTCGATTCAACATCGTTCACTCGGTCAGTTAGTTCAATTTTTCCTTCTACAATCCAACATCTCGTTCACTTAGTTCAAATGTTCGATTCATCATCGTTCACTCGGTCAGTTAGTTCAATTTTTCCTTCTACAATCCAAAATTTAGTGCAGAACTTTTCATTCGTTTCTTTAGCTTAGTAGCCAGTGTTGTCGCTTGAACATTTTGATGAATACATGGAAAGGGACACATTTAATTTAGAACCTATAATGAAATTTAAATTTTTTTAGCAAATGTGTTTTCAAGCATGCATAACATGCGATTTATTCGTGTTCGCTGATTTGAATTAGAGATCTGATCCGACATAAGAAAACATTGAAATATTTTTTTAAAACGAAATTATGTAAATTAAGGACCAATTTTTTAGACATATTTTTTACTGGTCGCAGCAATAGTTTTGCCGACCACTTTGATTCAGTTATTTAGTTCGATAGATTTAATTTAGTGCCTTTCTTATTGATTTTCAATGCAATTTTGTGACGTTTGCTTGTTAAATTTATAATCAACTGTTTTGAGAATTTTTCAGAATTGCTCAACATAGTTTTAATAAAGATTGAATGACGACGTCCGAAATTATCGAGAAAGATATAATTTTTTTATTTGCTTTCCTTTCATAATGTTATTTGAAATCCTAATAAGCCAACGCTATACATGATATATGTAGGTATTTCATATATCTATGTATTACCACAATTATAATCATTAGTATACAAGTATTAAATATGAATATAGCTAACTTTGTACTGAGAAATACAATACATAAATATTGTGAATATATGTTAACTGTTTTTATTTAATAAAGGAAAAAGACTAGCAAAAAATGTACTTGACACATTTTTAAACGTTTTTCAAACGCTTAGATATTTCAATTTTAATATATCTTAAGATTTTCACAAATGGAATTTAATTTAAATTAGTTTTTGTATAAATAAGTTTTAAATAAGGATTGCGTTTTAAATAATGACGGAGACACTAATAAGTTTAAAAATTTTTGATTTTTTGTAAGATATTATTTTAACTTTATTTTCCGAAAAATAACAAATTTTCATCCATTAAAGTAATAAAGTAAAGTAAATAAAGCAAAAAAGAAACAACAATTAACAAAATTGTATTTGTATATTTGTAAAAATAAATAATACATATCATATTCAAAAACAACAAACGCAACAACTGAAAAACTTGCTGAAGAAATACACACGTCAATCGACAAATCACAAAAAAGCGACAAATCACAAAACAAGCGACATACCACCTCTTTCTTCAGCAAGCAGTTGTGCACTGAATGTGGTTGTTCTTTGAACGTTGGAACGAACCACTGAACTAAATGTTCGTTTGGGACCAAAATGTTCGATTCAGATCCAAATGTTTGTTTGAAGTGCTGAGCATATGCCGATATAACAATTGAACTAACTGACCGAGTGAACTAACTGAACGAACTAGTTCATTGCAGCTGATTGAACTAAAATGATCGATCACTTTAGTGAACTACAAAGCACAAGCCTATTACATATAAAATAAAATCGGTTTTAAGTTGCATCAAAGACCAGAGATAAACCAATGCGACACTGGGTAAGCCAGTGTTATTCTATAAACTCAAGTCCAAGTTCAAGTTTCAAGTTTATTTTCTCGCTTATAAAATATGTGTCAACGCTTTCATAAGCTTCAATTCAATTTTTTCGTAGCTTCACAAACGTAACTTCGCGTTAATAAAACAATGATTCCGCTGAATCGATTAAAGCAAGCACTCAATTTTAGTGATTTTTAATTCGTGTTTCAAAAATTGTTTTTAATTATCACTTTACTTACGTTTTCACACATAAAGATCAACTCAACAATTTTTTGCTTGGCGTTCTTTTTTATTTTACAATAAACACACCTTATTTTTGTTGAGGCATAATCGATAAACTACCATAAATGAAACAACGTTAATTTTCTTTTCTTTTATGTTTTTATTATTTCCTCGTAAATTTTAAAGTTTAATCTTTTTTTCACTCTTATGTATTCAATTAATTTTTCACGTATGGTCTCGCAATTCAAAAGCGCTTCCCTCAGCATAAATTAAAACACAATTTTAGGTTTTACTTTATTTAGTATTAAGTTTATTTGCTCTTAAAATGTGCATATTCTTATTTCAAAATTTCTTTTTTCAACAAACTGTTGTTGCCGAAAATTTGCGAACATTTATTTAAAAATTTCTAATTTCACTCACCCGAACGATTGTTGGTCCGAAAACCGGCTGCGCCAAAATGTTGTGGTCTTTTACCACGACGATTACAAGTTGCTTTGTTTTATCCTCTGTCCTGCTTAGTCACTCGCCAATTGGGAAATATTCCGCACTCAATAGTTGAATTAAACACAAGTTTATTTACTTCCAAACTTTATTTATTGCTCTTTTATTGTTCACCGATTACTAAAGTTAAAGTCTAACTAGCTTTAAACGTTTCACACTTAGTTCGCGTTAATACTCTTAAGGTTTTTTCAATATATTTATTAGACAAACTCAATGTTACAATATAATATCTCTCTTCACCGGCATTAAAAAACTAGGCTCTCTATGTTCGTTTAAACGTAAGACTTTTGAGACGAGACTCTACGTTAACTAATAATTTCAGACTTCCCGCGTTAACTAATAATTCAAGACTTCTCCTCATTCTAAATATGTTCTTCCTTATATCTACTTTGTAAGTCGGAAATGTTGCTTAGTCGGAATTATGCAACTATCTCGAAAATTATTAACATAATAATTTTGGAGGCTGCATTGCACAGAAGTGCTGATTTCGTTCTTCAGCGTCAAGTCTTTGTTAAGCATTCCACCAATGGTCTTATTGGTGTCATGAATAAGCTTTGATTTCCTTGGCCAGAATGATGTCACGAACGAAGCTTAGTTTAACTTAACTTTAAAGTACGCCCTAAAATTGTGCAAGCGGATTTTTCAATTAAAGATACCAAACTGCCAGTGGAAATTCATTCCCAAAAATATGTGTTACTAACGTTAGCGAACCGGGCCAAATATTTATGATAATAATAACGTTAGGCGTCGTTATTACCTGGACCATCATTCCGACATACAACATTCCTCCGCCCTTCCGACAAGAAAAAATTATATCTAAAAGAGAAATATTTTTTCTTAATTTACAAATTAATTTACACTCTTAAATTACAATAGTATATGTGCCTAATTTGATTACAACAATATTATAATAAAAATTTTATGGAATTTTTACAATATATTTATGGGAAAACAATTCTGCCGACTTCGGTGATCTGCTTACTATGTCGCTGCTACGATACTGCTTCCTTCCGGTTGTTCTTCGACGTTCTGTTGAATAGCGATGTTGAAAGTGTTGGAGTATGGTTTATGGACGGTGACAGCTCTGGCCGGCATTTGGTGCACGGTTACTTGTAGACCTTTGACGGTGACAGTTACGGAAGGCAGTGGCTCTAAATTTTTAACTTCTGTGGCGTAAACTGGATTAGCTAAATGTGCTTCTGCAGTTTATTAAAACAAAGACGAGATCCTTCTCTTCTTGATTGTAGCATTATTACACAATCTCTTTTGGATCACTCAATTAGCTATGCAACGTACTTGTGGTCTTCGTTACTGTTTGACCAACCAGCGGTAGTGCATGTTGTATACGTGTACATGTTGTATACGTGTGTACTTTCTGTCTGCATTTACTCGAACCGACACACCCTGGATGTACTGGTCGTAGATCTGATCCTGTAGTTTTCTCTTTTGACGCAGCATATAAAACACTGCTAACCCGCCGTCTTCATTTCTCGTAGATGCCACGCCTCTATCTGTGTTATCGTCTTACTTCCGTATTATATTCCTCACCTCTGTTATTCTCCACCGCTGTTTAGTTGACATCGTACCGGCGATGAATTTTTGGATCATCGACTGCTATTTTCGCTGCCGTTGATAGTACAAAATCTATATATATTAATATTTTTTTTTTTTTGTTCTTTTGGGGCTATTAATTTTTTGTTTTCTTTTTTTTCGTGTTCTTTTGCTTGTTGGAGTATTTGCTTACCTTTTTTTTTTGTTCATTTCTCTCTTCTGCCCTCTTTTCAAAACTTGTTTTTTTTCTTACATAGGTTAACAATTAAATTAATCTTAATAATCATCTTAACGTATTTATTGAATTTTATTTATGAACTTGTTTAATATTAGTGTAAACTAGACGTTGTAAACTATTTGATAATATACTCATTACAACATAATGACTCATGTTTTCATAATATCCGTAAATTTTACATATTATTTCACTTAATGGCAATATGTTTTTGTTTTTATTAATTTATGTTGAGTTACTTCTAATACTTTTTATACTTATATAGCTTTGTATGTTTCTTACTGTTTGTGTGGAATAACAATTATGCATGCAAAACTTCGAATATTTAGTATGCTCTCCTCCCGTTGAGATATCGGTGATATTTTTCGATCCATTTTTGATCGATGATCTTGATAATTTTAACCTATACTATTTATATATAAACACGCGGCCGACCCTTGCTAACCTTGCCCATATGCGGCTGGTCATATAACCCTGAATCTAAATCGCTATCTCTGCGTTTTTTGTTTGCACAATATCATCATCCCTTGGTATACACGGTGGTGGAAATCCAGGCCCCATCGGTACAGATGTCACCGTAAAGGGAGCCGAAATTGTTGGCACCATTGCCATCCCTACGCTTACTCTTTTTCCACTACCTACTTTTTTCTTGCAAAACAATCTTATTGTTAGAACTATAATCCCTACAATCGCTACACTACCACCGCTTACCATGCCTGTTATCTCCATTATAGCTTGTTTCGTGCTCAACCGCTTTATACTTTCCATTTGTTCTATTTCTGTCTTCAAATCTTCAATCCTACGACCACCCGCTGCCAATATTTCCCTTATGTCTATCTTATCAGATACTTACCTAATTAACTACTCCACATATCTTCCGGGAGTATGTTATTAAACATAAATAAACAAAATATCATATCATAAAATTAACTCTGTTCTACTTGCTGAAATTCATAGTTCGCATATTCGTATGTTATTCTAGAAACTTTGAGCCGTTACTTTTGTGTAAAAGGTGCGTTTTGGAAAACAATAAATCAGTAAAGTTTCTGGATTTTACCGCACTTCTTTACAAACCTTGTATAATGAGTAACTTAACTCCGTGCTCCAGCGTTTGCGTGGTCGCTTTCATCAATCACTGCATAGATGAACTTGAGGAACGGTGCTGGGATTTGGATCCTCTTTCGGCTGCCCTACGCAATCTCCTGCAGGACTATTCAAGGATGCCGACGCTAGAAAAATTGCACACAATGCTGGGATTACTACGTGTCGCTGCAGATTGTCCTGGAGCTAACTTCCTTTGTCTGCCGCCCTGGGCCCGTGTTTAAATAAAATTCATCAATGTCATTTTGTATAATTGCTTGAAGCACTTGCAATAAAATAAAACAGAAATAAATTATTAACCGTTATATGGTTTGAGCAAGTCATTGTGAAACAGTTTTTCCTTCCCTTTCACTTTCAAAATCGTTGTTACTGAACTTTTTATTCACGTGACTACATATGGTCCTATCCATATTGGGGAAAACTTATTCTTCCTAACCTGATTCTTAACCAAAACCTTATCTCCTACCTTAAAGTCTATTACATTTAACTTACTATCATATTGTTGTTTAGCTAATTTTTTAGCTATGTCCTGATTTTGCCTTACGATTTCATGAGCTCTTTGTATGTGAAATTTTAAGATCTTGTTAGGATCCTCGGCATTGTATATTGGACTACATTTCCTTCTTAGGTTCGTCGGCATTTCTATGTCGAACCCAAATAATGTGCGAAAAGGCGTTTGCTTTGTTGAAATATGGGGTGTATGTTTGTGAACGTGCATTGCTGCAGTCAACCATTGATCCCAATTAGAGCCATCCTCCTTCGCAAAACTACGCAAATACTCTGCTAACGGTCTATGGCTTCTTTCCAGCGAAACATTAGCTTGTGGTTGGTAAGGAGTATTGTGTAATTTTTTAATGCCTAACAATTTACATGTATCTGAAAATAATTTGGAAATGAAATTGGTTCCATTATCAGTAATCAGAGCTCTTGGAATGCCGTAACGAGTAACTATTTCGTCGTAAAAAGCTCTTGCTACTGTCTTAGCTTCTGCATCTGGCATAGCTACACAAGCCATAAATTTGGAGAAATCATCCTGGAAGGTCAATATGTATTTGTTTCCAGATATGGTTTCTGGTAACATTCCGACTATGTGCATATATACCTTGTCAAACGGTTTACGAGTTGTGTCATTGAGTACTAATGGCATCTTTGTAAGTTTCTAACTCTTATTTGCCTGACACTTGGGGCAGTTCTTTACATAATTTTTAATTTGTTTCTGCATCCCTGTCCATCTATATTCATTTCTTATTCGCAAATATGTTTTCACTGCACCTTGATGCCCTCCTAATGGTTTGTTATGGAAGTCTTTTATTATCGTTTCAATTTGTGCCGGATCTGTCAAGACAATGACCTGACTTTTGTCATGTGTTGTAAGGCTATCGGGCTCTACCTCCACGGTAGAGCTCACTGTTTCATGGTTTCACTGTTCACTGTTTTGCTCTTTGTTTTCAAAATTTTATAACTTCTTTGAGTTGGTCTGGGCACGCGTTTTAACCGCTACTATTCTATTTCCGTGTTGAGGTATTCTGCTTAATGCGTCGGCATTCAAATTTCTCTTCCCAGGCTTGTAAATAATTTCAAAATCATATTCCGATAATTTGTGTCTGAATCGTGCCAGCCTCGAAGTTTGGTCTTTTAAATTCGCTATTCCCCTCAATGGCTGATGATCTGTTACTACCTTAAAATGTCTTCCTAACATGTACGCTCTATAATTTTTTGTGGCCCAAACTATCGCTAAAAACTCTCTTTCAATTGTGGAGTAACGCTTTTCGGCGTCATTGAGCGCTCTACTTGCAAACGCTATCGGTCTATCTGCCCGTATTTTGCCCTGGGACAAGACTGCACCTATTTCTTCACTACTAGCGTCTGTTGTTAATATGAACTCCTTGCCGAAATCGGGATATGTTAATAGCGGGGGAGTTATTACTGCTTACTTTAGTTGTTCAAAAGCCCTTTGACATTCGTCATTTCGTTCATTTGGCATCCTTCCCAATAAGCTTATTAATTGGTAATTATTTTCTATAATAATTTATTAGTTCTAAAAAGGCCTGTACTTCCCTTCTGTTTTTTGGAGGCGGTATGTTTTTGACACATTCAACCTTACTAGAATCAGGAAGAGCTCCCTCTTCTGAGCACTTCCTAAATAAATCACCTCACGCTTCAAAAACTGACACTTACTGACATTAAGCTTCAGATTGTTTGCTCTCAATGCCTCGAAAACTTTTACCAAACGTTTTCCATGTTGTTCTAAATTATTCCTATACACTATTATATCATCAAGATAAACAAAACAATCTATCCCTTGCAATTCCGTTAGTATATGATTTATTTTTCTTTGGAAAGTCGCAGGTGCGCCTGTTAAACCGAAAGGGATCCTATTTAACTCGAAATGCCCTAACGCTGAACTAAAGGCTGTTTTTGCCCTGTCTTTTTCATCTATTAGGACCTGATGATAGCCACTAGCCAGATCTAGCGTAGAAACATATCTACTGCACCCAAATTGATCTAATATTTCATCAATTCTTGGAATAGGGAACACCTGTTTAATCGTGGCGTCGTTTAACTTCCTATAGTCAATAACTAACCGCCACTTTTTCTTTCCGACTTTCCCACACTTTTTGGGTACTAACAACAAGGGAAAATTCCATGGAGAGACGCTTTCATCTAAATCTATCTAACTTACTAAGGCACGTAACCTTCTGGTTAAATCTGAACTGACCATTGCATTGATGTTTTACCCAATGTTTTGTGAATTCATGCACTTGCCCTTGTGATCAAAATTTCTAGGGTACCGTTAGCATAAACAGAGAGAATTCTAGAGAAGTTGACCAACCCATGATTGAATAATAATTTAATATAAATAGGGGGGGAATTTATATTTAATATAAATAGGGGGGGGGGGGGGGGGAAATAATAGTATATTTTATTTAATAAGACTTACGTCGTCGTAATTACGTTGTAATTCAAAACAAAAAAAAAAAACGATAAAGTACAAAAATATGGACTGCAGCCCTCTTAATTTATATATGTATGATATATCATTATACTGAAGATATACCTAATATACTGAAGTAATATAACAATTTACATACAATATCTACATTATATAAGTAGTAACATATAATAAAAAACGTAATAAATGGTGGCTTCCAGTAGCTGCTTACGGATGACTCCAACGGCGTATGTACATGTGTTAATCTGTATACGGGTTCCAGGTACAGTCACCATTATTCAACCACGATTTGATTATGTTGTTGGCAAAGATGAAGTACAGTAACCGAGATTCTTCTAAACTAATTTTATATGTACTTATGTGAGACAATTACAATTTTGAATATCACAAAATATGAAAAAATGCCGTAATAATATTCATGTAATTATCGTATATATTCATGTGCTTAGATCAATCTCTTTTGTTTTTTATTTTTAATCAATATATATAAATTGGATCAAGCGTATTTTTTTCTGATCAATAAATAAAAAGTATAGAAAAAAAACAGCGGCATATATATATATATATAAACTGTACACTTGCACATAGACATACAATTGTTGCGTGAAATGGTAACACGGAATTGACAAATTGTACCGTTGATAAAACTTAAATGAGTTGGTTTTTTCTTCCTCGCATTTTTGCAAAAATATCAGTAATAATCTTGCAATTATTATTTTTTTTTCGTGAAAATGGCCCTTACAAAACTGGTTGTTTGGTGGACTATAAGTTGCATCAACCAACCTTTATTAAATAAATCCAATTTCATATTCGCATACCCTTGCCATGGAATACCCCAATATTCTTTCCCTTCATGTCCGATAGTTGGTAATACCAAGTACCTACTTTCTTAACTACTCTAGCTTTCAAGAATTGTTTTGCCAATTTCGCGTTGAAGTTCTTTGATTTGTTGCTTTTAGCAAAATTTCTGATGAAGATTTCTTGTCCCGGTGAATATATCGCCTTTGGATTGCTTCGCAGATTATAAGATTTCTAATTTGTCGCGTATGCTTTATCGATGCATAACTCCACCTCTTCCCGAAATTGCACCACTTTGTTTTCGGGTTGTATAATTTCGCCCTCATTTAAGGAATTTAGTTTGCGGAATAACTCGTATGATGTTCCGTGGGTTGCCCATCAGGACAAAATACGGTGATCTACCTATGGCTTGATGATAAGACGTTCGCATGGACATTGCGATCTTGTGTAAGTTCACATCGCACTGACGTTGATCTTCCTTCAAGAAAGCGCGTATTCTACAAATGATCGACCTATTTACCCTTTCTGAAGCATTAGCCTGAGGTGAGTACAAAGCGGTGTAGGTGTGGTTAACCCCAAATTCTCGAAGAAAATTATTGAATTGCTTGCACTTAAATTGTGCTCCATTGTCGCTTATAATTTGTTCTGGCACCCCAACGATAGTAAACACTTGTGTTTCAAGGAAGTCCATAATTTTTTTGGAAGTAAACTTTGTTAACGGAAATAACAATGGAAATTTGCTAAAATGATCTAACACTATTAAAATCCCTATGTTGTTCTTCTTTGATCGTGGATATGGTCCCAAGATATCTATATATAGCCTTTGAAATGGTCGACAAGATCTTGCTTGATTTCCCATAGGGGGTCTCTGAATAAAATTAATCGGTTTTGTTTCTTTGCATATCTGACAGTTATTTATAAATTGACGAATATCTTCATATAATTTTGGCCAATAGAAGTTTCTTCTGATTCTCTCAACGGTTCTTGCTATGCCACCGTGAGCAGCCTCTGGTGCAAGGTGCGCGCTTGCTAGTACTGATTGTTGCAACGGCTTAGGTACCCACAGCTTCCGGTGATGAGCTTCTTGACTCATGACTGGACTTGTGGCTGTACTAACTGATCGACGATAAATACCACCTTCTACTATTTTCAGATCTGGTAGGTTATCTTGGTTTTTCATTATGTGTTCTTTTAGTTCTTTATATTCACCAGAGTTAAAGTGAGGCAAACGTAAATCAATAATGACGTTGCCCTCCGTCACTTCCTCAATAGAATCATTTGATCCAGTGCGAGATAAAGCGTCGGGAACCACATTTCCTGACCCCTTCCGACCAACGTGCAAGTCTGACCCCTAACGACCAACGTGCAAGTCGTCCAGATAGATCAGTTTGACGCAAGAGCCATTTCAGACTGGCGTGGTCTGTAATGACTAAAGTCTTGCCCCTCAACGTAAGGGCGAAATTTCTTTAGACAGATTAGAGCCGCCAGGCATTCTTGCTCTGTTACGCTGCATTTACGCTGTGCTGCATTTAATTTCTGAGAAACGTATGCTATTGGGACCTCTCCTCTATCTTCATCTAACTGCGTCAGGTGTAACGAGGATAGGAGCAGACGATAGCATTATTTTGAGACGATCAAGTGCTGTCTGAGCTTCCGCTGTCCACTTAAAAGATTGTCGGTTTTTTAACAGATCAGTTATTGGTGCAGTCAGTTTAGCAAAATTTCCAATGAACCTTCTGTACCACCCAGCCATTCCGGGAAAGCGTCTAATTGGCCGAACGGAAGTTGGCGATGGATAAGAAGTTATCGCGGCTATCTTGTCAGGATCTGTCTTTATGATACCGTCTCCGACGACATATCCTAAATATTTTACTTGCTTTAAACAAAACTTAAATTTTTCTATGTTAAGGGTTAGCCCTGCTTTCTTTATGTGGGTGGCAACTTCAGTTAGTAATTTTAGATGGCCCTCAAAGTCTTCTGACAATACCAGGAGGTCGTCGATATACACGAACACCCTATTGCGAAGTTGGGCAGGAATTAGCTTATCCATTATTCGACACATAGTTTGTGGAGCATTCCACAGTCCAAAAGGCATCACTGTGTATTGGTACAAAGGGCAATTCGGTACAGTAAATGCCGTGCACGCCCGAGACCTCTTTTAAAATTGGATTTGCCAAAATGTGATATCAATGGTATCAATGGTTGCATACGGACGGACATCATTTTCGCGGGCCAATAAACCTGCTATCGTCCTAGACAATTGCCTTCTTTGACGACAAATCAATTTCCAAAAATTGCGCATACGTATTGTTGATCTCTTTGGAATTCTCCATGGAGCAGGAATGGTTGTAACCTCTTCCTCAGCTGGCTCGCTAAATATTTTATTTCTAACATACTTATAATTTTGCAACTGGATTGGATACGGCTCTCGCAGTAGTGTATGAAGATTCGGTTTCTTATTTATATATGCTTTGACTTTACTTTTTCTAGCGTCGTTGTTCAGCAGTGCTTTATTTTTGATTGGTTTTAATGCAGCATTTTTAGTTAAGAGCGAGAACTGGTGTTCTTGTTCCCACTCCACTTCCGGTTTTCCGACTGGTCGCATTTTACGCAGTTTGGCTTGTAAGTGTCTGTTGTTCCGCATCCATAGCAGAATACTGAACGTTTTTCTAGGTCATGATAGCGATGCCCTTGATGCCGGCAATTCCAACAGATCACGCTATTTTCTCCGACTGCGCAAATACTGTCTGTTTCCTCTTGGACGTCGCCGAATGGTGTACTAACCGCGTCAACATGACGATTGAAATGAACCCTCCGTGGTGTTATTCGGCCACCGATAGCACTGGAGAAAATTGCTTCTCTACGAAGACATAAAGATCTTAAGTGTGAAACGCGGGGGGTATGGCGGATAAAGCGGAACGTACAGCCTCTCTCACGCAAAAGTCATCCTCACCTTCTCGTGGCACCCCCTGTTTTTTCTTTAACCGAAGAGGCTCTGGCGACCGAATCGGGGGGGCGGTATAACCTCCTTTTTTCCGTCTTTTCTCTCTGTTCCTTTCAATACTATACTCTTCTATATCTATTCCTTTTTCACCTTCTTTCTGGGTTGGATTAAGGTGTTAAGCGACCTGTGCCGAGCATCTACTAGGCTGAGGACCCAGACTTAAAAATAGCTCAGTCTCTAACGGAGCGTGTCGGACACCTGGCGACCTCCGACACTATTTAGCCTTACCTTCACACACGGACCTCTGTGCGGGTGGACCTCCCTTTGTCCGCTACTCGTGGGAATAAAATTGAGACACACAACATGAATACAAAAAAGGACGAACAGGTGGAGGAAACAGCACGGACGGCGACGAAGGGTGACGGGTGTAACTACCATGTACGTACCGGACGTGCAACTCCTGACGGCGTCACTAACAGTGACAAGCGTCAGGTACTGCAAGCTGCTCAGGATGATCCCGAAGATGGCTGCAGCGCCCAGCTTTTGGATCTGTCTATTGGCGAGGCCGTCGAGGACGAGTCTATGACTCTTTCTCAATCAAGCCAAGCCAGTATGATAGATCTTGAAGCTGAAGCTGCGCTACTGGAGGAGGGACCGCTTAGCAGCACAAAACATGATGGGACGGAACTAGAAGTTGTCTCTCGGTCGAAGGTGGACAAAGCCAACAGGGCCTATAAACGCGCGAAGAGTTATCTTCGCAAAATGGCAAAGTTGGACCCGTCCACGCTGACCGAAAAACAGCTTCATATGAAAAGACTGAACGCCAAGAAGGTAGCAAAGTTTGAAAAGACCACGGCTAACTCTCGGCAACAGTCTTCATTACCTGAAATGAAATTATCCGAACCTGCGCCCATAACGGCTCCTGAAACTGACCCACAACCCGTGCCGTCTACTAGTAAGGCGGAAAAAAGGAATAGGTCGGCGGACGAGAGCCTGAAGAAGGACGTAAAAAAGGTAAAAAGGACAGTAAACTCTGTGGTCCAGGAGGAGTTGCAGGTTGCCATCGTCGACAGATCGGATCCTGACGGTAAGATCGTACCGACGAATTGGCTTCTTGTGGAGGCCAAGTTGCTGTCTGAAATTATGAAGGATAGTAGGGGGGAGGAGGAGGTAGCTTTTGAAGGCGCTGGCTGGCAAAGGGGGGTGAAGGTCGTCAACTGCGGCAACAAGAGATCCTTGGATCTCTTGAAGGCCGTAATCGGGGGCCTGGGGGAATTGTGGCCTAAAGCCAAACTAGAAGTGCTGCCTCGGTCGTCCCTACCCTTGAGACCGCTAGTCGTGGTTTGGATCCCCCCCCCCCCCCCCCCCAGTCCCAGAATCGGGATAGAGTCTTCGTGCCAGATACTACCGAGAAGGTGAGAGCCTGTATATTGGTAAGGAAAAATGTTAATGCTTTTCTTCTCCCTAACTACAGGTATGCGAGACAAAGCAGAAGGACACAATTCTGCTCTCGTCTGCATACTTCCCATTTGAGTCGCCGGACCCGCCCTCTCATCAAGTCCGCGAGCTAACAAAGTTTGCCAGTGCTAGCAAACAACGTTTAATCATAGGATGCGATGCTAATGGACACCACCCGCAATGGGGCAGCAGCGATATTAATAAGAGGTGTGAGTCTATTTTCGATTTCATTATAAATTACGACTTGGTGATATGCAATAAGGTCAGAAGTCATAGACTTAACCCTCAGGAATGATATAAATATTGATATTGTGGGTTGGAGAGTATCCAAGGAGTGCTCCTTTTCGGACCACCAAAGGATATTCTTCAACATTTCCACAGAATTACCAACCCCAATACCATTTCGAAATCCGAGAAGAACGGACTGGGAAAGGTTCTCCAAGCAGGCCGAGCACAATCTATCTAAAGAGAAGGCTAGACATCTGCACGGGGATACCGAGCAGCTTCCAGCTGCCTGCAAAGAGCTGATGGCACGTGGACCTCGTCCAGCCTGGAGTCTCTGAAACTTCTTTGTGACACACATTTCCCGGGCTGTACGGAGCACGTATCTGAGGATCCTACGGGGCCAATGCGCGTGCCTGTTAGCGATTCTTTTTTCCAGGAGCCGGAGGTAGTGGGAGAAATAGTAGCAAAGGACAGGGTGGCATGGGCGATTGAGTCCTTCTTGCCCTATAAATCAGCGGGGCCGGATGGTATAATACCGGCTATGCTTCAAAGGTCCATGCCTGCGGTTCTACCACTACTCTCCGAAATTTTCGGA
The DNA here is from genome assembly GCA_937620795.1 of Thecophora atra. Classification (NCBI taxonomy): domain Eukaryota; kingdom Metazoa; phylum Arthropoda; class Insecta; order Diptera; family Conopidae; genus Thecophora; species Thecophora atra. The sequence goes on from OW569399.1 coordinate 36,308,543, forward strand.
GCTTGTATTAGGATGAACCTAATACCTAATGTATGGAGAAGCGTAAAGGTCGTATTTATACCTAAAGCAGGTCGGCCGTCACACTTCTCCACTAAGGATTATAGGCCCATCTCCCTCTCCTCCTTCTTCTTAAAGATACTGGAGAGACTGGTGGATAGATATATTAGAGACAGAATAACACACAAGCTTTGCCTTTCTCAACATGCCTACCTAAAGGGTAGATCAGTTGAGAGCGCTTTGCATAGTGTGGTTTCTCAAATAGAGCGATCAATAGCGGTCAGAGAGTATACACTTGGAGCGTTTCTTGATATAGAAGGCGCGTTTAACAATGTTAAACCAGAATCTATTAGGGAGGCACTACTGTACTTTGAGGTGCCAAGCGCCATTATAGACTGGATAATGTTGATGCTGAGAACTAGGGTCATCAGTCCGGTCTTTGGTGCAAGCAACCTTTGTATGAGAGTCACACGCGGCACTCCGCAAGGAGGAGTTCTTTCACCTGTGCTGTGGCTTGTCGTGGCTGACGAATTACTTAGGACACTTCATAGGACAGGTATTAAAGCCATAGCGTATGCCGACGATATAGCCATTTTGGTTTCAGGCAAGTTTTTGCCGACCATAAGTGAACTTATGTCGCTGGCACTGAATAAAACGATGATGTGGGCGGACAGGAATGGTCTTCAGGCAAACCCTGCTAAGACGGATCTTGTCCTTTTCACCAGGAAATACAAAATTCCAGTTTTTGAGAGACCTAGCCTAAACGGGCATGTGCTCTCACTCTCTGGTCACGTAAAGTACCTCGGCACAGTTCTGGGCCGTAAGCTTTCTTGGAAGCAGAACATTGCTGAGAGGTTGAAAAAAGGTTTGAACGCTTTCTACGCCTGCAAACGGGCCATGGGTGGTAGATGGGGTCTGCCACCGTACATTGTCCATTGGATGTACACGGCAATAGTCCGCCCAATTCTTACTTATGACTGTTTTGTCTGGTGGGAGGCGATTCTAAAGAGCTGTAACCTGAAGATATTATCGAAGGTGCAAAGATGTGTGGCATTAAGTATAACAGGTGCAGCCAAGAGCACTCCGCAAGCAGGGTTAGACATGCTTTTGCACTTCCTACCCCTTAATGCGTTTATCATGGGCTCGGCAGGGAAAAGCTTCATTAGACTTAAGGAGCTCAATCTCTGTAAGGCATTAAGTTTTGGACACACCAGTGTGCTACATGCTTTGGAAAAACTGAGCTTGGGTCCTCGGAAGAACCTATCCTTTAAGACGGATCTCATTCTCCCGAGGCTGGATTTTGAAGGGGTATCCATTATGGAGCTCCCCAGTAGAGCTGACTGGGATATGTTGAAACGCAGGCCCCCCGAAGGGCTCTTGTTTTTCACAGATGGCTCGAAAACTGAGGAAGGTACCGGAGCGGGCTTCTACTCGGAGACGCTCAACGTTCAAAGGTCATACAGACTGCCAGACGTCTGTAGCGTTTTTCAAGCGGAAATCTTCGCAATAGAAAGAGCAGCGGATTTTGTCTGTAAGGAAAAATTAACAAATAAGGTTATCTATTTCTTTGTGGACAGTCAGGCTGCGTTGAAAGCACTAGGATCACCCATGGCGAAATCTGATATAGTTATGAGGTGCAGAAGTAAGCTGGGAGTGCTAAGAATTCGCCACAACGTGAGGCTCTGCTGGGTTCCAGGCCACTCAAATATTGAGGGCAACGAGCAATCAGACCTGTTAGCGCATACGGGCGCTTCATTGGGACTCCATGAGGCTGATACTTCACTATACGCGCCCTTTTCCATTATCAAGAGAATGATTGATTCCATGGTGACGAGCGAAGCCAATCGTAACTGGTCCAACAGGAACGATTGTGCTACGACGCGAACTATATGGCGTCAATTTAACTGGAGCAAATCGCGGCTGTTACTTCATCTATCGAGGGAACAGTTAAGGTTGACCGTTGGAGCGATCACGGGGCACTGTCCCATTGGGGACATGGTATCTAGATGGAAACCAGGTGCCAAAGTGGATCACTGCAGATGCTGCGATGACACTGACGAGGGGGAGGCCGTGGCTCATCTGCTATGCCGCTGCCCAGCCTTAGCATACCGACGCTTGAATTCGTTCGGGTTTGGTTTCGTGGCTGAACTTTCGGAAATCGCAGTCCTTCTGCTCAAGGATCTCCTTAAGATGATTAGGAGCTCTAAAGCCGCCTTTACACAGCCTTTACCTGTCATAAATGACGGGTAGGCTACAATTGGAGAGGCTTAGGTAGCTGCTATGGGAGCCCCACGGGACGTTTTAAGGGCATTCGCAATGGGCCGGTAAGGCCTAGGTGGACGTGGCGTTGTCCTAGGCAGCCACACGCCCTTCTAAACTAAACTAAACTAAACTAAGTGTGAAACGCTGTTGACTGGGATCATAAATAGCTGCTGACGAGTTTCCCGTCTTATATTACGCTGCAGTATTTCCACTAATTCCAATTCTGGAATTTGTGTATGTAACCGATCCGTCAGCTTAAGAATGGAATTATAGAACATTTCAAATGTTTTGTAATGTAATTCGCGAATATCGGTATCATTTCGAGGATCGCTAAAGTGATATCTCAATGCCTCACCCAAATCTTCCCACCTAATTCTCTCTAAGCCCCGTCGGTATCTCCAGTACCAATCCCTAGCCTGACCAGAAAACAATAAATAACTACTGTCACAAACGAGTTGGAAATTCCCTTGCAGGCAATCTTTTGCTAAGCCCGTGATTTGATATAAGAACTGATCTACCGTTGGCCCGTTCAAAGTACCATCAAACTGGATATTCTAACCTTGAATTATGCTAGTGATTTTCCCTGGATACATACTAGTGGTTGCGGCTCGGTGATTGTCATTGAAAGCATTAGATCTGTTCGAAGGTAATGAGAAAAGTGACTGTCGATGTGAGTGTCTTGGTGGTATTTGTTCGAAAGGCATCATTGTTGGCCACTCCGGTTGTGGGTGGGCCAACTGCTCCCGTTCATTATTTGCCTGTATAATTCTCTAGTTCTGCCAACCCTGCTTCTAAACGCGTCTGCATCACTTCTGTGATTGTAGAAACTAACGAGTTCATATCAAGGTTCCCCTTGGGTCCGCGCTGGGGTTGCTTGTTATATTTCTGTGCTGGTCCGGTCACCTGTCTTTGGATTCCCGGTCCGGTGTTTGGTCCGGGGGAATTTGGTAATGACCAATCCAACGCGTTTTGAAATACTCCAGTTTTTTCACGGAGAGTTTGCTGTCTAGTCTTCATTGGTTTCTGTATCGTTCCTGTCCGCGAAAATCGTGGCACGAGAGGTATATTTTGTATAGCGCCAGCTATAGTACCATCAGAGCCGCGTCTCTTTGGAGATAAATCTTCCCCGCATTGTGGACATTGGCTCTCTTTTTCCATCCATTTCATCAAACATCCCCTATGGAAACTGTGTTGACACTTTGTAACTAGGGAATCTAGCGGTTTGTATGTGGTGTTGCACAGCTTGCATATGTTTTCGCTACTACCCAGCAAACCTCTACCGGCACTATGGCGAACCGCCATAATTAAATAGGAAAAGCAAAAAAAAAATAAAATAAAGATATCTATATATATAAAAATGAATTGTTCGTTTGTACGTTCATAACATGCGAACGTGAAGTCCGATTTGCTTGATTTTTTGGTATGTTTTCATTATTTGCCTGTAGAAGGTTTGTGTGAAATAATAATTTAAAAAAATTTCATTTAAAAAAAATTATTATTTTTGCATAACGGAAAACAGAGGAATCAAAGTAAATTGAAAAATAAATTTGACGTTTTAATTTTGAATTTCAATTTGACAATGGAAGTAAGTAAATTGTAAATGTCTTCCATTATTGCTTTGTTTTGACAAATTATTTTGACACACATAGAATTTTATTTTAAATTTTGAAAAACAATTAAAAATTATAAAAGGCTTAATGCCGATTAATTACTCTGTTTCGGGTGTGTCAAGTCCAAAACAGTGTTACGTATGACAGAAAATATGGAAGCGTTTAAAAGTGATGAGCAGCAAACCGAAGCGAATCAAGAAAAAGACGAAATGTGTTTTATTATAAACACTATAAACACTTATAAACATTATTTGTTTTTTTTTTAGTTATAATTATGCCGCGACCGAGACGTGGCGCCAATATTGGTCGTCGTACTCATAATACAAGACGAGTTGCATCTGTTAGAGCAGGTGAATCTGAAGCGGAACGTGAAGTGAGACTTGAACAGCAAAGAGAGCGTCAATCGAGATCGCGTTCTGCTCAAACAATCGAAGAACGATTCGCGAGTAATTCTTCGGATCGAGCGAGAATGAGTCGCAATCGCGCTGTTAGAAGTCGTGCCAATGACAATATTAATCAGCGAGTAATGCGTGCTGCTTTCAATTATGATAGTGAAGTTGACTATTGTTCTCTTCCATGCCTTTCAATCGGAACTATGACTAATGTCTGCGAACAGTGCAATGCATTGAAATTTCCATCGGAAACTCCTGGAATGTGTTGTGCAAATGGACAAGTAAAATTGCCTGTTTTGAATCCTCCTCCTGAGCCTTTGAGGTCATTAGTTTCTGGTTTGACTCCAGAATCGAATCATTTTTTGTCTAAAATACAGCAGTACAATTCATGTTTCCAAATGACGTCTTTCGGCGCCACAAATATAATCAGAGATGGATTCATGACTTTTAAGGTAATTACTGAACACGACACTAACAATGAGTTCTATCGTGAGATTGAATCAAATGTTTCATGTATGCAGATTCAAGGTCAAATCTATCATCGAATTGGATCGTTATTACCATGTTTGGATTCCAATCATTCCTTTTTGCAAATTTATTTCATGGGAAATTCAGATGTTGAAATTGAACGGCGTTGTGTGGTGGCACAAAATCCAAATGATAGTAATGCAGTGAGAAGAGGAATAATTGAAAGATTGCAGCAGTTTTTTCACGATGAAAATTGTTTGATCAAATTATTTCAAACTGCCCTTGATCAAATGCCTTCGGATTCTCATAGAATTGTTATTCGGGCCGATAAAGCACCTGGTGGAATTCATGCTGGAAGGTTAAACGCACCAACAATTGATGAAGTTGCCGTATTAATTGTGGATGAAGGAGCGAGCAGTCGAGATATTGTACTTCATCGTCGAGATCAAAGTGTTGTGCATGTTTCGGAAACTCATCGTTGTTATGATGCGTTGCAGTACCCAATTTTGTTTTGGCAAGGCGAGGATGGTTACCATTTCAATATTAAGATGAAACATCGTTTAACTGGTTAGTTACAATAAAATGCATCACACATTTTGTGAATTATTGATACTTAATATTCGCATTTATTTCAGGCTTGGAAACAGCAAAAAAAGTTAGTGCGATGAACTATTATTCGTACAGATTAATGGTTCGGCTGAACGAAATTAATCATATATTGAATTGTAGAAGGCTTTGCAACCAATTTATAGTTGATGTTTACGCTAAAATTGAGTCTGAACGATTGAATTTTATTCGATTTAATCAGAAAAAGTTAAAATCCGAACAATATATTCATTTGCGCGATGCAATTCAGAATGATGGGAATATCAACGATATTGGCCAAATGACAATATTACCAGCAACATATACTGGAAGTCCACGACACATGCACGAGTACGCGCAAGACGCAATGACGTACGTTCGGCATTATCATCGACCCGATTTATTTATTACTTTCACCTGTAATCCTCAATGGAATGAAATAAAGCAATATATGTTTCATGGTCAAAGTGCTTCTGATCGCCACGATATTGTTGCGCGTGTGTTCAAGCAAAAATTGAAAACGCTTATGGATTTTATTGTCAAACAACAAGTGTTTGGAAAAGTTCAATGTTGGATGTATTCTGTGGAATGGCAGAAAAGAGGACTTCCGCATGCACATATTTTGGTTTGGTTAGTTGATAAAATTACGCCAAATGAAATTGATAGCGTAATATCAGCCGAAATTCCTAATCCAATCATTGATCCAGGACTGTTTGAATCAGTTACGAAGCACATGATTCATGGACCATGTGGGGCATTAAATGTCAACTCACCGTGCATGGCTGAAGGAAAATGCACAAAACGGTACCCAAGAGCATTAATAGCGGAAACAATTTCTGGTAATGATGGTTATCCGTTATATCGTAGACGTTCACCTGAAGATGATGGCGAAACAGTTATGGTGAAATGCAAAAATCAAGACATTAAAATTGACAATCGTTGGATCGTTCCATATTCGCCGCTATTATCCAAAACTTTTGGTGCTCATATAAATGTTGAGTATTGTAACTCAGTAAAATCCATCAAGTACATATGCAAATATGTTAACAAAGGAAGTGATTTGGCCTATTTTGGAATTGCTGGGGATAAAAGTGATGAAATCACTTCATATCAATTAGGCCGTTATATTAGTACAAATGAAGCAATATGGCGAATTTTTTCATTTGCAATACACGAAAGGTATCCAAATGTACTGCACTTGGCAGTTCATCTTCAGAATGGTCAACGTGTGTACTTCACACCTGAGAATGCGGCGCAACGAGCAGAACAGCCACCGAAAACAACGTTGACTTCATTTTTTGATATGTGCAGAAATGACGAATTTGCTAAAATGTTATTGTATTCTGAAGTGCCACGATATTTCACATGGAATGAATCTGCGAAAGTTTTTCAAAGACGGAAACAAGGGCAACCAGTACGAGGCCATCCAAATGTATTTTCTACAGAAGCATTGGGTCGTGTGTATACCGTTCATCCAAATCATTATGAATGTTTTTATTTGCGTTTATTATTGATTAACGTTCGTGGTCCTACGTCATTTGAAGATTTAAGAACAGTCGATGGTGAATTGTGTGCGACTTATCGGCAAGCATGCCAGCGTTTGAATCTACTTGAAGATGATATGCATTGGGAAGCTACACTTGCTGATTCCGTAATTTCATCATCTCCACATCAAATACGAACATTATTTGCAATTATAATATCTACATGCAGTCCATCAAATCCATTTGAAATATGGCATAAATTTCGTGATGACATGACGGAAGACATTTTACTTAGAGTGCGACGTTCAGTTTCAAATCCTGAATTAGAAATCACACCGGAAATGCATAACGAAGCTTTGATTTTGATTGAAGACATGTGTATAATGATTGCAAACAAAATATTAGTGCAGTTAGGAATGATAGCGCCTAATCGTGCAGTTCATGATGTTATTAATCAAGAAATGCATCGTGAACAACAATATGATCGTAATCAATTGAGAACATTTGTGCAGTTAAAAGTTCCACAATTGAATAGTCAACAGAAATATGCTTATGACAAAATCATGGAAGGTGTGAACAATGAAGGAGGTGGATTTTACTTTATTGATGCACCAGGAGGCACTGGAAAAACATTTTTGCTGTCATTGATTCTGGCAACCATACGATCGGATAATAAAATTGCTCTTGCAGTTGCTTCATCTGGAATTGCTGCTACCTTATTAGACGGTGGTCGAACTGCGCATTCTGCACTTAAATTGCCTTTGAATATAACAACGATTGAATCTCCTACGTGCAACATTTCCAAAACGTCGGCAATGGCAAAAGTTTTGCAGCAGTGTAAAATAATCGTATGGGACGAATGTACAATGGCTCACAAAAGATCATTAGAAGCATTAAATCGAACCATGCAAGATCTTCGAGGAAATGAAAGACTTTTTGGTGGCGCCTTTATATTGTTATCAGGTGATTTTAGGCAAACTTTACCTGTCATTCCACGATCTACTGCTGCTGATGAGCTAAACGCATGTTTGAAGTCTTCAGTTTTGTGGAAATATGTTAAAACATTGCGTCTTAATCAAAATGTACGTGTACAATTGCAAAATGATCCTTCTGCAGCTGAATTTTCAAAACAACTTTTGGAAATTGGGAATGGTAAAGTTGCAGTCGATAAATCAACCGGATTAATAACATTACCAAGCAATTTTTGTAATATCACTCAATCGAAAAAGGAACTGGTTCAACGTGTGTTTCCAAATATATTGCAGAAGTACAGGAATCATGATTGGTTGAGCGAACGCGCAATATTGGCAGGAAAAAATAAAGACGTGAACGATTTAAATGCAAGTATTTTGCAAGAAATAGATGGCCAATTTTTTGCATACAAATCAGTGGATACGATAATAAATGAAGATGAGGTAGTGAACTATCCTACTGAATTTTTGAATTCACTTGATTTGCCAGGCTTGCCACCACATTATTTGGCATTGAAAGAGGGAGCACCGATAATAATGCTCCGAAATATAAATCAACCACGGCTTTGTAATGGCACCAGACTTTCCGTGAAAAAACTGATGGCCAATTTAATTGAAGCAACTATTCTGAGTGGTAAATATAGAGGCGAAAACGTTCTAATCCCCCGAATTCCAATGATTCCATCAGATATGCCATTTGAATTTAAACGGCTTCAATTTCCTGTCCGTCTTGCCTTCGCTATAACCATTAATAAAGCTCAAGGTCAGACTTTGAATATTTGTGGCTTAGATTTGGAGCAACCTGTTTTCTCGCATGGACAATTGTATGTTGGTTGTTCACGTTGTGGTAAACCCTCTGCATTATTTATAAACACAAAAGATGGAAAAACTAAAAACGTTGTTTATCAAAGAGCATTAAGTTAATTTTTAAAGTATTTTCATTTTCGACCTTTTTATTTGAAAATAAATTATTGTAAGAAATTGATTGTGGATGAGTTTTACTGAAAATTGAAAAGAAATTTCGCAAGTTTCTTTTGTGTATTCGCCCTGTGAAGCGGGCGAAGGTTTCGCTATCTTTTATTATAATTATAAATTTTCATAAATATCTTCTTATTATGTACAGAAAATATCTTATATATAAGAATTAATGTGGATTAATTAATCTATATATATAAAAATGAATTGTTCGTTTGTACGTTCATAACATGCGAACGTGAAGTCCGATTTGCTTGATTTTTTGGTATGTTTTCATTATTTGCCTGTAGAAGGTTTGTGTGAAATAATAATTTAAAAAAATTTCATTTAAAAAAAATTATTATTTTTGCATAACGGAAAACAGAGGAATCAAAGTAAATTGAAAAATAAATTTGACGTTTTAATTTTGAATTTCAATTTGACAATGGAAGTAAGTAAATTGTAAATGTCTTCCATTATTGCTTTGTTTTGACAAATTATTTTGACACACATAGAATTTTATTTTAAATTTTGAAAAACAATTAAAAATTATAAAAGGCTTAATGCCGATTAATTACTCTGTTTCGGGTGTGTCAAGTCCAAAACAGTGTTACGTATGACAGAAAATATGGAAGCGTTTAAAAGTGATGAGCAGCAAACCGAAGCGAATCAAGAAAAAGACGAAATGTGTTTTATTATAAACACTATAAACACTTATAAACATTATTTGTTTTTTTTTTAGTTATAATTATGCCGCGACCGAGACGTGGCGCCAATATTGGTCGTCGTACTCATAATACAAGACGAGTTGCATCTGTTAGAGCAGGTGAATCTGAAGCGGAACGTGAAGTGAGACTTGAACAGCAAAGAGAGCGTCAATCGAGATCGCGTTCTGCTCAAACAATCGAAGAACGATTCGCGAGTAATTCTTCGGATCGAGCGAGAATGAGTCGCAATCGCGCTGTTAGAAGTCGTGCCAATGACAATATTAATCAGCGAGTAATGCGTGCTGCTTTCAATTATGATAGTGAAGTTGACTATTGTTCTCTTCCATGCCTTTCAATCGGAACTATGACTAATGTCTGCGAACAGTGCAATGCATTGAAATTTCCATCGGAAACTCCTGGAATGTGTTGTGCAAATGGACAAGTAAAATTGCCTGTTTTGAATCCTCCTCCTGAGCCTTTGAGGTCATTAGTTTCTGGTTTGACTCCAGAATCGAATCATTTTTTGTCTAAAATACAGCAGTACAATTCATGTTTCCAAATGACGTCTTTCGGCGCCACAAATATAATCAGAGATGGATTCATGACTTTTAAGGTAATTACTGAACACGACACTAACAATGAGTTCTATCGTGAGATTGAATCAAATGTTTCATGTATGCAGATTCAAGGTCAAATCTATCATCGAATTGGATCGTTATTACCATGTTTGGATTCCAATCATTCCTTTTTGCAAATTTATTTCATGGGAAATTCAGATGTTGAAATTGAACGGCGTTGTGTGGTGGCACAAAATCCAAATGATAGTAATGCAGTGAGAAGAGGAATAATTGAAAGATTGCAGCAGTTTTTTCACGATGAAAATTGTTTGATCAAATTATTTCAAACTGCCCTTGATCAAATGCCTTCGGATTCTCATAGAATTGTTATTCGGGCCGATAAAGCACCTGGTGGAATTCATGCTGGAAGGTTAAACGCACCAACAATTGATGAAGTTGCCGTATTAATTGTGGATGAAGGAGCGAGCAGTCGAGATATTGTACTTCATCGTCGAGATCAAAGTGTTGTGCATGTTTCGGAAACTCATCGTTGTTATGATGCGTTGCAGTACCCAATTTTGTTTTGGCAAGGCGAGGATGGTTACCATTTCAATATTAAGATGAAACATCGTTTAACTGGTTAGTTACAATAAAATGCATCACACATTTTGTGAATTATTGATACTTAATATTCGCATTTATTTCAGGCTTGGAAACAGCAAAAAAAGTTAGTGCGATGAACTATTATTCGTACAGATTAATGGTTCGGCTGAACGAAATTAATCATATATTGAATTGTAGAAGGCTTTGCAACCAATTTATAGTTGATGTTTACGCTAAAATTGAGTCTGAACGATTGAATTTTATTCGATTTAATCAGAAAAAGTTAAAATCCGAACAATATATTCATTTGCGCGATGCAATTCAGAATGATGGGAATATCAACGATATTGGCCAAATGACAATATTACCAGCAACATATACTGGAAGTCCACGACACATGCACGAGTACGCGCAAGACGCAATGACGTACGTTCGGCATTATCATCGACCCGATTTATTTATTACTTTCACCTGTAATCCTCAATGGAATGAAATAAAGCAATATATGTTTCATGGTCAAAGTGCTTCTGATCGCCACGATATTGTTGCGCGTGTGTTCAAGCAAAAATTGAAAACGCTTATGGATTTTATTGTCAAACAACAAGTGTTTGGAAAAGTTCAATGTTGGATGTATTCTGTGGAATGGCAGAAAAGAGGACTTCCGCATGCACATATTTTGGTTTGGTTAGTTGATAAAATTACGCCAAATGAAATTGATAGCGTAATATCAGCCGAAATTCCTAATCCAATCATTGATCCAGGACTGTTTGAATCAGTTACGAAGCACATGATTCATGGACCATGTGGGGCATTAAATGTCAACTCACCGTGCATGGCTGAAGGAAAATGCACAAAACGGTACCCAAGAGCATTAATAGCGGAAACAATTTCTGGTAATGATGGTTATCCGTTATATCGTAGACGTTCACCTGAAGATGATGGCGAAACAGTTATGGTGAAATGCAAAAATCAAGACATTAAAATTGACAATCGTTGGATCGTTCCATATTCGCCGCTATTATCCAAAACTTTTGGTGCTCATATAAATGTTGAGTATTGTAACTCAGTAAAATCCATCAAGTACATATGCAAATATGTTAACAAAGGAAGTGATTTGGCCTATTTTGGAATTGCTGGGGATAAAAGTGATGAAATCACTTCATATCAATTAGGCCGTTATATTAGTACAAATGAAGCAATATGGCGAATTTTTTCATTTGCAATACACGAAAGGTATCCAAATGTACTGCACTTGGCAGTTCATCTTCAGAATGGTCAACGTGTGTACTTCACACCTGAGAATGCGGCGCAACGAGCAGAACAGCCACCGAAAACAACGTTGACTTCATTTTTTGATATGTGCAGAAATGACGAATTTGCTAAAATGTTATTGTATTCTGAAGTGCCACGATATTTCACATGGAATGAATCTGCGAAAGTTTTTCAAAGACGGAAACAAGGGCAACCAGTACGAGGCCATCCAAATGTATTTTCTACAGAAGCATTGGGTCGTGTGTATACCGTTCATCCAAATCATTATGAATGTTTTTATTTGCGTTTATTATTGATTAACGTTCGTGGTCCTACGTCATTTGAAGATTTAAGAACAGTCGATGGTGAATTGTGTGCGACTTATCGGCAAGCATGCCAGCGTTTGAATCTACTTGAAGATGATATGCATTGGGAAGCTACACTTGCTGATTCCGTAATTTCATCATCTCCACATCAAATACGAACATTATTTGCAATTATAATATCTACATGCAGTCCATCAAATCCATTTGAAATATGGCATAAATTTCGTGATGACATGACGGAAGACATTTTACTTAGAGTGCGACGTTCAGTTTCAAATCCTGAATTAGAAATCACACCGGAAATGCATAACGAAGCTTTGATTTTGATTGAAGACATGTGTATAATGATTGCAAACAAAATATTAGTGCAGTTAGGAATGATAGCGCCTAATCGTGCAGTTCATGATGTTATTAATCAAGAAATGCATCGTGAACAACAATATGATCGTAATCAATTGAGAACATTTGTGCAGTTAAAAGTTCCACAATTGAATAGTCAACAGAAATATGCTTATGACAAAATCATGGAAGGTGTGAACAATGAAGGAGGTGGATTTTACTTTATTGATGCACCAGGAGGCACTGGAAAAACATTTTTGCTGTCATTGATTCTGGCAACCATACGATCGGATAATAAAATTGCTCTTGCAGTTGCTTCATCTGGAATTGCTGCTACCTTATTAGACGGTGGTCGAACTGCGCATTCTGCACTTAAATTGCCTTTGAATATAACAACGATTGAATCTCCTACGTGCAACATTTCCAAAACGTCGGCAATGGCAAAAGTTTTGCAGCAGTGTAAAATAATCGTATGGGACGAATGTACAATGGCTCACAAAAGATCATTAGAAGCATTAAATCGAACCATGCAAGATCTTCGAGGAAATGAAAGACTTTTTGGTGGCGCCTTTATATTGTTATCAGGTGATTTTAGGCAAACTTTACCTGTCATTCCACGATCTACTGCTGCTGATGAGCTAAACGCATGTTTGAAGTCTTCAGTTTTGTGGAAATATGTTAAAACATTGCGTCTTAATCAAAATGTACGTGTACAATTGCAAAATGATCCTTCTGCAGCTGAATTTTCAAAACAACTTTTGGAAATTGGGAATGGTAAAGTTGCAGTCGATAAATCAACCGGATTAATAACATTACCAAGCAATTTTTGTAATATCACTCAATCGAAAAAGGAACTGGTTCAACGTGTGTTTCCAAATATATTGCAGAAGTACAGGAATCATGATTGGTTGAGCGAACGCGCAATATTGGCAGGAAAAAATAAAGACGTGAACGATTTAAATGCAAGTATTTTGCAAGAAATAGATGGCCAATTTTTTGCATACAAATCAGTGGATACGATAATAAATGAAGATGAGGTAGTGAACTATCCTACTGAATTTTTGAATTCACTTGATTTGCCAGGCTTGCCACCACATTATTTGGCATTGAAAGAGGGAGCACCGATAATAATGCTCCGAAATATAAATCAACCACGGCTTTGTAATGGCACCAGACTTTCCGTGAAAAAACTGATGGCCAATTTAATTGAAGCAACTATTCTGAGTGGTAAATATAGAGGCGAAAACGTTCTAATCCCCCGAATTCCAATGATTCCATCAGATATGCCATTTGAATTTAAACGGCTTCAATTTCCTGTCCGTCTTGCCTTCGCTATAACCATTAATAAAGCTCAAGGTCAGACTTTGAATATTTGTGGCTTAGATTTGGAGCAACCTGTTTTCTCGCATGGACAATTGTATGTTGGTTGTTCACGTTGTGGTAAACCCTCTGCATTATTTATAAACACAAAAGATGGAAAAACTAAAAACGTTGTTTATCAAAGAGCATTAAGTTAATTTTTAAAGTATTTTCATTTTCGACCTTTTTATTTGAAAATAAATTATTGTAAGAAATTGATTGTGGATGAGTTTTACTGAAAATTGAAAAGAAATTTCGCAAGTTTCTTTTGTGTATTCGCCCTGTGAAGCGGGCGAAGGTTTCGCTATCTTTTATTATAATTATAAATTTTCATAAATATCTTCTTATTATGTACAGAAAATATCTTATATATAAGAATTAATGTGGATTAATTAATCTATATATACGTTTAGGCGCCAGACAGACAAACAAGAAACATTGTTTATCCACGTGCATTAGAATAATTTTAGCACTATTATCTAGACAATCTTTTATATTTTCTTTTTCTAAACAAGTTAGAAAACAACAAACTTTATCTTTTTTTAACATTTTTAGTGGGGCAGCAAAGCGCACCGGGGCAAAGCTAGTATTAATATATATGTGAACCAATTTAGGGTGAGTTCGATTAGAATCGGGTAGACGCTTGCAAATGAAATAACTGCCTCCACAGTCGAACACTACACTCTTAAATATCAAATAAATTGAATGATGATTAGAATTCCGGCGTAACAAAACTAATTATCATTATCATACCGCAATTATACCGATATCAAGACAAACAATTTATCTTAATTCAAATGTCGCCTAAATAATTTAGGTACAATTCATCAATTATATCGTAATCAATAATAATCAGGTTAACGTATTTATTGGTTTGGTTCCCGGTAGCAGCATATACATCAATCCCGCTGACAGCGCTACTGCAGCTCGAGACAACGTAGTGAATAGAATAGAAGAATATAAAGAAGGAAAAAAGAATTTACCGAGATAACAATTAGAAACCGAAAACTATCCTATCATGTTCTTAACGATTAGAAACATTTTCGTACGAATTTACTCTTTTTAACCAGATATCGATTCCCGGGACGCGTATGTGACCTCAGTCGCTACACGTTATTGCTCGAAACGCTCTATGAGCTACTGCTATAAAGTATTCGAACATTAACTATAATTGCTCAGTAACGTAACCGATCTGTAAACGAGAAAAAAAAATTAGATTGTACGACACGTAAGAAAGTCAGCCTTCGCTGCTATTCTACTCTCAACTGTTCGCAATTCAAACCTTCAACGAGCTATTCCACGAATATAATTCTTCGTTACTGTAGAACTTGCGAGAACCTTGCCATCCAAGATGAAGCAATACAATCGTTTTGTCGTTCTTTTATCACCCGTGAAATATCTTCAACAAGGGACACGAAAAAATAATTGGCAGATGGTTTAATGTTTATCAAGGCTCCATTGAAATTTTATTGAATTGAATGAAATGTTAATACTGCTAAACGGCCCCACGTTGGGCACCACTTTCTGTAACGTACTTAAGGTCATGAATCCAAAGGATCTTGTTCATATTTTTATAGTAAACTAACTTGTTTGTCCCTTGAGTGAGAAAAGACTATGTGCATGTTGAATATTCGGAGAGCGATCAGTGGCGGGCGGGTGGATGTACGCCTACTCTCAAGTATGCTAGTGTTTTGAAGGTACGCTAACTCGAAAGAATTCATGCACTTGTCTTGTGATCAAAAGTTCTAGGGTACCGTTAGCCTATACAGAGAGAATTCTAGAGAAGTTGATCAAGCTATGATTGAAGAAGAATTTAATGTAAAGAGGGGCAAAAAAAAGACTACAATAGAACTAACGGAAGGGAAATTGTCTTCAGCTACAGCGATATGATGGCTGCTGATATGCCCTACCCTACATGAGCCTGCATATATATATAGCAGGCTAGCTATATATGAAAAAACCAACTCATATATATAAATATATATATATCGGTTGGTTTTTTCTTCCTCGCATTTTTGCTTAATTTTATTTATTGTACTTTTATTTTTAATTTGTTTATTTAGGGAAGCAGTACTTGCGGCACTCAATGTTACCGACACATCATTGCAATCAAAAAAAAATCGGCTTGACTCCGTTAAAAAAATGCGACTGTTTTCCTTCATATCACTCACGCCACCCCCGCAATCACCTCAACCAAACCCTACCTCAACTCGTTTCACATGTTTTGAACTTCCAGGAATGTGGAAGCACACCGTTATTACATCTGCACCCGCTCCCGACTTTGCATTGAGACTCGGAAAAGAGACAACGGAGAACTCTAAATATTGCGCAAAAGGAGAGACGGTGAACTCGTTGTTTTTTTCTCTTCTACACTGCTGCAAAAATATTAGTAATAATCTTGCAATTATTATTTTTTTTCCTGAAAATGCCCCTTATACAACCCCACCACCATACCTACATTTCCTTTTGGTTAAACTGCGAGCGTTAAAATTCATTACATTGAATCAATTATGTTGTTTACAAATTATCTCCATCAATATTTTTTGACACAAATCAGTACCATCACGAACACTAGTATATGTAGCACTACCCACTAATGAGCAGCCAAAGCAGAAGAGATGCACCACAAGTATATACATAAATAAAAACAACCGCGTCTCACACAACAAATATGAGCACATGAAGAGATATTGAAAACAAGGAATGAAAAGCCAGACTTATGAGAGAAGAGAACAAAAACATTAATAAATCACAAAGGGTGTAGAGTGAGGGAGTGGATGTAACCAGAGATATGAAGAAGAGAAAGAAAATAAAAGTGAAGAGAAGCGAACATTTAAACGAAGAGATTACAAAAGTAGTTTATCTGGACGCTCATCGGTTTTAAAATCTTCCGCTATGCAGACGGCGCTTTGAACTGCAATTATTTATTATTTATAACACGATAATTAGTATATTATACAATTATTTACGAGTCTACCAGCATTGCAGGCAGATCTTAAGCTTCTGCGGCATAATTTGTCTGTAATTACTAAATTTGCAAATTAAATATCATGATTTCTATGCATTGCTGTATTATTGCTATGGGACATTTCACAACACATATTTAATATTTTATCACTTTAACCAAAAACATACAATATTATATTATTATATAATACATACTTAGACAGTGACCTATTGCAA
The DNA here is from genome assembly GCA_937620795.1 of Thecophora atra. Taxonomy (NCBI): domain Eukaryota; kingdom Metazoa; phylum Arthropoda; class Insecta; order Diptera; family Conopidae; genus Thecophora; species Thecophora atra. Next base: position 36,325,591 of record OW569399.1, read on the forward strand.
GATCACGACAGCGTATTTATTTTCATATAATACATACTTAGACAGTGACTTATTGCAAGATAACTAGAGCGTATTTATTGCCGGACGGACATCGCTATAACAATTGGCTTACTGAATTCGAGAAGTCAAAAGTAAATACATAACTTAGCGAATAAGCTTAGCGAATCTGAATAAAAATACTTTATAATAATAACCTAAAAATCACTTCTGCTAAACATAAACTCAACAAAGAACACTAACCTGGCATTGCCTAGTGACTTAATTTTCTCTCCCAGAAAATTTTTACCGCATTTTCTGCCCATCGTCTTGATGCTTGTGGTGTAACGCTGGAAAACAAATAAAACTGTATATATGGTAATAATATAATGGCGCTTATCTGGGGCTTTTAGAAAAATCCAAATCAATTCTTTACAAACAACTTCCAAATTGGTTTTCAAGAATTCTATTGACAAATTTAGTTTTCACTATATACATATAAACAAAGATGGTGAAGTTTCTAAAATGTTATTGAATGGGTGTAGAAAAAGTGTGAAAGCAGTATGATTTGAATTATATATTAGCAATATATTGAAAAACAAAAAAATATTTAAATATTTTGTGTTCTTTGTGCAACTGGTATAAGTTTCCATTGACAGCAAATCTAAATCCAAATCCTTGGTTGGAAAAAAGTGCCTATTGACTTCAAACACTCGTCCATCTAAATACTTTGTTGCAAACGCGCAATTGTTACCCTATTTATTTAAAATATAAAGAGTGATATTTGAATATTTTTTTGTTTTTCAATATATATATATATCGCAATATATATATATTGCTAATATATAATTCAAATCATACTGCTTTCACACTTTTTCTACACCCAGTCAATAACATTTTAGAAACTTGACCATCTTTGTTTATATATGGTGAAAACTAAATTTGTCAATAGAATTCTTGAAAACAACCAATTTGGAAGTTGTTTGTAAAGAATTGATTTAGATTTTTCTAAAAGCCCCAGATAAGCGCCATTATATTATTACCATATATACAGTTTTATTTGTTTTCCAGCGTTACACCACAAGCATCAAGACGATGGGCAGAAAATGCGGTAAAAATTTTCTAGGAGAGAAAATTAAATCACTAGGCAATGCCAGGTTAGTGTTCTTTGTTGAGTTTATGTTTAGCAGAGATGTGATTTTTAGGCTATTATTATAAAGTATTTTTATTCAGATTCGCTAAGCTTATTCGCTAAGTTATGTATTTACTTTTGACTTCTCGAATTCAGTAAGCCAATTGTTATAGCGATGTGCGTCCGACAATAAATACGCTCTCGTTATCTTGCAATAGGTCACTGTCTAAGTATGTATTATATGAAAATAAATACGCTGTCGTGATCTTGCAATAGGTCACTGTCTAAGTATATATTATATAATAATATAATATTGTATGTTTTTGGTTAAAGTGATAAAATGTTAAATATGTGTTGTGAAATGTCCCATAGCAAGAATACAGACAATTTTTTTCCAAAGGTAATATTGAAGTACGTATGCATAGTAATTAAAGACAAATTATGCCGCAGAAGCTTAAGATCTGCCTGCAATGCTGATAGACTCGTAAATAATTGTATAATATACTAATTATCGTGTTATAAATAATAAATCATTGCAGTTCAAAGCGCCGTCTGCATAGCGGAAGATTTTAAAACCGATGAGCGTCCAGATAAACTACTTTTGTCTACTGAGTGAGAAAGATAAAGCATGTTTGTACTGTTTCGCGTCGTTCAAAAGCGTGATAAATTAAATGATTAAATGAAGTTGATCACAATGAACGTGCTAAAAGGATCATCATCAATCGCTTCTGGTCCTGATGTGTTTTAGGATTTAGGGAATCATTCCGTAATTTGTTCGAACATTATTAGCAGATCGAAAAATTCTCAAGAAACTGCGTCAGCAGAACCCTTGGCTTTCGATTGACTTTCGATAATAAATTTCTTGGTAAATTTATGTTCTTTCCAGGCATCAACAGCTGTTTTTGTGTACAGAAAAGGCACGGTTGCTGACGTGAACAAAAAGGTGTTGTGTAGAGCAAACTAATTTTAGCAAATTTTCGGAAATACCACTCTTAGCAGAGTTTCGCTAACGTCGGCGTGGTGTACAATTACGATTGAACAATTTACGGAATGACACCCTCAGATTTTTACAAAATTTCTAGTAAGCATTCTTTTTAATTTTTAACGAGTTGTTATTAAATTTAGGGTCGTTTAATCTTTAAACATTTGTGTCGAGAATACAGCGTCATCTATACGCAAATGCGGTATACATCGGCATCTACACGCCGATACTTGCAATATTTACAATTTTACCGATTCCAATAAATATCACATATTTATTACTACAGGAATGTTCAAGCAGATTCTCCCACATTCTCCTAAAATATAAAAATATCTCTCAAGCGCTAGCGAAATGTCCAGAAGTTACTTGACATTTCTACAACGCAGCATACACAATAAAACAATGTTCATTGCTGAAACAAACCATTCATGAAGATGGAAGTTTCTCGACAATCAAGTAAGACCTGGAGTAGTCTGGCGATAACGTAGCGATAATTATCGAACAGTATAAATAGACACAGACCATAGCAGCGGACACAGTTTGATTAAGGAAACCTACCGAGTGACATCGTGGAAGATACTGTTTGAAAAGTGTTGAATACAGTCGAATAAGAATAAAACAGTTGAATAGCTTCTAATAAGAATTCTTTATATTAAAATAAGAGCAAGCAAAAATAAATTGTAGATTTATTATTTCAAACTAATGACTTTTTATTATTAGAATTTACGACTATTCACAATCTAGTGATCGAACCTGAAGAGAGTTTAAGAGCTAATTTTAGAAATTACGCAACAATTGGCGTGAGAAGTGGGATTGCTGAATAATCCGCAATAATAATTAAATTCGCTGACTTGAAAATAGTACAGATGAGGCAAGATTTGGAGTCGTGCTGTTTGCTTGTGTCAGGAAATAAAGCAGAGCTACAAACATGCTTGCGTGAAGCTATGGAGAGGCCATCGACGTTGAAACACATGAGTGCTTCTACGAAGCTTCATCCAAAGTTGAACACAGTTGGAAGAGACGCAATCAGCCCCAGCGTTTTATATGAGTGTACTCTTAGTAGCAGACTTCTCAACTAGAAGATCAACTAAGTATGCAGTGGAGCATACTGCACGCATGGAGCTGCGGCTGAAACAAAACACATCACAACTGGAAGAGCAACTTTTGCGCATTGAGGGAAATTCTGCAGAACTGCAAGCTAGGCAAGATAAAGTAGAAGATGAATTTCGCAGGTTACCATCGCAAACGCAAAATGAATTGCACACACTGTTGCACTTGTTAGTGCAACAAAACTGAAAGCGCCCACCTTCGACGGAACTGTGCGGTTTAAAATCTTTAAAGTCCTGTTCGATACAATGGCACAAACGAATCACTGGACGTTGGCACACAAAGTGGCAGCTTTGGAGGTGACGTTGGAGGGTTCCGCCGCTGAAGTTTTGCAAACTGTTCCTGAATTCGAGCGAGGTAGAAGATGACATCTATTTTGAAGATGACGTTTGATATTTTTTCTAGAATTTTGAATGGGCCTATTCTTATTTCATCTGTTTTTCTCCTATTCAATTTGTTACCATTTTCTATGTATACTAGATCGTTAACCTTTAAATCGTATTCTTCTCTATTTTTATCAAATCTTTTTTTGTTGTAGTTGTGAGATTTTAGTGAGTTTTGAAAGGCTATTTGTCTATCTTTCCGTAGATCGCTTTCTGGTTTTTCTTGTTGTAGTTCTTCTGGTAAAATGTTGGTGTCCTTTCCTTCCAGCAAATATTTTGGTGAGAATGCTGTTACTGTGTGTTCAGTTTCGTTGTAGCTTTTCGTGCATTCATGTGCTATGCTGGTCCAGGCTCTTTTCTTTTTTTCTTCATTTATTCTGCACCGAATTTTATTTACAAGTGTTTGATTTAGTCTTTCGTTTAGCCCGTTTGAGAAAGCTGCATTAACTGCTGTGAATACTATCGGTATATTTTCTTGGTGTAAAAATTGTTTAAAATGTTTTGAGTTTATTCCCGGATATTGGTCAGCTAAGATCATTCCTATTTTTTCATTTTGGGGTATTTGTTTTATCAGTTTGATAAAATCGGTTGCCAATTGGGTTTTTGATGTTAGAATATATGCGTATCTTGCGAAATGGTCCACAAGTAAGTGTAGATATTTCTTTGTAGAACGTATCCCTCCAAAGCCACCAACTGTATCTATTGATACAATCTCGAAAGGACGAGTGGCTGGGCCCAGATGTGACATTAATCCGATTTTAAATTTTTTTCTTGACTTGTTTTTTGTGCAGACTTCACAACTGTTGCATATTCTTTTTATGTTGTGTGTTAGGTTTTGTGATGTGTAATATGGTTTTATTTTATTTTCCATCTGTTTTATTCCCAAGTGGCAGTATTGGTTATGTACTTTAGTGATGAGTTTTATACTAAGATTTTCCGACAATAAAATCTTGTCTTTTTTTTTTTCTTTTTTATAGTAAATTTCGTTTTCCATCGATATTTTTCCTTATTATTTTGTATATTTTTATTATTAGATTGGTCAGTTTTAATTTCTTCTAATTTTATTAGATTTACTGTTTGAATATAATTTTCTTCATAGTTGCTTCGTTCTAGCACCGGGTTCCTGCTTAGTGCATCTGCTTCTATATTTTGTTTTCCAGGTGCGTATATAATTTTAAATTCACATTGTGATAAATCGTACGTCAGATCACCTAATTCTTCGTCTGTCCTGGCTTTTATATTTAGTTTTTCCAGCGGTTTGTGATCCGAAAAAACCGTGAATGATTTGTCCATTAACCAATGACGCCAATACTTTATTGTCTCTCTAATTGCTAGGCATTCCAGGTAAATGGCTTTTTTTCTCTTTTGGTTGTCGTTCAGTTCTCTGGAAAAATATGCCACTGGTTTTTCTTCTCCGTTTTCCTGTGGTTGTTTGAGAACGGCTCCAATGCCTTGTAAACTCGCATCAGTGTGTATGTCTATCGGTAAATTTGGATCAAAAATTGCCAGTATAGGTTTTGAACACAATAATTTCTTCATTTTTTCAAAAGTGTTTTTGCATTTTTCATCCCAAATGAATTGATGAGTGACTGAGTCGTGCTTGATAATATGCCCCAGGTATTTAACTGAGTTTTGTGCGAAGGTGCATTTCGATAGTTTTAATCTGAATCCTTCCCGTGCTATTGCATTTAATAGTTGTTTTAGGTCTCTAATGTGTTCCCCAAATGATTTTGAGAATATTAGTATGTCATCTATATAATTTACTACGAATTCATTCCGTTTGTATTTCCTAATAATACTGCTCAAGATTCTTTGGAATATCGCAGGCGCTGTCTTTAAGAAAAATGGTAAGCACGTCCATTGGTACTGTCCCTCTTGCGTCACGAACGCTGTTTTCCTTCTGTCTTCAATTCGGGGTGGTATTGACCAGAATGCCGAATTTATGTCTAATGTGGTGAAATATTTACATCCTCTTGTTTTCACCATCAGGTCCTCAATCATAGGGAAAGGCTGTGACTGTGGGACTACTTTTTTATTCAGGTCGCGGAAATCTATGCATAGCCTTGATTTTTTTTTTTCTTCTTTTTTGAAAGCGAGTGTCACTGGAGCAGGAAAGGGGCTATAAGACTCTTCTATTAATTTTTTTTCTAATAATTTTGCTACTTGCGATTCTATTTCCTTTTTGTCTTCGATCGTGCATCTGTATGGCCTTTTGCTGCAATATTTGTCGATTATTAAGTCGATGCGAGCTTCGTAGTCTTTTACAGTGCCTATGTCATATTTATCTTTTGCGAAAATATGTTTGTATTCTTCTATTAATTCATTAATCTCAGATCTTTGTTCTGAATTTAGGTTATTTACTGTGATATTAAAATCTTGGAGTCTTATGTGCTCGTTGAAATTTATGTCAATTTTTTTGTTTGTTGTGATTCCTTTAATTTTTGTTTCAATTTCATTATTGCTTTGAGGCATCTTACTTGTACAATCTGGAATTTTTATTTCACCTTTTGGGGGAACCTCATTTTGTGGTTTCATTTTTTGATTAATCTCTAATTCTTCATTCTGTATTAGCCGGAATTTTTTTAAGCAGTCTAATCCGATTAGAAATTCATGATCAAAATTTTCTCCTTCTGTTACGAATACCTTCATCATTTCTTCTATATTAAAAATTTTTATTTTCAACGATACTATACCCAGAGTGTTTCTCCCACCATTAATTGTTTTTACTTTACTGTGATAATTATTTGGTCTATTTTTCAAGGTTAAGAGTCTTGAATTTATTATTGAAATGTTTGCTCCTGGATCATATATTCCTTGTATTTCTAATTTATCGTTGACTGTTACTGGTATTTTAATTAATGGTGGTAAAATTAGTTTTTTTGGTCTATGGGCTCGAATTCTGCTTCAATTAAGTTATTATTTATCTCTTCCCGAGTATTTTTCCATTTATCCTCTTGTTTGTTTTTAAACCAGCATACAGATTCAGGGTGAAATCTTATACCTTTGTTTTCTTTTTTGTATACTGTGCATGGTGATTTATTGTCTTTGTAGTTACTTTTAAAAGTCGTATTGTTGTCATATTTTTCTTTTGAGCTTGTTTTTTTCATTAAATGTTCAAGCCATATGATGTTGTTAAATAGGTTACCTGTTGTGTCTAATTTCTCTCTATCTATCTTGTCTGCTATAAAGTTTGGTAATCCTATAGCAATAAAGTTAATAAGTGTTTGTTTATCTATAGATTTACTTATTTCTAACAGTAATCTTTCTTTTTTCAAGACGTATTCCAGTATTGATCCTTGTTTATATCTGTAATTAAATGCGTATCTGATTGGTGACCATCCTTTATTTGAAAATGTTTCACACAAACTATTTTTCCAGATGGTCCATTCAGAATTAATTGAGTTTTTTATTATCATCGAATTGTACCAGTCCATAGCAGACTCTTGTATCATTAACTTTAGCATTTCAATTTTATCCACATCTGTTATTATTTCTAATCTGGTGCATTCATTTTCAAAATTGTCTAGCCACTGGTGAACATTTGTAATTTTTTCTGAAAATTTTTCTGATACAAACTTTTCTGCCAGTTTTAATTTATTTGTTTGCCGTTGTCTGTCTCCGTTTTCGTTTACTTTCAAATGTTCTAATAATTTTGTCAAGTTTCCTTCTGTTGTTACATTTTTATCTCCTTCTTCAGCTTTATCTAGCAAAAATCCCTCAAATTGCATATTACCTTCATCAATATAGGTTTTCTTTAATTCATTTGTTAAGGTGATCCAAACTTCCCTTTTCTCATGTCTTCTTTTTAAGGATGTTTTCACTTTATTAATAATATCACATTTTAGAATATCTTTATGTACATATAAAAGTTGTAGTTCTTCAGGTATGATGTAAGTTTCGTTGGTAGGAGTAGAAATTGAGGTTATGGCATGTATGCTTGTTTTTGGGTCTTCTGGTTTCGATTTTACTGTAAAGTTGAAACATAGTTTTTTCCATTACAGCTTCTAAATAGCTGACAAAATGTCGTTTTATAATATGATTGTCGTTTGGCTCTTCAATCTATCTTTAGGAAACAATAACTAAACTGGGTTTCACTGTAAACACAAGAATTTTATTTATTATTTGCAACACTTCTTTACATTATTTACATTATTTCCTTTCGTACCTGTAAACACAAGAAACGACATTAAAGCTATTATTCCACTAAGGCTTCTGTACGATAATATTGCTTTAATAATAACGTGATTTCTCTAAGAAAATTAAGTTGTGAGGCACGTGGCTTTTACTCTCTGTCTGCCGTCTTGTTTTACGGGCATGCGCAATACGTATTAATATTGTTAGTACATTTACACCCTAAGAGAAATGGGGTCACTTAGAGTATAAAAACCAGAGCGATCCAAAATAAAGTTCAGAATTACTATAGCTAGAAATCATTCAAGGCTTTTCATTTAGTTCTACGCCAGCCACATAGCAAGGCGTCTTTGGTCACAGGACGTGCTTTTCAACTTGGGAAGTATATTCCTTTAAAGAGTTACTCAAGTACCTTAACATGGCGATCCTGCATATCCCACTTGGGGTCAAGCAACTTCAAATCACCTGAGATCCTGCATCTTTAAGTCTTTTCTGAATTCCTCTAATAATATCCTGCATTTTAAATAACTGTTCCTGCCAAATTTATATTCTGCTCTTGCTCGACGGTTCTGTAAGACGGCATCAATGTCAGATGAATATACTACAGAAGAACCAATAGAAGCACAGATACCACAATATAAGCCGACACCAACACCAAAAAAAAAACTTGTTTTATAAAAAAAGAACAAATAAACGTAAGCTATAGTAACAGCAATTCGTTGTCAGCAACGTACAACTTCCAACAAGTAGCCGGAATAACAATTATAGTACTAATAGCTGCACTATATTTATTTATTTTTTTATACTATACATTTTGAATTTTAATTCTTATTTTATTTTTAATACAATTATTATTATTATTTGTATGGAGTAGTGCACTGCGACCTGTTGGTCTATTGTGGCTCATGCTCGAGCTTACAATTCCTGTAAAAGCCCTATCCTTTTCAGGAACCTGATTGTTTTACTCAGCTTCACGGATCTTACACTTTGCTCACTCATGTACACTGTCTCGAATATCGCCATTCTTGCAGGCGCCAGCGCCGCACATGAAGTGAGTATATGAATTGGGGTTTCTTTTCTCCTATGGTATATAAGTGTTTCCTCAGTATGCAGTGACCCGTTAGAAAACCGGTCATTATTCGTAACCTATTTCTTAGTAGGTTCATGCATTCTCCGAAACGCGCTTGGTTGTATATCCCTAGCGCCATTTTGGAGTGCCCCAAGCCTGGTTGGTTATTCCAGTATTTCGCTCTAAGTTCTTGTTCTTCGGCCCTTAGCTTCTGGTAAATTATATTGGGTGCAACTCCACAGAACGGTTAGGGCCCCATTAGTAAAGTATTACCTCCCTCTCTAGCTAGGCGATCGGCTTCTTCGTTGCCTTTGATACCAACATGCCCTGGTAGCCACAATAGATGTAACTTGTATTTTGCTCCGAGCATGTTAAGTTTTTCAAGGCATTCCCATACAACCCTAGAGTTAATACGGTATGACGTTAGTGCCTTGATTGCAGCTTAACTGTCAGTTAAGATTGCAATATGTTTCTTCTCAAAATTCTTTCTCAAATTAAATTTTGCACATCTGTCCATAGCAATTATTTCAGCTTGAAAGATGCTTGCATAGGTCCCCATCGGTTCCGAGTATCTTGTTCTGGGTCCGAAGATTCCAGCCCGAGCACCGCTTGGCATACCCATCCCTATACCATGTAATCAAATGCTTGTCCAGGATATACATGTCTGTTAGTCCTTTCCATTCCTTCTTGTTGCTTAATTCTGTTTTAAAAGATTTATTAAAACTGAATTTCTGTTTCATGCTGTCTCTTGGGGAGAGATATTCAGGAAGACTTTGAAGGATCTTCTGACTTCTCCTTCCAGCTCTTACCATAGTGTCGTCATTACTTAGTTGCATCCTATAGTGTGCCCTCTTTGCCTGCATTTGAATATGCAGATGTAGAGGTGTAAGTTCCAATAGGACTTCCATCCGTAGCATGGGACAAGTACGGATCGCCCCGGCTATACACAAGCATGTTAGTCTCTGTACCCTGTTTAAGGTTTTGCGTGTAACAGTCTAATTTGCCCTGGCTGCCCAAGCTATTGCTCCGTAAGTGATGGTGGGCCTGATTATCATCACATATATCCATCGCATAATTGACGGTACACATCCCCATCTTTTCCCTGCGATTGATCTACAGATCATCAGTGATCTTATTGCTCGATTAACTGTTGAGTCAATGTGCGGTTTCCATCTTAGCCTTTGGTCTAAAATTACCTGTAAATATTTGACTTCCTTCACATACATGATTTCCACTCCCTCCATTGATATTGGATCTAGCGGTCTGAGTTTATATTTTCTTGTAAATGGTACAATTGTAGTTTTGTTTGGGTTTAGTTTGAGCCCCACCTTATTGCACCATTGTCTTGTTATCCTCAATCCCTGTTTTATTCTTCCAGGGAGAGCTTCTTCAAATTTGCCATGCGGGCAACCCCTCGTAGTGCTCACTTTTACCTGTTTATTTCCTACATTGGTAGTTACTCTCCTTGTTCTTAGCATTTCCGCTATCCACATTGCAACGGTGTTATTGACACCCTTGCAATTAAGTGCGTCTTTCACCGCTACATGTGATGTATTGTCGAAAGCCCCTTCTATGTCTAAGAAGGCACATAGGGCAGTTTCCTGGCATTCCACGGAGCTCTCGATTTCTTCCGTCAACTGGTATAGTGCAGTTTCTGTTGACTTACCTGCTCTGTATGCATGCTGACGCGGATGGAGTATGAGCTCATTTTCTTCATCGTTCCGTATAAAGTTGTCAACTAACTTTACTATAGTCTTTAGTAGAAACGATGTCGGACGGAAGGATTTGGGGAGAAATAGATCTTTCTTCTCTGCCTTATGTAAAAACACGACCTTTACTTGCCGCCATACTGCTGGTATGTGACCCAGAGCTAGGCTACCTTTCAGGATCATCGATATTTTTTGTCTCCCTTCTTTTGTAAAAGTATGGGGTATATGTTGTCATAGCCTGGTGACTTACATGGTTTGAAGGTCCCAAGCGCCAACTTAACTCTGTCCTGAGAACACAGTTTCCCTGCAAGAGTGCAGTGGGCCTGTATTGCCAGTTGTCAGGTTCCTCCTGCTCCTCAGTGATCGATCCCGGAAAGTGCGCTTTCGGTAAAATCTCCCGACTCTTTTTTAAGAGATGCAGATATGCTTGCACTCTTTGATAAGACTTTGTAGAGTCTAGAGGCCTCAGATGTTCCTGAGATATTTTCACAGTTAGAGTCACAGTATATTCTGGCCATTCCCCAGTATTTTTAGCTCGGTTGAACAGCCTGCGAACCTCTTTCCTTAGTATTTGTAGTATCGAGTTCTACTAGGGCACTTCCCTCGCCTGGCTAATTTCCCTAATGGGACAGCTTGACTCATATGAGGTAGTAATGGACTGTTGAAACTCCGAAACCGCCGTTTCAAGTTCCGACTCTCGTTTTGAGTCTCATATTAATCTCAAGCCGAGACATATTGACGCACAATTGGTCTTTATACATATCCCAATTGGTTCGTCTGGGATTTCGAAATATTTGCCTCTTAATAGGCAAACCTTTGACCTCGTACCTTATTATCCTATGGTCGGACAGTGGAGGTTCTTTGTTGGTATTTCTGTCTTATCGGCCCCAGCAGGTGTATTCGCTTCAACTCGCTTTGCCTCGCTTGGTTTATGGAAATGGATCCGTACGAAACCAAACCTGTACCTGATGGTACAGTCGTTTGCTCTGATGGCTTCAACAGATCCCTTATCCATACCAGTGGTCATTAGTTTCCTATGACCTTCATCCTTTTATTTGAAGACTCTCCAAAGCTTAGTCTGGAGGACCTCATTTTGCGCTCCAAGCAGCTGCAACAGCGATGCGGTATCATTTCCCGCCGCATTAGGAAGAAACGCTGTTGCCATATGTATGCATGGTATTTCATCGCCATGCATGTAGTCAACTCGACTTCCTTCCAGCCAGGCAACATAGGTATTGTGGATGGAAGCCACTCCCTAGTGCCCTCTCCCTCACATTTTACCAGTATAAATCCTGGTCGAAAGTGTATACCGTTGAATTGGATTTTGGCCCTCCAACCCTTCACCATTTCAGACAACAGCGCCTCCTCGATCGTGCCAAGTTTCTCACAAGTGGGTATAACCTCAGGCTTGAAGCCACTCCCTAGTGCCCTCTCCCGCACAGTTTACCAGTATAAATCCTGGTCGAAAGTGTATAGCGTTGAATTGGATTTTGGTCCTCCAACCCTTGACCATTTCAGACACAAGCGCCTCCTCGATCGTCCCAAGTTCCTCACGAGTGGGTATTACCTCAGGCTTGAAGCCACTCCCTAGTGCCTTCTCCCGCACAGTTTACCAGTATAAATCCTGGTCGAAAGTGTATACCGTCGAAATGGGAAATTTTATCGACTGCCACGTCTAGATCGGTAGTATTCTGTATAAGCAGCGGCACCTCGAGCAAGATGTGGTTCCTCTCCACGTACTACGGTCCTGATGAGTTAGAGGCTAGTGCTCCCTTGCGGACTATATTCCCTTAATCTCACCCTACATCTTTTACTAATGCTCACCACCTTTTAATACAATACAATACAATAATATTTATTTGAGTTAAGTTTTGAATTGAGTCACATTAAATTTACAGAGGATAAATTGAGGTTGTAAGGAGTAAGTAAAGCACATTCCTTTTCTGACCACTTCTACATTAGTTTTAAGGTCACTGAGGTAATATAGGTAACCCTTCTATACAAAACAAGAAAGAAACATGTACTAAAGGGCTTATAAAAGCTTTCGAGAAATCATGTCCTTTAAGAAAGGTACGCTCGCCAAGGGAAAGACCTTCAAAGACAGTCCCGAAGGCTTTTTAATCGCGCTAAAAGATTAAATACAAGCTATCTTTGGGATGAATACAAGGATACGCTACAAATATACAAGACTCTTGGAGGGATTTATGTATGTGAACAGGTTGACTCAGTCAATGAAGTAGCCAAAGTCTATAAATGTCTATCAAAGACTCACTTGCAACCTGGACTAGTGACAGGGAAGGACGGGGTTCCAGCAGTATGTAGAGGATTGATACGAATACTTCTAAATGAGCATTTCCCAAACTGCTCCTCCTCCTCCTTTGGAGGAGGGACTTATCCACAAAAGGTAGGTCGACAGGACCGTATTTTGGGAGTAACGATAACAAGTCTCGTATGGTGGGGAAAGCAATTAATAGCTTTAAGCCCTTCGGCAGTGTTGCGAGGACGTGCTGGAGCAAAGGCTCGCCTCACTTTTACGGCCTGCATCCAAATGGGCTTTACGCCGAGAGCATGGAGACAGGCAAGGGTAGTGTTTATTCCCAAACCAGGAAAGGAGACTACGCCCCGCCAAGGTCATATAGACCAATTACGCTAACATGCTTTCTGCTCAAGACTATGGAACGCATTTGCGATGACATAATCAAAGAGAGCATCCTGAGGGATAACCTGACTTTCAAGCAGCATGCTTATGTCAAGGGTAAATCGCTTGACATAAGCATAAATAGTGCACGTAATTGAGAAATCCTTATATTCGAAGGAATACACACTCGCTTCTATTGTAGATATAGAAGGTGCTTTCAATAACGTCACTACAGAAAACTTTATATCATCCTTGAGCTCTTTCAATGTGGACCGTTCTATACTTAGCTGGATAAAACACATGTTATATTAGGTGTACAGATATATTAGGTGTGAGCAATATTGTATAGAGGTGAAAGAAAGGGTGTCGCAGGTGACCCCGCAGCGTGGGATGCTCTCACCACTGCTATGGGTCACGGTAGTAAACAGCCTCCTAAGGAGGTTAACAAGTAAGGTTTTTCAAGTCATATACGTAGTCGAGTGGGCTAAACATCAACCCTGAAAAAACGGAACTATGCCTCTTCACAAGAAGAAGGAAAGTACCGAGTTTAAGTCCTAGAAGGCAAAGTGGTAAAGCTCAGAGACAAGGTTAACTATCTCTGTGTAATTCTGGATAAGAAACTTGATTGGAAAGAGCATATTAGTAGCAGAGTAACAAAGGCATATATAATATGGGCCATCTGCAAAAGATGTAAGGGTCCAAAATGGGGACTTAAACCTTACATAGTCCATTGGCTATATCTGACTGTAGTGCGGCCGGTTCTTACATATGCCTCTATAGTATGGTGGCATGCGCTAAATATTAGGCGTAATGCAAAGCCGCTAGAGAGAGTGCAGCGATCATGCTGCCTCGGAATTTGTGGAGCGATGGCCACTACCTCAACAAGGGCGATGGAGACTATACTCTCCATTCGCCCTATAGCTATACAAGTTAAGTATGAGGCTGCAGTTACAGCGGCAAGACTAAAGGCAAGGTTTTTGGGGTCTTGGCATATGGACAGCCATTCCACTAAACACCAGACCATACTCAATCTTGTGGACATAGAACCCTGTAATTAGGAGTGTGAGCCTATTCCGGAAGTCATGTCCATAACGCTAGTGGAGTCCACCATAAGTAGTAGAGGGGATTGGGGGACAGAGATACTGGATGACATGGACCGAACCATTCACCTGTGTGCGGATGGTTCGAAGATGGACGGTCGCAGGGGGGCAGGGTTTCTTTGTGCAAATAACAAATATGGAATAAGCATCATGATCCATAACTCCAACACGGTCTTTCAGGCCGAAATAGTTGGGATAATGGAGGGTGCTAAATGGTTATAATACAACAGAATTCCGGTGGAATACTGTAAGATTTTTCAGATAGTCAAGCGGCTATTACGGCACTTACGAAGGACGTGGTGACCTCGGAGGTGGTACGAAGCTGCAAGAAGGCTATAACACTTCTAGCTCAAGTGTACTCAGTGCACTTGATATGGGTGCCTGGACATCATAATATAGGAGGCAATGATGCGGCAGACGAACTTGCGCGAAAGAGGACCATGTTAGAACAGGTAACCTTGGCAGTTAAGAAGGCTTTTCAATCTGTAAAAAATGACATTGTGGAGTAGGCGGACAGACTGCACAGAGGAGCTTGGAGCAATTCAGAAGGCTCCAGGATAACCAAAGAAATAGACTTCTTAACATCCTAACCGCTGGTTCCATTTCCGGTTAGGATGTTAAGAAGTCTATTTTGGCTCTTCTGCAGAGACTTTACGTAAGGTGATGTGCCCCATGCAGTTATTCCGTGCCTCAGGTATGATTCTCCAATGGAGAAATAAACCTGTCGTAAAACCTTTTTGCTGCTACAATTGTTTAAGTGGTGTGGCATACCGAACATATTCGATATGCGGTTGCCACTTTAGATGATGGTCGACAATCACGCCAAAGTATTTATAAGTCACTACTTGCTCAATAGTGGAGCAGGAGTCGTTCATAGTGCTCGTTTGTGCGTCAGCCGACCTATTCGCATGAAGGCAATCGTAACTGTGAAATTGGACATCTATATTTTGGTACAATATATTTGGCTGCCTCACATGTAACATCTTAGTTTTACTAGCGTTTATTTTTGACTCGTTATCATGGCACCATCTGTTAACATTATTGAGCTCCTGCTGCATTATTGTCGTTGCATCGACTAAATTCCTGTGCGTAACAACATTTGCGGTGTCATCGGCTTACGCAAACACTCTGATCTTATATATTATATAATAAGATATAATAATAATAATAATAATATTATATAATAAGATAATATAGCATATATTATTATTACTTTCTGATTCTGGAAGCCGAATTGACTTTCATGAATAACTTTGTATTTGGAAATGAAGTCTGTTAGCCTTTTAACTACGACTGCTTCTAGAACTTTTTCTATTACCGAGAGTATAGCTATTTTCGCTCCACTTTTATATATGGGACGGACTTTGGCAACTTTTGAATCTCTTGGAATTCTACTTTTATACAGACTCATATTAATTAATTTTGTTATTATCGGCACAAATATGTTAGCATGGTTTTTCAAATCTTTTGTTCTAATCCCGTAATATCCTGCACTTTTATTTTTCATTTGCCGAATAATATTTTGGACTTCAACTTCTGTATTGAGTTCGACGTAGATTGAATTTTGGATTGTTACTTGTGTGTGTGCAAGTGTTTGTATAGAGCAAGTATTAATTGACTCGTTAACATTTTTTAAAAAGCTTTTACCAAAATTATTGCAACTTTCTTCGGTCGACAAATCCTTAAAGTTTTTAGCAATTACATTGTCTAGGTTCGCTGCTTTCCTTCCTATTACTTCAATAATCGTTTGCCATGTTTTCCTCATATCCGTTCCGCTCTCAAATAGTTTGTTGCGATAATAGGTATTTTTTGCATAGTGTAATTTCTTATTCACCAGGTTTCGTTACTTTTTGTATGCAGTTTCTTTTCCCTTATCTTGAGGGCTCGCTGACCATTTCCTGTAAAGTTTATCCCTAGTTACACAACATTCTCTTAATTCATCACTTATCCATGCATTCTTCGCTCTTTGGCATTTCATATAATTTACACCTTTCGAATTCGAGTAAATTTTTTTAAAGTGTTTTGTAGTCGCGAATCTTCCACATTCTCCGAGTTTAAAACAGATTTCCAATCATTAGTTCTAATTAATTTGTTTACTAAGCTGTGTATGGCTTCTGACAATTTGCTATTTTCCTTACCTTGTCATACGCATTTTTATCTGCATTTCTTACGCTGCACACAAGAGCAAAGTGATCTGATGTTGTGACTTTTACTATAGCGACGTAAGCGTCACTCTCTTTGTGCCGCACAAAGAGATGATCGATGTTAGTGCGGCTCCCACGCGAGATGTCAACTCCATTCGGTGCGATGCCAGCATATCTTGATACATAATTGTGTAGATGTTGTTTTTGCTTATGTCAATGTTGATATCTCCTATTAATATTGCACTTTGTCTTTTTCCTATTTTCGAAATCACTTCGTCTATTTCTGCAGTGAATTATGGTATGTTATTGAAAGGTGGCCGGTAGATCGCTAGGAGCTTGAGCGGGTGATTACCAACGCTGATGTTAACCTGAACTGAAGAACCAATAGAAGCACAGCTACCACAATATAAGCCGACCCCAACATCAAACCAAGTTGTTTTATCTGGGAGCAAATAGAGGAACTTAAACTGATAAACTTAAGATTTGAAAAACCAATGCGAAGTCTACTAACAACGTCAGGCGCAGCAATTAGTTGGTCAAAAATAGAGAACGTTTTACAAAAAAAGAACAAATAAACGTAAGCTATAATAACAGCAATTCGTTGTCAACAACGTACAACTTCCAACAAGTAGCCGGAATAACAATTATAGTACTAATAGCTGCACTATATTTATTTATTTTTTTATACTATACATTTTGAATTTTAATTCTTATTTTAGTTTTAATACAATTATTATTATTATTTGTATGGAGTAGTGCACTGCGACCGGTTGGTCTATTGTGGCTCATGCTCGAGCTTACAATTCCTGTAAAAACCCTATCCTTTTCAGGAACCTGATTGTTTTACTCAGCTTCACGGATCTTACACTTTGCTCACTCATGTACACTGTCTCGAATATCGCCATTCTTGCAGGCGCCAGCGCCGCACATGAAGTGAGTATATGAATTGGGGTTTCTTTCTCTCCTATGGTATATAAGTGTTTCCTCAGTATGCAGTGACCCGTTAGAAAACCGGTCATTATTCGTAACCTATTTCTTAATAGGTTCATGCATTCTCCGAAACGCGCTTGGTTGTATATCCCTAGCGCCATTTTGGAGTGCCCCAAGCCTGGTTGGTTATTCCAGTATTTCGCTCTAAGTTCTTGTTCTTCGGCCCTTAGCTTCTGGTAAATTATATTGGGTGCAACTCCACAGAACGGTTCGGGCCCCATTAGTAAAGTATTACCTCCCTCTCTAGCTGGGCGATCGGCTTCTTCGTTGCCTTTGATACCAACATGCCCTGGTAGCCACAATAGATGTAACTTGTTTTTTGCTCCGAGCATGTTAAGTTTTTCAAGGAATTCCCATACAACCCTAGAGTTAATAAGGTATGACGTTAGTGCCTTGATTTCAGCTTAACTGTCAGTTAAGATTGCAATATTTTTCTTCTCAAAATTCTTTCTCAAATTGAATTTTGCACATCTGTCCATAGCAATTATTTCGGCTTGAAAGATGCTTGCATAGGTCCCCATCGGTTCCGAGTATCTTGTTCTGGGTCCGAAGACTCCAGCCCGAGCACCGCTTGACATACCCTATACCATGTAATCAAATGCTTGTCCAGGATATACATGTCTGTTAGTCCTTTCCATTCCTTCGTGTTGCTTAATTCTGTTTTAAAACATTTATTAAAACTGAATTTCTGTTTCATCCTGTCTCTTGGGGAGAGATATTCAGGAAGACTTTGAAGGATCTTCTGACTTCTCCTTCCAGCTCTTACCATAGTGTCGTCATTACTTAGTTGCATCCTATAGTGTGCCCTCTTTGCCTGCATTTGAATATGCAGATGTAGAGGTGTAAGTTCCAATAGGACTTCCATCCGTAGCGTGGGACAAGTACGGATCGCCCGGGTTATACACAAGCATGTTAGTCTCTGTACCCTGTTTAAGGTTTTGCGTGTAACAGTCTAATTTGCCCTGGCTGCCCAAGCTATTGCTCCGTAGGTGATGGTGGGCCTGATTATCATCACATATATCCATCGCATAATTGACGGTACACATCCCCATCTTTTCCCTGCGATTGATCTACAGATCATCAGTGATCTTATTGCTCGATTGACTGTTGAGTCAACGTGCGGTTTCCATCTTAGCCTTTGGTCTAAAATTACCTCTAAATATTTGACTTCCTTCACATACATGATTTCCACTCCCTCCATTGATATTGGATCTAGCGGTCTGAGTCTATATTTTCTTGTAAATGGTACAATTGTAGTTTTGTTTGGGTTTAGTTTGAGCCCCACCTTATTGCACCATTGTCTTGTTAACCTCAATCCCTGTTTTATTCTTCCAGGGAGAGCTTCTTCAAATTTGCCATGCGGGCAACCCCTCGTAGTGCTCACTTTTACCTGTTTATTTCCTACATTAGTAGTTACTCTCCTTGTTCTTAGCATTTCCGCTATCCACATTGCAACGGTGTTATTGACACCCTTGCGATTAAGTGCGTCTTTCACCGCTACATGTGATGTATTGTCGAAAGCCCCTTCTATGTCTAAGAAGGCACATAGGGCAGTTTCCTGGCATTCCACGGAGCTCTCGATTTCTTCCGTCAACTGGTATAGTGCAGTTTCTGTTGACTTACCTGCTCTGTATGCATGCTGACGCGGATGGAGTATGAGCTCATTTTCTTCATCGTTCCGTATTAAGTTGTCAACTAACTTTACTATAGTCTTTAGTAGAAACGATGTCGGACGGAAGGATTTGGGGAGAACTAGATCTTTCTTCTCTGCCTTAGGTAAAAACACGACCTTTACTTGCCGCCATACTGCTGGTATGTGACCCAGAGCTAGGCTACCTTTCAGGATCATCGATATTTTGGGTATTATACTGTCTCCCTTCTTTTGTAAAAGTATGGGGTATATGTTGTCATAGCCTGGTGACTGACATGGTTTGAAGGTCCCAAGCGCCAACTTAACTCTGTCCTGAGAACACAGTTTCCCTGCAAGAGTGCAGTGGGCCTGTATTGCCAGTTGTCAGGTTCCTCCTGCTCCTCAGTGATCGATCCCGGAAAGTGCGCTTTCGGTAAAATCTCCCGACTCTTTTTTAAGAGATGCAGATATGCTTGCACTCTTTGATAAGACTTTGTAGAGTCTAGAGGCCTCAGATGTTCCTGAGATATTTTCACAGTTAGAGTCACAGTATATTCTGGCCATTCCCCAGTATTTTTAGCTCGGTTGAACAGCCTGCGAACCTCTTTCCTTAGTATTTGTAGTATCGAGTTCTACCAGGGCACTTCCCTCGCCTGGCTAATTTCCCTAATGGGACAGCTTGACTCATATGAGGTAGTAATGGACTGGTGAAACTCCGAAACCGCCGTTTCAAGTTCCGACTCTCGTTTTGAGTTACAACACAACTTTTTCGTTTTTCGTTTTGAAAACACAACTCGTTTTGAGTGTCATATTAATCTCAAGCCGAGACATATTGACGCACAATTGGTCTTTATACATATCCCAATTGGTTCGTCTGGGATTTCGAAATATTTGCCTCTTAATAGGCAAACCTTTGACCTCGTACCTTATTATCCTATGGTCGGACAGTGGAGGTTCTTTGTTGGTATTTCTGTCTTATCGGCCCCAGCAGGTGTATTCGCTTCAACTCGCTTTGCCTCGCTTGGTTTATGGAAATGGATCCGTACGAAACCAAACCTGTACCTGATGGTACAGTCGTTTGCTCTGATGGCTTCAACAGATCCCTTATCCATACCAGTGGTCATTAGTTTCCTATGACCTTCATCCTTTTATTTGAAGACTCTCCAAAGCTTAGTCTGGAGGACCTCATTTTGCGCTCCAAGCAGCTGCAACAGCGATGCGGTATCATTTCCCGCCGCATTAGGAAGAAACGCTGTTGCCATATGTATGCATGGTATTTCATCGCCATGCATGTAGTCAACTCGACTTCCTTCCAGCCAGGCAACATAGGTATTGTGGATGGAAGCCACTCCCTAGTGCCCTCTCCCTCACATTTTACCAGTATAAATCCTGGTCGAAAGTGTATACCGTTGAATTGGATTTTGGCCCTCCAACCCTTCACCATTTCAGACAACAGCGCCTCCTCGATCGTGCCAAGTTTCTCACAAGTGGGTATAACCTCAGGCTTGAAGCCACTCCCTAGTGCCCTCTCCCGCACAGTTTACCAGTATAAATCCTGGTCGAAAGTGTATAGCGTTGAATTGGATTTTTGGAACCCTTGACCATTTCAGACACAAGCGCCTCCTCGATCGTCCCAAGTTCCTCACGAGTGGGTATAACCTCAGGCTTGAAGCCACTCCCTAGTGCCTTCTCCCGCACAGTTTACCAGTATAAATCCTGGTCGAAAGTGTATACCGTTGAATTGGATTTTGGTCCTCCAAACTTTGACCATTTCAGACACAAGCGCCTCCTCGATCGACCCAAGTTCCCCACGAGTGGGTATTACCTCAGGCTTGAAGCCACTCCCTAGTGCCCCCTCGCGCACAGTCTACCAGTATAAATCCTGGTCGAACGTGTATACCATCGAAATGGGAAATTTTATCGACTGCCACGTCTAGATCGGTAGTATTCTGTATAAGCAGCGGCACCTCGAGCAAGATGTGGTTCCTCTCCACGTACTACGGTCCTGATGAGTTAGAGGCTAGTGCTCCCTTGCGGACTATATTCCCTTAATCTCACCCTACATCTTTTACTAATGCTCACCACCTTTTAATACAATACAATACAATAATATTTATTTGAGTTAAGTTTTGAATTGAGTCACATTAAATTTACAGAGGATAAATTGAGGTTGTAAGGAGTAAGTAAAGCACATTCCTTTTCTGACCACTTCTACATTAGTTTTAAGGTCACTGAGGTAATATAGGTAACCCTTCTATACAAAACAAGAAAGAAACATGTACTAAAGGGCTTATAAAAGCTTTCGAGAAATCATGTCCTTTAAGAAAGGTACGCTCGCCAAGGGAAAGACCTTCAAAGACAGTCCCGAAGGCTTTTTAATCGCGCTAAAAGATTAAATACAAGCTATCTTTGGGATGAATACAAGGATACGCTACAAATATACAAGACTCTTGGAGGGATTTATGTATGTGAACAGGTTGACTCAGTCAATGAAGTAGCCAAAGTCTATAAATGTCTATCAAAGACTCACTTGCAACCTGGACTAGTGACAGGGAAGGACGGGGTTCCAGCAGTATGTAGAGGATTGATACGAATACTTCTAAATGAGCATTTCCCAAACTGCTCCTCCTCCTCCTTTGGAGGAGGGACTTATCCACAAAAGGTAGGTCGACAGGACCGTATTTTGGGAGTAACGATAACAAGTCTCGTATGGTGGGGAAAGCAATTAATAGCTTTAAGCCCTTCGGCAGTGTTGCGAGGACGTGCTGGAGCAAAGGCTCGCCTCACTTTTCACGGCCTGCATCCAAATGGGCTTTACGCCGAGAGCATGGAGACAGGCAAGGGTAGTGTTTATTCCCAAACCAGGAAAGGAGACTACGCCCCGCCAAGGTCATATAGACCAATTACGCTAACATGCTTTCTGCTCAAGACTATGGAACGCATTTGCGATGACATAATCAAAGAGAGCATCCTGAGGGATAACCTGACTTTCAAGCAGCATGCTTATGTCAAGGGTAAATCGCTTGACATAAGCATAAATAGTGCACGTAATTGAGAAATCCTTATATTCGAAGGAATACACTCTCGCTTCTATTGTAGATATAGAAGGTGCTTTCAATAACGTCACTACAGAAAACTTTATATCATCCTTGAGCTCTTTCAATGTGGACCGTTCTATACTTAGCTGGATAAAACACATGTTATATTAGGTGTACAGATATATTAGGTGTGAGCAATATTGTATAGAGGTGAAAGAAAGGGTGTCGCAGGTGACCCCGCAGCGTGGGATGCTGTCACCACTGCTATGGGTCACGGTAGTAAACAGCCTCCTAAGGAGGTTAACAAATAAGGTTTTTCAAGTCATATACGTAGTCGAGTGGGCTAAACATCAACCCTGAAAAAACGGAACTATGCCTCTTCACAAGAAGAAGGAAAGTACCGAGTTTAAGTCCTAGAAGGCAAAGTGGTAAAGCTCAGAGACAAGGTTAACTATCTCTGTGTAATTCTGGATAAGAAACTTGATTGGAAAGAGCATATTAGTAGCAGAGTAACAAAGGCATATATAATATGGGCCATCTGCAAAAGATGTAAGGGTCCAAAATGGGGACTTAAACCTTACATAGTCCATTGGCTATATCTGACTGTAGTGCGGCCGGTTCTTACATATGCCTCTATAGTATGGTGGCATGCGCTAAATATTAGGCGTAATGCAAAGCCGCTAGAGAGAGTGCAGCGATCATGCTGCCTCGGAATTTGTGGAGCGATGGCCACTACCTCAACAAGGGCGATGGAGACTATACTCTCCATTCGCCCTATAGCTATACAAGTTAAGTATGAGGCTGCAGTTACAGCGGCAAGACTAAAGGCAAGGTTTTTGGGGTCTTGGCATATGGACAGCCATTCCACTAAACACCAGACCATACTCAATCTTGTGGACATAGAACCCTGTAATTAGGAGTGTGAGCCTATTCCGGAAGTCATGTCCATAACGCTAGTGGAGTCCACCATAAGTAGTAGAGGGGATTGGGGGACAGAGATACTGGATGACATGGACCGAACCATTCACACGTGTGCGGATGGTTCGAAGATGGACGGTCGCAGGGGGGCAGGGTTTCTTTGTGCAAATAACAAATATGGAATAAGCATCATGATCCATAACTCCAACACGGTCTTTCAGGCCGAAATAGTTGGGATAATGGAGGGTGCTAAATGGTTATAATACAACAGAATTCCGGTGGAATACTGTAAGATTTTTCAGATAGTCAAGCGGCTATTACGGCACTTACGAAGGACGTGGTGACCTCGGAGGTGGTACGAAGCTGCAAGAAGGCTATAACACTTCTAGCTCAAGTGTACTCAGTGCACTTGATATGGGTGTCTGGACATCATAATATAGAGGGCAATGATGCGGCAGACGAACTTGCGCGAAAGAGGACCATGTTAGAACAGGTAACCTTGGCAGTTAAGAAGGCTTTTCAATCTGTAAAAAATGACATTGTGGAGTAGGCGGACAGACTGCACAGAGGAGCTTGGAGCAATTCAGAAGGCTCCAGGATAACCAAAGAAATAGACTTCTTAACATCCTAACCGCTGGTTCCATTTCCGGTTAGGATGTTAAGAAGTCTATTTTGGCTCTTCTGCAGAGACTTTACGTAAGGTGATGTGCCCCATGCAGTTATTCCGTGCCTCAGGTATGATTCTCCAATGGAGAAATAAACCTGTCGTAAAACCTTTTTGCTGCTACAATTGTTTAAGTGGTGTGGCATACCGAACATATTCGATATGCGGTTGCCACTTTAGATGATGGTCGACAATCACGCCAAAGTATTTATAATTCACTACTTGCTCAATAGTGGAGCAGGAGTCGTTCATAGTGCTCGTTTGTGCGTCAGCCGACCTATTCGCATGAAGGCAATCGTAACTGTGAAATTGGACATCTATATTTTGGTACAATATATTTGGCTGCCTCACATGTAACATCTTAGTTTTACTAGCGTTTATTTTTGACTCGTTATCATGGCACCATCTGTTAACATTATTGAGCTCCTGCTGCATTATTGTCGTTGCATCGACTAAATTCCTGTGCGTAACAACATTTGCGGTGTCATCGGCTTACGCAAACACTCTGATCTTATATATTATATAATAAGATATAATAATAATAATAATAATATTATATAATAAGATAATATAGCATATATTATTATTACTTTCTGATTCTGGAAGCCGAATTGACTTTCATGAATAACTTTGTATTTGGAAATGAAGTCTGTTAGCCTTTTAACTACGACTGCTTCTAGAACTTTTTCTATTACCGAGAGTATAGCTATTTTCGCTCCACTTTTATATATGGGACGGACTTTGGCAACTTTTGAATCTCTTGGAATTCTACTTTTATACAGACTCATATTAATTAATTTTGTTATTATCGGCACAAATATGTTAGCATGGTTTTTCAAATCTTTTGTTCTAATCCCGTAATATCCTGCACTTTTATTTTTCATTTGCCGAATAATATTTTGGACTTCAACTTCTGTATTGAGTTCGACGTAGATTGAATTTTGGATTGTTACTTGTGTGTGTGCAAGTGTTTGTATAGAGCAAGTATTAATTGACTCGTTAACATTTTTTAAAAAGCTTTTACCAAAATTATTGCAACTTTCTTCGGTCGACAAATCCTTAAAGTTTTTAGCAATTACATTGTCTAGGTTCGCTGCTTTCCTTCCTATTACTTCAATAATCGTTTGCCATGTTTTCCTCATATCCGTTCCGCTCTCAAATAGTTTGTTGCGATAATAGGTATTTTTTGCATAGTGTAATTTCTTATTCACCAGGTTTCGTTACTTTTTGTATGCAGTTTCTTTTCCCTTATCTTGAGGGCTCGCTGACCATTTCCTGTAAAGTTTATCCCTAGTTACACAACATTCTCTTAATTCATCACTTATCCATGCATTCTTCGCTCTTTGGCATTTCATATAATTTACACCTTTCGAATTCGAGTAAATTTTTTTAAAGTGTTTTGTAGTCGCGAATCTTCCACATTCTCCGAGTTTAAAACAGATTTCCAATCATTAGTTCTAATTAATTTGTTTACTAAGCTGTGTATGGCTTCTGACAATTTGCTATTTTCCTTACCTTGTCATACGCATTTTTATCTGCATTTCTTACGCTGCACACAAGAGCAAAGTGATCTGATGTTGTGACTTTTACTATAGCGACGTAAGCGTCACTCTCTTTGTGCCGCACAAAGAGATGATCGATGTTAGTGCGGCTCCCACGCGAGATGTCAACTCCATTCGGTGCGATGCCAGCATATCTTGATACATAATTGTGTAGATGTTGTTTTTGCTTATGTCAATGTTGATATCTCCTATTAATATTGCACTTTGTCTTTTTCCTATTTTCGAAATCACTTCGTCTATTTCTGCAGTGAATTATGGTATGTTATTGAAAGGTGGCCGGTAGATCGCTAGGAGCTTGAGCGGGTGATTACCAACGCTGATGTTAACCTGAACTGAAGAACCAATAGAAGCACAGCTACCACAATATAAGCCGACCCCAACATCAAACCAAGTTGTTTTATCTGGGAGCAAATAGAGGAACTTAAACTGATAAACTTAAGATTTGAAAAACCAATGCGAAGTCTACTAACAACGTCAGGCGCAGCAATTAGTTGGTCAAAAATAGAGAACGTTTTACAAAAAAAGAACAAATAAACGTAAGCTATAATAACAGCAATTCGTTGTCAGCAACGTACAACTTCCAACAAGTAGCCGGAATAACAATTATAGTACTAATAGCTGCACTATATTTATTTATTTTTTTATACTATACATTTTGAATTTTAATTCTTATTTTAGTTTTAATACAATTATTATTATTATTTGTATGGAGTAGTGCACTGCGACCGGTTGGTCTATTGTGGCTCATGCTCGAGCTTACAATTCCTGTAAAAACCCTATCCTTTTCAGGAACCTGATTGTTTTACTCAGCTTCACGGATCTTACACTTTGCTCACTCATGTACACTGTCTCGAATATCGCCATTCTTGCAGGCGCCAGCGCCGCACATGAAGTGAGTATATGAATTGGGGTTTCTTTCTCTCCTATGGTATATAAGTGTTTCCTCAGTATGCAGTGACCCGTTAGAAAACCGGTCATTATTCGTAACCTATTTCTTAATAGGTTCATGCATTCTCCGAAACGCGCTTGGTTGTATATCCCTAGCGCCATTTTGGAGTGCCCCAAGCCTGGTTGGTTATTCCAGTATTTCGCTCTAAGTTCTTGTTCTTCGGCCCTTAGCTTCTGGTAAATTATATTGGGTGCAACTCCACAGAACGGTTCGGGCCCCATTAGTAAAGTATTACCTCCCTCTCTAGCTGGGCGATCGGCTTCTTCGTTGCCTTTGATACCAACATGCCCTGGTAGCCACAATAGATGTAACTTGTTTTTTGCTCCGAGCATGTTAAGTTTTTCAAGGAATTCCCATACAACCCTAGAGTTAATAAGGTATGACGTTAGTGCCTTGATTTCAGCTTAACTGTCAGTTAAGATTGCAATATTTTTCTTCTCAAAATTCTTTCTCAAATTGAATTTTGCACATCTGTCCATAGCAATTATTTCGGCTTGAAAGATGCTTGCATAGGTCCCCATCGGTTCCGAGTATCTTGTTCTGGGTCCGAAGACTCCAGCCCGAGCACCGCTTGACATACCCTATACCATGTAATCAAATGCTTGTCCAGGATATACATGTCTGTTAGTCCTTTCCATTCCTTCGTGTTGCTTAATTCTGTTTTAAAACATTTATTAAAACTGAATTTCTGTTTCATCCTGTCTCTTGGGGAGAGATATTCAGGAAGACTTTGAAGGATCTTCTGACTTCTCCTTCCAGCTCTTACCATAGTGTCGTCATTACTTAGTTGCATCCTATAGTGTGCCCTCTTTGCCTGCATTTGAATATGCAGATGTAGAGGTGTAAGTTCCAATAGGACTTCCATCCGTAGCGTGGGACAAGTACGGATCGCCCGGGTTATACACAAGCATGTTAGTCTCTGTACCCTGTTTAAGGTTTTGCGTGTAACAGTCTAATTTGCCCTGGCTGCCCAAGCTATTGCTCCGTAGGTGATGGTGGGCCTGATTATCATCACATATATCCATCGCATAATTGACGGTACACATCCCCATCTTTTCCCTGCGATTGATCTACAGATCATCAGTGATCTTATTGCTCGATTGACTGTTGAGTCAACGTGCGGTTTCCATCTTAGCCTTTGGTCTAAAATTACCTCTAAATATTTGACTTCCTTCACATACATGATTTCCACTCCCTCCATTGATATTGGATCTAGCGGTCTGAGTCTATATTTTCTTGTAAATGGTACAATTGTAGTTTTGTTTGGGTTTAGTTTGAGCCCCACCTTATTGCACCATTGTCTTGTTAACCTCAATCCCTGTTTTATTCTTCCAGGGAGAGCTTCTTCAAATTTGCCATGCGGGCAACCCCTCGTAGTGCTCACTTTTACCTGTTTATTTCCTACATTAGTAGTTACTCTCCTTGTTCTTAGCATTTCCGCTATCCACATTGCAACGGTGTTATTGACACCCTTGCGATTAAGTGCGTCTTTCACCGCTACATGTGATGTATTGTCGAAAGCCCCTTCTATGTCTAAGAAGGCACATAGGGCAGTTTCCTGGCATTCCACGGAGCTCTCGATTTCTTCCGTCAACTGGTATAGTGCAGTTTCTGTTGACTTACCTGCTCTGTATGCATGCTGACGCGGATGGAGTATGAGCTCATTTTCTTCATCGTTCCGTATAAAGTTGTCAACTAACTTTACTATAGTCTTTAGTAGAAACGATGTCGGACGGAAGGATTTGGGGAGAACTAGATCTTTCTTCTCTGCCTTAGGTAAAAACACGACCTTTACTTGCCGCCATACTGCTGGTATGTGACCCAGAGCTAGGCTACCTTTCAGGATCATCGATATTTTGGGTATTATACTGTCTCCCTTCTTTTGTAAAAGTATGGGGTATATGTTGTCATAGCCTGGTGACTGACATGGTTTGAAGGTCCCAAGCGCCAACTTAACTCTGTCCTGAGAACACAGTTTCCCTGCAAGAGTGCAGTGGGCCTGTATTGCCAGTTGTCAGGTTCCTCCTGCTCCTCAGTGATCGATCGCGTAAAGTGCGCTTTCGGTAAAATCTCCCGACTCTTTTTTAAGAGATGCAGATATGCTTGCACTCTTTGATAAGACTTTGTAGAGTCTAGAGGCCTCAGATGTTCCTGAGATATTTTCACAGTTAGAGTCACAGTATATTCTGGCCATTCCCCAGTATTTTTAGCTCGGTTGAACAGCCTGCGAACCTCTTTCCTTAGTATTTGTAGTATCGAGTTCTACCAGGGCACTTCCCTCGCCTGGCTAATTTCCCTAATGGGACAGCTAGACTCATATGAGGTAGTAATGGACTGGTGAAACTCCGAAACCGCCGTTTCAAGTTCCGACTCTCGTTTTGAGTCTCATATTAATCTCAAGCCGAGACATATTGACGCACAATTGGTCTTTATACATATCCCAATTGGTTCGTCTGGGATTTCGAAATATTTGCCTCTTAATAGGCAAACCTTTGACCTCGTACCTTATTATCCTATGGTCGGACAGTGGAGGTTCTTTGTTGGTATTTCTGTCTTATCGGCCCCAGCAGGTGTATTCGCTTCAACTCGCTTTGCCTCGCTTGGTTTATGGAAATGGATCCGTACGAAACCAAACCTGTACCTGATGGTACAGTCGTTTGCTCTGATGGCTTCAACAGATCCCTTATCCATACCAGTGGTCATTAGTTTCCTATGACCTTCATCCTTTTATTTGAAGACTCTCCAAAGCTTAGTCTGGAGGACATCATTTTGCGCTCCAAGCAGCTGCAACAGCGATGCGGTATCATTTCCCGCCGCATTAGGAAGAAACGCTGTTGCCATATGTATGCATGGTATTTCATCCCCATGCATGTAGTCAACTCGACTTCCTTCCAGCCAGGCAACATAGTTGTTGTGGATGGAAGCCACTCCCTAGTGCCCTCTCCCTCACATTTTAACAGTATAAATCCTGGTCGAAAGTGTATACCGTTGAATTGGATTTTGGCCCTCCAACCCTTGACTATTTCAGACACAAGCGCCTCCTCGATAGTCCCAAGTTTCTCACAAGTGGGTATTACCTCAGGCTTGAAGCCACTCCCTAGTGCCCTCTCCCGCACAGTTTACCAGTATAAATTCTGGTCGAAAGTGTATAGCGTTGAATTGGATTTTGGTCCTCCAACCCTTGACCATTTCAGACACAAGCGCCTCCTCGATCGTCCCAAGTTTCTCACGAGTATGTATTACATCAGGCTTGAAGCCACTCCCTAGTGCCCTCTCCCGCACAGTTTACCAGTATAAATCCTGGTCGAAAGTGTATACCGTTGAATTGGATTTTGGTCCTCCAAACTTTGACCATTTCAGACACAAGCGGCTCCTCTATCGACCCAAGTTCCCCACGAGTGGGTATTACCTCAGGCTTGAAGGCAGTCCCTAGTTCCCCCTCCCGCACAGTCTACCAGTATAAATCCTGGTCGAACGTGTATACCGTCGAAATGGGAAATTTTATCGACTGCCACGTCTAGATCGGTAGTATTCTGTATAAGCAGCGGCACCTCGCGCAAGATGTGGTTCCACTCCACGTACTACGGTCCTGATGAGTTAGAGGCTAGTGCTCCCTTGCGGACTATATTCCCTTAATCTCACCCTACATCTTTTACTAATGCTCACCACCTTTTAATACAATACAATACAATAATATTTATTTGAGTTAAGTTTTGAATTGAGTCACATTAAATTTACAGAGGATAAATTGAGGTTGTAAGGAGTAAGTAAAGCACATTCCTTTTCTGACCACTTCTACATTAGTTTTAAGGTCACTGAGGTAGAATAGGTAACCCTTCTATACAAAACAAGAAAGAAACATGTACTAAAGGGCTTATAAAAGCTTTCGAGAAATCATGTCCTTTAAGAAAGGTACGCTCGCCAAGGGAAAGACCTTCAAAGACAGTCCCGAAGGCTTTTTAATCGCGCTAAAAGATTAAATACAAGCTATCTTTGGGATGAATACAAGGATACGCTACAAATATACAAGACTCTTGGAGGGATTTATGTATGTGAACAGGTTGACTCAGTCAATGAAGTAGCCAAAGTCTATAAATGTCTATCAAAGACTCACTTGCAACCTGGACTAGTGACAGGGAAGGACGGGGTTCCAGCAGTATGTAGAGGATTGATACGAATACTTCTAAATGAGCATTTCCCAAACTGCTCCTCCTCCTCCTTTGGAGGAGGGACTTATCCACACAAGGTAGGTCGACAGGACCGTATTTTGGGAGTAACGATAACAAGTCTCGTATGGTGGGGAAAGCAATTAATAGCTTTAAGCCCTTCGG
This sequence comes from Thecophora atra, assembly GCA_937620795.1. NCBI lineage: Eukaryota > Metazoa > Arthropoda > Insecta > Diptera > Conopidae > Thecophora > Thecophora atra. The sequence continues at coordinate 36,356,044 of OW569399.1, forward strand.
CAGTGTTGCGAGGACGTGCTGGAGCACAGGCTCGCCTCACTTTTCACGGCCTGCATCCAAATGGGGTATACGCCGAGAACATGGAGACAGGCAAGGGTAGTGTTTATTCCAAAACCAGGAAAGGAGACTACGCCCCGCCAAGGTCATATAGACCAATTAGGCTAACATCCTTTCTGCTCAAGACTATGGAACGCATTTGCGATGACATAATCAAAGAGAGCATCCTGAGGGATAACCTGACTTTCAAGCAGCATGCTTATGTCAAGGGTAAATCGCTGGTAAACCGCATTGCAGGAAATAGTGCACGTAATTGAGAAATTACCAACCAAATGTAACACGATATAACGACAACAACAACTTTAACAACAACAATAACAATTTCAATCGGAACACTAATAACAGAAATAATAATTCAAACAGAAATTCCACATACCAAAGCAGAAACAATAATAGAAACCAAAATAACAGAAATATAAACATTGTAACTGAATGGGAGACGGCATGGCCTCGGAACAAATGAACATTTCAGACAGCCAGAACTAAATATATGCAAAATATCGGATAAAAATACTAATTATATAACACTAAAATTTAAAATTGAAAATCTGAGATTTGTAATTGACAGAGGCGCAAACATATCACTATGCAAAAAAAGTTCAAAATTGAATGACAAAGAATACTACTCAGACGAAAAATGTGCATTGACTGGCATCACCATAGAAAAATTTCTTCACTAGGTATGATTAATTTGAATTTAAAAATTCGAGAAGAAAATAAAAATCACAATTTCCAATTAGCTAGCAAAAAATTCCCAATATAAACAGACGGGTTAATAGGAAGAGATTTCTTACAGAGATTCTTGTGCAAAATAGATTACGAAACATACACAATTTCGATATATACAAACGACAACACCGTGACGCTACCAATGCAAAGAAAAATATTTCAAATTAAAATCCCTCCGAGAACAGAAATTATACAGCATATATACTCTAATTAAAATTTAAAAAAGAAAAACTGATTTTAGCCAAAGAAATTGAACCGGGAATTTTTCTTAGCAAATCGTTAGCACCCAAAACTGGTCTCACACATATAAAAATTTTAAATACAACAAATACTGAAGCTATTATAAAAAATATTGAAATAGAAACCGAACCAATTAAAAACTATGACATACTTACCCACAACAAAACACACGACGTAGAGCGCTACGAATATATTGTAAACAAACTGCACATCGACTGATGATCTTGAAGACATTCGCGATAAACTTAGAAAAGCAAAATGGTTTTCAACCTTTGATATGACTATCTCTTTTCATCAGATAGGTTCAGAAAAAAATTCACGACCTCTAACCGCTTTCTCTTCAATAAATGGACATTTTCATTTCCGCAATAGGTGCAGTTTTATCACAAGGCGAAATAGGCAACGATTTACCTATTTCATACGCCAGCAAAGCCTTCTAAAACATGGCTTAAAAAACCGGTAATATTGTATTACATTGGAGTATAAACTTTTTGAGACCTTATTTATTCGGACGCAAATTTACAGTAATAACAGATCATCGACCTTTAATATCTCTTTTCACACACAAAAATCCATCATCGAAATGACAAGGATATGACTAGATTTATGCAATTATGATTTTGAGGATACAGATTAACTCAGACATATTTAAAGAAATGATACCAAGTGAAATACATGAAGCACTTAAGAAAACACTAATTATTACAAAGGGCATGAGGAAACAAGATAATAACAAGGTGCTGTACATCACATGAGAAGCCTGATCAACTTCGAATATGGGATTGTACATCAAGTACTGACGTCAGATATATGAAAAAATTTAAATTAATGTCGACAAAAATATGAAGAATTGTAAAATTATTATAAAAAATAATAACGTGCACGTAGGATGTAGCGATAAAGCAGCGAAATTAGATTCGATACTGCAGCAGATAGCATCCAGAATGAAGAAGGAAAATATTGAATACCTAGCGCTAAAGAATAATTATGAAATATTTAAAATATATGAAAAAGAAGAATTTAAAAAGACGTACCCAAAATAAATGATAAATAACAAGAGTCCCCAACTGAAAATATTGATATATGACGCCCCAAAACAAATATATGATGAGTTAATAAAATATAAATTGATTTATGAATTTCATAGTAAAGAACATGTAGGTATTCGTAAAACAATTATAAAACTTAAACAAGGATATATATGGAAAAATATGAGTAAAATGGTAAAGAAATTTATAACAAATTGTGATTTATGCGCAAGAAATAAAATAACAAAACATACTTTAGAAAAACAGACGATTACAGATACACCAAGCACATGCTTTGAAACAATATCTATAGACACAGTAGGCCCTCTTAAGGCATCAAACGTTTACAGATACATTTTAACAATGGAATGTGACTTAACAAAATATATAATAGCACATCCAATACAGACTAAAGACGCTCTAACCATAGCCAAAACAATTGTAGAACAATTAATCTTAAAATTCGGACATTTCCAAATTTTAAAATCAGACAAAGATACAGAATTTACTAATGAACTACTAAAAAGCAAACATTTTTGGAAAACTAGCCCAATTACCGACTGACTCATTTATAAACACAACAAACACTAGGAATATTGACGACTACGTTAACGAACAGAAGGTCAGATTACGAACTTCACTTGAGATAGAAAACAGAAAATTGTGAATGAAAAGAAAACAAGAAATACAGAAAAAGTAAATAAGTATTTAAAAGCACTTAACTTGCAAAAAGGAGACCTAGTTTTATTAAAACTAGAAAACAGAAAACATTTAATAATTTATAAAATTATTGAAAGAAAAGATGTATATCCAATCATAGATATAAATGGTATACATAAAGATGTACACAATAATCTATTAAAACCTTATATCGCAAATAAGATGTGAAAATAAGAAAAGAATAATTTTAAGAGTATACAAATACTCATAGTAATTAAAATTTTTATAAAAAATTATAACATATTAAAAGTCTAAATCAGTCTTCATTACATGCACTTAGTCATTACTTAAACTCACTATTATACAAATATTAATATAATTACTTGATACTAATAACATGTTAAATTTATTCACTAATTAAGAAATTCAAACATAGAATAGCAAATTAAATTGTAAAATTTTCAAACATATAATTTTAAAAAAATCTCGAACTTCACATTGACAATCACTGGGTTGTAAAACCCTTTAGCACCTACGGTTGCACCGATTTTTTGAAACGGCAAATAGCGAGGTTCTCGTCTACTAATCTATGGTATCCACCGACCGCACTCCGCTCCTGTATACAACACCACTTGACACATTCAATAAATACACAGCATGCACTTTGCATGCGCTGACTTACTTACTCGTTGATGAGTGCGACTCAGCGTACCACATTGTAAAACGAACATTCATCATTCGTTTCCGAGCATCCGGCATTCTATAGGACGATTGAAATTTATTATATATTAGCTGAACCGACGAACTTTGCCTCGCCCTAAATTAGTGTTGGGCAAAAGCGTCAGTTTTTGTCTTTCCTGAATGTAGAACTGGTTCTGATTCTCTAAAAGTTACTTGCTCTCAAGTTTCCGCATTAGTGGGACAAATAAACAGACTTGAAATTTTTATATTTGTATATTTATAATTTTTATATTTGTAGAACTTTTCCCGGAGCTTTTCAAGGTAATTTAAATTTCTATCACAAAGAATCGTGTTATATCACAAAATTGTTTTTTTTCCGAGCTATTGATATATTTAAAAGTTTTTTATATACTTATATAGTTTTCAGGAACAATTCATTGTAGCTTAAATAGTTTCCGAGTAACTCTTGAAGGAGCTGAGACATATCCAACAAATCAAAAATCATAAAAATCCGTCCAGCCGTTCTCGAGTTATACATGGTGTAACTAACACGACTTTCTTTTATGTATATAGATTAAGGCCTTGTTCTGCACAAAAAAAAAATTAATTTTTCGTCGTCCATCTCGAAATGGTCACAATGTTCCCTTAAAAAGGAAAGTACGGTGTATTGTATCCACAGATGAGACACTCGAAAATATCCCTTATACACTAATGCATTTTTGCTGGAATTCCACTGATACAATGAAAGAAAACTTTGATTCGCCGAAAAAGAAATGTAGCCTCGCTGTAAAAATATGTAGCCTCGCTACATAAAATATTATTTTTTTTATTCGTGAAAAACATGTATAAAACATATTTCTAATAATAACATTTTACAAAGCATTTCCTAAATTGCTTCGTTAAATTTCTTATAAATGCAGTCGGTAATCGAACTTTTTTTTTTATAAAAACACAATTATGCGCCTAAATGCGAAAATATAGAATGATGTTAGCGGAATATTATAAATGAAACTGATAACAATAGTTGGGGCTCTAAAACGCTTAAGCACCTACAGTTGCACTGTTAAGAAATCGTACACATTGATAGATAAAGAAACAAGAACAATGTGGTACTTCTCACGTATTGTAGACGTGAGTTCAACTTACCAAACAGTCAAATGTCAAACTGATTTTTTGAAACAGCGAATAGCGAGTATCTCATCTCCTAATCTATGGTATCCATTGACTGCACTCCGCTACTGTATACAACAGCACTCGAAACATTCAATAAATGCAGAGCATGCACTTTGCATGCGCTGACCTACTTGCGACTCAGCGTCACACATTGTAACACGAACCTTGAATCGCGTCGATGATTGGGTATCGGTTCAATGATTTTTATAAACAAATAGAAATTTTGAGTGAAAATAAAAATGTGAAGCATAGAGAAATAACTATGCATAAAATTAAGTATAAGAAAGAATAGTTTAGCCATATATATTAATATTGGTCGTATATTTACACTCTAAGAGAAATGGGATCACTTAGGGTATAAAAACCCGAGCGATCCAAATAAAGAATTAATCTAGCCAGAAATCATTCAAGGCTTTTCATTTAATTCTACGCCAGCCACATAGCAAGGCGTCTTTAGTCACAGGAAGTGCCAACTTAATTGCAGGCACTCCTTCTCGTCCAACGGCGTTTACGCCAGTACAAACATTAAGGCGACCCCTTTTCCACTTGGGAACTATCTTTCTTTAAAGATTTACTCACGTAACTTAACACCATGAGGGATCTAATGCAGACGATGTCGCAAATGACGCCGATCTCACGCAACAACTCGGACTCAAAATGTTACAACTGTGGAAAAATTTGACATTTTGCACGAAACTGAAATACATCAATCAGTGACCAATTGAACCACTGTCTCTGTCTTGCAAATGTGTCGTAGCAGCAACAACTTAACAGTAAGTGGAACTGTAAACAGGCGGTCGCTAGGATTGACGCTGGACACATGCCCAACGCATTCCATTATTCGAGCAGATTTAGTACGAGATGATATCGAGCCGGTGTAAACTGCGAACTGCTACAGGGGAGGAAGCTGTGATTTTCAGTAAACTGGTTTGTAGGGTTCAGATTGGAATGTAGCAAGTGACTCATACCTTCCTGATGGCTTTGATTATGGATGAGGTAATAATCAGTGTTGATTTTATGATAAGACAAGGTCTTACTTTAGACCTAAAGAAAAAGTTTCTGACATGCCGAAATATGGAGATACCGATAAGCGAACGGCCTCAAATCACGAAGGTGAGTGTTAGTCATCGCCAGCAGCTTCCACCAAAACAAAAAGCGGTTCTATGGGCTTGTGTAGAGGGAGATAGTGGAGAGGGGCAGCTGGGTGTAGTAGAGGCATCAGATGACATGGCAAATATTCTGACTGGACGAATTTTAGTGCAAACACAACGGAGTAACCGAATTCCTGTTCGCGTAATGAACGAGTTTAGGTCACCGATAGTTTTCGAGAAAGGAGCGCTAATACGGCAGTTTTAATCAGTAGAAGTCATAATAAATTGTGACGATCGCACCCAGGTGTGCAAAAACATTGTTTTGCAAGAGGCAACAAAATCTGCTGCTACTATGGGTCACTGGTTGAATGAGGTAAGTGAACCAGAAAAGTCTAAACCATAGATGCACCATTTCGTACTTGCGTACTATTTTGAGTACATTTTTTAATAGCCTAGTACGGATTTTTAACCCAGGGTACATAATAGTTTCATGACACTTGGCAACCCTTTACTCTATTTACAAAAAAAGAACCAAAACAAACGCCATTATTTTGGAGTACGAAGTACATTCTTGGTTTCGTACTTTCTCGCGTTATTCTTCCATAAGAAACCTATGTAAAAAAAACGGCCCAGAGTACGTTGTACTTTTCGTACCCGCTTCATTTTCGCACTCGTAACAAAACAGCGAAAAATTGACCACTTAGGATTTTTTATGTTTTGAAATGGAGAAAACCTAATTGGAAAATGTAAAATTAAAGCGCAGAGCTAAATGCGACAAAAACCAAAAGCAGGAACAAGTTGAACGTGGGAACTGTTTCGAATCTGTTAACATTTAAAAATTATCTGAGGTCATTGAAGGGATCATGTTTCGATTGGATTTGAACACGTGAAACACTGAAAGGTATTGTATTACTATTTTATACCGGGGACCTTTTTTTTGTGCTCATCATCAACCATGTCAACTATAGAAGTACTTTTTTGGAACGCAGTACGTTTTGTGCCCGTCTGCAGTACAATTGCAACTAGATTGCTCACCGGTCGTGCTAGTTAAAAAGAGATGGAAGCACTTTAGTGTATCTTGATGACACCATGGTCATGCGAAAGAATTTTGATGACCACCTTAAAAAGTTGGAGGAAGTGTTTCAACGTATTAATTCGGGTGGATTACGATTGAATCCGAAAAAATTGAACCTGTTTAAAACCGAAGTGACGTATTTGGGCCACAAAATCAGTACTAAAGGAATTCACACATTTGAAAGCAAGCGGTAAGAGATTGCCCTCGTCCAACTAATGCTCATGAAGTGCGAAGTTTCTTTGGGCTCTGTACTTATTATCGACGCTTTGTACCTTTATTTGCCTGTTGAAGACAAAAGCCAATAAAACCATTTCGAAGTATGTTCGTTAAATAATTTTGCAAAACAATTGATTAATTAACTTACTCGTATTACAGTAGCTTCAACTTCACTCAGATGCAGAAGAAGAGGGAAGAAATTTGCGAATAATTGTTGTGTTTCTGCCGGAGTTTTTAAGAAAGAACTGAAAAGATTCGTTGCAAAGTATTTTTTTAGATCGAATTAACTCATCTTTCTATTGGTTTCACTTCTTACAAGACAAACAAAAATTTTACAAACAAGTAATTATCTCTGCCTGAAGCGTATGCGGTATAGGTGAGGTTTAGCGGTCTGGCTTCGCCTATACAAACACGGCCCGACACTATTCCACCCCAGTATACCATATCATGGTAGTGGCTTTTTGTTCCGGTGTCGTGGGCGTTTTTGCAGGCGTGTCAAGGTCGAATATTGGACTTTGGCGATAACTTTTAAAGTATGAGGTGTATCGAAGTGAACGCGGTGTCGGTTGAAAGGTATTTCTGGGAGACATTTTTTTAATTTTTTTACGTTTTTTTGATTTTTTTAATAATTTCGGAGATCATTCAGTTTAAGCGCAAGTCACTTCAAAACTTAGTTTTCTTTGCTCTCTTCTGTTCTTCTGTTGTTGGTGCTATTTCTATGCGTAACTGTTATTTCAGTGTGTTGTTATTTTGTTGTGTTGTTATTCCGGCTGTGGTGCTATTGTTGTTGCTATTACAAATTAAAAATTTTTAACTTCATAAATCCTATATGGCGACCAATTCCAGGAATTTGCAGAAGGATTCCAAGAACTAACGGTACAAATAACGGTAAATTTGACCAAAAAATACGCACAGCCGAGACCCGAGACCTGCAATATGTAACAAATGCAAGACTTGAAAAAGGTTCCTTATGAATTTACACAACCATTAGTTGCTTTTAATCACAGATTATTATATGAGACACTCGCTATTCGCCGCTTCAAAAAATCGGTTTGACATTTGACTGTTTGGTATGTTGCACTCACGTATACAATACGTGAGAAGTACCACATTGTTGTTCTTGTTTCTTAATCAATCAATGTGTACGATTTCTTAATAGAAGCAACCGTAGGTGCTAAAGGGTTCTAGAACTTCAACTAGGCCAATAACGTCATATTTCCAACTATTTTGTAACAATTTGTATTCAGTTTTATTTTTACTGTTCTGCTAACAATAATAATAATATTTATTAACATCAAAACTATCTTTTATACATGTTTTTCACGAATAAAAAACATATTATTTATTGACGTTTCGATAAACAAACCCCTTAAAATAAATTTTCCATCAGTGCTTGCTACAAAATTTTTTGCGGCGACGCTACATCATTTTACCGCGAGGCTACACTATTTGACGGCGAGGCTACACTTTTTTGCAGCGAATCAAAGTTTTCTTTCATTGTATCAGTGGAATTCCAGCAAAAATGCATTAGTGTATAAAGGAAATTTTCGAGTGCATCATCTACTAATCTATGGTCAAAGATTATAGAATACAAAGATGGGCCACTCAGAAAAAAAAAACGGCACCAAATTTTGCAGTCACAATAAGAGCTTTGAGGAGATTTTAGAAGCTTTTCGCTCACAGCTGCAGCTCTGAGAGTAAAATATAGTAAAATTCTGCTGATCTGATGTGCTCTCAAAATCGTACAATGAGAGAAAGCGAACGAGGAAAGAACAGAAGTTAAGAAAAGAGAGCCATTGTGTATAAATTTTTTATTATATGATTTTTGTGTATGCCATGACTTGTTTCTCATTTGTGTATTTGATATATAGTAAATAGAATATGTCAATTATATTATGTTACAAACTTATTTACAGTCCAATATTACATCTACAAAATAAAGAAATAAAAATATAATAGGTGTCTCCTAATTTATTATAACTATTTGTAATTAATATTATTACATCTATTAATTATTGCTCAATATCTGAAGTTTTTCGCTTTTAGATTTTTTAAATGTTGATGTTATCCATGATGAATGCTTCCGTAATAGGATTGCTATAAGTTTATTTAAAATAAATACTCTATGTGAATAGCACGGATTTTTAATATAAAACCAGTATTTAAGATCACTTTCATTTGAGAAGGTAATGCATTTCTCCATAATGGATTTTCTGATATCTTTCAGTTGACGGCTGCTTTTAAATATTGTTTAAAATATTTTTATGTGTAACTTGGAAACTTTAAACTAGTAAAGGTGTTGTCTACAGCCGGGCTGTAGCCGAAATACCCTACACCTTAAAGCTGCATATATACTCGTATATATATTTAGAAGTGGTGCGAAATATATACTCGTATATATATACAATATATAAATTATATATCTAATAATAAATATACAATATATATATAATAATAATAATAAAAACATTAATTTTTTTTAAAAGTGGGCGGATCACGCCCATAATTGGCATATTAACTGGAAGCATTAGTCTAAACCTATATATAAAATTTTCTTGTCTTCTCTCAAAAAGTGATGCTGATATGGCCTTTTTTAATAGGCAAAACAGAGGTACCTGCACTCTCGATATAAAAAGTAGGTGTGGTCCTTGGGCGATTTTGCCCATTTTCAATACGAAACACCCCAACATAGCAACGAATATTTTTGCTAAATTTCATTTTGAAATCTTAATCCGTTCTCCTGTGATCGTGATTTCAACGGACAGACAGACAGACAGACAGACGGACAGACATCGTTATTTCAATTCCGGTGGTGATGCTGATCAAGAATATATATACTTTTCCATACCTATCTTGTCTAGTTCTATGCGTTACACACTCCGGTAGAAAGTGAATATACCCTCAACCTTAAGGTGTAGGGTATAAAAATATGTCTGAAAGTACACACAAGCTACCAAAATCAGTCTGTGTGCGGTAATTTTTTTTATAAATAAATATTTCGCATGGAAATTCTATTATCTCGTTTTGTTTAATACATTCTTCTATGCACCGAATGCAACTAATACGGCGAGCCAAATAGCCAATAAAGTATCTGCTGGATGTGACCTCTATTGGCATATATTCAGAGCCGAAACGATCTAAATTGTCGTTGAAGTAAGCTGCACTTTCCGCGATTACATCTTCACAACACACCGTGTTTTCAGCTACTTCAATTGTGTCCATCGTTTTTTCTAAAACTGACTCAAAATCTACCTCCAACATAACATCGTTATCCTCAATGCAATTAGCATTAGAGGATAATTGAAGATTTTTCATCCCTAAGAATTTTGCAATAATAATATTAAATTGATGAACAGAAAGATTTCTATTATGACCACCTTTAGCGCGTACGTATGAAAACATGTTTTCAAGAGGGTCATGGTTAAATCTACTGGTTAGTAAGACGACATTTTGATCATTTCGATTAGATATTTCATCGCATAATGATTATTAATCCATTTAAACAATGATTTTGTGGCCTTTATATGTTAAGTTTCTAAAATATAGAGCAAGTTCTTTTAGTTTTGTATATACCTTATTATTTTTTTTTTCAATCCCCTTTTGAAAGGGTTTTTATCACTTAAAAATGTGCTGTTGAGACAATCAAAATAAGGGTAAATTTTTCTTATAAATTTCGATGTTGAATCCACAATTTCACTGGAATTTCTCGTAACCCATCTTTTACCGATACCAGAATCTGTTGGCCGATATTGCAAATTTTCAAAATGCAGACGTCTAGATACTAAAATAGAAGTTCTGCATACTCAGAAAAATTTTAAAAAATTTTTTGTGTCGTGGAGACTATGTTGCTTTAAAGCAACGGTGGTAAATTATTACGATTATTACGAATCAAGTAGTAAGACGTGAAGAAATTGTCGAAAAATAAGCAGTGGCGTTCAGGTCGCTCTACACACTCCAAAACCTGCAGTACCGTTTGTGTCCCAAGTCCTATTTGTTTATCATGACTCGCGTGTAAGGTATAACCTTGAGGAGATATCCTTCTAACGTGCACAAGCACCAGTTTTTGAAACCAAACCGTACTGGCTTATTTCGTATATACATTTTTGCTGAGTGCCTACCAAAGTATGGCACCATTTGTTCATCTATGGACAAGTTAACCGCGAACACGCCGAACTGTAAATATTTGCGATTTAGGATTTCAAAAATTGGTTGTAATTTGTACAATTTGTCGTTAGGACCTAGGTTGTTGTTGTCATTGAAGTGTAAGTATTTTTGATCTACAGAAACATATTGCGACTCATAGCTTGCTTTACAATTTTAACGCCGAAGTCTGCTTGAGTAGACCAATATAGTTGGGTTTGTGGCAATATGTGGTATCCCGAAAGAATTAACGGCCACATTCCGGATACTCACTCGCTGTGAGCGCCCGAGACGCCAGCGTAGCCGAAACTGAGACAGACTTTGTATTCTGTAATCCAAGCTTCTGCCAGCGTCAATCAGCGTCTTGCTTTTTTTACCTGATGTTATGCTTTGCAGACTGTCGTAGTTTGCAGATCGAATAGTGTTACCGTGCCCGGGAAACCGTTTTGTAGTTTGGTGATATAGTTTGGAAGCACTTTCAAAAACACAAAAAAATGCAGTCACTTCGATTTCAACTACGTGAGAATCCTAGTGGACACATATATTATTGTATATAAAATATGAACATGAGTGTATGGCAACAATGTATGAAGCAAAAAACAACTATTTGTCTTATCATAATAATAACAAGAACCTGCATTTGACTTGTTCGTGTAACATAGAAAGAAGCACTCGATACCATTTCTATTTTTTTACATAAACGTGAGATATTTTTTGATAATTTAAAATTAAAAAAATAATTAATAATTTAATAAATCTACCTTTAATAATTAATAAATTATTATTTATTACTTCAATAATTAATAAATTAGTAATTACTAATTTAATAACTAATAAATTATTAACTATTAATTTAATAATTAATAATTAAATTTCTTTAGCAATTATAAATTTATTTATTAAAAACTTCGTTACAAAAATTTCTGTCAACCACAAAATTTTTGTTCAAGTCGGCAACTGTTTTGTTCCCGTCTCATTTCGAACCGACTCAGTTTTTACGGAATGCCTCTACTAAAGATTAACAACCGATAAGGTCTGCAAAGCAGGTAAAATACCAACAAAATTATACAGTAAACGCCAGCGAGCGACTGTGTCCCGTCTGGGTTTTTGGCAGCGCAAATTCTTTGAAAACCAACGACGCTGGCGTCAAATACGAAGAAAAACAACGAAAACCACAAAAGAGAATAAACAACTACGGAGCATCTGTGACGCGAGCGAGTATCGGGAATGTGGCTGTAATATTCCTATAAATCTTTTCAGATAACATTTCGTAAGAACATTTTTTCCATTACTCTGTGTGGCATATAAATTAGTTTGCTCCACAATATGATTCATTAACTCATCGTCAAAGAAGAGAAAAAAGAGTTCCAATGGGATCTTGCCAGCTAAAAGCACGATAAGAATTGAAACATGAACTTATAAATTATACGTAGTGGACTTACAAAGCGATTCAACAATGATCTTCTGCCTCTCGACGATTACTGTTGAATCATAATTTGGTTGCGTTTTATAAACAATTTTAGCAGTCTTTCTCCAGTTAGGATTGCCAAAATTTGCTAAGGTGCATATATACTTTTGGTGCAACTTCTTTCCTGAGAAGTTACTGGCGATGCTTCGCTGAAGCAAGCAAGTGTATTCTCGCACTCTATTTCTATTTCCCCTGCAATCTAATTTAGAGGATCAGGTTGTGGATCTGATTGCATAATAATCTCGTCATCATTAATGCCTTCGACATCACTTAATGTTTCAACTGGTGGCGGAATGTAAGTAACTGTCGTTGCTACCTCGTCATTGGAAAGTTCTTCTAGTATTTGCCGGATTTCTTCCATTTTTAGAAACGTTTTTCGAGCCATTATTTAATTATTTTAGTAATCACTTTCACGGTTACAATACGATTAGACACTAAAGAGTTACAAGCACGACACAAAAAACAGTATACACAGGCATAAATATAAGGCGGGGAAAATGTAAAAATGTACTACTCATATGCCAGCGTTGCTGTAAAGTAACACGAAAGTACTACATTCCATAAAATGTACCAAGTATAAAAAAATTGTTATTTGATGTATGATATTTTAACTTAGCAATATATTTTCTTAAACTTCACTTAAAAATTTATGAATTTTTTTCTTTAAATACTACAAAAACCCAATTTTTTTTAAGTCTAAAAAAGTTAGTTTTCTTAAAATGCCTCTTTTACCTGTCTGGATACCATATTGGAAAAAGTGTAAACAAGGCCTTCACTATATTTGAATACAACATACAAATGCAGCAATTGTTTAAAGAAAAATCTATCAGTTTTTTTTAAAAAAATTGTCAATTTAGTGTTGCTTTAAAGCAACACTGGTAAAAGATGGGTTAAATTGTTTGGTGATATTTGCAGATTCTATTGCAGCTGCAACAGTTTTGCTTAATGTTTGGACTGCGAGATTATCTCTCATTCTTTGAAAATTGCAAGGGGCAACATGTGACACGGTAAGCTTTCTCATTTTTGTAACATTGCCATTTTCTAAATCGAATAGTTAGTGTGACAAAATTAGCTTTCAACATAGCGTTCCGAATAGATTTTACCAAATGAGGCACATCATATAACAAATAAATTTTAGCTTCTCTATAAATAAAGAAATGGTTTCTAAGCACCTAGTCGTGCATAGCAGTTACGATTATTAGGTCCTTGATCGCATGTTACCGCTCCTAATGTTAAGCCAATAAGATCCACATTTTTCGCCAAAAGTCAGGCATGGCATTTTCAGAAACAAAATAATTTAAAACAAATTTCCAATTTGCAAATAGGCCGCGCACCATGAATACGCAAATTTGACTACCTATTTGATGCGTTCTCTTGTATCCTAGGCTTACAAGGCCATTTATTACATCAGCGGATATATTGTAGGTTAGATTCTTCTTTATTGATATCTCATCAAATATAAGAACGCATTCTTTTTCGCTAGATTTCATATTTCTGACAGCATTCTTTATATAAACATACATTGTCGCCTGGTTGAAGACTTTTAATTTCAGCCCACCTCCGTAGAGATGAGGGACTGCGAAGATTTAATTCAACGTGTTACGCAAAAAAAATAAACTGATGTAGACTTGAAAAAATACTTTGCACAAAAGATCTTTCTTCAATATTCCAAACGTTTTTTCTTTTTAAGCCACCTTTTAAAAGCATTTTACTTAATATTTTATTATTTTTCGTTACATTCATTTTGTCAATTTCCATTGATACAGAAATTTTTGGTTTCGAATTTGTAGCACCAATTTTTCTTTACAACCTTTTTCGGAGTTTAATGTTTTCACGTTTTAAGTTTAGTATTCTTTTATTTTTCTTTTCTATATTCTTTTTCAAAATATAATAATTCCTTCGGTATACGTTACTGCTTTTAATATTTTTGAAGCAGTTTTTCAAAAACCATCTGGAGATTCAGATCTTCTTCTTTTACTTGGAGGCGATTTAAGATTTTCTAAATCAATATCATTTTATTGCATTCTTTATTGCATTCTATGTCTAACGGCATTTTCCCGCCCTGCCCTCTTCTCATTCTTCTAATCCTGTTTCGTTTTTTGTGTTTTGTTTAGGTGTTTGTGAAACAATAAATTTATGCACCTACATATTTTGGCTTTGCACGCTTTGGCTAAATGATATTTCGACGACATATTTTATTCACTACACCTGTCGAATGTTAAAATTTATTCAATTATTTGTGATTACTAATTTACATAATTGCCAAAAATCTGAAAATTTTAAATGCTGAAATCTTATACAGCAAACTCTTATCAGATTATAAAGAAAAATATATAATCAATCGAACGAAATTAGACACTGAAGATGGCACATCGCCGAAACCGGCTTGTCTCACAACCAAATTTGACAAGGGATGACGGAAATTCGTTCCAATATCTTTCAATATAATCAATCACATATATAATAATTAATGGCATCATTTTCTACCACCGAACGTTTACGGTTGTTTCTATCACGGTGGTTCTTAAAACACAATTTTGTATCTTCCAGTCTACCGTACGTTCAGCGACCTTGCTTTCGTTCAACTTTTCCAGCACTTCCCGACCAAACGTTTGGCTGCCAGTACTGTCTGTATACATACTATAGATTTGTCTTTTCATGTATACTCGCTTAACTCTTTCCTTCTCAATTTGCAGCAAGCAAAACCGTACCCTACATATGCAAACGTTTGCTTTTTTGTGTACGTTTGATAGCACAAACGAACCCGGGGTTCGTTCGGTTGATAACGATACAAAATGCTACATTTGACCTGGAACGCACAAATAGTATGGAAAGTGTTGTTGTGAATTTGGAAGAACAAACGATCTACGTTTCTCAATGTAAACAATGGCTCGCCGTTCGTTGAGTACACATTTTGAACAGCTGTGTTATGAAAAGTACAAAGCAACACAAGGAGAACCGAAACGTTCGTTGGTAGAAAATGATGCCATAAATGACGTACATATATTCAATATATTTAGTCATGTAGCGTACGTATCGGCCCAATATACCGACTCAACGTCTACTGTAGTGTATCCAATGACCGCACTCCGCTCCTGTACACAACAACATACTGTAACATTCAATAAATGCAGAGCATGCACTTTGCATGCACTGACCTACTAACTCGCTGATGACCGCGACTCAGCGTCACACGTTGTAACACGAACCTTGAAACGCCCAATTTCGAATCGCGTCAATGATTGGGTATCGGTTCAATAAATTTTATAAACAAATAGAAATTTTGAGTGCGAATAAGAATGTGAAGCATAAAGAAATAACTATGCATAGAATTAAGTATAAGAAAGAATAGTTTAGCCATATATATTAATATTGCTTGTATATTTACACTCTTAGAGAAATGGAATCACTTAGGGTATAAAAACCCGAGCGATCCAAAATAAAGTTAAGAATTAATCTAGCCAGAAACTATTCAAGGCTTTTCATTTTAATTCTACGCCAGCAACTCAGCAAGGCGTCTTAGGTCACAGGACGTGCCAACTTAATTGCAGGCACTCCTTCTCGTCCAGCGGCGTTTACGCCAGGACACAAATTAGGGCGACCCGTTCCACTTGGGAAGTATCTTCCTTTAAAGAGTTACTCACGTAACATAACATGGCGATCCTGCATACCGCACCTGAGATCCTGCAACTTTAAATCACCAGAGACCCTGCAACTTTAAGTCTTTCCTGAAGTCCTCTAATAATATCCTGCGTTTTGAATCACTGTTCCTGCCAAATTTATATTCTGCTTTTGCTCGACGGTTCTGTAAGACGGCATCAATGTCAGATGAATATATACCTGAAGGAATCAAAAACCCTGAAGCACCAGTTTATATTCCTACCAACACTGCAGAGCAAGGACCAAGAAGAATTAGCCTTAGTGAATACAGATCACGATTACAGGATAAAAAAGACGCAGAAAGGTGCAAAATTCCAACAACAAAAAATATAAAAAAACAAAGAGGAGGAAAATTAGTAAAAGATAGAAAATTACTACGACACCTAAAGAACATTGTAACTGATGAAACCAATCCACCCCAATGGGATACAGCTAACGAGATCTGGCGACAGATAGATACAATAGAACAGCGGCTGAAAAATCGCGGAATCAATGGGAAGTCTACTAGCAACGTCAGGAGCAGCAATTAGTTCGTCAAAAATGGGAAACGTTTTACAAAAAGAAGAACAAATAAACGTAAGCTACAACAACAACAATTCGTTGTCAACAACTTACAACTTCCAACAAGTAACCGGAATAACAATTATAGCCCTAATAGTTGCACTATATGTATTAAACAAAATACATTCATATTTTAAAACTTATGTAAATAAACGTATTCAATTAAGAACTATTTCGGATGTTTAAAAATAAATAAAAATATACATTTAAATAAAAATAAACATGCAGTAACATATATATGCTAACCTATGATTAATGGAAGACTTAGATAAGATAATAGAAACGGTACAAAAAATAATATCAAACGCTAAAAAAACAAGTAGTAGACCATACAAGCCGGAAACAATTAAATCAAAACTAAAAGAATTAGAAGAATATAAAGCACAGGTACGATTTTGCATAGGCATAGTAGATGTAAACGATAGTACGATTGCTAAAAGAATCGAAGAATTTGAAAAAGAATATTGTATAGCAAGACAACTTTTAATGTCGCAATCGACAACAGACTCAGATTCAGACTCTGCACATTCACAGATTGAGATTACAATTGACAAAAAAACCAATACACAAGATACAAATATGGCAAACTTTAACATAGAAACCTCGATGAAAACCATCCCTATCTTTGGTGGAAATTATAAAGAATTAGATTCATTTTTAAAAGTTGTAGAAATAATAAACAAAACTTTGTCAACAACTGCAAAGCAAGACTTAATAGAATTCGTTTATCACATTAAATTGAGCCAAAATGTAAGAACAGCTTTAAATTCGGTACAAACACCTACAACATTAGACGAATTAAAAACCTCTTTACGACTTCGTTACAAAACGAACAAATCGGTTCCACAGTTGCATACAGATTTATCAAACATGATACAGAGAGGCAACATAACAAACTACAAAGACAAAATTCTAGCAACAATAGCCGAACTAAACAATTTACAGATAAAAGAACTAGGAAATGACGCAACAGAATTACAAAAAACAACAATAACTAAAATCAACGATACGTACGCTTTGACAATTTTTAAGAACGGCATTGATGAAAATTATAAACAAACAATTTTCGCATCGCAACCGAAGACATTTTCTGATGCAGTAAGCCTTGCATTAGAACTAGAACAAACAAACAGTCGAAGTAAATTACAAATAAATTATGTACGCAATAGGAACTCAAATTTCAAACCACAAACACACAATCAAAGAAACAACAATAATAACAACAATCAGAAATACAACAGTAACAACAATCAACGGTATTATAATAACAAAAGATATGGCAACAATAACCATCAAAAAAACCGAAACTGGATAAATAACCCACAAAATGTAACACATTACAGCAACAATAATTTTAACAACAACAGAAATTTTAGTCGCAACAATAATAATAACTCGAACCATAACAGAAACGCTTCGTATCAAAACCAAAACAATTACAGAAATCAAAGTAGTAGAAACATAAACATCGTACAAGAATCGGGAAACGAAATAGGCTCGGAATGCACGAACATTCCAGACAGCCGCAATTAAAGATATACAAAGTATCGGATAATAATACAAATTACATAACACTTAAGTTTAAAAGAGAGAATCTGAAATTTCTGATTGACACAGGCGCTGACATTTCACTATGTAAAATAAGTTCAAAACTAAATGACCAAGAATATTACACTGACGAAAAATGTGCATTAACTGGTATAACGACAGAAAAAACTTACTCTTTAGGATCGATATCTTTATCATTAAACATAGGAGAAGACACACTGACTCACAATTTCCATCTGGTAAACAAAGAATTTCCAATAGAAACAGACGGAATATTAGGAAGAGACTTTTTACAAAAATTTTTATGCAAAGTTGACTATGAGACATTTACGCTTTCAGTATACGCAAATGAACATACAATAACCATTCCAATGCAAACAAAAATTCTCCACATTAAAATACCTCCAAGAACAGAAATGATTTTGCCACTTGAATTAAATTTCACAGAAGAAAAACTCATTTTAAACAAAGAGATTGAACCAGGGATTTTTCTAAGCAATTCTTTAGCACCCAAAAATGGTAATACGCACATAAAAATTCTAAACACAAACAACGACGAAGCAACTATACGAAACTTAAACATAGAAACCGAACCTCTTAAAAATTACGACGTGCTATACAACAACAAAACAAATGACAAAATCCGTTTTAAACAAATCCTTCAAAAACTACAAATTGACTGCCCAGACGATGAAGCAAAACAAGAACTAATACATATTTTACAAAAATACCAAAATGTTTTTCACTTAGAAAACGATCCATTGACAGTAAATAATTTTTACACTCAAGAAATATCCCTTGCAGACAAAACACCAGTTTACATTAAAAATTATAGATTACCACACACGCACACAGACATAATAAACGATCAAGTAAATAAGATGCTACAAGACGATATAATAGAACAATCAACAAGCCCATATAACGCTCCACTATTGCTAGTTCCGAAGAAAAATACTGATGACAAAAAGAAATGGAGAGTAGTAGTCGATTTCCGCAAATTAAATGATAAAATAGTTAACGATAAATTTCCATTGACACGACTAGAAGACATTCTTGATAGGTTAGGAAGAGCAAAATGGTTTTCAACTCTTGATATGACGAGTTCTTTTCATCAAATAGGTTTACAAAAAAATTCACGACCACTAACCGCTTTCTCTACAACAAACGGTCATTTTCAATTCAAAAGATTACCTTTTGGATTAAAAATATCTTCGAACAGTTTTCAGCGAATGCTTACTATAGCACTATCAGGACTAGAATCCGAGGCATTTCTATACGTAGACGATATAATTGTTTACGGATGTAGTCTTAATCATCATAATGAAAACTTAATTCGTGTATTAGAAAGGTTAGATAAATACAATTTAAAATTAAACGCAGAAAAATGTTGTTTTTTAAGACCAGAAGTCATATACCTAGGTCATTTAATAACAAGAAATGGAGTGAAAACAGATCCAGCGAAATTCCAGACAATTAAAGAATACCCTATTCCTAAGAACTCAGATGAAGTTAGAAGATTTATAGCATTTTGCAATTACTATAGACGATTTATACAGAACTTTGCAGACATAGCTAAGGACTTAAACCAACTATTAAAAAAGAACATTAAATTTGAATGGACTGACAGTTGCCAAAAATCGTTTCAAGAACTAAAGAATAAACTAGTAGAACCACCAATTTTACAATATCCAGACTTTGAAAAACCGTTCATTTTAACAACAGACGCTTCAAACTACGCATTGGGCGCAGTTTTATCACAAGGTGAGATAGGCAATGACTTACCTATTTCTTATGCCAGTAAAGCATTACAGAAACACGACTTAAACAAACCAGTAATAGAAAAAGAACTTTTAGCGATCCACTGGAGTATAAACTTTTTCAGACCTTACTTATTCGGACGAAAGTTTACAGTAGTAACAGACCACAGACCTTTAATATCACTCTTCACACACAAAAATCCGTCATCCAAAATGACGAGAATAAGACTAGATCTTTGTGACTATGACTTTGAAATTATATATAAAAAAGGAAAATTAAATACGAATGCAGACGCACTGTCAAGAATACAGATCAACTCAGATATGTTAAAGGAAATGATACCAAATGAAATCGATGAAACTATAAAGAAAACACTAATTGTTACAAGGGGCATGAGTAAAAATAATAATAAAGAGGGGCAGTGTACATCTCAATCGAAACCAAATATACTTCGTATATGGGATTGCACATCAGTATCTGACGTCAAAAATATGAGAAGATTAAAATTTAATGTCGACAAAAATATAAAAAATTGTAAGATAGCTATCGAAAATTATAATGTGCACGTAGGATGTAGCGATAATGCAGCGAAACTAGATTCGATACTGCAGAAGCTAGCATCAAGAATGAAGAAAGAAAATATAGATTATTTAGCGCTAGAAAACAATGATGAAATATTCAAAATATGTGAGAAAGAAGAATTTAAAAAGACGTACGCAAAGATAAAAATAAATAATAATGACCCCCAATTAAAAATACTAATTTATGCCGCCCCAAGAAAAATAAAAGACGAATTAATGAAATATAAAATAATCGATGAATTTCACAGTAAAGAACACTTAGGTATTCGGAAAACGATAATAAAACTTAAACAAAGATATATTTGGAAAAATATGAATAAAATGGTAAAGAAATTTATAGCAAATTGTGACTTATGCGCAAGAAATAAAATAACAAAGCACACTGTAGAACAACAGACAATTACGGACACACCAAACACAAGCTTTGAAACAATATCTATAGACACAGTAGGCCCTCTTAAGGTATCAAACGGTTACAGGTACATTGTAACAATGCAATGTGACCTAACAAAATATATAATAGCGTATCCAATACAGACAAAAGACGCTTTAACCGTAGCTAAAACAATCGTAGAACAGTTAATCTTAAAATTTGGACATTTCAAAATATTAAAATCAGATCAAGGGACAGAATTTACAAATGAGCTACTAAAAAACATATGTGATTTGTTAAAAATAAAACAAATATTTTCAACTCCTTATCATCACCAAACATTAGGTTCAGTTGAACGAAATCATAGAGTGTTAAATGAATTTTTATTAAATTTTGCTTATAATTATGAATGGGATATTTGGTTACCATATTACATGTTTGCATACAACACAACGCCACACATAACTACAAATTACTCACCACATGAACTCATATTTGGAAAACTAGCACAACTACCAACTGACGCATTCATAAACACAAAAAACACTACAAATATTGACGATTACGCTAACGAACTAAAGATCAGATTACAAACTTCACTTGACATAGCAAAACGGCAAATTATTAATGAAAAGAAAAAAAGACATACAAAAGAATTAAACAATTACTCACGACCACTTAACTTGCAAAAAGGAGACCTAGTTTTATTAAAAGCAGAAAATAAAAAAAAATATAATAGTCCATATAGAGGTCCGTATAAAATTATTGAGAACAAAGGTATAAATTCGGTAATTGAAATAAATGGCTCATATAAAGAAGTACACAATAATAATTTAAAACCATACATTGTAAACAAAATGTAAAAATGAAAACTAAATAGAACTAAAAACAAAATAAGAATCTAAAGAATACAAATACTTATAGTAAATATTATATAATACTTATTGTATTACTTAGATTATATATTATAAACATTTATAATTAATCGTACGTTAAAAATTTTAGCACATTAAATTGTAAAATATGAAAACCTAACTGTTTAAAAACAAAATTTTCCCGAACTTCACATGTATCACTGATAAAAATTATATTCTTCTAATATAATTTTTCTCTTAAGGGTGAGGGTGTAGTGTATCCAATGACCGCACTCCGCTCCTGTACACAACAACATACTGTAACATTCAATAAATGCAGAGCATGCACTTTGCATGCACTGACCTACTAACTCGCTGATGACCGCGACTCAGCGTCACACGTTGTAACACGAACCTTGAAACGCCCAATTTCGAATCGCGTCAATGATTGGGTATCGGTTCAATAAATTTTATAAACAAATAGAAATTTTGAGTGCGAATAAGAATGTGAAGCATAAAGAAATAACTATGCATAGAATTAAGTATAAGAAAGAATAGTTTAGCCATATATATTAATATTGCTTG
Organism: Thecophora atra; assembly: GCA_937620795.1. Lineage (NCBI taxonomy): Eukaryota > Metazoa > Arthropoda > Insecta > Diptera > Conopidae > Thecophora > Thecophora atra. The sequence goes on from OW569399.1 coordinate 36,378,525, forward strand.
TATATTTACACTCTTAGAGAAATGGAATCACTTAGGGTATAAAAACCCGAGCGATCCAAAATAAAGTTAAGAATTAATCTAGCCAGAAACTATTCAAGGCTTTTCATTTTAATTCTACGCCAGCAACTCAGCAAGGCGTCTTAGGTCACAGGACGTGCCAACTTAATTGCAGGCACTCCTTCTCGTCCAGCGGCGTTTACGCCAGGACACAAATTAGGGCGACCCGTTCCACTTGGGAAGTATCTTCCTTTAAAGAGTTACTCACGTAACATAACACTACCTTCGACAACGCAAGCCAGAAAAACAATTGAAAACCTTAAAAACTCTAGAAATGCAAAATTCTGCAGAAATTAAAATCTCTGATCGTCATAAACTGCACGCAATACACCTCTTCGTTTCCCTTCCCCACTTCTATGGTATTAAAGAGCAAATAAAACCGAACTGAGAGAATTCTAACGCGCTCTCTCGCAATGTGCACTCGTAAAAGCTCTACTGGGATTTACGCTAAATCCCATCCAAATTTTTGTGAGCACGCTTGATTCTTCTATATTATAAGAATCTATAATAAGAATCTATAATCTTTGCTATGGTTTACACTACCATACATGCAAAACAATATCATTGATCTAACATATACAAGTTAAGGTACTCTGTTAACCAGAGGTTCCCATAAGCGTTTGCTTACAATCGATAAGCAACATGACTGGGAACGAAACATATTCGCATCGTCTGGTAAACAAGTTAGTAATAAACAAATTCGTCATATTACAGACACTTCGAGTATTCATCGATGGGATTGAATACTCGAAATTCAAAAGAAGTTGAAAGTCCAGCTTTGAAATCCAAAAACAAGTTAAAGTCCAGCTATTGGACTTTGCATTAAGATACACAACAAAATCGTCGTATGTTAAGTATTTAAGGGTAGATTTAAGCGTATGAAACTTCATGTTAAGATTGTATGTTAAAGGAAGCAGTCGAGCTTCATCAAGCTTAAATAAAAATATATTTTTTTAACTCAAGTTAAAGAAATTTAATTGGCGCCCAACGTGGGGCACAGAAATTAAAAGTTCTGAAATAAAAAGCAGTAGTGTAAAAACGCGGTACTTTTTGAAAAGCAACTAAAACAATTGCTAATAACTAACATATAGTTAAATAAAGTAATCGGTCGTAAAGACACTTTTAAATCTGCAAAAGAACATTTTGTGCACCCAAAAGGAAAATAAAGCCAGCAAAGTGAATTAAAAAATCACCAATTAAAAAGTGATACACATTGCAAAGCAAAGAAACAAGTATCCAATCAAAGGAGAAAAGGAAGAGTGCGGAAAGTTATAAAGACGAAGCAACTGCTAGATGACCCATTAAACCAAACTGAAGAAAAGAAATACCGAGGACAATAAGAAGCAGGAAGCAGCACGCATTAAATAGTAACGTAAGAATAAACATAGTAACATAAGACATAAGTTTAAGAGTAAAGAAGTATACTTAAAGAATATTAAGTGGTCGTGATAGTTCTAAGAAATCTGTGCAGTATATATTATTAATCGTGGATAATTTAATAGAAAGTTTTTCAAGAATGGCTACAAGTGAACAAAACGTTGAGGATCTTATATCCCGTTTAGTAGTAACGAACATAAGTTCATTAAAATCAGAAATAGAATCTTAAAAAAATCAACTGTTCAAGGAGCGTTTTCCTTGGTCGTGGCAGTTGCAGCACGTGAACTACAACTCCTGTTTCTTTATTGTTCCGAAAACCGAAGGTTGCAGCACTTGGAACTACAACCCTTCTTGTTACGAAAACGAAAGATTGCAGCACTTGGAACTACAACCCTTCAAAATATTATATATGAACCGATAACCGAAAGTTGCAGCACTTGGAACTACAACTTTTATGCGATTGTTGCGACTAGTTAAAACACTGCTTTTGTCTGAAGTAACTTCTTTATTTTAATGACTTTATTTATATAGTACAATGTTTACCTTTACTTAGCAAATTGTATAACAGTTAGCTATACCTATACATACGCTTAACTCATATTTGTGTCATGTGCCGTTCGTCAATTCGCTCACGGCCGTGAGGTGAGGTCTCAGGTTACGGGCAGCCGTTCACCTAGCACTGCTCTTTTTTGGTGGTCAGCGAATTTGATAAACGGCCGTGACAGTGGGGTTTTCGTTGCAATTCTGTTGGTTGTTGACCCTTTCGTTTTTACTGTGGCTGCAGGCATGAACATCCTCCCCCCGTTGCGCGAAGTTACTTAGCGACAACTTCAAACGGTTGATTGAGACGTGGTGACGGTTTGGGCATTGGTGATCTAGATCGTATCCATTTCCACAGCAGCCTAATCACTACAGCTACTCCAATTCCAAGCGACAGGTACCCGACCGTAAATTGATGGCGGTCAGTTGTGGTTAGCTGCTTGATGTCCATGTTGTCCTGGGTTTCCAGTTTCTTCTGTAATTCGCTTAGTTCCTTGAGTTTGGACACAAAGTGACTTCTGGTTAACGATGTGTGGTTGAAAACGTCCAAGGTGTCGTTGCCTTGGAACTCGGCAAAGCTTGTGTAGGAGCTGGCTAAGCTGCTGTTGAATCGTTGGAAACTGTGAGCGGTTAGTTGTTTGCTCTTAACTATACAGTTCGGCTGAAGTTTTAGGCAACCGATGCCGCGCAAGGTGAACTGAAATGAATCTAAATTGCACACCGCGTTTACTCGTACTGGTGTTTTCGTTGCGAAAATCCATTCATTCGTCTTCATCAGTGCTTGCCATGACAGGTCAGCTTTGAATTCGTAATATTCACACTTCGCCTTGGTATCATTGTTGAAGAATCCTACCACGCATGTACACACACCCGAGCCCTGAGTGTACGTTGTCCGTACGTCATGACATAAGTACGTATTGGCGTCCAACATTGGACACTGCTGGATTGCTGTGGCACTTGTTGGGAAGTATACATCTCGATGAGGCGAAATCGCCAAATACTGCGTGGACAGCGTTGGGAATACTAGCGTGCTGTTGATGGTTCGTGGTATGGGAACTAAATTGAACAGCAAAAAGCTTCTATCATCGGTCAGTGGAATCTTTATGCTGAATATGAGGTGATTATCCGAGACGCCAGCCGATACCTTTAGTAGCTTGAATATTGTCACTACATTTTCGTTATCAACCGGCAACTGCAACGTGTTTGGCAGGTGATTCCTGATCTTCATTATTTCTTCTGTCAATTGGATGGGTGAAAGCAGCAATGGATGGATTTTTCCGTGATTAACATCGGTCAGAACAGACAGAATAGCTGTTTGGGTGTGCTTCAGCTCTGCTCTCATGATTAGTAGCTGGAAGGCTAGCGACGCGAACATTTGGAAACCTCCCTGCTTGCTAAAAGAGTCTTGTTGCTTGTTTAGCATGGCTTCGACTTCAGCTAGCTGCTTGTCTATCTCCTCAAATTTACTCGTTATTGCCGTTTGGTCCCTTTTCATTAAGTTCATCGTTGAGTCGACTAATGACGTTTGATTTTTGAGTAGAGTCAGCAAGTGTGCTTGATTGTCGTTTACCCGATCTATCGTTGCTGCCATCTGCTCAGCATAGTTCGAATCTAAAACTCCGAAAAGAGTACTGGCGATGTTGCCAATCAGATTTACTGCTCCTCTTCTTTTGCGTCTGGATGTCATGATCTTGTTATTTGACTTCACCTGGTCCAAGTCTTGTTGGAATTGATCCCGTAGCACGTTGCAATTTGTATAATTCTTCATTCCTTGGCAAAGTCTGCCCAATGCTGACGTCCCCTTTGTAAATGCATCTAAGCTTGATTGTAATAGCTTGAGATCAAAAAAGGCAATCAGGTTCCATTCGGCTGTTGTTATCTTCACTGTTCCCAGACCTTCAAAATGAACACCTGGTGTTGTGTCGTAATTTGTTATGGCGTATGGCACAGCCAATGCTTTTGGTAGTACGACAAGGATGCAAAGAAGTGTAGCCAATGTGCTGGCAAACCCGACTTTCCGTCTCTTTAGTTCCTTCCCACTCTGCTGTTCTATGCTGTCGACATTTGCCTCGACGGCTTCTTGTGGCAGCGCCATTGGCTCAACATTTGCTGGTAAGGGTGCTAGTCGGTGAATCGGTCTCTTCCATTCTCCTGTGGACGTTTTTACCTTCACTACTCGAACAAATCCATCATCTCCTTCGTACACCTTCGTGACGCGCCCTAACGGCCAGCTTAGTGGTGGCAAGTTATCCTCTTTGATGATGACCATAGAGTCAGGCTGGATGTTAGGTGATTGTGTTCTCCATTTAGACCTCTGCTGCAGCTGGTTTAGGTATTCTGTCGACCAACGCTTCCAGAATTCATATTTGAGGTGAGACACCAATTTCCACCTTGTAAGTAGACTTGTGCTGGCTGGCTTGGATGACGGTTCTACCATTGCGGTTAAGGGTTCTCCAATCAGGAAATTACCTGGAGTCAAAGCGGTCAAATCATTGGGATCTGTAGACATTTCAGTGAGCGGTCGTGAGTTTAAGATAGCCTCAATTTCTACGGCCACAGTTTCGAGCTCTTCGTATGTCAATGATGCCGTTGAGACACTTCTTGTGAGCAGATATTTTGCTGATTTCACTGCAGCCTCCCAGAGTCCTCCGAAATGTGGTGAGCGGGGTGGAATGAAGTTGAACTTTATATTTTTAGTAGCACAGGTTTTTGTTATCTCGTCCTTAGCTTCTGACGAGTATAGATGGTGCAATTCATTCTTGGCTCCGACGAAGTTTGTTGCATTGTCGCAAAATATGTTTTGACAATGTCCTCGCCGGCTGATGAATCGCTTCAGTGCACCAATGAAAGCAGCTGTTGTGAGGTCGGACACGAGCTCTAAATGAACCGCCCTTGTAACGAAACAGCAAAATATGGCGATGTACGCTTTATGTGGTCGCTTTCCTCGAATTTTGTAATGCACCTCAAACGGTCCACAGTAATCGACTCCACTGTTTATAAAGGGTCGGGCCGGGCTCGTTCTTTCTGGTGGTAGGTTCCCCATAACTTGGGTTAGGAGTTTGGGGTTGGCTCTGCTGCACTTCACGCAGTGTTGAACAACTGATCTGGCCATCAACTTTCCTTTAATGGGCCAAAATCTCTGCCGTAAAATGGCGAGTAACAATTGCGGACCGCAGTGCAAGTGAGTAACGTGCACTCGTTGTATTAACAGTTTCACTATTGGGTCATTGTATGGAAGAATCATCGGATGCTTAGCGTCGTAGCTTAGTGTTGCCGTCGTAAGGCGGCCGCCCACTCGAATAATGCCCTTGTCATCCAGGAAGGGATTCAGCGAGGCTAGTGAACTAGATCTGTTTATCTGTTCACCCTTCGATAGTGCCTTCATGTCTTCTAGAAACTCAGATTGCTGTACTGTTTTTACTATAAGCATCAATGACTCATTTAGTTCTTGGGGCGACAGTTGCAGTTCACTGAAACCTGAAACTCCTTTGAAGCGCTTCACGATGCGAATTATGTATCCAATAATTCGTTGGAGCGTCGTAAATGAGTTTCCATGTTCTACCTCATAAACTAGCGATGCTGCTTTGATGCTACTTGCTAGTGATGCTGGTGTCGTTGTCTTACGTTTTCGCTCCAGGTCATTTGCTATGGATAGGCTTGGTATAAATTTTGGCGGCCAATTTGCCTCTCCTCCATGCAAAAATACTGGACCATATAACCATAAATTGCAGCACATTAACTTCCTCGGCGACATTCCTCTGGATAATACGTCTGCTGGGTTATGTTGTGATGCAACATGACGCCATTGTTCCGGCAGTGTTAATTCTTGAATGGCGGCAATCCTGTTGGCTACGAATGTGTGGAACGATACCGATAACGAGTTTATCCACGATAACACAATGGTCGAATCTGTCCAGAGTGTTGTCTGAATGTCAGCATTATTCAAGTCTTTCTTTACTCTGATGGCTAGCTGCGCACCTAGCAGGGCCGCACACAATTCCAATCTGGGCAATGTTTGGCGTTTGAGTGGCGCTACCCGAGACTTGGCGCATAGCAGTCTCACTGCGATCTTCTGTTCGGCACCGACGAAGCGTATGTATATCGCGGCGCCAAAAGCCTTCTCCGATGCATCCACAAATACATGCATCTGCATTGATCTTCCGTTGTTCCAATCGAAGATGTGACGAGCTATTTTGAAGTTGCTTAGCTGCCGCAAGTCTTCTCTGAACGATGTCCACCTTGTATGATGGTCAATTGATAGGGATTCGTCCCATGACAATTTTAACTGCCACAGTTCCTGTATGAATATTTTTGCCATTACTACTATCGGTGCTAGAATTCCAAGAGGATCGAAAAGTCTGGCAAGGTCTGAGCTTACTGTTCTCTTTGTTATGCGCTTGTGATCAGACAAATTAATTTTGATGCAAAATTTATCCTCTTTTGGAGACCATGCTAGCCCCAGGGTGTTGATCATGCTCTCATCGCTTGACAGGTCAAGGTCCTTTTCCTGATTGTCGGCTGGGATACCTTGTAACAGTTGTGGATGATTTGCGCTCCATTTATGCAACGCAAATCCAGCTGATATTAAAACCTGCACTAGTTGACGTTGCGTCTCAACTGCAGTGCTAAGACTGTCTGATCCTCCCAAACCATCGTCCACATAGAAATTCTTATTAAGGAAATCAGCTCCTAGCGGATGTGTGCTGCTGTTTTCTGTCACAAGCTGCTTAAGACACCTGATTGCCAGATACGGCGCCGGCCTCGTTCCATACGTGACTGTGTTTAGTTCGTAGTATTCAAGTGGCTCACTTGGGTCCTTTCTCCAGATGATCACTTGGTATCTTCTGTCTGCAGGATGGACGAGAATTTGTCTATACATCTTCTTGATATCTGTCGTAAAGACAAACCGCGGGAACCGGAAACGTAGTAATGTTGTAAATAGATCGTCCTGAATAACGGGCCCTGTGTGTAGTATATCGTTGAGCGATGTTCCCAATGAGCCCTTCGAAGATGCATCAGGCTTGACCACGCAATGGTGAGGCACAAAGTAGTTGGGTGATAGAATGGATTCCTTGTCAACCCTTGTCATGTGTCCTAACGTTTCGTATTCCTCCATAAATGCGACATATTGTTCCTTCAACGCATCATCCTTGGACAAGCGTCGTTCCAACGATCTGAATCTGTTGAATGCTATGTCACTTGAGTCACCTAACCTTTCTGGACTGTCAGCAAATGGAAGTCTCACCATAAAGTTGCCCTTCGACAGTCTAGACATGTTCTGAATGAATTGCATTTCGCATTGATGTTCTGCATTGGAACGCGGTTGCTCTGCTACCACCACTTCGTCTAATTTCCACAATCGCTCAATACCGTGCTCCAGAGTGCTTTCCTCAGTGGTACATACTCCACATTGTAATGATTTAATGTGCTCACTGTTGCTGACTCTTCCTGATAATATCCACCCGAAAACTGTATTTTGTAGTGTGGGCTGGTTGTCACCCAGTTTTATTTGTCCAACCATGAGCAGTTGGTAGTAAAACTCAGCTCCTAGCAGCACATCGATGGCTTCTGGGCGATGGAAATCTGGATCGGCTAAGTTTACGTTCTTTGGTATCGGCCAATGAGATACATTTATGGATTGGGAAGGCTGCGGGGATATTATGTTCTGCAGGACGAATGCTTCTAGACGAGTTGTAAAATTGTTTCGTGGAGACTGCAGACTAACGTTTATCCGATGTTCTGTCCTTTTGGTTCCTTGGCCAATGCCCTGAATAATCATCGACGCTTTGGATGATGTTATGCCCAATTTCTTTACTATCCTTTCTGTCACTATATTGACTTGTGATCCCGAGTCAAGAATTGCTCTACATTCCACCTGTTGTCCATTACTAGCTACCAGCCTAATTCTGGCAGTTGCTAACAGAATATATGTCTGCGAATTCTGATCTTGTGCGGCGCTTAATGATGCTGTATGTTTCTTAGAACACTTCATACAATTTCTTGATGTACATCGTCCTGTCATGTGACCAGCCTTCAGACAATTAAAACAGAGTTTCTGCTTCTTTACGAATGCGCATCGCTCTGCTGGTTTGAGCTGTAGAAACGCATGGCAAGCAAACAGCGGATGACTTCGCCCTTTGCATGACTGGCACGTTATTTCCGCTTGTCGCACGGCAGCTCCTGATGTAACAGATTTTTGGGCGTGGTGCGATGTCGAGGGCTTCTCCCTTTGACTAAATGACTCAAGCGATTGAAATCGTTTCTCCAAGAACACCATAAATTCCTCCATCGATGGAAGCTCTCTTGGCGATGTCACAGACTGCTCGAATGCCATATATGTCGTTCGATCCATATTCTTTATCAAGAGATGCAACAGAAGTGGGTCCCACGATGTAGTGGCAATACCCAAATTATTTAATGCCAGCAAACACTCTTGCGTAGTGTCATGAAAGCATTTTATTGACGCTGCAGATGGCACGCTCGTGGGTTGATCTAGCAGCCTTTGAATTAATGTGGATGTCAACACTCTTTTGTTGTTGTATCTATCCTGCAACATTTTCCATGCTGCTTCGTAGTTAGCTTCTGACGGCGATAGATGGCGAATTAACTTCTCTGCTTCTCCTGACATGTTCGTCTTTAGATACCACATCTTTTGGATTGCGGGTAACGATTGCCTGTGCACCAATTGGTTGAATAACTCGAAGAATTGTCGCCACTTCAAATAATCTCCATCGAAGGATGGAATACTGATTTTGGGTAATTGTATCGCACTGGTGGCATTTCCTTCTGCTGATGGCACTGATTTGTTATTAGTTGCTTTTATGGTCAACTCCACTACCGCACATTGCACTTGCTCCTCGATGTCGTTATATTCGGTTTCATCGTAACCCGCAGCTCTGGGATCATCACAGACTTCGAATATATTTAAATTTAGATTCTCAGCCTGTTGCCACATATGTTTCAATGTCTCCAACTTCACCTCGTAGTACTGCCTGGGCTGCTCGGTAGCGTCTTCCGCAATTCTATTGCACATTCGGCGCGTTGCGGCTAACGAGGCCACTAATCGTCGGACCAATCTTGTGTTCTCATTGGGCTCCTCACTTACCGGCGCGCTTAGTGTGGTTTTGGGTACCTTAGCGAGTGCCGATTCGAATTCAGACTTGTACTTTCTCGCAACTGCCATGACTTCTGTGTAGTAATTTTTCATGAAGTAGTCATGGGTCATCGGGGCTTGAGGAAACGTTCTTATTTTTTGGTCGGCATCTTGGAAGCATGAAACGGCATCCTTCAGCCGCTGAATTTGCTCTTCATAATATTTTGCACTCTGCTTCCGATCGGCGGAGTCTTTCTTGTAGTTGCGAATTAGTGCGAAGATCGTTTCACCTGTCTCCTGCTGAGATGTCACCAGTTCTTCAAACGTTGTCATCGTTGTTTTTTGATCGTTGGTTGATCGTTGTTACGTGAAAATCACGTCGGGGTCACCAAAAATGTTCAAGGAGCGTTTTCCTTGGTCGTGGCAGTTGCAGCACGTGAACTACAACTCCTGTTTCTTTATTGTTCCGAAAACCGAAGGTTGCAGCACTTGGAACTACAACCCTTCTTGTTACGAAAACGAAAGATTGCAGCACTTGGAACTACAACCCTTCAAAATATTATATATGAACCGATAACCGAAAGTTGCAGCACTTGGAACTACAACTTTTATGCGATTGTTGCGACTAGTTAAAACACTGCTTTTGTCTGAAGTAACTTCTTTATTTTAATGACTTTATTTATATAGTACAATGTTTACCTTTACTTAGCAAATTGTATAACAGTTAGCTATACCTATACATACGCTTAACTCATATTTGTGTCATGTGCCGTTCGTCAATTCGCTCACGGCCGTGAGGTGAGGTCTCAGGTTACGGGCAGTCGTTCACCTAGCACTGCTCTTTTTTGGTGGTCAGCGAATTTGATAAACGGCCGTGACAGTGGGGTTTTCGTTGCAATTCTGTTGGTTGTTGACCCTTTCGTTTTTACTGTGGCTGCAGGCATGAACATCAACTAAGGGCTGTGACCCGTACAAACGAAGTGGCGGAGTATGAAACTCAGCCAATAGACGATAGAATAACTTGTAACGAATCATTGGACGTAATAAAATCATTGCCAGAATTTTCAGGTAAAGCTGCAACATATGTAAGCTGGCGTGAGGCCGTAAATAATTCAATGACGCTTTATAAAAAAGGAAGTAGAAAATATTTCGCTGCGTTAACAATTTTACGAAACAAAATTGTTGGTGAAGCCAACGACGCTCTAACAAATCACGGGACAGTTTTAAATTTAGATGCAATAATTGCAAGGTTGGACTTTTGTTATGCGGACAAACGTCCAACACATATCATAGAACAAGAGCTAAGTGTCTTGAGACAAGGAAATCTTTCTCTAATTGATTCCTATAATGAAGTCAACAAAAAGTTGACTTTGTTAATAAATAAAACTATAATGACACATGGTTCTGCTCGCGCTTTGACCAAAGAGTTGAATGAGAAAAATCGGCATAATGCCCTACGTGTTTTTATCACTGGATTGAATGCTCCCTTGTCAAATATATTGTTTTCATTAGCGCCAGAAGATTTACCCAATGCCTTAGCAAAAGCACAGGAATTGGAATCGAATAATTTAAGGACAAGTTTTGCCTTACAATTTGAAAAAAATTTTAATACAAATCATAATAGAAATCACGAGACTAAATTTCAAAATACACTGCGATATCCACAAAAAATGGAAAGAATGAGAAATAATACTTTGACCCCTGGTTTCAATAATTTTCATTTCCACAGAGCTAACCATCCCCAAAGAGAAAGAAATTTCATTAACAAACCAGAACCAATGGATGTTGACAAATCGACTCAAATAATGAATAGAACGAATCAAAATACAAACTTTAGGCAGTTTCATAATTATAGAAATTCAAATAATTTCCATCAACCCATTACGGGACCGACAGGTAAAAGACCTCGAGACAGTGGACAAGTTAACTTGCACGAACCAAATAAACAACAAAGAATCAACAACATCGACGAGGATGCTTTTTTAGACGACGCCCGGAGTTGCCCTACATATACAGAATAGTTAGGGGAACAAACAGATCCTTACGAATATTAGTCGACACAGGAGCAACTAGTTGCTACTGTAAACCCAAAACCTTACCCAATAGATATCCTTTAGCGATTAAGAAGAGAGTGCGAACCATAAATGGTTACACTATCATAACTCATTATAGTGAAGCCACTATATTTAATATAAGAACAAGATTCTATGAAATTGAGAAACTGGAATCAGAACTTCTCATAGGGTCTAATTTGCTCAGAAGAGCTAATGTAATAATAAATTTCGAAAGAGAAGAATTATCACATAATGGTGGGAAATTATGACACAAAGGCATAACAATTTTGGTGAAAATAACTCTGTAATCACAAATACGAGTCGTTTTGAAAATGATTCGGAGACGGAAGAAATAACAAATTTAAGAAACCGTTCAATAAATGACATTAAGGAAAGCCACCGAAGTATTAATATGAATTTACCATTTAGAACTGATGTTAAAGCGGAAATACGCACAACTGTTGAAACTCCTATTTGGAGCAAACAGTACCCATATCCATTATCCAAAAAAAAAAAAAAATTAGTTGCAAGACAAGTTTCAGGAATGCTATCTTGGAATACTTCTCCCGGTAGGTACCTGTATTTTTGACCAGTATTTCCTTTATTTACTTTATTTCCTTTATACTACTTCCATCATACCTTTTCCTTATTTTGCTTTGATCTTTCTTTTCTCTCTCTCGCTCTCTCTCTCACTCTCTCTCTTATTGTTCGTTTTAACTATAAGCATTTATTAGTTTATAAGCAATGTTTTTTTTATTGTGAATTAAATTTTTGCGTTGTACATTAAAAGAACTATGTTCTTATGGTACTTTATAACTGAATAAATTGAAATTGAAATTGAAAGGAATAATTCGTGAGAGTAGGAGCCCATATAATTCGCCCATATGGGTGGTTCCAAAGAAAGGACTAAATGATGATGGTACGCCGAAATTAAGAATGGTAATAGACTACAAGAAAATAAATGAGAAAACGGTATCGGATCGATATCCCATACCAGACACAAATGTCATATTATCTAATTTAGGCAAAGCGAAATTCTTTTCTACGATTGATTTGGAATCGGGATTCAAATAATGATGTCAGAAGGCGACATAGAAAAAACAGCTTTCTCAGTAAACAATGGAAAGTACGAATATTTAAGAATGCCATTTGGATTAAAAAATGCTCCAAGTATATTTCAAAGGGCCATGGATAATATATTAAGAGATTTTGTGGGAAAAATATGTCATGTCTATATTGATGACATTTTAGTCTATTCTGCGTCAATAGAACAGCACACTAGAGATTTGAAAGAAATAGTTAAAACATTAAAGGGATGCCAATATGAAGATATCATTAGAAAAGTCAAAATTTTATCAAAAAGAAGTTGAGTTCTTGGGCTATAGAATTGCTCAAAACATTATTAAAACAGATCCGAAGAAGATAGAAACAATTAAGGAATATCCAATCCCTTCAACTCTAAGGCAATTGAGAAGTTTTTTAGGAATGACAGGATATTATCGCAAGTTTATTAAGGATTATGCAACGATTGCCAAACCATTAACAAAATACTTATCGGGAGAAAACGGTAGGGTCTCTCAAAATATGTCAAAAAAAGTAAATATAAACCTAGATGACGAAGCTATTACAGCATGCAACACATTAAAAAAATTATTAATTAACCAAGTTGAATTAGTACAGCCAGATTTTAATAAAAAATTTGTTTTAACAACTGACGCATCAAATATAGCAATTGGAGCAGTGTTAAGTCAGGATAAGAAACCAATAATATTTATTTCCAAAACATTAAATTCAACGGAACAAAATTATGCGACCAATGAGAAGGAATTATATTCAATCGTTTGGGCATTAAAATCTTTAAGAAATTATTTATATGGAGTATCAGACTTAGAAATACATACAGATCATCAACCTTTAATATTTGCAGTCTCCACAAGGAATCCTAACGCTAAAATTAAGAGATGGCATGCCTTTATAGAGGAATTTGCTCCAAAATTAGTTTATAAGCCAGGAACTACTAATGTTGTCGCTGATGCACTATCAAGGCAAGCTTTAAATAATTTAACTAACAGCTCTTGCGAAACACAACATTCAGCAGAAAGTAGTGATAACACAGGAATAATAGAAACTACAAAACCGCTGAACCAATTTAAACAACAGATTCTTTTAGGGAAAAATCGATTCACTATCCATGAATCAATAAAAAACTTTGGTAAAACACGACATATAATAGAGTATGACACGGTTGAGAATATGATGACTATACTCAAAGAATTCCTAGTACCAGATATAATAACCGGAATACATTGCACTCCAGAAAACCTTTATGAAATAAAAAATGCTTTAATTCAGCAATTTAAAATTAAATTTGTATTTACGAGAAATTTTCCAATTGATATTACAAATACAGAAGATCAAGCAGAAATTATCAACCAAACGCATACAAGAGCACATAGGAGTTATAGGGAAAATTTGAAACAAATTTATAATCAGTATTACTGGCCAGAAATGAAAAAACCATTTCAGGAATATATTCGAAATTGTGAAATATGCAATAAAAATAAATATGACAGGCACCCGAAGATTATACCAATTGGAGAGGCTCCAATTCCAAAGAAGGAGGGGAGACAAATACATTTAGATATTTTTTATGCTCAAAGTTTAAAATTCATAACTTGCGTAGATGCTTATTCCAAATATATGGCAATAAAGAAAATAGATGATAAGACTAATTTGGAAGAAAAAGTAATGGAAATTCTACAAAGTTTTCCAGAAGTAGAAAAATTAGTTGTTGATAATGAACCCGGTTTCACTACAATGCAATTCAAAACATTAATGAGCAGACTGAATATTGAAATATTTTACTGTGATCCAAAACACAGCAAAACGAATGGGCAAATCGAAAGAGTACATTCAACATTGATAGAAATAGCGCGATGTATTCAGCAAGAATATAACTTATTAAGTAATACCGAGACAGTATATAGGGCGGTACAACAATACAATAAGACTATACACTCAGTGACGAATCAAAGACCTATAGATATCATATTCAACAAACTAAGCCATGAAAATCTTTATGAAAAATTAAGGATAGCACAATCAAACATGCTGTCGTATAATAATAAAGATAAGATATGTAGAACATTTAAAAAGGGGGATATAATCTACGAAAAGATTGTAACTGAAAGAAACAAACTCAAGCCTAAATATAAAAAACAAAAAGTTAAGGAGGACTTAGGGAATAAAGTCAGGATATACAGTAGAAATAGAATTGTGCACAAAGATAATATTAAAACTTAGTCTACATTTGCAGGAAATGAAACTTCTAATTATCCTATTAATTATTCAACTGGTAAGGACGGATATTATCGATTACACCAGGGATAATTATATCTTAATAGAAAATGGTGAAGCAGTACTTTACAGAGACTACGGCGAAATATTTCATATTTAATTAACTAATTTAACTTTTTACAATGAAATTATACAAAATATTAAAGAACGCAATAAGATGATAACAATTGATACGCTATACGGAAACAAGTACTCCATGGACGGACATGATGAAATTGATTTGATTGGAATATTGTTAGGACAATTAATGAAAAGTAATAAAAGACAAACACGAGGTATTAATGAATTAGGAACAATTTGGAAATGGTTAGCAGGAACACCAGATCATGATGATTTTGTTTTACTTTCAAATAAATTGGAAGAAATAGTAGAAAATAATAATAAACAATTTATAGTTAATTCAGAAATTTTTAAAGCCATCAAAGAACTAACAAATACAATTAATAATATACCTGGTAGCTCACGTGAAAGCATAATGATAAGACACAGGAACAGATTAATGGTGACTGAACTTCAAAATTTAATTCATACAATATCTTTAGCTAAGGCGGGAATTTTGAATCCGATTATTTTAAATTTAAAAGACATAAAAGAATTAGTGGAACACGAACAAGAACAGATCACCATAACAGACTTAATAGATGCGTCCAAATTTAAGATTTTACAGAATAATGATTTAATTGTGATCTATATTAAATATCCACTGGTAATAAATACTTGTAAATTATATGAAGCACGAGCTATTAGCAAAGTTGATGGTAAGCTTATAATAGAAAAGGAAATTGTTAAATGTGAAAATACATATAATACTGTGAAAGAATGTAAATTAGAATTAAGTACTACATTTTGTAAAATCAATCCAGAAGCGAGTTGCCTTTCTAATTTATTAAATAATAATGATACCGAATGTAAGAAATTAAAGGAAAAAAATAAACCAATAGAAATTATTAAAGACGGTGCCATACTTATATCCGGCAACCACATAGTTAATAAGAAATTGAATTTGACAGGAGTCTATTTAATCACTTTCGAAAACGAAACTATTATAGATGATAAACATTTTTTTAATCCAACTAGAATAATTTGGAATTATGTAAAAAATAAAGAAATAGACGTATTCAAAATAAGTGAATATCTCGAAACGGAAAACGAAAGTTTAAAATTCGAACTAGAAAATATAAATACATTAACGCTTGGTAAAGAATATATTTTACACAAACCTTATTTGTGGACGCTGGCATTGATATTTTTAATTCTATTATCAGTTTATCTTTCTTTGAAATACTTGGGAAAATTTTTAAGACCCTATAAACCGAAATCAAACATAATTTCAAATCAAGCTAATTTCGATGCAATAAATAGTAAAATTAATTTTTTGATGTCGGAACCATGAGAACCGGGGCGTTTCTCTTAAAGGATGAGGGGAGTTAAGGTACTCTGTTAACCAGAGGTTCCCATAAGCGTTTGCTTACAATCGATAAGCAACATGACTGGGAACAAAACATATTCGCATCGTCTGGTAAACAAGTTAGTAATAAACAAATTCGTCATATTACAGACACTTCGAGTATTCATCGATGGGATTGAATACTCGAAATTCAAAAGAAGTTGAAAGTCCAGCTTTGAAATCCAAAAACAAGTTAAAGTCCAGCTATTGGACTTTGCATTAAGATACACAACAAAATCGTCGTATGTTAAGTATTTAAGGGTAGATTTAAGCGTATGAAACTTCATGTTAAGATTATATGTTAAAGGAAGCAGTCGAGCTTCATCAAACTTAAATAAAAATATATTTTTTTAACTCAAGTTAAAGAAGAAAATTTAATTTACATATATCATACACCTATAAGATAAAGTAAAAATGTTTGTTGAAGCTGCAAAAAAATTGGTTCAACACTACTATTTTTGCAAAGACAATAGATTCGAGAGTTTTTATAATTGTTCTAGTTGTTTTTTTTTATAAACGTTAATGCATCTCATAGAGTTTTATGTTCCTTATGAAAACCTTTAATAATTTTTTTATACATACTTCTACATTCAAAAATAGAAATTATGTGATATTTATAAAAATAAAATACAAATTCATGTTATACATTTCTAAAAAGAGAATAACATTGAATTAAATATGAGCATATCTACATTATCATTTCACCACCGTAGTAAAATTTGCATGTAAAATGTTACCCGTTTGCAAACTACGTATGTTTCCCCGTACTATTGCAAGTACTATGGTAGTTAAGTAGTTTGCTATTTTAATACTATTCAGCAAAAACATATTTATCTAACATAAAATTTGTAAGGAAGATTATGGGCATCATTCCGTAACACTAACGAACGTGATTGGCAGCCACGCCGGCGTTGGCGAAACTGTACCGAGAGAGGCATTTCCTAAAATCTCTATTCGTCGATTATTTTCTGTTTGCTCTACACGACACCTTTTTGGTTCACGCCAGAAATCGTACCTTTTCTGTTTTGGTAACAGCTGTTAATGCCTGGAAAGCACATAAATTTACCAACAAATTTATTATCGTTCGTCTATCGTCAGTCAGGGGTTCTGCCGACGCAGTTTCTTTAGAATTTCTCGACGCTGGCGTCAAATACCACGAAAAACAACGAAAGTAACCAAAACAAAAGAGAAAACTTTATGTTCGTTAGTGTTACGAAATGATGCCCTATATCTCCCTTACAAACTACGCATGGATGTAGAACCTGGCCTGCTTCCCTACTGAGTTGGTCTTGTGAAAATCGTTTCCACGAAGCACAGTAACCTCGAATTTGGCGGACCTAAATTGAAATGGATTTAATTCTATAACTACCAAGAAGCAAAACAAAAATAACTCACCACAAACTAACCATAACGATGATCGACGAACAAAAAAGGTCAATTGGCTTTAAAGCTGCACAAAACATCACGCGAAGCTTTTCAAGAATGTCACCAAACTTGAAAACACAAGCGGGGAAAAGCACACAAAGTACAAGACGCTACGGGTCTTGTACAACAACAAACAAATCCCAAAGAAAGGGAAAAAGAAACTCGTTGCGATTTCGGCAACAACCACATGCTAAAATTGGAACAAGTTTAGCGAAGGAATAAAACAACAAGCACCTACCGAAATAGGGACCGAGATTTAGAAGTTGAAGTTTAAAACAACAAATGTACATAATGAAAAAATGCACTCAGGCTTATAAATTGAAGTTCGACAACACAAAGACTCACAAGAAATCGGACCGAAAATTAGCAATCAAAGACAACAACAAATACATGCCAGAAATTGGACCCAATTTTACATGTACAACGTAACAACGAAGACCCATTAGGAAAGAAGTCATCGAGGCTTCGAAGAAAAAGAACATTGATTGCAACAACAAATGCAAAGGTCTATGCACGAAGAGTGCAAAGCAATAGAAAGCGTAATCGTTGGTCCCATTAATTAAACTTTCTAAACAAAGAGATTAATTCAAGGTCGCCAATGCAGACTACGAATATAAAAAATTTCATGCGTAGTTGGAGCTAACAAAAGGATTAATTCAAGCCATAGATGAAGACGGCGAACATGAAAAATGCTGCTCCTTGTCTAGGGCCAATAAGTTGGAAAGAGATCACCAAATAATTATTTATGGCATACTTTTTATACCTATAAAAGTACGTATGATTATGGTACCGGTTTCCAAATTTTGCAAACACTCCAATTTTTTCACCCAATTCACATACATTTCTAATATTTTTAATATTATTACTACTTCATTAATTTTAATCAATAGTTGCACAACACAAAATTAACACAATTTTACTATATTAAAACAGAACAACAGCTGTTTATTTTTTCCAGTTTGACAGCCAGGACCGGATTACCATTGGCAACTTCTTGAAAGCTGAACAGTTTTCGAACAGTTTAATCGGATTAAATATCTTTATGTAAACGAGGTATAAGGGATTATTCTGGTTTATAACTGCTGCTGTAAAGTCTCATTTGACCAAGTCAGACAACATCTACAAAACAGTTGTAAGCAGTCCTGTTTGTGGAAAAGTATCTGATTTTTTAATGAATTGTTTTTCTAAGTTTTTCTAAGTTTATAAAATTCTCACAAAGGTTCACGTGAATCGCAAGACATATTTTGTACTTTTTTTATTTAGATAAATAAAGGGTTTATTTTTTGTCACAAGAATATTTCGGTTTTGTTTATGGCAATTGGATATAAATTACTGCACAAGGAAGTCTTAACTGATATGTCTTCCCAGAACAAAATAACATTCTCAATCTAAATATCCATCACTCCCTTGTAAGACCCTATGTAATTTTGACAGGTTATTTTGTACTTTGTCTCTTGCTCGTCCAATTGTGTCTCAGGCTTTATGAATAAAGAACGTGTTTCCATAAAAAAAATTAGCGCTCTAAACATAACATTTTAAAATAAATTATGCTGTCCTCAAACAAACTATGTTCCGAAATACCCTTCTGACTGTTTAATCCATAATGTAAACGCCCGAGATAGTAATCCGATCATCGAAGCACAAATCCAATATTTCATCAGAGATAAAGATATGCGACACTCGTTCCAGCCAGTGTTCGGGTCGGCACTCGGATTCCAGACGCTTGCTAGTATTCGTGAAAAACTTGGAATTTTTATGATAGTATTGGTGGAAAAACTCCACAATTTACGGATAAAGTGCGGGCAGCGCGAAAAAATTACGGTAGTCGAGAATAGAGGTCACCAACACTCACCGCAAAATTTTACAACTACCACTTTATTTACAATTGTCAGAACTATGTTTTGAGATTTCAATTCTATTGTATCCTCGAATAAAATAAATAAATTATATGGATTAATCGCATACTTATTACATTTTGTATTTTTACATCATGCTTATGGTATGAATGTTAAAGTTATGTTACATGTTTTGCATATAAAAAACTGTAAATACACATTTCTTATTATACATATATGATAGAAAAACGTTTTCTTTTCATGATCTGGGCACAATCGTTACCGAAAAACCAACCAAAAAACCTTCTTTCCGCAGACGCGTGCTATTCTTCTTCTTCTTTTCTATTTTCTTTTACGCAGTGCTCACAACTCAGATCTGTCAATCAACATCTTATGGCATTGCCAGTACCATTCATGGTGGACCTTCTGTCCGCAGACGCGCACTGTGTACGATTTCTTCACAGTGCATCCGTAGGTACAAAAGGGTTTTAGAGCCCCAACTAGGCCAATACAGTATAATTTCCAACTACTTCGTAACAATTTGTATTCAGTTTCATTTATACTATTCTGCTAACATCATTCTAAGATATTTTCGCAATTAGGCGCATAATTGTGTATACGTTAGGTTAGGTAGATTGGGCTGCCCCGAAGGACTCATGTAGGCCATTTCTGTCCATTGTGATACCCTGTGGATCTTTAAACCCCTTCATCAAGCAAACCACGAGGAGCTGATTAAGTAGCGACTTAAGTCGCCTATTTCAACGGATGCTATCTCGCAGAGGCTGCTGAAGAAAAATGCCCCATATGTGCATGTCTCCTTTGAGCAGAGAAAATGGAAGACAGACTCCTCTTCCTCCTTATCTCTGCAACTTCTACAAAAATCATTTCAGAAGAGCCCTAATCTTTTTGCATGGGCACTGATAAGGCAGTGTCCAGTCACAACCCCTATCACCATTTGAACGTTTTCCCTGCCAAGTGAAAGAAGAGTTTTCGTTGTCTTGAGGTTGTAGAGGGGCGGTCATCCTTGCAGCGTTGCAGGTCTGCCCCTCTGCCCATTCTCTGTTTGCGAGCCTGATAGATTCCTCAGTCAGCAAATACCTGTAGGTGGCCAGTGGCATACCCACATTTGCTTTATCAGGCGTTATGATCGTTTTGGTACCCAGGCGGGCCAACTTTTCCGCTTGGCTGTTCCTTGGAATGTGACTTTGGCCTGGAACCCAGCACAGATTTATGGAGAACTGCTCCGCCATCTCATTTAGAGAGAGGTAGCTCATTTAGAGATAGGTCTCTTACCACCCTAGACGTGGTGAAGACCGATTCCAAGGACTTTATCGCTGCTTGGCTATCAGTGAAAATGTGGATATCATTTCCTGATATCCTGTTTTCTTTCAGCCGAGATAGCCATAACCTCCGCCTGAAATACACTGCAAAGGTCTGGCAGGCGAAACATTTCCGCGGTGCCACAGACTTCAGAGAAGAACCCGCCACCAGTACACAGGTGTATACCCTCTCTTGCCAGCGGTAATCCCCTCTCCCAGTCCTCTCTACTAGGTATAAGAGTACCGAAATTGCGACTTGGGAAGAGGAACGAGGTGATATAGTCCGGATTCTCAAAAGAGGGGCTAAGTCCCTCCAATATTCTTTGATGGCCAATTTTTTTGTTGGTCCATTTGCTTACAGCATTAAGCCTCACGGCTGGAAATTTGGCCAACAATCTTCCCATAATATCAATCGGGGGAAGGTGAAACAGTACTTCTAGTGCCACGGTGGGTGTAGACTTAACTGCTCCCCCGATGCACATACAGGTTGACCTTTGAACTTTCTCAAGCAGTCTACAGTTTCTTGCTTTTTCAAGGTATGGCCACCAAATGCACACCCCATAAAGCAGTATGGGCCTTACCACGCGACGTACAACCAGTGAGTAATACTTGGAGAAAGGCCCCACTTCTTACCAACGGCTTTTCTGCAGGAGTAGAGAGCCACCATTGCTTTCTTATCCCTCTCCATTGTGTTCAACTTCCAGCTCCTATCCAAAATCAGGCCAAGAAATTTCGCCTTCTCCTGAAAATAGAGCCTTGTTTCCCCCATTTTAACAGGTTCTACGTTAGGAATCCTATGCTTCCTGGTGAAGAGGACAAGTTCTGCTTTACGTGGATTAACCCTCAAGCCTTTGGGTCTTGCCCACCTTACTATGAGATCGTTGGGATACTTGCCTGAAACTGCTACCGCAAGGTCGTCGGCATAAGCAACAACTCTC
This sequence comes from Thecophora atra, assembly GCA_937620795.1. Lineage (NCBI taxonomy): Eukaryota > Metazoa > Arthropoda > Insecta > Diptera > Conopidae > Thecophora > Thecophora atra. The sequence continues at coordinate 36,399,967 of OW569399.1, forward strand.
AGGCCCTCCCCTTTAAGAGTTTTGAGTAGCTCATCGACCACTATGTTCGACAGAAGAGGTGATAGAAATTTGCCCTGATATATAAGTCGATAATCCATTCCAGAGCCTTTAGTGAAAAGGATGATAACGTGATGGGCCGTAGATCCTTGACGGTGTCATGAGTGCGCTTTCCGGCCTTTGGTATGAACACCACCTTACTACTTTTCCATCTCAGCGGAATGTGTCCTTTGTATAAGGCTACCAACCATGGCACGACCAAGTCGCTCAGGTTTTGTAGCATCCCCGAGATAATTCCGTCCGGCCCCGGGGACTTGAACGATCCAAAGCTGCCGATAGCCCACCTCACTGTAGTATCCGTAATCAGATGCTCTAGATGTTGTAGAAGAAGAGAAGAGCTAACAGCGATTCTGCTCTTGAAGAAGTCCATGCTCCGTCTTCCGTCCTTCGTGTACCAATACCGGTATGGCTGGAAGACAGAACCTTCCTCAGTCTACAGGCTTCAGAGGAACTCATGATGTTTCCGCAGAAAGTCTGCCATGATGATCTCTTTGCCTTGCGAAGTTCATATTTGTAGTTGCTGAGTGTCGCTTTGTATCTTATCCAGAGAGTTGGCTCATTTGCCGCCTTAGCCCTATGGAATAAGCTTCTACATTTTCCGCGCAACTCCATGAGGCTGGGATTCTACCATGGTGGTTTCCGTTTGCCTTTGGGATGTCTGAGAGGGCATGCCCGTTCAAACGCTTTTTTTAGTGTGTTTGAGAAGAATTCAACTATGATGTTTAATTCTTTCTTCGTTGTTATACTATCCGGACCGACGGATAAACGTGCCTCAATTTCGGCCCTATACTTAGATCAGTTTGTTCTCTTTACATTTCTGTTTGGCTTAAATGAGTCAACAGACACAATTGTCAGGTCCAAAACTTCCTTCCTATTGCTAATAATAAAGTTTGGTTCCCCTCCCGATCTATACAGATGTATAGATCTTCACCCAAAATATAGTCAAAAAGCGACTCACCTCTTTCGTTGGTATTGGAGCTGCCCCAGATGACATGATGCGCATTCGAATCGCATTCTACCACCAGTCCCATTGCAGCACTGCGACGCCTTCACCAGTCTTCTGGTGGTGGCTGAGGGGGATCCACTTCCTCGGAAACCATATAAATAGAGGCCAGCCAGCATACGCCGTGGTGAGATCACATTCACTGAAATTATTAAGAAGAAAACCGTGAAGTGCATTCTTCATAAGTATACAGGTTCTGGGCCTACATTCACCTCTCCTGTATATCAGAGTGTAGCCTGGAGCCCGGAGTCCACTGACCTGGCCTTCAACGACCCAAGGTTCCTGAATTAAGGCGACGTCATCTTCATCCTTGGTGAGACGAAGAATAAGAGCAGCCGATGCTGCCTTACAGTGGTGGAGGTTTATCTGTATCAACCGCAGGTCCACGGCGCACGTTCGATGCCTCCACCACTGTGTCGTCGAGGTCCGACGATGAGTTGAGGAGAGCATCCTTATCAATGGATGTTCGAGAGAGCCACCTTGCGATCTCTTCTTCCGACCCGATACCGGCGTCGTTAGGTTCATTGAGCGGAGGAATCTCTTGAGCAACGTCAGACGCGGATTCGGCCGGACTTTCCGGCACAGTTGCTGCAGCATCTGTCTCGGCATCCTTTTTGGCCTCCTCCTGCTCTTCTTGTACATCTTTAAGGACACGGAAGTAAAACCATATCCAACCATCCCACCTGCTTTTTCCAGAGGACCCAGGGACTCCTTATTTATGGCCAGAACCGCTGACCTGTAGTCCCCTTTCGGATCCTCTAACCTCGTAACTTTCCAGTTGGAGCTGGGTAGAGACGGGTTGCTGCACTGGTAATTTCCAGTACGACAGCAGGGTTAGATGATTCCGCAGGGATCCATGCTCTGGCCCGGGGCCGAGATGGGATCTCCCGCAGGATGGCTTCGAGTTGTGCACCCGGCCTAACCTCCCCTACTCGGCTGATCGCCAGCTTGTAAAGATCATGAGATCTCTGATCCCCACAGGCGATCAGCTTAACACGTCCCTGATGCCAACCAGCATCCCTCAATACGGGTACAGGGCCTGGAAATTCCTTCATCATTGGGAGGAAGCTTACGGCCACTTTCTTTCAATGTTCTACCGATATGGTGCCGTCAGAGTCACTTCGGTCGACCACAGCCAGCACCATCTGGTCCTTAAGGATTTCACTATAGGTCGGCTTCTTTTCTGCCAAACCCGACACTTTGGCTTTTTTACCTGCCATCGGGATTAGCTCATCTGCCGACCTCTGTCTTTTCGATGTTGGTTTGGGCTTCGGTGGAACAGTTACACCGATCACCTCCGTCACCCACTTTAGGGAGCTTCTGTCCTTGTCGGTCAGATCCTTGTCAGGGATCTTCCGTAGCTCGTCCCTCAGTCGGAAAGCGTGCCGTCGCGTGCGGTACCTCGCTTTGTTGTCAGCTTCCTGCTTCGTTCTCGAGGAACCAGAGCAGGAAGGCTGCTCCTCAGTGTTTGTTCCGGGCGTACCTTGCTTCAGTCGGTCCCTGGTTTTGCTCAGGCTAGACCCGAGGGTCTCGCTCTTCGCCACCACTGTCCTATAGGCCACAACATCAGCTGCTCCGGTAGTAGGCCTCTCACTAGCCGGCTTTTTAAGAGCGCCGGCTGACTCTTGAGTTTTTTTGTTTTTTTTTTTTTGGTTGTAACCATCAGCAAAGCCCACAAAGCCGGAGCCCCAAGCCCCTATACGACGACAAGGTCACCACCGAATAGGGGATAATTGTGTATTTACAACAAAAAAAAAGTTTTGATTACCAACTGCATTTATAGGAAATATAACGAAGCAAATTAGGAAATGCTGTGTAAAATGTAGTAGCATATATTTCTTAACATTAAAACTATGTTTTATACATGTTTTTCGCGAATAAAAAACATAATATTTATAATTATTTATTTTTATTTATTTCGATAAACAAACACCTTAAAATAAATTTTCCATCAGTGCTTGCTACAACTTTTTTGCGGCGAGGCTACATTATTTTACGACGAGGCTACACTTTTTGACGACGAGGCTACACTTTTTTGCAGCGAATCAAAGTTTTCTTTCATTGTATCAGTGGAATTCCAGCAAAAATCTCATCTACTAATCTATGGTTTACACTACCATACATGCAAAACAATATCATTGATCTAACATATATATCATACACCTATAAGATAAAGTAAAAATGTTTGTTGAGGCTGCAAGGGAATTGGTTCAACACTACTATTTTTGCAAAGACAATAAATTCGAGAGTTTTTATAAGAGTTCTGGTTGTTTTTTTTTTTTTTATAAACGTTAATGCATCTCATATAGTTTTCATGTATTTGTTTAGCTCAGTTTTGCAGCTATAATTGATGCACTCCTTATGAAAACCTTTAATAATTTTTTTATACATACTTGTACATTCAAAAATAGAAATTATATGATATTTATAAAAATAAAATATAAATTCAGGTAATACATTTCTAGAAAGAGAATAACATTGAATTAAACATTAGTAATGTTGCATGTAAAATGCTACCCGTTTGCAAACTACGTATGTTTTCCCGTACTATTGCAAGTACTATGGTAGTTAAGTAGTTTGCTATTTTAATACTATTCAGCAAAAATATATTTATCTCACAAAAAATTTGTAAAGAAGATTATGTCTCCCTTACAAACTACGCATGGATGTAGAACCTGGCCTGCTTCCCTACTAAGCTGGTCTTGTGAAAATCGTTTTCACGAAGCACAGTAACCTCGAATTGGGCGGACCCAAATTGAGATGGCTTTAATTCTATAACTACCAACAAGCAAAACAAAAATAACTCACCACAAAGCAACCATAACGATGATCGACGAACAAAAAAGGCCAATTGGCTTTTAAGCTGCACAAAACATCACGCGAAGCTTTTCAAGAATGTCACCAAACTTGAAAGCACAAGCGGGGAAAAGCACACAAAGTACAAGACGCTACGGGTCTTGTACAACAACAAACAAATCCCAAAGAAAGGGAAAAAGAAACTCGTTGCGATTTCGGCAACAACCACATGCTAAAATTGGAACAAGTTTAGCGAAGGAATAAAACAACAAGCACCTACCGAAATAGGGACCGAGATTTAGAAGTTGAAGTTTAAAACAACAAATGTACATAATGAAAAAATGCACTCAGGCTTATAAATTGAAGTTCGACAACACAAAGACTCACAAGAAATCGGACCGAAAATTAGCAATCAAAGACAACAACAAATACATGCCAGAAATTGGACCCAATTTTACAAGTACAACTTAACAACGAAGACCCATTAGGAAAGAAGTCACAGAGGCTTCGAAGAAAAAGAACATTGATTGCAACAACAAATGCAAAGGTCTATGCACGAAGAGTGCAAAGTTATAGAAAGCGGAATCGTTGGTCACATTAATTAAACTTTATAAACAAAGAGATTAATTCAAGGTCGCCAATGAAGACTACGAATATAAAAAATTACATGCGTAGTTGGAGTTAACAAAAGGATTAATTGAAGCCGGTGATGAAGACGGCGATAAAAATACATTCTGAGTAAACAAAGGGATTAATTCAAGGGCACCAATAAGTGATCAAGAAAACTACGGTTAACGTCTCAGGTTTAAAAGCCACCATCAACGAAGACTCGCTCTCTTTTAGTGATCATACGCTGTACGGGTGAGTCGACTTTATGATTAACTAACATTATTCGAGTCCAGTGCTTGCAAGTGTGGACATAACACGGACTTTTGAACCTTTTTTTTTAGTCCAGTGCTTATAAATGCGGACAGCCATCGTAAACCGAATCCTTGAATCCTTTTTGAACTTTTTGTTTGAGTCCAGTGCTTTAAGTGTAGACAGCCATTGTAATCCAAATCACTGAATCCTTTTTTTGTAATTTTTTGAGTCCAGTGCTTTTACGTGTGGACAGCCATCGTAAACAGTATCATTGAATCATTTTTGATCTTTGTTCTGAGTCCAGTGCTTGGACAGCCATCGTAAACCATATCATTGAATGTTTTTTTATTGAATTTTTTTAGTCCAGTGCTTTTAAGTGCGAACATCCATCGTAAAGTGAATCACTGAATCATTTATGAATCATAAACGAATCATTGAACACCTTTGAATTTGGAGTTACTTCCACTGCTTGTCTGTGTGGAGAGCCATCGTAAAGTTAATTATTGAATCATTTTGAATCTCAAACAAGGTACGAAATTATTTACCTCCAGTGCTTGCAAGTGTCGACGAATTCATTTATGCGAAAGTTCAGAGAAACAAACTTCTAGTAGAACAACTGTGAACGGTACAATTCGGGTCTCTACGAGACCATGCATATCTCACCACCAGACCAACTGCTGGGCAGAATTAATGATACTAACGTAGTTAGACTAGGAGAAAGAATTAACTATAGTAAGTACTGTATGTAACGTCTGACCTAATTATCTAGATGTTTGTATATATAAAACCCATAATAAAGATAAAATTTAATACGGAACACTTGAGTTTTATTTGTTGAGTCGTGTTTCCTGGATAGACTGGGTATATGCCGGCAACACGAGAAAAACCTCGTTACAAATTGCCACTGGAATTGTTAAAAAAAAACTATTTATTTGGTATAGGTAAGGTTTAGGGGCTTCAACTCAGTTTGATCTTTGTTGTTAAATTATCAATATTTTTAGAGTAAATTTTTTCTAACATAACGCTTTGGCAAATGTGGTACTATAATTACTTTTTTTAAGCAATCATGCTATCAATACATTCGAGGTGAAAAAGGAACCTAAAAATTTCATAGAGCAAGGAATCCAAGCAAATATATGTAAATCTTTATCAATTTTAAAAAATTTAATTTTTTTGTCTATTGGATATAATGACAAATACACGCGAATGCGCAAAAAAGAACTAATAACATTTTTCAAATTCACTGTAAATATGTATATTCCCATATTATGGTCATGACTGGTGAAAGCGTTAAGCCATTGGTAATTTTTATAAAATCAATGTGTTCATTTTTTCATTAATTAATTGATTTTAATTATATATACACTTGAAATATATATTATACACTTTATTGAACAGAAATTAAAACTGTATTCAATTAGCGATCAGAAGGAAAACTTAATGTAAAACATTGGTTTACCAATCTCGGTATAGGTTCAGTTTAGCTAAACTGAACCTATACGAACTCTGACCTATACTGATCCACCCCAGGATACTATTTCATGGTAGTGGGCGTTTTTGTGGGCGTGTTTGTGGGCGTGGCAAGGTCGAATAAGGGACTTTGACGATAACTTCTAAAGTATGCGGTGTACCGAAGTGAATGAGGTGTCACTTGAAAGGTATTTTTAAGAGCTATTTTTTAAGTTCTTACCTTTTCTTATATATTTTTGATAGTTTCAGAGATAAATCAGTTCAAACTCAAGTTACTTCAAAACTTCGTATTCTTTGCTCTTTTGTGTTGTTATTGCTATTTCTATGCCTAATTGTTATTGCAGTGTGTTGTTTGTTGTTATTTCGGAATTGTTGTTGTTGTTGTTGTTATTTCGGAATTGTTGTTGTTGTTGTTGTATCAGTGTGTTGTTGTTGTTGTTGTTGTTGTTCTTGTTGTTGTTGTTGTTTTTATTAAAAAATTTAACTAAAAACGTGCGATGTAATATTTTAATTGTTGTTGTTGTTGTTTCTCATAATAACAAAATTTTACCAAAAATCTCGTTATTGTTGTTGTTTCTTAAAATGAAAAATTTTTAACAAAAATCGCGCGATTTTTGTTAAAAATTTTTCGCCTGCGGCGCTAAGGTTGTTGTTGTTTTCTACAAAGTTGTTCTTGCTTCTTGGCATGTATAGCATCATTGTCTATTTTTTATGCTGAATGAGTAGACTTCCTACTTATTTCAAAGTATATCTCTAAAAGTAAACACAAGACGTATAACTTTTTATACATCGTTAGAAAGGTAAAAGATCACTCTTACTGAATTTTACATTTACCGTTATACCTTTCGAACCCAATTTCCAAGAAAATGGCTTCTGTTTACACGGAAAATCAATTAATTGCCAATAACTTCTAAACTATTGCAATTACAATATTACTTTTTCATATTCAGCAGAAATAAAGCCATTGAAAATACCTTTCATTTGGTACCCATATCGACTATATAGGTTGAATAGTTTAGGAGTTATTGACCTTTTAATGTTCGACCTTGACACGCCCATAAATCCAAAATGGCGACCAATTCCAGGAATTTACAAGCGGATTCCAAGAACTAACGGTACAAATAACGGTAAATTTGGCCTAAAAGTGGGCGTGGCCGAAACCCCTAAACTGAACCTGTTCCCCAATCTCTTTTAACAGCGAAAGGTTCGTTGCTTTTATTACACTTGTATATTTCTCGACTGCCCTCATTGTGTTCATTCCGCTCAGCAGCTGTTGGCTACAATTTTCCACAGTAAACACACATAAAACCTTGATTTCGATATCGACGTTCATTGCAATTTCCTATGGATTTGACTAGAATTTTTCCGGCAGTATCTCACTTGTATCACAGATTATCTTGTCTTCATGCAGCGAAGATTTGTCTTTTATGTTTTTTCATCATCATCGGAAAATCACAAGAATATTTTTTGTTTGCTAAATATGGGTCGTTTTTTATCTTCACTAAACAAACGTATTGAAATCTAAAATTTCTGTAAAAGTGAGCACAGAAATGCGAATTGATACCATGAATTAAATTTTTTATATAAAACACTATACCCAACTTTCTTCAGCAAATTATCGTTGACAACTGAAATTTGATTGAAATAAAATAACATTTCATTCCAATTTATGTATTGCGGTGGAAAGTGGTGAATATCACATACAATTTATATGAAAACCCGAACGAAAATTTGTCAAATTATTTTGCAAAAGCCCACGTGTCACAAATAATTATAGTGTCACATCTTATTAACTCATAAAACATAATCACAGTGGTCATAAGAAATTGCTATCGCAGCTGCTGGAATCTGTTTCTGCCTTAATATATTCAGAGTGCTAAGGGCCCGGTTGTATTGTTTCTAAGTGATAAGTGAATTTAAACATATATAAAGAAATACAAATTGCATACTCCGTACGGAGAATTTAAGATGTGTTTCTCCTTAAATATATTTCTTTTCTTCGTATTTCTTTCAATTATAAACAAATCAATAAGTGTTCGAAGATTATATGTCAATATGTTGCTTAAATTGTTTGAAGTGAGTTAACATTAATTTTTCTAGGCTAGAATCAAGACTAGGCCGGCTTAGAAAATTCTAGTTTTCCTTTTTACTGGAGATACTATGGAAGAAGGTTTACTTAATAATTATAATACGCCGCCACATCTTTACCGTTGCACAAATGTACCAATTTTTTGGTTGTTTTTGGCGCTGTTTTTAGTGTTATAGACCCCAAAGACCCAAAATTTCATGCCGCCGGCTTCTAGCTACTAAGATATAGCCCTTTAAACTTGACATATTTGCTGTTGAATATCTCCTAAACTATAGAAATATCGCGCTAAATACCGTTAGATAGATATTTGCAAGATCATCCACTTTTACCGTAGAACCTATATTTCTGTGTGAAAACCCCTTTTAATGTTTTTAGTACTTGTTTTTACATCAAATTATTTTTTTTTCTATTTGTATTTTACTTGTTTTTACATCAAATTATTTTTTTTCTATTAAAAATGCATAATAACGTGGCAAAATGATGTAGTTTTTATAAAAGTTGACCCTATTACCAGTATCCTAGTATTTTTTTTATTTGAATTGGTCCCAAAGCTTACCAGAAAATTGATTTTAAAGATCAAGATTACATACTAATTTGATACCTTTTAACCTATGTATACATTTACACTTTTTTCTTTTAGCGCAGAGTTTTGCAACGATCATATGGCAGATAATGGTGGACTGGGATTTGAATGCCACTATTTGTTGAAAATTTCATTAAATAAAATTATGATTTCCTTGCCTCAATGTGCAAAATTTTTATGAAAAAAATCGCGCCAGTTTGGCCTAGAAAACCGTTGGCTCCCCACTTATTGTTGAGCCACAAGATAAGGGTTATAATTAATCAGCGCGATCGAGTCGCGAAAGAAGCACACGCACCCAGCCTTGGCCACAGAAAACTGTTGGCAGAGTTGCAGAACTATACGCTAAAAGAAATTGTAAAAAGTGTAAATGTATAGATTCAAAAAGGTATCAAATTAGTATGCAATGTTGATCTTTAAAATCAATTTTCTCGTAAACTATGGGACCAAGTCAAATAAAAAAAATACCAGTATACCAGGTTCAGCTTATATAAAAACTACATAGTTTTACCATGTTATTTTATAGGTTCAAAAAGGTATCAAATTAATATGCATTGTTGATCTTTAAAATCAATTTGCTCGTAAACTATGAACGCATAATAGGGTCAGCTTATACAAAAACTGCATAACTATGCCACCTTATTATATATTTTATGTAGTCAAGAAATAATTTGTAGTAAAAAACAAAAGTACTCAAAACATTAAAAAGCGGTTTTCACACAGAAATATAGGTTTTCCGGTAAAAACACTTAACAGAAGTGAAAGATATTGCAAATATCTATCTAACGGTATTTACTGCGAGCGGATATCTCGTATAGTTTGGGAGATATTCAGTATCAAATATGCGAAGTTTAAAAGGCTATATCTCACTAACTAGAAGCCGGCGGCAAGAAATTTTGGGGTCTACAACAACACCAAAAACAGCCTCAAAAACAACAAAAAATTTAGAGCATTTGCGTAACGGTAAAAATGTTCCATAATTTTTTTTGAGAGTTAATTTGTTTTGAATGCTATATAATACTGGCCGAATGTGGGATACACGAATCGTACGACCAGAACGGGACGCAAATACTAGGAGCTTAACAACACAGGACAAACGGACAACACCGACTTTGACTCTCAACTCACCTTCAGAATTCCGCCCACAACACAAATAATTCCAAAATGTATATTTACGTTAAGAGACATTGATGATTCATTATCATCCTACAGTGGATCAGGGTATACAGAAATCGAAAGTTGGTTAGAAGAGTTCGAAGAAAATGCGACCATAGTTGAATGAAACGAACTCCAAAAATTCATCTACGCGAAGCAGTTATTAAAGGGCGCAGCAAAAATATTTATTCGCGGCCAAATTGAAATCATCGATTGGAAATTCTTGAAATGTGCTTTATTAAATGAATTCTGCTCCGAGCGGTCAGCAATATAGGTCCATCGCTTTCTTCAAAATCGTAAAAAACGGCAGAACGAATCGTTTAGAGAGTATTTGTACAGCCTAATAGAAATAGACAAACCAAAAAAGCTAGATGAACCAAGTATAATAGAATACTTCATAAAAGGGATACCCGATTACAGATCCAACAAAACCATATTATACCAAGCCCAGAGCGTGAACGAACTGAAATTTAGCACTTATTACAAACACGCGCTATTTCCGTGGCTAGCCTGGAGGTTCAACAAACCTTTAGTTCGATGACCACACGGTCGGTGATTTTATTCGGTGTCCCTTTTCTTGTTGTTGACTTTGTTTTATTTTGACTTGTGCACTTGAACGTATGCTATCATATTTTATTTTCACCCATATTTTGCTATAAGGCACAAAAAGTTTACAAATTGCAGGACAATCGCATAGCACGCGCTCAGAAGTCTCCTGAGCTATTGCGCAGAATCTGTAAGTGTCCGTGATGGATAAACCCATCCGGGCCGAAGTGTCTCGTTAGCAAGGATTCTTAAATTATTCCTGTTTAGTGCCAGGAGTTTCTCAGATGTCGTCCTTGCCGGTTGTAGGGTCTTTTGGCTTGCCTAAGACCTGTTGCATCCACCCAAAGCTTGGCGAATTTAAACTCTTCCCATTTCCAGAGTAAACGTGATCTATAACTGTTTGGTAGAGTACAAAAAGAACTCGGTCCTATAAAAGGTCCTTGGGCGCCACTAAACTCAAGGACCTTGGGTTGAAAATTGTCGAAAAGCACTTTCGCTCATTCAGGCTCCTTCGGAATCTTCTTGCAATAGAATCTGTTTATTTTTATCCCAAAATTGGTTACTGCTTCTGGCACTTGAACCGAAGTAGTTTAAGGGAATGATTAAAGATTGATTTGTTCTAGCACTTTAACCGAACAAAGTCAGGAGTGTTAATGAGTTTCTTCTTCTGACACTTAAACCGAAGAAGAGCTGAGCTGCTATCCAATATAAAGTATCGCACTCTTTTGTGGTTTGAACTTGACAGACATTTAATGTCGAAAATCTTACAATTTATAGTAGTTTCACATATACATAGTCTAATATTTCTTATGTGTTGGGTTTTGGTGTTTTCCAAATTCCGTTCCCGTGAAGGTAAATGCATGTACAAATTTTGCTCCCATCACTCAATTATATAAAGATAAGACGAAATCTAATACCGCAAGGTGGAGACAGAGCGTCAACAACGCAAAGTCTTGAGTTGGAAATATTGATGGCAGCGGTGCTGGCGCCGCTGCTGATGCAATTGATACCGCGAAACTGCATGTTTCAAGCGATTCGCAGACAGCTTCTTACAAATAAACCAAAACGCTGACCGTTGCATTCATGGTCAAGGCAAATAAATATAAATACAATAAATATCCAACTTTGGGAACGGAACGCAGCCACAACCAAAACTCAACATTCTCCCCGGCATTGACCCAAGGTCAATTATGGAAATATGGTAACAAATTCTTCTTCTTCTGCTTGTTCTTCTGTTGGAATAGTTCTTGGCGTCGGGATCGGCTTTTCCTGTTGTCGGGATCGTCGCATATATCTTACTAGAATGATGGCCAGAGCTATAACTCCGACCAATGCCGCGTAACCAATCGCAGTGGTGTGATAATTGTGTATTTGCAGGCGTCTGGGTAGATCTACGAGTTCTTGAGCCTGTAGAAGGTCTTGAAGAGCAGTCAACTGCTTCAGCTGAGTTGTGTATGGCTGCTGCAAGGTTTCATATGGAATTGATGGGTTCGGCTTATCTAACTCCAGAATACCCCCAAAGCTCGTGTATGAGATGCTACTATGCGTCGTAAATATTTGACTGCCTAGCAATGTTGCCGTATCGCTATTAATTACACAGTTTGGACTGATCTCAATTGAACCAGACCCTTGTAGCGTGTTCTGCGATACCTCTGTGCCGCAAATAATGGTGATTCGTGTTGGAGTGGCGATTGCATAATACCATCGGTTCTCTGTAGTTGCCTTTGTCCAGGTTTCTCTATCTGCCGTGGAAAATTCGCACAGCCCTTGCGACTCATTGTGAAAGAGACTCACCTCACAGGCATTGTTAAGAGCGCCCTTCTGATAGATTGGTTGTGTGTTAGGACACACATATGTTCGTTCTTGGATGACGTCGCATTGCTGTAATAGTTCTGGAGTCATCGGGAAGTATTTATCTTGATGCAGCGTTATAGCCAGAATTGAAGTTGACAGCTTCACACTGTCATTCATTGTTGATCATTTCATTGTTGTGATACACCGGAATTGGAATGAGTCTAAATAGAGTGAATGCATCTGTTCTGAGAAGCGGGATGGTGGTTTTGAAGAGGACATGATCTTCCGTTAGTCCTGCTTGGACCGTCATCATCTTGTACACGGATAACAAGCTACCTTGGTTACCGGCTATCTGCATATTTGAAGAAAGGTGGACCTGAATTCTTTTGATCTCCCTGTCGAGCTGTTCTGGTGATAAAAGAAGTGGACTAATGTGTCCATGATGGGCTGCTGTGAGCACATCAATCAGCGATGACTGTATCCGATGAAGTTGCGACGCTACTAGTGTTAGCTCCAGCCCTAACGTCGTGATAAGTTGCAACCTCTGAGTATCTTCGATATCCCTCTCGATGCGCGAAAAGGCCCTGGTGAATACCTCTAGCCTCTGCTGGAACCTTGAAAAGGCCTTCATGGATGCTTCCTGATCTCTTTTCATTATGTTTATAGTTGCGTCTAGAATTGAGGTCTGATTCTTAATAAGCTCGAGGAGATGGTGTTCATTTGCTTCGATGTCCGCAATCGTGTTGGACATTTGTTCTGCATACTTGTCATCGAGAACTCCAAACAAAGTGTTGGCCAAATTTCCTATTACGTTTATTGCACCTCTTTTCTGACGACGATTGGTTAGCAGGTCATTATCCGCACGCAATTTTTGTTCGGATTGCTGGAGTTGGGTCACCAGGTGTTCATAGAGTGGCCGGTTTGGCACCTCTTCGCACAGGTGCTTAATAGTTTCCAGCCCATTCGCTAACACTTGAAGATCGGTTTTTAACGGCGATAGCTTGTAATGAATAATCAGTGTCCAGTGGTTTTCACTGATATATGCGGATCCTATTTGTTCGAAGTGAATTCCAGTTGTTTGGTTGAATTGGAGAATGTTGAATTGACTGCTAAGCACCAGAGGCAGCGTTAAGAGAGCAATGATGATCGATAGCAGGCTGACATGAGTGGACTGGAATTTTCGTCTCTTTGGATGTGATCTTGAGCTACTGTCATCGTGCTCCTGTTGTATTGGTAGATTTGAAATAGGGTGGGGCTCCTCCGGAAGCTGCTCGAGTGGAAGCGGCGCTAGTCTATGGATTGGTCGTCTTAAGGTGCCTTTTGCGGTCTTCACATCTGCTACTCGGACTGCCTTGTCCGTGCCAGGATAAACCTTGATGATTCGTCCTAAGGGCCACTGCAATGGAGATACGTTGTCTTCCTTGACTATCACCATCATGCCTTGTTGGGCATTATCCTGCATGGTTTTCCATTTGGCTCGTGTTTGTAGTTCATTTAGGTACTCTTTAACCCAGCGACGCCAAAACTCGTGTTTGAGATGTGAGACCAATTTCCATCGATGCAGTAGTGACGTCTTGATAGGTGCAGCTGTGGTATCAATCTGCGCTGTTAATGGTTCACCTATTAGGAAATGTCCTGGTGTTAAGATGCCCAAATCATTGGGGTCGTTAGACAATGGGGTCAAGGGTCGAGAATTTAGAATGGACTCTATTTCCACCATGACTGTTTCCAATTCCTCGTAGGTCAGCGAGGCGTTTGCTGTGCTCCTTATAAAGAGATTTTTGGCACTTTTTACTGCAGCTTCCCATAGTCCACCAAAATGGGGTGCTCTTGGAGGAATAAATTTGAAGCTAATGCCCCTATTGCTGCAAAACCTTGTCAGCGCTGTGGTCGCGTGTTCAGAATGGACTGCTTCGTGCAGGTCTGCCAGCATATTTTTTGCTCCCACAAAGTGGGTTGCGTTATCGCAGTAAAGATTGGTACAGTGTCCTCTTCGCCCAATAAACCGCTTTAAGCAACCAATAAATGCGTCGCTGCTCAAATCACTAACAATTTCCAAATGTACTGCTTTAGTTGCGAAGAGGCAAAACACGGCAACGTACGCCTTTTGTGGCCTATTCCCGCGAAGTTTGTAATGGATCCAAAATGGCCCGAAAAAGTCCACTCCCGAATTGACGAATGGTCGTGCTGGTTAAGTTCGAGTTGCAGGTAGGTTTCCCATAAGTTGCTGGAATAACTTGGGCCGAACCCTCGTGCACCGCACACATTTTTGCACAATGGAGCGTGCCATGGAGTTTCCCTTGATTGGCCAGAATCTCTGTCTGATTTGTGCCAGAAGTGCTTCCGCGCCACAGTGACAGTGCTCTTCGTGAAACCATGTCATCAGCATTTTGACTAGCGGGTCATTGTACGGTAGCACAACTGGATGCTTGGCGTCGTATGTGATTGGAGCATGTTCTAAACGCCCTCCAACCCTTATCATTCCATCGCTGTCTATGAAAGGATTTAAATTAAGTAATTGGCTTTTCTTGCTCACTGGTTTTTGAGCACCGAGCGCTGCCCACTCTTCGCTGAAATCTGATTCTTGAATGGCTTTCAGAATTGTGGTTAACGCCTCCTTTTTGTTCCCCTGGACTGAGAGCTAGTGTACCGGCAGGAGTGGAATTTTTTCTCTTTAGCTTGTTGATAATCTTATGGACGTATGCTAATACATGGACTAATGTTTGGAAAGAATTATGATGATTGATTCCATAAACGATCTCTTCTAACTTGTTGGTGGACGTCGTCACTGCAGTAACTGCTCTTTCTTTCCGTTCTGGATCGTCGATACGTTGATGAGAATTGACCTTATGATCGTTGCTCCACGTCAAGTCCGTGCTATGCAGGAAGAAAGGTCCGTAAAACCATAAGGGACAGGATCTGAATTTGTCAGGAGCAACTCCTCGCGATAATAGATCTGCCGGATTTTCCTTCGATGTGACATGGCGCATATGGATTGTTGCAACTCGGTTGGCGACAAAAGTTTTAAAAGATGACGACAATGAATTGATCCATGATAATACTATTTCCGAGTCAGTCCACAGGAATATAGGTACATCTCGGCTTGCTATGTCTCGTTTTACGCGGTCGGCTAATTGCGCACTTAACACTGCCGCGCACAGTTCTAAGCGAGGCAGCGTCTGTGTTTTAGTTGGAGCTACACGCGATTTAGAGCACAGCAACCGTACGACGACGACACCATCCTTGTCCGTCGCGCGCAGATACACCACTGCTCCGTATGCCTTTTCCGATCTGTAGAGTCCCTTTTAATCCTTGTGGAAGTACGTGTCTTCCTATTTTGACGTTATTAAGTCCTGACAGCTGTTCGCGAAATCGTTTCCACTGCTTGCTCAAATGAGTCGGTAATTCCTCATCCCAATTGATTTTGAGTTTCCACAGCTCTTGGATGAGCATTTTTGCTGTTACCACGACTGGACTCAAAATTCCCAATGGATCAAAAATTCTGGCGATATCTGATAATATGGTTCTCTTCGTAACACTTACTAAGACGTGTAGATTGACTCTTATGCACAAGTCGTCGGATTTAGGCAGCCAAATTAGTCCCAGCGTTTTGATGGTCTCGTCCTCGTTGCTGTTGAAATTTAAGTTGACTTCTTGATCAACAGCTGGGATACCTTGAAGTAAGTCAGAGTGATTCGAACACCACTTCCTTAGGTTGAATCCGGCATTTTGTAAAATGGCAGATAATTGTCTTTGAATTTCCAGTGCGGTGGATCGAGTGTCAGCGCCTGTTAAGCAGTCGTCAACATAAAAATCATTTAGCAGTGCATTTGCGCCAAGTGGATAGTCAGTCTGATACTTCTGCCCCAGCTCCTGGAGACATTTAATCGCCAGGTATGGTGCGGTCCTTGTGCCATAAGTCACCGTGTTGAGTTGATAGCACCCCAGGTCCTCGGATTGATTTTCTCTCCAAAAGATTTTCTATCCTCTGGTTCTATCCAAATCTGCCGATACATCTTTTCGATATCCGCTGTTAGCACATATCTCTTCAGTCGAAATCTCAGCAGGATTGAAAATAGTTCATTTTGAATCGTAGGTCCTGTATGTAGAATGTCGTTTAGCGCTAAACCGGGTGACGTTTTCGAGGTTGCATCAAACACCACTCTCAGTTTGGTAGTACTACTCTCTGGACGTTGAATACAATGGTGTGGTATGAAGTAACACGGTGATGAAATATTGCTTATGCTGACTCTCGACATGTGGCCTAGTGCTTCATATTCTTTGAGAAACTCGGAGTATTGTTGCTTTAAGGGAGCATCCTTCGCTAACCGCCTTTCCGGTGAAAGTATTTGCAGTAGGAAGTGTTTCTTCCAATCCCCAAAATTTTTCCAGCAGCTCATTTAAATCCTCTTCTGTATAAACTGCACATGTAGGGCTTGACATGTTTTGAATGTCCACTTTCCCAGCTAACATCCAGCCGAACACAGTGCTGTGCAGTGTTGGAAGTCCCTCCTGTAGGACTGTTTTTTATCCAGTTAAGAAATCATAATACAGTTCTGCTCCAAGTAAGACTTCCACTGGACTTGTCGTATTGAAGCGCGGATCTGCTAAGTCAATGTTTTTGGGTACATGCCATGCTGAAATATCCAGATGCTTCGTTGGCTGTGGTGAGATGATTTGTGGAATGACAACTGCTTCCAATCGAACCGAATACGGATGAATACGGGAACTTAGTTGAATATTTGCCCGACGTCGTGCCCTTTTCGTGTTGTTGCCAAGCCCTTCAATGATCATGGCTGTTGGTTTTAACGACAAATCTAGTCTCTTTGCGATTTTTTCTGTTATGAGATTAACTTGAGACCCTGAGTCCAACAATGCTCTGCACTCGATAGAACGCCCATTACCTGCTTCTAGACGTACGAGAGCAGTGCCAAGGAGTGTATATCCTGTGTGTGTGTATATGTGTGAGATGCCGCCATGCTAACTGTGGGTTGGCTGTGAGCTCCAGATTCCTTTGATGATGAGCTCTGATCCGGCTTGGATGGTGTGGTTAGGCGCTTCTCGAAATGAACCAGAGTATTGTGGCTTTGGTTGCATTTAGTGCATTTGCCTGAGGTGCACTCCTGTGACGTATGCCCTGATTTTAAACAGTTTACGCACAGGTTGTTCGATTTTACCAATTGGAATCGCTGATTAATCGACATCCGTAGAAACTTTCGGCAGGCAAACAGCGCGTGATATTTGTTACTGCATGCCTTGCATTTGTTGGGTTGCTGATTTGCTGCCGCCACTGATGATACCGCTTTGGACGATGACGATTTGTCCTTCGCGCCGATGGCTTCTAATGCTTGAAACCTCTTCTCCAAGAACTGCAGAAACCTCTGAAGCGATGGTAACTCCCGAGGACATTCTAGAGACTGCTCAAATGCCATATGAGTGCTCTTGTCGACCTTTTTGATGAGCATATGTACGAGAATTGGATCCCAGGATGATGTGTCTATACCCAAGTTGTTCAACACCGATATTGTCTCCTTCGTTGTGTCATGGAGAGACTTGAGTGCGATGACGGATGAATGCTCAGCTGGATGCTTCGGCTGTCCCAAGAGTTTCTCGAGTGCTGTCGATGTGATGAGCCGCCTGTTATTGTAACGGTCTTGTAACGTTGTCCAAACTGCATCATAATTATTTTCGGTTAGAGAGAAGTGTCTGACTAACTTTTCTGCTTCCCCGGTGAGGGTTGACTTCAAATACCACATTTTCTGAATTTTAGGCAATGGTTTGGAGTCGATCAGTTCCCGAAAGATGTCGTAAAATTGATTCGATTTGAGACAGTTGCCATCGAGCTGAGGCAAGGTAACCTTTGATAAGTTATTGATTGAAGGTTCACAGCCGGATGACGACGTCTCTGCATTCGAGTCTCCCATTGTTTGAATCTTTAGAAGTTGCTCGTTGATGCTGTCTTCTATCGCCACATATTCTTCCAGATCGTATTTACTGGACTCGAAATCTTCCACTTCGTCAAGTATTTGATGATGCAATTTTTGCACGATGAGCCAATGGTTTTCAATGAATTTTGCCTTGCTTTGGTAGTACTTGAATGATTGTTTTGTGTTTTTATTCAAGACCTTCTCAATCATGTTGTTGATGACAGTGATGAGGACTGATTGTTTTCGAATCATTTTTGTTGCTACGTCCTGTCGACGTCCTGCTGGCTCCTGGCCTTGTGACTCTGAATTGATGCTCTGTTTCGACAGGGCTCCGCCCGGGTCAGTTGCGCATTTTTTGCTTGCCAAAGATGCTATGGCAGCCTTGATGTCTTGCTGGATATCTTCCCGGGCTTGATGATATTTTCCTTCGATCACTCCGTGAAGGTTCTGCCGAAAATACGTATGCTCTTTCACGACCTCCGGATGCTTTCGTAGAGTATCGTCGGCTTGTTGGAACTTGATCCATAATTCATCCAATTCTTCTAATTTCCTCTCTAGGTAATCTGCCGTTTTTCGTTCCTTGGGCGCCTTCTTGATGTTGGAGATTGCCTTCTGCAGAGTGACACCCAGCTCATCCTGCTGGGCCACCAAGTCGATGAATTGCTCCATATTCCGGTTGATTCGGAGGATTTGTTGCGAAGATCGTGAATTTGATCACGTCGGGGTCACCAAAAAATATTTTTATTTTTATCCCAAAATTGGTTACTGCTTCTGGAACTTGAAGCGAAGTAGTTTAAGGGAATGATTAAAGATTGATTTGTTCTTTCACTTTAACCGAACAAAGTCAGGAGTGTTAATGAGTTTCTTCTTCTGGCACTTAAACTGAAGAAGAGCTGAGCTGCTATCCAAAATAAAGAATCGCACTCTTTTGTGGTTTGAACTTGACAGACATTTAATGTTGAAAATCTTACAATTTATAGTAGTTTCACATATACATAGTCTAATATTTCTTATGTGTTGGGTTTTGGTGTTTTCCGAATTCCGTTCCCATTAAGGTAAATGCATGTACAAATTTTGTTCCCATCACTTAATTATATAAAGATAAGACGAAATCTAATACCGCAAGGTGGAGACAGAGCGTCAACAACGCAAAGTCTTGAGTTGGAAATTTTGATGGCAGCGGTGCTGGCGCCGCTGCTGATGCAATTGATACCGCGAAACTGCATGTTTCAAGCGATTCGCAGACAGCTTATTACAAATAAACCAAAACGCTGACCGTTGCATTCATGGTCAAGGCAAATAAATATAAATACAATAAATATCCAAATTTGGGAACGGAACGCAGCCACAACCAAAACTCAACAGAATCTTTAGAATGTCTGCCTGCTCTTCCATTTTCCTCCAAAATTTTTGTGTCCTACGATCAAAGCGGACGTACTTCCCGAGAGGAATAGGTCGACCTAAGCGAAACTTGTGTCCGGCGTGGAACGCCATTGCACAGACGAGAGTGCCTGCAATTAAGTTGGCACTCCTTAGGACTTGACTTTTAAGGGAGTTACGCTTGCCAGGAATACTCACCAGTTCTTTGTCCTTCCGATAGTTTAAAAAGTGCTCTATATAAAATACTAAATATTACTGTTTATTAAATATTTTTGACTGCCACAGTTAAGTGGCTAAAACTACCATCTGCTTAAAACTAAGAAGTTAACATTTATATGACTTCTGTCTGTCATAGTCTCTGTCCAACCAAAAAGTGCAACTATCTCAAAAATAATTATTCCAATTAATATATCATTCCGTTTAATATAATCATAACAATTTTTATTAATTGAATCAGAACAACTATTTTTTTCAATTCTACAAATATTTCATTACTTAAAATACTTTTGGTGCTCTGCTATGTTGAATGTTTACTGTTTTTTTCCTGTCGTCCCCTTCTTTGCGTAGCATTGGTGACTTCCGTTACGGTTGATCATGGTCCCTTAACGTTGACGGTCATGGAAGGCAGTGGTTTTTTTATAGCGTCTCTGGCGTAAATCGGATTAAATGAACGTGTGATGCGGTTTATAGAAGATGACCAAGACTCTTTTCTCGGAAGTTTAATATTATCGCATATAAAGTTTGATTGATGAAATTGATCACCTGATTTGGTTCTCATAGGTTAGATAAACAAATTGACTTTTCGGTCTTCGTTTTATTGTTTGACCCACCAGCGGTATTGCGGTAATACGAGTTCCGTATTGAATACGTGTGCACTTTTATCACTTACTCAAACCAACATAACCTCGCTATAAGGGCTTATATCAAATTCCTTAGTTTTTCTCAAACACAGACCGCAAATCGTCACTAATCCGCCTTCTTCTGTTTTACCCTTCGTAGACGCCACGACTGCGTTTGTGTCGTCGCGTTAGTTTTTTAATATTTTCTTCTTCTTGTTTTGGAGGGGCGATGAATATCTGGATGTTGCTATTGTTGCTTGTTTTGCTTTTTCAATATTTATATATGTATATTAACATTTTTGCGTAGTTATTACTATCTTTGCGGAAATTATTTCTGTGGGGCTACTTAATTTGACTTCTTTTTTGTTTTTTTTTTACTCTCCCCTCCTCACTCCTAACAAGTCAGCACACGTACAAAGTGCGCAAATTGCTCTGAAGAACACCCCTCTTCCTCAAGACAATGCAAACGATTCTTACAATAAAAAGAAATATTAAAAATTAAAACGGAAAATAAATGTACAATGAGTGAAGCATCCAACCTATACAGAAAGCAAACAACAGTTACATTCTCTCAAAGTACCTACTCAGGAGTTGCCTCTCAGCTCTCAGAAAACAATGCTCACGACCATAATACAACAGAAATCAAAAACATTAAAAAGTCTGTTCAGTCTGCAGTTAAAAATTCTACACTCAAACCTCAATTAACCTCTCCCGAACATCTAAAAAAGAACTTGCCTTCAGGCTCTCAATTACCCGTTCCCCCTTCAACCAACCATCATATCAACATCACACTCTCCAAAAATCAACACAATATCCAATAACAAAAAAACCAATTTAGTTAATATTCAGTCTGCTAAACAAGGTGTAGGCCCCCTCCTTAAGCGACATATTCCCCACAAGTTAATAATCATTAACTCAAATATATCGTCAATAGCAATAGAATGTTTTCTAAATCTTAAATTTTCCGTAATAAATATGTATATTCCGCCGGATCAAAATTTTTCTGCAAACGAGTTAAGTTCCTACATTAATCAAATTCATTCGGAGATGATTCTTACAGGTGATTTTACAATGCTTAGAGCACACTTTGGGGTTCCAACACTACTAACGCAAGAGGTACAAAAATCAAAAACTTCATACTACTTGAGGATCTTGTTGTTCTCAACAATGGATCTCCCGCACAGTTCACGACGCACAATACCTTCACCCACATTGATCTTACCCTCGTTTCTGCCTTGCTTAGCCCTAGATGCGTTTGGAGTATCAATGATTGCTTCCATGGGAGTGATCACTTTCCGATCCAAAACGAACTAACAACTCGTCTTCGTTTTATAGCTAACAAGCCTCTTCCGAAATTTAAAACCGATCTTGCCAACTGGCATTTATATCAAAACGAATGTGGAAAAGATTTCCATGAATGGAAAACTATCACGAATGTCAACCAAGCAGTTGCCAAACTTACCAAAATTATCAGATCAGCAGCAAACATAGCTATTCCACAAAGTAAACCTAGACCGGAAGGTAGGTAAGTATACTGGTGGAACAGCGAATAAACTAAAGCAAGATAAGCAACGAATTTGGCACAATTACAAACACTGCATGACCACTACCAATTTAGTTCTGTACAAAAAGACCAATGCTAAGTTTAAGAAGTCAGTGAAAGAAGCCAAGCGTAAAAGTTTAGAAGATTTATCGCTCAAATATATCGCCCTCCTCAACGGCAAAAAAGATTTCGGCCGACATAAAAGCGTTAACAGGTGTCCCTCCTACTCCTATCAAATCCATAATTTTCAATCAAGTCCTATTAAGTTCTTCTCAAGAAATAGCCGAGGCCTTTGCTAACGCATGATCAACTTATTCTTTTGATAATAACTTTTCAGCCGAATACTGCTCAAAGAAATATGCAAGTATTTCAAAACCATGTGGTAATAATTCACTGTCCACTTCAGCTAAACACCTCGAAACAAACTTTTCACCATTAGAACTTCAATTGGCATTAAAGCATGCTAAAGGTAAAACACCGGGCTATGATCGCATATCATATCCTATGTTAAAACACCTTCCAGTTGTTTGCAAAGATAGGCTGCTACATTTATGTAACAATATTTTGCAAAGTGAAACTTACCCGCATACCTGGAAGTCAGCCATCAGTTTACCTATACCGAAGCCAAAAAAGTCTTCACATGAAATCGTAGGATATAGACCGATTTGACTGATTTCTTGTATCAGTAAGATCTTAGATAAAATGGTGGTAAAACGACGAAGTTTATCAGCAATAATCAAGTCGCTTTCAAAAACGGCCACAGTACAGCAGACGTTTTACTACATCTTCAACATTACGTGTCTACCGCCCTTTCAACCAAAAATCATGTAACTATTCTAGCGACTGATTTTGAAAGAGCGTTCGATCGCGTGGGCATTCATGTGGTTCTGAGTCAACTTGACGGATGGGGAGTAGGTCCTGGGATTTTTAACCTATTTAAAATATTTCATGACTGGACGCAAGTTTCGGGTTAGAATAAACGGTTTTTGTTCGAAATCCCACACACTGGATAATGTTTCTACTCATTATTGCTTTTGAACAGTTCAAGAAAATAATACTCAACTGTAAAACTATTGACTTATCTGTTTATGCAAATGATGCAACAATTGTAACGAAAGAGAAAGATATAGCCAACGTTAATAAGTCTTTATAAAGATCTTTGATAAAAAATTTACGTTTAAGGAACATTGTAAACATTTAAGAAAAAGCCTGGCTGCTAGGCTTCATATAATAAAATATTTGTCATCCCGATTCGATAAATGTTACTAGGGCTCTGATATTATCCAAGTTAGATTATGGTTTACCGATATATGGCTTGGCTGAAATCACCAATATTAAAAAACTCTACACTTCACCTATAAAATGTATCTTAGCAGAGGCTGGTCTCCCGAGTATTATAGATCAAATCACCGAAGAGACATGGATGCTCATCCCCAAACTCCTTAATACAACCAACCAAATACTACGTAAGGATTTTTTGGCTACTTTCAAACAATCACGTAGTTACAAACTGAAGTCAACCATTCGTCTTTGTTCTGGCCTATGTAAACAAGTCAACATAAAACCTCCATCAAGATGTAACAAAATTAGTTGCCAACCACCATGGTTCCTTGATCAATCAAGGATTAATACCAACATTCACAAATCTTAAAAATCCGACACAAGCAACAGATTTTTTCAGCAGATATTCCTTGAACAAGAAGCTAATTATTCGAGCAACAATTGGCAAATATTATACACCGACGGCTCAAAGACAAATAATTTTACAACTTTTGCCGTTGTAAACCAACAGGGGACAATAACTACAGGTGGGCAATTACCAACACACTGTTCCGTTTTTACTGCGGAACCCCCGGGCGGTATATAAAGCGGTAGAATGCACACATAAAAAAAGTGGTAATTTCGTAATTTGCAACGATAGCATATCTACCATTAAAGCTCTGGAAAATATTTACATCAATAATAGCTTCATAACGTAAATCAGAGATCAGTTTATTGAAAGACAACACAAAATAAACATTATGTGGGTCCCGAGTCATAAAGGCATTCCTGGAAAAGAATCTGCCGACGCTGCTGCAAGATCTATGTCAACACCAACAGTAAAGATAGATGCACACTCCCATAAAGATCTAAAAAAAACTATTTAGAAGCCTCCTGTCGCAAACCAGACTGACGGAATGGAATAACTTCAATCATCGCTACACTACCTTCAATCCAACTTGTAAACCAGTTTTTTATCCGAAGGATATAACTCGCCACCAAACTAGCCAATATATCCGACTTAAGATTGGTCACACTAAAATAACACATAAACACATCCTCACAGGCGACGCCAAACAACAATGCCCTTTTTGCGGAAACGAGTTATCAGTTGAACATATCTTAAATGAATGCCAAAAATTAGCTAGAATAAGAGATACACATTTCGGCTCAACTTCACACTCTAGCAGATTACTAATTACTAGTTTTATAAAAGACTGTAAATTAACCAATTTAATTTAATAATGTACATATTACATATATATATATATATATAAGACATGTTAAGTTGTTAAACATAAACATATATATATATTTCGAGTCGCAGGTCCTAGCAGCCAGTACTCATCCAAATGATGTCTCTAATGAATAAATAATAATAATAACAAATATTTTATTATTAGGACAATGACATTTTATTTTGCTTTTAATTTATTTTTGTATTGTAGGTATTACAAATGTACAACAAATGTGAATTTAATTTATCTTTATACCTTTATTAACTAACAATAATAGTATTTATAAATCTTTATATATCGTAATATGAAATTTACCTATTATGCATTTATTATTTTTCTTATAGTATTATATTGCCTCTGTGTTTACGTGTGTTAAGTGTGTATACAATTATGTTGTGTTTAGGTTCTATTTTGCATTATTACTTATTCATTTACAATTACATATTAATATTACGGAATAGTCTGCTTTTAATGAACTTGTAATTTAATTCCATTTAATATGGAATTTCGCATAAAACAAAATTGTTATTATGTGTCGGTGAAATACACAGCGTCGCTTATGGAGATGCGTCTTATTTTCCCGTTCGTTTACTAACCTTTTCTCTCCTATGCGTCACCAGCTGACACCCCTGGTATGCTAAAAATACATCTACGATAACATCCCTGGGGTACTGTCAAACTTTATTCATACAGCCGCCACCAGGAAGCTCTTTCCAAGACGCTGTGCGTTTCACCGACACATAATACCAATTTTGTTTTATGCAAAATTCCTTATTATGTGTCTTAGGAAACACACAGCGTCGCTTATGAAGACCCGTCTGATATCTGCTGGTGAAAAATACAAAACGCTGTGTGTGTTTCAATTTACAACCGAGATGCAATATGCCCAAACAACCTATATATTATTCAGAAACAAAATCATATGAGATACCTACATACTGTGGCGAAAATACAGCGCCATCTATACGTCATGCAATAATGTGATATACAGCGCCATCTACACGCTGATACGTGCAATATTTACGAGTGTTACCAAATCTTACAATGTTACCAAATCACAGTCCACATTCTTGTGGAATACAAAGACATCTATCGGGCGCTAGCGAAAGATCTAGAAGTTACTTGATTTTTCCACAACGCAGCCTACGCAATAGAACATGATTCATTGCTGAAACAAACAATTCATGAAAATGGAAGTTTCTCGACAATCTAGTAAGATCTGGAGAAGTCTGACGATAACGTAGCGATAATTATCGGACAGTATAAATAGACGCAAACCACAGCAGCGAACACGGTTTGATTTTGGAAAGCAACAAAGTGACATCGCGGAAGTAACAGTTTGAAAAGTGTTGAATAAGAATAAAATAGTTGAATAACTTTAAATAAGAATTCGTGTATAAGTGTTTACGTGTACAAGTTATAAACAGCGATAGTAAAGAAGTGATAAATTAAGAACAAGCAATAATAAATAGTTGATTTATTATTTAAAACTAACATTTTATTATTTCAAATTTACGATTATTAACAATCCAGTGATCGAACCTGAAGAGAGTTCAAGCGGTAATTTTTGGAAATTACGTAACAATTGGTGTCAGAAGTGGGATTGCTGAATAATCCAGAATAATAATGAAATTCGCTGACCTGAAAATACCACAGCTGAGGCAAGAGTTGGAGTCGCGTAGTTTGCCTGTGTCAGGAAATAAAGCAGAGCTACAAACACGCTTGCGTGACGCTATGGAGAAGGAGGGTATCGACGTTGAAGCACATGAGTTCATATACGAAGCTGCATCCAAAGTTGAACACGAGTTAGTGGAGACGCAAGCGGCCCCAGCGTTTGACATGAATGTGCTCTTAGCAGCCATGGCGCAGCAGATGGAGCAGCAGATGGCACAAAACACGTCACAACTACAAGACCAACTAACCACACGCATGGAGCAGCAGTTTGCGCAAAACACTGCACAACTGCAAGAGCAACTTTTGCGCATTGAGGGAAATTCTGCGGAACTGCAGGCGAGGCAAGATAAAGTAGAAGATGAATTCCGCAGGTTGCAATCGCAAACGGAAGATGAATTCCGCAAGCTACAATCGCAAACGCAAAATGAATTGCACACACTGAAGGCAGAAATATTACATATGAGAGATGTACAGTTGAGTGGACCAGTTGCAGCTGTCAGTGCACCAAAATTGAAACGCCAACCTTCGACGGAACTGTGCCGTTTAAAATTTCTAAACTCCAGTTCGAGACAACGGCACAAACGAATCACTGGACGTTGGCAGACAAAGTGGAAGCTTTGGTAATGTCGTTGAAGGGTTCCGCTGCTGAAGTGTTGCAAACGGTTCCTGAACACGAGCGAGGTAATTATGATGCGTTGATGGCAGCGATTGAGCGGCGATACTGTAGCGATCACCAAAAGCAAATGTTCCAGATGGAGCTGATGAATCGCTTTCAAAGGAATAACGAGCCGTTGCAGGCATATGCAACAGAGATCGAGCGACTCGCACATTTGGCCAACGCGGATGCACCCACAGAAGTAATCGAACTACTGAAGATACAGGCGTTTATGAATGGTATACGAGATGTGGATACGAAACGCGCAGTCTACTCTATGCCAAAGAAGACCTTCGCCGAAACAGTTTCGTTTGCGCTGACGCAGGAGACAGCGAGTCTTTTGAGCAGACCAGCACACAATGTTCATCGACTGGAAGTTGATTCAAATGAGTCGTTGGAAGAGACCATAAGGGAACTAATAGAAGTAATATCGCGAATGATGCCGATCTCGCGCAAGAGTTCGGACGCAAAATGTTTTAACTGCGGCAAAATTGGACATTTTGCACGAAACTGTGATACATCAGTGAGTGAGAGAAAGGGAGGCGCCGAAAAAGTATTTGGTGTTTTTAATGGAAAAGAATCGTTAAACTAAAACGGATCAGCCAAAAGGGGCGTGAGCTGGTCCCCACAACTGATTGCCCCATTGTCTCTGTGTCACAAAAGCGTCGAAACAACAACAACTTAACATTAAGTGGAACTGGAAACGGGCGGTCGCCGGTCACAGTCACAACGCATTCTATTCATCAAGCAGATTTAGTAAGAGATCACATCGAGCCGCTGATTGGTTGTAAAATGCGAACAGCTACAGGAGAAGAAGCTGCGATCTTGGATTAATCGGTTTGTAAGATTCAGCGTGGAAATGAAGATGCAATCTCTCGACGACCATGTGTAGTTAAGGGTAAGCATTGCTTCATGGCTAAACATGATTCATTGCTGACACAAACAATTCATGAAAATGGAAGTTTCACGACAATCTAGTAAGATCTGGAGAAGTCTGACGATAACGTAGCGATAATTATAGGACAGTATAAATAGACGCAAACCACAGCAGCGAACACGGTTTGATTTTGGAAAGCAACAAAGTGATATCGCAGAAGTAACAGTTTGAAAAGTGTTGAATAAGAATAAAATAGTTGAATAACTTCAAATAAGAATTCGTGTATAAGTGTTTACGTGTACAAGTTATAAACAGCGATAGTATAGAAGTGTTAAATTAAGAACAAGCAAATAATAAATAGTTGATTTATTATTTAAAACTAACGACATTTTATTATTTAAAATTTACGATTATTCACAATCCAGTGATCGAACCTGAAGAGAGTTCAAGCGGTAATTTTTGGAAATTACGTAACAATACGTATCCACGATATTTATTTTCGCTCTACGGGTTGAAAATTGTAGAAAAGCACCTCCGCTCTTTCAGGCTCTTTCCGAATCTTCTTGCAATAGAATCTTTGGAATGTCTGCCTGCTCTTCCAATTTCCTCTCGCCAATATCTCATCCGCCTGTAACTGCCTTTGTGGCTGGACGGGCAAGACCATTCACCGATATGAATAGACTGTCCAGCCCAGCAGTACCACTACGCCTTTCCTTCGACACCGCTACAGTTCCTTAACAGCGTTAACTGGACAGACCTTCTTATTGGGATGATCTAGCAGCGACCATCCTGACTGCCTTGAATTGTCCGTTTTAGACCGGAAAACAGGCAACAAAGCAACTCCAGCCTCTGACCAGCGCATCTTGCCGTCTGATATTCTCAGCAATATGAAATCATGAATTCTCCTGCCAGGAACTAAGAGTAAAATCACTACAGCTCTCCTAGAGACATCAAACAAACTGCTTTTACATTTCGACCGAGACAGCCAGTCAACAACAACTTGGATGTCCCACGTATCCAAGACAGATTTAGCTGGCTGCACGGTCGAAATTGCCTTCAGAATCTGCCTCACCAATAACTGCTCAGGTGCGTCAGCACGAACATTGCAAAATGTAAACAATACCGACTTATGTACTAGGATTGTATTATACGCTAATCTCTCGACCAAATGTAGGTGCGCCAAATATCTAGCTATGTCCTCCAACTTGGGACACTCTGCAAGTACTTTATGGAAGGCGATTAACTTAAGCCATCTCCTCATAGCTGGCAGATACGTAGCCATCGTCGACTCTCCAGCTGGAGATCGGGATGCGCCTCTCAGGTTCTGACCAACCGGATAATATCCTTCCCCACCTCCAACCAACCAGGCCTGTATTTCCAATTGTCCTACATTCGGTGGAGCTATTCCTTTTGACCCGTCTACCTGATTCAAACTGAGGTTCTGCAACGCTACTGGCTGCTCCAGCGTCCTCGACCTCAGATCCGCGAGCCAGACTGTCTTCTCCCACATCGTGGCGATCAAAATAAACTGGCCGTGGGTTTTGTTGACATGAGCCAACACCTGTGGAATTAGACTTGGGGCGGAAAGATCCACCCCAGACAAAACTTCCACACGCGACTGAAAGCGTTTGAGAAGAGCGCTAGTTGATCTTTGCAATCTAGCGATACGTATCTTTTGACAACAGCTGTCGCCGCAGACGCGAACAAGTCGACGTCTGGGACCCCACCGATGAAATAACTGTCCTGTTATCGATGGTAAAACGTGCCATTCGGGAACCTTTCCTAGAGACAAACGATCGGCGATACAGTTGTACCTTCCCGGGAGGTATTGAGCTGATAGAAGAATGATTCTTTATCGACTGATTCTTTATCGCCAGTTCTACTGCAGCTAGCTCCTTTAAATTTGAGTGCCCCTTTCTCTGCTCTGCCGTCCAACGGCCTGATGCCAGAAGGTTGTTTAACTGACCGGCCCTTAGGACTTCTAATATATGTTGGTCCTTTAAAGCTGCTATCATTTCTGTCAATTCTGGAGAAACCTTTGACCTGTATTCTTTTACAATCTGCGGCGTCGGTCTGATCAGAGGCGGCTTTGGTGAAAAAAGGATACTGGCGCCAGAGATGATTCTTAGAATAACTTGATTCGCCTCCATCCTTCTCCATATGGGCAGAAAGTTTCGTAGGCCACAAGGACTAAGCAGTCTCCGAAGACCTCTTTCTAACGCTTATTTCTATACTCTCTCTTTGCCGGCTTGGCTCCGTTAGCCAATTATTAACTCCACCGAGAGTTTGAATCAGTAATCTCAACCTTTTCTCATCAAACAAATGTTCGGCGGCACCTTTCTTAAGGCCACCTGCACCTGCTTATTACCAATTTCAGAAATAATTCGGTCACGCCTGGCTTCAAAACAATCTGCTCTTTTACCGCAGACTATCTGCAATAATTGTTCCGTATTTTTTAAATTTTTGGAAGTAGGACCATACAGCTTCATTATTTCTTTGTAAAGATTCGCTGCATTTAACTGATCATTCGCGCTATTTGCCCAATTAATAACGGCCTGCAACCTGGATTGCAGAGCATCCCTTTTCCCTAAAAGTAGATGTCCTTTTAACATACCAGGGGTGTCACCTTGTGCCGAATAAGAGAGAAAAGAGTAGTAAACGCACGGGAAAATGAGACGCATCACTTAATACTAATATTTGTATTAGTAATATTAATTACTAATATTTGCATATTTGTTTATATATATATATATATCGTAAGTAGTTCAAAGGACAAATATTTGTTTCTAAAATTCAAATACTGGTCCTTAATTGAGTTATAAATGCCTACATTTTCTTGTGACTGTATATACCAAACGAGTAGTCAGCTAAGAAACTGTAAGTATATTCTACGAAAACTTTGTTAAAAGAAGGTTGGTTCTTCTTCTCTTTTTCGCTATGATTTTATCCCGTCCTCAAGATGTTTTCCCGTATTCCGGGCGTTCATCTGTGCTTCTGTAAATATTAGAAATTAATTATTTAAATATGTGCAAAATAAAAAAAAACCCTTTGGTATTAACTAAATACAAATCATTACTATGTTTTGTAAAATTTCCTATACATATAATTTTATTATTCACGTTCGTTTTCCTTTTTTTTTCTAATTCTTTGAAATTGAAAGTATGGGAGCATCCCATGACGAAATAATGGAAACCTTTTATTCTCCTTAAATAGCTCTTTTCGGTCTATCTCTTCCTCTAATTTCAATTCTATGTTGAGACATGAATTTTTCAATAACATCTGTGACTTCGATACCTGAGTCCCAACTGAACTATATTCACTTTTCACAAAATTATTCTTTCTCATGAAGTTATCACTGCGAATGAAATCTTCTTCCGTTGAATTCGATATTGGAACATGAATCTTATTGTTTCTCACATCTACCAAGGTTTTTCTTAGGAACACTCCTGGAGCTATCACTTCTCGTAGTTTCGTCTTTAACTCAGCTATACTTGTTGACCTACCTTTTACTTTGTTGATTTCTGCATGTTTTACATTATTTCCTATATTTAATAAGGTCAATTTTATACTTTCTCCTTTCGAGCTTTTTATTACCAACTTTTTCTTTATTGAATCCATCGTGGATTTATTCCACAAATTATTCCTGCCAAGTATACCATCGCCTGGCAAAGCTTGTTCAAGTGGCACCGTGTGTAACGTTAAACTTACAGCCACATTCCGGATACGCGCTGGCAGTGAGCGCCCGAGACGCCAGCGTAGCCGAAACTGAGACAAACTTTGTATTCTGTAATCCAAGCGTCCGCCAGCGTTAGCAACAAGTATATATTGTAAAGAGATTTCAACGCAGGCTACTCGTTACAGAGCACCTCGAGATGGTGCGCGGACAGCGAAAATGAAGCCCTAGAAAACGTCGAAACTACGTGTTCGTGTGTAGGCTATTGAATTGTTAATGAGTGGAAAGAAATAGGAAGATTCTGTAAATTGAAGGAATTCCACTTTGTTTTCGTCGATTGCACTAACAAAATATATGCAGTCTATCCATCTGGCAAGGTTGAATGATTTGTTTTTGTACTGATTTGGTTTCTTGCATTGATATTTTAGCGAAGTTTGATATTTTCAGCTTCTGGTCATTTTTCGCTTTTCTATTCAATTTTCTCCTTATTTCCGCACTTATTGACTACAATTTTATTGCGGGTATAGAAAAAGGTAGTGCTCCTTTAAAAAGGAGCAGACGAGATCGACTGCGCCCCGTCTGTGTTTTTAGCAGCGCAGTTTCTTCGAAAACCATCGACGCTGGTGTCAAATACGCAGAAAAACAACGAAAACCACAAAAGAGAATAAACAACTACGGAGCGTCTGTGACGCGAGCGAGTATCCGGAATGTGGCTGTTAGGTTTGTCCAGTTATCATCTGTAACATTAACAGTTCCTTTCGTGGTGGTGCAAACCCCAAACACTCCATTTAGAACTAGCGTTTCAGACTGATTAATGAACGCATCTTCTTTTATAGACTTTCTTTTTATTAAAATAGTGTCCGCACCAGTGTCAACCAATAAAACGAGTTTTTCATAGCTTGCTTCTTCACAAGGAAACTCTATGAACACATCATCTAATTTGGTTGACATTAATGTTGACACTTTGTTTTTATTGAACAGATTACGCGTGAACCGTGAAAATGTTTTAACTATTTCTGGTCTATGCCTTTTGGAAACAGTTGCCTTCCATTTTTTCATTAAATTTAATGCTGTATTATTAGCAAACCTTGTTATATCCTTTATATATTTCCTTATGTACTGGTTAAGAGGTATTTGTTATATTTGTCGATAGCTGAGATACATTGTTTTGACAATCGACGCGCCTACCAATTGCAACGTTAGTAAAGTGATTATTAAAAACTGTACGCCAGTGTTCACGACTTTCGCAAGTGCTGACGTTGATTTAATAACTATTTGCTGAAAAATATAATTCTATTCTATACTCTGTGACATTTTATTTTCATTATTACGGCTATAACATGTGCTTGAAGCTGGTAACGTTTCCACAATCTTTTCTGATGTCGGATTAACGGTTAGTACTTCAATTGGCCTGGACTTACAAATTTTTTGGGGTTCCCAGTTTACTGGGCTTGCCTGGGCCCTAAGCCCTCGGTAGTTTCCCTGAAAGGACTCCCAATTCTTTTTCGCTTGCCAATCTTTTACCCAGTGTCCTTGCCTCTTACACCAGTGAGAAGATGTGTTAATTTCTTTCGACACTCTGCTGGGTTTGTTCGCTGTTATGTTGTTTTTTACAGTCTTTCCACCTGCTCGTCATATTTCCTGACCATTGGTTTGGCCTTGAATTTGGTTGCCGATTGTCTCTTGCAAAAGGATTTCCTTGTGCGGCTGAACCATAATGTGCATTATTCCTATCTTTGCATCTCCAACTTGGCTCATGACCATACTGGCAACAGTCGCTTCAATGTGGTGTGTTTTTTCTTGTGACACAATCTTCTCTTGTGTGACCGAGTTTTTTACAGAAACTACAACTGACATTTGGTGTGGAATGACTGTCTAGCCCTGGCTTGTTCCATTGAGCTTTGCCCTTCGCTGGATGTCCGTCTGGTCTGTTTTGTGGCGTATAGAATGGTTGATTTTTGTCGAAGTTTCGATACGTGTTTGCGATCACGCCGATTGTGTGACCACTTTGCATTGCTTCGGCCTGCCGTATGTCTTCCGCAATGTATACGGCTTCCTCAACTAAATCTTCCAAATTTTTACAGGTGGACGTTTTTTTGCTATTTCACTTCGTAAAGGCGCATCTCCGTTCGCTTTATATACATTCGTCGTGATGTTCTCCGCCTGTGACTTTAGAGCCATTTCGTAACAAATAAGATTTCTTCTGTGCTAATATCAGCCGTGTTTTTTTAACGAACTATATGGTTCTTGCTATACGGTTCATTAAAAACACGATGAAGGATATTTGAACTTATGCCAAATCATTAAGCGAAGTTATGTATGAAAACTACTGTGTATCGCTAAATTTCTGTTTCCCAATGATCAATTATGGAAAATTATATAAATAAAT
Organism: Thecophora atra; assembly: GCA_937620795.1. NCBI lineage: Eukaryota > Metazoa > Arthropoda > Insecta > Diptera > Conopidae > Thecophora > Thecophora atra. The sequence continues at coordinate 36,433,773 of OW569399.1, forward strand.
TGTATAAATTATATAAATAATTGTATAAATTATATAAATAATTGGTGCGAGGTTTCGCAAGTGTCAATTCAAATGAGTGTGATTGGCTGCATAGTACAAAAAAGTGGGAAATTACAAATTTCCCTATAACCTCGATAGAAACCTGTATAAAAACTGGGTAAGTGTCACTTGTATGGAGAAGAACTATATAGTTCATTAAAACACTGCTATCGATTTTTTTCAGATTGTAGTCTCAATTTTGAGCTGAAATTTTCGTCTTGAATCATCGCACCATGTTAAAGATAATTTGCTAATTCGGGGGTGGTCTGTCCTTTTTGAAATATACTGCAAGAACAAAAGAGTGAATAATAGTATATCGTACGTCGGATATAAGCATCAGACGGTCCGAGATACCTTTACTAGTTAAAATACATTTTATCTGCTTATTGAGTCTCTCCACTTTTTATAATTGGACACCTTAAATTCATTATAACTAATTATATATATATATTCGTAAATATATCTTTTTTAAATTTTCTGTTTTCATTGATTAATTATATGAATGTGCTAGAATTAAAATTTGCTAAATGAAAATTGGTTTTTCATTCGTTTCGATTCTTATTAACAGAACTGCAGACCTACTTCAGCTCAAACTATGTAAACGCTCTGCCTTCAACTTCAGATGACATATGAGAAGTTATATAGATAGGTATAATAATGCCTATGTTAATAATACGTTTATATATAACTTCAAGTTTTGCACGGTTTGCTCTATTTCGCCTTGGAGCTCAATTATGACATCATATGGCTCCTGCGTATGTTGCTAGCGAATTTTTTTTTAATACATACACAAGCGTGCATTCCCAAAATTCGGTTGTAGCTTCGCACCTCTGCGATACAGATAGGACACCCTCGACTCGTATCTGTTTTATTGCTTAAAAAACTGCCATTCGCAATAGATGATTTTTTCCGGTATAATTATGAAATTTAAAAAAAAAGAATAAAATACGACACTTTTTGTTATGGTATGCATATACAAATATATAATATATACGTCTGTGCTTACATAAATAGCAAAAATGATAGCATACTAATGTAGCAATCTATCATGCATACATAGTGTATTGAAAAAGGTTGATAATAATTATTAAGTTGAGTGGCAGCAGGCGAGAAGGAGAGTGAGAGAGTCAGAACTATGTCTTTCACATTGTATTTGGATTCTTTCGTTAAGTTTTTGAATATTGTGTTGAAGAATCTACACAGTTTATGAGGTGGAGAATTTATGGATGAACAGATAGGTCTAAGTGGTATGTCCTTGTGTAATGTCGGTTGTCCATATATTCTTGGAGCTATCGCATTCTTGCTTAACCGTTTCATGGTCTCTGTTTTTTCAAAAATGTCTAAACGAATTATCCGTTCCACGAGTGTATTATTGTTCTTTTGGTCGTTTGGTCCTTTCTAAGTTGTCTCTAGGTGCATATGTCTTGTACTATTTATTTAATTTTGATTTGGTATTCCTTTCTCGCCATACCCACGGTCACATTTCCTCTGTCAGCGTTTAAAATAATTATGTCGTCTTTCTCCTTTCAAAAACTTCCTGGTTACCTTTATCATTTGCAATATTGTTTGTCCATATGTAGTTACCAATTGTGTTCTCCCGATTTCTTGTGATTCCTTATTTTTTTTTTGTCTGTATAATATCTTCCACATCCGCTATTAGTTTCATTACTGGTACTTGTTTGTGCAAGATTACACGTATGTAATTACTAGTAGTTGTTGTTTGTGGAAAATTTATATGAATTCTATAAAAATCTGTTAACACGTTTAGAAATAGTTCGAACACAAACATCGTGACATGAGATTTTATAAATCTATAAGATTTATATATTTATTTACTTTACTAATGCAATAAGCTATCTCTCTAACAGTTGTAATATATTCAGTACTTTTGGTACTTCAGTAAAATATTTCAAGTACATTTGAAGCCTTTTATACTTCAAAAAGAGCTGGTACTTGAGTACTGGTACTGGTACTGCGTATTTTTAATAATTATATGAAATAACGAAAAAATTATTGAACCCCCAATACCTACAACGATAGGCAGTCGCATATCGTCGGCGATCGCACAGAGCTAGGCAAGATAGAACCGCTTTGCTCTCATCCTGTAAATTAGTGTAATTATTCGATAGTTAATAGTATTTATAGAACTTCTTACGTCACAATAACAAACAGATTTTTGTAACATTTCTTTACTTTTTGCAGTTTGGAAGAGAAAATATTGAAACTACAGCCGAAAAGCAGAAGAAAAAACAGATTGGAGATTCATTTCTATGGAATTCAAAGAAAAACATAGACAACACTAGTAAATGGATTTCATCAAAAAAAAAGTTTCAACAACTTTTTCCAACTAATAGCAGTTTGTTAATAAGTAGAGATAGTGTGCTTTTACCAACTGTTAAATTCAGCCAGCCAAATTCAGTTGCGAAAAATCGTAACAACGTCGATGTATCTTACAACGTAAGTTCGAAATGAATTACAGAATTCTCGTCTTGTACACAAAAAGGATCTCTATATCTTCTCTCTTGGTTTTGGTGGATTTTATTTTTTGCATTTCATGATAAGCTAATGATGACACAAGTACGTTCCTTATTTATTTAAATGTCAGAATGAGATGCACTTAATAGGTTTTGCGTGTTGTAATTGGTATCTTTCCCAAATAGCCTTAATAGAATGTAAACATAAAGAAAATTTTATTTTTTAACTCTAATCCTACATTTTTATGATCAGACGTCTGAAGCCAACGCCAATGATTACAATTTTAGACGTTACTAGACCAGCGCCTGAGTGCCTTAGGGGTTACGGGGTCTATTATTCTCGATGTTTCTTAATCATTTACAGTCGAAATGTATCCATGCACTCATCCGCAGACGATGTGCAAATTTTCTGGAAGATTGTTTAGCTCTGTTCCCCATCCCATCTAACAGAACGTATTTAAAGCAAAGTGCGTGAAGTTAAATACGTATTTGAGCGTGAAGATAAATACAAATTTAACTTAGCAATGGCACAAACCAAAAAACAGGATGATTCATATACCCAGTTTTCATAGGCTGTCGAAGGAAAAACGAGAAGTTAAATACGTATTTAAGTGTAAAAATTAATATGTGCATCATGTAGAGATTTGCTTGGCCTCTATTGCCGTTTTTTAGCAAATCGACTTTGAAATTGTCGAAGATTTGCTTGGTCAGACTGCGAGGATGCAGTGGCCACTGGTCAGGAACGCTTCGTTGTGCGTTGATGAAACTTGCGACGTTCGGAAGATATAGCCGAGGAGCTCTCAATATAAAAAAATTGAGAACTCCTCTATTGCCGTTTTTTTGCAAATCGACTTTGAAATTGTCGAAGATTTGCTTGGTCAGACTGCGAGGATGCAGTGGCCACTGGTCAGGAACGCTTCGTTGTGCGTTGATGAAACTTGCGACGTTCGGAAGATATAACCGAGGAGCTCTCAATATAAAAAAATTGAGAACTCCTCTATTGCCGTTTTTTTGCAAATCGACTTTGAAATTGTCGAAGATTTGCTTGGTCAGACTGCGAGGATGCAGTGGCCACTGGTCAGGAACGCTTCGTTGTGCGTTGATGAAACTTGCGACGTTCGGAAGATATAACCGAGGAGCTCTCAATATAAAAAAATTGAGAACTCCTCTATTGCCGTTTTTTTTCAAATCGACTTTGAAATTGTCGAAGATTTGCTTGTTCAGACTACGAGGATGCAGTGGCCACTGGTCAGGAACGCTTCGTTGAGCGTTGATGAAACTTGCGACGTTCGGAAGATATAACCGAGGAGCTCTCAATATAAAAAAATTGAGAACTCCTCTATTGCCGTTTTTTTGCAAATCGACTTTGAAATTGTCGAAGATTTGCTTGGTCAGACTGCGAGGATGCAGTGGCCACTGGTCAGGAACGCTTCGTTGTGCGTTGATGAAACTTGCGACGTTCGGAAGATATAACCGAAGAGCTCTCAATATAAAAAAATTGAGAACTCCTCTATTGCCGTTTTTTTTCAAATCGACTTTGAAATTGTCGAAGATTTGCTTGGTCAGACTGCGAGGATGCAGTGGCCACTGGTCAGGAACGCTTCGTTGTGCGTTGATGAAACTTGCGACGTTCGGAAGATATAACCGAGGAGCTCTCAATATAAAAAAATGGAGAACTCCTCTATTGCCGTTTTTTTTTCAAATCGACTGTGAAATTGTCGAAGATTTGCTTGGTCAGACTGCGAGGATGCAGTGGCCACTGGTCAGGAACGCTTCGTTGTGCGTTGATGAAACTTGCGACGTTCGGAAGATATAACCGAAGAGCTCTCAATATAAAAAAATTGAGAACTCCTCTATTGCCGTTTTTTTTCAAATCGACTTTGAAATTGTCGAAGATTTGCTTGGTCAGACTGCGAGGATGCAGTGGCCACTGGTCAGGAACGCTTCGTTGTGCGTTGATGAAACTTGCGACGTTCGGAAGATATAACCGAGGAGCTCTCAATATAAAAAAATTGAGAACTCCTCTATTGCCGTTTTTTTTCAAATCGACTGTGAAATTGTCGAAGATTTGCTTGGTCAGACTGCGAGGATGCAGTGGCCACTGGTCAGGAACGCTTCGTTGTGCGTTGATGAAACTTGCGACGTTCGGAAGATATAACCGAGGAGCTCTCAATATAATAAAATTGAGAACTCCTCTATTGCCGTTTTTTTGCAAATCGACTTTGAAATTGTCGAAGATTTGCTTGGTCAGACTGCGAGGATGCAGTGGCCACTGGTCAGGAACGCTTCGTTGTGCGTTGATGAAACTTGCGACGTTCAGAAGATATAACCGAGGAGCTCTCAATATAAAAAAATTGAGAACTCCTCTATTGCCGTTTTTTTGCCAATCAACTTTGAAATTGTCGAAGATTTGCTTGGTCAGACTGCGAGGATGCAGTGTCCACTGGTTAGGAACGCTTCATTGTGCGTTGATGAAACTTGCGACGTTCGGAAGATATAACCGAGGAGCTCTCAATATAAAAAAATTGAGAACTCCTCTATTGCCGTTTTTTTGCAAATCGACTTTGAACTTGTCGAAGATTTGCTTGGTCAGACTGCGAGGATGCAGTGGCCACTAGTCAGGAACGCTTCGTTGTGCGTTGATGAAACTTGCGACGTTCGGAAGATATAACCGAGGAGCTCTCAATATAATAAAATTGAGAACTCCTCTATTGCCGTTTTTTTGCAAATCGACTTTGAAATTGTCGAAGATTTGCTTGGTCAGACTGCGAGGATGCAGTGGCCACTGGTCAGGAACGCTTCGTTGTGCGTTGATGAAACTTGCGACGTTCGGAAGATATAACCGAAGAGCTCTCAATATAAAAAAATTGAGAACTCCTCTATTGCCGTTTTTTTTTGCAAATCGACTTTGATTTTATGTAATTTTTTATTATTAAAACTTTTAATTACAAAATTTTAAATTTCAATTGCAAAAGTTGTTTTCAATATATTCCCCTAGTTAATACCCTCCGAACCTTGTAAGTTTCATCAACGCACAACGAAGCGTTCCTGACCAGTGGCCACTCACAGTCTGACCAAGCAAATCTTCGACAATTTCAAAGTCGATTTGCAAAAAAACGGCAATAGAGGAGTTCTCAATTTTTTTATATTGAGAGCTCCGCGGTTATATCTTCCAAACGTCGCAAGTTTCATCAACGCACAACGAAGCGTTCCTGACCAGTGGCCACTGCATCCTCACAGTCTGACCAAGCAAATCTTCGACAATTTCAAAGTCGATTTGCAAAAAAACGGCAATAGAGGAGTTCTCAATTTTTTTATATTGAGAGCTCCTCGGTTATATCTTCCGAACGTCGCAAGTTTCATCAACGCACAACGAAGCGTTCCTGACCAGTGGCCACTGCATCCTCGCAGTCTGACCAAGCAAATCTTCGACAATTTCAAAGTCGATTTGCAAAAAAACGGCAATAGAGGAGTTCTCAATTTTTTTATATTGAGAGCTCCTCGGTTATATCTTCCGAACGTCGCAAGTTTCATCAACGCACAACGAAGCGTTCCTGACCAGTGGCCACTGCATCCTCGCAGTCTGACCAAGCAAATCTTCGACAATTTCAAAGTCGAGAGGCCACGCAAATCTCTACATGATGCACATATTAATTTTTACACTTAAATACGTATTTAACTTCTCGTTTTTCCTTCGACAGCCTATGAAAACTGGGTATATGAATCATCCTGTTGTTTGGTTTGTGCCATTGCTAAGTTAAATTCGTATTTATCTTCACGCTCAAATACGTATTTAACTTCACGCACTTTTTAAAGCATTTGTATACACAGTTTGAGCAAACTATCATGTCCATATGGAAATAATTTATGCAAGTAAAGATCCGCTGCAATTTTTATTTCAATTAAAAGTTATGACTCAAATCAGAAGAATTTAATTTGAACCACTTATTTCTTTTTCTTTTTGAATATATATCACTGGACGCAACTGCATTCACTGTGCGACCTTGTTCGTACGAACAAAGTCGTGGGTGTACGTACGGAGCAAATTCGTGAGCAGTAAGCGTCTGGCCTTAGGGACAAGCATTAGGAACAAAAAAATATGTACACACATCCAAAGCCATACAAAGCAACTGAACATAAAAAAACACAAACTAAACAATGTCAATGAATCAAGAAACTAAGAATTTATCGATACGTATTCATACACATGATTGCAACATATATAAACTTCTAATTTATTCTATAAAGAATCAGACATAACTATAGAGAAGAAATTAAAACACTCAAAAATCTCTTTACGATTCAGTAGTGGGTATGAACGAATTTTGAGAGTATCAGTGTAAATACACAAACAGAGGCAATCGCTGTAGCGGAGAAGCGAAGCATTCAGTAATTTATCAACGATTCATTAGTGGATAGGAAATGCTATAGCATCAATCTAAACAACGTTAGTAGCGGCAGGAGTACGAGATAAGAGCGAGACACACTCAGCAATAACATGGTTTGTCATCAATAACTCACAAAGTTGGGACAATCATAGTGTAATGCCAATCAGCCTACAATCGGTTACAACGCTGGGATAATACAGTTTTGGAATAGGAACTATCTTTGTCATTTTGCACTCAAGAGGAAAGCAGAATATTGTCAACACTGTATTTATTAATGAGAAGAAATGTACGCTGAAAACTGACTGACTTTTAACTCACCTCAAAATGGGAAGTAATTGCTTACTACAACGTTGTAATAGTAAGGACTGAATTTGCTACATTCATAAACTCCACAAATATTTTAAGAAGGACTAGCCACAGACAATCCCAATTATCACTACCTTACTAGTCCAGCTCTCCATTATATCTTCGAAACTACTTCCAGCTCAAGCCGCATTACTAAGTATCATAATACCAATAATTAAGAACGAAATAACTAGAATAAAGAAGCATCCCACTAATCACACAAGATCAATTTAACCTAATCAACGTAATTCTACTTCCAATACCAACATATGATACCCTCACTACGCTGGTTCCATCAACATCGTTATTGGCCATCAATGATCGGCGGAACAGATACTTTCCGGTCAGGCCGGAAAACTGGCAGCCTGCAAACACTCGCCAACAGCTGTCATAACAAAATTCAAGCTACCATAAACCTTTTTAGAGGGAGGGGGGTGGGGGCACCCAACAATAAGTTTAAAAAAAAATTTTATTATTTTTTATTTTATGGGGAAACAATTTTTATTTTATGGAAAACAGATCGTTCTTCTTTGTAAATGGATTTGTTCTCTTCCACTAGAATTCTGAATTCTGACGTAAGTTCGAAACGGAATTGAATTCACTTCGAATATTGGAAATGGCTCGGATTGCAGAACACCTTTGTTAATTCCGTCCACAAGTCAAATCCGAATCAAATACAATTCCGTCCGGATTGCAGAACAAGGCTGATATTTTTTTTTATTCTGTGTTAACATAGACTTTGTCTAACAATTCTTCTGACTTCAATTGATTTAAAGTCATCGAAAAAGGTTTTTTCCGCTATATTTATCGCGAAAGTCGCCGAAAAACTGTTTTGAAAATTTTTTCTATATCTATATTTATTCGCTGTAGGAAAGGAGCCCGAATATTGTTGAAAATTAGGCGAAATTTAGAAGAACGCCAACTCTTGACTCCTTATGACAATGAAGGAATGATTGACAATGAGCTTTAAGTTTAGACTACATGGTAGCGTTTTCATAGCATCATGGCAAGAATTTTGTATATGCAAAAACTCTATTTCATAAAATTTCTGTAATAGCGTGTTTCCATCAACACCATTTAGTTGGATTTTGCTCTAATCCACTTTAATCGGCGAAATCCAGATTTAGCTCCATTAAAATAGTTGTGTGATTTAGTTGAAATCCAAGAATCAAAGTCGATTTATGAGTTTTCATATCTAGTTCGAAGTTCGAAATTACAGACCACTAGCTTTGTTTCTTTCTATTAGTAACAGGCTAACGGGGCTAGGCCACATTAAATGCTGGCAATTATTTTAGTGTTAAATTAAATACTGGCAATTATTTTATTAATAAATTTTTATCTTTAATGTTTATTTTATTTAATATTATTTTAGTATTTTTTGCAAAATAAAGGAAAAATCTTCAACTTTCAAAAATACAAAAATGGAATAACATTCACGATTATTAATCACATCGTCTTTTTTAAAAAAAATTAACATATTGGCATACTAAAATTTAAAAAAAAAATATTTCTCAATACAACAACAATTTCTCAATAGCTAAATCTGAAACTTTTATGTCAACACTTGACTGGTAATCCGATTACCGAAAGCGCAAATCTGGATTTATATTTTTATGGAAACACGCTATAATAATATATTATCTCTCATTTAAGGCAAATGGCTGATACTGCATGCGCAAGAATGATAGAATATCAGATCGCACAATGCATAGGTCAGTTATTCGATGTCAGAAATTTTGACAAGTGCAGTATATGCATTGACCACATTGCGCCCCTGTACAAATAATTAGAACTTTGAAGAACATGCAAACACAAACTTCTCTTGTGTATTGTTCCAGTGCACTTTACTCCAAAGTACAGCGAACGAGTGAGCTTAACACAATCCGTGAACCGCCCAAACTCAACGATTGTTGCTATTATTGGGTAGCGTTTTCCATGTGTACTCGATTTGCATTCGTAAAGCAATGAGTCAAATTCAATAATTTGAGTGAAAGTGTTTTGAGAAGTGAGGTTGTAACGAGTTTTTTTGAGCCGGGATAACTTCAGTGGCCCCAGTGTTCATTGTGAAGTGGACCTCGAAAACCACTTCTACCAAGTATCGATTTCCGAATTTCTCTCGACTGTGCTATGTGACAGTCTAGCACTGACCAATAGTGGTTCAGCTCAGACGATATTTGATGTTGTATCGTTTATTTATTATTAAATACCGAACAATGTTTTAAAATACGCTTATGCTAACAATGAATGATTACTAATAATATCTTACTGCCGACGGTTCTCTCGGCGTCTATAGAAAAGCGGAATATTGCTGACTCTGTCTTTCTTGACGGAGTCGCCGGTGAAATCTCCCTTCCTCCCCGCAACTTCTTATAGCAGTGTCAACTATGATTCTGGTGAGCTAAAGCTCGTAGAGTTAACGAGTTCTGGCTCGCTAATCGCACAAGTGTGAGCTAAAGCTCGTAGAGTTAGTTGAAGCTACTCAACTAATCGGTGAGTGTGAGCTAAAGCTGGTAGAGTCAACGAGTTCTGGCTCGCTGATCGTAAAAAAAATATTTGAGCTAAAGCTCGTAGAGTTAGTTGAAGCATAGAGAAAGAATAACAAGACGCCGAATCTTGAACAAAAATATTTTCCACTGGCTATCCAGTACTAGATTTTTTTTTCACTCATTGCTGAGTGTGTTCTCTCTTCTATTGCAAATGCTAATGTGTTTTTATTCATCTTATGAGCATTTCTTTCCTATCCACTACTGAATCGATGATGGATTACTGAATGCTTCGCTCTCTCCACTATCCCTATTACACGTGTTTGTGTGTTTGCACTGATGCTCTGAGAATTTGGTCAACCCAGTTCTGGATCGTATGCAGATTTTTGAGTGTTTCGCGCTCTTCTCTTTTCTATTGCAAATGCTAATGTATTTTCATTGATGCTCTGAGCATTCGTCGGCTATCCACTACTGAATCGTTGATAGATTACTGAATGCTTCGCTCTCTCCACTATAGCTATTACATATGCTTGTGTGTTTGTACTGATGCTCTGAGAATTCGCTCATACCCAGTTCTGGATCGTGTGAAGATTTTTGAGTGTTGTGCTTCTTTTGCTTTTGCTTTCGTACTCTGAGCATTTGTTTCCTATCCACTACTGAATCGTTGAAAGATTACTGTATGTTTCGCTCTCTATGCTATACGTATTGCACGTGTTTGTGTGTTTGCAATGATGCTCTGAGAATTTGGTACCCAGGTGTGGATCGTATGAAGATTTCTGAGTGTTTTGCCTTTTTATTTTGCTTTCGTACTCTGAGAATTTTTTCTTCTTCTTCTCATTATTCCTAGTACTGTTTTGTTTGTGTTTTTTGTTTGATTCTTTATGGAGCAAATGAAGAGTGTATGTATGTATGTCGAAGAAATATATGTGAATACATATTGATAACTTTGTGCTTTGTGATTTCTGGACATTATTTTGTTTGTGGTTTTTATAATTAGTGGCTTCGTATGGATTTGTATTTTTGTACATTTGTTTTTGCTTTCTTGTGCTTGCGCCTACTGCTGCAATTTTACATTAGAAATTCGATGAAAGAGGTTTGGACGACCTTCTTGATCAGTACAATTATAGAAAACTGAAATTTTTGCAATTTTTAGCAATTAGCAGTTTAAATAACTGCGGAAAAGCTGAAAGCTTTAGAAATTATTTTCGGAAATCGTAAAACACAAATATTTACGAGTTTAAAGTAAAGAAAATTATAATTAGTCAGATCAAAATTGAACTGTTAGCATATTTGCTAGTTTTTAGAGATTATAGATATATTCATAATAGTGCTCCTGTAACGATTTATTTTTTATAGGGCTTTTTTGTACCCAGCATGCACTCAAATGGTCATCACAACCAAAATTTAGAAAAGCATCAGAAACTCCAGAAATGCTGAAACATGTTGATGCTTACAAATTATTCACACACAAACCCAAACGAAACAGTTTCACGCATGCTAAAACAGAGTGAATGATTGAAGAGAAATATTCGCTGTATGCGTGAGTAAATTTATTGAAATTTGCTAGTCTCTCCTTGAGGACGCATTTTGCACTCATTTCGTTTCTTCGTTTCCCTTGCGGACCGACCGCTTCCATTTGACGTTCGAGTAAATTACACTGATTCGGCCTCTTGTTATTCGTATCGCTCGTGAAAAGAATATAACACAGAGCTAACGGCAGTCAAGCACCGTTGAAAAGAAAACCAATAATACCGCGAGTAAAGAAATACACGTTAACTTCGGTGCAAGAACATCATACTAGAATCAGCGCTATTAAGATATACAGTACATCGGTTCTTTAGAACCAGTACTCTTACGTTATATAGTGACATCGGTTCTCTAGAATCAGCGCTATTAAGATATACAGTACATCGGTTCTTTAGAACCAGTACTCTTACGTTATATGGTGACATCGGTTCTCTAGAACCAGCGCCATTAAGTTTGTAACGACCACAATTCGTTACAATAAGATTTTAATATAAATAGTTTTAGATTAGACAATTAGATACACACATTTATATACATATTAGTTAAATATGAAAAGCAAAGCAAAACAGAAAGATTACAAACAGACTACGAAGAATAGAACTGGAATTAACATAGAAAACCTGTTTCTTCCAAGTGACCGTACGCAAACAAGTACACACTACGAAAACATACCTAAACGAAAACACAAATCTTCCCATCAGCAGATCGAGTAGAGAAAACCAGAAAGCATACATCTACCGACAGATATACAGACATACGAATGAATAGCAATCAGCCGACGGACAAAAAGTTGTTTGAATGGAATTTGTCTTCGTTCACGGCCGATTCCATTGGAAATGTCTTAGAATTCGGGGATAGTTTATTTCGCTTGCCGCTTTTAAAGAGCTTATTTGAACATTTCAAATCAGCCTTTGATCTGATGCCAAACTAATATTAGTCACGCAACAGTAGACACCAAAGGTTCGCATTTTTGAGCTATCTTGGTGACCCCAAGAAGGCCTCGTTCAATACATATCGACCGTGCAAACGGCTCTTTATTTTACGCGACCCATTGTGGCTCTTTATTTTACGCGACCCATTGTGGCTCTTTATTTTTACGCGACCCATTGTGGCTCTTTATTTTACGCGACCCATTGTGCCTCTTTATTTTACGCGACCCACTGTGGCTCTTTATTTCACGCGACCCATTGTGGCTCTTTATTTTACGCGACCCACTGTGGCTCTTTATTTTTACGCGACCCATTGTGGCTCTTTATTTTACGCGACCCACTGTGGCTCTTTATTTTACGCGACCCACTGTGGCTCTTTATTTTACGCGACCCACTGTGGCTCTTTATTTTACGCGACCCACTGTGGCTCTTTATTTTACGCGACCCACTGTGGCTCTTTATTTACGCGACCCACTGTGGCTCTTATAGTACTAATTTTATAAAAATTGTTAAAGAAAAATAATAGATACGATTTTATAAAAATTGTTAAGGAAAATAGATACGATTGTATAAAAATTGTTAAGGAAATATAATAAATACGATACTTAGCATTGCGTCCGAGCTGAACTCTCTGAGTCAGTGCTAGATTGGTGAAAACACCAATCGAACGAAATTCGGAAAAGCACCTTAAAATATTGTTCGCAAGTGGTTCCGAGATCTACTTGCCACGAACCCTGGGACGAGTGAGCTATTCCCGGCTGGGAAAGGAAAACTCGTCGTTACAAGTTATACAGTACATCGGAACATCAGAACTAATAATAATAATAATAATAATAATAATAATATGGTGACATCGGTTCTCTAGAACCAGCGCCATTAAGTTATACAGTACATCGGCTCTTTAGAGTCAGTACTGTTACGTTATATAGTGACATCGGTTCTCTAGAATCAGCGCTATTAAGATATACGGTACATCGGTTCTTTAGAACCAGTATTCTTACGTTATATGGTGACATCGGTTCTCTAGAACCAGCGCTATTAAGTTATACAGTACATCGGCTCTTTAGAGTCAGTACTCATACGTTATCCAGTGACCTCGGTTTCTTCAGAATCAGCACTGACTACATCACATGATATTTTTGCACCAACGTTACACGCCCCGCGACAAACGTAAGATCACGGTTGGTTACATCACCCATTCGTGGTACCAGCTCGCACACACGCAAAAGTGCCGGCTGACTAACGCACGGATTCAAATCGCTTCCACACCCGCATTACCGACTCGCAAATCGCTCGCACACGCCGCACATCGCCTGCTCGTCATATGGAGTACCGCATTTGCTAGCCACAAGCAACACATCATCTGCCCGCCAATCGTACAAGGTCGCGGCCTAGCGCATCGCTTGTTCGCCGTACCAACGCACCATCACCTGGTCCACTAATCACGTCTACCGAAGGTGCGTCAGTCGTACCCTTCCCGTATATATTAGGCAGTAATACCACTACGACAACAGAATAAGAATTGGAGAAATAAAGAAAATAAAACTAAAGGGTCTCGTCTAAAAATAAATTTTGTATCGACCTCCCGTGGGAACCGTTGAGCCTACCCCGGCTATAGAGCGGAGAACCGGAGCGGCGTTACACTATGTTTGAACAACCTGTGCCATTGAAGGTATACAATGCTCCAGGTAGGTCTTGTCCTTGGTTCAATAATAGAATACTGTCCGACATTAAGGGAGAAACACATTACACTCAAGGTGGAAAAGATGCCCTATGGTAAAAAATTGGAATGCCTACAAAGTGTTTAGAAATCATGTTAAGTCAGTGATTCGTTACGCGAAAAGCAATTTTTATTCTGCGATGTTCAAATCTCACTTCGAAGGAACTTTGGGCTAATTTGAAAAGGTATGGTGTAGTGTGCAAGAATTCAAAAAAATCTAATCTATGCCCTAATGAACTCAACAGGTTTTACTTATCGCAAGCTATGCAAAGTTGTCCTGTGAATTTTTCTGTAACTCTTTTGAATGCTCCACCTTGTGCAGAGGATTCTTTTCAAAACTGTTGTGGACGCAGAGGATGTTATAAAGAGCGTATGGGTATCAAGACTAATGCTGCAGGTTTGGATGGTAGAGGTATACGCTTTATTAAGATTATACTTCCATTTATTGTGCAACCTTTAACGTTCATAATAAATTATTGTATCACTAGCTTCTGCTTTCCGGATTTCTGGAAGATAGCGGTTGTTACTCCCACGCCATAGTCTAATTCTGCTTGTAATCCAAAAGACTACAGGCCCGTCAGTATTCTGCCTGTTTTGAGTAAAGTCTACGAGTCAAGTCAATCATTACCTCAGTAATGGGAATCTATTATCGTCATTTCAGTCTGGTTTTAGGACTGGTCACAGTAATTCAACCGCCTTTTTGAAAATTGTTGATGACCTGAGGGAAAATATGGATCAAAATCAAATTTCGCTCTTGTGTTTGGTTGATTTTTCTAAAGCACACTGAATCATGAGGTGCTATGTAAAAAATTGAAATTTATTTTAACTTTAGTAACAATGCAGTGCAATTAATTGCTGACTTTCTCTGCAGTAGACAACGGTGTTGCAGAGTTGGTGACATGTTATCTACTCTTGAGGTAGTTCGGTCTGGCGTTCCTCATGAGTTCAATAATACTGTTAGGTAGGGATATGGGGTGAGTGGGCTACTCGCATCACATAAGTGGTTGATGTAAGAAGTTATTGGGGTGTTCCTTAACTGACCAATACAATTTCTGTCAACTTATTTTTTTATCTAAATTAATGTTACAGAAAGTTCCCTTGTATTTGTATGAGAAGTTACATTTCTCTCGGTCAGTAAGACTATTTTTTGTCTATGCCATTAGGCTATGGAATTCTATACCAATTGAATTTAGAAGAATTTCTTGCTTTTTTAGCTTCAAAAGGGCCATACCGAATATTAAAATTCTGAAACCTTTTCTTTGCTTGATTAGCTAAGTACTCTCGACAAACATTTAGAAGTATTTATGTAGTTCTTTCTAATCTTTTCTTTTACTTTTACTGTTTATATCTACTGAAACATTTTTTGATGGGTAAAACTTAAAATTAAATTATGAAGTAACTGTTAAAGAAATCGTAATTTTTGAAATTGAAGTCTTTGAATGAATTTGTATTATCCATTGCTTTCTACTGAATAACAAGTTGGTTATTGTAATATATATATTTGTTTTTAACTTTGTAAATTTTATCATCGCTCTGTACTATAAAATCTAAGCTTAGTGTACAATATGTATTTCAAATAAATAAATAAAAAATAAAAACTAGTAAAGGTGTTGTCTACAGCCGGGCTGTAGCCGAAATACCCTACACCTTAAAGCTGCATATATACTCCATGACCTATGTAAACTCAAAGTGGGCGGCTCACGCCCATATTTGGCATATTAACTGGAAGCATTAGTCTAAACCTACATATAAAATTTTCTTGTCTTCTCTCAAAAAGTGATGCTGATATGGCCTTTTTTAATAGGCAAAACAGAGGTACCTGCACTCTCGATATAAAAAGTAGGCGTGGTCCTTGGGCGATTTTGCCCATTTTCAATACGAAACACCCCAACATAGCAACGAATATTTTTGCCAAATTTCATTTTGAAATCTTGATCCGTTCTCCTGTGATCGTGATTTCAACGGACAGACAGACAGACGGACAGACATCGTTATTTCAATTCTGGTGGTGATGCTGATCAAGAATATATATACTTTTCCATACCTATCTTGTCTAGTTCTATGCGTTACACACTCCGGTAGAAAGTGAATATATCCTCAACCTTAAGTTGTAGGGTATAATAAATAAAATAAATATAATGCTTACAAAATGCAAGCATCGGAATTTCATTTCGTTTTTAAGGTAATAGCAAGTGCAATATGTTACTGTGGATAATTCAACAGTAATGTGATGTTTTGTTATTGTCTAGGTGCATTTCGACACCATCTAAGACGTATGCATTGCAGTGCGATACCGCTGTTGAAAGAAGATAACCCATATTTAATCCAAATCTTTCGATATATTAGAGTGCTTTGAATCCAGCGAAGTTTGTATTGATTAAGTTTTCGTTTATATGTTCATATGTTAATCACATTTCCATGTTGTTGGATGAAATGTATAAATATTAAAAACCGAAAAAAGTATTAAATTTTACGGCGAATTTGCTTTGTGCGTATATGGAAATTATAGCAACTGTTATCGTGCACTAATTTTATGGTTTGAAGCTGGGAAATTGTTCCAAAGGTATTTTTTCGCTATGTCGCCTTTGCAACCGCACAAAAAAAAAAAATTCATATTTGTTCTAGCATCCGAAACGAATACTGCTTAATATATATGTGGCAACATATATTTAATAATATTGTTAAGGAGTTAAATTACATTAAAGCATTAATAAGTAATGCGTATATGTTTTTATTATAAATTATAATATAAAATGGTAGTTTTTTTCGATTGGATATATTATATCATGAAGCAGCGTTTCTTTGTACGTTCCTTAAAAAGTACGAATTTGCTGAAAGTGGAAGGTACAAAAATTGTACTCTAATAATGTTAGTAATTCAACAATAACTAAAAAAGGAAAGTTGAAATAAAGCAATAAGTAATTAATTGCGTATTTATAACCGCCCAACTGCAGTGTCGATGTAGGGAACACATAGTTTTCGTGAAATAGTAGTAACATATTAACACTACCTAAGTACTATAGTACATGCAAAAGTACGTGGAAATATACATTAGTTTGCAAACGCGTAACAAATTTTACTGCTGAGGTGAAACGAAAATGTAGAAATGCCAATACTGCATTTAATGCTCAAACCTCAATTTATATATAATTTTTAAAAATAATACATAATTTCTTGTTTTGCATGTCAAGTATGTATAAAAATATTATGAAAGGTTTTCATAAGGAGTGCATAAATTATAGTTGCAAACTGAGCTAAAGAAATACTTAAAGCCCTATGAAATGTATTAAAATTTATAATAAAAACAACCAGAAATCATATAAAAACTATCGAATTTGTTGAATCACTTTCATTTCCAGCCGCAACAGAATTTTTTACATTTACTTATAGGTATATGCATAATACGAAATGTGTTGACAGCAAATAACTTTAATATTTATACCATACATATGATGTAATAATACAAAAAGTATGCGATTAATCCATATAATTTATTAATTTTATTTAAGGATACAATAGAATTGAAATCTCAAAACATAGTTGTGACAAATGTAGAAACATTTAAACAAAGTGGTAGTTATAAAATTTTGAGGTAAGTTGCTGACCTCTTCTCGATTCCCGCACTTAATAGGGTCTATTATATCATTTTCTTCACGCTGCCCGGACTACATTGGTGGTCTATTGGGTGCGTTTCTTTACGCTGCGCGCACTTCATCCGGGTTCTGTTGAGTGTTTTCACCAACACTACCATAAAAATTCTAAGTTTATTGCGAATACTAGCAAGCTTATGGAACCCTAGTGCGGATCCGAACACTCTCTTGAACGAGTGTCGCATCTCGTTATCTCTGTATAACGACTTATAACTGGCTCATAGACGATAGTGTTTACGTTTGCCACAGACTGGCGTGCGGCTCATTTCAGTTTTGTAGTCAAGGTATAAACATCTCCAACTAATAATATGATGCGTTTACGATTCCACTGTGGTGATCTGAAATGAGACAGCATGTTTAGGGACACTGATGTTGAAAGTGGGCATCGTAGCTGCTGTAAATGTCTTTTCTGTCACAGTTGAGTGATGTCTGTTGTATTCCCTATTCAGAAATGCTCGAAGGATTATGGTTACGCGTGGTCTTTCGTGCGTAAAATAGGAATCGAAGAGGAGAATATCGCTGCGCCGTCGACCAGCTGCGGTGAAGCGTATTGTGACCAGGAACCAATGGTTTGCTTCCATAATTGGCAAGATCACATACGCTTTCTGACGCAGGTTCACTCCTTGCTTCCACCTCGCTAGCCGTAAGAAATCTTTGGCGTTATGTACGCTTGCCAACTGCGTGAAAAACTGGCCACTTTTTTGTTTAGTTGTCCTCTGCCATTTGCTGATATAATCATTATTAAGTGATTTTATTTCAAGTGAGGGTAGTTCTATGGAAATGTTTCTCTCTGAAGTGTTTAGTATTCGTATGTGTTTAACGCCTTTTGATGGTATTATTGAATTTGCTATGTAAACGCAATTTGATATTTTTTTGTTGCAAATGAGATGGTCTTCTGTTACACTTATGTTTATGGGGTGTAGGATTTCGTTTCTGGATGGTATGCTTATTATATTTATTTTAGTTCTAATGTCAAACAGATTGTCCTCGTCGTTGTGAGTTATGGTCAGTGTTAAGGTTTTATAGTCAATCTTACATAAATATCTGTGCAAGAAATCTCTGCCGAGAATTCCATCTGCTAGTATTGGGAAATCATCGGGTTTTATCAACCGGGTTTTATTCGTTTTTTTAGTCTTGGTTTATGTAATTTATCCTTCCATTGTGATTATTGTAGTTATTTGTATAATTTTGATGTCTAAAGTTATTATTATTCGTGAAGTTATTATTGTTATGCCCATTGGTGTTGTTTCGGTTGTAATTTTTGTAGTTATTATTCATGTTTCGATTATTATTTATTTTATTATTACTGTTGTTGTAATTATTTCTATAGTAATGGCGTCTGTTATTGAAATTGTTGTATCTGTAATTGTTTTGGTTACGTCTGTATGTTAAGATTTTGTCGCTGTCTATGTCTCCTGTCTCTTCTGCCATGCACACGGCCTCACTAAATGTTTTGACTCTACTCGTATTTATGGTTTGTTTTATTATTTGACAATTTATGTTATTTTTAAATGTTTTGGAAGCAATTATTTCATATATTTCATATTTCATATTTATTGTAAATAGTGCGGATGTACAATAAGAAAGTTCATTCTTTTTTAGTACAAAAATACAGAGGATATAAAAATTACTAACAATTAAGAGAATAAAATTTTATATTAGCTTAAAACTAAAGGTAGAAAACCAAAAAGGTAAAACAGAAAATAAAAGAAAAAGAATAGTAGTGTAGTAGAATAGAATAGTAGAATAGAATAGTAGTGCTATAACGAAGAAAAGAAATCAAGTGCGGCACGCTTGAAGCAATCAGCCCCTGAGAGGAGCTTTACAGACGTCGGCAAAGCGTTCCATAGCCTGATAGCGTTGACAAAAAAGAACCGTGAAGAATTCAAATAGTTGAAATCCGGAAGAATTAATAAAAGTCCTCTGCGTGAATGCCCGAAATGTATCTTCTGAAACAGGTATACAGGAGTGCGAGTATAGATGATTTTGTGCAAAAATATACAATTCCTAACTTTAAGGTAGTCCTTGATATCACAGCCTAATAAAGAATGTCTAGTCTGGCCTAAATGGTCAAAGTAACGCAGACCGAAAACATATCTCGTAGCAAAATTAAAAGCTACAGATAGCTTATGCAAAGAACAAGAGTCCAGTTGACTAAATACGGGAGCAAAGTAAGTGATAAGAGGCAAAAGCAACTGAACCACTAACTTTTTTTTAACAGCAAGCGGTGTAAAGGGAGCAGAAACCCGAAGATTCCTGAGAATCAAATAAAAGCTTCTAATGATCGTACTTAGTAAAGATCGCTCAAATCACTGCGAAGCCAAGTTTCAGAGACACAGATCACATCCACTGAAGATTCCTCAAACACAGACTTGAAATAGTCAAACTTGCCACCATTCAAACTTCTTGCGTTGAAGTAGACAATATTGAGACCATTGTTCTGCTTGCACAGAACCTCAACTAATGTTCTATTGTCAACGCCAGCCAAACTCGATGAGAACGACGTCACTAGTAAAAACAAGAAAATATATGCTCAAACTCACCACAATTAGAGATCAAACAACGAAATGCACTAAAGAGAGACGAAGAGAACAGAGTAGCAAGCAAAAAATACATGTAGAAAATAAAGGTAGAGTTTAAAGTATTCGTGAAGATGAGAAATGAGAGAAGGAAGACAGAAAATAAGATGAGAAGAATTATATAAACTAAAGAAGAGCTAAAGAAATTCAAAAACTTATATGTATGCAAAAATGATGAAAAAAATTAATATGTATACAAATTTCAAGTCGTTTTGTTAGTGAGAGAGTCCACATCATCAATACAGTTGACCACAACAGGGTTGCCATCAGCTTTGGATTTAACAAAGACCTTGCCTCCAAAAGTATAAGCAGCGTGAAGTTTACCTTGACGCCGTAATTGTGCCGCATGTTGCATCACGCCGCGCTGGGATTTAGGTAAACTTTCATGAATGTGAACCTTTTCTAAACCTCCAAGTTCTAAATCTCGCAAGCTTAAAGCACGGTGATGAGACTTACAGTATGACGATAATGCACGGCTCAAAGCAGCACGATGAAAAGGTGATGTTAGCCGCATAATGATAGATCCATGAGCAGAACCCTTATTTCCAACACGAAACACATCGCGCAAAGTGTCACAAGTAGGGTTAAAACCAACCACTTTGCAGATTTTATCGAACACTGAGCGTAGGTTCTCATTTTGAGAGGGTGGTACTCCAGAAACAACAAAATCAGTAGAAACTGACTCTTTTTCACACGAAGTTATTCTCTTGTTCAGCAACGAGAGATCAGCTTTAATAACAACAACGTCCGTAACAGCGGCTTCAGCAACCTTCAATCTGTTCGACAAAGAGCATAACTCCGTCTTAATATTGGAAAACTCTCGCGAGACATCATCAAGTCTGTTCAAAATGCTCTCCTCGCAATTACTAACAAGCAATTGAAATTGCTCTGCAATACTCTTCCGCAACTCCTCTAGTTTGTTGTCAAATTTAATCAAGAGAGGAGATTCTGCAACGGGACTCGACGAAGCAGCCCGAGAGCCAGCTGTGAGAGCACGGTGCCTGGTTAACCGCACACTTGTATTAGCGTTGTTGTTATCTTTGATGGAGTCTTTGGTTGACTTATTATTTCTTTTAGGCGAAGGCATTATAAATATAAAATTTAATAAAAATTTGAAAAGGAAAAAATCGCGTATTGACAAAAACACTTCTGCCTATAACTGTAGGAAAAAAATAGCGATAAACGAGTTGGATAAATGTTGATTTGCAGACGCGATCACTAGCGGAAAAAAACACGTCTACTCAGCACGCATAACGAACTTGAATTATGTCGTTAGACTTAAGTATAACTTGACCATGCGAGTCGCCTAGTTCTGAAATTTGTATATTATTTAGTTCAGAAATTAGTGAAGTTATTTCGTTACTGTAAGCTGTTATTGTCTAAGCGCCTTGTTTAAGATGCACCAGTTTTTCGTAAATGCTGTTTGCTGTTTTTGTGGGTTTGACAATTGATTTTAGCTTGTTGATTAATTGTGTTTTGTTTTCAATTTTTTCATCTAAACCAATTTTGTTTTTTACTTCAATAGGAATACGCGTATCTATTATAAAATTGCAAAAGGAAAGATTATGGTCCTGTGGTACTGTTTTTGATATTAGTTCCACTAGTCCTATGAATTTTGGGGATTCGTTCCGCTGATCGGAGAATTCTGGTACCACTTTTATATATGTTAGGATGTCAAAGGTCGTCATTGTGCGGCACTGTTTTATTTTGTCTGTATGTTGTTTAAAATTGTTGATGAGTTGATAATATTCTGTTTTTTATGTTGTTTGTAATTTCTTTGTAAACTCGTCGAGGTATGATATTAACGTATCTTTATATTTCTCTGTGTATTCTCTATTGGGCCTTTTTTAAAAGTTCGAAAGTATTCTTTTGAGTTCATCAAAAATTTGTTCCATTTAAAATTTCTTATTGTATTTTTGTGATGTTATTTGTTTTACACATTCTGTAGTTGTGCAGTGCTAATATGTTTTTTTGTATAATTTTTATAGTATGTTTGTATTTTATATAAAGCAAAAATTCTTACGACTATAATTATAGTTATCAATAGGTAGTCGCCTCAACTCGTAATATAATTTATGAGAACGTAGTTCTCTGTGTTGCTTTCATTTATAATCTTTGAATTCGTTTTACTGATTGTGTTTATAATTTTTCTATTCTTCTTTCATTGTAATATATATAATTGATTTACTAATCTATTTGCCTTCTTTATTAATTCTTTATGTTGTCTGTTTATATGCGTTTCTATCTTTAGATTTATTAACTGCTTTTCACACATAAAACAATAGGTATATGTACATGATGTCCCTAATTTATTTTATTTGTTCTTAACGATTTGATTTGTCATTTTATGTTGCATATGTTTTTTTTGTTAGTTTCTAAGTTTGTTTAGTTTCACCGCGTTTCCTTTTCTTTACGGATTCTAGAGATGGTTCCGCGATTTGTGGACGCTTCCTAGTAGACTGCCGGCGCCTATACTCTTCTAATGATATTGGCTTCGGTCCTTGGTTTTTGGTGGTTGGAATATAACTTGGCGCTGTGTCTGGTATTGGTCCTGTGTTGTATTCTTTGTGGACCGTCTTCCCATTTGTCAAATATTTTGTTTATTTCCGCTTCAGATGGAGCCGTTAGTTCAATGTATTCATAGTCAGTTTTGAATCCGCAGGATCGTCATGCGGTGGACGTATCGTCCTGGTGGTTCATCTAAACAGACATTTTTGGATCGCCATGTGGTGGACGTATCGTCCTGGTAGTTCATCTAAAAAGACATTTTTAAAATTTATCTTTATCCCTACGTGTTTATAAATTTTTATTAGCTTAGCTGTTAGGCCCCGCAGATTAGTTAGGCAAGCTGATGTTGCCGAATTAAATAAGAAGGAAAGCGAAGGCGATCGTTAGTCGCCAAATTAGTCGCTTGTAACAATGTAATTGTAGGCTTAGTAATTCATTCTGATCTTTATTTAAAATTTACACAATCTTATATACTAAAATTTCTTATTCTGACTTCGAAAAATATCCTATGTTCGACACTTTTCATTGGTGATCGCCAAAATAATTGACGATCACATGTGCCGCAATCCAATTCTTATTTTTATTTTTACTCTTTTTCTTCACATTCTACCACGGCCTTGCACTTGTCTTGGGCTTTATGTTAAAATGAGTTGCTTGCACATTTGTTGCAGCGCTACAACAAACACACGTTGTGTTGCGGCGACACAGCAAACACACAGCGACCGGTCGAGTGGATGACCCAAAGACTGTTTATGGAAGGGAATTTTTTAAACGAATTATTATTATTTTTTTCCTATGGGCATAACCATTATGGCACGCACTACACTGCGCTCGGTAGGGTTCTCTTGCGGCGTGTACGGAGCCGTGAACTGTCGTTTGGTTCATAACTTCTGCAAGTAGTCAATAAATGCATTACTTCTGAATTGCTTACCATTGTGCGTGAGAATACTAAACTTGTACCCCTCGAGATACGGTTGCATTTGGTGATGCCACTGATGCTCCACACGATCGCGAGAGACTCCTTCTCAGCAGTTGAGTAGTTTTGCTCTGCCGCTTTGAGATGCCGACTTGCATAGGCGATGACCTTTTCTCCCACTCCGCTTTCTTGGGTAAGCACTACTCCTAAGCCGTAATCGATGGCGTTCCTTTGGAGCGTGAATTTTTTTTCGAAGTCAGGGCATGCGAGTATCGGTGCTTTCGTAAGTTTCCTCTTCAATGTATCGAATGCTTGTTGTTGTTGGTTATCCCACGACCAGCGTCTACCCTTCTTAGAAGACTTGAAGGAAGTACCCAGGAAGCGACGGACTCCTTTTACATTGGCTGGTGCTTCTAGTTGCTCAATCGCCACTTTATCTGGATCGGTGTGTATCCCGTGCTGTGTTACCAAATGGCCAAGATACTTCTAATTTTGTTTGAATAAATCACACTCACCAACATTAAGGTTCAAGTTGGTGGCGCGCAGGCGATTAAACACCTCTTGTAGATATTCTTAATCTTTCTCTAGGGAGCTACCAATAACGTTGATGTCGTCTAGGTAGGCCAATGCGTGAGGCTCAATTTCGGGGCCAATTACCTGGTCCAATGCTGTCTGGAAGGTTGCCGGCGCTGAATGCAGTCCAAAAGGCATTAGACGCCACTGGTAAAGTCCTCTCCCTGGAACGGTGAAAGCTGTGTACTGCTTGCTGTCAGGAAGCATTGCGATCGGCCAATATCCATTTTTAAACTCCAGACTACTAATGAATTTCGCGTCGCGCAACCGATCTAAGATGTGCTGGATCCGTGGAAGCGGATATGCATCAGGTACTGACCGGCCGTTCAGTTGGCGGTAATCAACGCATAATCGCTTCTTACCGTCCTTTTTCCTAACCAGAACTATGGGCGCACTGGTTGGGCTGTGTGACGGTTCCACGCACCCTTTCTCCAGTTTCCAACACCCTATCGTTTGCATCGTGGGGATAGTAGCTCTGTTTGATAGGGCGATCGTCCTTCATCACGATCTTATGTGTTGTGATGTGATGTTGTGATGTTGGAGGGTCCAGTTAAGTCTTCGAACTTGGACAGTTCCGACGCTAGGAAGGTCTTTATGGTTTGGTCCTGCATGGGTTCTGCTGTCACTGAGTTTTGTTTTTGGTCAGACTCGTTGTTGTCGAGCGTTGTTTTTGTTGTGCCTTGTTGCTGATCCGCCTCGTTGCCTTCGAGTTTGGTTTCGGTTGTGCCGAGTTGCTGGTCTTGTTGCACTAGAGTTTGTTTTTGTTGATGGGCCCTGTGGCCGTTGATCGTTAAATGTGGTTGTAATCACTCCTGGTGGTGATTCTTGCGTGGGTGATACTTCCCTTACTGATTCGGGTCTAGTTGGTTTTTGCGATTGGTTGTCCTCTGCAGCTGCGTCTTGTGCTATCTTCGTAACTCGGAGGGTGGAGCATCTTACCTGATGGTCTCCTGCGGACAATGTGTTGTTTGTGCTTAGGGTCAATGTTTCATCCCCGCAGGAGATTGTTGCACCTACTTTAATGAGGAAATCAATGCCTAATATAATGTGGTCAGTTGCCTCAGTATTAATAGCGCCATCTTCTTTGTGACTGTTCCCAGCTGTACATCGACCTCTATGGTCTTATGGATTCTTCGGGGTGTTCCGTCTGCCATTTTGATATCGATGTTGACGTCTTGTAGGGGTCTTTCGGCAGCTTTGTTGTTATGTTAATGTTGTTGTTAATGTTCACTGCGTTGGGTTTGCCGTGTTTTGCTTATTTTTCAATGTATCGGTTTTTACCGTTTTGTGATATTGTTTTGTTTGTTTTTTTCTTGTTCACTGAATCGCGATCTACTGCAGTTTTTTTCCCCACTGTAGATTATTCGCGGTTCACTGTTGTTTATTATTATTTTTAATGTTCTCACAACCGTGTTTTCACTGTAGATTATTGTTTATTCTAATGTCAATAGAATCGCGGTTTCACTGTAGTTTATTATTTTTTTTCGAGTGTTCTATCAGCCGTGTCTTCACTGTTAATTATTGTTTATTTTAATGTTTTCGGCATAATTATTTTTTTCTTTCAAAACAATTTTAAAAAAAAATTTATGTACCTGTTCGGTACCGAACCAGCCTGTAACGAACTATTTTTCATTGCTAGGATATGAAAAATTTAAAGAATAAAATGTCTACATTTATGGGTTTTATAAATTTCGATTTCTTAATTGTTTGCTTTTATTTCCTTATATCTACTACATTTTCCACTTCTAATATCTATTCTATTCCAATTAAGAAATCGAAATTTATAAAACCCATACAAATACATAATACAAATTGTTTTCGGTAAAATATTATCCGCGTATATATAGAATCAAGGAAAGTCTAATGGGAATACATTGAACACCTATGCCTGTGTCCGTTTGCAGTTGACTTCAGCCTGTGACCAGAACGCGCTCCACCAAAATGCAGATGAAAACTACGTACAAGGGATATTCGTGTGCCCCTAGACTAGTGCCAAGACTAGGTTGTCGGGATCTGAATATGGTTTCAGCTTGTGAGCTCTCCACCAAAGGCAGATGAAAACTATGAACCAGGAGTATTCGTATGTCACTGGACTAGTGCAAGGACTAGTCTGACGAGATCTGAATATGGTTTCAGATTGTGAGCTCTCCACCAAATGGAGATGAAAACTATGAACCAAAGATATTGGTGTGTCACTGAAATAGTGCAAGGACTCGAATTAATTCAGAAAGCGTCACTTTTTATTCAGCAATGCCAGAGCAAATGATAATTTCTGAATTACAAGTAACGGTTAGAGTTTTCTGTAGTTTGTGAATATCGTTTTTTGGAAATTACTTTATATTGGTCTTTATATAAAATTGAAAGCTACCTTTATAAATACTTCGAAGCTGTTGTTAAATTAGGAGAATATAAAAGTTACTCAATTCATAACAAGTTTCCATAGTACCAAACAATTTCAACTTCAAATTTGAGAGTAATATTCCCGTCAACTCAGCATCGTTGTTATATGACTGTAGAATTAAGCGAATTAAACTCGTTCTAATATTTTGTTTGCAAACACATTTTTATACCCTACACCTTAAGGTTGAGGGTATATTCACTTTCTACCGGAGTGTGTAACGCATAGAACTAGACAAGATGGTATGGAAAAGTATATATATTCTTGATCAGCATCACCACCAAAATTGAAATAACGATGTCTGTCCGTCTGTCTGTCTGTCTGTCCGTTGAAATCACGATCACAGGAGAACGGATTAAGATTTCAAAATGAAATTTGGCAAAAATATTCGTTGCTATGTTGGGGTGTTTCGTATTAAAAATGGTCAAAATCGCCCAAGGACTACGCCTACTTTTTATATCGAAAGTGCAGGTACTTATCTTTTGCCTATGAAAAAAGGCCATATCATATGTAGATTTAGACTAACGCTTCCAGTTAATATGCCAAATATGGGCGTGATCCGCCCACTATTAGTTTACATAGGTCATGGAGGGTTTTACATGGATTGTATTGAAAAGTATATAAGTTTCCTGAATAATGGTGTACATAATATTTTAGTTTGTGAACCGATAATATTCTGTTGGGAAAAAAATGGGCGGGCCACACCTCCTTTTTACCCATCCACCCAGTATTGCAATATATTTTTATACCCTACACCTAAATTTTGAGAGTAAACGCACTTAGTACCGGTGTTTGTAATGCACAGAAATAGTTAAGCAGCTATAATTATAGTTTATCTTATATAACTTATATATACGAGTATATATGCAGCTTTAAGGTGAAGGGTATTTCGGCTACAGCCCGGCTGTAGACAACACCTTTACTAGTTACTCGTATGAAAGTACATCTGCTCAGAAGAACTCCGTTTGTAGCAATCAACCGTTTTTTGCGACATAATTTTTTAAACAATTTTGTCCGTTTACAACGACGCAGGCTTTCTGTTGCGTACGCTAAAATTTGAAGAAAAATCAAACTTATACATTAATATATATGTATGCATGTAATTGGTTTTTCGTTAACTGTACAAATCCTCATATGCACCAATATAGGAGTACAGCAAATCGAATTCGCAAGCGACTGCAGCATACATATTTCTATGACATGACATTCATTACTTATAATGCCTTTAGCAACGTTGCTCCGCAACAACAATTTCATATATCAATTTGATGCAATAAGCACCAACTGCAATATGTAAATAAAATTAAACTATTATTTTTAAAGAATTTTAATTAAACAATACAAACGAAAATTAATTCCAGAAAAGAAAATAACGCCAAACTCAATTTATCAAGAGATTTGACACTTTTTCAATTGTCAATGTAAAAAACTCACCGAAGAAGAACAAGAATGAATGTTTTTGTCAAAATAACAAATAGTTCAACAAAATTCAAAATAGATTGAAAACTAGATCTCCAAACTGGAAAGCACAATTTTTTCTCATCTTTATTTAAGTCCTTGTAAATATGGCAGTTGAAAATGTCTCTTGTCTCCTGTTGCTCCGACTGAGTTTAATGCTTAAGTGCTTCAGACACGGTTGAATGGTTGCAATGAGGTCTTAAGAGAAAATCTTTTTCTATTGAAGAAAAAAGTCTTATAAAACTATACTTTCAAGCTGGTGAACCAAATGCAATTTTTGTGAATCAGTTCGATTTTTTATTCAAAAATATTCGCAATATATAAGAATAATAAATATAAGATCGTTTCGGTTTTACATTCCCCGATTTGTACGTAATTATGTCCGAATTACCAAACTAAGCAGGTAAGTTGAACAAAACGAAAATAAATGATGATATTAGAATGGTGCGAGAGTGATCAGACGTTTGCTTGGTTGTCTCTGCTGTGTTAAGTTTATTGAAAAGTATATACGGGTTTTATTTTTTTTGTTGCGTTGTTTGTGGTTAGCCTAAAGGATAAAGATTGCTGGTTATTGGGTAACAAACTATAGTATTGCTGCTTATTAAATAAATATTAAATATTTGTCTATTAAATATCACCTAAAAGAATTTATTGTGAAATCTAATATCATTTCTCGTGAAGTTGCAATGGATAACGGGGCTTCTGTTTCTGGTGTACAAACACGACAAAAAGCAAACCGCACGACTGACAAGGCTGTCCTTACAGGTGTGAAAGAGCGCGATGCCAATACTGCACACTGTGGTGATACTGATGCTGCTGCTGTTGAATTGAAGTCTTCTACATCTCTTAATACGAGTAACCAAAATGTACCAGTTACTGTTTCATCGTTAGCGGAGCAATTGAAATTGCAGGCAGATCGCTTGATGAGAGGTTTTTCTGCTAAAATTAGTGCTGTCGTTAAAGAATTAAATACTCTGCGTACTGACCTTGGTGAGCAAATACGTGAAGATGAGGACAAACTTTCTTTAAGGTTACAAACCAACGGAAAAACCCTGGCCGAGCTTATGCAGCGAGTCCAAAAAGTGCAGGTACACGTTTCAACTGTTGAAGAGCTAGGTGAATTCAGCAATATTAATAAGTATATGGGTGAACTTGGCCGCCAATGTGACATTATCGAAAGGCGCGAGGCTGCAGGAGACTGTGTTCTCATTGGTGCTCCTCTCTTTGAAGGAGAGAAGTTAATGGACATCCTTAACAAACTTTGCCATACATTAGGAATTATGCCTGCAGAGCTTGAGTCTTTGGGCATCATTCCGTAACACTAACGAACGTGATTGGAAGCCACGCCGGCGTTGGTAAAACTCTGCCGAGAGAGGCATTTCCTAAAATTTCTGTTCGTGGATTATTTTCTGTTTGCTCTACACGACAACCTTTTTGTTCACGCCAGAAATCGTACCTTTGCTGTACACCAATACGGCTGTTAATGCCTGGAAAGCACATAAATTTACCAACAAATTTATTATTGTTCGTCTATCGTCAGCCAAGGGTTCTACCGACGCAGTTTCTTCAGAATTTCTCGACGCTGGCGTCAAATACCCAGAAAAACAACGAAAATAACCAAAACAAAAGAGAGAACTTTATGTTCGTTAGTGTTACGGAATGATGCCCTATATATCGCCCAGTTAAAAGTAAAGGAGCCAGGGACCCTCCCATTATTATTGAATTTCGGGCGCTGTCTGACAAGTTTTCATTTTTTGGCACAATTTCAACTTTTCGACAAAATAATCATCGCGCACTTTGCCTGAAAGATGTTGGGGCTTGATTCATATTCAATCATCTATATAAATCGTGGCCTCATAAAGATGAATAGGCAACTGTTAAACATGGCAGTCAAGATGAAGCGTCAAGGACAGCTATCCTCGGTTATTATTAGAAGGGGGTCTGTTCTTATCAAGCGAGCTGCTTCTGATGACTTCATCGCAGCGCTGAACGCGGAAGTACTACGGAGAATTGCGGAGTTTTGCCAATCGACCAATTAGTTTGCATCAAATTGAAATTGAAAATTATTGATATATTTTATTATACTTCTATTAATTTTGTTACTATATTACTCCATTCTAATATCATTGTATCCAACATTTACTTCTTCTTCTTCTTTCCTTTATTCCTAATTTCACCTAGGATGCTCAGATTGATTCCTCATTTTGTCATGAAGACAAACATTGCCTTGTATGCTGATATGCTAATCTTTTGCTTAGACTATTTTATTTTTATATGCTGTATTGATGTCTGATGACTACAGCGTGTCTGATGTTGGTTTAAGATGTCTTGTTCGGGTAATCTGCAGACAGACGCTAGGTTTTAAAATTTGTCATATAAACGCACAGAGCTTGTAAAATTGATGAATTTGGGTATTGCTTTGCGAGGTCAGGTCTTGATGTAGTCTGTGTATCAGAGACATGTTTTACTGCTAACATTACTGATCAGATGATTCATGTAAGCGGATATAATATTTTTCGTTCTAATAGAGTGTTACATGCTAGTGGAGTTGCAATTTATTGCCGGGACAACGTCAAATGTAAAGTCGTGGGAAAGTCGCTCCCTCGTAGTTGTATGGAGTACATTTTTGTCGAAATTGTATCTGGATCTGATAAATTGCTAATTGTTTGTGCATATCGGCCCAAAAAATTTACAAATTTGGATACATTTATTGATGAACTAGAGATCCTATCACTGTCATATCAAAATATTGTACTTGCTGGAGACCTTAACTGTAACATTATTATTGATAATAGTTTAAATGAACAACTTAGTAGAATTGCTTTATATCCTGTTAATACTGCACAACCCACGCATTTTGCTAATACATGTGAAACTCTTTTTGATGTTTTCTTTGTAAGTTACAGATCTAAAATTCTGAAGTGATATGACCAAGTGTCACCATCAGCGTTCTCTAGACATGATTTAATTTTTTTATTATTTAACTTCTCTCTTGCAAGTAATTTAAAATCATTTACATATCGCAGCTATGCAAATATTGATTGCGTCAGTCTGAGAAATGATGCTGACTTGATTGATTGGAAAGTTATCTTCTTTATGCCTACAGTTGATGAACAGATTAGTTTCATAAGTACCAATGTTGAATTGCTTTATAATAAATTTGTACCACTTAAGCGTAAAGCTAAAAGAAGCAACCCTGCTAAACCATGGTTCACCAATGCGATCAAAATTTTGATAGTGGAACGTGACATTGCTTATCGACGTTGGAAAAGGTTCAGGATTACTATTCTTTATGATATATTTATTAAATTAAAACGTAATGTGGCTAATGTTATCTAACGATCTAAGCGCCTTTATCATAAAAACACATTCTCTTGTATAGTTGATAGTAAGAAAAGGTGGCATTGTATACGTAAAATGGGTTTCATTCTTTCATCTATCTCAGAGCTTAATGATGTTGATATTTACTGTAACATTCTTAATCGTAAATTTGTAAATCTTGATGTTCGGCCGCTCACTGCAAATCATTACCTTTCTCATAGCTTAACTGCTAAATCCAAAGTCCAACGCCATAAGATTTGATTGTTGTGATCCAAAATTTATTAAATTGTTACTTCCAATTCTGATGCCTATTATAACGCATGCAACTAACTATTCTCTGACTAGCTCCACTTTTCCTAGTATCTGGAGAACTGCCGTGTCATTCCTGTACTTAAATCCAACAAAGATTTTAGGCCTATCTCAATTTTACCGTTTTTGTCAAAGGTTCTTAAAAAATTATTTATAAGCAAATTATAGAATTTTGTAATTACAGGGGCATTATTCCAGTATGCAGTCAGGATTTGGCAAAATCATGGTTGTATAAGTGCCTTAGTTAACGTAACGGAGGACATAAGGCGTGATTTGGATAAACATCTTGTAACATTTCTGGTGCTTCATCAGATCAGATCATTCAAAAGCGTTTGATACTGTGGACCACTCTACTCTTTTAACTAAGTTGCATCGGATCTTCGGTTTCTCTTTATCTGCGGTTTTGTTAGTTGAATCATATTTATCTAATAGGTTTCAAGTAGTCTCATTACATGGTTCCACCTCAGAGTCCTTATCACTTAATCGGGGGGTTCCTCAAGGATCTGTTTTCGGACCTCTTCTCTTTGCATTATATATCAATGATTTACCAAGTGCTTTAACCTTTTGTAAACTGCATATGTATGCAGATGATATTCAAATTTATTCCTCCTGTTCATATAATGATGTTAGTTTGTACACCAATTTCGTTACTATTAAGCTTCAACGTTTTCATCAATGGGCTAAGAAAAATGGCCTTTGTTTTAACCCTACTAAATCTAAATGTATCATTATTAGTAGGCAGAATGTTGACTTAAGCTGTCACCCTAAACTTGTGCTTAACGGTCAGTGTATTGAGTATGTGAACAGAGTTAGGAAGCTGGGTGTTATTATTAACAATAAGTTAACCTGGTGTAATCATATTAGCCATGTAACTAGCATTGTATTTGTGAAGCTTCGTGTCCTCTGGTGCAGGCGGCGCTATACACCATGTTCTGTCAGACTTCTACTTGCTAAGACTTATTTAATTCCTTCTCTTATATATGGATGTGAGTTATTTGCAAATTGTGACTATATTTCTATTAGTAAGCTTAACCGCGTTTACAATATTATTACTCGTTATGTTTATGGGCTGAGCCGCTTTGCTCACATATCCCAGTACAATAAAAGACTATATGGGATTTCCTTAAAACACCTGTTGGAATTTAGAGTATTAATTTTTTTGCACAAAGTTATTAGCTCTGAGGAACAATATTATCTGTTTTGTAGACTATGTTTCGTAGATCGCAGCGCAATAGAAATATATCGAACTTCAGTTACACCAGCTTAGTGTCTGAGAGGCAGTACTTTATCAACGCTATCAGACTTTGGAACTCTTTGCCATATAGAATTCAGAGCGTGAATAGAAGTTTGCTTCTTCGTAATTTTATGAGCGTATAGCTGAGTTATCCTGGTCTATTCAACTTTACATTCTTTCTTTAATATCCTCATTATTATCTTTTTCATTTCTTCCTTATTATATATTTATAATTGAGTTAGTAAATATGTAGAAGCTCTCATTATGTAATTATATGAATTATGCCCTATATAAGACTTACTGTCTTCTGGCATAATGGAAAATTGAAAAATAAAAAAAATTAAAAAAAAAAAAAAAAATAAAATAAATAAATAAATAAGAAACACCAGTACGTAGAAAAAATAATCAGAGCGAGAGAGCACAAAAATAAAACAAGCCAATTGTACGAGAACAAGTGGAAAGGAGTATGAAAGGGTTGGTTTTCAGGGCATTACGGCAGTCTGATGAAATAATGCTCTTGGAGTTATTTGTATTTCGCTCATCATATCAGTGTCCGTCGGACCCTCAACTTCTACAGACGCTTTACGCTAGACACAACATACGAGGCTTGGCAAGTTATATAGAATCTGGTCGCCTTAGGGTACGTGATTCTATAAGTACTAAGCTCTAGCGGCCTTAGGAAACGTCTCAGGGATTCGTCGTTTGATGAGTCTCTCAAAATGACATGTCCACCGACCAAATTATTGAGCGGTTTTGCAAATTGGACGACCTCAATGACCAAAACAACAACAACTTCACAACAGCTGAACAATATTGTGAAAACCACTTCATGCAGAACGTTCGCAGAGATCCATCACGAATTTCATTATCAGATTGCCATTTTCTGAGAACCTCTCAACTTCACGAGATTCAAAGGCAACGGCGCTGAGCAGGTTTTTAGCACTACAAAAACGATTAAGCAGAGACGCACCACTAAAGGCGGATTACTCCAGATTCATGAGTGAATATGAATCGCGAAATCACATGACCGCATTTTCAGCTAACAACATACAAGAATCACATTACATCATACCCCATCATTGCATTATAACATACAGCGAGTCATCCGCTGCGAGTACGGTAATCAAGAATCGTTTAGTGATGTCAAATTTCATCCGAACTACCGTACGATGCAAAACATCCTATAATACGTTCATAAAACAACCCAATCGCCCAATTAATCTTTAAGAAAATACATGTGTAGAACATGCCTTGTGGCTCTCAGACGTTACTTGCACTGGTGAGACCACTTCAATTTGGCCACTAAACGGAAAATCAACAGAACGTTAAACTGTATAACATGCATTGGGGCCAAACCAAGGCTAATGAATCAGGTAATGGGCAACTTACGTATCCTAAACACCGGTGTTGACTACTAAACGCTTTATAAAGTTACGAAGTAGATGTAAAACGTTGTTCTGCGGCAACAGAGACAACGAGAGGAATATGGAAAAGATCAATTCATCGTCTAGCCCCACTTCAGCTTGAATCACATGCGAGAACAGTTCACCCATTTAACTATTAGGGAAATGCTGCTTTTATCAGAGTTGTGGATGTAAAAAGAGCAATAGGGATACGGAAAAGACCAATTCATCGTCTAGTACCACTCCCTGTTAAATAACATGCGAAAAATGAATGCGAGACTATTTCACCCACGCAACCAACAGAGGAAGATAAACCGGTAACAAGAAAAAGGATGAAGCTTTCTATGTGTTCTTCTGTAACTCTGATATTGTCGTTGGTGTTGTTGCCCATCATATTTGCGCATCCTATCGACATCACAATTTTTTATAATAATCCAGGATTATACTTCGACGCTGTTGGTTCAACCAACATGTTAACAGCAGACTGGAAAATCAATGTCTACTAATGTAATTTAATTCCTATAAGAGACGAATTGAACACATTGTTAAACGGAGCGTATACCTTTAACATCTTTGCAATAAAGTACTAGATGATGTTAATACTACGTTTACACCGACCTCGAATAGGAATAATGGATAAGCCATTCAGAAACCGTTCAATAAGTAAAATAAAATAGTTTTTTTAGTGCGACAAATGGATGAATTAAGAAAGATATTATTAATGTCAATTGTACAAGGATAGGCTTGTCGCACGTTTTTCCGCCCTTCCTCCTTCTTTTCATGGCGGTTCCAATTTTGCTAGCAAGCAAGTTTTTGCTTTGTATTTTTAACAGCTGATTTGTTTTCGGAATTTGTTATCCCGGATATAGACTGATTCAAAATATTTTCTTTGTTCCCATTTGCTTCCCATTCCTGACGAATGTGATGGATTCTCATTCGCAAATCGTATGGAAATTGTTCCCATTCGGCTTCTCATTCAAAAACTCTAACTCGAATGAGCCATTCGCAGTCGGTGTAAACATAGCATAACTACGCTCCCTTAGTTGATATTTATATACACGGAAGTACGGATTTATGTGTGCATAACGCATTGCTGCACAGTGGACATAATAGGAAATATCGCCGACAAATTATTTGTAGTTCTAAATTCGGACTACGCGAAGGATATGTCAGCCACAATAACTACAATCTAGACTTAACCACAAACATCATGAAACGAAGTCAATATGAATATGAAGTCAACAGATACGCATCCTAAAAAAAATTTGAACGTCACTATTATCCCAATAACAACTAAAACTAGTAAAGGTGTTGTCTACAGCCGGACTGTAGCCGAAATACCCTACAACTTAAAGCTGCATATATACTCGTATATACATACAATATATATATTATATATCTAATAATAAATATACAATATATATATAATAATAATAATAATTATATCGCACCACTTCTAAAAAGCAAAACTTTATACTCCTATGAAATTTCTACAACTATGCCGTCATGATAGCTGTATGCAGTTTCATAAGTGAAAGCATAAGGAGGCGTGGCCCGCCCACTTTTTCCCAACAGAATATTATTGGTTCACAAACTACAATATTATGTACACCATTATTCAGGAAACTTATATAGTTTTCAATACAATCCATGTAAAACCCTCCATGACCTATGTAAACTAAAAGTGGGCGGATCACGCCCATATTTGGCATATTAACTGGAAGCATTAGTCTAAACCTACATATAAAATTTTCTTGTCTTCTCTCAAAAAGTGATGCTGATATGGCCTTTTTTAATAGGCAAAACAGAGGTACCTGCACTCTCGATATAAAAAGTAGGCGTGGTCCTTGGGCGATTTGGCCCATTTTCAATACGAAACACCCCAACACAGCAACGAATATTTTTGCCAAATTTCATTTTGAAATCTTTATCTGTTCTCCTGTGATCGTGATTTCAACAGACAGACAGACAGACGGACAGACATCGTTATTTCAATTTTGTTGGTGATGCTGATCAAGAATATATATACTTTTCCATACCTATCTTGTCTAGTTCTATGCGTTACACACTCCGGTAGAAAGTGAATATACCCTCAACCTTAAGGTGTAGGGTATAAAAAGAAGCAATATACATTAGTAATAACTTGTCTCCAACACAAGTGCCAGTTCGAAAACATGATCAATCGCATCTTTTCATGTTAATGAAATTTTATGCTGGAAATTAGGATCATCCTACAATTTTCGTTATCAAACTTCCGTTAATAGAACTAGAGCAATGTGATATTTTTCACCAGTACCCACATTGTACAACAACACCTTAATATTAATCACGGCAGACACCGAAGTCTTAGACACAAAAAAAGACAGAGACCAATATTTCCCGCTAAGTTTAGCTAAATTTAAGTCATGCATATGATTAAAGGAGTCATCCTACATATGCCTTCATAAACGCTCAAAATTTTTGTCCACTGTTGCTGCAACTATCCCACAACCATCCCACAACCATCCCACAACCATCATTGGATCCACGCAATCAAGAAAGCCATTGATATGAAAGCACTATGCGGCACAATCATTCTTAACGTCAAATTGATCAAGTCAGAAATCATCTCAATGCAACCCAATTGCGTCTTAGAAAACAGCTTTATAACGCTTCGAGGCCATCCAGTAGTCAAGAGTTCAATGCAGGCATCCTCCGCGGTCTTTGGAAATTTGAAAAAAAGCGAAACCCTATCAACGTGCTTGCACTTCTAAAGAACAACACACCTGATGTCAGTCATCATACTGAACAACTTACTGATTTGAAAGGCATTGTAACATCCATCGACATAAGAAATTTCATTGAAGAGTTACAGTTCGTTATTATTAAGAATTCATTTTAGAATTGGTTATTCAGCACTGACGTTATCGATAGTTATAATGTGTCTTCAGAGCGGACTTGCGCAATGACAAAGAAGTAATAATTCCTGCTGAGAGAGATTTTCTTACCACCACGATTCTTTGAGGCGTTGTAAGATGACGACAGCAAAGACCAGACGAACGATTAAGATATTATGGGCATCATTCCGTAACACTAACGAACGTGATTGGAAGCCACGCCGGCGTTGGCAAAACTCTGCCGAGAGAGGCATTTCCTAAAATTTCTGTTCGTCGATTATTTTCTCTTTGCTCTACACGACAACCTTTTTGTTCACGCCAAAAATCGTACCTTTTCTGCACATAAACCTAGAAAGCACATAAATTTACCAACAAATTTATTATTGTTCGTCTATCGTCAGCCAAGGGTTCTGCCGACGCAGTTTCTTCAGAAAAACAAAGAAAATAACCAAAACAAAAGAGAGAACTTTATGTTCGTTAGTGTTACGGAATGATGCCCTATGTTCTGCTTATCCAGGAACTAATTCGGAATGCTAAGAGAACACGGTGCATATATCCCGTCCCTGATTTCGTCAAACAATCGACTTTTCAACTACACTACTGTGGAAAGGAAGTAGTCAACGAAGCAGCAAGAGGCGTTCTCGTTGATCAAAGAGCTATTAACAGGAGCCTATTCTTGCATGTGCATATTTTCAGAGACGTGTCTGCGTACAGACCGATACTTGTGCCTACATCAAAGGAGCTCTTTTGACACAAAATCAGGAGCGTTGTGAAAGAGTCATCGCATATGCCCACTTACATCTACATCGAACGGATGCGTACGTTACCGCATCGTCTGGCCCATACACAAAATGTACCAGTACATAGAGGAATAATTTTTCACTATCATCATCACTGTCGTACCACTCTTAAGAACGCAAAAACAACACACTACATGTATTCAATTCAATTATGCTTGAAATACATAAATTAGAAAATTAATGGAGGTTGTTAACAATTCTTACTATTATGTATTTTTTATAGCTTTAAGTATTAATTTTTAATTATTGAAAAATATCTAGCCATAGAAAAATTTAAAAAAAAAGAGTGCTGTACTTTGACTGAGGGAATCTTAAATGCCTTATACCCAACAAATGCAAAAAAAAAATTTAACGCGACAAATAATTTGATTTACTTACTCATAAATTTTAATTTAAGATTTTCTAGTTGTTCCTCTATTATGACGTGATTGTTAAAAGTGGACCGATCACCCTTATTTTTAGTTTACTAACGGATCATGTTAATATATACACATAAATGAAATTTTGTAAAAATAACTTAATAAATGACGCTAATATATCAATAGTATAGGATGAAAACAGAGCTGCATTCTCGGTGCAAAACGTAGGCCTATTTGTTGAACGATTTTGGCCATTTTTAATAGCAAACATCCCGACATAACAAAGAATATGCCTGCCAAATTTATTCTGATATCTTTAACGATTCTCCCGTGATTGTGCTTTCAACGGACAGATAGACAGACGATTGGGCATGGCAAAAATAACTAAGAAGGTAATGCTGATCACGAATATATATATATACTTTTCTATATTTATATTCTTTAGTTTTATGTAGGGTACGACTCAATGACAATTCGGTGAATGCTCTAACTATCTTTAGAAGTCATTTTATGCATCCTTCTGAAAAGTAAACTTTTTTAGTTAGTTAAATTTATTTTTTTATGTAATTGTCTTTAATGAAAATAAAAAATAAATACTGTATTATTCTTTAATTGATAAATTTGTAACGTATGTGGTTGGGAAGGGGGGGGGGGGGGGGGAGGGGGAGGGGGAGGGGGAGGGGGAGGGGGAGGGGAGGGGTGGGGGAGGGGGAGGGGAGGGGGAGGGGAGGGGGAGGGGGAGGGGGGAGGGGGTGTTGGTTGGTGGAGAAAGCGCGATAAACTAAATTAACAAACAAAAAAAAAATTTCAAAAGATGAAAAATGACCACTGTTAGGGCAGCTGAGCTCTTCCGGCCGTGCTCAGGGAAAATGGGGGGGGTTCTTCAACAACCC
This sequence comes from Thecophora atra, assembly GCA_937620795.1. Classification (NCBI taxonomy): domain Eukaryota; kingdom Metazoa; phylum Arthropoda; class Insecta; order Diptera; family Conopidae; genus Thecophora; species Thecophora atra. The sequence goes on from OW569399.1 coordinate 36,472,955, forward strand.
CGACAGTGTCTTTATAGCCCAGTTACAAAAAAAAGGAAAAGAGCTGAGGCTTACTTTGGCTCTACAGCCATAACCCAGAAGGAATAAATTTAAATCGGCACGACGTAAACCACTCGCGATCGGTGGTGAGTTGGTGGCGGCCAAAACCAGCATTCAAAGTAACAAAAGAAAAAATCACGTACGCGGACGTTCGGTGGGAGAGAGAGATGAGAGGAGGAGGAGAAGTTGGTGGTATTTCCCTCCCCCTTTCTGAACCCGCCCTACCATGGTTGGCGCGTTGACAATTTGTGCGCCAACCCCTTTGCCCATTGTGTCGTCTGGCCGAGCGTGGTGGAACTGCTTACTCAACTGCTAACCTAAAACCAAATTGTTTAAACCATTTTCTTTAAACGCAAGGAATTTTAGCTCAATTCTTCTGTTGTTTTTATTATTAAACCAACAATATTGTACAATGTCGTCGTAGTAATTAGGTTAACAATTACATAGTTGTGAGCAAGTGAAGATTTGCTTTGAATAATATAAATTGCATCTATTAATTTTATGTAAGTAAAGATGGGCAAGTAGAGTAATGTAAAAACAAATTTGCAACGTTATAATGAGTTACCTGTTATGGTCCTCCTCTTCGTAGGCGCCCGCGAGGGAAGGTCCGACCTGGAACTAATCGATCAATTCTTAAATTCATATAAAAATTTTTATACTAATGATATTTTCTTTTGCATTATTTATATTACAAAATTACTTTTTAATATTTAATCAGTATAAATATTTGAAATCAAACGTTTAATCTAAATTATATTTTTTTTTTCTTTTTTATATGGGTTTTGTGATATAGAAAAATTTATAGAAATGCCAATAAAAACAATTGATTCATAATTTAAAAGGTACCATTTGTCTTCCTTTTAATCGCGATTACAACTAGTATCATAGTTTAGTCACATCAATTTAATTCGCATGGTTTTTTAAATATTAAATTCATTTATTGTTCTTCATCGATTTATTTGTTAGTTGCGGTGGTAATTATTTTCCATCATTCACCATAATTATATTTTTAAATCATTCTCGGTTCCGATATAGTTTGTTATTATTATTATTATTATAGGCACTGATGCACCACGACCTCATGGATCTATTGTGCATGCCCTTACCTAACCCAGATCTAAGCTCTTTATAAAATTCAGTACCATTCCTGGGTTAGTGATCCAGATCTTAGAGTGAGGCATAATTGAATCACCATAGCTTAACCGTCTCCTATTGCTAAGAGCAGGACAATCGCAGAGAACATGCTCAGCGGTTTCCTTAGCATCATCGCAAAATCTGCAGATGTCCGTTTCAGACATGCCGATTTTTTTCAGGTGGTATCTTAGGCCACAGTGGCCCTTAAGAAAACCTGAAAGGACACGTAAGTCCTTCCTATTTACCAGAAGGAGTTTTAGTGACACTCCTTTAGCTAAGGTAAGAAATGTGTTTGATTGGCGATGGCCTAAAGTATTTGCCCACGCCCTCTCGAACTCGATTTCCTACCACTGCCGCATTACCTCCCGTTTGTATCCATTAGATAGTCCACAAAGAGGCTCCGGACCTATAAAAGGTCGCTGAGCACCACGCCTTGCTAGGCAGTCGGCTCTCTCATTCCCCTCATAGCCCTCATGCCCAGGGACCCATCCCAGTGTAATGGTATTGTTTTGTCCCAGTTGGATGAGGGACTTGCGACAGTGACAAGCCTGGATCCAATTGTTTCAGACCTTAGGGCTTTCAAAGCCGCTTGGCTATCAGAGAGGATATAGGTGTGTGCACCACATGCCCTCCTACGAAGACATTCCCTCACACATATCTCTATGGCAAACAATTCTGCCTGGAAGATAGTAGCATACTTTCCCATTGGTATACCTTTCTGAAATCTCGGCCCTACAATGCCGGCGCCAGCATCACCATTCTGCATTTTGGACCCATCGGTGTACCAAATTTGAGCTCCCGGTTCGAAATTCAAATTCCTATTTCTCCAGTCCTCACGGTCAAATACAATAACCGTGTAGTTCCTGGAGAAAGCCAATTTTTTTGGCATGTTGTCACTGAATTTGACAATGCGTTCATTAATGAAAATATCCGCAATTCTCCCATGGCCATGTAGATCCCCACTTTTCATAGTGGAGATACGACTAAGCCGGAGTGCCGATAGACATGCCTCCCTTTTTATCATTATCGATAAGGGTGGGATGTGTAACAGGACACTAAGGGACATGGTTGCGCACGATTTCATTGCACCAGTAATGCCCACACAGATGAGTCGATGTAACTTATTTAGGGCTTTTGCAGCTTCCTTTTGATCAACCTTGGGCCACCAGACCAACGCCGAATATGTCAGTATTGGTCTTACAATAACTTCAAATGCCCAGTAGGTAATTTTAGGGCTGATGCCCCAAGTTTTACCATAGAACCTAGTACAGGCATAGAATGCCCTTGTGGCTTTCTGGATAACACTGCTGAGGTGTGCGTTCCAAGTTAGTGCTCTATCCAGGATAACCCCGAGATACTTTGCCTCCTTGGAGAATTCTATTGTAGTCCCTTCCAGAACAGGCTTCTCCAGCATAATCTTGTGTTTCCTGGTGAAGGGTATTAACGTGGTTTCTCAGGATTTAAGCGAAGGCCCTTCTCCTCACACCATATTTTTGTAATGTTAATGGCCCGCTGCACGCAGTCAGATATCGTAGGCTGATGATTTACTACAACATAGACCACAAGATCGTCAGCATAGGCCTGAGTGCTGAAGCCCAAGGAATTCATTTTATACAGGAGTTCATCCACAACCAGTGTCCATAACAGTGGTGATAATACCCCCCTTGGGGACATCCTCTGGTGGCCTTAATTGATTGTAGCTTCCCTCCAAGCTCAAACCGAACTACTCTGGACCTCAGCATGTTAATATTCCATGTGGTTATCATGGGAGGAATATTTTTCCTTGTCATGGAATCACAGATAGCTTCATAAGACGTATTGTCAAAGGCTATATATACATATCCATGAATGTGCACAAAGCAATTTGTCTTGACTGCAGAGCCTTTTCTATCACTGTAGTTAGGCTGTGGACCGCAGTCTCAGTTGACTTGCCTGCTTGATAAGCAAACTGTAATTCATGTAAAGGTGACTCAGTTAATATCGTCACCTTTATATACATGTCCAGGAGTTTTTCAATTGTCTTAAGGAAAAATGAGCTGAGGCTAATGGGCCGATATGCCTTAGGTAGCTGCACAGAGCCGCTATTCGTCTTAGGAATAAAAACAACCCTAACCTCTGCCCATGCGAATGGAAGATGGCGAAGCCGCAAGCTTGCCCTAAACATTCTTGACAAGATAGGGACCAGCACATCCGCACCTTGCTGCAATAGACACGGATATATTCCATCTGGTCCAGGGGCTTTATAGGAACTAAAAGTCCCAAGAGCCCATCGGACCTTTTCTTTGTCAAAGATGGATCCCGTTAGACCCGCCTCCCTCCCTGTTGCGAGAGGGGGCATTGCTGTCACACGTGCCGTAACACTGGGATTCTCTATAAAAACGCATCCTGGGAAGTGAGTACTCAGCAGCAGCGAGCTGGTCTCCTCCATGGATGACGTGTAACCCCATCAGGCTTTTTGAGGGTACATGTACCATTAGAGTGGTCCTTGGAGAGAACCCTCCTCAGGCAAAGAAAGTCAGGGAAACTTTTAATCTCCTCACAACTTTGTCTCCAGGAAGTTCTTTTTGACCTTCTCAGTTCCTTGTTATAGCCTGTAAGAGCGCTTTTATATTCAGACCAGTTGCCCTTTTTTTCGCCCTTTTGTATATTGGAGCTGTTCCACCATGGAACCATTTTTCGCTGTTGTTCCCTTGATGGTGGACAGCTGCTAGTGAAGGCTTCCTGTACATTTGAATTGAGCACGCGAGCCTCAAATTCAAGCTCATCAATCGTTAAGATAGGTGATTGTGAGCGGTTAACGCTTTCTTCTAACATAAAGCGATAATTTTCCCAGTTAGTTTTCCTGGGATTTCTGAAAACTCGGCCTTGCATCACAGAGACACCCATACTGAATCTCATATGTTTATGATCAGACATGGATGCCTCTTCCGATACATGCCAGTTTGAGGTAATAGATGTAATTTTGTCATTTGCCAAAGTGAGGTCAAGGACTTCACCACGTATGGAGTTGACAAAGGTTGGCTCATCACCCCGGTTGAGAATAAAAATGTTGTTTTTTAAGACAAACTCGAAAAGGTACTCACGTCTCTTGTTGGTGTCTCTGGTGCCCAAGATCTCATGATGGGCGTTGGCATCGCAGCATATCATCCACGGGAGGCATTTCCGTTGGCAATATTCCACCAGCTCCCTGACCTCCCTGGTTGGCGCCACCTCATTATCTACCGAAGGTAAGCGGATGGAACAATGACTCCTTCCAATCCGTTTGCCGTGCGCACCTCTGCCCATGCAGCAACTGGATCACCCGTCATGAACTGTGAAAGTGGCAGAAAATTAATGTTATTATTAATTAAAAGGGCCGCCCTGGGACGGTCACAGGTGGTGCAGTAAATTACCTTACCATTTGTGACAGCGAGGCCCTTGATAACTCCTCTATGGACCCAAGGCTCCTGTATGAACGCTATGTCCAAGGCTTCCGCCTGATAGACCATGCTTAGCACAGAGGAAGCAGCCTTAGCATGGTGAAGGTTGATTTGCAGACAGTTGGTTTGTCCGCTCGTCAACCCTAGTGTTGGCCGCTTCATTTGCGGCTCTTAGTGTGGCCCCTAGATGCCACTTTTTTGGCACGATTACCAGAAAACCGGTCCATCTCCTCGGGCGAACATCTATCCCCCTTTCTGGCCCTATCCACGCCACCACGCCTCCTACCAAGCCTAGGGCGCCAATAACTGGCACGTCTTGTGGTTGCACTAACCGAGGGAGCACTAGTTGCTCCAGCTTGAACCAACACCTGTCTGATAGTGGGGGTAGAAATAGGCTTACCGACGCCCATAGCCTCTGTACCCGACGGCGCTTCCATTAACTCCTTCGCGGACTCCTGCTCTAGCACAGCAGGCACTTCAGCCTGTGGCTTCTCGTTAGAAGTGCCGCTACAACCATGGGTGGCTGAGCTACCCTGTGCCCCCTTAGGTTGGGCTCCAGTCGGGATTGACTGTGGCTGCGCACCTGGCTCAGTCGGCTTCACCGTAGGCCTAATGATGACGCAGCCAAACCCATAATCAACTCTATGTTGGCGATCCTTCAGCACATATCGGGTCGATCGCCCACAGAATCTCAACAACAGCTCCTCGCTGAGCTCTGCGTACCACCCGCCAGTCGCCAATTCTGAGGCCCTCATTTTGGCCCTCCAATAGTTCGAGGATGTCTGCTGTCCTGGTACTGTCCACTTCGGGAAAGTACCCAACATAAAGTGGTGCCTTAGGAACATCATTTTCCTGCACCACCTTTATGTGTGCATCCGCCCATGGTTTTAATTGCGGCACATTTGCCCTAATCCACTCTGCAGTTGCACAGTTTTTGCAGGTTATCTGCAGCCATCCCGGCCGGAACGAACATCCCGTAAATTGCGGTTTTATTGAGCCGCTCCTTTTTCTACGCACCTCATTTAGGATGCCGTGTTGTACTGCCTTCAGCTGTGCACTACTCCATACGGATTGAGGATAATCTGCAGGAGTAATGCCCAGCTTCACCCCGGAGGCATCCTCACAGAAAGAGGACTTCTGAGCGTCCATAGCAGGCACCACCGAATCGGCGGGGGCCGCCCCAACGCCCATTGAGTTTGTTCCCGCCGCAGACTCCCGAGCGCCCTTTTTTGGGGGATTATCCTCCGGTGTCGTGTTGGCAGACCGAAGTCTCTTCTGCAGTATGCCCCGCACACCAGGTTTAGCCATAGGCTTCAAAGCTAGCCTTCTGGCCTCCTCAATGTTATGCCCTTTGGCCACATAGAACTTAAGCCGTCTTTTTGCAGCACCGCAAAGCCTTATTCTATGTGACTACATCACAGGATGGGGAGGTGATCTAAGCAGTGCCTCCTCCTCATCCATTGGAATCTCCGTATCCATGGCCATTACAGCCTGCGGATTCGAACTGGACTCCACCACAGCAGGCGCATCAGTAAGGCATAATGTAGCCCTCCGATTGCCAAGCTGCGTGCTGTTTCACCATCATTTGCGGTTTTAGCAACCGCTGAACAAGATGGTAAAAGGTCAATGACCTGGTTGGTGTTTTCAGGCACTGTAGTTGCCTGTACACTTGTTTGTTTTAGATTTTCTTTGGTTTTATTATTCATGTAGATGCCACGAGTAAAGGGGTTGGAATGTCCACCGAGACATAGTCCCTTCTATCCCGGTAAGGCTAATTACAACCTGAGGGCGCCAGGTATCTGGAGGCCACCGTTATAAGACACACTAACGTAGTACAGATAACACCTGGGATTACGGGTTTTTTCGAGTTTTCCCCTCTAGATCCGCTATGTTTCGTTTAGCAGGGGCACCTCGTGCAGGATGTGGCTCTTCACCACGCATAGTCGGTCTTGAACCATTTAGCTGCAAGCCATATGGTTCGTGGGACAGTACTTCATGATACAGAAGACATCAAAACCTTCGACTGCAAAAAAGAAAATGAAGCTTTTGGTAGTACGACAAAAGAAGAGCGGTTCTTTTGCGGTCTGCGAAGTAGCGTTGCGGTGGCAGCACGACGCAATAAATGCGAAAAACAGTGAATCTGCAATTCATCAAACTTGTGATTGTAACGACTTGGTGCCGCGTTACGAGAAACACAAACGAATGAGCCGGCGTTTTCGTTGAGAGTCGCCAGATAACATCCAAAGTAGTCACGTTTATAAAAATTACACCGCTAAAATTCACCGACGGACATCTTCCACGAAGGAGGACATTTTACTTCTGGCACTCATGACTTTAATATTAATATGGTGTTTTATAATATGTTTAACTGCACTAAGTATTTAATTACTTTATTACTGTTAATAATTTAAAACTAATATCGGATAATTTATGTTGATAATACTTTCACATTTCAAGCATTATTCAAGCTTTATATTCCGCAGAGTTTCTTATCATTGATTATTCTTTAACTTGGCGAGTAACTTCCGTATTTTGCGAATGACTAACTCCGTCTGCCCAGTGTCTCAGACCACGCTTTGTCTCGAAGCGGCAGAAAGCAAACTGGTTTGCTACGCTCATTCCAGTCGCTGTCGCTACGCAGCTCGCGACATCTCACTCCCTCTCACCATGATTGACGTTCATTGCAAGTCCCGTAGGATGGCGTGATGCGAAGTTCATAGAAAAATAAATTCTTCTAGAAAGTTTGATCACGCCACTTTACGGGACTACTCTCTCCGTCGTCATGATGTAAAGAGGAGATGCCGATAACCGCGTTGCGGCAACGATCTGGAATGAGCGGGTTACCGTCCGCTCACTCTCTGCGCTCCGACACAGAGCGTGGTCCTCGACACACCTCACAAATTGTATATATTTATAGTTTTTATTCGGGCTTATTTTAACAGTGGCAATTTGAGATGTTGTGGCGTTGTAGACTTGAACAATGTGCAATGTTATTGCATATCGATAAATTTATTTTAATCAGTAACTATTAGAAACTGAAACAAACAGGAAATTTTTTTTTTGTTTTAGCTGTTATCAAGTTTTTGTTAATATACCTACATAATACAATGCAAAAAAAAGGAACATATTCGTAAAATTTATTTTAAATATAAGAGTATATTTTATACAATATTTTGAAAACGCATTTCCTCTATAATCACCATCTTCTAGGAGGAGATAACATTTAATTTAGAGAAATGTTTAGACTACGTTAAAGCTGGCGTTGAAGCAATAATTGAAGATGAAGTGACTTCTCGCTTTGAGGCCGAGGAATTAAGAAGCTGGAATTTATTAACTAGGACTAATAGACGTTACGAATTCATATCTTGGAAAATCACAGTTATATGGCTTATTGGATTTACAGTGCGATACTTTGTTTTGATGCCATTGCGTGTTGTAGTCTGTTTTTTGGGAGTAAGTTTCTGAAGCTTTAATTTCATGCCATTACATTTTGTCTTATATAGTTAACCAATAAATAACATTTAGTGAATTGATTATATAATTTGTAACAAAATATAATAAATTACAATCTAGGATTGAACACGTTCGCTGAGTAGGACCGGATGGGGTGAACTGATAGTGAATACTATAACAGAATAACATTGGTTTATTTTGAGATTTTTGTAGTTGATTTTAATATAGCTTACCGCAACCAAGCTAATGTTATAATAACATATAATTAATAATGTTGCCTATGAACTTTGAATATTATTATTAAAGTTTATTATTAAATTCATTTACATAATGAACTACTAAAGGCAATACCACCGAGGGTTTCTACCTGAAATTTGGTACTAAATCGCGTTATAGATGTTTAATTTAAAAAGTTGTTTAATAAGACTGCTTATAGATTAATGGCGGATTAATTCAGTGCTAAAGATGGAATGTAGAGGATCTAGCAATGCGATTCTTACAGTGCACATAGAATTATCGATGACTGCGTACCATGTGCCGGAGTGGTTTTTTGATCCGTCTCTGTAGGTATTCCAATCTTTAAAGTTACTCCAGGTCTTCCTGAAGACTGAAATGTATGTTGCCGGATCACTTCCCTTGTAAGGCAGGTAAGTGCGTTTAAGGTGCTCCGTGTCGAAAGTTGATGAGGAGGGTGGCGAGGAATGTGTTTATAGCATGACTTGAGCCCATGATTTTTGCATAGGAGATAATGTATTGCTAATAACTCTAGGATTTCTTTTGAATTGGAGTTTGAATTGGATACATTTGGGATTAACAGGAGTTCAGAAGGTAAGAGAAGATTGGAGATCAGCTTTGCAGTAGTCAATGAAAGCCTCTCCTCAAGAGAGAGGATACTAGTTTCAGCTAGTATAATCGGAATGAGAGAAGATTTCAAAGCGTCGATGGAAAACCTAGCGGCTGCGTGCAGACTCGTTTTAATTTTACTTTTGTTTGCTTGGGAAGTGCGGCCGTAAATTAGAAGGCCATAGTTTATTTTCGAAATGATTAATGGTTTTGTTATGTTAATGATGCTGTGTGGATGAGCATTTCTGTTGAAACTAGAGAGGCCTTTGACAAGCTTTAATCTATGTCGGAGGGATTGTTTTATATATTCAAGGTGTCCATTCCAGCTCTCTTGTTAAATAATATTCCTTTTTATTGCTCTTGCAAACAGAAACAGTTGTAACGGAGTACTCACCAGCGAAGGATGTCGTGCGATAACAAGCCAAATTGTGATTCCATCACTGTAGCGTCCCTAAATTTGCTAGTGATGAATGGAATGTTATTGTGGAGAGAGTTGGCATCGGATAGGGATGAGTGCCCTCGCACCCTTCTTTGTAGTATTACTTATTTTTTATTCAGTTTTTTCTATTCAATTCGAGCTATTCGATACAATTCATTTATTATAAAAAAATGAAGTACGTAAACAATGAAGTCTTGTTTTGTGTCGTTGTAGTTTCGAGTGTCGAGAGTCAAAGTCGCTGTTGTTCATTTGTCCAGTGTTGTTAAGCTCCTAGTATTTGCGTCCCTTTCTTGTCGTACGATCCTTGTATCCCACATTCTATTGCGCCGGAAGGAACTAACAAGTTTTATGATGTTTGGGCATAATTTCCACTCTTTTAATTAGTTTATGTGAGCACCTCTCCTATCAAAAGGTCTTTCGAAGTCGATAGAGATTTTTGTCAATAGCGGGTTGCAAATTCGTAGTCGAGGAATAGCAATGGATCGCTAGTGATTCTTCCAATTTGGCGCCATTTGTTTGGTATGGATGTTTTTGTTTTTAACAAAGAACCAATTGAGTCTCATATAAAAAATTTTTTTTTTCGAGGATTTTGCTCGTGCAAGAAAGTAATAATACTGGACTGTAACTTAAGCGGTGTACATTTGATAGCTGGATTGCATCGATATTTATTAGATACAAAGATAGCGTTAAAGTCGTCATAGAAGTATGATGACAATTTCTTGGCAAACAATGATGCCATTTCTGCTTTCTTAGTAGTGGAAAACACAGACCTCATAGAAATAACGCGGCGGCGTTTTACTACTGTGTTTTTGTAGAGGACTTACTTTGTTCCTTAAGACACGAGTGGCGGTGGTAAGGTTAATGGCCGACGTCAAATTGTTAAAGGCGGTTCGTTTCGCTATCTTAGACTCATACTTAAAGCGAGCGTTTGCCTTCTTGTAGGGTAATGCGTTAAAATAGCTTATGTTCTTTTTGAATTGCCAAAGAAATTGTTTCCGAGAACGCAGCTCGGCTAGATCCTTATTCCACCAAGCGGTATTTTTGTTACTGTTATTGGTTATGGAGGAGTGGGGAAAGAAGCATTGTCTGAAGTTTGAAGCTTGAAGTTGTTTATAAGGTTGAGGAGCTTAGCTGCCTCTTTGTTGGGGTTGTTAGAGGTTGTTATGTTTTGGTAGAGTTCTTTAATGAGGTCTGAAAACGGTACCAATCGGCTCTGTTTAATGCAAAACGTGTAGGCTGTGTGGAGGAGGAATTTTGCGTGTGTTGGTTGTTGTTATACGTGATATGTATGAGGAAATGGTTGCTGCCGTGTAGGTACGTATTGACTTCCCAGGTAAGGAAAGGGTATAAGCTAACTTAAGCAAAGGAAAGGTCAATATGGGTGAAAGTAGATTGGGTTGAAAATGGGTATTGGGATGCAGCGACAGTAACGCTTATTGCATCTTTAATTTTAGCTGCTGCAGCACACAGGTGCTAGATAGTATGACTTGGTCATAGTGAATTCACTTTTTTACTACTATTGCTGTGTAGGAGTGATTTAAAAAGGTTTTGTAATTACGTATATGGATAGGATTTCTCGCTATGTGTGTTTATTGAAGAGCAATGACATCAGGTGACTCTTTTTTATTAGAATTTGTAGCTCATGTAAGTTTTTGTAGAATTCGTTTAGTTTTTACGACCATACTAATATATATCAGCTACACAGTCTAGTGATTTTTATACTAAACATAACAATAATAGACTATAAAACATCGACGCCATTTGATTCAAACTGATTTAAAGGAACACTATCTTCGTTGAAAGAGTATTGTTGCACGAAAGCTGAATTGTTCTTGTATGAAGATGAATGGTGAGTAATTTTTTCCTTAGAGTGATATTTCTTGTCAAAGAGAGGAGAATTGTTGTTACATAATTGATTGTTGATGAAAGTTAATGTTGTAGATGAATGTTGGTTGATTATATGCTGCGAGTGATCTTTGTTGGTGTCAGAGGGTGGGCTGTTGTTGTTGTTATAGATTGTGGAGTAGATGTTTGTAAACGAAGTTGTTATTGTAGATTGTGCTTGTACCTTTGTTGTCCGTTTGGATTTTTACAATTTTTAATAATTTTTTTCCTTTTTTCCACTGCGGATTCAAGAGTTTCAACGGGAATTAGCAATGCCGTTTGCTTTTCAAAACGAGCAATTGTTTGTGATTTTTATTTTTATTGTCTCTCTCAACTTTGCTGGGTCAGTTTTGGTTGCTAGAGCTGTGAGAGTGCTTACAGTTGGCACAATCAATATCTGTGCAGGGTACTGGATCATGAATGCTCTTTGAACAGATTTCGCAGTGACGCTTTCTGAATTATAAGTGACGTGTTGTAGGTCGGAACCAAACTTTAAGCTTGAAAACTGAACCAAACGTTTAAGCTTAAAAACTGAGCTTATCTAAAAGTTTAATCTAAGCTTCAAGCAAATCTTTCCGTCATCCCTTGTCAAATTTGGTTTGGAGACAAACCGGTTTCGGCGATGTGCCATCTTCAGTGTCTAATTTCGTTCTCATATATATAGTTTTAGATATACTTTTAGGCTTCACCGTAATAGTGAAGTTTCTAAGCACACGCTATCAAATTAAAGCACACGCTCCAGATAAATTTACCAAGTGCTAGTTTTAATCAAGTCAAGGTCGTGTTCTAGATTTGGTTTCACGACTTTAGACAGGACAACAACAGGACAAGGTTGTGGAAGGTAAAACCACAACATTTTTGGCGCAGCCGGTTTTTTCGTGCCGAGGATCACTCGCAGGACATAAGGATCGCTCGAACATCAGGAACACTAGTATGCAAGTAGAGTGAAAAAAAAGAAAAATAATTATTGCAAGTGTAATTGCAATTTGTCGCGAGACTTGTTTTGGAGCCAAGTAAAGGAGTGCCAGCGTCAAGAAAGGCACCCTTGTCTGTCCAATGGTGTTCCACGCCGGAAAAAATCTTTAATGAGGTCGATCCTTTCACTTGGGAAGTGTTTTCTCTTTCTAATATTTGTATCGTAATAATTGAAGAATCTACTATTAATAGTTATGAAAATAAATAAAATTCATAAAATATTTTTAAATTATTAAGTTGCTTTTGTGTTTTACAAGTGAAAATATTCGTGTTGTCCAAGTGAAAATAAATTGTTGCAATTTTCGACAAAATTAAAGTATCGTAAAAGTTTCGAAAAAATAATTCTTAAAAGCAATTAAAATTTTCCCAAAAAATTGATGATGCCGGTATTAGTTCATTTTCATTCATTCCTTTTAATCGTTGTCGTTCTTTGTTGAAGTAAACAAGATAATAGTTGAACAAGAACAAGTGAACTTAAACATGAACGTTAAGGAGGAAAAAAGTGATAAAGCAATTTAAATATTTGTGTGTTAATTGCTTTAAATACAAAATGATGGTGAATTTCATGTGCATTAAATTTTGTAAGATAAGAACAGTGATTTTAGTTCAAGTTTAAAATTAGGACAATTTGTTCGTAAGCATTCAGATATAAATAAAAATGTTGTAATAAATGTGTATTAAATTATACTTAATTGTAAAAGCGATAATAAAATTTTAATGGATAATGATAAAAGTTATGAGTCTTTAAAAATAGAATATAAAAAATTGTCGGAACAGTTAGATAGATTTATAGAGTCCTGGGGGAATTTGAAAAAGGAAGTAGTTAACATAAAAACTATTGCATTAATAAAAGAAAATATTACAGCAATTAAGGATATCTCGAAAATTGAACAATCAGATTTAATTATAAATGAACTGCTTGACTTTCTTGAACAAAGATCGAATGCAACAAGAGATGAATTAAACACGTGGAAAAAAGAGTTTTCGGCGTTGAAAAAAAGATACGACAATTATTTTGTGACCAAACAGTTGCAGGATGATTGCATACGAAGTAATTCCAGAAAGGGCATCCATAGATGAGTTCAAAAGTATTGAGTAAGCCAACGATAAAATTCGTCAACTAAGAAACGATAATCGCTTGCTTAGACAAGAGGTCGCGTTAGCTCACGAAACTTCATTATTTCATAAAGAACCATCCAAACAAACAAAAGAGCCGGAACTTAATCAAAGAAAACCCCAAAAACTAATAGTAAATCTTAAAAAAATGGGTATACAAGAAATACCTAAGGTTGTTAACAGCTTAGTGCCATTATTTTCGGGAGCATCATCAATAGATCTCCGTAACGAGGTCTATAAATTCATTGAAGTGCGATCTAGCGAAAAGAAGTATCAACACATTAGAAAGGCAAGATTTTCTATTATGTATAAAGCAAAGTTTAAATAATCAAAGGATAGGGATGGTTAGCAATAGTTATTCTAATTATAAGCAACTTCTACAGAGCTTACAAGCAACTTTTAGAAAATAACAATAAATGGGTAAAATCTGGATTAAATACAAATAACAAATTAAGCACAAACATAGTTTGTAGTTTTTGTAACAAAAAAGCGCACACAAGAGAAGATTGTGTTACTAGGAAAAATACGCCATATTGTCAAGAATGTTGCAAATATGGTCATAAAATCACTTGGAACTGTAAAAGGAAAAATTTTACACATAATTATCCCACTGTTCAAGGAAATCCGTTTAGAACCAATGCAGAACAGCGACAAAAAGCGCGACCAGGACAAGAGTTGAGAAGTAGCAACACAACATGGAATAACGAATATCGACAACGATTGACACAAAAGAATCAAACAACGGAGGGATCCAAAAAAGGGCAAAAGAATATGAGTATGACATGTGATTGGTGTAACCGGCCAGACCATTTTGTAAAAGAGTGTCAGGCAAAGAAAAACTGGGAATCATTGCAGGGAAACGGCCAAGGGCTCAGGCAAGGCCAATAACCTGGGAACCCGATAATAAGAAGAGTAACTTTAGGCCACAGAGATTCAGTACGATAAGTTATACGTCCGCGGAGACAGTTATCCCATCTACGAATCTACAGCATGTGCAACAAAATGTTGAAAAAGAAGATAATGGAAATAATATGAAACTTTCGAACGATAACGAAGACAAGAAGAAAAATGAGAAAAAAACTCAAATTATTTTTTATAATATTAAACTAATTTTTTTTCACTTAATTTTATTTTATTTTTACTTTATTTCTTCTACTTGTATACACGTTCTGAACAGAAGAAAGTATGATGAAACTCTGTTCATCCATTAACGATTCAGTAGTAGATAGCAAAGAAATGCTCAGACCATGAATAAAAATACATTAGTATTTGCAATAGAAAGAGAGAAGAGCGAGAAACACTCAGCACTGAGTGAAGAAACGATCTAGTACTGGATCGACAATGGAAAATATTTTTCTTCAAGATTCGCCCTCTTTTATTCTTTCTCTGTGCTTCAACCCAAAAAAATTCAAGTCACTCAACTCAACAGTATCCCTGAACAAGATGTTGATATTAAAATCAATATATATAATGTACCTGTAAGAAATAAGATAATATTGAAGATTAGTAAATAATAGTTGAAGGCAAGTATTACGATAATGGTTATATACACATCACATCAGAGTTTTAGTATTTATGAACTCTATTCTAGAACTTCAAGATCCAGGCGACAACTGCACTGTTATGATAACTAGTGACAAGTTCTGTGTTATGATAACTGTTATAAAAGATCCGCCTTCTCGTCTTCTGGATCTGTCATGAAGAAAGATTTAATGATCTTTTAAACTAAGGCAAGAATCATCAAGGCCCGGGTGAAGCCATTTTTCAGTTAAACACAACAAATCAACTCAACAGTACTATCGATCTGACGTGAAAGACTCTTGTTTCCGACTTTTTAGCATCTTGTATACGTAAAAATACAAGAAAGCATTGTAATCGTGAAAAATATCGATATTGAGATTTTAACGGTAATACTATACACATTTTGACCATCCTTGAGTCTAGGTCGTGACGTGTGTACGTATGTATGTATGTACGTATTCTCAATAATTCAAAAAATGTGAGACGTGGAAAGCCAAACTATTGCATTTGAAACTTTCATAAGACCTAGTTGTCACATAAGTTTTTGGATGCAATCAGTGGCGCTAAAAGGACTCTTATCTTGCAGCATTTTTCAAATTTCGTACATAATTCAAAACCAAACACAGCTAGAAAGTATATATTTGCTAATTTGGGGTGCTTTTTAACTGAAATTGTTTCATCTCCATACAAGGAAGTCATTTGTTGGCCATATATTTTTTCCTTTAATTCATTACAATTACAGTTTTCAATATGTTCATGCAAATACGATATTTATTACTTATCATGCTTATTTTACTAATATACATATTCCTAACGTTTTTTTTACAAACTGATGAATAGTTTCTTTACGTCATTGGTCTTACTTTTTAATTTTTCATGCTAGTCGGTAATAGGAATGGAATTTTCTATTATATTATTTAGCTTTGCACCGTGGTTGCGTGCACGAAAATAGACTTGTCGTATTTCGTATTAGTATTTCTTTAAAAAAATGGTCACATGACAATGGTCTTATTATAAACGCTATTAAAACTAATGTTATGTATGTGAAACAACCCCGTATCAAGTCCTGCAACATTAAATCAATACTTCACGATAATGACTGCTTGCACTTAAACGCCGATAACATATGCTTGGAACCAGGAATGTGATACCGATATTGAAGTTGTGACAAATTACAAATATCTTGAAGTTATATTAGACCACACTTTGTAGTGCAAGGAACAAGTGGATTATGTTAGAGGTAAATTACGATGGACGGCATATATGCTTTCCCACCTAAAGAATTGTTGCAACAAAACAGTAATTAGGCAAGAATACTACGCTCTTGCTGAATCTTACATACGACGCTGTATAACAGCTTGGGTCTTCTCATCTCATTGCAAAAGGCTACAAAGCAGTCAAAACTATCTGTTGAAAAGAATGATGAAGCCTATGAGAATTGGCAAAACCGCAAAAATTTAATGTTTTAAGTGTTGAAGCAATATTCAAAACTACGTTACTGAACACCTTCTACAGTGAACCTCATTTTAGAATTACGTTAAGCCACTATCACGGTACTCGTAGCATATCTGATGGACGTTTTGAGGTCCCTAAATTTTACAACAATTATGGGAAAAATAGGTTGGAGGTTGCAATGCCCAGCATTTTAAACAAACTGCCCGTTGATCTGCGTAATATAAGAAGTGCAGCTAGAAGAAAAAAACGCCTGAAGAGTTATTATATCCTACAGCATTAGAACTATCCAATTGTGCAGTGTTCAAATATCATTGACGTCTAAAATCTGAAAGCTAACCCAATTTCTGCAGACAAGCCATAATAGCTTCGCATAATTCGAATATATTTCCATGTATTGAAAAGTGTAACTTATATTATATGAAAGTGTTACTTGTAAACTACTGCTGAAGAACAAATAAATAATAATAATAATATAAATAATAATTTTCTTCTTTCTTTTTTTTTGTTAGCAGCAAAATAGTATTCTACAGCTTTTATGTTTTTAAAAAGTTTAAAAAAGTAAAAACTCAAAACTCAGTTCAGTAGTAGTTTTTTCCAGCCGCGCAGCTAGCGACACTTAGAATGATCATGTTTCTGAGCAAGCCCTGCAGGATTGCGTGAGAGCAAAATTTTACTCGAAATTTACTTTACACCACTTTACGGAACTATTTCGTCCGTTTGCATGTTAAGCAGTGGATGCCGAAACTGGATATTAAGGAATCACGACCAGTCCTTAATATGCGGCTTGGTACACAGTGTAGCGCTCGCACACCTCACAAAACAGCTGGTGACCGATCAAGTTAGAGCAGAGTAACAGCTGGAAAAGGTGGCAATCTGCACAAGGACATTTTTACGGAGATTAAAGAGCAACAATTTGGGAATCAAAACATTGTCACGGCCTTTAAATAGCCAATCGTTTTTACGTCGGTTAACATTTGTTTATGTGTGTATTTAATATAAGATTTTAAAAAAAATGTTAAATGAGGAGAAATTAATTTTAATAAACTACAATAATTCAAGGAAAATTCAATCTACACGCATTTAACAAATAATTGAAATTGTAAAAAAATTGAAATAATAAAAGAACTTAACCAACGGCTTCACGCCTTAATTTATAGTTAAATAAAAACGTTAAATCCACTTTTAAGCAACAAATTAAGTTTCACAATATCTTATACAATATCAAAAAAAAAATTTATCCAGGCGGTTATAATAGTAGGGGTTTTTTTACTGATCTACCTGGAGCTTTGACATACAACTGACAGGTCACCAATCTTTTGTTATCGTATTGTTAAAGTTTATATACATAATTTACTATATTTGATTATTTGCAAACCGAAATTTAGCAACGCACAGTTTTTCACATTCATAATTAAGCTTGGGATTACTAAAAAAAAGCAGCTAATAATGCAAAACTCGATACCAACATAATTCTTATTTTTGTTGATGTCAGCGCTCGTCGTCTTATGAGTCACTATCGATCAACAGCATTAAGGTGAAATATCCACTTGAACCTTTTCGTCAATGGCAATAGTTGAATTTCCATTACTTCTAAACGGACTTTAGTCGGGATCCTTTCACAGAGTTGCCGTTACCTCAAGAATTATCCGGAACAAATACTCAAGTGAAATTTTCCTCGAATATCCTGGCATAAATTTCCTGAACTAAGCCTACATCTGCTCGGGCATAATTAACGAGTTGCGAACAGCATACAGAATCCATTAAAACAATATTTCAAGGCAATAATTTCTACTTTGGTACGCATTATCTAAACAGCACAAAATACCCCAAGAACTCTTGGCATGTTGTGAACAGCGTAAATCCATTACACAAAATCAAGCTATGAGAGTCTTCATATTTAAAAAACATCAATCTGAATTTAGAAAAAAATCTTTCCTTGATGTCAGCTCCAGAAAAAACTTTACAAACAACACTAATAAACTCACTAATAAAAAACTGAAAATCTAATTCGTAAGATTTTCTTTTTCCGTGGAAGTACCGAAATCAAGGTCGACCTGGTGGTCGTACTTATTTTTAAAATTCCCACTCCCAGCTATCCCTAACCACAAGCGCATTAGCTGATCTGCCTCCGACAGTAGAAGTTTTCTATTTTGAAAATTATATTTTTTTTTTGTTTAGTTTAATTCAATTATGGAAAAAATGTTTTTTTTTCCAAAATTTTAAATTACAATGGGTAATTTGGAATAAAGGAAAGTGAAATAGTAATAATTAACTTGGACGTGGCTTAACCGCGGTTTAAGCTATAAAGCGAGAAACTACCCCATTTTCGTTTGCGATTCCATTTACGACTGACTTTGTCTTCCTTTGTGCATTTCTGCACAATTGTCCAAAATAGTTTCAGTTCATGTGTATGCAACTCTACCCCGTTTTTACATTCAGAAAGCGTCACTTGTAAATCAGAAAGCGTCAATTATAATTCAGAAAGCGTTACTTATAAATCAGAAACCGTCACCTAAAATTCAGAAAAAGTCACTGCGAAATCTGTTCAAAAAGCATTCCTTATTCAGTACCCTGCACAGCTATTAAGTGTGCCAACTGTAAGCACTCTCACAGCTCTAGCAACCAAAATGGTCCCAGCAAAGTTGTGAGAGACAATAAAAATAAAAATCACAAACAATTTCTCGTTTGGAAAAGCAAATGGCATTGCTAATTCCCGTTGAAACTCGTGAATTCGCAGTGGAGCAAAGGAAAAAAAACTATTAAAAATTGTAAAAATCCAAACGGACAACAAAAGTACAAGCACAATTTACAATAACAACATCGTTCACAAACATCTACTCCACAAACAGGACTCAATCGATCTATAACAACAACAACAGCCCACCCTCTGACACCAACAACAATCACTCTCAGCAAATAATCAACCAACATTCATCTACAACATCAACTTTCATCTACAACATCAACTTTCATCAACAATCAATTATTTAACAACAACTCTCCTCTCTTTGACAAGAAATATCACTCTAAGGAAAAAATGACTCACCATTCATCTTCATACAAGAACAATTCAGCTTTCGTGCAACAATACTCTTTTAGTCGATGTTTTATAGTCTATTATTGTTATGTTTAGTATAAAAATCACTAGACTGTGTAGCTGATATTTATTAGAATGGTCCTAAAAATTCTCCAGTGGAACTTAAACGAATTCTACAAAAACTTACATGAGCTACAAATTCTAATAAAAAAGAGTCACCTTATGTCATTGCTCTTCAATAAACACACATATCGAGAAATCCTATCCATATACGTAATTACAAAACCTTTTTAAATCACTCCAATTTAAATCACAGCAATAGTAGTAAAAGAGTGAATTCACTATGACCCAGTCATACTATCTAACAGCTGTGTGCTGCAGCAGCTAAAATTACAGCATGTCTCATTTTACACATGAAATTGTTGCTGTGCAAATGAGTAGAGCTCGCTCGATTTATAGTAAAACAAATTTACTTGGGATTTGTTGTTTCAGAATTGTCCAAGTGGAAAATGTATGATTTCCACTATGATTACATGAAGCCTAAATTTACAACAAGGCTCAGCTTAAATTACGTTTATACTGATTCCTTTATTTATTCTATCCAATGCGAAGATTTTTATAACGATGTTCGTGACGATGTCGATTTAAAATTTGACACATCCGAATATTCGCCCAACAATCCTTTCCACATCCCGCTTAGATATAGTAAAATCGTTGGTAAGAACATTTTGCTTGGAACTTGCAACACAACATTTTTGCTTGTGTGCGTTTGTTCTAATACGATATAACCAATTTTTTAATTCAATGTGTTTTGTACATCTTGCGCAATATGATGTTGCACGTTGTAAGATATTTGCTTCAGGGAAGCTAACAGATCCTACGTTTTTATGAGACTTATTGTTATGCTCTTCTAGCTGGTAATTGCGCTTAAATTTTGCATCACACTCTTGGCATTTTAAGAATTTATATTAATGTTTTGCCTTTACGTGGCGAATTAAGCTGCGCTTGGATTCGTTAGCAGCGTTACACTTTTCACATAAGAATTGCATGTTGTTTTGTTTTGGTTTTACAAATAAATGTCTACAGCACATACCATAAACAATTTGATTTGTTGTTAAAATTATTATAAACAATCACTACGATTTATTGTTTAATAAAATCCAGGAATCTCACAATTTACACAAAACTATCTTTTTATTCCTCTTTTACTTTCCTTTGCTTCGTTGTTTCTCTGCTGCACTGTTTTTAAGTACTATATTTAAGTTTTCCACTCAAATTATTTTTCATAATATTAAACTATTTTTTTTCACTTAACTTTATTTTATTTTTACTTTATTTTTTCTACTTGTATACACGTTCTGAACAGACGAAACTATGATGAAACTCTGTTCATGTAGTCCAATTGCTCGAGGTCTTATACTATATGTGTTCTCTTTGCGGTACATTTAAATTTTATGCTGTTGAACAATAAAAACCTGAAGTATAGAGGCAAACCCAAAGCATAAGGTAGAGCCGAAGTATAAACCAGAATCTTACCGGGCTTACCCAAACCACTCACTATGAATAAGTATACATCATTGGCTATAAACAGTTCGTCATATCCAATGCTTACTGAATAAAAATTATGCATATATATCCATACATATATACATACAGATGCATAACATATATACATACAGATAGAGAACAGCACTTCTTCAAATCATGACCATTAGTGCTCTTTATTTGTATCGAAGCAAAAATCAATATAATGTATATACATATGCATAATAAAAACAGATAAGGTATTATTGGAGCAAACTACTCCTGTTTACTAAAAAAAAGGGAGCAATTAAACCAAAATATTCTTGAATATCACCGATTTTAAGACCGGAATTCTTTAAGAAAACAACAACGACGACTGCTCACTGTTACAACAACAACATATTTGTATCCAACAAGAACAATTCCTACCGTACCTCGTTTGTATTTTCGAAGCACATAATTGTTAAAAAGATGAACAACAGCATCTAAACAAAAAAAAAAAAAATTAAGAAATCAACAAAAAATTTATTACACTAACTAGATCGACGGCAATTCGCTAAGGAAACATCACAAACATACTGATTATGAAAAAAAAGTGAAAATGAAAAATGAAGACAACTACGCCAAAAAGTAGAGTTTTTCTTGATAGCCACGCTAAAGAATACAGAGTTGCAAATTCATTACTTTATTAAAAACGAAGTTGCCAGATTGACATTCTGCAAGAACATCTCGACCGCCTTTGAAGCATCTGCTTCAAATCTCCACGAACAACGGGCACAGCTTTGTTATTGGACGCTTGTAGATCCCCTTTGCCGTTTTAAGTGTGACTACACGAACCACACCGTCAGTTCCAGGATGAGTTTCTTCCACCTTGCCTAAGGTCCACCGTGCAGGAGGCAGATTATCATCACGCAGGATGACGATGTCGCCTATCTGAAGATTATTCGATTTTTGAATCCATTTGGAACGCCGTTGCAATTGAGTCAGATATTCTATTGACCACCTTTTCCAGTATTCTTGAACCAATCTTTGCAAATATTGCCAACGATTCGGGCGATTGATATTACGTTTAGCGACTTCCTCATCTGGTAGGGCTGACATCGGTCTCATAATGATGAAGTGCGCCGGGGTGAGAGGATCTGGATCTCCTTCAAATTTTAGACATAAGGGACGCGAATTCAAACAACTTTCTATCTGGCAGAGTACCGTATACAATTCTTCATAAGTCGTTGAGGTTGACGCCAATACTCGGCGTAAATGAAATTTTGTTGATTTTACGCCAGCCTCCCAAATACCGCCAAAATGAGGTCCAGATGGTGGTGTGAAGTGCCATTTAATTTCTTGTCATACTAACTCGTTAGTAATGGCCTCTTGAGTTGATCGTTTATACAATAATTGATATAAATCGTGCAAGTATTGGTTGCCACCAACAAAATTGGTGCCGTTATCACTATATATGTTTTCGGGTTTGCCTCTTCTAGCCACAAATCGACGGAGAGTAGCAATAAAAGCTGCTGACGATAATTCCGTAACAAGATCCAAGTGCATGGCCTTAGTTGCCAAGCACACGAATAAGGCGATCCATCCCTTGTACGTCTTTTGGCCTCTTCCCTTCCATGATCGTAACTGCACTGGCCCGGCGAAGTCTATGCCCACATTCGCAAACGTTGCAGTTGATTGAAGTCGACATTTCGGCAAGTTGCCCATTTGTTGTTCAAAGGGTTTGTTGCGAAACCTCATGTATATTGTGCATTTGTACACGCAGCGTTTAATAGCATGAATTGCGCCTGGTATCCAATATTTAAGGCCGATGAGGTATTGAAGTTGTCTCGTTCCTGCATGCAGATAGCAGTGGTGATAGTCGCGAATGATGAGCTCGGTTAAGTGATGATCTTTGCTGAGGATGATAGGGTGTTTTTGATTAAAGCTGACAAGTGAATTTTCAATTCTTCCTCCTACAAGCATTATACCGTTACCATCCATGAACGGTAGCAGTGGCGAAAGCTTGTGGGTTTTTGACAGTTGTTTCCCAGATAATAAAGATTTAATTTCTGCATGATAGGACGCAGCTTGCGATAATTTTATTAGTGTGATGAGCGCAGTCTGCAATTCGTCTGCGCTCACGAAGCCTGAACGAATTTCCCCCTTCTCCTTTTTCGCCATACAGTTGTTTTTGAAACGTAATAAGATTGATGTCAGCCTTAGCAGTTTTCGGTAGCTTGAAAATTGCTGAATAAATTCTTCTTGAGGGACTGATGCGTGATTGACGAATTCCCTTCTTTCTTCCATGTAGACGTCGTCATCTAATTCCATCGGTGTGAAAGTTGTAATTGGTTTCTTCAAGATTTCTGGTCCGTGCCACCATAATTGATTATTAAGAAGTTCGTTCGGATGAATGCCTCTGGTAGCTAGGTCTGCAGGATTTTGCTGAGACTGAATATGACGCCAACGTTCTGATGAAATAACTTCTAAAATATACGATGTTCTATTAGCGATGAATGTCTTCCATCTACGAGGATGATGGGATAACCAGGATAAGACTACTGTGGAATCTGACCATCCGAAAAGCGGGGTATTTTCCATTGATAAAGCGGCCTGAACCCTTTTAAGTAGTTTTACCATCAATTGTGCTGCACACAGTTCCAACCTAGGCAATGTCGACTGCTTTACCGGCGCCACTCTTGTTTTTGCTGCTAACAAATGTGTCACGATTGTAGAATCATCATATTGTAATTTGATATATATCGCTGCTGAATATGCTAGTTCAGATGCATCGGAGAAACCATGCAATTCTACATATTGCCCCCTTTTATATTGAATCCATCGCGGAATATGAACATTGGTAATGTCATGGATGTTCGAATGCAGTTTAAGCCACCGCTCTGCAAGATCTTTAGGCACTTGTTCATCCCAGTCGATGCGTCTTAACCATAACCTTTGCATATATATTTTAAATGAGACCACTGCCGGCGCCATCCAACCTATGGGATCGAAAATTTTGGCTATTTCAGATAGAATTTTTCGTTTTGTTATTATAGCAGGCATGGTTGTAAGGGAAACCTGGTATTTAAAAATGTCGTGCTTTGTATCCCAGTAGAGGCATAATGTTTTTACCGTTTGCGTGTCATCGATAATGGTATTTGTCGACACCTCTCTGTCTGTAGGCTTAATGGTGTCCAATAATTGCGACGAGTTTGATGACCATTTGCGAAGATGGAAACCTGCTTTCGAAAATATAGAGCATATATTATTTTTCAATGTTATCGCTTCTTGTTGTGTCTGCGTGCATGCCATAAGATCGTCCATGTAGAAATTATTTTTGATTGCGAGTGAAATATCAGGAAATTCCTTTTCATTATCGCATGCCACCTGATGTAACGTTCGTATAGCTAGGAATGGTGCCGCAGCTGTTCCATACGTGACAGTCTTCAACTGATATTGTTTTAGGGGCTCTTCCTTTGAGGTTCGCCAAAGAATCGTTTGATACGACCGATCGTCGGGATGAATCAATATCTGTCGATACATTTTTTCAATATCGCTGCACATACCGATCTGGTATTTTCGGAATTGTAAGAGTAATGTAAATATGTCATTTTGTAATGTAGGTCCTATAAGCAATTGGTCGTTAAGAGACACTCCGTTTGTTGCTTTACACGATCCGTCGAAAACTACACGCATTTTAGTCGTACTACTGGTTGGTTTAAATATGGGATGATGAGGGAGAAAAAAGGTTTTCTCTTCGAGCGCCACCTGTGACGGCTCCATATGATCTAGCTCAATGTATTCATTAATAAATTCCTTATATTGATCATGTAAATAAGCATTTTGATTAAAACGTCTCTCCAATCCATTAAATCGTTTAATAGCTGCTGATTTGGAATTGCCAAATTCTATTTTTGGGTTTTTAAATGGCAATCTTACCATATATTTTCCCTCCTTTGTACGTTGAAATGTTTGTCGAAATTGGTTTTCAGCTTCTTCTTCATCCGGAGTAAATTTAGTATTCATGTTGGGTACTTCTTCTATGTTCCAAAATCTTTGGAGTTGATTGCTGAGATCCACACATACATGCGCCACCACTGTATTGTATGCGCCACCACTGCCTATGTTTCCAATTATGACCCATCCAAAAATTGTTTCCATCGCGGCCGGTGTTCCCGAAGGATGAGTGATTTTGTTACCTAAAAGTAAGTAAATAAGTATATTTTGCCCTTTGTGTAGCTTGCATTATTGTCTCCAACACCATGCATCAGGGTTCTGTCAAATTGTCGTTTTAAACGCAGGCGCTGAGCACACGATTCGCTGATTAATGTTGCTTGTGCTCCGGAATCGAGCAAAGCTCTACACGGCTGCAAAACATTCGAGGCGTCTGCAACAAATACTGTGGCTTTTGGTAGTAAAATGACAGACTGATCTTGTCGATTTGAATGAATGCATATTGTTGGATCCTGATTCGTATCGTTATTACCTTTATGCAGTAACGTGTTGTGTTTCTTGTTGCAATTTTTGCACGAAGATTTCTTGCAATCGGGGGCTCGATGCCCATGGAGTAAACAATTGAAGCAGATGTTGTTGTTACGTAAAAACTTATAACGGCTGTCGATATCAAGATTTTTGAATTCGTTACAATTGAATAAGAAATGATTTTCTTTGCACAATAAGCATGTATGCACTGCCGCTACATATGCGTTTGCTTTTCGAGTTCGTTCTGTAAAATTCTGATTATATGGCCTTGTAGTCTTCATTGTAGATATGGTTTTGGGAGCGTTTTCGAGCTCGTATACTCTTTTTTCTAAAAAGACTAACAGTGATTTAAAGGTTTGTTGTTCTCTGACCTTCTTCTCTCTGTACCAAAGAGTATGCGTCTCAATGTCAAGCTTTTTCTCCACGTGAAATAAGAGGATAGAATCCCAATGATCCACGGGTTCATTTAATGCCTTCAATGCATTAACGACTTCATTGCTGCTGTTATAGATTCGTTTAACCTCTGCAAGCGAGTACAATTTCATTGGTGGTTGTTCGAAGAGCAATTCGAAATATGCTTTCTTGACCTGCTCAGAGTTCTCGTATTTTTGCTTTAAGAGATCCCAAGCGATCTCATAATTGTCGTTTGTTAATTTCAAATGCTTAATTAAAGACAACGCGTCTCCCTTTAATTTTGATTGCAGGTATTCAAATTTTTCTACTCCTGCTAGATTGGGTCTCGAATGTATTAACGTTTCGAACAAGTCTCTGAACCTTATCCAATTGGTGTACGTGCCATCGAAATCTGGTAATTGTATCTGTGGCAGACGAACCTCATGCTGCTGCGAGGGTTGAATATCGCTGTTGGTAGACATTGGCGAGTTTGTTACAATGCTTGTATTCGAAGCTATTTGTTCTATCAACTTGCTCATTGTTGATTGGTGACTAGCTAATGTGTTTATTGCCGCCGAGAAATCGTTTCCAGTTGCACCACCTTCCATCGCTGTCTGTTCCGTTGTATCCACCGTCTCCTCCTCACGAATACGTGTAGTAAATGTTGCTTTCAATGTAAAATACATGGTTTCGAACTCACCTCTATAATTCTCTTCGTCCTCAATTGCAGCAGATTCTTCTGCATCGATTTCATCTTGAAGTGATTCATAAGCTTTAAAGATTATCTCCAGCTTTTCAAGTCGAACTTTATACTCATCGATTGATGCGTCCAGATTGCTGTTAGCGAAGTTCTGCAAGCGCGTGAGCGAGCCTTTTAGTGTTTTTCTTCTCCGTTTCAATTGTTCCATTTATTAATGCAGTTGCGGTGCTCCGCTGAATGTATGCACTGGACTGTATAAGGTGCTCCGTTGGCTACCACTCTTATAGGCCGCGATCCGGCTCGAAGGACCAATTAATGATTATGAAAAAAAAGTGAAAATGAAAAATGAAGACAACTACGCCAAAAAGTAGAGTTTTTCTTGATAGCCACGCTAAAGAATACAGAGTTGCAAATTCATTACTTTATTAAAAACGAAGTTGCCAGATTGACATTCTGCAAGAACATTATGAAAAAAAAGTGAAAATGAAAAATGAAGACAACTACGCCAAAAAAAGTAGAGTTTTTCTTGATAGCCACGCTAAAGAATACAGAGTTGCAAATTCATTACTTTATTAAAAACGAAGTTGCCAGATTGACATTCTGCAAGAACACATACGAACATACATATTAAAAGTCTAGCAAAGCAAAATGACCTACATTTGTACGAAAATACAATCTCTCTCCGTTTTTAAGTTATTGAGGATACATACATACTTACTGGCGTACAGGCGTACATACGCCTGTTTTCCTCCCGACGTAATACTTAGCGGTGGTTCCGGGAGGAATTTCCGTAATGACGAGAGGAGATGTTTAGCGGGTTAAAGTCCCGCTCGGACTTAAGGCTTTTGATGCGTTTACTACTCGTTAAAAAAACAAAAAACAGGCGTACATACGTACATACGTCACGACCAAACTAGTTAAAATGGACTCCGCGATGGTCAAAATGTGTGTTGCCATCAAAATCTCAATATCGAAATTTTTCATGATTACAATACTTTCTTTTATTTACTACGTATACAAGGAAGACTCAGTTGTGCCAGAACCCCTCTTTCCATACTACTGTTTTCTAACCAGACGTCTTTCATCTTCGACCATGACCTTATTTTTTGTATTGTTAACATTAACTTATCACCAAATGCTGTCATTGACAATTTTACTTTTGTGACTATAAACATATTTTACATATACTGGAGTTTTTAATGCTTTTCTAATTTTTCTTTGCGATAACTATCGATTCATTTGAGACGGCATGCTAGGTACAGAAATGTCCTATTAAAAACACATGTTTAAGGAGCGCTATTATGAATATACTTAATTTCTACAAGCTAGCAAATATGATAATTATGATTTCAGTTCAATTTTGATACGATTAATTATAATAAGTTGTGACGACGATCAAATGTGGCTACCGAATTCGGTCGTCGCCACAAGCTTAACCATGGGTTAAGAAAATGGAAAGACAACACCAGGGCAAAACTGCATGAAATTTCGGAAGCCCAAAAACTCGAGTCGGGAAGGATCCCGTTATTCGAATTTATAAACGAGAAACAAGCAGCTCTCACGCTCATTCTTTTTCCGTGTTTTGGCAGCGCTGATTCTTTTTCGTGTTTTGGCAGCAAGAGTATATATAGTATATCCAATAAAGAAAACCCGTTATAACCTCAACCATTCGCGTTCTTATTGCAGTACTGGGACCACAGGCAGCGGTGAGTAAAATACAAAAGAAATTTGAACGAAACGTGCGCACTGCGGCAGGACAGTGACAACGGCCAGATCCCTGCGGCGCAACCGCATACATCATACACGCCGACGCGTCTGAGTGCTTTTTAAAGCTGACGACGATCGACCTGCATGCGTACACGGAGCGCGCGTATGCAACTTGCGTGGTGGTCAGTTTGAGTGCTTCTTAAAGCTGACGATTACCAACTCGCATTTGTCACGGGCCTGTGAATTTAACGGGTGTGCCAGCCACTCCGAGTGCTTCCTAAAGCGGACGACTCCTGACATATCGTTACATCCACTGGCTCAGGGAACGCCTAGCCGTCGTGCCACCAAGCCTGCGAGGTTCTTAATGCCGACGACCAGAGCTCACCGCTGCGCACCGAACCAACGGTACGCCGTCTCGCCCACGTGCTTCTTAAAGCCTACGGCCGACAACTAACTACCATCGAAAAGCAAGCAAAACATTGTCTGTGTACGAACCCTGGCATCAGACGGCTATCCCGGTCAAGAAACGTTCGTCACAGTGCGCACGGTTTACGAGATATCGCTCAAATTTCGCACGGTTTACGAGATATCGCACACTCAAGGAAGTAAACAGACACAGCGCTCGTACCTTTGATAAGATCTTGCAGCGTCAGGGCACAACTACATCGATACGACGGCAATAAACATTCCACGGCAACGACGTGCAACAGAGCAACACGAATAGCAGCGAGTAAGCAAAACAAAAGGAACCATTATGGGTACCAGCTCGATTTACTCACTCACGAAAGACGAGTTAATAGCAGCAATGTCGAAATTTGCGCTCGAGGTCGACGGCAAAGCAGAGGAGTTACGCAAGAGATTTAGCGCTTTCATCAGGGAAGGCAAACACTCGTCCGAAGAGGTCACACTACTGCAAGAATTAGAAGCGATGTACCGCATTGGTTGTACCACGCCAGAACCCAAGCAGCCATCTGTCTCTAAGGAGAGTTCTATGGAGAATTTACTGCTCGATGTACCAGTCGCGTCCACGTCAGCGAAACGCTATGCGAAACACGACAACGAGGTCCCTTCAGTCTTCGCTTGGCCATCGAAAGCGGCACAGAACACGAAGCAGGATGGTACACCTAATTACGCAGCAGTCATCGACCAGGTAAGGAAATGGTCGGTTAAATATGACGGAGGTCGCGAACCATTGGCTTTTATTGAACGGGTTGAGGAACTAACCGTGGCTTATGGCCTAAACGTTGGCCTGCTCCCACGCACGATGCCAGAGTTGCTCAAGGATCGCGCCTTGGCCTGGTATCGCAACAATCAACGACGATGGGAGAATTGGCTCGCCTTCAATAGGGAATTTACACGCTTCTTTTTACCGGCGTGCTATTTCAAGGAACTAGAGGACAGCATCCGCTGTAGGACACAGCGAGCAAGAGAAAATTTCAAGGAGTATGTCGCTATGCAAGGCCTGATGAGACAAGCGAACTACGACGCGGAGCAACAGCTTAACCGCATCTACAGAAACTGCCGCGTTGAGTATTTGCTTTATATAAGACAGAAGGACTTCTCAACAATGAGTGAGCTCATTGCACTGGCTGAGGATTACGAGAGCATTCCTAGTGAACGGGACCGCGAGGCACCGCCGCGCGCACGCTACGAACAGAACAGGATGGTGGCGGACGCACAAGACGATGCGGTCGACGTGCGGTCAGCCTGCCGCAGGTGCGGCCAAAGCGGTCACGTGTGGCGATCCTGTCGACGACCGGCTGTACTCTTCTGTTGGGACTGTGGCCGAAGGAACAGACGAACCATTGATTGCTGCAGAGCCCGTTCGGGAAACGAGCAGGGGACTCGTCGCTAACGAGGAGTGACGTCCGTCCCGAGATAGCAGAAACCTCGTACCCAACAACTATATTGAAAAGCGACGGCAGCAGAGTCTAAGCAAAAGTTGCCATCGGGAACGCGCTAATGACTGCCACTATCGACACAGGTGCATCCAGAAGCTTCATCAGTGAATGGATGGCAGCTGAACTTATGGATCAAGGGATCATGGGCAGCACCGAGGTGCAGGTGCAGATGGGCGACGGCGGCTTACGCCGCCTGAACCGAGCACTCACCGTGGAAGTTAAACTTGGAACAATACATGTGAAGTGGAGTTACTGGTCTTGCCAAAATCCCTGGACCATCTAATTCTTGGTATGGACTTTCTGTCCAAGACGGGAGCGGAACTCCGCTGTGGCGGCCAAACCATCAAATTCCACGCCGCGCTGCACACTCAGAGACATTGCCAGACAGCCAGAATCAGCACGATGCGAGAAACACAGCAGATACCACGGGACACCGCAGCGAGGCCACGACAAGCCGCTTGAACCATATCCAAAGATAACAGAACCAACGAAGACATCAATGACATAGGCGAAGCCAACAGGATAACGAGGTTTCTGGAAGAGGAACTGCCACGTTTCAGCGAGCCTTGGATCAGGTCATCGGGCCGGAATTGGAAACCTTCGCTTTCGCCTACCTCGATGACATAATTGTCACTGGAAACTCCGTAGAGGACCACATGGCAAACCTGCCAAACCACATGGCGAACCTGAAGAGCAACAAAGATAAGTGCAAGTTTTTTCAGAGAGAAATCAGGTATCTCGGGCACATGGTCAGTTCCGAAGGAATCCACACCGATCCTGACAAAGTCGCCGCTATACGAGAGTTAACGCCACCAAAGGACGTGAAAGGAGTTCGGAGGATCATAGGTACAGCATCATGGTTCAGGCGGTTCGTTCCGGACTTTGCGACACTCGTGCGTCCTCTGACAGCGTTACTCACTAAGGGACGACGATTTAGGTGGGAAGAAGAACAACAACAGGCATTCGAACACCTCAAGCAAAAGTTGACGGAAGCACCAGTCTTGGCAAGACCCGATTTTAACCAGCAATTCACCCTGCAGACTGATGCCAGCGACTACGGCCTCGGAGCCGTCCTGACGCAAGAAATTGACGGTTCGGAACGTGTCATCGCCTACGCCAGTCGTCATCTCAGCCCTGTGGAATAGCGATATTCAGCCACGGAGAAAGAATGCCTGACCATCGTTTGGGGGATCAGAAAGATGCGCCCGTACTTGGAGGGGTACCACTTCGTGGTCATTACGGACCACTTGTCAATAAAATGGCTCAACTCCATCCAGAACCCATCCGGGAGAATCGCGCGCTGGGCCCTCGAGCTGCAGCAACTCAAATTTAAGGTGAAGTATCGCAGGGTCAAGTGGAATGTCGTCGCTGACACGTTGTCGCGCCAACCAGTAGAGAAATGACAACAAATTACTACAGACGAGACGAGATGCAAGTGGTATCTCGAGAAGATGCAAGCGGTGAAGGCGAATCCAGACGGGCACCCGGATTTTGCGGCTGTTGACGGGCAGCTGTACAAACATTCCGTATACGAGGATTTCGAAGGAAAAGAAGCAACGTGAAAGCTTTGCGTGCCAACGCCATTACGTGGGAAGGTACTCCAAGAAAACCATGACAACCCTTGTGCAGGGCATCACGGCATCCGGAAAACAGTAATTAGAATCCGACGACGCTACTATTGGCCTGGACTGGACCGTGACGTGAAGAATTACGTGAGAAGCTGCGAAT
This sequence comes from Thecophora atra, assembly GCA_937620795.1. Lineage (NCBI taxonomy): Eukaryota > Metazoa > Arthropoda > Insecta > Diptera > Conopidae > Thecophora > Thecophora atra. The sequence goes on from OW569399.1 coordinate 36,504,687, forward strand.
CCTGCCAGAAATATAAGTGCTCACAAGAGCCGAAGGCTGGCCACATGCTGACCCAGTTTAGAAACGAACCTTGGGAAATCATCTGCGCCGATTTTATCGGCCCCCTACCACGCTCCGCTCAAGGAAACACCGTCGCGCTGGTCATCTTCGTCAAAATCTCCAAGTGGACGGAAATCACACCGATGCGGAATGCCTCCACTAAAGGATTAATAAAATCATTGCGGGAAAGGATCATCTGCCGATACGGAGCCCCTAAGGTAGTGGTATCGGACAACGGGCCCCAATTCACCAGTCGGGCATTCAGGCGGTATTTACAGGACTCAGGAATACGGCACCAATTCACCGCTCCGTATTCACCACAGGAAAATCCCGCCGAGAGGGCCAACCGTAATGTGAAGCGTATCATCGCCCAGCTGTGCGACGGACGACACCAATGCTGGGATACATGCATGCCAGAAGTTATGCTGGCCATCAACACGGCAGCTTCGGAAACTACAGGACACAGCCCGAAGACACTCTATGACGAAAAAACATTGGGTACCGGAAATCAGGAGAGGTCACCGGGGCAAAACGTCGATAAACTCAGAGAGCCGTGGGAGCTTGCCCGTGGCAATCTAAGACGAGCCGCGCAGGACCAGTCGCGTCACTACAATCTGAGAAGGAGGAAGTGGGCACCGCAGATCGGACAATTTGTGTTAGCCAAGACACACCCGTTGTCCAGAGCAACCGACCGGTTTAACGCCCAGCCGAGAGCAGTGGCAGTGACGCTGCGGCGCCCGCATTGAGTCACATATTTTTTTCCGTTCCCCGAAGAAAGGAGGGAATGTGACGACGATCAAATGTGGCTACCGAATTCGGTCGTCGCCACAAGCTTATGCATGGGTTAAGAAAATGGAAAGGCAACACCAGGGCAAAACTGCATGAAAGCTCGAAAGCCCAAAAACTCGAGTCGGGAAGGATCCCGTTATTCGAATTTATAAACGAAAAACAAGCAGCTCTCACGCTCATTCTTTTTCCGTGTTTTGGCAGCGCTGATTCTTTTTCGTGTTTTGGCAGCAAGAGTATATATAGTATATCCAATAAAGAAAACCCGTTATAACCTCAACCATTCGCGTTCTTATTGCAGTACTGGGACCACAGGCAGCGGTGAGTAAAATACAAAAGAAATTTGAACGAAACGTGCACACTGCGGCAGGACAGTGACAACGGCCAGATCCCTGTGGCGCAACCGCATACAGCAAACACGCCGTCGCGTCTGAGTGCTTTTTAAAGGAGCGCACGTGGTGATGCTGATCAAGAATATATATACTTTTCCATACCTATCTAGTCTAGTTCTATGCGTTACACACTCCGGTAGAAAGTGAATATACCCTCAACCTTAAGGCAAAGATTATAGAATACAAAGATGTGCCACTCTCATATAAGCAAGCGTCCTCACAAAAATTCGGATGTTATTTAGCGTAAATCCCAGTAGAGCTTTTCAGAGCGGCAATTGAGAGAGAGCGAGTTAGAATTCTCTCAGTTCGATTTTATTTGCTCTTTAATAACATAGAAGCGGCGAAGGGAGACGAAGAAGAAGTGTATGACGATCAGAAAAACCAACAATTTTAATCCTATTCCTTCTTCCACACGCAAATTCCTTCGTTGTGCGTGTGTCTAATTTCTTGCTTCCAAAATTTTGCATTTCTGGAGTTTTTAATGGTTTTGAATCGATTTTCTGGCTTGCGTTGACGAAGGTATAAATGAAGTCGGCATATTTGCTAAACGGTACGCTATAAAACTAAATAAATTTTCGTATATACATATGTATAATAGAAATATCGTAGTTCTGGATATTTGATTATTGTGAAAATTATCTACAATATTTCAATTCTGATCTGATTGATTGATGTTTGAATAAAATCGGATAAAAGTTTGTTGCGAGCATATTTAGCATTGTAGGACCTGTAATTCTCAGGTTTTTGTAAATGTTATGTAAATTATTATTATTACTTTAGGCAGTAATGCACCGCGAACCTAGTAGTTAGAAATTATTTTACAAATTTTTGCTTTCGACGATCGCAGGGTATAAAAAAGTTCGGTGGATTCCTATTGCAGGCCCTAGCGCCAGAAACCAAAAGCCAATGCACACACATTCAAACGCATGCAAAACAACCAAACAGAAAACACGAACAAATCAAAGTGCATGAAACAATTAGTTCGATATGCATGTATACATATGTATGTATATATGTATATGATCGCATAAGAAAATTCTTTATACATAAATATCTGTATTTGCATTATAAAGAATAGAGAAAACATAATAGCATTGGGAATAATGAAATGACAACTAGTAAAGGTGTTGTCTACAGCCGGGCTGTAGCCGAAATACCCTACACCTTAAAGCTGCGTATATACTCGTATATATATTTAGAAGTGGTGTGATATAATATACTCGTATATATATACAATATATATATTATATATCTAATAATAAATATTCAATATATATATAATAATAATAATAATAAAAACAAAAAATTTTTTTTAAGTGGGCGGATCACGCCCATTTTTGGCATATTAACTGGAAGCATTAGTCTAAACCTACATATAAAATTTTCTTGTCTTCTCTCAAAAAGTGATGCTGATATTGCCTTTTTTAATAGGCAAAACAGAGGTACCTGCACTCTCGATATAAAAAGTAGGCGTGGGCCTTGGGCGATTTTGCCCATTTTCAATACGAAACACCCCAACATAGCAACGAATATTTTTGCCAAATTTCATTTTGAAATCTTAATCCGTTCTCCTGTGATCGTGATTTCAACGGACAGACAGACAGACAGACAGACGGACAGACATCGCTATTTCAATTTCGGTGGTGATGCTGATCAAGAATATATATACTTTTCCATACCTATCTTGTCTAGTTCTATGCGTTACACACTCCGGTAGAAAGTGAATATACCCTCAACCTTAAGGTGTAGGGTATAAAAAGACAGAATGCAAAAAATTGAAGGTTGAAATATTATAGAGGAATAATTTTATTTGAAATATTATTTAAAATTTAAATATTAAAGAAATATAATAATTTAAACGTGCTGTGAAGAATTAACTTTAAATACATACGAAAGAAATGGATTAGAACAGCAAGTGCTGTTGGAATACTGCAGCATATTTAAAAGAGAGTTTCCGTCAATAGAAATATTAACTTTTATTTATAAAGCAATATAATTGTCTTCAATTTTATTTACTATCCATCAAAATAAAATCACATACAGACTTACATTGGAGAATATTACGTACATACATACAACATATGCAAAAATCATAAGCGAAACGAAATTCTATTCTAAAATCTTTCCTCGCCTTGTTCGCATTCTCTCAATGAGAGCACAATACCACTTTGACAAAAGTTTACTCTATTTTACGCTCATAGCTGCGGCTGTGAGAGTAAAGCTTTAAAGATCTGTTGAAGCTCTTGTTGTGGACGAAAAATTTTTGGTGCCGTTTTTTTGTTCTGATTGGCACATCTTTGTATTCTATAATCTTTGCTTAAGGTGTAGGGTATAAAAAGCAATCTCCTAAACGATACGGTGCGCAGTAACAGTCGCTGCGATTCTCAAATATTTAAAATACCATGTGCAGGCACAAGGTGGACGTATAAAAAGCAGGGTATGTAAACGCACGCTCATTTTTGCACCCGACCGCGTGCGCGTGCGCTTAAAATATTTTTGTGTTGAACCCGACCGCGTGCGCTTAATGTAATGCAGTTAATTTTACCACTTTTTCTATGTGTTAATTGGAAAAGAAAAGAATTTTTTTTTGTTTTCCCCAAACAGAGAAAATTCGTGACAAATGTTTGTCGTTGGCAAATAATCGACTCCGTATTTAATTACCGACTCTCATGCTTCTTTCTTCAATTCGCAACTGCAAAAAAATTCACGCCAACTACGACGATCAACTAATATTTAATCCACATTCTGCCATATATCTGCTAATGTTTAACAGGTATAAAAATGTTCTATGTATGTATACGTCATAAAATCTTGCGTAACGTCATTAATAAATCACCATTTTTCGTTCTTCAAATGGAAATAACCACGAAAAATCTTATAAACTTTTCGCATATTTACACTGAATGCAATTTTTTTCCCTTTTACTTGCTTTTATCGTTGCAATTTATTTTAAATAGTTAACACACTTACATTGCGAAACTTTTTTATTGATTTACGACAAAGATAACAAGTTTGAAGTGATGTTGTAATTTCCATTAATATCGAATTTGTCTTTCGTGTCAAAGCTTTCACTCTCCATTTTCGACTCGTTTTGCTTCACCATTCTCGACTGACTAATATTCTTGGCTGCAGCACAGCTAGCGACATCCCGGTCTTTCTCATCATGACCGGCGTTCTATGTAAGTCCCCTGGACTACTGAAGATGTAAATTTGATGCATTCCGACGTGATAGATAAACTACTTCACTGCCCTTTAACCGAAAATGAACATCATAGCTGATAACTACATCGAGTAAGTCTTACGAGTGGTAAATTTTCGAATAGTCCAACTAAGATTCAGTTACTGTGAACTGTGCCATCAAATGATATAATATTTTACAAATGCGTTACATTTGGTTGTTCATAACAAAATATATCTGATGTGGCCTATGCATGATTTCCTTTTTTAAGAAATAACTTCAATTAACAAATTTGTAGTTATTTATTCACAAAATCACTTAATAAAAGCCGCTTGGCTTCAACCGATTGCAAGCAAGTGTTGTATGACGCGATCACATCAGCTGACAGCATAACAACAACAACACAGCACAACTCGAAGCGAAGCAAAAGTAAGTAAACACAGGGATTAATCGAAGGCCAGTGTACAAGAACAAAAATAAGGCACTACTGTTATACGATGTCTAGTGAAACTCTAATACTCTTGGCTCATAGATTTCATCTACATTTGGTGGAAAGCTCACAAGCTGAAACCATATTTAGATCTCGTCAGATTAGTCCTTGCACTAGTCCAGTGACACACAAATACTCTTGGCTCCTAGTTTTCATCCACATTTGGTGGAGAGCTCACAAGCTGAAGCATATTCAGATCTCATCAGACTAGTCCTTGCACTAGTCCAGACACATGAATACTCTTACTGGTTCGAAACAGGTGCTCCCACGACAAAAACCGCCGAACACCTTCTGTTTCCTATGAGACGTTGACCCTTCGTTATTTTTACTGCTTAAAACGGGTGCTCCCACGATAATAAATCGGCGAACACTTTTCGTCTCACGTTGTCGCTATATTTCGTCTATTGTCGAAACCGTCTTCTGCCATTGCTAACAACATTATTTGTATATGTACGATATGTATATTCATGTATACATGTCCGTGTTGTGATTTACTTCTTGTTCTGCAAAAATATAACATTAATTAAGGTAAATGTAATAAACAAAATTTTTTTTTATTAATGGACTATTCTTCGTATGATGTTTTATTATTTTCTTTTTACTTTTTTAGTATTTTTTTTTATTGTAGATTCTCGTATATACATTGATTATACACATTTGCATTTTCCATTGCGTGTGCATTTATTTTTTGAATATAAATAATTCCAATGCAAGCTTTATTTATTTCTACTTTAATTTATAAGCTTAATTTAATTTCTTTTCCTTTGGCTTTAATAAATATATTGGCCGGAAACTAAAGACAAACATTGAATATATGTCAATGTATGCTCTTGGGTAAACACTTACCTTTCCTTACGACAGTCTATACCTAACGTATTGATCCCTCAGAAATTGGAAGTGTTATTATAATATATTCAATAAAATCCATATTATAATTATACATTCCCTTTGCAACATCACTTACATATTCTTACGATTATCTAATTTGAATTTATAGGTATCAAAGAAACTGGAAGTGTGCATATTTATACTTTTTACCTTTTTTTGTGGTTAATTTCTCCCTATATATTTTTTTGTACGCTGAAGCACTAAAAAAGAGTCTTCTTAGTGTGCTGTAATGAAATTGTAGTACTCTAATCGGTTTTACCCTCGCTTAACTGTTATTATATAATTTAAGTAAATTGTTATGATAGGGCTTTTCTTTCCCTTTAATTTTTATCATTGTTGTAATAGGCTCTTGATGCTCACTACTTTGTAGAGAAGATTTATTTTTCCAACTTTGATTTTTAATAAAAACTCTATCTCCTACTTTAAATTTTCCTAAATTTAACTTACTGTCGTATTGCGCTTTAGATATTAGTTTTGAGTTTTCCTGATTGTTTCTTACTATTTCGTACGCTTGTTGTATTTGGAATTTCAGCACTTTATTGGGATCTCCCGTATTATTTACTGGACTACATTTTCTCTTCAGATTTGTTGGCATCTCTATAGCGAAACCAAACAGCGTGCGAAAAGGTGTCTGTTTTGTCGTAATGTGAGGTGAGTGGTTGTGAAAGTGCATTGCTGCAGTGAACCACTGATCCCAATTAGTGAACCAGTCGTCTGCGTATGGTAATGCCTAACAGTTTGCATGTATCCGAGAATAATTTTGAAATTAAGTTGGTTCCGTTATCAGTGATAACAACTCTTGAAATTCCATAAAGTATACTAATCTCATCGTAAACACTGTGTTCGCTTCTGCGTCTGGGATGGCTACACATGCCATGAATTTAGAAAAAAGGTCCGGGAAAGTCAAAATATATTTATTGCCAAAAACAGTTACTGACAGAATACCTACAATGTCCATATAAATTTTATCAAATTGAAGTGTATCTGTTAATACCATGGGAATTTTTGTTAATTTTGAGTTTTTGTTCATCTGGCATTTTGGACAAGTCCTAACGCAGTCCTTTATCTGTTCTGCATGCCTGGCCACCTATATTCCTGTATAGTTCGAAGGCAGGTTTTCTCACCGCCTTGGTGACCTCCAAGTCGTGTCTGATGGAAATCCTTTATTATAGTTTCAATCTCTTTTGGGTCTATTAATGAAATTATACGTTTTTGTTGGGCTGTTCCTGGACTATCGGATTCTACAGACGTTAAAGTTGATTTTGTTTTATCTATGCCTGAACTGTCTTGTTCTTTCGTTTTTGAGTTTTGTTTTGGGTATCCTACTTAATGCATCACCATTCAAGTTTGTTTTCCTGGCATATACATTACTGGCTGGTTACCACGACTTTGTTTGCGTGTAAGAGTACTCGGCGAAATAGATACCCTATATACCACCCCTCACCCTATATTCATATAATATATCGTCGAAAAAGTGGAGGGTTTAGTCTTGAAAAGGTAACAGACACAACGACTTTCGCATTTATATATTAGTATGGAATAAAGTAAACAAGAACAAGAAACAGAAGATTCCCAATCAGACGACCAAAAATCATAAGCCATACATATTGTGTTTCCATGGTTTTCATTTAGTCTTTTTTTCAGTTTCCAGGGAAAGAGAAATACATGTCTGAATTGTTTTTTTTTTCGGTAGGCAACAAGGCAATATTGCCTATTGCCGGTAATACTGCTGCACAATACTGCAATTTGCAGCTTCCAGAATTTTTTATAGTTAAAAAACGAATAGCTTTGGTACACAACAATATTAAAATTCTAGCCCGATTAGCATTTAATCATTAACAACTTAAATTACTTTCATTATATATAGACTTTTTAATATTTTTTATAATTCTGCATTCATTTGTATTTCCAACAAAAAAAAATTTTAACGATACTCTAAATAAGATAAAGCGTTTCTCTAAACGATCTCTATAAAAAATTCTAGGATGAATGGCGAAAATCGCATCGTAATCGGTTCACTCGTTTAGGATTTAACTAACTTTATATTAAGAAGCGACTAATTAGATTTTGATAGAAATAATCATTCCTTTTCTATATCTGTAGATCGCAGTGTTCTTGCTGCAACACTTTTGTAGCACTTAAACGTAAACGATCAAAAATAACACATCCATTAAATTACGCACAAGCTGTTGTTGTTGTTATTGTTGTGAACATGTCGCTGTTCTTTCCGCTTCAATTTTCAGAAGCAGAAGTTGTTTGTTTTTATTTGCTTCGAAACCAGTTTCTCCTCAATTTACACTCGAAAGAATTATTTTTTCAAAAACCAAAGCTATTCGTTTTTAAAATATGAAAAATTCTTGAAGTCGCAAATTGCAGCAATGTGCAGCAGTATTGCCGGCAATAGGTAGTATTGCCTCGTTGCCTACCGAAGGCAACGCAAGGTATTCCATTGCCATTGCACTGCCGTCTGCGTCGACGGTCAGGCAATTGCTTGCCTTTGATGCGATACGGCAATGCACGTTGCTGCAATGGAAGGCAAGCCAATTGAAAAGCAATTTGCAGCTCTCTATTGCCAATCTTCTAATTCTTGATCCTTATTTTGTATTATGTGTCTAATGAACAATATCAACTCTTTCAATACTGCATCTGCCTTTTCAACGCTCCTTTCATTTGCAAGTCCACATATAAAAAAAGTTACCATCGCTACTCGTTGACAAATTTTTCCTCCTGTAGGGTTGAGGGATGTTGTATGTCGTGATCACAACACAAGATTGGAGGAATATATTTTGATGTTATTTTTGATTTTGTATTGTTTTTTAAATATTTGTAAAATTTACACCTTCTGGCATTCATTTGTGGGTATACTGAGTGAAAGAGTGCCCTTTTGGCGCTACCGACAAAAATGTAAGTGCCAAACTAGGTCGTATAAGAATCTCATATTCAACATGTCAACTTTCTACTTGTCTCCTTTTTGAGCATACATACAGACGCACGTACGTACATACGTACACACTTCAGGACCAAACTAGTCTAAATTGTCAAAACGTGTATTACTATTTTATACTTTATTGTGTTGATTACGTAGACTGGAAGTAAAAACAATTTTATTGTTATTATTTCACATCATTTGGGCACCGCAATAGAAATGTCGTGTACTTTTGCTGAACGATCACCTCTTTCGTCGATTACATCTGATGGGATACAATTTCATTTTTGTTGTTTTACGGATATCTTAGCGGCTGCTAGAATAGATTAAGTAGAATATATCGACTCCATATATAGTATATTCTAATGATATGCAAAACACGAAATGACATCAATTAGCTACGAAGACGACAAAGCTACGAAGACGAAATGTTCTTCGCATGACAGCACATTTTCCATACTAAAAAACTTAAACACAGTTAAGTCTTTTTCTATTTAATCCTTTTCGAAAACTCCCCTCAGTAGTAGTTTCCTCTGAGTTGCCTCACCCGCGCAGCAAAAATTGTTGAAAAAGAATGTACTTATAAAAAAATTTGATTGCGAATGGTATGTATATACATATTGAAAATTTGTACACTTTTTTCTTACCTTACTATAGATTGCGATTAGCGATGCAATTTATTTTATTATAACGTAATATATACAAATATTTTTCACATTTTACAGGTTATTTGGTTAACAGCTTGCACAGCTTGCGTTGGAAGTTTTCCGGAAGGAAAGCGAAAACGAAGAATGGTGGAAAAAGTTCTAAGGCATTGTTTCTCTGTTTTATCAAGTGCAATATCGGCTGTAATACATTATCATAATATTGAGAATCGACCTACAGGCGGCATCTGCGTAGCAAACCACACAAGCCCAATTGATGTCCTCGTTCTGATGTGTGACACTACATATTCTCTAGTAAGTTGGATCACATTTCTTAAAATATTACAGCTTAAAAGTTTTTAATAAGAAAGTATGAAATCAATAAATTGTTCTTATATATTATTATATATTAAAAAAATGTGTATAAAAGTGTGCCATCGAAATACTTAAAATCCAGAAATACTAGACATCTGTGAAATTTTCCATCTGCTCAGAAATTGTCTGCAGATGCTCGAGGTGAAATGCGATTGCTGATAATCCGCAAGGAAGCGCCTTATATATAGACCTAATTCCTGAAGTTTTGATGTTTAATCTATTTTTAGCCGCTCCACGCGGAGTTATTTGTAGACGTGCAGTTCTGTTCCCTATCCGGTAAATAGAAACGAAGACATAGTTTAGAGGAAGGAAGAAAGAAGAAAGATACGGTTAAGTAACATCGGCAGGTAGCGGTAGCCATGTAAATAGGAATTATTATTATATAAATTATTTCTTCCATACAATGTTAACATATGAGTGCATTGGAAACATTGGAGTGATTATTGGATGTTTTTGTTTGTATTCTAAACAATATCTGACGACTCTTCCTCCAGCTCTGCGAATATCATGTGGGAATATCATCTTCTATTGCCTTATTCTCTAACTCTCGAGCGCTATTTGGAGCACCCTTATACTCCACATTTACGTCTTTTTATTTGAAAGTAATTAAGAATTTAAATTTCTCACAAATTTTGTATAGTTTTTTTCGGGATAAACGCTATGAGGAATTGTTGTCAGATAATCAGAGCAGCCTCAAGAGAAAAAAAAAATTAAGTAAATGGTACAGGGTTACCAAATAAAAGGAAAAAAACTTATAAAATTCTTCACAATACAAAGCGTCGGTATTTTTCAGCAGACTTTTTCAAATTTCTTGCCATTGACAACCATTTTCATCGATAGACCCCCCCTCCCCCACCCCCTTAACTTTTCACCCACGAAGATTAATTCGTAAACGCGAATATAACATAGCAAAAATCAGAACAGCAAGAACGAATAAATATTCGGGTTTTTTAGTCATTAACAGGTAATGGCTTCAATAGTAGAATACGGCCAACATTGAACACGAATTCCAAGAAAACGACTACTATCGATTTTACAAAATTTACAGCATTACTTTCTGTAAGCATAAACTTTCAAAAGGTTTATGGCTTACTTCCGCACATATCACCGTTCTGGTCCAGTTGTCACTTCTCCGGTCCAGTTGTCACTTCTCCGCTCCACCTGTTCACCAGATCTGCTTACAAAATTCGGCCATCTTTGAACTCGAAATACAAGAAAACGGCTACTAACGGTTTTAGACGATTTACAGCATTACTTTCTGTAAACACCATCTTTCAAACGGTATATGGCTTATTTTCGCACACCTCACCGTTTTAGAGCAGTTGTCACTTTTCCACTCCACCTGTTCACAACATCTGCATACGAAATGCGGCAACTTTGAATGCAAATTCCGAAGAAAACGGCTACTAACGATGTTACAAGATTTGTAGCATTCATTACTTGCTGTAAACACAAACTTTCAAAAGGTATGGCTTATTTCCGCACATCTCACCGTTTTGGAGCAGTTGTCTCTTCACTCCATCTGTTCACCACATCTGCGTACAAAATTCGGCAACTTTGAAAGCGAATTCCGAAGAAAACGGCTACTAACGATGTTACAAGATTTGTAGCATTACACCCTGTAAATACAAACTTTCAAAAGTATATGGTTCATTTCCGCACACCTCACCGTATGGAGCAGTTGTCTCTCCACTCCATCTGTTTACCATATCTGCCTACAAAATTCGGCAAACCTTGAACGCGAATTCCCAAGAAAACGGCTACTCACAATTTTATAAGATTTGCAGCATTACTTGCTGTAAACACCACCTTTATAATGGTATACTAACTAAGTACTAACGGTTTTACAAGATGTGCAGCATTACTTGCTGTAAACAACATCTTTCAAACGGTATAAGGCTCATTTTTGCATATGGGAGAGTGAGATCGTTTTATAGTGAGTAGACGTGCTTTGGTGCAACTCCGGAAAAAGCGTTTCATTCAGTGGTAAACTCTAATTTATAAATCTAAAAATTCGAAGAGTGTGCAAAAGAGTGGCAACGCGTTATTTTTTACGTCGCGGGTGCTATCTTGGACACAGGTATTAGTGGTTAACACGAATTTTTATACTAGCTGTCGTCCAGAAATTGGTAAATTGTTAAATAGTAATACGACAGTTGCCCCGTATTCAAATTGGCGATAGGCAAACCAGACCCATGAGAGTGGTGCAGTTAAATCTCAACCATTGTGTAACTGCGCAGGACCTCCTTGAGCAATTCATAAAAGAGGAACAAATTGATTTGGCGTTGCTTAGTGAACCATATAGGGTGCCCGACCGCCCCAATTGGGTGTCGGATGCACAAGGTAAAGCTGCTATTTGGGCCTGTGGTCGCTGGGCATTTGAAGAGCTGGGCACTTGCGTTCCAGGTTTCATTAGAGCTAAGATATCGGGCATTCACTTCTACAGCAGCTACGCTCCACCTAGTTAGTCACATAGCGACTTTCAAGTAATGCTTGACCGAATAGTATTAGACGCCCGCGAGCGGTCTCCGATCATGATAGCCGGCGATTTCAATGCTTGGGCGACTCAATGGGGCAGTAAATCCACCAACGCGAGAGGCAGTAGCTTACTAGCGTCTCTCTTGTCGCTGAAGGTAGTTCTTCTTAACACCGGCAGGAAAAGTACATTCAGAAAAGCTAATGCGGAGTCTATTATCGACTTAACATTCATTTCAGACTACATGGCGCAAACTACGAGTTGGTGTGTCAGCGAACATTACACTCACAGCGACCACCAGGCAATATTAATTAACATTGCCAAACGCCGTAACTTTCAAAGTCGACTGCGGTTGGAAAAACCACGGTGGGAAACTAAAGCCTTCGACAAAGAGATATGCGAGGAATTCATTGCGAATTATTCTCCGGTTCTGCGGAAGAGCTTGCTAATAAACTCGCAATCGTTATGGTTAGGCTGTGTGACATATCAATGCCCAAGAAGTCAAAAAAGCGAACATCTCAGCCATGCTATTGGTGGAATCAGGATATCCGCTCTATGAGGGCAGAGTGTTTTAGGGCGAGGAGAAAAAAGCAGAGGTCCAGAGGAAGCCCGGAATTCGAAGAGAAGGAAGCCAGATTCAAAGCCCTACGCTCACAATTGTCTAAAAAAATCAAGGATAGCAAAAGGCTAAGTTTCAGTCACCTGTGTAGTCAAGTGGACATTGACCCGTGGGGTAACGCTTACAAAGTTGTGATGAAAAAGATTAGGGGCTTCAAAACTCCGCAAATTGAATGTCGCGCCCTCCTCCGGAGAATCGTGTCAACTCTTTTTCCCAAAAGACGACTGCTTCCATGGAGTGTCGCTCGTGGGACGGGCAGCGAGGTAACCCCAGCGATTTCGCTAGAGGAGCTGAGGAAGGCCTGCGACAAAATTGGTGATCACAAAGCGCCAGGTCCAGATGGCATCCCAAATGTCGTTATAAAGGCTGCAATATCCTTAAGGCCAGACATGTTTTTGACTACATACCACAAATGCTTAGACGAACGCGTTTTCCCTGACCGCTGGAAAAAGCAGAAACTGGTTCTGATCCCTAAGGGAAATAAGCCGCCTGATGAAGCAGCATCATACCGCCCAATCTGCCTACTGGACACTCTGGGAAAAATTCTCGAAAGAGTTATTTGCAACCGACTTCTTTCAGTAGCCGAAGAAAAGGCCGCAATGTCTGAGCGACAGTATGGCTTCAGAAAATCTCGGTTCACTATCGACGCGATTAATGTAGTGGTTAATTGCGCAAGGAAAGCAATAGCAGGTGAGCGTTGGAAAGGCGGGACCAAAGAGTACTGCGCTGTAGTAACGCTTGACGTTAAAAATGCCTTCAACTCAGCAGACTGGCTTAAAAAAGCGCTCGACAAAATGGAAGCACCAACTTACATTGTTGAAATAATAGGCAGCTACTTCACCAATAGAAAACTCATCTACCTAAGCAATAGCGAGTTAGAATAGTTAGATGTTACGGCAGGAGTCCCGCAGGGATCCGTTCTTGGTCCATTATTATGGAACCTAATGTATGACGAGGTTTTGAGGCTGCCTTTGCCGGAAAGAACCTTCATAGTAGGATTCGCTGACGACATCGCGATAGTGGCAGTAGCAAAGCAAATCAGCCAGTTAGAAGTAGTGGTAAATACAGCAATTGCACAAGTAAAAGAGTGGCTGCCTTCAGCTCGTTTGACACTTGCCGAACATAAGACAGAAGCAGTTCTTATAACAAGTCGAAAGAAGGTGGAGTACATCACTGTTAAAATAGGTGATGTTGAAATTAAGTCGAAGTGCTCGATTAAATACCTGGGGGTCATATTAGATAATAGACTCAGTTTCAGAGAGCATGCGTGCTATGCGGCTGAAAAGGCAGCGAGATCTCAGACAAAGCTGGCAAGACTATTCCCAAACATAGGCGGTCCGAGGCCAGCCAAACGCAAACTACTTGCTACGGTGGTAAGCTCCGTTCTGCTGTAGGCGGCGCCAGTCTGGTCTCAGGCGCTGCAAGCTAGTTCGCTTCGAAGGAAGCTAGTCGCAGTTCACAGACTTAGTGCGTTGAGAATAATTAGTGGATTCCGCACAGTGTCCGACGACGCAGCAGGCGTTATAGCAGGTCTTTTGCCAATCGATATTTGGGCTGATGAGATGAAGCGCATTTATGTTCGAAGATCACTACAACGCACCTCGACACGAGCAGCAGCCAAAGAAGAAAGAGAGAAATCGATTGTGGTATGGCAGTCCCGTTGGGACGCCTCCTCAAAGGGTAGGTGGACGTATTCGCTTATTACCAGCATAGCTTCTTGGATTAATAGATCCCACGGAGAAACCAACTACTACTTGACCCAATTCTTGACTCGTCACGGTTGCTTCAGGAAGTATCTATTCCAATTTGGACACGACTGTTCGCCATTATGCCCTCTTTGCGCAGAAGACGAAGACGCAGAGCACGTTTGGTTTAAGTGTCCGAGATTCTCTATGGAGATCACGCACATGAGCGACCCAACAAATATAATCAAGCATATGCTTCAGTCCCCTCAGAACTGGGAAGTCTTTAACGATATAGTCACGAGGGCGCTGATTGAGCTGCGAAGAATCGAAAGGCTTAGATATGCGGCAGGATTAAATAGCTAAAAAGGGAACAAAATTCGGCAAAATTTGAACGCGAAATGCAAGAAAACGTCTACTAACGATTTTACAAGATTTGCAGAATCACTTGCTGTAAACACCATCTTTCAAACGGAATATGGCTTATTTTCGCACACCTCAAAATTTTGGAGTAGTTGTCACTTTATCGTGACCATATATGGCAATGAAAATAGTTAATGTAGAAAACAAAACCTTCGACTTTCAATAAAAAATATATTGATTAACAGTTCAAACAATGAAAACTTGAGGAAAGTATTTATTTTTGTCAATAATATTATCAATAGAAATAATTGTATATGAATGTTAATGTTAATATGTGGATTTTTGTGGTTTGTGTCTTTGCTAGTTAAATACGAATTTAACTTCACGCCCTTAATACACAATTGTGCGCCTAATTGCGAAAATATTTTAGAATGATGATACCAGAATATTATAAATGAAACTGAATATAAGTTGTTACGCCTAGTTGGGCGTCTAAAAACCGTTCACATTCTATTGCACTGTAAATAAGTTGTATACAGCGATTGATACAAAAAACAATTGTCTTGTATTCTATGCGTGAGTTTAACATATCAAACAATAAAATGTCATACCGATTTCTTTAAACGGCGAATTTCGAGTGCCCTATCTGTTAATTTATGGTTACAACATCCAACTAGATTCCAAAACTAGGCAGTCATGTGTTGGCCACATCAGATATTTTCACTAAATACATATACAGTCGAACTTCCCTATAGTGAAGTCGAAGGCACCACAAAATTACTTCATTATATAGAAATTTCATTATATAAAAAACATAATACTTTTTTAAATTTTTATTTTAAGTAATCAGTAATTTCAGTTTGGATTACACTTTTCCATTTTTGTTCTTCAACGAAAGCTTCTAATAAATTAAGAGACTCGAAAACTTTATTAGGTACATCATTTTTCATCTAAACAAAAGTGGTAGGCAGAATTCCAAATTGTTTAGCAAAATCTTTATTTTTTGCTCCACCTTCTTCAACTTTTATAATAATCAACAATTTTTTTCTATAGAGAGACTATTGCTGCGACATTTTTACACTGTTTGTTCACTTAATGCAAGTAACTAAATGTAGGTGTCAAAATTGTTAGTGATGGTAATTTTTTATCTTTTCTGTTGTCATTTTCACATTTCGGGGATGTCCATATAAAGTTTACTTTTCCATCGGAATACAGTGTTATTAGTATAGCCAACGGAAAATTATTTGAAAAAATTCATTATAAGGAGACAAAAACGAATGAAATTTGAGATTGCAACTGTAAAACTTGTTCATTGTATAGAAATATTCACTGTATAGAAATTCATTATACAGAGATCAAACAAGACCAGAAATTGAACGAAAAAGCAGTGTACTTGAAAAAAATGCATAATAGGGAGTGCTTCATTGTATAGAAGTTCACTATAGAGAAGTTCGACTGTACAAGAAAGTCAAAATATATTCTAAAACTAGTAAAGGTGTTGTCTACAGACGGGTTGTAGCCGAAATACCCTACACCTTAAAGCTGCATATATACTCGGAAGTATGAAAGTCAGTCCTTAAATATATATTGCAATACTGGGTGGATGGGTAAAAGGAAGGCGTGGCCTGCCCATTTTTTTCCCAACAGAATATTATTGGTTCACAAACTACAATATTATGTACACCATTATTCAGGGAACTTATATACTTTTCAATACAATCCATGTAAAACCCTCTATGACCTATGTAAACTCCATGACCTATGTAAGCTAAAAGTGGGCGGATCACGCCCATATTTGGCATATTAACTGGAAGCATTAGTCTAAAGCTACATATAAAATTTTCTTGTCTTCTCTCAAAAAGTGATGCCGATATGGACTTTTTTAATAGGCAAAACAGGTACCTGCACTCTCGATATAAAAGTAGGCGTGCTCCTTGGGTGATTTTGCCCATTTTCAATACGAAACACCCCAACATAGCAACGAATATTTTTGCCAAATTTAATTTTGAAATATTAATCCGTTCTCCTGTGATCGTGATTTCAACGGACAGACAGACAGACGGACAGACGGACAGACATCGTTATTTCAATTTTGGTGGTGATGCTGATCAAGAATATATATACTTTTCCATACCTATCTTGTCTAGTTCTATGCGTTACACACTCCGGTAGAAAGTGAATATACCCTCAACCTTAAGGTGTAGGGTATAAATATATTACATGTTACAAACAGGAATTGAAATGCGTCTTTCATTAATGAAAACAATATCTATCTCACATAATATCTATTCTGCAAACTTCTTACTAATTTTTGTTATGTCCTTGTTTTATTTTATATATGCATAGATTGGACAACGTCATTCCGGATTTTTGGGACTCATGCAACGCGCTCTTGCTAGAGCTTCACCGCATATTTGGTTTGAGCGTGCTGAAGCTAAGGACAGACACTCAGTTGCTGAACGCTTAAAGCAACATGTTTCAGACTTAAAGAATCCTCCAATTTTAATTTTCCCTGAAGGAACCTGCATTAATAACACTTCAGTGATGCAGTTTAAAAAAGGCAGTTTTGAAGTTGGTGGCGCAATTTATCCTGTTGCTATTAAGTAAAAATTCTATGCTTTACAGTCTCATTTTAGTAGACGTACGAACGTAATGAAAACGTACACGACGTCAGGCAAGCTCTGTCCAGATTGGCATTCCATCGACTTCCGTACGTCTAGGTTTGAATTTTTCATTGTTTCTATTGTTTTTTTATGCCTTCGAGAGTGCCATAGTTTGCTCAGCGAATATGGTTGCCACATATAAGATATTTCGTGGCAACCTTTTAACAATGATAGAAATAATAGGTAGTTATTCGATGGTATACGGCAACATATTAAATGAAAAAAATTATTTCATAATCATTGCGACTCTTGGTGCTCGTAAAGCAATGAGTCGAAATTTGTTTGTAGTATTAAATAATAAGGCTATATTTAAAATAAATGAAAAATTTGCTATGAATAATTAAAAAAAATTTTTTAAATTTTTTCTTAAAAAAGTTGTGGAGATTTAGTGATCTTGCATTTTTGTTCCAAATGGAATTTTTACAATTTATTTTAAAAAATTTTTTTAAACATATTTAATTATGATTGTGCTAACAAGGATAACACTGTTTTTTTCACAATGTAGTGTTAAAAAACAACGGTTCGATAGACAGAAAATTGCGCATTTAACTCTCAATGAGAGAGAGAGAGAGAGAGAGAGAGAGAGAGAGAGAGAGAGAGAGAGAGAGAGAGAGAGAGAGAGAGAGAGAGAGAGAGAGAGAGAGAGAGAGAGAGAGAGAGAGAGAGAGAGAGAGAGAGAGAGAGAGAGAGAGAGAGAGAGAGAGAGAGAGAGCGAGAGAGAGAGAGATAGAGATAGAGATAGAGATAGAGATAGATAGAGAGAGAGAGAGAGAGAGAGTTTTTGTTCATTATTATTAATAATGAATGTCATTAAGAAAGTCTCAGTTGTTGCAGTTGTATTTTAAGAGTCATTTAATTACAATCGGTAGTGAGATAGTCAACGCATTGTGTTAGAGTCAACGACGACTCGAGTCAACATGTTGTGTATGCGCTATGCTTTTGTACGCGTTACGAGTCCTACGTTATAAAAACCTTGTCAGAAAGTCTATAGACGTTGTTGCACTTTGCAATGTATTTTGCCACTGAATTGTTACCGACATTAATTCATGTATGTATGAATGTTCATAATTTATAGTTAACTTTGTTAAATTGTTTTTTAATTATTTATACGAATAAGAAAAAAATAAATTCATATAATTGATTGAATTGATGAATTTATATAAATGAATTAGGTTCATATGTTAATTCAGGTATTGGTGAATAAAAACTAACTAAACTATCTAAGTACTTTAGTTCTAAAGTAAATAAAGATGTTATGAGTTTCGCAAAGAAACCGCTACAAACATATGGAAGATTATCACAGTTCATACTAAGAAACAATTTATTTGTAGTATCTACTGCTTTTTCAGCGTTCCAAAAAAAATAAAAATTCTTGGTATAATTTACAGAAATTTACAGAAAAACGAAACAAATGATCTTCGGATAATTTCTTGAGTTTAGCTTTTCTTTGTCCTGCATTTATAATCCTTAATTTGGTAGCAAATAACAAGTTTACAAGATCATTAATATTTCCACATTACAAATTTTTTGTATAAATACAGTTCGACAGCATTAAAATCGTCATAGTAAAAAACAAATGCTGAGCAACCAACATAAATAAAAGTCTACGACGCAAGCGAAAGTCCATTCTCAGCTATAGAATTTGTGATAGTAGATTCTGAGTGGTTACAGAGTCTTGAGAGACAATGCCATAGACTTTGGTGAAGACTTTCTGATTGAGGGTATAAAAAAATGTGTGTTGCATCTGTAGCTGGATAATTAAATGAAAGTAATTTTATTACTTCGGTCGAGAAATTATACAACTTAAACTTAATTTAAAGTCGAAGACATATATTCAATAAATAAATATGTATAGAATGCGTGTATGTTTTTAATATTTAAAAATATATGTAAATATTATTGCAAGGAAATATAATTTGTACAAAAAAAATTTACTCCACCAACCGACTAATTGATTGGTATAGAGGAAGCATTTCTTTTTGATGTAAATAATTTTTTGCTCACGTCGTGCCTTTTCCGTACGCCAGCAAACATAGAAAATGCTAAAATTAGCTGATAACGCCTTTAAATAACGTAAATTACCAAAAAAAATTTGTGAGAGTTTTCGATGCTAGCGTTAGATACGTACAAAATCAACAAGGATATATAACTACGCTGCTTTTTACGTTCTACTTCTACTAAACTGAGGCTGCTAATTTTTCAAAGTATTACAGACTTTTTTTAATGCCTTACATTTAAAAGATATGATCCGCGTTTCGGAGATGCTTTTTGGAACAGTTCGAAATATTCGATGACGCAATATTTATATATGATGATGACATCATGGGCTATCGTATGTGACGTTTGGTACCTACCACCAATGTATCAGCGAGATGAAGAAACTGCTATTGATTTTGCCAATAGAGTAAAAAGTGTAATTGCCAAACAAGGTGGTCTAGTTGATTTAGTGTGGGATGGACAACTTAAAAGAATGAAGCCGAAAAAAGAATGGAAGGAAATGCAGCAGGTTGAGTTTACAAAGCGTTTGAAATGTTATTAAGTCATATTGTCTAGATATACGAATACTGTGTAAATATAATTTTAATGAAACAAATAATTTTAATGAAATATATAATATTTAGATAATTTGAAATGTATTACGGCATAGTTTTAACAATAGTAGATTTTAGTTTAATGTCTAACTCATTTAGTCTTATATCTCAGTTCTTCATAAAGGCATAGTTATACTCACTCAACGCAAGCCCCTCCAACTTAAGAGCTGTCAAATTCCTACCCTTTTACATTAGTTTGTGTGTTTGCTAGAAAGAGCAGCCGACACTCAACACGAAGTGTTGTACTCAACGCAAATATCAAAATCGATTTGATATTGTGCTTGAGTTAAGTGATTTGACAGCTAAAATCGTGATGCCATATTGGCTGTGTTTCCATAAAGAGGCTAATTTAGGTTAGGTTCACATATTTGCCGGTTGAAATATCCCGGCGTTATCAGTTGCGATTGTGTCATTGGTGAGTTCAGGTAAACCAAAGTAAACAGAATATTGTACACAGTTACCGTCATTCGGGTGTGTATAGAAAATTGTTCTTCGTCTACAGTTTTAATACGAAGGAAGACTTTCCTCTAGTACCCACTTGTTCTTCGGTCCCAATGAATAGGTCGAACACCCCACCGCCTACATCGACGTGTGCGCCTTTGCTGGTATAAGTGAAGCAATTGCAATAACTTGAAGCAAACTTCTAAATCTTCCATATAATTAAATTAACTAAATGGGTAAATCAGTAATAAAAATTATTTTCAACTATGGTATTCAACTGGCGCAATTCTCAAATATAAAAATCCCCACAAAAGAAGTTAAAATACCCAAAACAAAATTGCTACTAATGACATCAGGCAAATGAAAGAGCCGGCACGAAGCAGACTTCGGCAACTTGTTTTCCAATGCACAAATTTCCCCTAAGTGTCTTTCCCTGTGCGTTGAGTGAGTATAATCAGGCTTTAAGGCATAAATTGATACTGCGTATGAAATTGTAGTGGCAGGCCGTGTCTCATATCTTTTAAACCAGAGATCACAGCAAGAGCCTAAGGGCATCATTCCGGAACACTAACGAACGTAACACTGTTAGCCCTAACAGTGGTCATTTTTCGTCTTTTGAAATTTTTTTTTTGTTTGTTAATTTAGTTTATCGCGCTTTCTCCACCAACCAACACCCCCCCCCCCCCTCCCCCTCCCAACCACATACGTTACAAATTTATCAAGTAAAGAATAATACAGTATTTATTTTTTATTTTCATTAAAGACAATTACATAAAAAAAGTAAATTTAACTAACTAAAAAAATTTACTTTTCAGAAGGATGCATAAAATGACTTCTAAAGATAGTTAGAGCATTCACCGAATTGTCATTGAGTCGTACCCTACATAAAACTAAAGAGTTAGTTAGTTAGTTAGTTATTTTTGCCATGCCCAATCGTCTGTCTATCTGTCCGTTGAAAGCACAATCACGGGAGAATCGTTGAAGATATCAGTATAAATTTGGCAGGCATATTCTTTGTTATGTCGGGATGTTTGCTATTAAAAATGGCCAAAATCGTTCAACAAATAGGCCTACGTTTTGCACCGAGAATGCAGCTCTGTTTTCATCCTATACTATTGATATATTAGCGTCATTTATTAAGTTATTTTTACAAAATTTCATTTATGTGTATATATTAACATGATCCGTTAGTATACTAAAAATAAGGGTGATCGGTCCACTTTTAACAATCACGTCATAATAGAGGAACAACTAGAAAATCTTAAATTAAAATTTATGAGTAAGTAAATCAAATTATTTGTCGCGTTAAATTTTTTTTTTTGCATTTGTTGGGTATAAGGCATTTAAGATTCCCTCAGTCAAAGTACAGCACGCTTTTTTTTTAAATTTTTCTATGGCTAGATATTTTTCAATAATTAAAAATTAATACTTAAAGCTATAAAAAAAAAAATAATAGTAAGAATTGTTAACAACCTCTATTAATTTTCTAATTTATGTATTTCAAGCATAATTGAATTGAATACATGTAGTGTGTTGTTTTTTGCGTTTGATTCTTAAGGTACGACAGTGATGATGATAGTCAACAATTATTCCTCTATGTACTGGTACATTTTGTGTATGGGCCAGACGATGCGGTAACGTACGCATCCGTTGGATGTAGATGTAAGTGGGCATATGCGATGACTCTTTCACAACGCTCCTGATTTTGTGTCAAAAGAGCTCCTTTGATGTAGGCACAAGTATCGGTCTGTAAGCAGACACGTCTCTGAAAATATGCACATGCAAGAATAGGCTCCTGTTAATAGCTCTTTGATCAACGAGAATGCCTCTTGCTGCTTCGTTGACTACTTCCTTTCCGCAGTAGTGTAGTTGAAAAGTCGATTGTTTGACGAAATCAGGGACGAATCTATGTGTTCGGCGAATATATAGGGTCCATCGTGTCCTATGATGCTATCCAAGATGCGGTAGAAAGTTGCTGGTGGGGTTTGTAAGGTAAGCGGTCACTTCACATTGGAAGAGCGCTCTGCCTGGTACTGTAAACCCGGTGTAAACTCTATTTTTCGGCTGCATGAGGATTTTAGAATACTCTTTTTGGTAGATCTCATGACATTGGCGTTCCGGAGCTTATAAAGGATGTGATTGGTCCGTACCAAGGGATAGGCATCGCGAATTGAGCCTTCCACTGCTCATAGCCCACTTAAAGCCTCCACTGTCCATTTTTCTTTTAAGCAAGCGTTTAATTAATTCGGTTGATAAAATTGTCCATCTCGTCTTCAAATACCTTCTGCATGGCACGATTGCGAGGAAAGTAACATGTTTTTTGCTTTCTCAGTCTCGTCACTCATCACGATTTATGTTCAGCGGTATCAGCGGCTACCTTTTGAAGAACTATATACTCATCTTATACGTCCTAGTAACGTTATGTGTTTTGATTTCTCAGTCTCGTCACGCAACACCAATTATGTTGTGATATCAGCACCTGCCTGTGGAAGAACTGTATACTCATTTTATACGTCCTATTTACGACAGTAATATAATCTATCGCTGCCTTGGATATGATTTCCGTTTGTTCATTTGCCATATTAACGATGCCCGTAGTGGCGTTTATATTTGTTGAATTTGTGAGTCTTGTGGTTGATTCGGTCATGTGATCGATTTCTAAATTGTCGCACATGGCCACACCGTCAAACCTTGCTAACGTCTACTCGTGCATTATCTTTGCCTCTGTTACATGCCGATGTTTTTGTTTGATGCGCCTATGTTGTCCGCCGGTTTCTGGTGTCCGGAAGTTTTCATAATCACCGAAGAGATTTAGCAACTCGCGCAATATGCAAAAATCGCTTGACTTGCAGCTGAATCTCGCAACTACTGTTGCCGTATATTCGGTTTAACTATATGCACCGTGTTCTCTTAGCATTCCGAATTAGTTCCTGGATAAGCAGAACATAGGGCATCATTCCGTAACACTAACGAACATAAAGTTTTTTCTTTTGTTTTGGTTATTTTCGTTGTTTTCTGGGTATTTGACGCAAGCAAGGCATTAACAGCTGTTTTGTTGTACAGAAAAGGTACGATTTCAGGCGTGAACTAAAAAGGTGTTGTGTAGAGCAACAGAAAATAATCGAGGAACAGAGATTTTAGGAAATGTCTCTCTCGGCAGAGTTTCGCCACCGCCGGCGTGGCTTCCAATCACGTTCGTTAGTGTTACGGAATGATACCCTAAGTCTCCTGGTTGAATGGTTTGTGTGGAAAGGTGATTGTGGAAGGTGTGAATGGAAGTGTGATTGATGGGAAATTTGGGGAAAGTGGAAATTTCGAATCGAAGTGGGAATTAAAGGAAAGTTTGGAAGGAGAGGAATCGAAACTGCAGGAGGAAAAAAAATCGTTGAGATGGTATTTTATTTTTTTGAGCGAAAAAAAAATTTATAATAAAACTATTCATGGAGAAAAAAAATTGAAGAAAAAATAAATAAAGAACGTAAATTGTTAAAAGAAGTGTTGTTAATTTTTGAAAGAAGTGGTCGCTTGGAAAAGACAAATTATTTATGGAATGTGTTAATACCGAAAAATTCAAAGATGAAATTTGTTGAAATAAAAGTTGGAAGACATGAAATTGAAAAGTAAAAAAAATTTTGAAAGAAAATAAACCTATATAAATAAAAAAAGCAGTCCAGTAACCATAAACTAACAAGAAAATAACAACTAAACACATAGAATTCAACAACAAACAGGAATCAAACAAATACAACACCGTACAACCGGAAAATATATTGTATGTACTGGAGCTGTAGCGCGTTGCCGTCAAGGCAAACTTATTTCCATATTTGCGGATTTACTTATAAACCAACGTTGTCTTTTTCTTCATCGTGTCTGTCATTACTATCTTATTATTATTGTTATTATTTAGATTTTTTTTTTGCGATTTTTTTTTATTAACTTTTTACTTATGAATAAATTATTAATTTCTTTAACTATTAATTAATATTTCAATTAAATAACTATTTAAGTTTGCAACACAAAGGCAAAACAAAAAATAATAGTAAACTAAGAAAAAGTGAGAAAGGATAAAGAAAAGGGGAAAATAATAGGAAGATTAGTAGGAAGTTACAAGAGAAAAATAAAACACTGTGTCGTTACAGGTTTGAAGCGGCAAGTTGGCGCCATTTTCTTGATCCGGAATTGGGGAGTGAAACAAAAAAAAAAATTGGCAAAAGTGTTTACAAAAACTGATTTAAACTTACCTTAATCTACCTTCAATTTAGAAAATTAATTTTTTTTGTTTGATTTTTTTTTCTTTCTTTCGCCATCTTGTTGGATGAAGTTTTTTTTTTATATACTTACTTTTGTTATACTCACTACTTACCTAAGTTTTTCTAATTGTCTTAAAAAAGTCTTAACTAATTGACTTAAAAAAAAAAGTATTTTATTATGGTTTACTACTGGTTTAAAGTTTTGGCATAATGCGTTGCTGAACGCAATCATTTAGGGTGATGTGATGGTGGACCTAAAGGGAGGTCTCCGCACTAGTGGGCGTGGAAAACGGACAGACATGACGGACATTATGGAATAAACAGACAGACTAGCGGTGACTTGAACAGACTAACGAAATAAGGGAACTGCATATACACTTTGAGCCAAGTGCGGTTTAAGTCTGTACCTCGAGAGAGTTCACAGTTCAGAGACGGACGATGACTTCGGTTGTGTTATGCTAACATGTTTGAGATTCCTAGTGCGTTGTAGGGTGATTGACTTATGTTTGGTTAGCTGAGATTGGTTGAAAGGGGTGAGAATTACTTAATTGTTCTAGTAAGAAAGTTAGGTTGGGTTGACCCATTAGGAAACGTAGTTGAATGTGACTAATGTTTCGTCTTAACTCTTTTTCTATACGCTCTCTCTTCAATAAATAAAATATTGGCACGCATTCTGTTTTTCTGTTATGGGTAGGGTGACAACGCCAAAAAGCCGACGAGCTAAACTCCAGCCACAGTGCCACGCCACCCTAACATTGCTCACAACAAAATGTATTCACCAATTTCTACGGCTTACTTGCAGTAATGGACATCTATGACAAAGAAATTTATTTTGATGGAAGCCAGTATTTATATTAATAACAAACTGATAGTTACAGCGACGTCTCAGGGTTTCTTCTTCTTGTCATCTAAGTTTCTTACTGGCTTGCCTCTAGTAAAAGCTTACATTCATAAAGTCAGTTGACCAAAATCCTACCATCCGCTCACCCAATCTCACTCACCACTGTTCACCTTGTAACGACGAGTTTTCCTTTCCCAGCCGGGAATAGCTCACTCATCCAGGGTTCGTGGCAAGTGGATCTCGGAACCACTTGCGAACAATATTTTAAGCTGCGTTTCCGAATTTCGTTCGATTGGAGTTCCCACCAATCTAGCACTGACTCAATGAGAGAGTTCAGCTCGGACGCAATGCTAAATATCGTATTATATTTCCTTAACAATTTTTATACAATCGTATCTATTTTTCCTTAACAATTTTTATAAAATCGTATCTATTATTTTTCTTTAACAATTTTTATAAAATTAATACTATAAGAGCCACAGCGGGTCGCGTAAATAAAGAGCCACAATGGGTCGCGTAAAATAAAGAGCCACAGTGGGTCGCGTAAAATAAAGAGCCACAATGGGTCGCGTAAAAATGAAGTGCCACAATGGGTCGCGTAAAATAAAGAGCCACAATGGGTCGCGTAAAATAAAGAGCCACAATGGGTCGCGTAAAATAAAGAGCCACAAAGAGCAAAAGGCTAAGTTTCAGTCACCTGTGTAGTCAAGTGGACATTGACCCGTGGGGTAACGCTTACAAAGTTGTGATGAAAAAGATTAGGGGCTTCAAAACTCCGCAAATTGAATGTCGCGCCCTCCTCCGGAGAATCGTGTCAACTCTTTTTCCCAAAAGACGACTGCTTCCATGGAGTGTCGCTCGTGGGACGGGCAGCGAGGTAACCCCAGCGATTTCGCTAGAGGAGCTGAGGAAGGCCTGCGACAAAATTGGTGATCACAAAGCGCCAGGTCCAGATGGCATCCCAAATGTCGTTATAAAGGCTGCAATATCCTTAAGGCCAGACATGTTTTTGACTACATACCACAAATGCTTAGACGAACGCGTTTTCCCTGACCGCTGGAAAAAGCAGAAACTGGTTCTGATCCCTAAGGGAAATAAGCCGCCTGATGAAGCAGCATCATACCGCCCAATCTGCCTACTGGACACTCTGGGAAAAATTCTCGAAAGAGTTATTTGCAACCGACTTCTTTCAGTAGCCGAAGAAAAGGCCGCAATGTCTGAGCGACAGTATGGCTTCAGAAAATCTCGGTTCACTATCGACGCGATTAATGTAGTGGTTAATTGCGCAAGGAAAGCAATAGCAGGTGAGCGTTGGAAAGGCGGGACCAAAGAGTACTGCGCTGTAGTAACGCTTGACGTTAAAAATGCCTTCAACTCAGCAGACTGGCTTAAAAAAGCGCTCGACAAAATGGAAGCACCAACTTACATTGTTGAAATAATAGGCAGCTACTTCACCAATAGAAAACTCATCTACCTAAGCAATAGCGAGTTAGAATAGTTAGATGTTACGGCAGGAGTTCCGCAGGGATCCGTTCTTGGTCCATTATTATGGAACCTAATGTATGACGAGGTTTTGAGGCTGCCTTTGCCGGAAAGAACCTTCATAGTAGGATTCGCTGACGACATCGCGATAGTGGCAGTAGCAAAGCAAATCAGCCAGTTAGAAGTAGTGGTAAATACAGCAATTGCACAAGTAAAAGAGTGGCTGCCTTCAGCTCGTTTGACACTTGCCGAACATAAGACAGAAGCAGTTCTTATAACAAGTCGAAAGAAGGTGGAGTACATCACTGTTAAAATAGGTGATGTTGAAATTAAGTCGAAGTGCTCGATTAAATACCTGGGGGTCATATTAGATAATAGACTCAGTTTCAGAGAGCATGCGTGCTATGCGGCTGAAAAGGCAGCGAGATCTCAGACAAAGCTGGCAAGACTATTCCCAAACATAGGCGGTCCGAGGCCAGCCAAACGCAAACTACTTGCTACGGTGGTAAGCTCCGTTCTGCTGTAGGCGGCGCCAGTCTGGTCTCAGGCGCTGCAAGATAGTTCGCTTCGAAGGAAGCTAGTCGCAGTTCACAGACTTAGTGCGTTGAGAATAATTAGTGGATTCCGCACAGTGTCCGACGACGCAGCAGGCGTTATAGCAGGTCTTTTGCCAATCGATATTTGGGCTGATGAGATGAAGCGCATTTATGTTCGAAGATCACTACAACGCACCTCGACACGAGCAGCAGCCAAAGAAGAAAGAGAGAAATCGATTGTGGTATGGCAGTCCCGTTGGGACGCCTCCTCAAAGGGTAGGTGGACGTATTCGCTTATTACCAGCATAGCTTCTTGGATTAATAGATCCCACGGAGAAACCAACTACTACTTGACCCAATTCTTGACTCGTCACGGTTGCTTCAGGAAGTATCTATTCCAATTTGGACACGACTGTTCGCCATTATGCCCTCTTTGCGCAGAAGACGAAGACGCAGAGCACGTTTGGTTTAAGTGTCCGAGATTCTCTATGGAGATCACGCACATGAGCGACCCAACAAATATAATCAAGCATATGCTTCAGTCCCCTCAGAACTGGGAAGTCTTTAACGATATAGTCACGAGGGCGCTGATTGAGCTGCGAAGAATCGAAAGGCTTAGATATGCGGCAGGATTAAATAGCTAAAAAGGGAACAAAATTCGGCAAAATTTGAACGCGAAATGCAAGAAAACGTCTACTAACGATTTTACAAGATTTGCAGAATCACTTGCTGTAAACACCATCTTTCAAACGGAATATGGCTTATTTTCGCACACCTCAAAATTTTGGAGTAGTTGTCACTTTATCGTGACCATATATGGCAATGAAAATAGTTAATGTAGAAAACAAAACCTTCGACTTTCAATAAAAAATATATTGATTAACAGTTCAAACAATGAAAACTTGAGGAAAGTATTTATTTTTGTCAATAATATTATCAATAGAAATAATTGTATATGAATGTTAATGTTAATATGTGGATTTTTGTGGTTTGTGTCTTTGCTAGTTAAATACGAATTTAACTTCACGCCCTTAATACACAATTGTGCGCCTAATTGCGAAAATATTTTAGAATGATGATACCAGAATATTATAAATGAAACTGAATATAAGTTGTTACGCCTAGTTGGGCGTCTAAAAACCGTTCACATTCTATTGCACTGTAAATAAGTTGTATACAGCGATTGATACAAAAAACAATTGTCTTGTATTCTATGCGTGAGTTTAACATATCAAACAATAAAATGTCATACCGATTTCTTTAAACGGCGAATTTCGAGTGCCCTATCTGTTAATTTATGGTTACAACATCCAACTAGATTCCAAAACTAGGCAGTCATGTGTTGGCCACATCAGATATTTTCACTAAATACATATACAGTCGAACTTCCCTATAGTGAAGTCGAAGGCACCACAAAATTACTTCATTATATAGAAATTTCATTATATAAAAAACATAATACTTTTTTAAATTTTTATTTTAAGTAATCAGTAATTTCAGTTTGGATTACACTTTTCCATTTTTGTTCTTCAACGAAAGCTTCTAATAAATTAAGAGACTCGAAAACTTTATTAGGTACATCATTTTTCATCTAAACAAAAGTGGTAGGCAGAATTCCAAATTGTTTAGCAAATCTTTATTTTTTGCTCCACCTTCTTCAACTTTTATAATAATCAACAATTTTTTTCTATAGAGAGACTATTGCTGCGACATTTTTACACTGTTTGTTCACTTAATGCAAGTAACTAAATGTAGGTGTCAAAATTGTTAGTGATGATAATTTTTTATCTTTTCTGTTGTCATTTTCACATTTCGGGGATGTCCATATAAAGTTTACTTTTCCATCGGAATACAGTGTTATTAGTATAGCCAACGGAAAATTATTTGAAAAAATTCATTATAAGGAGACAAAAACGAATGAAATTTGAGATTGCAACTGTAAAACTTGTTCATTGTATAGAAATATTCACTGTATAGAAATTCATTATACAGAGATCAAACAAGACCAGAAATTGAACGAAAAAGCAGTGTACTTGAAAAAAATGCATAATAGGGAGTGCTTCATTGTATAGAAGTTCACTATAGAGAAGTTCGACTGTACAAGAAAGTCAAAATATATTCTAAAACTAGTAAAGGTGTTGTCTACAGACGGGTTGTAGCCGAAATACCCTACACCTTAAAGCTGCATATATACTCGGAAGTATGAAAGTCAGTCCTTAAATATATATTGCAATACTGGGTGGATGGGTAAAAGGAAGGCGTGGCCTGCCCATTTTTTTCCCAACAGAATATTATTGGTTCACAAACTACAATATTATGTACACCATTATTCAGGGAACTTATATACTTTTCAATACAATCCATGTAAAACCCTCTATGACCTATGTAAACTCCATGACCTATGTAAGCTAAAAGTGGGCGGATCACGCCCATATTTGGCATATTAACTGGAAGCATTAGTCTAAAGCTACATATAAAATTTTCTTGTCTTCTCTCAAAAAGTGATGCCGATATGGACTTTTTTAATAGGCAAAACAGGTACCTGCACTCTCGATATAAAAGTAGGCGTGCTCCTTGGGTGATTTTGCCCATTTTCAATACGAAACTTCCCAACATAGCAACGAATATTTTTGCCAAATTTAATTTTGAAATATTAATCCGTTCTCCTGTGATCGTGATTTCAACGGACAGACAGACAGACGGACAGACGGACAGACATCGTTATTTCAATTTTGGTGGTGATGCTGATCAAGAATATATATACTTTTCCATACCTATCTTGTCTAGTTCTATGCGTTACACACTCCGGTAGAAAGTGAATATACCCTCAACCTTAAGGTGTAGGGTATAAATATATTACATGTTACAAACAGGAATTGAAATGCGTCTTTCATTAATGAAAACAATATCTATCTCACATAATATCTATTCTGCAAACTTCTTACTAATTTTTGTTATGTCCTTGTTTTATTTTATATATGCATAGATTGGACAACGTCATTCCGGATTTTTGGGACTCATGCAACGCGCTCTTGCTAGAGCTTCACCGCATATTTGGTTTGAGCGTGCTGAAGCTAAGGACAGACACTCAGTTGCTGAACGCTTAAAGCAACATGTTTCAGACTTAAAGAATCCTCCAATTTTAATTTTCCCTGAAGGAACCTGCATTAATAACACTTCAGTGATGCAGTTTAAAAAAGGCAGTTTTGAAGTTGGTGGCGCAATTTATCCTGTTGCTATTAAGTAAAAATTCTATGCTTTACAGTCTCATTTTAGTAGACGTACGAACGTAATGAAAACGTACACGACGTCAGGCAAGCTCTGTCCAGATTGGCATTCCATCGACTTCCGTACGTCTAGGTTTGAATTTTTCATTGTTTCTATTGTTTATTTATGCCTTCGAGAGTGCCATAGTTTGCTCAGCGAATATGGTTGCCACATATAAGATATTTCGTGGCAACCTTTTAACAATGATAGAAATAATAGGTAGTTATTCGATGGTATACGGCAACATATTAAATGAAAAAAATTATTTCATAATCATTGCGACTCTTGGTGCTCGTAAAGCAATGAGTCGAAATTGGTTTGTAGTATTAAATAATAAGGCTATATTTAAAATAAATGAAAAATTTGCTATGAATAATTAAAAAAAATTTTTTAAATTTTTTCTTAAAAAAGTTGTGGAGATTTAGTGATCTTGCATTTTTGTTCCAAATGGAATTTTTACAATTTATTTTAAAAAATTTTTTTAAACATATTTAATTATGATTGTGCTAACAAGGATAACACTGTTTTTTTCACAATGTAGTGTTAAAAAACAACGGTTCGATAGACAGAAAATTGCGCCTTTAACTCTCAATGAGAGAGAGAGAGAGAGAGAGAGAGAGAGAGATAGAGAGAGAGAGAGAGAGAGAGAGAGAGAGAGAGAGCGAGAGAGAGAGAGAGAGAGCGAGAGAGAGATAGAGATAGATAGAGAGAGAGAGAGAGAGAGAGTTTTTGTTCATTATTATTAATAATGAATGTCATTAAGAAAGTCTCAGTTGTTGCAGTTGTATTTTAAGAGTCATTTAATTACAATCGGTAGTGAGATAGTCAACGCATTGTGTTAGAGTCAACGACGACTCGAGTCAACATGTTGTGTATGCGCTATGCTTTTGTACGCGTTACGAGTCCTACGTTATAAAAACCTTGTCAGAAAGTCTATAGACGTTGTTGCACTTTGCAATGTATTTTGCCACTGAATTGTTACCGACATTAATTCATGTATGTATGAATGTTCATAATTTATAGTTAACTTTGTTAAATTGTTTTTTAATTATTTATACGAATAAGAAAAAAATAAATTCATATAATTGATTGAATTGATGAATTTATATAAATGAATTAGGTTCATATGTTAATTCAGGTATTGGTGAATAAAAACTAACTAAACTATCTAAGTACTTTAGTTCTAAAGTAAATAAAGATGTTATGAGTTTCGCAAAGAAACCGCTACAAACATATGGAAGATTATCACAGTTCATACTAAGAAACAATTTATTTGTAGTATCTACTGCTTTTTCAGCGTTCCAAAAAAAATAAAAATTCTTGGTATAATTTACAGAAATTTACAGAAAAACGAAACAAATGATCTTCGGATAATTTCTTGAGTTTAGCTTTTCTTTGTCCTGCATTTATAATCCTTAATTTGGTAGCAAATAACAAGTTTACAAGATCATTAATATTTCCACATTACAAATTTTTTGTATAAATACAGTTCGACAGCATTAAAATCGTCATAGTAAAAAACAAATGCTGAGCAACCAACATAAATAAAAGTCTACGACGCAAGCGAAAGTCCATTCTCAGCTATAGAATTTGTGATAGTAGATTCTGAGTGGTTACAGAGTCTTGAGAGACAATGCCATAGACTTTGGTGAAGACTTTCTGATTGAGGGTATAAAAAAATGTGTGTTGCATCTGTAGCTGGATAATTAAATGAAAGTAATTTTATTACTTCGGTCGAGAAATTATACAACTTAAACTTAATTTAAAGTCGAAGACATATATTCAATAAATAAATATGTATAGAATGCGTGTATGTTTTTAATATTTAAAAATATATGTAAATATTATTGCAAGGAAATATAATTTGTACAAAAAAAATTTACTCCACCAACCGACTAATTGATTGGTATAGAGGAAGCATTTCTTTTTGATGTAAATAATTTTTTGCTCACGTCGTGCCTTTTCCGTACGCCAGCAAACATAGAAAATGCTAAAATTAGCTGATAACGCCTTTAAATAACGTAAATTACCAAAAAAAATTTGTGAGAGTTTTCGATGCTAGCGTTAGATACGTACAAAATCAACAAGGATATATAACTACGCTGCTTTTTACGTTCTACTTCTACTAAACTGAGGCTGCTAATTTTTCAAAGTATTACAGACTTTTTTTAATGCCTTACATTTAAAAGATATGATCCGCGTTTCGGAGATGCTTTTTGGAACAGTTCGAAATATTCGATGACGCAATATTTATATATGATGATGACATCATGGGCTATCGTATGTGACGTTTGGTACCTACCACCAATGTATCAGCGAGATGAAGAAACTGCTATTGATTTTGCCAATAGAGTAAAAAGTGTAATTGCCAAACAAGGTGGTCTAGTTGATTTAGTGTGGGAAAGACAACTTAAAAGAATGAAGCCGAAAAAAGAATGGAAGGAAATGCAGCAGGTTGAGTTTACAAAGCGTTTGAAATGTTATTAAGTCATATTGTCTAGATATACGAATACTGTGTAAATATAATTTTAATGAAACAAATAATTTTAATGAAATATATAATATTTAGATAATTTGAAATGTATTACGGCATAGTTTTAACAATAGTAGATTTTAGTTTAATGTCTAACTCATTTAGTCTTATATCTCAGTTCTTCATAAAGGCATAGTTATACTCACTCAACGCAAGCCCCTCCAACTTAAGAGCTGTCAAATTCCTACCCTTTTACATTAGTTTGTGTGTTTGCTAGAAAGAGCAGCCGACACTCAACACGAAGTGTTGTACTCAACGCAAATATCAAAATCGATTTGATATTGTGCTTGAGTTAAGTGATTTGACAGCTAAAATCGTGATGCCATATTGGCTGTGTTTCCATAAAGAGGCTAATTTAGGTTAGGTTCACATATTTGCCGGTTGAAATATCCCGGCGTTATCAGTTGCGATTGTGTCATTGGTGAGTTCAGGTAAACCAAAGTAAACAGAATATTGTACACAGTTACCGTCATTCGGGTGTGTATAGAAAATTGTTCTTCGTCTACAGTTTTAATACGAAGGAAGACTTTCCTCTAGTACCCACTTGTTCTTCGGTCCCAATGAATAGGTCGAACACCCCACCGCCTACATCGACGTGTGCGCCTTTGCTGGTATAAGTGAAGCAATTGCAATAACTTGAAGCAAACTTCTAAATCTTCCATATAATTAAATTAACTAAATGGGTAAATCAGTAATAAAAATTATTTTCAACTATGGTATTCAACTGGCGCAATTCTCAAATATAAAAATCCCCACAAAAGAAGTTAAAATACCCAAAACAAAATTGCTACTAATGACATCAGGCAAATGAAAGAGCCGGCACGAAGCAGACTTCGGCAACTTGTTTTCCAATGCACAAATTTCCCCTAAGTGTCTTTCCCTGTGCGTTGAGTGAGTATAATCAGGCTTTAAGGCATAAATTGATACTGCGTATGAAATTGTAGTGGCAGGCCGTGTCTCATATCTTTTAAACCAGAGATCACAGCAAGAGCCTAAGGGCATCATTCCGGAACACTAACGAACGTAACACTGTTAGCCCTAACAGTGGTCATTTTTCGTCTTTTGAAATTTTTTTTTTGTTTGTTAATTTAGTTTATCGCGCTTTCTCCACCAACCAACACCCCCCCCCCCCCCCCTCCCAACCACATACGTTACAAATTTATCAAGTAAAGAATAATACAGTATTTATTTTTTATTTTCATTAAAGACAATTACATAAAAAAAGTAAATTTAACTAACTAAAAAAATTTACTTTTCAGAAGGATGCATAAAATGACTTCTAAAGATAGTTAGAGCATTCACCGAATTGTCATTGAGTCGTACCCTACATAAAACTAAAGAGTTAGTTAGTTAGTTAGTTATTTTTGCCATGCCCAATCGTCTGTCTATCTGTCCGTTGAAAGCACAATCACGGGAGAATCGTTGAAGATATCAGTATAAATTTGGCAGGCATATTCTTTGTTATGTCGGGATGTTTGCTATTAAAAATGGCCAAAATCGTTCAACAAATAGGCCTACGTTTTGCACCGAGAATGCAGCTCTGTTTTCATCCTATACTATTGATATATTAGCGTCATTTATTAAGTTATTTTTACAAAATTTCATTTATGTGTATATATTAACATGATCCGTTAGTATACTAAAAATAAGGGTGATCGGTCCACTTTTAACAATCACGTCATAATAGAGGAACAACTAGAAAATCTTAAATTAAAATTTATGAGTAAGTAAATCAAATTATTTGTCGCGTTAAATTTTTTTTTTTGCATTTGTTGGGTATAAGGCATTTAAGATTCCCTCAGTCAAAGTACAGCACGCTTTTTTTTAAATTTTTCTATGGCTAGATATTTTTCAATAATTAAAAATTAATACTTAAAGCTATAAAAAAAAAAAATAATAGTAAGAATTGTTAACAACCTCTATTAATTTTCTAATTTATGTATTTCAAGCATAATTGAATTGAATACATGTAGTGTGTTGTTTTTTGCGTTTGATTCTTAAGGTACGACAGTGATGATGATAGTCAACAATTATTCCTCTATGTACTGGTACATTTTGTGTATGGGCCAGACGATGCGGTAACGTACGCATCCGTTGGATGTAGATGTAAGTGGGCATATGCGATGACTCTTTCACAACGCTCCTGATTTTGTGTCAAAAGAGCTCCTTTGATGTAGGCACAAGTATCGGTCTGTAAGCAGACACGTCTCTGAAAATATGCACATGCAAGAATAGGCTCCTGTTAATAGCTCTTTGATCAACGAGAATGCCTCTTGCTGCTTCGTTGACTACTTCCTTTCCGCAGTAGTGTAGTTGAAAAGTCGATTGTTTGACGAAATCAGGGACGAATCTATGTGTTCGGCGAATATATAGGGTCCATCGTGTCCTATGATGCTATCCAAGATGCGGTAGAAAGTTGCTGGTGGGGTTTGTAAGGTAAGCGGTCACTTCACATTGGAAGAGCGCTCTGCCTGGTACTGTAAACTCGGTGTAAACTCTATTTTTCGGCTGCATGAGGATTTTAGAATACTCTTTTTGGTAGATCTCATGACATTGGCGTTCCGGAGCTTATAAAGGATGTGATTGGTCCGTACCAAGGGATAGGCATCGCGAATTGAGCCTTCCACTGCTCATAGCCCACTTAAAGCCTCCACTGTCCATTTTTCTTTTAAGCAAGCGTTTAATTAATTCGGTTGATAAAATTGTCCATCTCGTCTTCAAATACCTTCTGCATGGCACGATTGCGAGGAAAGTAACATGTTTTTTGCTTTCTCAGTCTCGTCACTCATCACGATTTATGTTCAGCGGTATCAGCGGCTACCTTTTGAAGAACTATATACTCATCTTATACGTCCTAGTAACGTTATGTGTTTTGATTTCTCAGTCTCGTCACGCAACACCAATTATGTTGTGATATCAGCACCTGCCTGTGGAAGAACTGTATACTCATTTTATACGTCCTATTTACGACAGTAATATAATCTATCGCTGCCTTGGATATGATTTCCGTTTGTTCATTTGCCATATTAACGATGCCCGTAGTGGCGTTTATATTTGTTGAATTTGTGAGTCTTGTGGTTGATTCGGTCATGTGATCGATTTCTAAATTGTCGCACATGGCCACACCGTCAAACCTTGCTAACGTCTACTCGTGCATTATCTTTGCCTCTGTTACATGCCGATGTTTTTGTTTGATGCGCCTATGTTGTCCGCCGGTTTCTGGTGTCCGGAAGTTTTCATAATCACCGAAGAGATTTAGCAACTCGCGCAATATGCAAAAATCGCTTGACTTGCAGCTGAATCTCGCAACTACTGTTGCCGTATATTCGGTTTAACTATATGCACCGTGTTCTCTTAGCATTCCGAATTAGTTCCTGGATAAGCAGAACATAGGGCATCATTCCGTAACACTAACGAACATAAAGTTTTTTCTTTTGTTTTGGTTATTTTCGTTGTTTTCTGGGTATTTGACGCAAGCAAGGCATTAACAGCTGTTTTGTTGTACAGAAAAGGTACGATTTCAGGCGTGAACTAAAAAGGTGTTGTGTAGAGCAACAGAAAATAATCGAGGAACAGAGATTTTAGGAAATGTCTCTCTCGGCAGAGTTTCGCCACCGCCGGCGTGGCTTCCAATCACGTTCGTTAGTGTTACGGAATGATACCCTAAGTCTCCTGGTTGAATGGTTTGTGTGGAAAGGTGATTGTGGAAGGTGTGAATGGAAGTGTGATTGATGGGAAATTTGGGGAAAGTGGAAATTTCGAATCGAAGTGGGAATTAAAGGAAAGTTTGGAAGGAGAGGAATCGAAACTGCAGGAGGAAAAAAAATCGTTGAGATGGTATTTTATTTTTTTGAGCGAAAAAAAAATTTATAATAAAACTATTCATGGAGAAAAAAAATTGAAGAAAAAATAAATAAAGAACTTAAATTGTTAAAAGAAGTGTTGTTAATTTTTGAAAGAAGTGGTCGCTTGGAAAAGACAAATTATTTATGGAATGTGTTAATACCGAAAAATTCAAAGATGAAATTTGTTGAAATAAAAGTTGGAAGACATGAAATTGAAAAGTAAAAAAAATTTTGAAAGAAAATAAACCTATATAAATAAAAAAAGCAGTCCAGTAACTATAAACCATAGATTACTAGATGTGACACTCGCTATTCGCCGCTTTAAAAAGTCGGTTTGACATTTGATTGTTTGGTATGTTGAACTCACGTATACAATACGTGAGAGGTACTTGTTTCTTTATCAATCAATGTGTACGATTTCTTACCAGTGCAACCGTATGTGCTAAAGGGGTTTGGAGCCCCACCTAGGCCAATAACGTATAATTTCCAACTATTTTGTAATAATTTGTATTCAGTTTCATTTATACTATTCTGCTAACATCGTTCTAAAATATTTTCGCAATTAGGCGCATAATTGTGTATTTATAACAAAAAAGTTTTAATTACTGACTGCATTTATAGGAAATATAACCAAGCAAATTAGAAAATGCTGTGTGAAATGTTATAGAATATATTTATTAACATTAAAACTATGTTTTTCACGGATAAAAAACATAATATTTATAATTATTTATTTTGACGTTTCGATAAACAACCCCCTTAAAATAAATTTTCGATCAGTGCTTGCTACAAAATTTTTGCGGCGAGGCTACATTATTTTACGGCGAGGCTACACTTTTTTACGGCGAGGCTACACTTTTTTTGCAGCGAATCAAAGTTTTCTTTCATTGTATCAGTGCAATTCCAGCAAAAATGCATTAGTGTATAAGGGACATTTTCGAGTGTCTCATCTACTAATCTATGCTATAAACTAACAAGAAAATAACAACTAAACACATAGAATTCAACAACAAACAGGAATCAAACAAATACAACACCGTACAACCGGAAAATATATTGTATGTACTGGAGCTGTAGCGCGTTGCCGTCAAGGCAAACTTATTTCCATATTTGCGGATTTACTTATAAACCAACGTTGTCTTTTTCTTCATCGTGTCTGTCATTACTATCTTATTATTATTGTTATTATTTAGATTTTTTTTTTGCGATTTTTTTTTATTAACTTTTTACTTATGAATAAATTATTAATTTCTTTAACTATTAATTAATATTTCAATTAAATAACTATTTAAGTTTGCAACACAAAGGCAAAACAAAAAATAATAGTAAACTAAGAAAAAGTGAGAAAGGATAAAGAAAAGGGGAAAATAATAGGAAGATTAGTAGGAAGTTACAAGAGAAAAATAAAACACTGTGTCGTTACAGGTTTGAAGCGGCAAGTTGGCGCCATTTTCTTGATCCGGAATTGGGGAGTGAAACAAAAAAAAAAATTGGCAAAAGTGTTTACAAAAACTGATTTAAACTTACCTTAATCTACCTTCAATTTAGAAAATTAATTTTTTTTGTGTGATTTTTTTTTCTTTCTTTCGCCATCTTGTTGGATGAAGTTTTTTTTTATATACTTACTTTTGTTATACTCACTACTTACCTAAGTTTTTCTAATTGTCTTAAAAAAGTCTTAACTAATTGACTTAAAAAAAAAAAGTATTTTATTATGGTTTACTACTGGTTTAAAGTTTTGGCATAATGCGTTGCTGAACGCAATCATTTAGGGTGATGTGATGGTGGACCTAAAGGGAGGTCTCCGCACTAGTGGGCGTGGAAAACGGACAGACATGACGGACATTATGGAATAAACAGACAGACTAGCGGTGACTTGAACAGACTAACGAAATAAGGGAACTGCATATACACTTTGAGCCAAGTGCGGTTTAAGTCTGTACCTCGAGAGAGTTCACAGTTCAGAGACGGACGATGACTTCGGTTGTGTTATGCTAACATGTTTGAGATTCCTAGTGCGTTGTAGGGTGATTGACTTATGTTTGGTTAGCTGAGATTGGTTGAAAGGGGTGAGAATTACTTAATTGTTCGAGTGAGAAAGTTAGGTTGGGTTGACCCATTAGGAAACGTAGTTGAATGTGACTAATGTTTCGTCTTAACTCTTTTTCTATCCGCTCTCTCTTCAATAAATAAAATATTGGCACGCATTCTGTTTTTCTGTTATGGGTAGGGTGACAACGCCAAAAAGCCGACGAGCTAAACTCCAGCCACAGTGCCACGCCACCCTAACATTGCTCACAACAAAATGTATTCACCAATTTCTACGGCTTACTTGCAGTAATGGACATCTATGACAAAGAAATTTATTTTGATGGAAGCCAGTATTTATATTAATAACAAACTGATAGTTACAGCGACGTCTCAGGGTTTCTTCTTCTTGTCATCTAAGTTTCTTACTGGCTTGCCTCTAGTAAAAGCTTACATTCATAAAGTCAGTTGACCAAAATCCTACCATCCGCTCACCCAATCTCACTCACCACTGTTCACCTTGTAACGACGAGTTTTCCTTTCCCAGCCGGGAATAGCTCACTCATCCAGGGTTCGTGGCAAGTGGATCTCGGAACCACTTGCGAACAATATTTTAAGCTGCGTTTCCGAATTTCGTTCGATTGGAGTTCCCACCAATCTAGCACTGACTCAATGAGAGAGTTCAGCTCGGACGCAATGCTAAATATCGTATTATATTTCCTTAACAATTTTTATACAATCGTATCTATTTTTCCTTAACAATTTTTATAAAATCGTATCTATTATTTTTCTTTAACAATTTTTATAAAATTAATACTATAAGAGCCACAGCGGGTCGCGTAAATAAAGAGCCACAATGGGTCGCGTAAAATAAAGAGCCACAGTGGGTCGCGTAAAATAAAGAGCCACAATGGGTCGCGTAAAAATGAAGTGCCACAATGGGTCGCGTAAAATAAAGAGCCACAATGGGTCGCGTAAAATAAAGAGCCACAATGGGTCGCGTAAAATAAAGAGCCACAATGGGTCGCGTAAAATAAAGAGCCACAATGGGTCGCGTGAAATAAAGAGCCACAATGGGTCGCGTAAAAATAAAGAGCCGTTTGCACGGTCGATATGTATTGAACGAGGCCTTCTTGGGGTCACCAAGATACCTCAAAAATGCGAACCTTTTGGTGTCTACTGTTGTGTGACTAATATTAGTTTGGCATCAGATCAAAGGCTGATTTGTAATGTTCAAATAAGCTCGTTAAAAGCGGCAAGCGAAATAAACTATCCCCGAATTCTAAGACATTTCCAATGGAATCGGTCGTGAACGAAGACAAATTCCATTCAAACAACATTTTATCCGTCGGCTGATTGCTATTCATTCGTATGTCTGTACATCGTTCGGTAGATGTATGCTTTCTTGTTTTCTCTACTCGATCTGCTAATGTGAATATTTGTGTTTATGTGTAGCTATGTATTCGTAGTGTGTACTTGTTTGCATACGGTCACTTGGAAGAAACAGGTTTTCTGTGTTAATTCCAGTTCTATTCTTCGTAGTCTGTTTGTAAACTTTCTGTTTTGCTTTGCTCTTCATATTTAACTAATATGTATATTAATATGTGTATCTAATTGTCTAATCTAAAACTATTTATATTAAAATCTTATTGTAATGAATTGTGGTCGTTACAACCTAAACACACATAAGTCATTCATTCATATTTTACCACTTTGTCCACAATGGATGAATAAATTTGGACACACAGCATTATTTTTTGCAGGCAGGAAAGAATTTCGATTTTGCGTGGTTGTTAAGAAATTCTACGTGTTAATTTTTTATGTCAAAGCACTGGCCATGTAACATATAGACAGCTAAAAGTCCACTTTTTCTATACTGCAAAGCTTTCAGTATAGCCTGGGTCCCAAATATTTTCTTACTCTCATGTGCTCTTTTTCCATGCAATTTTTTTGTTTTACCAGTGCTCTTGACTCTATATTGTCGGATTCCCTCCAATCACGAAAAATGCATGGGTATTCTCTTCCGCCACTAGTCGGATCTAGATCGCGCTTATTACTTCATCACGAAACAAAAACGAAAGAAGAAAGAAGTCGGCAAGATGGCTG
The DNA here is from genome assembly GCA_937620795.1 of Thecophora atra. NCBI lineage: Eukaryota > Metazoa > Arthropoda > Insecta > Diptera > Conopidae > Thecophora > Thecophora atra. Next base: position 36,546,128 of record OW569399.1, read on the forward strand.
GCGGCCCCAGATTTGCATTTTTTGGTACCCTCTTGGATAACAATAAGTGTTGCCGCCCTTGATGTTCTGGAGAACATTAACATGTACAATATTTAAATATAACGTACAACCAAATTATTGTAATACACAAGACTAACGATGTGTATGTTAGTCTTCACATGACGTGCTTTATGTAGACAAGGTCGTACAAGCACATTCCTAGACATCGCGAGTTTCTTGGCACACTACACACAAGAGAAACACAGAATAGTGCCAATATTTTTTAATAGAAGAGAAAGGGAAGGATTGGGAAAGTGTAAAGACGAAACACTGGTCAGATTCATCCAAGTTTCCTACTGGCTTGCCTCTAGTAAACTCTATCACTCATCACCCAATCTCACTCACCACTGTTCACCTAAACACACATAAGTCATTCAACCTACAACCCACCAGGAAACTCATACATCATAGCACAAAACAACCTAAGTCTTCGTCTGTCTGTGAGCCGCCAGCCCCGTCTGTAGCCTTCTAAGCTACAGCCATGATCGCACTTGGCTCAAATTGCTCCGCGGATCCCTTATTTCATAAGTCTGACATAAATAAATGTTAGTCCGTCTCTCTATTTCATAACGTGCCTTATGTCGGTCGGTTTTCACGAGCCACAAGTGGGGGAACCTCCCCTTAGGCCCACCAGCACACCAGCCTAAATGTTTGCGTTTAGCAATTCATGCCGGAAGAAAAAAAAATTCCACTTATAATCAAAAAATGATTATTATTTTATTTAATTTCTTTATCTTGCTTTTTTGTTTTTTCTTCTTCCTTATTCTCAAATGTTCTTATTAATAGCAATCGAAGGAAATGCATTCAGTAGTGAATTTAGTGTCAATTATTGTTATATATTTGATTTTTGTTTTTATATACATATATATATAAATACTTTTTTTTCTGTACTAAACATCTTTAATCTTAGTTAACATGTAAGACTTAACAGATTCCAGGCTGATGATGGCTCCACCTTGCAACTCCGGAGCTATAAGGAAAGAAAATTTTTTTTTACTATTTTTCTTTTAACCTCCTACTACCATTCTATTTTCTTTCTCTTATCTTAACTTCCTTTAGTTAATTTATCTACTATTTACTAATTTTTTTTTCTTTGTGTAATGTATGTATATAGTTATGTGTATAATTCAAAATCTCAAAAAATATTTAACAATATTCATAATTCATATTCATATTTAGAAGTTTAGTAAAACTTTCAACAAAATCATGGAGGAGCAGTTCCATACTAATAATAATTAATAGAAAAACAATTTTACTATTTTAATATTGTGGTTGTTATCAATTGTCTTGTTTACTATGTAATTTTTGCTATGTAAATCCTCTATGTATAATAATTGACGGGAATTCATGCTTCTTTATTTTTGTGAACGATTTAATTACACAATTGTTTGCACTTCTTGTGCAGGACTTATTTGTTTCATGTCTTTACTCATGATTTTTAACTTGAATGTTTTTTTTTTTTTTTGTTGAGTGACTTGATATTCATGTATATGATGTAGCAAGCACACACTAATATGTCAGATTGGAACCTTTACCCTTTTTTTTTATTTGGTTCGCCACAGTTTTTTTCAATTCTTATGTTTGCTTGATATTTTAACTTTCATGTTTTTTTCTATTCATATATTCTATACTGCGAATTCAATTTACAATCGAATTTCTTCTACTTTCTTTTTTCACATCCCCATAAAATATGAATATGCCAAGAAGAACGAACGAACGAAGAAGAATGAGCGCGATCTAGATCCCACTAGTTACGGAAGAGAAGGCACATGCATTTTTCGTAATTGGAGTGAATGAGAGAATAGCGAGTCAGGAGCACTGGTAAAACAAAAACAATTGCATGGAAAAAGAGCACATGAGAGTAAGAAATTATTTGGGACAAGGGTAGTGAAAGCTTTGTAGTACAGAAAAAGTGGACTTTTAGCTATCTATATGTTGTATGGTCAGTGATACAATGAAAATGATCAAATAAACGCTTTTCATAAATAGAAATATAATATTATAGTTGCATATGAACAAATTATTAGTAAAAAATGGAAGAAATATTAATTATTCTTGCTATAGGAATGTGCTTGCAGAAAACGAACATGTGAATCGCTGTGGTTAAAAACAGCTGTTCACGACCGACAACAACAAACACACAGGTCTCTTATTTGCGGCTTGTTCCATTTTGTACTGTTACATTATGTTCCGTAATGCCAAGCTTTCACATTGTCACGTTATTGCCAGAATAGCACTGCAAAAAGTTTTTACAAGACGCTTCACAATTTCGCTGTACTATTTCGTGTAAAGCTTACGAGAATCACCCTATAAGTGTTTGTAGAATGAGCTTTACAAATCTTACTGTATGCGGTATTCTTACTTACATATATTTAAACGAGATATACAGCCTAACGCAGAGCGTCACCACGTCAAGGGACGGCGTGTTCACGAAAAAGTTGCCTTTGTGAAACATCCGTAAAAGTCAATTATTTTATTATTTTCTTTTATAGTCCTTTTTTTATTTTGTTTTTTGAGGCACATCATCTCTCCTAGCAACCATTAAGTTGTGTAACGAACAACAAGGTATTATGATGGCGTTTGTGTTCTTCATTTGATTGTAGACACCTTCCCCGAGCCTACGGAACCTGCAGTAAGTATTTCCATTCGCACTTGTACTACTTGCAGAGGTACACATTTCAACAGAAGTGGCACTAGCTTGACTTGAAGTTAAGAAAGGTATTTTCTACAACTCTGCGGCACTTCGAAAGTTGGTAATTGTTACAACACATCTTCCAACAAAGCCACGTAACTACTTCGAATCAAGCAAAATTAGTAAAACTGTCCATTGTAATTCCATTTGTCGTACTCAGCCGCATCTTCGCCTACTGGGTGAATTTCTATGTGGCATTGGTCTGTAAGTGGTGAAGCAGATTTTAATTACACGTCATTTTAACAATTTATCTTACCCATTGCAACCAAGCAATGTAGCAAACCTTTTACACTGAATTTTTCTACGCATTCTCATAATATCTGCGCGTTAAGAGGGAAATGCAACAATATAGTGTGTAGCGTGCGCCAGATCTCCCGACATTTGTATTTGATTTGGATTTGCCAATGCCAAAAATATTTGCTAAACTGCAGTATCCTGCCGACAATCGTAAAACGTATAATGTACTTGCACGTTTTTCAAAGCTTATAACATTAGTTCGTTGGTTGTATTCTTTCATGATGTACTGAGAATTTTTAGAGTTTTTCATATTTTACCACTTTGTCTACAATGGATGAATAAATTTGGACACACAGCATTATTTTTTGCAGGCAGGAAAGAATTTCGATTTTGCGTGTTGTTAAGAAATTCTACGTGTTAATTTTTTATGACAAAGCAGTGGCCATATAACATATAGACAGCTAAAAATCCACTTTTTTTTTGTTTTACCAGTTCTCTTGACTCTATATTGTCGCATTACTTCCAATCACGAAAAATGCATGGGTATTCTCTTCCGCCACTAGTCGGATCTAGATCGCGCTTATTACTTCTTTACGCTTAACTTCAATGGAATTAGCAAAACGACTTTACGTCTTAAATGCGAATTATAATTGGAGTCTGAACGTAGTGGAAGCACGAACGGTGATTGTGGATATTTTGAGTGGAAGTGTGGAGTGATTTTGAGTGGAAGGGCAATTATGGAATTTTTTTTTTGCACACAGAGGAATGGGAATTAGGAAGAGGAGCGGAAGAAGAAAAATCGAGTTAACTGGCGAAACTGTGTGCAAAACTGGCAAAGTTGTGTTTTATGAAAGGCGATATTTTAAAAAATCTGGTAAATTTGAAAAGTAAAAAAAGGAAATTGGAACGCTTGCAAAATATATACGAAACAAATATAATAAGTTACTTGAATAATAAAAAAAAGATGCAGTACATAGGAATTTTAAAGAGAAATTGGCACAAGCAAATTGAATTAGCGTGCTATGTTGTGTGTAAAATTCTTGGTGAATTTTAGGCTGAGTGAATTATTTTTTTTCGGGTTTAGTCTGGCTAGGGAGTGTTAGAATTATGTTTAGGTTATCGGGTGAGTGAGATAGGTAAGTAAGAATGACTCATTAGGAAATATAGCATGCATGATGATAGTTTCTTCGTCTTTTTCTCTACTTATAATGCAACCATTGTGTTTTCCTGTAGTGGGTAGGATGGTAAGGTCTCCACTCCATATTCTCGGCGAGCCTACCCACAGCCACATAAATGGCGCCCGACGCAGTTAACTTCCTACATTTCACTCTTAGTCTCAGCTATAAACTTTAAATTTTTTTCCGCATTTTGAAATTATATTTTTTTGCAGTTTTCAACTTTTTTTTGCTTTTACCGTTTCTTTTCTTTGGTATTAATTCTTTTACTGTATTTTCTTTTACTTGCTTTTTTATTGTGTTCGTGGTGACAGCTTTGGCTTCTACCATGAAGTTTACGGTTTTGAAACTAATAGTTTTTGGGCAGAGGCTAGAAGTGCTACTACTTGATATTGTAGAAAGTTGTACAAATAAGTCCTTTAAGTTCAGTTCAGCTCAGTTCAGTAGCAGTATTTTTCGTTGGGGTGTTTTTACAGTTGATTTGCTGGCAGATTTGCTTCTAATTTGAGCTTTTGAGGCGAGTCGCAAGTATAATAAAGAGATTAAACGTTACAAATTGTTGTGGCAATCTAACTTTAGTCAAGCCGTACTGTAGTTGCGCAATTTTCTATAACTGTAACAAAGATAGATAATTTTGTTAGTTTTCATCATGCACATCAACCTAAAAATAATCTATAAATAAATAAATTTTTATGTATCTAAACATAATTATATTTATCTAAGATTATATGTCAAGAGTTCATTTACTGCTGTGATCTAAAGACAACCCAATTGTCTTTGGTGCAATCCTGGCACTTGAACCAGAACTACTTTATCCCAATTCGACTTGGACACTTTAACCAAAATCGGTTGGGTTGATACGTTTCTGACTTAGGCACTTAAACCAAAGCCAGGTGGTGTTTGTAGCTTAGGCACTGGAACTAAAGCTAGGTGCAAAAGATGTTCTCGAACACAAAGTTGAGTTCCTAATCTTTTATTATTCAAAATCATTTTCCTTATAAACGAATTTTAACACCAATGCTAATGTTGATAAAGTTCTATTAACAATTATCAATACTACAATACTACAATAATAAAATATAAAATGTGAAATTGCATTGATTGCAATAAATAGCATGGGAACACAATGAATTCAGTTGGCAATATTAGCAACGAGTATATATTAACTAGTAAAGGTGTTGTCTACAGCCAGGCTGTAGCCCAAATACCCTACACCTTAAAGCTGCATATATGTATACTCGTATATCTATTTAGAAGTGGTGCGATATAATATACTCGTATATATTTATATATATATTTAAATATATATATATATATATACTGCGTCCTTGCATTATACTGCGTCCTTGCAATATTGTCTCGCTGGCGCTCAATTTCTCTATATTGAAGGTACCAATGAGCAAAAATTTGGCATGGAGTACAAAGTTAGATAAACTGCCTAAAAGTAGGTGTGGCACGCCCATTTTTCATCCAACAAAATAATATTGATTCCAAAACTTATATGTATCCTATTAATCAGCAAAAGTTGTAGAATTATCAATACAACCCCTTTAGACCCATCATGACATACGTAAACTCAAAGTGGGCGGCTCACGCCCAAATTCGGAAGATAAACTATAATTATAGCTGCTTAACTATTTCTGTGCGTTACAAACACCGGCACTAAGTGCGTTTACTCTCAAAATTTAGGGTTAGGGTATAAAAATATATTGCAAAACTGGGTGGATGGGTAAAAAGGAGGCGTGGCCCGCCCATTTTTCCCCAACAAAATATTATTGGTTCACAAACTACAATATTATGTACCCCATTATTCAGGAAACATATACTTTTCAATACAATCCATGTAAAACACTCCATGACCTATGTAAACTAAAAGTGGGCGGATCACGCCCATATTTGTCATATTAACTGGAAGCATTAGTGTTGTGGATTAAGAATTTGTCATATTTAATTTGTTTGTAAACCCGCCTGTAGTTTGTCGTTCTGCACCCCTGATAATTCGTGTTCGAACAATACTTTTCTTCGAAGATATCAATAAAAGAACCATAGGTACATACACAGAATAGAGTTCAATTTTGCCATCGGAACGAGTAGGAACGACAAACTGCAGAAATAAACGTTCATAGTTTCGTACGTTCATAATTTCGTTTAGTTCCTGATTTGATGGCAATTTTCTCCACATAATTTATTTCTGCATTTTATATATATGCACTTGCGAAACTGCAGTGCTACACGGTGAGAATTGTGCGGACGCCATTTTGCAAGTCAAGCCTGAAACCTTTGCTTGCAAGAAGCACTAATGCTTCGAACGCCTCCAAGACGTAGTGCGCGTAATCAAGAGAAACGACAAAATAAAAGCGATATGTCCAAGTCGACCAGCCAAGGCTCCTCTTTGACTTCAGTTACAACCTCGGCACCAGAGGGTGCTTCGTCCGACATAACGGCACCAATAAGCGTGCCTTTGGAGACCGCCATCTTACAAAAGACAGATGCAGGCGTCGCTCCAAAATATGATAACGAAATGGTAAGTCAACTTACACAGCCAGCGTCCTACACGACTTCAGCCGCAGCCGTCACAACCACTGCCGACGTAGCCTCTGCCAGCGCAGCCGCCGCTGCACTAACAACAAACGTCAACGTAGCCCAAGCCGACGTAGCCTCTGCCAGCGCAGCCGCAGCTGCACTAACAACAAACGTCAACGTAGCCCAAGCCGACGTAGCCTCTGCCAGCGCAGCCGCAGCTGCACTAACAACAAACGTCAACGTAGCCCAAGCCGACGTAGCCTCTGCCAGCGCAGCCGCCGCTGCACTAACAACAAACGTCAACGTAGCCCAAGCCGACGTAGCCTCTGCCAGCGCAGCCGCAGCTGCACTAACAACAAACGTCAACGTAGCCCAAGCCGACGTAGCCTCTGCCAGCGCAGCCGCCGCAGCACTAACTCCAAACGCAGCCACTGAAACAGCCTCTGTTAGCCCAACCATAGCAGCCGTTATGCAAGTAGTTAACTTGCAAGCTATGGAGATGAAAAAGCATATCGCCGTATTGGAAAGTAAGCTAGCAACAACTCAGGTGAGTCTTGAACAAAACAATATACAGTTAAGCCGAGTTAACGCTTCACTGCGATATGGCACGCAGCCATCAGTACAAGGGCAGACCTTGCTCACAGGTCTAAGTCAAGATAGTTATGTAGCCCTGCCTCTGAGCCAAAGCCTCGCATGTACTGCTGCAGCCTCAACATATTCTGTGCCATCAATTTCGATGAACAAACCGATTGCTACAAACGGCAGCCAGATTAGTACGCGCGTGTCGCCGAAACCGGGGTTTAGTTGTTCAGGTCAAATAAATGTACCAACGTCTGACAGTTACGCCACTACAATATCGCAGCACAGTAAAAATGTGTATACAGACGCCACAGCTGGTATCCAAAATTTTAATGTAGCAAATGGGATAGGGTCCAACGTTGGTGCAATCACGCCATGTAGTCTGAACAACCGCGCAACTTCAATAAGTTCAAATAATAGTAGTAGTCATGCGCGTATGCCACAAATGCAGCTGCCACATATGCAGCCGCCACAAATGCAACTGCCACACATGCAGCCGGCACAAATGCAACTACCACATATGCAGCCGGCACAAATGCAGCTGCCACAAATGCAGCCGCCACAAATGCAGCTGCCACATATGCAGCTGCCACAAATGGAGCCGCCACAAATACAGCTGCCACAGATGCAGCCGTCACATATGCAGCTGCCGCAAATGCAGCTGCCACAGATGCAGCCGCCACAAATGCAATCTTCACACGGCTCTGTTTATAATGTGCCAGCCATAGCACCTAGAAAACTAATAGAGCTTCCAACGTTTTCAGGGAGGGCAGAAGACTGGCCTATTTTCTACGCATCATATATGCAAACAACTGCCGCGTATAATTATTCAAATTTAGAAAATAACCAACGACTGCAGAAAAGCTTATCTGGAGATGCAAGAGAGACAGTTAAAGCATTATTAATTCACCCCGATAACGTGGGAGCAGTAATAGATCAACTCTCGTTTCGTTTCGGACGGCCAGATCAGCTTATCCGCAGTCAGCTAAAAAGAGTAAAGGAAATACCAGCCATCTCTGAAAATATGATTACCCAGATTATACCATTTGCTACTGCGACGAAAAATCTTTCGGTATTCTTGAAGTCCATTAACGGACAGCAGCATCTCGCGAATCCCACTTTATTGGAAGAATTAGTTAGTAAGTTGCCGATGACGAAGCGTATCGATTGGGCCAAGTATGCCGCCCAACTGCAACCGTACCCTACTATAGTAAATTTTAGTGACTGGTTAAATGAATTGGCTAGCGTAATTTGCCTCGTACAAGACGTCGACAGTAAGAGGCGGCCGGTGTTACATGCTAGCAATAACCATCGTATAAGTAGTTTAAAATGTTCGTTCTGTAAGTCTGAACACATAAATGCGAAGTGCAAATCCTTTATAAATGCTTCAATCCCAGATAGATGGCTAAGGGTTAAGCGACATAATCTGTGTTTTTCATGTTTAAAGCCGGGCCACCAGACACGTCAATGCCGTGACAAAAGGGTATGCCTTAAAGACGGTTGTAACAAAAGGCATCATGAGTTACTCCATGAGAGTTTAGAGAACAGAGTTGCAAATAGCTCTAAACCCGTTGCTGTCGATGCATCAAGTAGACCCACAACTAGTTCCAAATCTACTGTTGCTGACAAAACAGTATTAAATTGTTCCGTAAATGCAGCTGAAACAATGAGTTTACTATACAGAATATTGCCGGTAACGCTTTACGGTGCGAATAAGAAAGTTGATACATATGCGCTTCTAGATGAGGGTTCGTCTATAACGATGATAGACTCCGAAATGGTAAAAGAACTAGGATTGAAGGGTTGTCAACGAAACCTGAATATGCAATGGGTCGGTGGTAGAACCGCTCAAGTAGATGCAACCTTAGTCAATCTGCACATCAGCGGTTTAAAAAAACGCAAGCGACATGCTCTAAAAAACGTATTTGGAGTGTCAAATCTTAATTTGCCAATGCAAACCTTGAAGGCAGAAGAACTGTCTGATCGTTACCCAAACTTACCGGTGCAACCATATGAGAGCGCCGTGCCTAAAGTTTTGATTGGCCTTGACAACTGCCATTTAGGGCTACCATTTAAAATGCGAGGTCGCGATAACGAGGGTCCATATGTAGCTAACACGAAGTTAGGTTGGGTGGTATTTGGTCCAACAAAACATGACAGGTGTGGAAACAGTTATAATCTACACACAAGTATTGTCAACGGTCAGACTGTACATGATCTGGTTACACAATATTTCGATAACGAAAGCTTTGGTGTAAGACCATCGCCGCCGGTCGAAAGCAAATCTGATAGTCGAGCTAAAGAAATCTTAAAAAGTACCACATTGAAAGTGAATGGTAGATTTCAAACTGGTCTACTGTGGAAAGGCGACAACATTGAATTACCCGACAGCTATCAAATGGCCTTTAAGCGTCTGGTCAGTATTGAGCACAAAATGAAGCGAGATGATAAATTTGCTTCTGCCTACTCTGCTGTTATCAAATCGTATGTCACAAAAAACTATGCAAGGAAATTGCAGCCAGCTGAGATAAAATTAAATGAAGCTCGAACGTGGTACCTTCCTCATTTCGGTGTAACAAACCCGAATAAGCCGGAAAAATTGCGCCTAGTTTTTGATGCCGCCGCCGAAGTCAAAGGGGTCTCGTTGAATTCTTTTTTGCTGAAAGGGCCACAACAGTTGAAATCATTGCTAGCTATACTATTTCACTTCCGGGAAGGAGAAGTGGCCGTTAGCGGTGATATCAAAGAAATGTTCCACCAAATATTGATACAGCCAGAGGATAGATGCGCGCAAAGATTTTTATGGAGAGATGGCGACGAACAGAAAAGACCGGAAGTATATGAGATGGTAGCCATGACCTTTGGAGCCTGTAACGAGTTTTTTGTCCTTAGGCTGGGATAAAACTCAGTCTGTCCAGGGTTCGTTAAAGGGGTCTCGCAACCCTCTAACATACAACGTATTCCCGAATTACTCACGACTGTCTTCGCGACAGTCTAGCACTGACTCTGTAAAGAGTTCAGCTCGGACGTTGTTTATTGGTTTTTAATATTTTTTTAATTTTTTTTTTTATTATTATTCGCTTAACAGTTTTTATACTTATACTAATACTTAACAATTTTTATACCTAAAAATACGTACAATGGGAGAGGGGGATAGAGTATCCCGCAGCAGAGGACTGCACAATATTTATCACCTAGTCAAAGTACCAAGGGAGACGCGGTGAGTGGTAGGAAGCGTAACTACTTCTTTGGCAGAAGGCCTTTTAATATGCGGAAGGCGAGAGGTTTTTATTAGAGTGAGAGCCAAAGTGCTACTCGGCAGATGGCCTTTAATGTATTTGGTGACGTCAGGGCGTCCACCAACAAAATAGTCTCTGGTTTGGTACCTCGTTTAGGTGCCCTACCTAGTTGGTGAGCAAATAGTGTTGCTCGCCGCTGGCCGAAGCCGATAGTGCCAGATAGTGCTGGACACTGGTGACCGGAGTCGATAGCAACTCGATAGTGCGGTTGCTGGTGGCCGAAGCCGATAGTGCCAGATAGTGCTGGACACTGGTGACCGGAGTCGATAGCAACTCGATAGTGCGGTTGCTGGTGGCCGAAGCCGATAGTGCCAGATAGTGCTGGACACTGGTGACCGAAGTCGATAGCAACTCGATAGTGCGGTTGCTGGTGGCCAAAGCCGATAGTGCCAGATAGTGCTGGACACTGGTGACCGAAGTCGATAGTGGAAGTTGGAAATGGTTTTCAAAAATACAAAAGTCTTAGCAGTTTCAATGCAAGCGACTTAGGATGGATTCCAACTTCTCCAACTGCTGTGCATTTTGAGCATCCTATACGTCGTGTGTTGGTTGAACTGTTTGAGAATTCCAACCTCTGATTACGAATAAGCGGGAAAGCAAAAGCGAATAAAATGTCTTGCTCATGTGACGTATGCTAGTGCATTCGAAACCCGTAGTTGGCGGATTTCGTAATTTGTTTAATATGTGCTTTTTTTATGCTTTTATGTTTGTAATTAATTTTTATTAATTTATTTTATTAAAAAAAATAGAAAATATAATAAAATAAGAAATAATAATAAAAAAAAAGAATATGAAGAAATTGCTTGCCGCTGTTCGGTTTCGAACCGGCGTCCTTCGTGTTGGGATTTTTCGTATGGTAGCTCAGAGAGCAGTGTTTGATGTATAAGAATAAGAATTGTAACTTGGCATCAATTATGCCTGTTACAGTCTATCCCGATTTCGGTTAAAAAAAGAAAGAGAAGAAAAAAAGATTTAGAGTATATATATGTTTTTGGGTTTTTTTTTTCCTGTCTAAAGTAGTATTCAAAGTACATATTTTCTACTTAGTTTATTTTTATGTTTTAATAATAATCAAATAAAATGTTGTTCTCTTTTTGTATATGTTTGTGACATTATTTCGTGGTGTCACAATGTTTATAAATATGTAAATGCTGAAGTTTGTATATATAAAAAAACGTAAATGTGTAAATAAATTGGATGTAGGTACTTACATAAAGGTGTAAATAATATATATAAAAATAAAATATGTGGTAAATACTTATTATTTCTAGTTGTATTTGAAGGTGGTTTTTTTTTTTCTTTAGAAAGGCCGGACCTGAGAGTGGTTGCGATTGGTGGTGACGATTCGCCAGTCGTTCTGGTAGCTTAGTTTTGCCCATCCATCTTGCACGGTGACGGTCACGTCGCCTTCTGGTTGACGCAGGGTGAAAGTGCGCCTCTCTGGTGTTTTTTGTGGTTTGATTTTGATTTTTCTTAGCCATCCCTGCTTGTTGGTGTGTGATGGTTGGTGGTCCTGACTGGTGGATGGGTTTGGCTGGTTGGCTCCCTTCTCGGTGTTTACATGTGGATTTCGTGGCTGTGGAGGTTTTTTGACGCAATATTCGGGTCTGCTTTTCTCGATGGCTGCTCGGATTTTACTGAGCTTTGGTTTAGGTTTAGGCTTTCGTATGGTCGAGACTGCCATTGCTCGATGGAGGATCTCCTTTTTCCTCTGTACTTCGATTGGTGGTACGAATGGTGGTACTGGCTGGACCCATTTGGTAGCTGGAAGCCCGGAACGTCTCGGCTGTGTCGGCTTGCGTAAGTGCGCCATTTCTCTTTTTTTCTTTTTGTGTGTGGTTGCAGAACTTTTTGGTGGACTACTGTTCAGCGCGATCGATCGGGTGTGACTGATTGCTTCTTTGTTCTGCGTGATTGATTCTAGTGAGTGTTGTGTTGGTTCCGTGGTGTGCTTCGTGTTTGTAGGGAAGCTTTTGAGGTCTTGGATGTGTACTCGCACCTCTTTATTTGGATGAGTCTCGTTTCTTAAAACGGCTATATTAGGTGACGCATATCGGATTATTTTGTATGGCCCAATATATTTCGGAGCGAGTTTCTCGGTGAATTTCTTCGCGGCTGACGATGGCAAGTGGTTTTTGCGAAGGACTAGGGAGTTTACTGCCGGTTTCCAGGGGCGGCGCCGCAGGTCGTAGTGATGCTTCTGATGTTGGGTAGCTCTTTGGTTCTTGAGGAGGGCGCGTTGATATAATTCTGCAAAATTCACCATTGTTTTGTCGTATGGTGTCAGATGTGGGGTTTTCTTCTTTGCTAGAACTACAGGTGAGCTGTACGGACTTTTTGCTGCCTCTATTTTATCTCTTTGTAGTAAGGTGTCGCTCTCGCTATTTATTATTTGTTGCATCGCCGGGTTTCGTGGGTAGTACCTTTGTTTGAAGGGTATGTCGGTCTTTCCACGAATGGTGTGTTGTGCGATGTTACACGGTATACAGATTTTCTCCATGCGATTCTTTGTTTCGCTTATTAACTTTTGGAGTTGTATTTGTTCGTCTTTTTGACTGCTGTAGTAGAGAGCAAAGTTTTCGTTGGCTGATGTTGTTTTTAGTTCATGCCCTCCAATGGTGACGTGGACGTCGATTACTTTTAAGAAGTCCGTCCCAAGTATTAAATCTTCGGTCAGTCCAGGCATATATTGCAAGTGGTGGTAGTATACTTTGTTATTTATCTGTATTTTCGTTTTTCCGTAGTTATGGACGGTCACGGTTTCTCCATTGGCCAGTGCGATTGGTGTGTCTCTTGTGTGGTTTGGTTGGGTGCGTAGGTTAAGTTTACTCTTAAGGTTGTCACCCATAAATGTTAGAGACGCTCCGGTGTCAATCAAAGCGTCGACTGTGTATTGCTCGCACTTAACTGGTATGTAGTAGCGGCCAGCGACGGGTGGCGCTTTAGTGTTGTTTTGGTGGCATGGGCAATCGCGAGACAAGATTCCCATCTCTCCGCAATGAGAGCAGAATAGTAGTTTCTTTGCTGAACACTTCTTTTTAGGATGTTTTGGCTGTCGGCAAGACCAACAATGTGTACGTCGATCGTATGTAGGAGGCGTCAAGCAATTATTTGCGTGACGATTTGTTCTTGTTTCTTCACTTCGAAGATGTTCATATTCTTCTGCTTGTGTCATCAATTCGTCTAGATTGTTGAAATCGTTGCGCTTGATGTACAGTCGATACTCGGGGCGTAGTCCTTCATATGCTCTCTCGATCTGTTGCTCACTCTTCATGTGTGGGTGTTGTCTTATTAATGCCATTAGGTGAAGAATATAATCTTTGGCACGTTCGCGATTACTCTGTCTTCTTCGCATAATTTCTTCTTCTAATCTGAGTAAATGTCGCGGTGGTTGGAAGAATGTTTTTGCTGCTGTTTGGAAGTCCGCCCATATGTGAACTTCGCTTCTTTTGTATCGCCACCAGTCTCGTGCTCTGTCTTTGCAGATTTCGTTCAGTGGCAGCAAAAGGTGATCGTAATTTACTCCATAACAGTCAGCTAGTTCTTCTATTGTTTCTAGGAATTCATTTAATGGTCGATTCCCATTAAAATGGAGTCCCCATCTTCTCACAGTGTTCATGACGTCAATATTATTATTATTGGTATGATTCACGGGTGGTTGCCATGTACCAGTAGGCGTATCATTACATGAAACTTGTGTCGGAGTATGTACAAGTGTTTCCTGTTTCTCCTTGTTGTTCTTTTGTAAGCGAATATAATTGCTAATTCGTTTCCGAATTTCTTTCATGGTACCATCAGTGGGTAGTCCCTTTTCATGTAAGTATTTTTCCAGCTCTTCTTTCTTTAGGTAGTAAACCCAGCTGGTTGACGTTTCGTCGATATCTTTAATTATTGTTGTTGCGGTGTGACTTTCTTCTGAAGAAGAATGTCCCTGCTCGGGCGCCATTTGTAACGAGTTTTTTGTCCTTAGGCTGGGATAAAACTCAGTCTGTCCAGGGTTCGTTAAAGGGGTCTCGCAACCCTCTAACATACAACGTATTCCCGAATTACTCACGACTGTCTTCGCGACAGTCTAGCACTGACTCTGTAAAGAGTTCAGCTCGGACGTTGTTTATTGGTTTTTAATATTTTTTTAATTTTTTTTTTATTATTATTCGCTTAACAGTTTTTATACTTATACTAATACTTAACAATTTTTATACCTAAAAATACGTACAATGGGAGAGGGGGATAGAGTATCCCGCAGCAGAGGACTGCACAATATTTATCACCTAGTCAAAGTACCAAGGGAGACGCGGTGAGTGGTAGGAAGCGTAACTACTTCTTTGGCAGAAGGCCTTTTAATATGCGGAAGGCGAGAGGTTTTTATTAGAGTGAGAGCCAAAGTGCTACTCGGCAGATGGCCTTTAATGTATTTGGTGACGTCAGGGCGTCCACCAACAAAATAGTCTCTGGTTTGGTACCTCGTTTAGGTGCCCTACCTAGTTGGTGAGCAAATAGTGTTGCTCGCCGCTGGCCGAAGCCGATAGTGCCAGATAGTGCTGGACACTGGTGACCGGAGTCGATAGCAACTCGATAGTGCGGTTGCTGGTGGCCGAAGCCGATAGTGCCAGATAGTGCTGGACACTGGTGACCGAAGTCGATAGCAACTCGATAGTGCGGTTGCTGGTGGCCAAAGCCGATAGTGCCAGATAGTGCTGGACACTGGTGACCGAAGTCGATAGTGGAAGTTGGAAATGGTTTTCAAAAATACAAAAGTCTTAGCAGTTTCAATGCAAGCGACTTAGGATGGATTCCAACTTCTCCAACTGCTGTGCATTTTGAGCATCCTATACGTCGTGTGTTGGTTGAACTGTTTGAGAATTCCAACCTCTGATTACGAATAAGCGGGAAAGCAAAAGCGAATAAAATGTCTTGCTCATGTGACGTATGCTAGTGCATTCGAAACCCGTAGTTGGCGGATTTCGTAATTTGTTTAATATGTGCTTTTTTTATGCTTTTATGTTTGTAATTAATTTTTATTAATTTATTTTATTAAAAAAAATAGAAAATATAATAAAATAAGAAATAATAATAAAAAAAAAGAATATGAAGAAATTGCTTGCCGCTGTTCGGTTTCGAACCGGCGTCCTTCGTGTTGGGATTTTTCGTATGGTAGCTCAGAGAGCAGTGTTTGATGTATAAGAATAAGAATTGTAACTTGGCATCAATTATGCCTGTTACAAGCCGCATGCTCTCCTTGTTCAGCAGAATATATAAAGAAGATAAATGCTTTGAATCACGTTAAACATAGTCAACGCGCCGTTAAGTCGATCATTGATTACCACTATGTCGACGACTTTGTAGATAGTTTTATGTCGGTTCAAGAAGCCATCGACATATCGCTGCAGGTACGGGAAATCCACAGAGACGCAGGGTTTGAATTACGAAATTTTGTCAGTAACTCACAAGAGGTACTTAAAGCATTGAATGGAAATTCAGATACGGTGCCGATAGGTGATAAAGAAAGTCAATATGCTGAAAAAGTGCTTGGTATGTATTGGCAGCCAAACACAGACACGTTCAGGTATAAATTAAAATTTAATTACGTCGAAAACAGTGTCATAACAGGCTCAAAGTACCCGACGAAACGAGAGCTTCTAAGCGTTGTGATGTCGATATACGACCCACAGGGGTTTCTTTGTCATTTTACAATTACTGCCAAAGCGCTCATGAGGGAAGTATGGCGACATAATGTTGGTTGGGATGAGCCATTGCCAGAAGGGATAGCCACGTCATGGCATCAGTGGCGCCAACGACTGTCTAATGTCATAGAATTTAATATGCCGAGGTTCTACTTCGGAAGTGGACGACCAAGAGATCTCCAACTTCACGTCTTCGTTGATGCCAGTGAAGAGGCCTTTGCTGCAGTGGCCTATTGGAGGTACAAAAACACCGATGGTCAGATAGACACAACATTTATAAGCGCTAAGACACGATGCGCACCGTTAAAACTGTTAACAATACCGCGGCTAGAACTGCAGGCGGCTGTATTGGGCGTACGGCTGTCAAAGACAATAATGGAGGAACATACTGTCGAAGTTCAACGTCTTGTTCTTTGGAGCGATTCCAGTACGGTTATTAAATGGATCGGCAGTGAACATCGACGCTATAAACCCTTCGTGGCTCACAGAATAGCGGAAATCTTATCATATACTAAGAGCGAAAATTGGAGGTGGTTGCCTTCGAAGGCGAATGTTGCGGATGAGGCGACTCGTTCAAATGTTACAGTCAATTTCTCCTCAAGCTCACGTTGGTATAAAGGACCGCCATTTTTGCAAGAGGACGAAAGGAAGTGGCCACTTATGGTCGATTTAGATGCTTCACAATGCTGCAATGATGAAGATGAACTTTTAGCAAAATATACTTTGATAGTTTCGAGTTTGCAACTAGTAGATGTAAGTCGGTTTTCATCTTTTTCTAAAATCATAAGAACGGCTGCTTGGGTAATTCGATTTACAAATAGAAGCCGGAAATTAAAGCGCGCGGCAGAAGAGAGTAGTTTGACTGTACTTGAATTGAAAGAAGCGGAGAACTTCATTTGCCGTCAAGTACAACATGAGTCATTTCCTGATGAGATAAGGTCTATACAACAGCAGCAACCGATAAGTAAAGATAATATCTTGCACAAGCTCTCGCCTTACATGGATGAAAAAGGGGTTCTCCGAGTCTATGGTCGCGTTGATGCAGCTAGCTGGATTCCGTATGAATCTAAGCGCCCAATCATCCTGCCGCATGGGCATCCGTTTACAGAGTTGGTAACGATGCACTACCACGTGAAGATGAAGCATCAAAACGTTGAGGCGTCGATATGTGATATTCGTAGAAAGTACTGGATTCCACGTTTACGTCAATTGATGCGTAAAACAATAGCGAAATGTTACGTGTGCAGGCACATGAAGGCACAGCCGGTTGTACCAATGATGGGACCCCTGCCTGAGGATAGGATCACGCCTTATATGAGGCCATTTACATATACAGGCATGGATTATTTCGGTCCAATTAACGTTACGATAGGGCGTCGTTGCGAAAAGAGGTGGGTTGCGTTGTTCACGTGTTTGGTGGTTAGAGCTATTCATCTGGAGGTGGCTCATGACTTGTCTACCGATGCGTGCATATTGACGATTAGAAACTTCGTGAATCGTCGAGGGGTTCCGATTCGAATACGTTCCGACAATGGAACGAATTTCGTGGGCGTGAGTAACGAGGCTAAGAGGTTTTCAGAGGTTTTTGAGTGCGGCCGCATACAGGATGAACTTTCTTCCAAAGGAATAGAATGGGTTTTTAGTGCACCATCAAACCCAGCAGAAGGTGGCGTGTGGGAGCGTATGGTGCGATGCGTTAAAAGTGTCCTGAGACTGACGCTGAAAGAGGTTGCACCGCGAGAACACACCTTACGCTGTTTTATAATAGAAGCGGAAAATATAGTTAATTCCCGCCCGTTAACTCACCTACCTGTCTCCGTTGATCAGGAGGAGCCATTGACACCGAACCATTTTCTACTGGGAGCTGCTAACACTGCGCAGACGCCAGGAGCGCGGGAACCGTGTGAAAAGCTGTGCTCTTTAAAGAAACAGTGGCGAGTGGCACGTCAATTAAGGGATAGGTTTTGGAAGAGGTGGATAGCCGAATATTTGCCGACGTTGACGCGTCGGTCAAAATGGTGTCAGCGGACGAAACCGATCATTGAAGGTGATCTCGTCTATTTATGTGATGCAAATGTTCCAAGGCAACAGTGGACTCGAGGGCGAGTCGTCCAAACATATCCAGGAGCAGATGGCGTCGTGAGGAAAGTCGACGTGCGCACAGCGGCCGGTGTTGCCAGACGACCGGTATCCAAACTAGCAATCCTGGATGTGGAGTAATCTTGTGAATCGGGGTCGATCCACGGGGGCGGGGATGTTGTGGATTAAGAATTTGTCATATTTAATTTGTTTGTAAACCCGCCTGTAGTTTGTCGTTCTGCACCCCTGATAATTCGTGTTCGAACAATACTTTTCTTCGAAGATATCAATAAAAGAACCATAGGTACATACACAGAATAGAGTTCAATTTTGCCATCGGAACGAGTAGGAACGACAAACTGCAGGTAAGTTAATTTATTTTATGTATATTATATATGTATGTTAAGATCGCAGCAAATTAATTGTACTCTTTTTAGAAATAAACGTTCATAGTTTCGTACGTTCATAATTTCGTTTAGTTCCTGATTTGATGGCAATTTTCTCCACAATTAGTCTAAACCTACATATAAAATTCTTTCTCAAAAAGTGATGCTGATATGGCCTTTTTTAATAGGCAAAACAGAGGTACCTGCACTCTCGATATAAAAAGTAGGCGTGGTCCTTGGGCGATTTTGCCCATTTTCAATACGAAATACCCCAACATAGCAACGAATATTTTTGCCAAATTTAATTTTGAAATCTTAATCCGTTCTCCTGTGATCGTGATTTCAACGGACAGACAGACAGACAGACAGACAAACAAACAGACAGACAGACAGACGGACAGACATTGTTATTTCAATTTTGGTGGTGATTCTGATCAAGAATATATATACTTTTTCATACCTATCTTGTCTAGTTCTATGCGTTACACACTCTGGTAGGAAGTGAATATACCCTCAACCTTAAGGTGTAGGGTATAATAAAGAGATTGCATGACTTTCCAATCGACCAACGATATGAGTCAAAATTGGAAGCGACATGGAAATCATACACATGGTTTGACCAAACGACTTGAAATAGCTCGAAAGCCAACATTTGTAAGGAAAATTCATTCGCGAAGCCAAAGACATTCAACTTAAAATTGGTTCGATACAGTTCGATCGCACATGAAGTAATAAATG
Source organism: Thecophora atra (assembly GCA_937620795.1). Classification (NCBI taxonomy): domain Eukaryota; kingdom Metazoa; phylum Arthropoda; class Insecta; order Diptera; family Conopidae; genus Thecophora; species Thecophora atra. The sequence continues at coordinate 36,565,559 of OW569399.1, forward strand.
AAATGAATAGAGAAAGCACATAAAGGGCTGGAGAGGCAGCAATAAGATTTGTTGTTGTTTGTGCCTAAGCATCATTTTTTATGACCGACTTGTTGATTTTCATAAAAAATTTTGCAATATCTTATACAAGTAGCTACGGACCGACTTAAAATTTGAACTGCCTGCTTAACCCTCATTTTGTCAAATTTTTTCATATGTATATGGCTGTCGGTAATTCTAGGCATCATTCGAAGACTGTTTATCAATATTATAAGCTTCTACAACAACATTCCAACTAGCAGTGCCTGCATTCGTTACAATATCATATCTTGATAGAGTGTTCCGTATGTTTTTAAACAAGTGGCAGTAATCAAAACATTACATTACATATATTTTTGAATCGCCAATATAAAAAAATTGTTGCGACCATTCCTTTGTTAAGCAAGAGAACGTTATTACGTTAGTACTGCCTTGGTCAGCAATTACAAATCCATGCACGAATTGTTATGCACGAATTGTTATCTTGTGGAGCTTTTAATAAGGAAGAATGCGAGGCGGCTGAAAGAAAAAATGACCGCCGATATATCAAAAATTAAAGTTTCGAAACAAGACAAACATTACAAAAAAATGCAAAAATTATTTAAATAAATATTTTACCTTGCTTGTACATAAAATGTAAAAATGAATGTAAAGAAATATACAGATCTACACAAAATACAAAATAAATCCAAGCTCTCATACCATCAATATTCTAATAAAATTAATATGTAATTTTATAATAAGTAAGTAAATAAAGAAACGGCAATATCGCAGGTAAGGGACTGTGTTCGAAGTTAATTAATTAAAAATTATAAGATAGATATAAGATTTTGTTAATATTATAATGTAATGAATACATACATATTTATGTATAATTTGAAAAAAAATCAAAGATACTAATTTCAAAGTGCATGTTTAGAAATGTTTATTTGCCCTTAGGAAAATGCGTAAAAATATTTGCTATATTAAGAAATTTAAATGCTAAAACTATTTCTATCAACGGCCATGTAAATGCTCCCACTTCTTTGCAACGCTTCAAAAGTAGAATGCACAAAATCCTAGAAAGCCAAATTTCTTTCATAAATGAAAATTGAAAAAAAACTTAGCAGACGGACCACTCTCTGCTTCTATGCTTGCAAAAGAACAAGAAGAAGACGATTTGTTTTCTTGCTTCTCAACACCCGCTGAAATCAACAAGTCGGTCATAAAAAATGATGCTTAGGCACAAACAAAAACAAATCATATTGCTGCCTCTCCATCCCTTTGTGTTGCTTTCTGTATTCATTTCATCTATTACTTCATATGCGATCGAACCGTATCGAACCAATTTTAAGTTGACTGTGTTTGGCTTCGCGAATGGACTTTCCTTACAAATGTTGGCTTTCGAGCTATTTCAAGTCGTTTGGTCAAATCATGTGCATGATTTCCATGTCGCTCCCAATTTTGCTTCATATCGTTGGTCGATTGGAAAGTCATGCAATCTCTTTATTAATATATGTATACTCGTTGATATTAGCTGAAAATATTTCGCTGCTTTACTTTGCAAGCAATATGATTAATAAGGAGTGCAGTGCTACTTGGGAATGCTTTTGCAACGTGAGATGCACTGGCACAGCGCTGTCCGCTGCTAAAGTTAAAAGATAAGAATGTGCAGCGCTGACTGAGAAATAAAAGGTAGAAATGACAAAAATATGCAGCGCCGTCTGCGAAAATTTTGAAGACGAAAATAAAGAATAATTGAAGAACAAAATATGCTAAAAAACTGTTGGGGAACAAATAAGTAATTTGTCACCTTTGTGATGGTCAACTAGTTTAATTATCATCAACAAGGACACAAAAGTTTGGCTGACTTTGCGAATGCCGTGGCAATACTTGGGGTTTGCTAGGTCTTTCTGATACTTTACATGTACTGTTTTGTGATGATTATTTCCCGCAACAGGGAAATTATCACACAACGCTGAGTGAGTTTAACAACGAAAATTATAAAGATGTATATATATTAAACGAATTGGGAAAAATTATTAACATATGGAATGAATTGAAAAATAAACTTGTTGAAATGTATTATGACTGTTGTATTAACAATTTATTATGAGTAGTAAGAATTGGAGTAAGATAGAATACAGACGAGCAATAAAACATAAATGAAGTTATCTAATATGTCAATTATCATAATAGTTAATGTTAATATTGCCAATGTTAATCATTCTGCACAAATTATTAACAGGAATAACTAATAGTTGATCACTCTGTATAATCACTCTGTATAAGTTACTAACGGGAATTAATAATAGTTCGATAACAATTAACATAACGGACTAACAAAAGAAATAAAGGTTCGAAGCAAACAAGCAACGGTGAGCGCGAAGTTGAGTGACACGAAACAAAGTCAAAGCAGAAGAAACAGAAAAGGTGAACAACACGAGAGCATACAAGGTCACACGAAAACACGGAAGACAGAAACAACATAAACGTGTTGACGAACTAAATAATCGAACATAGCAGAGAACGGGAACTTGTTTTCGAACAAACGAGACAACGCCAGAGCATAGCGGGAAACGTATAACGGAAGCAAGGAAAAGTGTTCTATAAAAGAGGGAACAACCAATCAACAGGAATTCAGTTGGAGCCAAGACTTCGTGAGGTGCAGTGTTAAATTCCAGCAGAAAACCCGAGTATACTTTAAAACAGTGAACAGTGAATAGTGAACAGAGAACTCTCATAGAAGACAGTCACAGGGAAGACCTACAGTACATATACAAAACTTATTGATTTGCATGCGTAAGGCCTTCAATAAAGTGTCTTTGACGATTACACTTCGTATCGCTGCATCTGTTGTGCGTAAGCCCATCAGCGGTCAGCACCAACACTTTTTGATTTGAGTGCGTAAGCCCATCAGCGGTCAGCACCAACACTTTTTGATTTGAGTGCGTAAGCCCTTCAATAAAATGTCTTTGACGATTATACTTCGCATCGCTGCACCAACATTTATTGATTTGCATGCGTAAGCCCTTCAATAAAGTGTCTTTGACGATTATCCTTCGTATCGCTGCATCCGTTGTGCGTAAGCCCATCAGCGAACAACAGACTTATTGAGTTGTGTGCGTAAGCCCTTCGAGATGTCGCTGTTACCAACTAACGACCAAACTCCGCTGCGTCTGTTGCGCGTACGCCCACCAGCGGAGCCCGAACGACCACGAAGACACTACAAGCATAATCATTACTATTACTATTAATATTACCAGTACTATTGTTATCAGCAAAACACGCATTGTTAGTTTTAAATATCAATAATTTGTAAATACGAAAATAAGCGAAATAAGTTCAAATAAACGAATCCTTGTACCATAGAACCTCAGGTCTTGTAATTCGAACCCTCGACATCCGCTGAGATTATCTCGGCTAACCGAAGTTCGTTACAAGTGGCGCCCGAGCAGGGACTCAAGTTTACAAAGTCATTCGCTTACAATACAGACATCGAAGGCTGAACGATGGTTCGTGTCAGTTGGGTACACGAGCTCTCCAACGACGAACTGGTGAAAGTCATGGAGACGTATGGCGTATCCACTGCAGGCTCCAGTAAGGAAAAACGAAGACGATTCAGCGCTTGGATCGTAAATGGGGTCCACGATGCCGCTGTAAATGAAGAGCTCAATGCACTCGAAGAGAAGCACCGACGAAGAGAAAGCACCGACGACTGGCGCTTGGTCCGAGAAGAAGACAACGAATATGAGGAACAGCGTGGAAGACCCAGAAGTCACCGTCATGACTTCCTCAAGCTTGACTCCAAGAAGTATATCAGTGGCGCAGCAGGTACCGGTTCCACATTACGCGATGGTTATCGACATCGTGCGGAAGTGGTCGGAAAGATACGACGGCGAGAAGGAGCCACTCCTATTCACAGAGCGCATCGAAGAACTGGCAGAGACGTTTGGCCTGGATATTGACATGCTACCAAGGACAATGCCAGAGTTGCTCAAAGGAAGGGCACTGTTATGGTTCCGTAACAACAATGCAAAGTGTCAGCACTGGGAAGCCTTTAAAACAGACTTCCACAATTTCTTCTTGCCGGCCCGTTATTTCGAGAGTCTGGAGGATAAGATCCGGAAATCACATCACCTAGAAGGAGAAGACTATAAAGATTATGTTGTATGTTTACAAAATATGTTGAGATATGCAGATTATACCGAGAGTCAAAAATTAGAACGAATCTACAGGAACAGCAGGAAAGAATTCCAGTTCTATATTAGAAGGATGGATTTTAACAGTCTGCAAGAACTGTTAACGCTGGCTGCAGACCTCGAGTGTCTCGCGAGTGGAGGCCCACCCATGAGCTTGGTGTGTCCACAGTGGAAGTTCCCGGATAAAAAAATCCTCAGTCCTCAGCAGGAGGACGATTATATTGGCCGTCCATTGCAAGGAAACACTCGCAGAGCCTTGCCAGAACGCCAAATCGATCCTAGGACCGCTTGCCGAAACTGCGGTCTGGAAGGGCATTGGGCCCAGGGTTGCCGTAACAGACAGGTTTTGTTTGTTGACAGGTGGAGACGGAAATCCCGAGGCCGGCGACTCGCGAACAGTAGAGGCCAGAAGTCTGTGCATCGAAAAGGGCCGGATTTACACGAGAGTACAAGTGAACGGCGAGCAATACGACGCGACAGTAGACACTGGAGCGACGAGAAGCTTTATCAGCAGACGCCTGGCGGAGAAAGTTAGAAGAGATACTAATGTCATACCAAAAGCAACCGCGATCACACTAGCCGACAACTCGCGGAAAACCTGCGTGGGCGAAGTTACACTACAGATTAGCTTAGAGAAGGAGACCTTTAAAATGTCAATGCTGGTTTTACCAGAAGTCGTCGATGACATAATCTTGGGTATGGACTTTTTATGCTCCACCAGTACTACCATTAAATGTGGTAGTGTGATGGTAACATCAGGTGCCAACATCTTACACAAGGTGCACAACCATACAAGAGAGTCGTGAGGTTACCATGGAGGAGGCAACAAAAATTCTACAAGCAGAGCTGAAGAAATTCGAAGACATCAGGGGTCCAAGTCACATTACGAGTCACAAGATCATCATGCGAGACGAGAGACCAATCAAACAACGTTACTTTCCACGAAATCCAGCCATGCAAGAGGTGATCAACGAAGAAGTCAACGCATTACTGGAGAACGGGTGCATTGAACCGTCCCATAGTCCATTCAGTGCGCCCATAGTGTTACTGAAAAAGAAAACGGCAAAATGGCGACTATGCATCGATTATCGCCAGTTGAACGCAAAGTTTGTTCCGGACGCATATCCAATTCCACGAATTCAACATATTCTAGACCGGCTACGAGACGCAAAATATATAAGCAGTCTAGATTTGAAGAATGGATAATGGCAGATTCCCATGGATGAGAACAGCAAGCAGTACACGGCTTTTACCGTACCCGACAGGGGCTTGTTTCATTGGCGAGTGATGCCCTTTGGGTTATATTCGGCCCCAGCAACTTTCCAGAGAGCACTAGACCAAGTCATCGGGGCAGATTTGGAGCCGTTCGCATTCGCTTATTTGGACGACATAACAGAGCACATCAAGAATTTAAAAGAAGTTTTCCGTCGACTACGTCAGGCTAATCTCAGGCTTAACGTTGACAAGTGCGATTTCTTTAAACGGGAAGTGAAATACTTAGGACACATGGTCAGCGAGCAAGGGATTCACACGGACCCGGACAAAGTTTCTGCGATTCAGCAACTCAAGTCGCCAACGAATGTTCGAGAACTACGCCGGTATCTCGGCATAGCGTCGTGGTATCGTCGATTCGTACCAGGCTTCGCCGACATAGTGCAACCTCTGACGTCAATGCTGAAGAAGGGAAAACACTGGAAGTGGGACGCGCCACATGGGAGGCATTCAATACCCTCAAGTCCAAGCTGACAGAAGTGCCGGTGCTGGCTTGTCCAGACTTCGCGCAAGAATTCACGCTACAGACGGACGCAAGCAACTTTGGTTTAGGAGCGGTGCTCACACAGGAATTCGACGGGAACGAGCGAGTGATCGCATATGCAAGTCGACGACTGAATCCAGCGGAACGCAATTATTCTGCAACAGAGAAGGAATGCCTAGCAATTATCTGGGGAATCAGGAAAATGCGGTCATACCTCGAAGGATACCATTTCATCGTAGTCACGGACCACTTGTCTCTCAAATGGTTGAACTTGATCGAGAATCCGTCAGGACGAGTTGCCAGATGGGCACTCGAATTGCAGCAGTACAGATTTGACATAAAATATCGCCGAGGAAAGTTAAATGTTGTTGCCGATGCTTTATCGCTTCAACCAGAAGAAACCGTAGGGAGAATCAGCGCAGTGGACGGTAAAGCAGATAGAGGCACGTGTCCATGGTTGGACAAAAGGATCAAAGACGTCAAAGAAAACCCGCAGAAGTTCAACGACTACATCATACAGGATGGTCAACTCTACCGCCATATTGCGAACACTTCTGCAAGAATTGCCGCTAAGTCTTACTGGCCTGGAATGTTCAGGGATATCAAACGATATGTCCGAGGGTGCAAACTATGCCAACAATACAAACCGAGTCAACGCAAACCAGCGGGACATATGCTGTCAAAAATCGAGAAAAATCCGTGGGAAACACTATGCACCGATTTCGTGGGACCGCTTCCACGGTCGAAACATGGAAATTGTATGTTGTTGGTGTTCTTCGATAAGTTCTCCAAGTGGACCGAAATGGTACCTCTACGCAAAGCCTCAACGGAGAACTTAAAAAAAGCCTTTCTAGAACGGATTCTGGCGCGCTTTGGTGTACCTAAGGTTCTGATCTCGGACAACGGAGCACAATTTACGAGTCGAAGTTTCCGCAACTTTCTGGCGGAAATGGGCATCAGGCAGCAATTCACAGCACCGTACACACCACAAGAGAACCCGACGGAACGCATTAATAGAACTTTGAAAACAATGATCGCGCAACTCGCAGGAAGTCACCACAAAGCCTGGGACGAGATGTTGCCAGAGGTGTATTTAGCCATCAATAGCAGTGTATCAGAAAGTACGGGGTATAGCCCAGCCTTCCTTATACAAGGAAGAGAACTGCGACTACCGAAGACACTATACGACGGAGTCACGAATGGGACGGGGTACGAAAGCAACGACGCGCAAGGGAGAGCAACGAGGCTCACGGGAGCGTATCAAATAGCCCGCAGAAACATGCAACAATCAGCGCAACAACAAGCACGACACTACGACTTGCGACGTCGTCAGTGGAAACCCTCAGTTGGCCGAGCAGTGCTGGTGAAACAACATCACCTGTCTAAAGCAGTTCACTTTTTGGGAATGCTACCGATTTGTACTTCAGTTTGGTCTTCGTAGTGACATGTGTGTATTTACTGTGTAATTTTCAGTTGGTGTTTTTAATTATTACGTTAAAGTTCAACTACATTTTGTTTAATTATTTATTATTATTTAACCATCATGGATAAATGGCTAATTAAAATTCCAACTAATAAGTCTGCCACGCCGTTACAACCAAGTTGCAGTGCTTCAAATCCGACTTCTAGCAAAACAAAAAAAAGAAAATATGACGAATCATATTTGCAGTATGGCTTCACATGCTCTTCTCACAACAATGAAGACCAACCATGGTGCTTAATTTGCAATGAAGTTTTGGCTGCAGAAAGCATGAAACCGTCAAAACTGCAACGGCATTTGAATACTAAACATGCAACGTTATCAAAAAAGCCAATAGAATATTTTGAGCGTCTTTTGCAAACATTAAATAAAGAAAACACTTTGGAGAAGTATGTTACTTTGAATGATAAATATCTATTGGCATCGTATGAAGTTTCGTATTTGATAGCAAAAACGAAAAAGCCTTTTACTATTGGAGAGCAACTTTTACTACCTGCAGCTATAAGAATGTCTGAAATTGTTCATGGAAATTAGTAAAGTTCCATTATCAAATGACACTGTGTCCAAAAGAATTTCAGACATTAGCAATGATCAATTTCAACAGCTTCTTATGAGGCTTAAAGACAGCTCAAAGTTTTCAATACAACTGGACGAGTCGACAGACATTTCAAAAATGGCACAGTTGTTACTTTTTGTAAGATATATTTATGAGGGAAGCATTCATGAAGATATACTGTTTTGTCGTCCTCTGGAAGGTCAAACTCGTGGAAAGGATATATATAAAAAAGTAAATGAGTTTTTTGAAAAAGAAGGATTACATTGGAAAAATTGTGTTGGTGTGTGCACGGACGGTGCTGCAGCAATGACCGGACAAGATCTTGGTTTTACAGCATTTGTTAAAGCTGGAAATGATTATATTACATTTACACATTGTATGATTCACCGAGAGGCACTTGTTGTTAAAAAAATTGCACCGCTGCGCCAGCATGAGGACCGACGTCAGCGACTGCCCTTGACTGTGGGTCTCAAATGCAACGACCTCATTGTGCTGACGCAGCCACAATTTAATTTCGTCAATTATTGTTTAATATGTAATTTTTGTTCTCTCTTTTATTCTTTGCCTTTGTATTTTACGCTTTTGTATTTTTACCATTGAAAATCAATATTGTAAATTAGTATATAAGAGTCATTAAAGAATAAAATCAGTTAGTCGTTATTCAGAGACCACTTTGCTTTCTTTTGGGTTTGAGTTCCTCGTCGTGTTCCTTGCAAATTAACGGAGTCGGTTCAAGTGCCGGATTCGGGAATTAGCTTTCAACAATAATCTATAGAGTGGGTTCAAGTGCCAAATCTATAAACAACCCTTTTGACCTTTTAGAGTTGGTTCAAGTGCCAAATCTATAAACCACCCTTTTGACCAACAGTTATAGAGTCGGTTCAAGTACCGGATCTATAACTTGGAGCATCAGGACAAACCAGTTCTGAACAGTAACAATATTTCGAAAAAAGATATTCCTATAACAAAAATTATTGTTAATCATTTGAAGGATATGGAAGTTTAAAGATTTGCAATCCATTTTCAATTGAAATGGAAAATATTAATTTCTTAAACTTAAAAGCACAAGAAGAATTTGCCGAATTAACAAGTGATACTACCTTGCGACTCAGATTTTCTCAAGTGCCTGTGCATGAATTTTGGATAGAAATCAAATCAGAATATCCCCTGCTATCGGAAATGGCAATGAACAAATTACTGCCATTTTCTACAACATATTTATGTGAATCAGCCTTTTCCACATTAACTTACATAAAATCAAAATACCGTTAAACTTTAATAAACGTTGAAAATTTATTGCGACCTGCACTAACTCAAATTGAGCCTAGATTTAATTATTTGTGTAAAAATAAACAATCACATCCGTCACATTAATATTGTTTGAGGTCAATAATATGTTTTTATTAAAAAAATTGTTACAAAAGTTTATTTTTTCTATTGAATAAATATATATATATAGTTTTATGTAATTCTATTTATTGTGTTTTATTACGACCGATATCCAGTCAACTTTTCCGATTATATATATGTGAAATGAATGGGTACGTATTCTTTAATCCTTATTTTATTTACATTGTAAAATAGTGCGATATTACATCTACATCTACGGTTAATATATATTTCATTATATGGATGAGGGGGTCGTTTAAAATTTCTTAAGCTTGAAGGGGGTCGCTATATAAAAAAGTTTAAGAAGCCCTGAGTTAGGTAGCAGCAGATACTTCTCAACCTTGGACTTAGCGAGCGGTTACCATCAAGTGCTAGTAAATAATAAAGATAAAGAAAAAACAGCATTTAGTTCCGCCTTAGGTCATTTCGAGTTCAATAGAATGCGATTCGGACTAACAGGAGCACCAGCAACTTTTCAGCGTCTTATGAACCATATTCTAACCGGGTTACAAGGAATGCATTGCTTTGTATATTTGGATGACATAGTGATATACGGCAGCAACCTCGATCAACACGCATATAGGTTAGCGAAAGTATTCGAAACTTTGCGATCAAACAACTTGAAATTAAATGTCGGTAAATGTCAGTTCCTAAGGAGAGAAATAGTTTACTTAGGACATAAGTGCTCGGAAAACGGAGCTCTACCTGACCCAGGTAAAGTGGAAAGTTTAAAAACTATTCCACCTCCTCGAAATAAAAAAGAGGTACAGGCTTTTCTAGGTTTAGTAAACTTTTACAGGAAATTCATACCGGGCACTGCAAAAATAGCTCTTCCAATAAATAAACTACTAAGAAAAGACACGGCATTTAATTGGACAAAAGATTGCCAAACAGCATTCGAAAATTTAAAAGAGGCTATAATAACACCACCAGTTTTAGCATATCCAGATTTCGAAAAGGAATTTATTTTAACAACAGATGCAAGCAGTGAGGCTCTAGGAGACGTCCTTTCGCAAGGGAATATTGGACAAGATAGACCTATAGCTTTTGCGAGCAGATCTCTCAATGACGCGGAAAAACGGTATTCTACAATAGAAAGAGAGTTCTTAGCCATTGTTTGGGCCACGAAGAATTTTAGAGCATATTTATTAGGAAGACCATTCAAAATAGTAACAGATCGCCAACTTTTAAAAGGCATAGCAAATTTGAAAGACCAAACTTCAAGACTGGCAAGGTTTAGACACAAATTATCTGAATACAATTTCGAAATAATATATATGCCGGGAAAAAAGAATTTAAATGCGGACGCACTAAGTAGAATACTTTACAATGCCAAAAACAACAAAATTGCAGCAGTCCAAACACGATCAAAAGCAAAATAGATAAAAGAAAATATAGCAATAAAAGAAAAAGCACATCCAAAAATAATATCAGTTGAACCTGATGACGAACTCACAAATGAGAGTAAAACAATTTTATTACAAGATCCAAAAGAAATAGAAACCGTATTAAGAGATTTCCATAACACACCTTTAGGAGCTCATCAAGGAGCAGTAAAAACTTACTTACGAATTAGAAAAGAATACAGATGGCCAGGGATGCAAAAGCAAATAAAGGACCATGTAAAGAAATGCCCAAAATGCCAAGCGAATAAAAGCTCGAAATTAACCAAAATGGCCATGATACTGACGGATACACCAACACGTCCTTTTGAGAAGACGTACATGGATATTGTAGGAATTTTACCCGAAACAGCAAGTGGAAATAAATATATTCTTACTTTTCAAGATGACCTCTAAATTTATGACATGCACAGCTATCCCCGACGCAGAATCAGGCACAACAGCAAGAGCATTTTATGACGAAGTTATTACGCGATACGGAATTCCAAAAATGTTAATTACAGATAATAGCACAAACTTCATTTCGAAAGTATTCTCAGACACATGTAAATTACTAGGAATTAAAAAATTACATATAACACCATATCATCCACAAGCTAATGGGTCATTAAAACGAAGCCACAGACCATTAGCTGATTATTTACGTAGTTTTGCTAAGGAGGACGGTTCAAATTGGGACCAATGGTTAAGTGCAGCAATGCATGTTCACAACCATGCATGTTCACTCCACACACTACAAAAAACAAAAACCATTTCGAACACTATTTGGATTTGACATAGAAATGCCAACTAATTTAAGAAGAAAGTGCAGTCCTGTCTATAATGCAGACGATCCAAATAAAATATTAAAATTCCAAATTCAAAGAGCGCATGAACTGGTACGAAAACACCAGGAAGCGGCCAAACAATTATCAAAAAAACAATATGACAGCAAATTGAATCCTGTTAACTTCCAAGTAGGCGACAGAGTTTTATTAAAAAATCAAACGAGAAAAAATAAATTTTCACCCATCTGGACAGGCCCGTACGGGGTCACACAGATTACAACACCGGTCACAACAGTAATAAGGATAAAAGGAAAGGATAAACCATTCCATAATAATTTGCTAAAATTATTTAATAATTGGTAAAATGGATACAGATTAAGGTAGGTACATATAAGATAGTGGAGGGTAGCAAATAGTGATTAATGAAAATATCTAAATATGTAAATACTCACGATACAAGGATATTACACACAATTCATAACCACGTAAGAGTTCTTTGAATATATATAATGTACTAAAGTTGTAATATAAAACTAAGATATTACAACAAAAGCAAACTTCAAAGGGCATATACAGATTTTTAAACAAAGTTGCTAATAAGCTGTTTTATTTTTTTTTAGGAGCAAAATGATGAGGATAATACTAACAATAGCTAACTAGGAATAGGTGTAAAACCGAATCCGGTTATTGTAACAGAACTACCGTTGACACCGATATATTTCGAAAAGATTGGGGAAGCGATTTTCTACAACGAGGAATGGACAGTGCTCACAAGGTTCGAGCATTATGATTACACTAAATTAATAGAGAATTTGAAAAACAGCACAATTACTATTAAACGATTATGCAAAACAGTAAACAGGAAGTTAATATTATTAAAATTGGGGAAAATATGCGACGCAATAGACGGAACTATGCGAGGAATACTAGCAAAGTTGGAAAAGAATGAGAAAAAAAATTATAAATACAAATACGAAAATATCCAGGTCAAAACGATCGTTAAACTTTATAGCTGATGCACTGAAATGGGCATTTGGTACAATGAATCAGGAAGATGCAGATACAATTACTGATCACCTGAAAAATTCAAAAAACAGACAGGATAGACATTATAAAATAATGGAGAAACAGATAACCGTAAGGGAAACGAATTATAAAGAATTAACAGCACCTGTTATTGCAGTGGTGAACAGGATAAATGCAATAGAAACGGAGCTAAATACTACGATTAAACAACAAAACAATATAAATAATCATATTAGTAGGGAGTTAAATAACATTGAAATAACGCCTCGCATTGTACAGCTGCAAACAGAAGTGGAGGCATGTCTGATAGAAATTGGGGGACAGCAAGCTTTGGAAATCCAAATATTAGATGATCTATACCAAGGAAAACTACACCCATCGATCATAAGTGCAGAAGATCTACATAATAAAATAAACACATTGGATATAACAGGAAAAGCAGCATGGTGTGTACAAAATACTTTCAACTTGCACCAACTGGCATCGGTCAAAACATTCCATGATGCCACAGGATTAACAATAGCGATAAAAATTCCACTTCCAGAAATAGGAGTATACAACATTAAAAATCCATATACAATTCGAATTTTCGTAAACGAAAAATGGGACGTCACTACACATACAACCTTCGATTATCTACCAGAATCGAAACAAGATTGGAAATTTCAAGGTCTTTCCCAGAGGAACCTGGATAAATGCATAAAATTAAATGATGACGGAGCAAGAAATCAATTAAATGAGATCTGGGTGTGCAAGGAAACGACAAGCGTTTTGAAGGAGAACAGTAACATCTGTGAAATAACGTTGTTAAGCCACAACAGATTGGATGAAAATAATTGTGTAAAAATAGCGGTACCAAGCACTGCTGGAATAATAGTTAAAATAATCGCAACGAATTCATGGTTATACAACTTTCGAAATGCTACTACATTTGAAATTCAATGTTTTAATTACAGTCAGCCTTTGGTACTAAAAAAATTTGGCCACATTGAATTAAAAGAAAATTGCAATATTGCGGGAAAAGACATAATACTGAATTATGAAAATAACGTCAACTCAACAATGAATATAGTAAACAAAACACCAAATCATACCGCAATAATAGAAGTATTAAAAAGTAATTGGTCTGCATCATTAAATTCAAACAACAACCCCATTTTAAAACCAATAACCCTACATGACAAGTTAAACGTGGGAAATACAATCTTGGAAGGGGGAAAAAGACTAGAAGAGCTAAGGAAGGAAATTCAGAACGAACATTCTGTCAGGGAGGTAATAGAGAAACAACACATAATGGAAACAACAGGATGTATAAGTATGGGGGCAATCACTAGTCCTATAGTAATCCTTTTCCTAATTACGAAATATTAGAAAGCACGCCAGGACCGACAATCCGTACGATGAGTTGGCAAACCCCAATGATGGCCCGGAGAACTTCCCAGGTGGGACGAATCTGAAAATCCTGGTTCATCATCAGGATAGCGTCGACAATAGGATCGTATATCCACGTGATATTGGTGATGTCAGCACGAAATGCATCCAAATAAATTTGGAGAGGCGTGCAATAATTGGCGATAGGAAGAATTTCCATAACGAACATAAACGGAGAACGGTTGCGATTAAACTGAACTAGAAAATCAAGGTAACAATAAATTCACAGAGACGAAGGTAAAAAAAAAAAAAGAAACAACCCAAATTAGTTAAAAAAAAAAACAAATAGCTTTGAATCAGAAATGATGAACATTGCATTTTTAATTTTGTCATTTTTGAACCCTTAAAAGCGAAACACACATACACGAACCAAATTAAGAATATGGCACGAAACCGATGCAACGCAAGCATTTGTTGCTATGCAATGTAATAAAAAACAAATAAAAACATAGACAACAAAATTTCATTTGGTAACATGAAACGCGCGCGGACAACGGGAATTAAGATAACAAAACAACTTTGGCAAAAATAAAGCAACAAAATTTTTATTATATATGCAATTATATTTTAATAAATGCACATATAATGGTATACATAGTTCAATTATACATGTATAACACGTAACTAGAGTAATATAAAATAAATAGAATATATGTAAAATATGTAAAGATAACGATAAGAAAATTAAAAGGGATAAAAAAGAATAAAATGGAAGATTTAAGATCTAGACAAGAACATGATCATAAAAATACTAAACGTGTAGTAGAAAAATATATATACGTTCCTGTAACATAAATGTTATAAAAATAACAACTAAAAACTAGGTTCTTTATATAGTAAGTTAGAAAATAAAATACATTAGGAAATGTTAATAAAATTAATACTGTTAACAAATTTGAACAATGTTTAGGAAAATTAAGAAAAACAAATATATGTTCAAAAATTAAAAGTTTCATTAATAAAAAAAATATCAGTAATGTTAAATTAATACGTAGCAAAATATACGATAAATTGTAATATAAACTTTAAAACTAATTAAAGCACTTTAAAAAACCTAATACTGTTATGAATAATTAATACTGTTGAGGAAAATTTAAAAAGAAAATTTGAGAAAGAATAATAGAACTAAAAAATTACGATTTTTATTAAAAATAATATAATAATAAGTGAAATAAAATACCATTTATTCTTAAAATAGGCAAACATGGAAAGCAATAGAAAAATCAAAAAAAAAAAAAAAAAAAACATAAATATTTAAAATGCAACAAGTGAAATCAGTATTGACAACTTGTTAGTTATGTATCGTTTCAAATTTTTGTATTTTATCCTAATTAACGATAATGTCATTATATAATTGTATAAGCACTACTAACACAAAAAAAAAGAGTTCAAAAGATAATTAGTAAAAACAAAACAGAAAAAATAAAAAGAGAAAATATACATATATATATATTTTTTTTTTATACATACTAACATATTTAAGTACAACACGAACACTGTGGGAATACCAAAACCTCACAACCACCCACAACTAGTTTTGACCAGACAACCCAGAGAACAACAACGGCAGAAGTGCGACAACTACATCGGCAGGGAAGGGTAGCTGGTGAATAACTCGTCAAGTTGGTACGACATTTTAACCGAGGAATGCAAGTCAAATACTTCCTCACAACAGCATCATATAACAATTGGTGGATAACAACACAAATTTGAAAAAGCAAAATCCCTAATATGGGTGCACAGACCAATCGTTTAACTACAACACCAAAAGTATGGCAACCGTCCACGTCTGAATGTCAAACTCGAGAAACATGCAAACAAAGAAGAAGGGTCAGCAATCGGTATGAGCGACATAATAAAGCCAAAACAACCGATAATGACATCAATGTGGGAACTACACAATTAAAATAACAACTATTAAGCAGAACACCAACGTAGTTGGTAGAATTAAAACTCACAACAACGTCTTTTAAAACGGCAGAAACAATGACATTCAGAAAAATAAGGACATTATTAGCAGATATAGTATTAACATGCCATAGCATGAACCCATGCAAAAACCAAAAACTGAAGCACTCACCAAACCTTCGAAAAGCTGAAGTATGTACAAAAGAAGAGCAGCACCAACAATCAACAACTAAACGACGACAATTTGAAAATTGCCAAAAATACCACATCCCTTTGGAAGACGCACAATAGATGAAAAACACAACAAATACAACAAGTAACAGCATAGAAAAAAAAAAACAAATGCCAACACCAACCATCACCGCTACCCCCACCAACCTAGAAAAGAGGAACAACACAACTCCCGACAAATTAAACGACCAGAAAAGTAGCAGAGACATCGATGGGCCATCAGATACTAGAAGACAAGGACAATAGCGAAGAAGACACCACTTAGAGTACAAGAAATAAAATATCTAAATTAATTAAAATTATGTCAAAAAGTTGTAATGTAAATATTGAATTAGACAGACTACAAGAACTACATAATTGTGTTATACGTAGAACCTAATTTAATAAGAAATGTAAAAGAAAAAATTATCCTCTTACAGATAATAATTTTTTCTTATTATAGGGGTGGAGGGATGTTGTAGGTCAAAATCAGCCAAAGCATTTATAACAGTGCTTAACACTGTTACTAACATAACATTCTGGCCCGCTGCTAAAAACGATTAACGTATTAGCAGCACATACTTTTGGGCATTCAGTAAAAGCCAAGTGAGTTATTTTATAAAACATAAACAACAAGAAAGGTGATACCGAAAAAGTCACCGACCGAGCGGTCATTGAGCTGACGGTTTGTTGAACCTCCGTGCGAGCCACGGAAATAGCGCTTGTTTTAATAAACGCTAAATTCGCAGTTCTGCACCTTCAAATTAATTATTGAGATAGTTGCAGAATTTAACTGATCGATTTGGCCTGCAACTAACTCCCGCAAAGAATTAAAGAGTTAGTTGGTGTTCAAGTTTTGTAAAAGTTAGTTGGTTTTTAAGTCCTGTATATACCTGTTTCGAAGTTTTGAAAAGCCAGTAAGCTTTGAGTGTTTAAAGTCGAGAAGAGTAAGTTGAATAAAGTTAAGTTATTCAATTGTATTTGGAATTCTTTTTCATGAGCTATCGGTGACACGTGATCGCTAGTTTCCCTACCTAATTCGGCGACACCTGCTCGCCTAGTCAATCTGCGGAGCCTAACCGCTTAGTGAAATAAAATGACACACACACACACACACACACACACACACTCTCAGATCGCGGGCACCAGATGGAGATATGGAGATAAGAAATACTGCGTAATAATCACACTTGATGTTAAAAATGCATTTAATAGTATAGAGTGGAACCATATAAAAGATGCGCTTAGAATACACAGATTCCCAAGATACCTGCAAAGAATCATAGATAGCTATCTCTCTGATAGAGTACTGTATTATGACACAGACAAAGGAGTGCAAAAGTAAAGAGTATGTAGGGGTGTTCCGCAAGGATCTGTAGTGGGACCCGTCCTGTGAAACATTGTGTATGATGGTATTTTCCGCCTGTCATTGCCAGATGGTGTATCGGTGACTGGATACGCTGATGATATCGCGGTTGCAGTAGTCGCCAAGGAGCTACCCGAAATTCAGCGAAAAAGCAGATATGCAGTGCTGACAATAAAAAATTGGCTATCTGAGAATGGATTGGAACTTGCCGTGCATAAAACCGAAGCAGTGCTAGTTACGAGCAGGAAAGTTAAAGAGATCACCGCCCTTAATATTGACGGCCACATCTTGACGACATCTCCAGCTATCAAGTATCTGGGCGTTATGTTAGATGCCAGGTTGTCATTCAAAACGCACATCGAAGCGGCTTGTAGGAAAGCAGCGCGAGCCCACTTTGCGCTCGCTAGAATTATGGTCAACATAGGCGGGCCAAGACAGTGTCGTAGAAGACTGCTTGCCAGGATTAGTGAGTCTATACTTCTATATGCTGCACCAATTTGAGAAGAATTGAGAGAATTTGAGAAGAAGCTCTGCTCCATTTCGCGCTTATCCTCCTTGAGAATATGCTGTGCTTTCCGCTCCGTATCGCATGAGGCGGCTAATGTGATAGCAGGAACAATCCCAATTGATATCCTAGCATTGGAGATGAAGCGACTGTATGACAGAAAGAAATCAGTGCAGAGGTCATTAACTTCCGCTGAGAGAAGGACGGAACGGGAAATAAGTTATTGTGAGCAAGGTTAGGGTGGCGTGGCACGGTGGCTGCGGCTAAGCTCGACGGGATTATGGGGTGGTTTCTTGCCACCCTACCCACAACAGAAAAACAATATCGTGCCATATTTTTTTTTTTTTTTTTTTTTTTTTAAAAAAGAAGAGGAGCAGATAGGGGAAGGGTATTGAAGGAATTAAAACAAAACACTAGTCACAAACACCCATGATTCCTAATGGGTCATCTCAAGCTAATCCTTTTACCCTCACAACCACCTAATCACAAAACCTATCATACGACCACACAGTCTCACCCACCACTATGCACCTAAACAAACAGATTACATTCAACCTATAACCAACCAGGAATCTCAAACACCCTAGCACAACACAGCCTAAGTCATTATCCGTCTACGAGCCGCCCACCCCGTCTGTAACTGTTTCCAGTTACAGCCATGAACCGCACTTGGCTCAAAGTGCAACGCGGTTCCCTTATTTCATAGATCTGTCCTTGTAACTGTTAGTCCGTCTGTCTATTCCATTACGTTCGTGCTGTCTGTCCATATGCCACGCCCACCAGTGCGGTGACCTCCCATTAGGTCCACCAGCACATCAGCCTAAATAATAGTGCTTAACAACACATCGTATTGTTACAAACACAACTAAAATATTTAATTCCTTTAAAAGAGAAACAAATATCCTCACTTTAATTTCCACTTCATTACTTTTATTTCTTTTTTCTTCTTATTCATACAAACTTTCCTTGTTATTATTATTAACTTATTCTTTATAATTTTCTAAATATGTATAAATCAATTTCCGTTGTTTTATTTCTTTCTGTTTTCCCTTTTTTAATTACAAATATTATTTTTTTTTTTTTCTAATACTTTAATTCTTTAATTCTCTTATTTTTATTCTTCTTATTGTCTCATCTAGCTATGCTACCTTTTTCACTAATATTTTCTATTTTTTTTTTTTTTTTTTTTTATATGTATTTATATGTGCATAAATTGTAGTGAAATTTGCGCATTATTTTTATTAAGGCTTACTTGGATCCGGCTGATGATGGCGCCACCTTGTAGCTCAGGACCTGTAACGATTGTACTTTATGTATTTCTAATATTTTGATTTTTTTTTTTTTTTGTAAATTATATAATAATACAAATTCATCAAGTATGTGTTGTATTGAGTAGACGTTGTTTCAAGAGCTCCGCAATAGTCTTCGCTCTTTTACATAATTCTAAAGATAAACTGATCTGTGGTTAATAATACGACGAAGTTAATGCGATTGTGTTTATTTGAGACATTAATTACAAAGTTTAAGTGTGGTTGATTGTTATAAATATTAATTAAATCATTTGCAAAATCTGAGACTCTTTGGACTTTTCCCGCCTTTTCTTCATTTCTTTACATACTCAGTGAAATGTCACCAGCAACAAGGCAGTATAAAAAGAATGAAGTAAGCAAAGGAGAAAATGTAAAATTGTGCTCAACTCCTCCAACAACTTCTGTGCTAGCTAAGAGTGCTAATGCCAAAATCCTCTCTACACCTACTCTCAATAGTTCTGCAGTGCACAGTGGCGGTACGAATATTCTCACTGTAAACCAGTTCGATTAACGTATTCAGAAGCTCACTGAAATGTTGCTTAAAAGTTTCAAGGAAGAAATAATGAAGCTTCGTGATGACGTCAGTATTAAAATTGATGAACTTGAAAATAAGTGGGAAAGAAGTGCTGCTGAAATTAAAGGTAGTATTGCCGATATTGTGTGCCGGGTTGAGAAAGTCGAATCGAAGAACATGTCGCAAGAGGTTGAAATTGCTTCGCTTGGTGAAGCTCTGTGTGAAGCAAACGAAAAAATTGCCACCCTTGAGCGAAGAGAAGTTGCTGCAGATGCAGTAATTCATGGAATTCCGGAGAGCGATGAAGAAAATTTAACTGCTGTATACAATCAACTTTGCTTTACTGTTGGCTGTAAGCCTCCTCAACTTAAGAGTATATTTCGTGTGCATAGTTTTCCAAATAAACGTAAAGAGCGGGTTTCGCCTGCGCCGATAATTCTAAAATTCTTCAGTGGCTTTGACAGAAATGAAGTTTTACGACGTGCTGCTGTATATAGGCGAACCAATAAAACTACGCTGACCTTAAATTATGTTGGTTTGAACTCTCCAGGCAGCTTCTTTATTAATGAGTGTCTGGCTTGGTGCGAAAGACGACTTTTCCAGCAAGCTCTTATGCTTAAACGAAGTAATCAGCTGCACTATGTTTCTACAAGGAGAGGATCAGTTATCGTAAGAAAGCATGAGCATGGAGATATCTCTAAAATCAGGAATATGGATGAGCTAAATGCTGTTGCGGGTCTTGTTGAAGATGGTAGATGTGATGGAGGTGTATAGCTGCTATCAATATTTGTATTATATTATTATTAATTTCTTTTATATAGCTATTAATTCTTCTTTAATTTCTTTTTATCTGGTTTCTTTATTCAAATTTCTAATTTTTAATTATATTTCTATACTTTTCTGTGAGGCGATTTGCTGGTTAGCGGTGGTGAATTTTGTGTTTCTTATATCTATGCATTTTCTGTGTCTTTCTTATAATCACGATAATGATTGGCTTCTGTGATCGCAATTCTGGTATTCGCAATAAGAGTCTTGTGGGTATTATGTGTTCCCGATATGCAGGTCTTAAAATCGCTCATTTTAATGCTAGGAGCCTAAACTCCTAAGGTTGATTACATGAGATATGTGTTCGAAAACTCCTCTATTGATGTCATATGTGTGTCGGAAACCTGATTTGTCTCTGATTCTAGCAACTCACTATACAATATAAAAGGCTTTACGTTATTTAGAAATGACAGACAGATTAGAAGAGGAGGAGGTGTTGCAATCTATTGTCGCAATACTTTAACGTCAGTTATTGTGGATAAATCGGAAAATAGCGCGGTTGAATATTTAAGTGTCAGCGTTTCTGATAACGCCATAAAAATCTGTATTACCTGCGCGTACAACCCAGTCAAATATAATAGCCTTGACGGTCTTTTCAATTGTTTGTCTAGTTTGTCAATTAACTTTAATTTTTTTATACTTTGTGGTGATTTTAACGTAAATCTGTTGTGTGATGATGGCCTTTCAAGATGTATGTGCGATAACGTCTCATCACTTGGTTTCTCCATAGTTAACTGCACTGAGCCTACTAGATTCTCGGATAAAGATGCTCCTAGTCTGTTGGATTACTTCATAGTTTCCGATAGCTCTGCAGTACTGTTGTTTGACCAAATTAACTTCTTGTCTGACCATGACTTAATTTTTTGCACCATAAATATCAATATGTCACGCGCTATAACTTCGAAAACTTTTTCTTATTATGACTTTAATGCTATTAATCGCACAGAACTCTATTCTGATCTTTCCTCCGTTATGTGGAATCAAACCTGGTTTCTCCCCGCAGTTGACGATAAGCTTAATTTCCTTATGACAAACATCAAAAATCTGTTTCTTAGGCATGTTCCCTTGAAAACTGTAACTATTAAAAACATATCCTGTCCTTGGTTCTCACATCGCGTTCAGGAAGCTATTAATAAGCGAAACAAGCTTCATAGCTTGTGGAAAAAAAATCCTACTACATTTAGATGGGAGATTTATAGACGCGCTAGAAATGCTGCTAACTTGATAACTAGGCAAGCGAAATCAAAGTACTTCAGTAACAAGTTTAAGAGTTCCTTGCCTTCTAAGATTCTATGGAGAAATCTTAAAAAGTCTGGAATTTCTTCAAAAGAGTCACCTACATGCGCGCTTGATCCTAATGAACTTAACAACTACTTCACATCCAGCTTTAATTCTAGCATTAACGTTCAATCGGCTACTACTTATGATTGCTACACCCAAAATACATTTGATTTTTCTTCAGTTACTGAGGTTGATGTTTTAATCTCTTTAATGAACATAAAATCAAATGCTGTTGGTGAGGACGGTATTTACATTAAATTTCTAAAAATTATTGCTTTCTATATAGTGAGTCCATTGACTCATCTCTTTAATCACTGTTTTACGTCAACCATCTTTCCATCAGTATGGAAAATAGCTGTAGTTGTGCCAATTACAAAAAAACCTACTGCAAGTGAGGCTAAAGATTTTAGACCAATAAGTATTTTATCTTCATTGTCAAAGGTATTTGAGTCGCTAATGGCCAATCAAATTAATAAATATGTTAAGGATAATAAATTGCTCGCACCATCGCAGTCTGGTTTCCGCTCTGGCCATAGTTGTTCTACTGCTACAGTCAAAATACTGGATGACATGCGACCAGCTTATGATAGTGGTTTGTTAACATTACTATGCTTACTTGATTTTTCGAAGGCTTTCGATACTGTAAGTCACTCTCTTCTGTGTATAAAGCTAAAGCGTCTGTTTGGCTTCAGTGATAATGCTGTACGTCTTTTGGGTAATTACTTATCAGGGCGCGTCCAAAAAGGTAGGTGTGGGTGCATCTTCTCTGACTATAAGTCAGTGCAAAGTGGTGTTCCCCAAGGGTCGGTTCTTGGACCCCTTCTTTTCTCTCTCTTTCTTAATGACATATTTCTCGTTTGTCAGCACTGTGTGCTTCATGCTTGTGCAGTTATATCTTTCAGGTAACACTAATCTCATGGAAAATCTTGTCTGTAGAATGAATGAGGATCTATCTAGAATTGTTGATTGGGCGAATTCCAACTGTCTTCAGCTTAATGCCTCTAAGTCGTATGTGTTACCAGTATCGAGGTACAGGATAGTGCATGACGATATTCCCGACTTACTTATAGGTGTGAACAGTCTACAACTTGTTGACCGCGCTGTTAGCCTAGGTTTCAAAATTAATTCCTTCCTCACATGTACTGATCATGTTAACGGCTTAGTTGGAAAGATATATTTCATCGTTCGAAGCCTGAGATTTACAGCCGAGTTTTTACCGATCGACACCAAACGTAAGCTAATCCTTCAGTTAGTCTTGCCTTTAATTACATATGCTGAGATTGTGTACAGTAAATTAGACTCGCGGTCGCAATTGAAATTGGAAGTGGCATTTAATTGTGCTACAAGGTATGTTTACGGTCTGCGTAGGTTTGATCATATTTCTCAATTTAGAAAAAGCATTCTCGGATGTGATATAATAAGTTATCTCAACGCAAGAAACTGTATCTTTCTACATAAGCTGTTGCATACAAAAGTACCACCATACTTGTTCGAAAAATTGAGGTTTGGTCGGTTCAGCCGAATGAGCCTGCTAATAATTCCTAGATTTAGCACGCTGAACTCTTCAAGATTCTTCTTTGTGAATGCCATCAGATTGTGGAACTCCTTGCCGCAATCGTTAAAAGGAATCTCGCGGATGACACATTTTAGGGATGCTATTCTAAAATACTACGCCTCTGCCTAACTAACCAGCTTACCTCTACGCCTTTCTTCTTCTTTTTCACCTTCATTCTGTGCTCTTATCTGTTCTGATATCTTTATTTAATATATAGTATATTTGATCTTAATTTATTTGTATTTTTATTTTAATTATGTAATGTTGAGTCTGATATAAGCATACTTATTGTACGTTAAAAGAGCTTTGCTCTTATTGTGCATTTGCTTCAAAAATAAATAAATAAATAAATAATAGATATATATAGAATGATATTATAATCTAACAATATAAAATATCAGAATAAAAAAGAAATAATAATTATAAGCAGTAACCATCAATATGGCAAATTTCATCTATAAGGCTTTATATTATTCATCTAAGCTTTATATTATTCATCTAAAGCTGAGAAAAAAAACTTGACGGCAACTCTAGATTCCTTGCTGCTGTCTTAGTTTAATATTGTTGTCTTATGTGGTGTTGTAGTTGTTTGTTCCTATGTTTTAATGCTGTTGTTGCTGTAGTGAATATTAATCTTCTTTCCATACTCGATGTTTCTTTTATTATGTGTTCTATATGTTTGTTTGTTGTTTTTGTGACTGCCTCGAGATTTTATTTTAAGTACAATGTCACTGTTATTGAAAGTAATTGATGCTATTGTTGTGGTTGTTGTAAATTTTTGTTCACTCTGTGTTTGGTTGTGGGTGGTTTTGTTGATTCATGCATGAAATTTATAATAGCGAATAATAGCTCTTGTTGTAGATTTAATGTATTTGTATATAAAAAAAGAAAAATATGTTTTTTAATCAATTTGCACTTTTCTTGCCAGGAGAAATTTTGGCGTAAGCATCCAGAAACTTTCCCGCCTTTTATGTTCTATGGCACAAATCTTTGATGTTATGTTTTTTTTTATATTTGCATAATTAGAATGTTCACTTCGGTTTAGTTTCGCCAACTTTTATGGTGGCAGTTTATGTTTTTTAACACATATTTATTTATAACTTTTTGCATCGTTTTCTCTTCTTTAATTTAATTTTAAGATCGCAAACTTTCTACACATCAACTATCCACCATTAACCACCTTTTTTTTCTCAATCTTCTTCCTTCCGTTCCGATTCCCATCCTTCCAATCCCTTCCAATAATTCCCCCTTCCATTTACAATTCCCACTTTCCCTAATTCCCTGTTCAATCACACTTCCATTCACACCTTCCACAATCACCTTTCCACACAAATCACTCAACCAGGAGACTTAGGGTCTTGCTGTGAGGAGAAATCTTGAGGGTTTATTTTTTTTATATAACAAAACAACCATATTTGTACATGCAACAATTAAACAAAACAGTAACATCTACTAACACTAAACACTAAACACACTAAACACAAACTTACTATTAATAAAATTGCTCCTCTGGTTTTGGAGATATGTGGACACGGTCTGCCACTACAGGCTCGAAACCGTCGATGCTGTTTACAGCATGGAACGTGTTCGTAAAAAAAAATGTAGGCCGTGTCCACTTGTCTCCACTCAACGTGTGGCTTCGACCCACTTCTCATGCTCTACGAATCTGAGCTTGCCGGGCCTTAATTAAACGCGTAACAAAAGGAGTTCGTCCGGATTTTCTTACTTAAACTATATTGTACTACATTACTCTAAAATTATAATTACACAGTAAATATCACACTTGTTATCACTAAACTTAAACTAATATTGCGTTAAGTAAAATCTACTATTGCACTACTAACTACAACTAATAGTAAAAGAAAATATCACAGAAAGGAAATTAAATAAATAAATAATAAAAGTCAAGTCGAAAATATACAAAACCGAGTCAAGTGGACTTAAAACTTAAGCAAAATAAACGAAAAAATAACTGCTAGCTTATAATAAAGAAATAATTGTCCAATCTAAAATCTACAACGGCCACTACATAAAACATACCTCACGACACAAACAAATCTTTAGCGTGGTATACCCCTAACTTTTTACCACCAAGTGTGCCGAGCTCGTACAAAGAGTTGCCAACTTTTTTTAAAATTGTACATTTAATATTGGCTGGCCCCAGCTTGGCGTTGTAACCGTCAACCAGGTTACTTTGCTTGAAGTTTCGGCGGTATACCACTTGTCCAACTTTAAAATTGACATCCATACTACGCGTGTTATATGCCTTGGCGCTTTTCTCGTGTGCCACCTGTAAAGCTTCTGAAATTTTGCTGCGGATCAAACTCAGTTTGTCCGCTTGGCTCATGACTGCCAAATCTTCTCCTTTTACGGAGCTCACACGACGCATTATCTCATATGAGCTTGCGTGTTGCATCATCTGAGCCCCAAACACGGCATAGTAGGGTGCCAAACCGATTGAACGGTGTACTACACTTCTTAGCGCAAAAGCTGCGTCACTAATATGCAGGTCCCAGTTTCGTTGGTTCTCTCCTACAAACGAACGCACAATTTGCAAAACTGAACGGTTTACCCTTTCAGCTGCGTTCGCTTGAGGAGAGTAAAAACCTGTTCTGACATGTTTAACTCCATACTTTTCTACAAACTCCTTGAACATGCCAGAAACGAACTGTTTCCCATTGTCAGAATGGACGAATTCAGGGACACCAAAAACATGAAACACACTACTTTCTAAAAACCTAACTACATTAGCAGAGGTGGCACTTCGCATTGGTTGAAGGAAAACGAACTTCGAAAAGTGGTCCAGACATACGAAGATGAAGGAATTACCGTTCTTTGACCTTGGGTAAGGGCCCATAAAATCGATGTATAGACGCTGGAAGAGTCGTTCGGTTATGTATTGTTTGCCCATCAGTGGACGGTGCATTGCTTTGGACCTTTTGCTGCCCTTGCATACTTCACAGTTCTTAACACTATATTGCACGTCGCTAACCATTCCCGGCCAATAATATCTTTGTCTTAACCGAGCCAGCGTCTTGTGAATTCCCCCATGTTCAGCTGAAGGTGAGCTATGACTAGCCTCCAGTAACCTAGAACGCAGTTCAGACGGCACCCAGAGCTGCCAAGCGTGATCCTCTTGAATGACATCACCCGTCATAAAACCCGTACGTCTGTACACAAACCCATCTGAAATTACTAAATCTGGTAGTTCGTCTTTGTTTTCAGTCACTGTCTTCCTCAATTCCTCATATTCTTCCGACGAAAAAGCACATAAGGACGGAACTTCTTCACGCTTAATACCGCAGCGTAACACTCAAGCTCAGTGACACTATAATTTTTCTGAGCCTTATTAAGTTTTGCTGACATAAATGCTATCGGACGCTCATTCTCTTCATCATCCACCTGAAAGAGAACTCCTCCCACCCCTTGCGTAGATGCGTCACATTGGATATAAAAATGTCTGTTGAGTCCGGATTACTAAGCACTGGTGCCGAAGAAAGACTGCGCTTCATCTCTTCAAAGGCGTGCTTAGCTTCGTCAGTTAGCGCAAATTTCTTCATTTTGTCTTTCTTGAGACAGTCATGCAGTGGAGCTGCTATGGTCGAATAGTCCCTAATGAATCTGCGGTACCAGCCTGACATCCCTAGAAACCGTCTTAACTGTTTTGGTGTTCTAGGTTCCGGAAACTCGTCAATCGCATCCACCTTCTTGCTATCTGTCTTGACGCTCCCGTCCCCGACAACATAACCCAGATACCTCACTTCTTTATAGCAAAATTTGCTCTTCTCTACATTTATGGTCAGTTTCGCATCCCGCAGACATTCGGCCACCCGATCCAGCAGTGCAAGATGTGACTCAAAACTGGCAGAACACACCAGAAGATCATCGAGGTAGACAAAGACACGTTCCCTAAGTTCAGCGGGTATGACTTTATCCATCAGCCTACACATACGCTGCGCGGCATTGCACAGTCCAAACGGCATTGAAGTAAACTGATATAACGGCCGTCCTGGAACTGTGAATGCTGTCATACCTCTCGACTTCTCTTCTAATGGTATCTGCCAGAACGCATCCTTCAAATCGATCGCACTGATGAAGCGAGTGTCCTGAAGTCTGGCAAGGATGCCCTCAATGTTAGGTAACGGTTATGCGTCTTTAATCGTTCTTTCGTTTAGTTTCCTAGCATCAAGGCATAGTCGGTTTTTCGTTCCTTTTCTTACCAAAGACACTGGAGAGCTCCAGCTACTATTGCTGACCTCAATCACACCGAGACTCAACATTCGGTCAAGCTCTGCAAAGATCAGCTGCTGAATTACAGGTGAAATGGGGTAGTGGCGTTGTTTTACTGGAAGATGCTCATCTACCACTTCTATCACATGCTCTTCCATGTCCGTTCGTCCGAGACCCAGTATAGCACAGGACGGGAATCGTGCTTTAACTCTCTCCAGTGCTACTTCATGCTCTTTGGTAAGAATGTGTAGGTCCGTATCGAAGGTCAGGTCTGAAGACGTTTGTTTAAGTTCACTTACAGACGCTGAGCTGGTTGCGTCAACCCCTACACGTGTACGTTTACTAATTACTGACAACCCAAAGGTTCGCCAGAAGTCAACCCCAAAATAAAATTCTTGTTGTAAAGCGGGAACTATAAACTCCATATCCCTTGTCAAACCCTCCCAGACAACCGGAAGCGAAATTGCACCTATCACAGCGGTTTCACCTCCGTTTGCAGTCCTGACTTTCTGCCCCTGTATCGGAATGACTTGTCTGTTTCGTGTTTTAATGAATTCTAAAGCACCATTTCCGATACAGTTAGCAGATGCATCTGAATCCAGCAATGCTACCACGTCTTCCCCGTCCACCTTAGTTTTAGCGAAAAATCTGTTATCGCCTTCCAGCGTCACAATGGCAGAGACTAAAACTTTCTTAATTTTCTTCATAATTTGTCTCTTTGCCCTCATCTTCGCTATCTTATCGAAGCTCCGTTTTTTTCTACCGAGGACAAGCTCACTTAAAAAGATTTTCTCCCTCACAGCTTCGTACTCGAGCTTACGCTGGTGTAAAGTTTTAATTGGACGACCTATCGGGCTATGGCTGCGGATCACTGGATCCTTCCTCTGTAGAATCCTTACAGGTTGGCCGGGGACTCCTCCTTTATTGCAGAGATGCCCGGATTCCCTGCAGGATTCACGTTTCCCGGACGATACTCACAGTAAGATACATCACTATGACACACAAAACACGTCATACCGTGGAATGCCGATTACACTTTGCGTCAAGCCGGTTTTTCTTGAAGTGGTCCCCGGGCATTCCACAACTAAAACACAAATTTAAATGAAACGGAGACTGACAAAACACTTGGTTTACAGAAGGACTATTACTAATAGGACGAGGCACAGACATATAAGGACGCGGACCTGAAGGACCTGATACCTGAGGAGGTCTTGGAACTTCTCTTTTTTTTGGGGTATGTTTAAATTGTGTCGCTGAGGAGCCAGAGCCTCCACACTGGTTGAAAGTTCTCCCTCCTCAAGCGACACCCCCACCTCACTAACCTGCCTGGCTTTTGCTCGACTTTCTTTTATCAATTTTTCTGCTCTTCTGCACTCGGTGCAGAACTCTTTCAATGAGCTAACTTTACAAGCAAAAGTCAGGCTAGCGAGGTTTGCCTTTAAATTGGCTCTTATTATTGAAATTAATTCCTCCTCAGGAATCTTTCTCCGCAGCCTGAACGTGAGATTATGTATCTCGGCATAAAAAACTTCAAAACTCTCGCCCACTTGTTGTTTCCGATCCATAATCTCCCTTATTATTTCATAGTCGGAGTCTGCAGATCGGAAGTTGCTTAGTAACTCTTTTTTTAAATGTTCATAGCCGAAGTCTGGGTCACTCTCATGATCCCCTAGCACCCGCCAATACCACTTCGCGGCGGCTCCGGTGACCAGGCAGTGGAAATCGGTGATGAGCTGCTCAAAAGAAATTTCATATTGTTTCCGCATCTTTTCGATGCGGAATATGAAGCTCTCCACTGTCAATTCCTTACAAGAGCCGTCGAACTTAACATGCCACTTGTTAAGATCGACGCTCTTCCGCCTTGACACCTCACCGCTACTCGGGGATATTGTCGGGCCCTGGAACGAGGTGTGACCCAGCCCTTGCCGCGTTGCAACCCCCGATACTGCATCCCTGACAGCATCGGCAGCCTCTTGCCTTGTCGGAGTGGAGGCGTCTCTTGGATGGGGGTTTGGTGTAATACCTGACGCCTCCATAGCAGCCACTCTTCTGCCCAGGTCTGTGAAACCACCACGAAGTTGCTGCATGGCTTCTGCGCAACCTGCCATCATCTGTCCCTGCTGCATCATCATTGCCATCATCTGATTCAATTGATCAGAATCAGATGATGCAGCAGCGGCAGACGATGTTAAGCCACTCGGCCCTGCAACCCCACGCTGCGGTTCCACACCCTGCCCCTCTTGCTCCGACATCTCCATTATTTTTTCTAGCTTGGCCGAGAAGCTACTAACGCTGCCGGTCAAGCTACTAGACTCCGACCTAGCCCCTTCACTATTTGGAGGTCGTCCAAACACCAAGCTAACGCACTTGCTTAAATAGTCTACTGGGACAAAATCAACTCTTCTTTCTATCCCAGTATCTATCTGGTCGAGTACTGAACCTACTATTTGATTTTCTAGAGCCCTACTAACGCTTCTAGTAATAGGTCTCCTAGGTTCAAACTCACGCTCACGTTCCATACACCAAATACAAACACTCAAAACACTCACTCACACTCAGTCACAAAACTCACACTAAGGGGAAACTAATGAAACAAAATTCGACGGCAACCGGAAAGAGAGTATATATAAAAAAAAAAAAACTATACAAAACTCGAACAACAACAACCATCTAAAAAAAAAACAAAAAATATTTAAAAAAAATAAAAATAAAAAGCAAATAAAAAATGTACTTCAAATTAGTTACTGAAAAAAAAACGGAAATTTAAAAGTAAAAGTAATAATAAAAAAAAAACAAAAAAAAATAATAAAAATATAATAGAGAAAAAAAAAATAATAATTTTAAATATGAAATAATAAAATAAATGAAATATGAAATATGGAAATAAATATGAAATAATAATGAAAGAAAAAACTATAACAAATATAATTCAATGTACAAAAAAAAAATATAATGTGCAAAAGTAATAAATAAAAAAAAAATGAAGAAAAGAAAATAAAATAAAATATATATACCAATATTTAAATGAAAAAATGAAAAAAAAATGAAATCAATTATGTAATAATAAAAAAAAAAAAAAAAAAAAAAATAATAATAATATAATAATATCTGTTATTAATTTTATAAATAAAAAAAACTAATAATCAAAAATAATCAAACAAAAATGAATAAAATTTTATTTTATTTCAAAAATAAGTTTTTAGGCTGATGTGTGAAGTGCTGACCAAGGAGGCATTCAACACCTGAGCATGGATGTTCGTTTAGTCAAGTCAACAGTCAGCTAAAATATCCCAAAACCCCCAAATAGTCTGTCTATGCTACAATTCTGGAACGTGGCACAACTATACTTCAGTCTTGACTAAAGTTAGGTTGCCACGCCTCCTTGTAACATTTAACCCCCTTGAGTATACTGGAAATTCGCCTCACAAGTACTACTGTTGAAAGCTTTAAAGTTGGTAGCGAATCTGCCAGCAACTCACCTGTCAAAAACCCCAGTGAAAAATCCCGTGACTGGTACCACTTACGAAAACACTAGTGCCTTGCTAAAGGAACCCAGTCGCAAAACTTTACACAACATATAGCGGTAACAATACCAGCTTCTGCCCGAAGACATCAAGTTTTGAAACTATAAAGTTCGAAGCAGAAACCAGCAATGCCACCCTGTCCGAACACAAAAAAAGGAAAAAGAATAGAAGTAGTGAAATTAAAAGAAAAAAAAATTAGAAAGCAATCAGAGGATCTTCTAGGCTGAGGACCCAGACTTAAAAATAGCTCAGTCTTTAACGGAGCGTACCGAATACTGGGCGATCTTCGGTACTAACTAGCCTTACCTGCACACAAGGACCTCTGTGCAGGTGGACCATCCCCTTGTCCTATACTCGTGGGAACAGAAATGAACGAAAACGAAAATAAAAACAACACAAATAAGATGGATGAGACGGACGACGCAGCAGGGGAGACAGACAGACGGGGGGAGTTAGAAGCAGGGACGAGTAAGCCGTGTAGGGAGGTTGGTAGCGTCATTAACAATGACAAGTACCAGGATTCCGCAACGGCAAACTCGTCTAACGCTGCGGCGACAGATCATTGACAGGCGAGGGCTATTTTTCAAACCCCATCTCGCCAAGGGAGACAGGTACCGTCACAAATAGTGACAACTACCGGAATCCCGTGGCGATAGCCTCGTCTGAGGAGGGGGACGATAGTTCTTCCTCCGAAACCTTGACGCTATCGCAAGCCAGCCAGGTCACACTGCTGGACGCTGAAACAGAGGAGTCACTACTGAGCGCCCCCCCCACTCAGCAGTACAGTGAACAGTACGAGAACTCGGTCGAAGGAGGAGAAAGCCAAGCGCGCCTATAACAGGGCAAAAACCTTTCTCAAGAAGGTTGGTAAGCTTGACCCCTCCACCTTGACCGAGAAACAAAAACACCTGAGGAAGGGTAACCTGAGGAAAGTGGCCAGGTTCGAGAGAGCCATCGCCACCTCCTCGTCCTCTGCAACGGCGGCTGGGCGGAAGGAGACTTCTAATCCAGCTCCCAAAGCAGGAGGTATTGCCAAGTCCGGTGACGGTGTTATGTCTGTGAAGCCATCAACCTCGAAAGGGGCAACGGGCTATCGCAGAATCCTAGCACCAGGTAACGCTAAAAACAGTAGCTCGCTGCTCTCAAAAAGCAGAGCCGAGAAGAGAGATAGGTCGATGGAGGAACAGCTGGGTATGGACCCCAAAAAGGTCCGACACTCAGCTAGTTTCAAAGCTAGCGCGGAGATACAGGTGGCCATTGTCGATAGATCGAACCCTGACGGCAAGATTTCACCGGCCAATTGGCTACTTGTGGAGACAAGGCTTCTGTCGGAGATGATGAAGGTGCGCCACGGAAGGATGAGGAGGTGGATTTCGAGGGAGCGGCATGGCAAAGAGGAGTCAAGGTCGTCAGTTGTGGTAACAAAGAGTCGGTGGATTTTTTGACGACCACGATTGCCGGGCTTGGCGAGATCTGGCCGAGAGCCAAGCTTGAAGTTCTTCCGAGATCTTCCCTTCCCATACGACCAATGGCCGTTATATGGGTACCCCCTCCGGTCCCGGAATCGGGGGCATCCATATTAGCCTTACAGGATTGGGAGATCGTCTCATCCAACGTTCCCAAGAACGGAGGCCGAAACTTCTGCTTTGCGGTCAGCAGAGAGTCCATTGAGGCTATTAAAAATCAAGGAGACTCCATCAGATTCGGGCTTGGGAAGCTAAAAATCCTCGTGCCGAAGGATGGAGAGAGGGATGGTGATGGGTCAAAGAAGCCAGCTGAAAGTGGTGCAAATAAACCTGCACCACTGTAAGGCGGCCACTGACGACCTTCTGCTAACCATGGGAAGAGAAGATGTTGACGTGGCCCTGGTACAAGAACCTTGGTTGAGTGGTGGTAAGGTTGCAGGACTGGGATCGCGACAATATCAGGTCTTCGAAACAAGATCAACTACAAGAGTAAGAACTTGTATACTGGTAAAGAAAAGTATTAAAACTCTTATCTTCCCGCAGTACAGTTCTCCAGATCTAACTACGGTAATATGCGAGTCCGAGCGGGATGGCAAGATCTTGCTCGCGTCGGCATATCCACCCTACGAGGAAGTTGACCCCCCGTCGCAGTTAATCCGCGCACTAGCGACCCTTGCCAAAACCAGCAAGTTGAGGTTGGTGATAGGATGTGATGCTAACGGACATCATTCGCAATGGGGAAGTAAGGATACTAATGTAAGAGGTGAGTCTATATTTGATTTCATTATTACAAACGACCTAATTATCTGTAATGGGGGCCTCGCCCACCTCTAGCAATAGAGTTAGATCGGAAGTAATAGACCTCACCGTGAAAAATTGTAGAGACCTCGAAATCCTGAAATGGAGGGTGTCCCAAGAGTGCTCCTTTTCGGACCACTTTAGGATATTCTTTGAGATCTCATTTGATAAACCAAGAGTCGTGCCCTTTAGGAAACCAAGGAAAACGAACTGGGACCAGTTCTCACAAAAAGCCGAGGTGCTGCTGTCACACAGCAACATAAGGTCTAATAATGAGAACACTGACACCCTTGTTCATACCCTTTCCGCAGGGCTCCGGAGGGCTTTTAACGACTCGTGTCCGAGGAGCTACCCGCGCGGAAAAAGTAAAGCCGCGTGGTGGACCCCGCAACTCGGAGCGATAAAGAAAGCAACGGGAGCGCTTTTTAATAAAGCGAAAGCCACCGGTAGAGACATTGACTGGGCCCTGTATAGGGCGGGTCTAAGAATCTGCAAAGGCAGAATTAGAAGATCTAAGAGAGCCTCGTGAAGGGCATATTGTGATAAGATATGCGAAGTCAATGAAGCGTCCAGACTGCGAAAGGTGCTAACCAGGGAAAGAGCTATTCCTGGTTGCATCCAGCGGCTGGACGGTTCATGGACAGAATCTAGTCTTGAAACGTTGGAGGTTCTATGTGATACACATTTTCCGGGCTGCACGGAATACTGTGCTGGGACGACCCCGATGACTCCAACGGGTATTGGTTTCGAGGAGCTAAGCCATCTACAGGAAGACGTGAGCAACGTGGTGAGTGAGGACAGGGTGATATGGGCGGTCGGGTCCTTCCAACCCTACAAATCGGCTGGATCGGACGGAATCATCCCGGCCATGCTTCAGAAATCCCTGAACACCATTCTACCAGTGCTCACTGATATATTCACAAGATGTCTCAAGAAACGATATATACCCAAGAGCTGGAGGTTTGTAAAGGTGGTTTTCATACCTAAAGCAGGTAGACCTTCGCACTCCTCTGCAAAGGACTACAGGCCCATCTCCCTCTCCTCCTTCTTACTTAAGACATTGGAGAGACTGGTGGACCTTTACATAAGAAATAAAATCACACACAGACTTTGCAATTCTCAAAACGCCTATCAAAAGGCAAATCAGTTGAGAGCGCACTTCACAGAGTGGTATCTAGAATTGAAAAATCCCTGGAGGACAAAGAGTATACTCTTGGAGCCTTTTTGGATATCGAAGGGGCGTTTAATAACGTCAAACCAGAAGCAATTCCAGAAGAGTGCACTGAAGTATCACGACGTGCACAGCGCTATAATTGAATGGACAGTATGTATGCTGAATAGCAGAATTATAAGTCCGACCATGGGCGCAAGCACTCTCCTTAGAAGCGTCACACGAGGTACACCACAGGGAAGAGTTCTCTCACCCCTATTGTGGTTGATGGTGGTTGACGAGATTCTAAGGGAATTTGATGGTACAGGCGTTAGAGCCATAGCCTATGCTGACGACATAGCTCTGCTGATTACTGGTAAATTTTTATCCACCATCAGTGAGCTCATGACGAAGGCTCTGGCGAAAATGGCAAGGTGGGCGGATAGAAATGGTCTTAGCACAAACGTGAATAAGACCTCGCTCGTCCTATTCACCAGAAAGTACAAGGTGCCAGACTTCAGAAGGCCCAACCTGAATGGCCAAAGCCTTCCGCTGTCTGATTGCGTGAAGTACCTCGGCGTAGTTCTAGACAGCAAGTTAACTTGGAAAAGGAACATAGCCGAACGAACAGCGAAAGGGCTGAATGCCCTCTATGCATGCAGGAATGCCGTTGGCGGTAAATGAGGGTTACCGCCGTACATTGTACACTCACCTACGGCTGTCTTGTGTGGTGGCAAGCGGTACAGAAGAGCAGCAATCTAAAAACCTTAAGTAAGGTTCAAAGATGTGCAGCTAGAAGTATCACAGGATCTCCTAGGAGCACACCACAAGCGGGGCTGGAAATGTTACTTCATATCCTTCCCCTTGATAAGTTCATTCTGAGTTCGGCGGGAAAGAGTTTCCTAAGGCTGAAAGGTCTCAGCCTAAGCACGGAATCTCGGTTTGGACACGAGAGTGTGCTGAAATTTTTGAAGCAAGTGGGAGAAAACCCGCGGAATGATTTGACCGTTCACACGGACTATATTCTCCTGAGGTTGACTTTTGACGGAATACCGGAGGTGATGAATGGTCATTAGGCCAAGAACCTCTAGGGGGCATCGATTTTTACACCGATGGTTCCAAGACCGAAGAGGGTACGGGTGCAGGCTTCTACTCCAACATACTGCAGATACAGCGGTCGTATAGACTGCCTAATGACTGCAGTGTGTTTCAGGCCGAAGTATTTGCCATAGAAAGGGCTGCTAACTTTGTCATCGAAGAGGAGATATTCAATAAGAACATCAACTTCTTTGTCGACAGCCAGGCGGCCCTGAAAGCAATATGTGCGGTGGAAGTGAAGTCCAAAATTGTCTTGACGTGTAGGGAAAGGCTTGGGAGCCTTTAAAGAGGCAACACAGTGAAACTCTGCTGGGTTCCAGGGCACTCAAATATTGAGGGCAATGAGCTGGCGGACCGCCTTGCCAAAACTGGAGCCTCAATGGAGCACCACACGACAGTTGCCTCAGTGTATGCCCCAATAGGGCATCTAAAAAGAACCATTGATACCATAGTCATGGGTGACGCAAATCGCACCTGGATAAACAGGTCAAATTGCAACAATACCAGACTGCTATGGCATAGGTTGAACTGGAGCAAGTCGAAGGCATTGCTCTCACTTTCGAGAGACCAACTTCGTCTTGCGACAGGAGTGATAACGGGACACTGCCCGGTCGGAAATATGGTGTCTAGGTGGAAACCTGGCACCGTAATCGACCATTGCAGGTGCTGCAATGACACCGATGAAGAAGAGACTGTGCTCCACTTGCTCTGTCAGTGTCCGGCTCTTCACTACCGCCGACTCCAATCAACAGGAACTGGCTTTCTGAAGGACTCGGATCTGGCGGAGCTACCGATCGCCAGTCTACTGAAGCTCATCATGAGCACCAAGTGTGCCTTCTCCAGACCCATACCCGACTAAGTACAACGTCGGGAGGGGCCTACTGGTAGAATGGCGGACATAGGTAGTCGCCGGTTCCCACACCATATCCTACCCCTATCCTTTTCCCATATCCCTAAAAATTAACAAGGGCTACTACAATGGGCCACTTAGGCCTCGGTGGAAGTGGTCGACCTGGCCACATGCCCTTCCAACCTAACCTAACCTAACCTATACACGTAGCTACGGACCGACTTAAAATTTGAACTGCCTGCTTAACCCTCATTTTGTCAAATTTTTTCATATGTATATGACTGTCGGTAATTCTAGGCATCATTCGAAGACTGTTTATCAATATTATAAGCTTCTAGAGCAACATTCCAACTAGCAGTGCCTGCATTCGTTACAATATCATATCTTGATAGAGTGTTCCGTATGTTTTTAAACAAGTGTCAGTAATCAAAACATTACATTACATATATTTTTGTATCGCCAATATAAAAAAAATTGTTGCGACCATTCCTTTGTTAAGCAAGAGAACGTTCTTACGTTAGGACCGCCTTGGTCAGCAATTACGAATCCATGCACGAATTGTTATGGTCACAGAAAAATGATACTCGGTCATCTTGTGGAGCTTTTAATAAGAAAGAATGCGAGGCGGCTGAAAGAAAAAATGATCGCCGATATATCAAAAATTAAAGTTTCGAAACAGGACAAACATTACAAAAAAATGCAAAAATTATTTAAATAAATATTTTACCTTGATTGTACATAAAATGTAAAAATGAATGTAAAGAAATATACAGATCTACACAAAATACAAAATAAATCCAAGCTTTCATACCATCAATATTCTAATAAAATTAATATGTAATTTTATAATAAGTAAGTAAATAAAGAAACGGCAATATCGCAGGTAAGGGACTGTGTTCGAAGATAATTAATTAAAAATTATAAGATAGATATAAGATTTTGTTAATATTATAATGTAATGAATACATACATATGTATGTATAATTTGAAACCAAATACAAAATAAAACCAAGATACTAATTTCAAAGTGCATGTTTAGAAATGTTTATTTGCCCTTAGGAAAATGCGTAAAAATATTTGCTATATTAAGAAATTTAAATGCTAAAACTATTTCTATCAACGGCCATGTAAATGCTCCCACTTCTTTGCAACGCTTCAAAAGTAGAATGCACAAAATCCTAGAAAGCCAAATTTCTTTCATAAATGAAAATTGAAAAAAAACTTAGCAGACGGACCACTCTCTGCTTTTGTGCTTGCAAAAGAACAACAAGAAGACGATTTGTTTCCTTGCTTCTCAACACCCGCTGAAATCAACAAGTCGGTCATAAAAATGATGCTTAGGCACAAACAAAAACAAATCATATTGCTGCCTCTCCATCCCTTTGTGTGCTTTCTGTATTCATTTCATCTATTATTTCATATGCGATCGGACCGTATCGAACCAATTTTAAGTTGACTTTGTTTGGCTTCGCGAATGAGCTATTTCAAGTCGTTTGGTCAAATCATGTGTATGATTTCCATGTCGCTCCCAATTTTGCTTCATATCGTTGGTCGATTGGAAAGTCATGCAATCTCTTTATTAATATATGTATACTCGTTGTATATATATATATGTATACTTTATGATTAATAAAGAGTGCAGTGCTACTTGGGAATGCTTTTGCAACGTGAGATGCACTGGCACAGCGCTGTTATCAACAACGACACAATACACAAAACAGCTTGAATTGTTCCTTTTCACTTTATTAAAAGTAAATGCAAATATTACTCAATTTGATTAAAAATCCTGTTTTTGCTGTTCTGCTCAACCGAAACAAAAACGAAAGAAGAAAAAAGTCGGGAAGATGGCTGCCGGCCCCAGATTTGCATTTTTTGCTCCAGTCTTGGATAACAATAAGTGTTGCCGCCCTTGATGTTCTTGAGAACATTAACATGTACAATATTTAAATATAACGTACAACCAAATTATTGTAATACACAAGACTAACGATGTGTATGTTAGTCTTCACATGACGTGCTTTATGTAGACAAGGCCGTACAAGCACATTCCTAGACATCGCGAGTTTCTTGGCACCCTACACACAAGAGAAACAGAGAATAGTGCCAATATTTTTTAATAGAAGAAAAAGGGAAGGATTGGGATAGTGTTAAGACGAAACACTGGTCAGATTTTTCCAAGTTTCCTACTGGCTTGCCTCTAGTAAACGCTATCACTCATCACCCAATCTCACTCACCACTGTTCACCTAAACACACATAAGTCATTCAACCTACAACCCACCAGTTTCCTGCACAAAACAACCTAAGTCTTCGTCTGTCTGTGAGCCGCCAGCCCCGTCTGTAGCCTTCTAAGCTACAGCCATGATCGCACTTGGCTCAAATTGCTCCGCGGATCCCTTATTTCATAAGTCTGACCCAAATAAATGTTAGTCCGTCTCTCTATTTCATAACTTCCCTTATGTCGGTCGGTTTTCACGAGCCACAAGTGGGGTAACCTCCAGCCTAAATGTTTGCGTTTAGCAATTCATGCCGGAAGAAAAAAAAATTCCACTTAATATCAAAAACTTGAATATTATTTTATTTAATTTCTTTATCTTGCTTTATTGTTTTTTCTTCTTCCTTATTCTCAAATGTTCTTATTAATAGCAATCGAAGGAAATGCATTCATTGGTTCGCCGCAGGTTTTTTCAATTCTTATGTTTGCTTGATATTTTAACTTTCATGTTTCTTTCTATTCATATATTCCATATTGCACATTCAATTTACAATCAGATTTCTTCTACTTCTTTCACATACACATAAAATGTGAATATGCAAAGAAGAACGAAAGTAATGAGCGCGATCTAGATCCCACTAGTTTGCGGAAGAGAAGACGCATACATTTTTCGTAATTGGAGGGAATGAGACAATAGCGAGTCAGTAGCACTGGTAAAACAAAAACAAAAAAAAACAATTGCATGGAAAAAGAGCACATGAGAGTAAGAAATTATTTGGGACAAGGCTAGTGAAAGCTTTGTAGTACAGAAAAAGTGGACTTTTAGCTGTCTATATGTTGTATGGTCAGTGATATAATGACTGAAAATGATCAAATAAACGCTTTTAATAAATAAAAATATAATATTATAGTTGCATAAGAACAAATTATTAGTAAAAAATGGAAGAAATAGCAATTATTCTTGCTATAGCAATGTGCTTGCAGAAAACGAACATGTGAATCGCTGTGGTTAAAAACAGCTGTTCACGACCGACATCAACAAACACACAGATCTCTTATTTGCGGCTTGTTCCATTTTGTACTGTTCCATTATGTTCCGTAATGCCAAGTTTTTACGCTTTCAAGATTTTACAAGACGCTTCACAATTTCGCTTTAGTATTTCATGTAAAGCTTACGAGAATCACCCTATAAATGTTTGTAGATTGAGCTTTACAAATCTTACTGTATGCGGTATTCTTACTTACATATATTTCAACGAGGTATACAGCCTGACACAGAGCGTCACCTCGTCAAGAGACGGCGTGTTCACGAAAAAATTGCCTTTGTGAAACATCCGTAAAAGTCAATTATTGTATTAGTTTTTTTATTGTCCTGTTTTTTATTTTGTTTTTAGTGTCACACCATCTCTCCTAGCAACCATTAAGTTGTGTAACGCACAACAAGCTATAATAATGGCGTTTGTGTTCTTCATTTGATTGTCGACACCTTCGACGAGCCTAAGGAACCTGTAGTAAGTATTTCCTTTCGCACTTGTACTACTGTAAGTATTTTTATTCCCACTTGTACTACTTGCAGAGGTACACATTTCCACAGAAGTTGAACTAGCTTGACTTGAAGTTAACAAAGGTATTTTCTACCACTCTACGGCACTTTAAAAGTTGGTGCGAATGACTTCTGTGCTGGTGGGTTGTCAATACTGTAGGATAATGTTGTGTCAACCGAAAGGCGGAGTTACCAGTAAGAAATATTGAAATATCCTGTTCCTCTAATGATATTGCCAACTCTTGAAGTAGAGGATTCTGCTCAATCGCTCTTTGCAGAAATAAGCTCTTATAGATTTAGGAAAAATTGCGTGTTCCAGGCGAAAATCAAATATGTTGATTGTTACAACACATCTTCCAACAAAGCAATGTAACTACTTCGAATCAAGCAAAATCAGTAAAACTCTCAAATAATTCGTGTAGCGTGCGCCAGATCTCCCGACATCTGTATTTGATTTGGATTTGCCAATGCCAAAAATATTTGCTAAATTGCAGTATCCTGCAGACAATCGTAAAACGTATAATGTAGTTGCTGCACTTTTTTCAAAGCTTATGGCATTAGTTCGTTGGTTGTATTCTTTCATGATATACTAAGAAATTTTCGAGTTTTTCATATTTTACCACTTTGTCTACAATGGATGAGTAAATTTGGACACACACAGCATTATTTTTTGCAGGCAGGAAAGCATTTCGATTTTACGTTGTTGATAAGAAATTCCACGTGTTAATTTTTTATGTCAAAGTACTGGCCATATAAAATATAGACAGCTAAAAGTCCACTTTTTCTATACTGCAAAGCTTTCAGTATAGCCTGGGTCCCAAATAATTTCTTACTCTCATGTGATCTTTTTCCATGCAATTTTTTTTGTTTTACTAGTGCACTTAACTCTATATTGTCGGATTCCCTCCAATCGCGAAAAATGCATGGGTATTCTGTTCCGACAC
Organism: Thecophora atra; assembly: GCA_937620795.1. Lineage (NCBI taxonomy): Eukaryota > Metazoa > Arthropoda > Insecta > Diptera > Conopidae > Thecophora > Thecophora atra. Next base: position 36,606,857 of record OW569399.1, read on the forward strand.
TAGTCGGATCTAGATCGCGCTTATTACTTCATAACTTTCAATCCTGAACAATGGAATTAGCAAAACGACTTTACATCTTAAATGCGAATTATAATTGGAGTCTGAACGTAGTGGAAGCACGAACGGTGATTGTGGATATTTTGAGTGGAAGTGTGGATATTTTGAGTGGAAGTGTGGAGTGATTTTGAGTGGAAGGTCAATTATGGAATTTGAATAAGAAATTGAGAAGAAGTGAAAGTTACAGAGGAATGGGAATTGGAAAGAGGAGCAGAAGGAAAAAAAATCGAGTTAACTGGCGAAACTGTGTGCAAAACTGGCAAAGTTGTTTTTATGAAAGGCGATATTTTAAAAAATCTGGTAAGATTTGAAAAGTAAAAAAAGGAAATTTTAACGCTTGCAAAATATATACGAAACAAATATAATAAGTTACTTGAATAATAAAAAAAAGATGCAGTACAGAGGAATTTTAAAGAGAAATTGGCACAAGCAAATTGAATTGGCGTGCTATGTTGTGTTGTTGTGAGCAAGGTTAGGGTGGCGTGGCACGGTGGCTGCGGCTAGGCTCGCCGGCAATACTGGGTCGAGTTCTTGCCACCCTACCCACAACAGAAAAACATATTCTTGCCATATTTTTTTTTTTTTTTTTTTTTTTTTTTTGTAAAGAAAAGAGAGCGAAAAAGGAATGAAAAAGAGTTAAGACGAAACATTGGTCACTAGCATCTATGTTTTCTAATGGGTCATTAAATGCAAACCCTCTCACACTCAGAATTACGTAATCATAACACCTATCACACGACCACCCAGTCTTACCCACCACTATTCACCTAAACCAACAGAATACATTCAACCTATAACCCACCAGGAATCTCATACACGCTAGCACAATACAACGTACGTCATCGTCCGTCTGTGAGCCGCCCACCCCGTCTGTAACTCTTTCGAGTTACAGCCTTGAACCGCACTTGGCTCAAAGTGCACCGCGGTTCCCTTAATTCTTAAATCTGTTCTTGTAACTGTTATTCCGTCTGTTTATTCATAATGTCTGTCATGTCTGTCTGTATGTCACGCCCACCAGTGCGGTGACCTAAAGGTCCACCAGCACATCAGCCTAAATAATAGTGATTAGCAACACGTAATCACTAGTTTTCTTTTCAAAAATATAAAAAAAAACTAACGCTCTCTTTATATCATTTTTCTCTTCTTCTTTATTCTCTATAACAACTCTCTTATTATTGTGTTTTAAAATTTACAAGATTATTTAGTTAGTTCAATTAAGTTTTACAAATTTTTATATGTATATAAATATCCAAATTTAAATAATAATCAAATCAATTCATTACAACAAAACTTACCAGGTTCCAGGCTGATGATGGCGCCACCTTGCAGCTCCGGACCTGTATTGTAATGAAAATATATTTCATTATTTTTTCCTTTATTATTTTTAGTTTGTTACGTGCTAGTTTGCTTTCTTCTTTCCTTTATATTCCTAATATTAATTGCATGTAATTAGTTTTAAACATATGTATATCATGTAACACAAAAAAATTATGTAATTAAAAATTCAACAATAATTGTAAACTATTATAATAGTAAATGTATTAATCTTGTTAGCAAGAGAAAAAAAAAATGGAAACAAAACAAGTAATTGCTTCTTTTTATGTTTGAATTATTGATGTTGTTTAGTGTTGATATAACTTCTAATGTTGTTGTTGTTGTTGTTGCTGTTTAACATATACAATTTATATATAATTCTCAAATTGTCATCTTGTAACACTTGTAACGTGGTTGTTCTATTGATGTTAATTTAATACTTGTTTTGTGCTCACTATGTACTATTTTTCTATGTACTTTTTGAAGTGATTGTTATTTATATTGCTTGTTGTATTGCTGTTGTATAATTTTTATGTTATATGCCTCTGAAGTGAAGTTCTGGCGCCAATCCGCCACAATTTGGCGCACTTTTGATTTACGTGGTATTGGAACACTTTTATGTGTAAGTTTTCTTTTTGCTGTCTATCAAAATTTTCCGTTCTTAAAAGTTGCATGCCTCTTCCCTTATCACCAAAAAGCCACTTTTTTCAACCACACTCAATCACCTTTTTTTCTTTCCTCTTCTCCCGTTCCGATTCCCCATCCTTCCAAACTTTTCCAATAATTCTCCCTTCCATTCACAATTCCCACTTTCCCTAATTCCCTGTTCAATCACACTTCCATTCACACCTTCCACAATCACCTTTACACACAAATCATTCAACCAGGAGACTTAGGGTCTTGCTGTGAGGGAAAATCTTGAGATTTTTCATTTTCTAACAATCAAACATATACATCAACATATTTGCACCTGCAACAATTAACTAAAAGAGTAACATCTAGTAACATCAAAGACAAAACTTACTATTACTAAAATCGCTCCTCTGGGTGAGGAGATATTTGGACACGGTCTGCCACTACAGTGTGTACAATTCTTGGTGAATTTTAGGCTGTGAATTATTTTTTTTCGGGTTTAGTCTGGCTAGGAAGTGTTAGAATTATGTTTAGACATAGAGAAAGAATAACAAGAGGCCGAATCATGAACAAAAATATTTTCCACTGGCTATCCAGTACTGGATCTTTTTCTCACCTATTGCTGAGTGTGTTCTCTCTTCTATTGCAAATGCTAATGTGTTTTCTTTCATCGTCTGAGCATTTCTTTCCTATCCACTACTGAATCGTTGATGGATTACTGAATACTTCGCTCTTCAGGGTATAGCTATTGCACGTGTTTGTGTGTATGCACTGATGCTCTGAGAATTTGGTCAAGCCAGTTCGGGATCGTATGAAGATTTTTGAGTAATTCGCGCTCTTCTGTTTTGTATAGCAAATGCTATAGCAGTATACTGAATCGTTGATAGATTACTGAATGCTTCGCTTTCTATGCTATATTTACCTATTGCACGTGTTTGTGTGTTTGCAATGATGCTCTGAGAATTTGTACCCAGGTCTGGATCGTATGAAGATTTCTGAGTGTTTTGCTTTTTTATTTTGCTTTCGTAATTTAATTTCGTCTCTTGTTACATTTGGCCAATTCGTCTTATTCTCATTATTCCTAGTAGTGTTTTGTTAGTGTTTTTTGTTTGATTCTTTATGGAGCAAATGAAGAGTGTATGTATGTATGTCGAAGGAATATACGTATGTGAATACATAATGATAACTTTGTGCTTTGTGATTTCTGGACATTATTTTGATTGCATTTTTTTTATAATTAGTGGCTTCGAATGGATTTGTATGTGTGTACATTTGTTTTTGCTTTCTTGTGCTTGCGCCTACTGCTGCAATTTTACATTAGAAATTCTACGAAGGAGGTTTGGACGACCTTCTTGATCAGTACATTTATAGAAAACTGAAATTTTTGCTATTTTTAGCAATTAGCACTTTAAATAACTGCCTAAAAGCTGAAAGCTTTATTATTATTTTCGAAAGCGATTATTTTCGGAAATCGTAAAGCACAATTTAATTTACGATATCATATCAAAATTGAACTGTGTTAATACTTAGCATATTTTCTAGTTTTTAGAGATTGGATATATTCATAATAGTGCTCTTGTAAAGATTTATTTTTTATAGGGCTTTTTTGTACCCAGTATGCCGACACAAATAATTCGATGGTCATCGCAAATAAAGTTCAGAAAAGCATCAGAAACTCCAGAAATGCTAAAAAATGTTGATGCTTAAAAATTATTCACACACAAACCCAAACAAAACAGTTTCAGGCATGCTGAAACAGAGTGAATGATTGAAAAGAAATATTCGCTGTATGCGTGAGTAAATTTATTGAAATTTGCTAGTCTCTCCTTGAGGACGCATTTTGCACTCATTTTGTTTCTTCGTTTCCCTTGCGGACCGACCGCTTCCATTTGGCGTTCGAGTAAATTTCGCTGATTCGGCCTCTTGTTATTCTTTCTCTCTGGTTTGGGTTATCGGGTGAGTGAGATAGATAAGTAAGAATGACTCATTAGGAAATTAGCATGCATGATGATAGTTTCTTCGTCTTTTTCTTTGCTTGTAATGCAACCATTGTGTTTTTCTGTGGTGGGCAGGATGGCAAGGTCTCCACTCCATATTCTCGGCAAGCCTACCCACAGCCACATAAATGTGCCAGGCCACATAAATGGCGCCCGACGCAGTTAACTTCCAACATTTCACTCACAGTCTCAGCTATGAACTTTTAATTTTTTTCCGCATTTTGAAATTATTTTTTTTTTGCAGTTTTCAACTTTTTTTTTTGCTTTTACCGTTTCTTTTTTTTAGTAGTAATTCTTTTACTGTATTTTCTTTTACTTGCTTTTTTATTATGTTCGTGGTGACAGCTTTTGCTTCTATCATGAACTTTACGGTTTTGAAACTAATAGTTTTTGGGCAGAGGCTAGAAGTGCTACTACTTGATATTGTAGAAAGTTGTACAAATAAGTCCTTTCAGTTCAGTTCAGTTCAGTTCAGTAGCAGTATTTTTCCTTGGAGTGTTTTTACAGTTGATTTGCTGGCAGATTTGCTTCTAATTTGAGCTTTTAAGGCGAGTGTAATCAAGAGATTAAACGTTACAAAGGGTCGTGGCAATCTAACTTTAGTCAAGCCATATTATAGTTGCTCTATTTTCTATAACTGTAACAAAGACAGACAATTTTAAACCTAAAAACAAGCTATAAATAAATAAATTTTGATTTATCTAAACATAAACATATTTATCTAAGATTATATGTCAAGAGTTCATTTACTGCTATGATCTAAAGACAACCCAATTGTCTTTGGTGTAATCCTGGCACTTGAACCAGAACTATTTTATCCCAATTCGACTTGAACACTTTAATCAAAATCGGTTGGGTTGATACGTTTCTGACTTAGGCACTTAAACCCAAGCCAGGTGGTGTTTGTAGCTTGGGCACTGGAACCAAAGCTAGGTGCAAAACATGTTCTCGAACACAAAGTTGAGTTCCTAATCTTTTATTATTCAAAATCATTTTCCTTATAAACGAATTTTAACACCAATGCTAATGTTGATAAAGTTCTATTAACAATTATCAATACTTAAAAATCAATACTCAATAATTAAAAATTGCATTGATTGCAATAAATAGTGTTTGCTTTTGCAACGTGAGATGCACAGGCACAGCGCTGTCCGCTGTTAAACTTAAAAGATAAGAATGTGCAGCGCTGACTGAGAAATAAAAGGTAGAAAAGACAAAAATATGCAGCGCTGCCTGAGAAAATTTTGAAGACGAAAATAAAGAATAATTGAAGAACAAAATATGCTAAAAAACTGTAATATATGCTATTATTTACTGCTATGAAAAAGTTCTGATTGTAGTTCATCCTGGTGACCCTAATGCTTATAGCGTTGTTCTTCATGAAACATGTTGATTGTATGTATCTGAAGTAATCGTAATCCTGCTATAGTGGTCACAAAGCCCTCCGTTGCGCACACTACGTTCATTCGGATTGGTTGCGTCGCAGCATACTAAATGACATATTTCCATTCACCGTCGTCCATTTGCAGTGGGGCGATCATTCATTGTTGCATGATGTAATTTCACAATCTTGTTTATTTTCGCATAGGAATGCTTTAATTTGTAGCCCCATAAATGAGTTTAATTGTGTTGTTGTTATTGGGCAGTACTTTTCACGACGCGGACTCAAAGCTAAGATTGGTGTGTTAATTTTTATTGTCATTTTCGAACTATTGACAAATCTTGGTACCGGATTTACCTCGAACAAGTCAAAGCGTTGTTGATTCAATAATGACACCTTTAGATTAAATATTGTGTGGACAGTGGTAATTGTTCTAGTAACGGTTATTAATCTATTAAGCATCAAAAAATCTGAAAGGGGATTTGTTCTACCATGATTCGTGAAAATGACATCAAGCAAAACTTCCTTCATATGTTGGGAATTGGAGATAAATAGTATTATCTGGAAACTGAATGAAGTAAAAAGTTGAAACATCTCTATTTGCTGCATTTCATTATTTTGATCGCTTATTTTATCCAAGATAGGTATAATTTGGTGATCTAACTCGTCAAATTTTCTTTTAATAACAATTTCGACTACTGATGCTTGATTTTTCAAGAGAGCGTGAAGAATGTCTTCATTTACATTAATTTCTGCGATGGTTTTTGACATGGTGTCAGCCTACTTTGTGTCAAGAACTCCAAACAATGAATTTGCGATATTTGGGTCTTCTGTTCACGGCAAACATGTCTTTCATCCTAATTTCTTTAGAGAATGCCTCGAACTGATCAATGGGAAGCTGGCAGCTGTGCCTATGTTCCATTCTCTTATACAACTTTTGACGCCGCCCTCAACCGTCGACTATTGTAGAATAGTACGATGTCCCAAAACGATGTCATTAATCTAGTTGCCCCAAATTTTCAAAGTACAACCGAACATTTGAGTCGAGCGATGTAGTCTTAATTCGATTGCATAACACCACAGGCAATAGAAGTACCAAAGCTAAAATGCTTATCATGTTCAGACCAGTACTTAATTCGACTAATGAAGAAGTCCTTTGCAGAAGTCTAATCTACAAGGTAGAACAGATATCACTAGATATTATTTTGAGTAAGACTTTAGGAGATTATTAATTTTGGTAGATGTTAACAGCGGAATAGAGTAATGTGTACATTCAAATTGCAAAGAATTGTAAGATGAAATGTGAATAAAATTTTGTTTGGCCTACAAGTCAGAACAGATCGCACTAGACATACTTCTGAGAAAGACTTTTTGGAGATTATTCTTTTTGGTCGATGTTAACAGCGGCATAGAGTAATGATACGTTCAAATTGCAATTAATGCTCATTCAAATACTAATTTGACCATCGTTTCCAGAAATCATGTTTCAAAGAACATCATGTTTATGAGTAATCAGAATGCGACTTTTATATTCTGTGTAGACATCTACTGATGATGTTAGTGGTTCTGTAATTAAAAAGCCAACTGTTGTTAAGCCGCTCAAATCATTCGGATCGTCGGACATAGGTGTTATTGGCCGAGAATTCATAATTGCCTCGATTTCTACCACTATCGTTTCTACTTTTTTATATGTGAGAGAAGCTGTCGAAGTGTTGTGGAGCAGCAAATGTTTGACTGATTTGACTGCAGCTTCTCACTGTTGTATGTGGCAATGGCAATGATTAAGTTGACCTGCCCAAATAATAATAGTCAAGGCCATATTAAATAATAACATACAAGGCCATGTTAAACAATAAATTCAAGGCCTCGGACGACTTTGACGACACAACAGAAGAACAGTTCAAATGCCAGCGTAGCACTTTGTTTCGTTTCGTTCGGCCAACAAATGAAATGAACGACAAATTGTGTTAATTTCGAATTAGTGAATCATATCAACAATTCGAAGTAAAGCAAGTGAGAATACTTTTAGGCAGAACTTTTTGAAGCCATTAATAAAGAATACGAAAAGAAAAAGAAAAACTAAAGAAAATTGCAATACCCAACACGAAAGTTCTACTCAGAAAAATTAAATAATAATTTTATACAAATAACTGCGACATAAAAGATTAATTTTAAGTTAGTTGATAAACGAATTTTAAAACGACCGGTGTTCCGTACCAGTTTTTTTGAGTTTAACGGAATAAAGAAGAATAAGAAGCGAAGGCATGTAGTTGTTATCACTGGAGCAGGACTCCACTACAACAACACTAGATCACCACAATCCAAGATACAACAATTTAGCACATTATCGTCAACAACGACACAAAAGTTTGGCTGACTTTGCGAATGCCGTGGCAATGCTTGGGGGTTGCTAGGTCTTTCTGATACTTTATATGTTCTGTTTGCGACAAGATTTCTTGTCGCCCGTAATTATAAAAAATACACAAAACAGCTTGAATAGTTCCTTTTCACTTTATTTGATTAAAAATGCTGTTTTTGCTGTTCTGCTCAACCGAAACAAAAACGAAAGAAGAAAAAAGTCGGGAAGATTGCTGCCGGCCCCAGATTTGCATTTTTTGCTCCACTCTTGGATAACAATAAGTGTTGCCGCCCTTGATGTTCTTGAGAACATTAACATTCTCCCCACTTTAAAAGACTATGACTTTCAAGGTTATCATCTAATGGCAACAAGGCTAACTTCGCGACGGCACGAGTGACGTTACCAGCATTGGTCCGCAATACGGCTACTCGAGGCACTCCATCATTACCAGGATTGGTGCGGATTATTCTCGCCAATGGCCATTTTAGGGATGGTAGATTTTCGTCCTTTATCAGAACCATTGTTCCGATGGCCAGTGCTGGTCTCGGTGATTGCCATTTAACTCTCTGCTGCAATAGCGTGAGATATTCGGTGCTCCACCTCTTTCAGAATATCTGCTGAAGATACGTAACCCGTTGCCATCCGTCAAGGCGATTTAAATTTACTGCGGTGACGTCAGGCTCGACCCCAATGAGAAAATGTGTCGGCGTCAATACATCCAAGTCAGTAGTATGTATATGTACCTTCTGGAACAACGTAGCGATTGCGCAGTCGCTGAGGTGCGGAGGTGCTCTGCCGCCGCCGTAAGTGTTGCTAAGGTTTGTGTGTGTGGCTTTCTGCCTTCAAAGAGGTGCTCTGACGTCGCCATAAGATTGTAAATGTTTGTGTGTTTGAGGCTCTCTGCCGCCGCGTAGACAGACGGGCGGACGGACATACATATAGATACTTGGACAGACAGACGAACGGATGGTTATACATACATACAGACGGATAGACGGACATACATGTTGATGGTGGAAGGGAAGGGAAGGGAAGGGAAGGGAAGGGAAGGAGGGGAATGTGTGTGACCGAAGTGATGGGAAAGCAGCAGTTTCAGATGGTCGTTGCGTAGTAACATGTTGTTGTTGTTATTTGTTGTAGCATGATGCTTTAGTGAACGTGACCGTTGGTCCACACAGTTAGTGTTTACAAATTTTGGATGTTTACTTTAATTGAACGGAGCGCCGTCTATCGAGTTAGTGTAAACAATTGTGGATTTTGGAAGCGGAGTGTCGTCGATCGAGTTTGTGTAAGCAAATTTCGTGGGGTTTCTTATTTTGTTGTTGTAATTTATTCTTCTTGTAGAATGAGGGTGCCGTCGATCATATGTACAGTGCGTACAAAGAGAGTCTATGTTGTTGTTGTTGATGCGTATGATTGAAGCTAAGAAATGTGTGATTCATGTACGGTGACATTCATGTACGTTCGTGTTTTATTTATACTTTCATTCCTTTTTTATTTTTTAGGAAATAAACTAAGTCCATTTAAGTAGTTTGAAGGTCAAATCTTGTCTTGCTGTAAATGTGTGTCATTTGAGTTCATTGACTATAGGGTTGTGTAAACAATGAAAAAATCTGAAGAACTAGGGATCTGTGTCATGCTTAATATCGTACATATATCAGGGGCGGAAGTTTGCAATTTGTTCTCAGTTCTGAAAGTAATCTTAAAGCCTTCGGAAGAATTGTGAAACTCGTCAATTGTGAAGTACACTAATAAAAATTTAAGCGTGTAAAAATAAAACTTATAGAAAAATTGTGAAATATTATATTAAAAATAAAACGTGAAATATAAAACGCTTAGACACAAAGCAAAATTAAAATTTATTAACTATAGTTCTTAAAAAAGCCAACTAACTAAAATTATTAAAATGTAGTACTTAAAAACAAACCATAGAAAAGGAAATTAAAACTGTAAAAACAGTATTTAAAATAAAAAACCTAATAAAATAAAAAACAAATGCATATAAAATAAAACGCACGAAATGAACGAAAAACAAAGAAAAATAAAATCACAAAGCTGTAAAACAAAACTACAACAAAATAACTATAATAACTGTTAAATATACTATTTAAAATAAAAGAGCAATAAAAAGGAAGTGCCTAGCCTACAAAAATATAAAACGTGTTAAATAAAACAAAATAACAAACGGTTAAATATAGTGTGTGAAAATAAAACATTAAAATAAAAGAAAAACTGTTAAATTTAGTATTTAAAACGTACAGAGAAAAAAACAACAACAACAACAACATCATCAGCAGTAGAAAGCAAACAAAACAAACAAAATTAAGGGATTTATTTGCGGCATTTGCGGACAGGGTTTCACTGCGATGCGTAGCCCTAAAGGGCATACAAAAGCAACGCACGGCCATCCACAGTTCCATTGCAACGATTGTGGGGAAAATTTCAACCGTCCGGATAATATGCTCAGGCATAAAAGTCGAGCCCACAAAATACCATCATCAGCAGCACAACAAGCATCTTCAACAGCAGCAGCAGTACCACGGACATCACCAGGATCACTTGCAGAAGCAGCAGCATCATCAGCACCATCATCATCTTCACATGCAACAGCAGCAGCAGCACAAGGACCATCATCAACACAACAAGCAGCATCATCGGCTTCAACTGCAGCATCTACAACGAGAGGAGCACCCGCATCATCAACATCATCATCATCAGCAACACACCGAGCTACTACAACACAACAACACATTGACGCTATCGAGAACATTCGTTGCCCAACGTGTAACGAAGATGTTTCTCGAAGAGGCTGGAGCTACCATCTGCGGACGATCAAACACAAAAAGAATTGTTGGTCGCCGCTAAGCGATGGTTTAAAGTGCATCAAAACAGCCTTTAAGGATAGTTCAAACACTTTTTTTCCAAAATGAGGATGAGGGACTTCTGATTCCAGAAGATTTCTTCAAAAACCCCAAAAATATAGTGACTAAGCAGATAGAAATTTTTCTAGAAAAGCACATAATGATAAAATTTAATATGGAATTGTACGCAGAATACTTTAAAATAACGACAGATAAGGAAATAGTGGTGGAAATAAAATCATTTCAAACAAATATGATTTTAGCTCAAAAAGGTGAAGCAGCATCTACGCTGATATGTCTGAACAACTGACCACTAAAATGGGTGAATTCCAGGAAAGGGACAGTGGATGGTCTCTACTTAAAATATGCTATGTAGAGATAAATATAAATCAATACAGACCATTAGAGGGAACATCATATATTCCGCTACCCAATTCAATCCATGAAAAGCACGCCTGCAGCAATGTTAAAAATTATGATGTATACTGCTTCAAATGGGCGGTGATATCTGCACTTATGGATGTACAAGACAATCAACATAGACCGCAAAATTATAACATCGCCAATATTGAAGCGGAAAATATAATATTAAAAAACGGATTTGCACTTGATTTTACGGGATTGAAGTTTCCTATGCCCATAGATGATATAAACAAATTTGAAGAAATAAATGCTACGATTAGTGTCAATGTGTTTGGTTTCGATGAAGTTTCTGGGAATATCGAGGGGCCGTACCACTGCACCAAGCAGGAAAAGGCACAACACATCAATCTGCTGCTGCTGCAAAATGATGAGCAGTTCCACTACGTGTGGATTAAAAAAATTTCAAGGTAACTATAATTTAATGTATTTCTCAACTTCAGCTTTCATTCTTCTTCTCTTATTTCACTTTTATTTCATCTTTCATTTACACGACTACTTATTGCAATAAATAATCTAATGAAATTTTTTTCTTCCTTTTGGATTTTTAGATTAATAAAACAACAACAGACTGCTCACCGAAGGCAAATATTTTTATGCAACAGCAGTCTCCAGTACTCGCACAACGAGAGTACGCTACAAAAACATAAAATGGTATGCGGAAAAATAATATCCGAGATGCCGTCGCTGGAAAAGGCGGTAATTAGTTTTAAGAATTTTGAACGTAGCTTAGATGTTCCTTTTGTAGTATACGCAGATTTTGAATGCGTATTAAGTAGTTCAGGTTTAGACAATAACAATAAGTTTGTATGTAAGCATATTCCTGTAGCCTTTAGCTATAATATCCATTGTAATTTTAATGATAGTCTTAGTAAATTTTTTTATTTATTCAGGGGAGGATGCTCCCAAGAAATTTATTGAATACTTAATTAAGTATATCTTAGATTTATATAATAACTATTTAAGTAAATCGAAACCTATGGCCTTTTTAACTTCTTTGCAGCTAAAGCAACAATTCCAAAGCAAAAACTGTCATATTTGCGATAAAGAATTGGGCTCTGATAGAGTGGCAGACCATTGCCACCTAACTAGCGAATATAGAGGATAATGAATGAAATTTAAAATATCAAATTGCAAAGTTTGTGCCTGTGTTCTTTCATAATTTTTCTGGCTACGACTGCCATCTTTTCGTTAAGGAATTAAATTCTTTTGAAGGTGATATAAATGTTATCCCTTTAAACAAAGAATTATATATATCCCTCTCAAAGCGTATCAAGGTGGATGAAAAGAACACTTTTGAGATAAAATTTTTGGATTCTTTTCGTTTCATGGCATCAAGTTTAGATGCATTAGCGAAAAATTTATCACCAACTGATTTTAAAACTATTCGCCAAATGTTTTCAAACGATGATGAATTTAAGTTAGTAACAAGAAAAGGTGTATTCCCATACGAATACATCAATTCTTTCGGGCGACTTAAAGAAACCTCTCTTCCACTTCAAACTGAATTTTATAGTCGCATGACAAATTAAACTTGTTCCAAGGAAGATTATGAACACGCGGTTGAAGTATGGGACATGTTTAAATGCAAAACACTTGAAGATTACATGCTTCTATATTTGAAAACAGATGTTTTAATTTTAAGAGACATTTTCCAAAATTTTAGAAAAATATGCAAAAACATTTATAAACTAGATCCGTGTCAATATTATACTGCACCAGGCTTATCTTGGGATGCAATGTTAAAGACTACAAAAGTTGAACTTGAACTGTTTACAGATATAGACATGTATTTATTCATTCAGAAAAGTATTAGAGGAGGCATTGTCCAATGCTCTAAAAGGCATTCAAGGGCAAATAATAAATATATGGCGGACTACGATTGCAGTAAACCATCAGAATATTTAATGTATTTGGATGCCAATAATTTGTATGGCTGGGCAATGTCTCAATATCTTCCTTATGGAGGTTTCGAGTGGTTGACAGATACTAATAATTTTAACGTACAGACAATTCATGAAAATTCAGAATTTGGTTTTATTTTAGAAGTTGATCTAGAATATCCGGAAAATCTTCACGATTCCCACAATGTCTTACCATTTGGTCACCAATTCTAAATGGTATAAACTAATAACTGATTTAACCAACAAGACTATATACACAATTCATTACAAGAATCTTCAACAATGCATAAAAAATGGTTTAAAACTTAAGAAAATACATAGAATACTAAAATTTAAGCAGTCTTGTTGGTTAAAACAGTACATTGACTTGAATACTCACCATAGAACAATAGCCAAAAACAGCTTCGAGAAAAACTTTTTTAAACTCCATAATAATGCGGTATACGGAAAGACGATGGAGAATGTAGACAAAAGGAAGGATGTAAAAATTGTAACCGAATGGGAAAGTAAAGGAAGACATTTAGGAGCACGAGCTCTAATAGCAAAGCCTAATTTTCACAGCATGTCTTATTTTACACGTGAAATGGCTGCTATTCAATTGAATAGATCTCGCTCTGTATACAATAAACCAATATATTTGGGATTTGTTGTTTTAGAATTATCCAAATGGAAAATGTATGATTTCCACTATGATTATATGAAACCTAAATTTACAACAAATCTCAGTTTGAATTACATGGATACAGATTCTTTCATATATTCCATTCGATGCGAAGATTTTTACAATGATATTCGTGATGACATCGACTCAAAATTTGATACATCCGAATATTCACCTACAAATCCTTTCCATATGCCGCTTAAAAATGGTAAAGTCTTGGGCATGATGAAAGACGAGAACAAGGGACAAATTATGAAAGAATTTATAGGTGTCCGGTCCAAAATGTATACAATACAAGTTGTTGACTGCATAGAAATTAAAAAGGCCAAAGGTGTCAGTTTTAGGCTACAGTTTTAGAAAAATTAAGTTTAACTGATTATAAAGATTGTTTATTTAATAAGAGAATTATATATGGAGATATGTATAATTTTAGATCTTTGTCCATAACATATATACAGATCATATACATAAGATAGCTTTAGGTCCATTAGATGATAAGCGTAAAATTGGAGAAGATAATATTCACACCTACGCGTGGAATCATTATAAGATAGATATAGAACTAAGCTTAGATAGCGATCAAGATATGTTAGAAGCATAAAATATAACTGTAACCTGTAACTTTTATATAATATATAAGAAAAACTTTGTAAATATATAAGTAAAATTTTTTATTCATATTAATAAAGCTGTAAATTTTACATTTGAAAAAAGAAACAATTAGAAACTTTTATTAATTATTGATGAAATACATATCTGTTTGCGATTGCATTCTCCAGTGCACAATGTCAATCATGGGAATGACACATCCTTAGTAGTAAGTATATTTCTCCATTGTTTCAAAATTTACATGGGCCATTTATGCAACTTCAATTACAGCTTTTCTTAGAAACTGTTTAATTTAATTGTCCTTTACGACTCCTTCAACACAGACAATTTGCTTTTTAATAATCGAGAGAGTTTGCATGGGTAGTGTTGTTTTTGAAATTAGTTTCCTTAACTCTCATCTCTATCTGTCAGTCTAACATAGCGCCACCTATTGGTTTTTTTTTTGTCTTGTAAAGTTAGTTCGTTCGTTGTCTTTTAACCAGCAAGAAGCTAATAACATTTTTATTCTGTTAAATAAAACTAATAATATAATTGATGCTCATATGGTGTTTTGTTAATTTTAAAACTCGATTCCACTCAATAATCCAACAGGTTATGGGCCCAGTGACCATTATCGAGTAAATAAAATTAAAAATTTGCAAGACTAAGCAAGAGCAGAAATTGTGTAAAGTCACGCCGTTGTGCCATTTTGAATTTTTCTTTGACATCGAACATTCCAGAAATAAAAGAATAGAAGCCGCGCCGTCGTGCCGTAAAAAATAAATTTTTTCTTTTGTACACTATAAGTCGAGTCGTCGTACCGTAGAAATAAAAGAGTAGAAGCCGCGCCGTCGTGCCGTAAAATAATTTTTTTTTTCCCTTTTTGTATATTATAAGTCGAGTCGTCGTACCGTACAAAAAAAAAAAAATGGATTTGCTGGAAACCAAACCAGACAATGGCATATTTGGCATTCACCACAAACTAAATGGCACAAATTACAAGCTATGGAAGTTCCAAATTGACGCAGTAATGAAGTCCAGAGCACTTTCTGATGTCATGGCGGGCAATGTTCCTGAAGATTCGGCAACAGAGGCAGCTAAAAGTGAATATGAGAAGAATGATGGCAAAGCTATGGCTATTTTAATTTCATCAGTAAACAGTGAACAAGCAAACCATATTCTGACATGCAAGACAGCAAAAGAAATTGCAGACAAACTGGCCAGTCTACATGAGAAGCGCAGTGAGGTACGTATCATGTGCCTCTATGAAGAATATTTCTCTTTAAAGATGGCTGAAGGTGAATCAGTGGCAGAGTATGTGTCAAAAGTAAGCAGAATGGCACACGAAATCGAGGATCAAGGCGAAAAGTTATCGGAAAACATCAAAATGGTTCGCATTATCAGTGGTTTAACGCCGAAATTCCGTAATTTCAAGACGGTCTGGTACAATATAAAAGAGGGCAGAACGCTTGACAGTTTACTTGCACGCTTACGACTCGAAGAGGACCAAATGGGTAAAGTAAATGATGAACCATTAGACGCAGCTTTTAGTGCAAAATTCAAGTCAAAATGGGGATCTGGCAAGAAGACATCAACGTCGATTGATGAGCTAAAGAAGAAAACAAAATGTAATAAATGTCATAAAGTAGGACATTGGAAGAAAGAATGTCCGAAACGCAATGATATCTCTCCCGCAGGCAAGAAAGGCGGTGATATAGCATTCTGTGCCAAAATTAAAAACAGCGCAACAACGGATAGTAAAGATGTTTGGATTGCTGACTCAGGTGCGACTGAGCACATGTCTTTTCGCAGAGAATGGTTTACCGATTATAAGAAAAGTGATGTAGAGCGTTTTGTCCAAATTGCAAACAATGATCGTTTACGGATCCATGGTACTGGCACCATTTTAATCGAAGCTAAAGTCAATGGCAAATGGATGAATAGACAACTGAAAAATGTGCAGCATGTTCCTGAGCTGAAGCAAAATTTATTCTCAACGGCATCCGCTACTTCAAAAGGTTTTCATATGGTGATAACTCATGATGGCTGTAAAGTGACAGATGGTAGTGGTGAAGTTTTTGCTGTTGGTGTGAAAGATGACAACAAACAATTGAGAATGGCGTTTCAGCAGCGTAGAAACGAACACGCAAATGCTGTAACTGTTACATTAGAGCAATGGCATCATCGATTAGGACATTTGAATCCAGACACGATAAAGCGCATGTGCAGCCAGAATTTGATAGAGGGTGTCAAAATATCAGGCAACGATAAATTTTTCTGTGAAAAATGTCATATTGGAAAGATGCAGCGTACTTCGCATAAACCGGCACAACAGCGAGCGGTTGCAAAAGGTGAATACTTGCATGCCGATCTATGCGGTCCAATGGAAGAAATGGGTATTGGAGGAATGCGATATTTCCTTCTTATCAAAGATGAGGCAACGAGTTTTAAATATATATATTTGTTGGCCAACAAATCCGAAGTGTGTGATAAGATAAAGGCTGTGTTGTCAATGGTGCGCGTTTTGACAGGCAATTTCTTAAAGTATTTTCGTTTCGATAATGGGACGGAGTTCATCAACAGAGATTGTATGCGATTGCTGTCAGTTGCTGGTGTGACTATTGAACGAATCGCACCATATACACCCGAGCAAAATGGACGAGTGGAGCGCGAAAACCGTAGCATTGTGGAATGTGCACGTACAATGTTGCTTGGCAGTGGCTTGCCTAAACGCCTATGGCCAGAAGCAGTGAGAGCAGCTGTATATATTCTAAACAGATCATCAAATAAGAAGTGTCCAGATATAACACCATACGAAAAATGTTTCAATGCCAAGCCAGAGATGGGCCATGTGCGAATTTTTGGCACTGAATGTTTTGTGCAAATACCAAAGCAAAGTGGACGCAGGAAATGGGACGCCAAGGCTAAAAAGATGTTCCTAGTTGGATTCGAGCCCACATCAAAGAATTTTCGGCTGTATGACCCAGCTACACAAAAGATCATCGTTAGTTGCAATGTAAAAATGAACGAAAAGGCTGTCGTTCGTGTGAACCATATCATTGATGACCACGAAGATGACAATATGCAATCACAAATTAAAGAAATGTCAAATACAGGGCCGTCGTCTTCTCATATTGTCAAAGAACAGCAGCGATCGTCTGACGAATTCAACAATGAACATAATGAATCGGCCATATCAGATGATGATTTCTTTGACGTGAATGACAATACGTTGACAGCCGAAGATAATAAGATGCAGGAAGACAAAAACGTACGCAAGAATGAGCAGTATGACTTACGCAAAAGGGTAAATGCACCCGATCGTCTCATAGAGAGCGGATATTCAGCTGTTGTTCTAAAGCCAAATACGTATAATGAAGCGTTGAATTCGGAGAACTCTGCGAAATGGAGAGATGCCATGAATGAGGAATTGCGATCTTTAGAGAAAAATTCGACATGGGAATTGGTGAAACGCCCGAAGAACCGCAACATTGTTGGATGCCGATGGGTGTACAAATTAAAACAAAATTCATCGGGTTCAGTGTTTAAGGCACGTCTGGTCGCAAAAGGCTATTCGCAGCGCGAGGGAACTGACTATGGTGAAACTTTTTCGCCAGTTGTCCGATACGATTCCATTCGGACCATGCTATCAATTGCTGCTGCAGAAGATTTAGAGATGGCGCAGTTCGATGTAAAAACTGCGTTCTTAAATGGCAAATTAGACGAGGAAATATTCATGGAGGTACCAAAAGGATTGAACATCAAAGAAGAAGGCATGGTTTGCCGGCTTAAGAAAAGCTTATATGGATTGAAACAAGCTTCTAGAGTTTGGAACAAGAAATTCACAAAGTTCCTCAGCGATTTCAACATGGTTCAGTCAAAGGCGGATCCGTGTGTGTTCAGGGGCCATATAAATGGAGCCAAAGTCATTTTACTTTTATATGTGGACGATGGATTGATTCTTTCGAAATGCAAGAAAACGCTGGAAATACTGATGAGCCATCTATCAAACAATTTTGAAATAACACGGAGCAGCGATGGCCATTATGTTGGTATGGAGATTCACCGCGACCGAAAAAGGAAAACGATTTTCATCAATCAAAGTTCATATATTAAGAAGATCATCGAGAAGTTTAATATGCAAGATGCCAAGTATATTTCCACTCCAGCTGACAATAATGTCATTTTAACCAAGTCATGCGATGAAGATGGCATCAATTTCCCTTATCGAGAAGCGATCGGGTCACTCATGTTTGCTGCTATTGTGACCAGGCCAGATATTTCATATGCAGTGGGAGAAGTCAGCCGGTATATGGAGAGTCCAAAACGTCAGCATGTTTTGGCTGTCAAGCGCATCCTACGTTATTTGAACATGACAGCCGAAATGGGAATTGAATATTCTGGACCATCAACATCACTACGGGGATATTCAGATGCTGACTTCGCAAGAGATGTGGATACGCGAAGGTCAACTACTGGTTACGCGTTTATTGTCGGTAAAGGTATAGTCACATGGAAAAGCTGTCGGCAAAAAACAGTAGCACTTTCTACCACCGAAGCTGAGTTCATGGCAGCATGTGAGGGTGCAAAGGAGGCAGTTTGGCTTAATCAACTGCTGCATGATGTGGGATGCATTCAAGAAAGCTCACCATCACTCTATATCGACAATCAGAGTGCAATTCGACTTATTAAAAATTCTGAATTGCACCAGCGAACAAAACACATCGATGTTCGGCTACATTTCATCCGAGAGTTGTATGGATCGAAGACAATCTCGATAGAATACATTTGCGGTGAAGATCAATTGGGAGATGTGTTCACAAAGCCCTTAGTGGCTCAAAAGTTCGCTAAAAATATTGAAAGGCTAGGAATGAGAGTAATAAAATAATTAGTGGGAGTGTTGTTTTTGAAATTAGTTTCCTTAACTCTCATCTCTATCTGTCAGTCTAACATAGCGCCACCTATTGGTTTTTTTTTTGTCTTGTAAAGTTAGTTCGTTCGTTGTCTTTTAACCAGCAAGAAGCTAATAACATTTTTATTCTGTTAAATAAAACTAATAATATAATTGATGCTCATATGGTGTTTTGTTAATTTTAAAACTCGATTCCACTCAATAATCCAACAGGTAGAAATAACTGTAACTTATATCTAACCTACTTGTATACACGAATTCCTATACATTGTTGTCTTGAAAATAAAAAATTTTATAATTATTTTTAAACAAGACGAAAAGAAGTTAAAGAATATATGCAACAAACATGTTATACAGATATAATATTGAAGAGTTTTTGGAAATATTTACATTTCGGTGTTGGGAAGATGAAAAAGTATATTTGCAGCTATGAAAAACGACGATTGACCGTTGGTGTTACGAAATAGTATTTAGTATTTATATAGAACTATGACCTACAAACTTGTATCCTACCTTTATTTAATAACAAATAACTCAGTAAATTTTACAATAAAGCAACCTAATGAAACCCGACAGCAATCAACCTGAGCGAAATACTTAGAATCAATCATCCTGAAGAGTATTGTTATTATCAATCTCTGCGTTGTTACAGAAAATAGCAACAGCTATCCACTAGGAGCCCAATTTCTTGATAAGAATTTTTACGCCGATGATGGATTGGGAGGATCAGACAATCTGAGTACAGCAATCGAAACACAACGCAAACTAGTGCATATTTTAAATTCAGGTGGCTTCACACTGCATAAATGGAGCGCAAACCAACGTCAACTACTTCAAGGGGTCGTAGAGGACAATCAAGAGAAGAACCTTGATTTGTCAAGTGAGCAGAACATGATTAACACCCTGGGCCTAGCATGGCTGCCAAACGAGGATAAATTCTGTATCAAGGTTAATTTATCTCCCCACAAGCGCGTCACCAAGAGAACAGTGAGTTCAGATCTAGCCAGGCTTTTCGACCTCCTTGTAATCCTCGCACCAATAGTGGTAATGGCAAAAATATTTATACAAGAACTCTGGCAGCTAAAATTGGCTTGGGACGAATCACTATCAATTGAACATCATACAAGGTGGACATCATTCAGAGAAGACTTGATGCAAGTCAGCAACTTCAAAATAGCTCGTCACATCTTCGACTGGAATCGTCCAAAGTCAATGTTATGCATGTATTCATGGATGCTTCGGAAAAGGCTTTCGGTGCTGCTATATACATACGTTTTCTTGGTGTAGAAAATAAAGTTGCAGTGAGACTCCTATGCGCGAAGTCACGGGTTGCACCACTCAAGCGACCACCAGGTTGGAATTGTGTGCGGCCTTGCTGGCTGCTCAGCTGGCCAGCAGAGTAACGAAAGACTTGAATCGAGCAGACATTTCAACCATTTATTGGACAGATTCAACAATTGTGCTGTCATGGATAAACTCGAACTCAGTATCCTATCAAACGTTCGTAGCGAACAGGATTGCAGCTATTCAAGAGGCAACGTTGCCGGAACAATGGCATCATGTTTCATCACAGCACAACCCAGCTGATGTTTTATCCAGAGGAGTGTTGCCGACAAAACTAATAGGCTGCAATTTATGGTTATACGGGCCTGTGTTTTTGCACGGAGTAGAGGAGAATTGGCCGCCAAAATTTATACCAAGCTTATCCATAGCAAATGACATGGAACGAAAACGCACGATGCTAGCATCAGCATCACTTATAGTCAGCGCCGACCCTTCAGCAATAGTGTATACAATACAGCACAGGAACGCCTTTACGACGCTCCAACGGGTTATTGGATACATAATCCGCATCGTGAAGCGTTTTAAAGGAGTGTCAGACTCCAATCAGCTCCATCTTTCACCACAGGAATTAAACGATTCTTTGGTGTTTATAGTAAAATCATTACAGCAATCGGAATTTTTGGAAGAAATCAAGGTACTCTCGAAGGGTGAACAAGTACACAAGAGTAGTACGCTTGCCTCTCTGAATCCTTTTTTGGATGAAAGGGGCATTATTCGTGTGGGTGGTCGCTTAACTACAGCAACGATAAGTTATGACGCCAAGCATCCAATGCTCCTTCCATACAATGATCCCATTGTAAAACTTTTAATACAACGAGTGCACGTTACTCATCTTCACTGTGGACCACAACTCTTGCTCGCCCTAGTGCGACAAAGGTTTTGGCCTATAAAAGGAAAGCTGACGGTCAGATCTATTGTTCAACATTGCGTTAAATGCTCCAGAGCCAATCCCAAGCTGCTAAATCAAGTTATGGGGAATCTACCTCCAGAACGGACTAGCCCAGCACGACCGTTTATTAATAGCGGTGTTGACTACTGTGGACCGTGCACTACAAGATCCGAGGGAAGCGACCTCATAAAGCGTACATCGCCATATTTTGCTGTTTCGCCACCAAAGCCGTCCACTTTGAACTGGTGTCAGACCTCACCACAGCAGCTTTCATAGGGGCAATAAAGCGATTTATAAGCCGGCGAGGGTATTGCCAAAACATATTTTGTGACAACGCAACCAATTTCGTCGGTGGAAAGAATGAACTGTACCACTTATATTCATCAGAAGCTAGAAAGGAAATCACAAATGCTTGCTGCAGTAAGAGCATAAATTTCCATTTTATTCCTTCCCCGGCCTCCACATTTCGGAGGGGTCTGGGAATCTGCAGTGAAATCTGCAAAATACTTGTTAACAAGAAGTGTCTCAACTGTATCCTTGACATATGAAGAGTTGGAAACGGTAGCCATAGAAATTGAAGCAATTCTAAACTCTCGACCGCTCACAGAAATGTCTGCAGACCCGAATGATTTGACCGCTTTGACCCCAGGACACTTCTTGATTGGAGAACCTTTAACGGCTCAAGTAGATCCTTCATCCAAGCAAATCAGTACTAGTGTGCAGACAAGATGGCAATTAGTAACACAACTTAAGCATGAGTTTGGGAGGCGCTGGTCGCCAGAGTACCTAAATCAGCTACAACAAAGAGCTGAGTGGAGGACACATTTACCAAACATCAAACCTGATGCCATGGTCATTATAAAAGAAGACAACATACCACCACTCAATTGGCCGCTAGGACGGGTCACGAAGGTGTATAAGGGAGATGACGGATATGTTCGGGTAGTGAAAGTGAAAACCGCTACAGGAGAATGGAAGTGACCGATTCATCGATTATCGCCGTTACCAATAAAGGTCGAATCAGTAGAACTACCATCAGATCCGCTTGATGGGAGTGCCGGAAGCGAACAGCAGGATGTCAGTAACCCAAAAAGACGCAAGTGCGATGCGACCAATACATTGGTTGCAATCCTCTGTATTCTTTTCGTGCTACCATTAGCAATAGCAGCGCCATTTGCAATAACAAAATATGACACAACACCAGGAATCTATTTTGAAGGATTGGGAACCATAAAGTTAACGACCGCTGAATGGAATCTAGTCGTTTTCTTTAATCTCAAGCGGCTTCAATCCAATTTAATTACTTTTAAGAGAGGAACAGCTGCGATAAGTCGATTATGCCAACACATGGACAATTATACAAACTGCAACGCGCTAAGGGATCAATTCCGCCTAGATCTGGAGCAATTGAAGTCCAACGATAAGATAATGGAATCCAGACGTCAAAGGAGAGGAGCTGTAAATCTGATCGGCAATATCGCCAATACACTTTTTGGAGTGTTAGACTCAACCTACGCTGAGCAGATGTCCGCAACAATTGACCAGATAACGTTGCTAAAAAATCAAACGTCAGTAGTGGATTCAACAATCAACTTAATTAAGGAAGATCAAAGGGCAATAACTACAAAAATTTGATGAGATCGATAAGCAATTAACTGAAGGCGAACGCATCCTAAATAAGCAACACGAGTACTTCAGCAAGCAGGGAGGTTTTCAGATTTACACGTCTCTTACGCTTCAGTTAACGATCATTAGGGCAGAGCTGAAACAGACACAAACAGCAATACTTTCAATTCTAACAGACGTCAATCATGGAAAAATTCACCCGTTGCTGCTTTCACCTATTCAACTGACAGAGGAAATAGGAAAGATTCAAAATCATTTGCCAAGCACATTGCAGTTGCCGGTAGAAAAGGAAAATCTTGTGACAATCTATAAACTTCTGAAGGTATCAGCGGGAGTTTCAGATAACCACCTTATATTCAACATAAGGATTCCCTTGATCGATAACAGAAGATTCCAACTCTTCAATTTGGTCCCCATACCACGACTGACACAAGGCATGCTAATTGCCCCAACACTGTCTACGCAGTACTTGGCGATTTCACCTCACCGAGATGTCTACTTTCCAACGAATGTGACGCTGATCCAATCATGTGCAATGGTGAACGATATTACGTATTCATGCTACGACGTCAGAACGACTTACAGTCAAGGATCTGGTGTGGTTGAATGCGAAGTAGTATTCTTCAATAATGATACTAAGTTGGACTGTGAATATGAAGAATTCAAGAGGGATCTATCGTGGGCACCGATGCTAAGGACTAACGAATAGATCTTTGCAACGAAAACACCAATACGAGTAAATGCAGTATGTGGAGCAGAATCATTACAGTTCACTTTGTCCAATGTTGGGTGTCTAAGCCTGCAACCAAACTGCATAATTAAAAGCAACCAAATAACCACTCACAGATTTCAACGATTCAACAGTAGCATAGCTATTTCCTATACAAGCTTGACCGCGTTCAAAACAAACGAGACGATCGATCGTTTTAATCATTCGTCGCTTATGAAGACCCAGTTTATATCTGAATTCGACGAGTGCGCTGCAGGAGAGGCTGGAGGAACAAGGGAGGATGGAAATTCATCAGCACAGAAAGAACGACCACCATCAATTCACTATCGGCTACTTGTCTCTGGCTATTGGAATAGCTGCAGCGATCCCTTTGTTATGGAATTGGATACGATCTAGACCAACAGTGCCCAAACCATCGCCGCGTCACAGTCAGCCGTTTGAAGTTGCTGCCGACTATCTTCGCGCAACGGGGGAGAATGTTCAGAATAAAGGTGACTGAACAAAGGTGAATAACACACAGCACAAACTTCACGTTCATGGCCGGTCACCAAATATATGCTGAGCTGCAAAAAGGGCTGGTTGAACGGCCAACTGTAATAGAAGAACCATTTTCACGGCCGTGAGCGAGCTGCAGTCATGTTGCATATGATGGCGTGGTGTGTGTGTGCTGCTGGTGTATTAAAAATAAGAATTTATGTACTTAGATTTCTAGTAGTTTAATTGATAGCTTATAGGGTAATATACAGAATTTAATGTATAAATTTAGGCAAAAATAATAAACGGGCAGTTGTTGCCAATCATCCGTTAATCAGTGCATTTCGGTGTTAATTCGGTCTGTAGTTCCAAGTGCTGCAGATTGATATTTTAGTTAGCAACCAGATCAACAATTCAACTTGCAGTTCCAAATGCTGCAAGTAACCATAAGGATCAAGGATCAGAATAAATTAATTGGTTCAAGTGCCGATTAATATCAACAGTAAAACTTGCAGTTTCAAGTGCTGCAAGTAGACAAGGTGAATAAATTAATTGGTTCAAGTGCCGATTAATATCAACAGTAAAACTTGCAGTTTCAAGTGCTGCAAGTGAACAAAAGAAATAGATTAATTGGTTCAAGTGCCAATTAATATCAGGGGAAACGCTTCCTGATCAGTTGTATATAAATACTAAATACTATTTCGTAACACCAACGGTCAATCATCGTTTTTCATAGCTGCAAATATACTTTTTCTTTTTCCTAACACCGAAATGTAAATATTTCCAAAAACTCTTCAATATTATATCTGTATAACATGTTTGTTGCATATATTCTTTAACTTCTTTTCGTCTTGTTTAAAAATAATTATAAAATTTTTTATTTTCAAGACAACAATGTATAGGAATTCGTGTATACAAGTAGGTTAGATATAAGTTACAGTTATTTCTACCTGTTGGATTATTGAGTGGAATCGAGTTTTAAAATTAACAAAACACCATATGAGCATCAATTATATTATTAGTTTTATTTAACAGAATAAAAATGTTATTAGCTTCTTGCTGGTTAAAAGACAACGAACGAACTAACTTTACAAGACAAAAAAAAAACCAATAGGTGGCGCTATGTTAGACTGACAGATAGAGATGAGAGTTAAGGAAACTAATTTCAAAAACAACACTCCCACTAATTATTTTATTACTCTCATTCCTAGCCTTTCAATATTTTTAGCGAACTTTTGAGCCACTAAGGGCTTTGTGAACACATCTCCCAATTGATC
This sequence comes from Thecophora atra, assembly GCA_937620795.1. Lineage (NCBI taxonomy): Eukaryota > Metazoa > Arthropoda > Insecta > Diptera > Conopidae > Thecophora > Thecophora atra. The sequence goes on from OW569399.1 coordinate 36,632,284, forward strand.
TTCACCGCAAATGTATTCTATCGAGATTGTCTTCGATCCATACAACTCTCGGATGAAATGTAGCCGAACATCGATGTGTTTTGTTCGCTGGTGCAATTCAGAATTTTTAATAAGTCGAATTGCACTCTGATTGTCGATATAGAGTGATGGTGAGCTTTCTTGAATGCATCCCACATCATGCAGCAGTTGATTAAGCCAAACTGCCTCCTTTGCACCCTCACATGCTGCCATGAACTCAGCTTCGGTGGTAGAAAGTGCTACTGTTTTTTGCCGACAGCTTTTCCATGTGACTATACCTTTACCGACAATAAACGCGTAACCAGTAGTTGACCTTCGCGTATCCACATCTCTTGCGAAGTCAGCATCTGAATATCCCCGTAGTGATGTTGATGGTCCAGAATATTCAATTCCCATTTCGGCTGTCATGTTCAAATAACGTAGGATGCGCTTGACAGCCAAAACATGCTGACGTTTTGGACTCTCCATATACCGGCTGACTTCTCCCACTGCATATGAAATATCTGGCCTGGTCACAATAGCAGCAAACATGAGTGACCCGATCGCTTCTCGATAAGGGAAATTGATGCCATCTTCATCGCTTGACTTGGTTAAAATGACATTATTGTCAGCTGGAGTGGAAATATACTTGGCATCTTGCATATTAAACTTCTCGATGATCTTCTTAATATATGAACTTTGATTGATGAAAATCGTTTTCCTTTTTCGGTCGCGGTGAATCTCCATACCAACATAATGGCCATCGCTGCTCCGTGTTATTTCAAAATTGTTTGATAGATGGCTCATCAGTATTTCCAGCGTTTTCTTGCATTTCGAAAGAATCAATCCATCGTCCACATATAAAAGTAAAATGACTTTGGCTCCATTTATATGGCCCCTGAACACACACGGATCCGCCTTTGACTGAACCATGTTGAAATCGCTGAGGAACTTTGTGAATTTCTTGTTCCAAACTCTAGAAGCTTGTTTCAATCCATATAAGCTTTTCTTAAGCCGGCAAACCATGCCTTCTTCTTTGATGTTCAATCCTTTTGGTACCTCCATGAATATTTCCTCGTCTAATTTGCCATTTAAGAACGCAGTTTTTACATCGAACTGCGCCATCTCTAAATCTTCTGCAGCAGCAATTGATAGCATGGTCCGAATGGAATCGTATCGGACAACTGGCGAAAAAGTTTCACCATAGTCAGTTCCCTCGCGCTGCGAATAGCCTTTTGCGACCAGACGTGCCTTAAACACTGAACCCGATGAATTTTGTTTTAATTTGTACACCCATCGGCATCCAACAATGTTGCGGTTCTTCGGGCGTTTCACCAATTCCCATGTCGAATTTTTCTCTAAAGATCGCAATTCCTCATTCATGGCATCTCTCCATTTCGCAGAGTTCTCCGAATTCAACGCTTCATTATACGTATTTGGCTTTAGAACAACAGCTGAATATCCGCTCTCTATGAGACGATCGGGTGCATTTACCCTTTTGCGTAAGTCATACTGCTCATTCTTGCGTACGTTTTTGTCTTCCTGCATCTTATTATCTTCGGCTGTCAACGTATTGTCATTCACGTCAAAGAAATCATCATCTGATATGGCCGATTCATTATGTTCATTGTTGAATTCGTCAGACGATCGCTGCTGTTCTTTGACAATATGAGAAGACGACGGCCCTGTATTTGACATTTCTTTAATTTGTGATTGCATATTGTCATCTTCGTGGTCATCAATGATATGGTTCACACGAACGACAGCCTTTTCGTTCATTTTTACATTGCAACTAACGATGATCTTTTGTGTAGCTGGGTCATACAGCCGAAAATTCTTTGATGTGGGCTCGAATCCAACTAGGAACATCTTTTTAGCCTTGGCGTCCCATTTCCTGCGTCCACTTTGCTTTGGTATTTGCACAAAACATTCAGTGCCAAAAATTCGCACATGGCCCATCTCTGGCTTGGCATTGAAACATTTTTCGTATGGTGTTATATCTGGACACTTCTTATTTGATGATCTGTTTAGAATATATACAGCTGCTCTCACTGCTTCTGGCCATAGGCGTTTAGGCAAGCCACTGCCAAGCAACATTGTACGTGCACATTCCACAATGCTACGGTTTTCGCGCTCCACTCGTCCATTTTGCTCGGGTGTATATGGTGCGATTCGTTCAATAGTCACACCAGCAACTGACAGCAATCGCATACAATCTCTGTTGATGAACTCCGTCCCATTATCGAAACGAAAATACTTTAAGAAATTGCCTGTCAAAACGCGCACTATTGACAACACAGCCTTTATCTTATCACACACTTCGGATTTGTTGGCCAACAAATATATATATTTAAAACTCGTTGCCTCATCTTTGATAAGAAGGAAATATCGCATTCCTCCAATACCCATTTCTTCCATTGGACCGCATAGATCGGCATGCAAGTATTCACCTTTTGCAACCGCTCGCTGTTGTGCCGGTTTATGCGAAGTACGCTGCATCTTTCCAATATGACATTTTTCACAGAAAAATTTATCGTTGCCTGATATTTTGACACCCTCTATCAAATTCTGGCTGCACATGCGCTTTATCGTGTCTGGATTCAAATGTCCTAATCGATGATGCCATTGCTCTAATGTAACAGTTACAGCATTTGCGTGTTCGTTTCTACGCTGCTGAAACGCCATTCTCAATTGTTTGTTGTCATCTTTCACACCAACAGCAAAAACTTCACCACTACCATCTGTCACTTTACAGCCATCATGAGTTATCACCATATGAAAACCTTTTGAAGTAGCGGATGCCGTTGAGAATAAATTTTGCTTCAGCTCAGGAACATGCTGCACATTTTTCAGTTGTCTATTCATCCATTTGCCATTGACTTTAGCTTCGATTAAAATGGTGCCAGTACCATGGATCCGTAAACGATCATTGTTTGCAATTTGGACAAAACGCTCTACATCACTTTTCTTATAATCGGTAAACCATTCTCTGCGAAAAGACATGTGCTCAGTCGCACCTGAGTCAGCAATCCAAACATCTTTACTATCCGTTGTTGCGCTGTTTTTAATTTTGGCACAGAATGCTATATCACCGCCTTTCTTGCCTGCGGGAGAGATATCATTGCGTTTCGGACATTCTTTCTTCCAATGTCCTACTTTATGACATTTATTACATTTTGTTTTCTTCTTTAGCTCATCAATCGACGTTGATGTCTTCTTGCCAGATCCCCATTTTGACTTGAATTTTGCACTAAAAGCTGCGTCTAATGGTTCATCATTTACTTTACCCATTTGGTCCTCTTCGAGTCGTAAGCGTGCAAGTAAACTGTCAAGCGTTCTGCCCTCTTTTATATTGTACCAGACCGTCTTGAAATTACGGAATTTCGGCGTTAAACCACTGATAATGCGAACCATTTTGATGTTTTCCGATAACTTTTCGCCTTGATCCTCGATTTCGTGTGCCATTCTGCTTACTTTTGACACATACTCTGCCACTGATTCACCTTCAGCCATCTTTAAAGAGAAATATTCTTCATAGAGGCACATGATACGTACCTCACTGCGCTTCTCATGTAGACTGGCCAGTTTGTCTGCAATTTCTTTTGCTGTCTTGCATGTCAGAATATGGTTTGCTTGTTCACTGTTTACTGATGAAATTAAAATAGCCATAGCTTTGCCATCATTCTTCTCATATTCACTTTTAGCTGCCTCTGTTGCCGAATCTTCAGGAACATTGCCCGCCATGACATCAGAAAGTGCTCTGGACTTCATTACTGCGTCAATTTGGAACTTCCATAGCTTGTAATTTGTGCCATTTAGTTTGTGGTGAATGCCAAATATGCCATTGTCTGGTTTGGTTTCCAGCAAATCCATTTTTTTTTTTTTTTTACGGTACGACGACTCGACTTATAATATACAAAAAGGGAAAAAAAAAATTATTTTACGGCACGACGGCGCGGCTTCTACTCTTTTATTTCTACGGTACGACGACTCGACTTATAGTGTACAAAAGAAAAAATTTATTTTTTACGGCACGACGGCGCGGCTTCTATTCTTTTATTTCTGGAATGTTCGATGTCAAAGAAAAATTCAAAATGGCACAACGGCGTGACTTTACACAATTTCTGCTCTTGCTTAGTCTTGCAAATTTTTAATTTTATTTACTCGATAATGGTCACTGGGCCCATAACCTGTTGGATTATTGAGTGGAATCGAGTTTTAAAATTAACAAAACACCATATGAGCATCAATTATATTATTAGTTTTATTTAACAGAATAAAAATGTTATTAGCTTCTTGCTGGTTAAAAGACAACGAACGAACTAACTTTACAAGACAAAAAAAAACCAATAGGTGGCGCTATGTTAGACTGACAGATAGAGATGAGAGTTAAGGAAACTAATTTCAAAACAACAACAACACTACCCATGCAAACTCTCTCGATTATTAAAAAGCAAATTGTCTGTGTTGAAGGAGTCGTAAAGGACAATTAAATTAAACAGTTTCTAAGAAAAGCTGTAATTGAAGTTGCATAAATGGCCCATGTAAATTTTGAAACAATGGAGAAATATACTTACTACTAAGGATGTGTCATTCCCATGATTGACACTGTGCACTGGAGAATGCAATCGCAAACAGATATGTATTTCATCAATAATTAATAAAAGTTTCTAATTGTTTCTTTTTTCAAATGTAAAATTTACAGCTTTATTAATATGAATAAAAAATTTTACTTATATATTTACAAAGTTTTTCTTATATATTATATAAAAGTTACAGGTTACAGTTATATTTTATGCTTCTAACATATCTTGATCGCTATCTAAGCTTAGTTCTATATCTATCTTATAATGATTCCACGCGTAGGTGTGAATATTATCTTCTCCAATTTTACGCTTATCATCTAATGGACCTAAAGCTATCTTATGTATATGATCTGTATATATGTTATGGACAAAGATCTAAAATTATACATATCTCCATATATAATTCTCTTATTAAATAAACAATCTTTATAATCAGTTAAACTTAATTTTTCTAAAACTGTAGCCTAAAACTGACACCTTTGGCCTTTTTAATTTCTATGCAGTCAACAACTTGTATTGTATACATTTTGGACCGGACACCTATAAATTCTTTCATAATTTGTCCCTTGTTCTCGTCTTTCATCATGCCCAAGACTTTACCATTTTTAAGCGGCATATGGAAAGGATTTGTAGGTGAATATTCGGATGTATCAAATTTTGAGTCGATGTCATCACGAATATCATTGTAAAAATCTTCGCATCGAATGGAATATATGAAAGAATCTGTATCCATGTAATTCAAACTGAGATTTGTTGTAAATTTAGGTTTCATATAATCATAGTGGAAATCATACATTTTCCATTTGGATAATTCTAAAACAACAAATCCCAAATATATTGGTTTATTGTATACAGAGCGAGATCTATTCAATTGAATAGCAGCCATTTCACGTGTAAAATAAGACATGCTGTGAAAATTAGGCTTTGCTATTAGAGCTCGTGCTCCTAAATGTCTTCCTTTACTTTCCCATTCGGTTACAATTTTTACATCCTTCCTTTTGTCTACATTCTCCATCGTCTTTCCGTATACCGCATTATTATGGAGTTTAAAAAAGTTTTTCTCGAAGCTGTTTTTGGCTATTGTTCTATGGTGAGTATTCAAGTCAATGTACTGTTTTAACCAACAAGACTGCTTAAATTTTAGTATTCTATGTATTTTCTTAAGTTTTAAACCATTTTTTATGCATTGTTGAAGATTCTTGTAATGAATTGTGTATATAGTCTTGTTGGTTAAATCAGTTATTAGTTTATACCATTTAGAATTGGTGACCAAATGGTAAGTCATTGTGGGAATCGTGAAGATTTTCCGGATATTCTAGATCAACTTCTAAAATAAAACCAAATTCTGAATTTTCATGAATTGTCTGTACGTTAAAATTATTAGTATCTGTCAACCACTCGAAACCTCCATAAGGAAGATATTGAGACATTGCCCAGCCATACAAATTATTGGCATCCAAATACATTAAATATTCTGATGGTTTACTGCAATCGTAGTCCGCCATATATTTATTATTTGCCCTTGAATGCCTTTTAGAGCATTGGACAATGCCTCCTCTAATACTTTTCTGAATGAATAAATACATGTCTATATCTGTAAACAGTTCAAGTTCAACTTTTGTAGTCTTTAACATTGCATCCCAAGATAAGCCTGGTGCAGTATAATATTGACACGGATCTAGTTTATAAATGTTTTTGCATATTTTTCTAAAATTTTGGAAAATGTCTCTTAAAATTAAAACATCTGTTTTCAAATATAGAAGCATGTAATCTTCAAGTGTTTTGCATTTAAACATGTCCCATACTTCAACCGCGTGTTCATAATCTTCCTTGGAACAAGTTTAATTTGTCATGCGACTATAAAATTCAGTTTGAAGTGGAAGAGAGGTTTCTTTAAGTCGCCCGAAAGAATTGATGTATTCGTATGGGAATACACCTTTTCTTGTTACTAACTTAAATTCATCATCGTTTGAAAACATTTGGCGAATAGTTTTAAAATCAGTTGGTGATAAATTTTTCGCTAATGCATCTAAACTTGATGCCATGAAACGAAAAGAATCCAAAAATTTTATCTCAAAAGTGTTCTTTTCATCCACCTTGATACGCTTTGAGAGGGATATATATAATTCTTTGTTTAAAGGGATAACATTTATATCACCTTCAAAAGAATTTAATTCCTTAACGAAAAGATGGCAGTCGTAGCCAGAAAAATTATGAAAGAACACAGGCACAAACTTTGCAATTTGATATTTTAAATTTCATTCATTATCCTCTATATTCGCTAGTTAGGTGGCAATGGTCTGCCACTCTATCAGAGCCCAATTCTTTATCGCAAATATGACAGTTTTTGCTTTGGAATTGTTGCTTTAGCTGCAAAGAAGTTAAAAAGGCCATAGGTTTCGATTTACTTAAATAGTTATTATATAAATCTAAGATATACTTAATTAAGTATTCAATAAATTTCTTGGGAGCATCCTCCCCTGAATAAATAAAAAAATTTACTAAGACTATCATTAAAATTACAATGGATATTATAGCTAAAGGCTACAGGAATATGCTTACATACAAACTTATTGTTATTGTCTAAACCTGAACTACTTAATACGCATTCAAAATCTGCGTATACTACAAAAGGAACATCTAAGCTACGTTCAAAATTCTTAAAACTAATTACCGCCTTTTCCAGCGACGGCATCTCGGATATTATTTTTCCGCATACCATTTTATGTTTTTGTAGCGTACTCTCGTTGTGCGAGTACTGGAGACTGCTGTTGCATAAAAATATTTGCCTTCGGTGAGCAGTCTGTTGTTGTTTTATTAATCTAAAAATCCAAAAGGAAGAAAAAAATTTCATTAGATTATTTATTGCAATAAGTAGTCGTGTAAATGAAAGATGAAATAAAAGTGAAATAAGAGAAGAAGAATGAAAGCTGAAGTTGAGAAATACATTAAATTATAGTTACCTTGAAATTTTTTTAATCCACACGTAGTGGAACTGCTCATCATTTTGCAGCAGCAGCAGGTTGATGTGTTGTGCCTTTTCCTGCTTGGTGCAGTGGTACGGCCCCTCGATATTCCCAGAAACTTCATCGAAACCAAACACATTGACACTAATCGTAGCATTTATTTCTTCAAATTTGTTTATATCATCTATGGGCATAGGAAACTTCAATCCCGTAAAATCAAGTGCAAATCCGTTTTTTAATATTATATTTTCCGCTTCAATATTGGCGATGTTATAATTTTGCGGTCTATGTTGATTGTCTTGTACATCCATAAGTGCAGATATCACCGCCCATTTGAAGCAGTATACATCATAATTTTTAACATTGCTGCAGGCGTGCTTTTCATGGATTGAATTGGGTAGCGGAATATATGATGTTCCCTTTAATGGTCTGTATTGATTTATATTTATCTCTACATAGCATATCTTAAGTAGAGACCATCCACTGTCCCTTTCCTGGAATTCACCCATTTTAGTGGTCAGTTGTTCAGACATATCAGCGTTTTCTCAACCTTTTTGAGCTAAAATCATATTTGTTTGAAATGATTTTATTTCCACCACTATTTCCTCATCTGTCGTTATTTTAAAGTATTCTGCGTACAATTCCATATTAAATTTTATCATTATGTGCTTTTCTAGAAAAATTTCTATCTGCTTAGTCACTATATTTTTGGGGTTTTTGAAGAAATCTTCTGGAATCAGAAGTCCCTCATCCTCATTTTGGAAAAAAAGTGTTTGAACTATCCTTAAAGGCTGTTTTGATGCACTTTAAACCATCGCTTAGCGGCGACCAACAATTCTTTTTGTGTTTGATCGTCCGCAGATGGTAGCTCCAGCCTCTTCGAGAAACATCTTCGTTACACGTTGGGCAACGAACATTCTCGATAGCGTCAATGTGTTGTTGTGTTGTAGTAGCTCGGTGTGTTGCTGATGATGATGATGTTGATGATGCGGGTGCTCCTCTCGTTGTAGATGCTGCAGTTGAAGCCGATGATGCTGCTTGTTGTGTTGATGATGGTCCTTGTGCTGCTGCTGCTGCTGTTGCATGTGAAGATGATTATGGTGCTGATGATGCTGCTGCTTCTGCAAGTGATCCTGGTGATGTCCGTGGTACTGCTGCTGCTGTTGAAGATGCTTGTTGTGCTGCTGATGATGGTATTTTGTAGGCTCGACTTTTATGCCTGAGCATATTATCCAGACGGTTGAAATTTTCCCCACAATCGTTGCAATGGAACTGTGGATGGCCGTGCGTTGCTTTTGTATGCCCTTTAAGGCTACGCATCGCAGTGAAACCCTGTCCGCAAATGTCGCAAATAAATCCCTTAATTTTATTTGTTTTGTTTGCTTTCTACTGCTGATGATGTTGTTGTTGTTGTTGTTTTTTTCTCTGTACGTTTTAAATACTAAATTTAACAGTTTTTCTTTTATTTTAATGTTTTATTTTCACACACTATATTTAACCGTTTGTTATTTTGTTTTATTTAACACGTTTTATATTTTTGTAGGCTAGGCACTTCCTTTTTATTGCTCTTTTATTTTAAATAGTATATTTAACAGTTATTACAGTTATTTTGTTGTAGTTTTGTTTTACAGCTTTGTGATTTTATTTTTCTTTGTTTTTCGTTCGTTTCGTGCGTTTTATTTTATATGCATTTGTTTTTTATTTTATTAGGTTTTTTATTTTAAATACTGTTTTTACAGTTTTAATTTCCTTTTCTATGGTTTGTTTTTAAGTACTATATTTTAATAATTTTAGTTAGATGGGTTTTTTAAGTACTATAGTTAATAAATTTTAATTTTGCTTTGTGTTTAAGCGTTTTATATTTCACGTTTTATTTTTAATATAATATTTCACAATTTTTCTATAAGTTTTATTTTTACACGCTTAAATTTTTATTAGAGTACTTCACAATTGACGAGTTTCACAATTCTTCCGAAGGCTTCAAGATTACTTTCAGAACTGAGAACAAATTGCAAACTTCCGCCCCTGATATATGTACAATATTAAGCATGACACAGATCTCTAGTTCTTCAGATTTTTTCATTGTTTACACAACTCTATAGTCAATGAACTCAAATGACACACATTTACAGCAAGACAAGATTTGACCTTCAAACTACTTAAATGGACTCAGTTTATTTCCTAAAAAATAAAAAAAGAATGAAAGTATAAATAAAACACGAACGTACATGAATGTCACCGTACATGAATCACACATTTCTTACCTTCAATCATTCGCATCAACAACAACAACATAGACTCTCTTTGTACGCACTGTACATACGATCGACGGCACCCTCATTTCACAAGAAGAATAAATTACAACAACAACATAAGAAACCCCACGAAATTTGCTTACACAAATTCGATCGGCGACACTCCGCTTCCAAAATCCACAATTGTTTACACTAACTCTATCGACGGCACTCCGTTTAATGAAAGTAAACATCCAAAATTTGTAAACACTAACTCTGTGGACCAACGGTCACGTTCACTAATGCATCATGCTACAACAAATAACAACAACAACATGTTACTACGCAACGACCATCTGAAACTGCTGCTCTCCCATCACTTCGGTCACACACATTCCCCTCCTTCCCTTCCCTTCCCTTCCCTTCCCTTCCACCATCAACATGTATGTCCGTCTATCCGACTGTATGTATGTATAACCATCCGTTCGTCTGTCTGTACAAATGTCTATATCTATGTCCGTCCGTCCGTCTGTCTACGCGGCGACAGAGAGCCTCAAACACACAAACATTTACAATCTTATGGCGACGTCAGAGTACCTTTTTGACGGAAGAAAGCCACACACACAAACCTTAACAATCCTTACGGCGGCGGCAGAGCACCTCCGCACCTCAGCGACTGCGCAGTCGCTCCGTTGTTCCATACATACTACTCAAGTCATCTGGATTTTTTGAAATTTGACTTAAAGGACGAGAATTAATTATCGCTGCCACTTGACAAAGTACGAAGCTCATCAAAACTTAAACACGATTGTCCAATCGAGCGATACATGTGAAACTTTGCGATTTTTACAGAGGCCTCCAAAATGAGGAGAGCGCGGAGGGATGAATTTCCAATCAATTTCCTCCTTTAAGCAATCCTGAAGCACCGAGTTCTGGCGCTCGTAGCTGAAAACTGATCGCCGCAAATTAGCAAGCTCATTTCGAGCACCGGAAAAGTTAGTAGCGTTGTCGGACCATATTGTTTTCGGCTTGCCGCACGTACAAATAAATCTTTTTAGTGCTGCCAGGAAAGCGGAAGTTGAGAGATCCTTTACTAGCTCCAGGTGTACAGCCTTGGTTGAAAAACAGATAAATAAGCTGACGTAACATTTCACAGCAGCCTTGTTGCGGACTTCATTTTTGTAGTAGAAGGTACCACAGTAATCAATGCCTGTAATTATGAATGCACGAGTGGCCTGAAATCGATCCTTTGGCAAATCTCCCATTATATGTTCGAATACTCTAGGCTTTGCGCGGAAACATATGACGCATTTATTGGTTACTCGAGCCACTGTTTTGTGGCCGCCCAAGGAAAACAAAAACAACACATCACATAAAACAACAATGACATGAAAACGAATTTTGAATTTTTAAAATTTTTATATAAAAACCTGTGTGAAGGCGAATGAACAAAAATTAACCAAATTCAAGCAGACGAAGTTTATTCACATCAATTTAATGCATCTAATACGTAAACAAGGTTTTAAAATGTCTCTTTACTTCATCGATTCATTGATTGAAGAAAAAGGAAAATATGCAAAACTGAAAAATCTTTTAAAAACATTTAAGTCATTTAAAAGTTTGCAAAACGAATGACTTTCGAATAAAAGATTGAATAGAAGATGACGATGATGAATAACAATAAAAATAGTGATGCATAATTTATTATAATCCTAATGATAATGACGATGTGTCTCTTAGGATGGAGATTTTAAAAGCATTACTTAACTAAGAGAAGAGAGAAAATATTAATCATTAACTTTATTATTTTATATGATTATATAACGACATCAGCACATAAAAACTTCCGTTTAAAACGATTACCACGAAACGTTTAAATAATATATTCAACCATGAAAAATCGTAAATTAATGTAAACAGAGAAGGAAAAACCTGAAATCGAAATTAGGTTTCTTGAAGAAAACCAAGCGAATTAAGAAAAACACATTAAAAAAATTGATGAATTTTTGCAAACAACTTTTACCATAAATGTTCAATATATAAAAAAACAAAGCGAAACAAAACGAAGAAGTAAATACTAAATAAAATACTAGTAATAAGAAGAAAATTAAAATAAAAATTAACAAAAGTTTATAGTTTTGCGTTTATTGTTGTTTTTTGTTAATGTTGCTTTTCTGGTTGTTGAGCTGAGTTGAAGTAGAGTCGATGGCGGTTGAGTTCAGTTGCTCTACATGTTTTTTGTGGTGCTTTATTAGTTGTTGCGCATAATTAGCTGTCATTAATATCGGCTCCTCTTTTCGTCTTGTATTTATTTCGTTTTTTTATATCCTATTTGACACATGAAATAGTATGAAACTGTCAATAGAATTTAAATAAAAACATTTATGGAGAATTGGTGTTTCTTTTTTGTTTATGAATTGTTTAAAAATCTTCAGTTCTATTTTAGAATATATTTAAAAACATTACACAAATGATTTTGAGCTAAAAATTTGTCTTTGAGTAAAATTTTAAAAGATTTATTTGACATGCAGCGGTTAATTAAAAGCGGAACCTTTTCCGAACAAAAACATTTTTCTTCAATGCTTGAAGTTCAAGGCCTCAATTCATCGATGTGCTTATCTTTGTTGGTGATAAGAATTTGAAAAAACTAGAAAATATGTTTGAAGGAAATATTTAAAGAGAAATAATAGAGAAAACCTATTAAGAAATTGTGCAAAAACTTCAAGCAGTTTTTTAAGCAAATATCAATCAAATTCAACGTTGAAAAATTAAAATTAAGCAAACAAATGCAAAATAAAATAATTAAAAGAAAATATATAATTCACATACAAATGGAAGTCCAATAATTAAATAATAAAAGCGTCAAATAAACTAAAACCCTACTGACTCAGTGCTGAGTAGAAAGAACAATGAGTAAATATTGAATAATGCAACAAGTGGCATCAATGGAGCATAAATCAGTTCCAAATTGAATTAAAATTCAACACAAAAATTGCTGAAAATGAGACAAAACGCAACGAGACAATGAAGAAGATGATTACGATAGAAAATACAATAACAACCCAGAAAGAATAACAATACAAAAATCAAAACAAAAGCACACTCTGTTTTTATGCTAAATTTATTATGATTCATTATACATAAAAAAACCTTTCAATTTTCAATATAATAAAAACAGTCTTTAATCGGGAGAAAATGTCGAAAAATTTGCAAACAAAATGTTTAAAACTAAGCTAAAATTTATTTCTAAATATGCAAAAAGTAAAGAAAACAAAAAAATGCATACAAAAATTTTTAAAAAAAAGCTATTGTTTGTCTAGAAACTCTTTAATGCATTTGTAAATATAATTTTCCTCCATTTCAAACTTGATATAAATTATTCCAAGTGACTCATAGTCAGCAGGGAAATCATAGTCAAAAGCCATTTATAATCTTATCGTATCTCAGATACATCAGAGCAAACAAATAGAATAAAACCAAATAAGTAAGAAATACTCTATTCTTTGATATTCCATTCTCAGGCTTAAAGAGTTTTCATGATTGAATGGCGCTGGCTAGACGTGTATTCATTTGTTGCGTGAAACACTCGTTTATCTGAGGGAGAGGTGAGAGGCCCAACGGAAAAAGTCTATACTTCCTCTCCTCTCTCTCCCATAAACGAGGGTTTTCCGCAATGAATACACGTCTAGCCAGCGCCAATTAGAGCAGTTCTAATATTGAATTATGTAATATATAGATAATATTATGTGGTCAGTGATGGAACTATCCATCATTAACCGTGGAACACATAAAGGAACATTTTTTCTTGTTTGTCTGGTTTAATTTGTACTGTGAAGAATTTGGCCATACCTAAGAACCTATAACTATAAACACAGACAAATAATATACATTATTTTTGTATTATTATTATATATATTATTTGTCTGCTATAACTTATATCTCAAGGGCCTCTAACATTAGATAAAGATGACAGATTTACAAAGAGAAACACTCAGATTTTGGTGATGAAAATTTGGAAAAAAATCTGAGATTGATGATAAGGGATAGAGCTGTTTTGTTAGACTTTTTAACTGCATAAATTAAATTTTGCGACCGCCAATATTGTAGACGAATAGCAGCCATAAGGGTCTGCGTGCCGGCATGAAGGTGTATTTGATGGAAGTGCATTATTATAAAGCAGGGATGGTGACTGGGCAAGATTACTGGGTGGCACGACCCAAAATCTAAAGTCGAGTGTTTTAAACGACCTCCCATGCGGATCTGAATGGCACGCAGCAATAAATGAGTGCCGTGCTGCAAGTCTACGATATTGATGGTAGGTGCCCGTATTCGTGTAAAAATTTATAGACATAGCTATAAATACGGCGCCTTTTTGAAAACGAATTCATATATTTGCAATTTATAGATGGATCCCTTTGGGCATTTATAAGGAAAACCTTTCTACAAAGTTCAGGTATATTTGCAACAGGCAAACATGATTCAGTCCAGCGACTGCGATCGCACTTCAAAAAGGACGGGCCCTGCAAGCAAAGTGCAGAACGTCTTAGATCAGATAATCGCGCTCCCTTCGATAGAATGTCAGTCGGGTTCATTGTTGTTGGAACATAATGCCATTCATCGTCAGATATACTCTGTTGTATACTACTTATACGATTCGCAACGAAAACATTGAATTTAGATGGCTCATGTCTTAACCAGGACAGAACCACACTCGAGTCCGACCAGCAGTGATAATCGCATCGAAAAATTTCCATTTTTCTTATCGAACTTACTTGAGCTAAAAGAGCAGCGGCGCACAATTCCAACTTTGGCACTGTTAATGATTTGAGTGTGGCTACGCGTGACTTTGAGCAGAGAAGGTTAATTTTTACCATGTCACCTTTACACGCTCTAACATATACGCAAACTTCATATGCATCCAAGCTGGCGTCACAAAAGGCATGAATCTCCACATCTGCATCAGGCACCGATACTTTTGCTAAGCATGGGGCAGACTTTGTGCCATAAGTTACGGTGTCTAATGAAAAAATGCTTAATTTTGCCTGCGGCGATTATAGTTATCAGGTGAGGACATTCTCACGCATCGATACATTTTACAAATGTCGCCGTTTAAAGCTACGGGAAATGTTCGAAATTTTTAGCAATGTTTGAAAAAGCTTGGGCTGAATGGTGGGCCCCGTCAAAATCAAATCGTTCAACGAGTACCCCGTTGTGGTTGCTGCAAACCCATCGAAGACCACTGAAACGACCTTTCGTGCTTCGGCTGAATGCAGGCAGAGTTTCTTTATGAGGTCCACGGACCTTGTCTATAGCTGGGATAGACTCGCGGTTTGTCCAGGTTCAATTCGAAGAAAATTTATAATAAGAGGACCAGTAACTTTTCATTGACAATTTCGTTTATTTAAATTCTCCAATCTTAGTGTTAACTTAATTCTTGTTGTTGGGCATTTGAAGCCGTAGTTCTTAAGGGTAAAAAAAAACTGACGGTGCAGTGGTGGAATAAGCTAGTGCAGGAAATGTTGTTCGAAACGTTGGCCAGGTAAGCGTGATGCGTTGTTTTCCTAGCACTTTTGTCTCTTTAGAATATCGTTGTGACAATTGTGCGTTTGCGTTTCTACTCTGTTCTTTGTTCTGTAAATAAAATGTTTCGTTGTCGTATTTGGCGTGTTTGTTCTCTTGTCTAAATGATCAGGCTATGGAGACGTTTGAAAGCGGTTACGGAGAGGAGAGAAGTTGTAACACCAAACATTGCTTCCAACCAACACGACAGAATCTCTGATCCGGGTAGTGTTGGCTCTCGGCGTTTGAGAGAGGCTACGGAGAGGAGAGTTGCAACCTCAAACATTGCTTCGAACCAACACGACAGAATCTCTGATCCGGGTAGTGTTGGCTCTCGGCGCTTGAGAGAGGCTACGGAGAGGAGAGTTGCAACCTCCAACATTGCTTCGAACCAACACGACAGAATCTCTGATCCGGGTAGTGTTGGCTCTCGGCGTTTGAGAGAGGCTACAGAGAGGTTTGAGAGCGGCTAGGGAGAGGAGAGTTGCAACCTCAAACATTGCTTCGAACCATCACGACAGAATCTCTGATCCGGGTAGTGTTGGCTCACGGCGTTTGAGAGAGGCCACGGAGTGGTTTGAGAGCGGCTACGGAGAGGAGAGTTGTAACCTCAGACATTGCTTCAAACCAACACGACAGAATCTCTGATCCGGGTAATGTTGGCTCTCGGCGTTTAAGAGAGCCTACGGAGAGGAGAATTGCAACCTCAAACATTGCTTCGAACCAACACGACAGAATCTCTGATCCGGGTAGTGTTGGCTCTCGGCTTTTGAGAGAGGCTACGGAGAGGAGTGGAGTTGCCTTCACGAGGTCTTACCTGTACTGATGTTCGCGAATGACTGAACGCTCCTGTGTGCTGTGGTCGTTCTTATACGCTGTCGGTCGGAAGTCGTTTCTGTTCGTTGTTCGATGTTCAGCAGACATGCCCAATGGAATGCTAGTTCCGTCCTTGTTTGGCATTTGACTTATTCTGTGTTACTGAGTATGCCGCGTCATTCCACCACTGCGTAGTTTACGGGACTTAAAAACAGGTTTTCCATATTGCTTAACATAATTTAACTCGAGTAGGATGTGTCATGTGATCCATAGAAATTATTATTTGAAAAGATAATTTAAATTCAATTCTTATTTATTAGTAAATGTTGCGAGAAAACAATATCGGTAAACTCAAACACGTCTGCTTCTTTCAAGTACTTTATTCGCAATGCTCAGCAGAGTACAAAGTAAGAATAGAGAGAGTAGAAACGAGATGATAATCATATGTATGTATATATAATATATTGCTGTTACATTCCAACACGCTACCTTAACGGGAATATATATATATATATATAATAAGAAAATAAAGTTATCATAATTACAAGTCTTCATGATTTAATAATTCAATTAAATTGTTCTTTATGTTCATTCAAATCAAATGAAAATTATAATATTCGGTTAAGTAATAAACTAATTTCATTATTTTTTATATTCATTATGCAAATCAAATCAATAAGGTTCAATAATCTGTTAAGTAAAAAACTGAAAATTATTTAGTCTCCTTAAGACCCATAAGCAATGTAAATTTAATATGTTTGACCTTGCAAAGATTTTTGGTTAAGATATCTGCCATTAGTTCGCTGGATTCTAGATATCGAAGCTCAATTTTTTGTTCCTTGACAGCATCTCTGATAAAATGATATCTAACATCAATGTGTTTACTTCGACTGTGGAACGTTGGATTCTTAGCAAGTTGTTGTGCGCTTAAATTATCTCCGCTAAGCGCGACCGGCAATTCTTTTGGTTGACATCCTATTTCACACAAAAGCCGTTGCAAGCATATGGACTCCTTGCACGCCTCAACGAGTGCCATGTATTCCGCCTCTGTGCTGCTTAACGCTACCGTTGATTGTTTTTTCGACTGCCATGAAAATCCGCAGCCGGCCAAGACGAAGATGTACCCAGTGTAAGATTTTCTGTCGAGGTTATCACCCCCCCAGTCAGCATCAACGTATCCTTCTACGTTCCTACCTGTGCATCTGTAGTGAAGCTTTAACTCTGGACTGCTGGCCAGATAACGCAAAATATGCTTCGCTGCTGTCTCATGCTCAATGTGTGGGTCTGAATTTCGCTGTGCTAACTTGGACACAGAATGAGTAATGTCGGGTCTGGTTGAGATCGATAAATACATCAACGCTCCAATCAGTGATTGATAATCAGTCTGATCCACTCTTCGGCATTGCTCCTTTCGGCACCCTATTTTAAAGCCAACGTCTAATGGAGTTGCTGCTGGCCGACACTTATCAAATTTGTACTGATGAAGTAACTCTTTTATAAACTGTTGCTGACTAATTAAGATAGCGCCGATTTCCTCGCTACGTTCGATTTCAAAACCCAAGAAATATTTTGCAGGTCCCTTATCTATGGCTTGGAAATTATTCATTATTTCACTTTTTATATTGAGAAGCTCTTGCTTGAGCGTGGAAGCTATGAGTAGGTCATCAACATATACTGCGATTAAATTTATCTTACCTTCATAGTTGCGAAAATATAAGCAAGGCTCGTTTTGTCACGCCACAAAACCCATTTTTTTAATGTTTTATCCAGTTTCTCGTTCCATTTACGGCCAGATTGTTTAAGACCGTAAAGAGCTTTGTTGAGTCTTAACACTCTCTTGGGAAACTGTTTGTCTGTGAAGCCTTCTGGTTGAGTCATATAAACTTCTTCATTAAGCTCTCCATTTAAGTATGCTGCACAGACATCCATCTGGTGTAGATACAGTTTATATTCCGCAGCTAAGGCAAACATTAATCTGATGGTGGCATACCGTGCGACTGGAGAAAAGGTTTCTGTATAATTTATCCCAAATTTTTGGCTACAACCTTTTGCAACTAGTCTTGCCTTGAATTTATCGATTCTTCCATCTTCATCTGTTTTAATCGAAAAAACCCGCTTGCTGCCAATGGCTTTCTTCCCAGGAGGAAGATCAATCAGTGTCCAAGTATTATTGCGAATAATTGATGCATGCTCGCTTCGCATGGCCTCTTTCCATTTGCTGGCACAGGTAGAATTTAGCGCTTCCTCTACTGACTCTGGTACTAAGATGTCTTTTGAACTAAGATTAGTAATTTGATTCAAGACATTATATTGTTTTTGTGGACGTCCTCGTTTGCCAGTTCTTATGATTTTGGGCCTACCAGGTCCAATCTTCAAATCCATTTGGGCATCTTCCAATACGCTTTCAACGGCGGCGTTTTTAATGCTACGTTAAAATATTTGCTTTCGTCGACGTCCTCGTAAAATATTACATCCCTACTTTTCACTATTTGGTTAGTGCTGCGGTCCAGCAACCGATATGCTTTCGACGAGACCGAATAGCCAACCATTGTATATTCCTTGCCTCTTGCCTGAAACTTTTTTCTTTGTGTCTTGATAAGAGCGACTGCTTTGCACCCAAACGTTCTTAAGTGTGAGACATTTGGCTTTTTACCCATCCACATCTCATATGGTGTTTTTCCTGATAAGATCTTGTTTGGCGACCTATTTCGCAAGTACGCCACAGTGGCCACTGCTTCTGCCCAGTACTTTTCGTCCAAATCCGAGTGAAGTAACATTGTACGAGCCATTTCCACCACCGTTCGATTCATTCGCTCCGCTGCGCCATTCTGCTGAGGGGTATGCGGCACCGTCAACTGCCTTTGAATGCCCTTCTCCACTAAATATTTGTCGAACGCGTTGTTAACATATTCCGCGCCGTTATTACTTCGTACAAAATGAATTTTTCTACCGGTTAGCCGTTCTACCATCGCTTCGAAATTTTTAAAAGTTTTGAAAACCTCGTTTTTTCTTTTAAGAAAGTAAACAAATGTATATCGCGATTTATCGTCGATAAATGTAATTATATACCGATTTCCGCCATTTGAGCATTGGCTCATTGGTCCACACACATCAGTGTGTATTAATTGTAATATTTCCCTTTCACCATGTTTTTACTAGACAACTGATGTAGCGATTGAAAGTTCAGATGCCCGTAGCGATTATGCCCGTAGCGATTCATTTCAATTGTTCTTGACTTGAACTTCTTGAAAGAAAACACGAAATGTTTCTATGCTCATTTATAAACGAATTGCCCGTCTTCTTCGCTTCAAACACAATTTCGCGATTTTTATTCATAAATACTCCTTTGAGTCTTGAAAAGTGCACACTGAGACCGCTCTCGACTGCTTTATTTACCGAAATGAAATTGGTTTGTAAAGCGGGTACAAAAAGTACTTCGCGTAACAGCACGTCAAATTTTGTTGTTTTTAAATGTACGGTACCTATGCCGCAAGCTTCGATGCAATCGCCGCCCGCTATTAATATTTTCTGGCTGAAATCCACTAACCGGTCAAACATGTTTCGTTGGCAGCACATATGCGACGTCGCGCCGCTGTCGATACACCAACTATTCCAGTTCAGTGTAGTAGAGTTTGTTGCTGTTAGAATAAAAGAAGTAGAGGGAGCGTGTTTCGATTGCGCTTTGCACTGCGATGCAAAATGCCCTTTGCGTCCACATTTAAAGCACTTTAAATTGGATTTGTTCCTTTTGTTACTGTTGTTTGCAGTCGTTTTGTCGTTGCTTTGTTCGTTATTGTTATTGGCATAACTGTTATAACTGTTTTTGCCTTTCGAAGCTGTGCGAGCAACAAATGCTTGAACGCTGTTATCATTAGGTACAGTCACTAATTGCTCTCTTCTGGAGCCTTCTTCTAACAGTTTCACCTTAAGAGCATCCAATGTTGGAAGATTATCTCGCGCTTCCATCGCAATGACAAAATTATCGTATGATGATGGCAGTCCTGATAACAAAACGATGACTAAGAACTCTTCATTGAGTTCTAGACCAGTTTCTTGCAATTTTTCAGAGATGCTTACGAATGCATCGACGTATTGAGGGACGCCCAACTCATTTACGACTTTTAGGTTAAGGAGCTGTCTTAACAGCGTTACCTTGCGCGCCAGTCCATGTGGCTGATGGACTTGTTTATATTTGTTCCAGGCCCCCAATGAGGTAGTACAATGTTTAATATGATTCAATTGTCCAGGTTTGACGCTTAGCGTTATCATGGCTAGTGCTTTCTCATCCTTCAGAATCCAAGCTGGAGCTTGTTCTCCTTCTGGCTTCACCACAGTTCCATTTACAATTGACCAGAGTTCTGAACAAATCAGTACACTTTTGACTTGTGCTGACCAGGCCTCATAATTTGAGTCATCCAATTTATCGACTGCATAAAATGGACTTGAAGCCATAATTTTTTATTAATCTTCACAAAGAAAAGTTAATGTAAAAAGAATATGTACACCACGTGCTCTACTGGGCCCATAACCTGTTGCGAGAAAACAATATCGGTAAACTTAAACACGTCTGCTTCTTTCAAGTACTTTATTCGCAATGCTCAGCAGAGTACAAAGTAAGAATAGAGAGAGTAGAATTGAGATGATAATCATATGTATGTATATATAATATATTGCTGTTACGTTCCAACAGTAAATTCATTTATTAGTAATTCATGTTGAATCATATCAACAATTCGAAGTAAAGCAAGTGAGAATACTTTTAGGCAGAGATAAAGAGATGAAACACTCCTAAATTCGACGCTCACACTAATCCATTTTTGCAGGAATTGCACCTACACTATGAAATAAAACTTGCAATTCGCTGCAAAAAACTTGTACTTCGCTGCAAAAAATTTGTACTTCACTGTGGTAAAATTTTTCCCATAACCGCTTATAATATTAATTTAACAGCGGCTGGTTGCAGAAACGTCAAATGATATAATTAATAAATTATATTTAAATTTAAATTTATTAAAAAATAACTTCACCACCTTTGTTTATATATGGTGAAAAATAAATTTCTCAAAACAATTCTTAAAAACAAGCAATTGTTTGTAAAAAATTTATTTGGATTACTTGTGCAGAGGGTGATAATGCAATAAATTGGGAGGACTATCGTAAGTTTACGGATTTATGGATGAATTGGATAAGAGTGAACTATATGAAGAAGAAAACGGCATATCCGACAGCAGTATGCTTAAGAGGGACCGACGACGTTGGGCTGCCGCTGATTTAGATTCGGACGACAGTCTTACAAAAGAGGAGTTCTTAGCGTTTTTCCATCCGGAGGATAACCCAATTATGAGCGATGTAGTGCTTAATGATACCATAGAACACGTTGATAAAAATAAAGATGGCAAGATTTCTGTTGAAGAATACATTGGCGATATGTATACATCTTCTGAGCCAGACGATTGGGTAACAATTGAACGTGAAAGCTTTGCAAAGTACGGAGATCTTGATGGTTACGGATTTCTAGACCGAGAAGAGGTGCGTGATTGGATTGTGCCAAAGGATTTTGATCATGCTAAAAGTGAAGCTAAGCATTTAGTTTTAGAAGCCGACGAAGATTCCGATGAAAGATTGACCAGAAAAGAAATCCGTGATAAATATGATTTGTTAATAATTTATACTTTAAAATTTACTATGTAATAACAAATATTATCTTCCTTATTCTTCTTAGACTC
Organism: Thecophora atra; assembly: GCA_937620795.1. Lineage (NCBI taxonomy): Eukaryota > Metazoa > Arthropoda > Insecta > Diptera > Conopidae > Thecophora > Thecophora atra. The sequence continues at coordinate 36,654,168 of OW569399.1, forward strand.
GAAAAATGATTATATTATTAATGGATATGTACAAAATATTATAAATAAAATCATCTACGCCAAAGAATTGTAAACTTTTAATAAACTGTTTATAAAAACTGTTTAATGGCATTATTAACACATTTCCATTATTGTGTGGCATTGTGACAACTTTTTATACCATATTTTAATGCATTTGAAGATATTTCTGTTTTATTAATCCAAAATATATTTAATATCTTCACGGCTGAATTGAAATATATTTAGTGAAAATATGCAACAGTTCGTTTTCATAGGAAAGTCATTTAATCCATTGTATCTAGAGTGACCAACGCAGCTTAAAATTCGACATTACGGATGTTGCTGTTTAAATTAGTTGACTTTATGAACTAAGTTCATTGTTCTATTTAAGGAAACATATTTGCAAAGTAACTACACCTGTGAAATTGAAAAAATTCTAGTTACAAATTTGATGTATGTAATAGATTTATCTCTATGCTAACATATATTAATTTGTTTAATACACATGTACGAGTAAACAAATAATAATTATTTTTTAAAAATGCATTTATTTATTGTTGCTTTTTAGAGCGTCAAAACAATAATCTTGACGATGTCACTTTCGTTTTGTGTTTTTGTTTTGCTCATAATTTGGTAGCTCCTTCTTGAAGCTACGTTATAATTTTACTTTAATACTTTAGCTTTACTACTTGCTTTAGTACTTTGCCTTTAACACACACTTTGTGTTTTTTTAACACACACCGTTGTTCAAGTGGACGTTGTGATCAGAGGTATCTGACAATATGGACATTCGGTGACCGACCACGAGCACGTATCGCACAGCAGAAAATGGTTGCATGGTTCCAAAGTTACCCTGTGGTTATTCTCCGAACATATTTAATACTTTTTCCACATCCTACAAATCAGAACGCATCTTTGACTGAAAGCAGAATTACAGTGGTTTACTCTGGATCTCAGTAAGAGTTTTCTACTCACTTGTAACTGCTCAAGTTTCTGACGATGTAGTTCAGCACATTGAACTGAAAATTGATCTGTTATGAGAAAATACATTTGTTGCACCATATATTTTTATAGTGGTTTCATCAAGGCGGCGGGATAGTTTCATTATTTGAGCATCCGGATGAAACTGCTGCTCCGTTCTCGTGTATCATTACTGGCAATTATCGGCCTCACAGTTGCTTGGCTCTCCCCATTCTTCACCGTGCTTTACATTAGGACATGACGTAGATCTACATATGATGTCGAAAGCATGTAAATTAAAATGCTACATTTAATTAAAATTTCTATGTGTTCGAATACCTGTATATGAATTTGCGCTTGCAGGGTTCTGCTTTGCCAGGTTATGTTTTATAGTTTCCACATATTTTATAGTAACACACAGTTTGTATCCTGCAAACTGTTTGTTACTATAAATCATCAAACTTAGCTAATAACTGATCTGAGTTGGTACAGAATGTGTAATTTGGCTGTATATTCAGATTTGATTCGAACATCTGTCACTGATTGATGGCCAAGGAACGTTGGTGGCTTTCTAGCTGTATGTGTCGCAACAAATTCGTTTCATGGCCATCCGAAAGCGGGATTATGACCATTGACTGAAACAATGCATGGCACTCATAAATTGGAGTCATCTTTTATAAAAAAGTAATATCACTTGAAGCGTATGCATTGCAGATATCGCGATATCGAATTCCTTCGCTTTTAACTTAAAAACACAATCAATACCTTGGTCCAAACTTTGGTACTTTATTTACAAAAATGTAGCACGAATTGTTTTTAGTCTGAATAACTTTAATACGTACTTATTTTTATAGTAAAAAATAACACGACGTTCACTGAAATCTTTATCTCTGTTTTTAATGCTGTGGTGAAAATGCCAATCAAATTTTCTGTACACATTGAATGACACAGAAAACAAGAACAACACTGTAGTACATCTCACGTATTGTGTACCTGAATCCAACAGTGCATAAAAAATAGACGTCAAACCGATTTTAGAAACGGCGAATTCGAAGTGTTTAATCTCTTTATCTCTGCTTTTAGGCAGAACTCTTTAAGCCATTAAAAAAGAATACGAAAAGAAAAAGAAACGCAACTAAAAAGAATTGCAATACAGAACAAAAGAAAGTTCTACTCAGAAAAATAAAATAATAGTTTCGCGAATTAAGAAGTTTCAACATTGCGACATACAAATAACTGCGACATTAAAGGTTAATTTTAAGTTAGTTCATAAACAAATTTTAAAACGACCGGTGTTCGGTACCGTATTTATTGAGTTTAACGGAATAAACAAGAATAAGAAGTGAAGGCGTGCAGTTTTTATCATTGGAACAGGACTCCACTACAACAACTCTAGATCACCACAATCGAAGACACAACAATTTGGCACAGCCGGCTTTTTCGAGCCGAGAATCATTCGCGGGGCATAAGGATCGCATAAGAGTGGAAAAAAAAGAATAATAATAATTGCACTAATAATTTGTTCTCGAGGCTTGTTTTGGAGCCAAGTAAAGGAGTGCTAGCGTCAAGCAAGGCACCCTTTTTGTCCACGCCCTACAAAAATTTTACTGAGGTTGACCCTTTCACTCAGGAAGTTATTCCTTCTTTTGTTTAGTTGAGTTAACCTGTTTGACTTTGCTTTAAGGTTTTAAATATATGTATGAATACAGTACGTAACACATGTTCGCGGAAAAAGTATTCGCTATAATAAAAATTAATTCGAGTTTTTCAAAGTGTTTTGTCTTAATAAGGATTTTTAGAATTTAATTAAGGATTAATATATAAATCATATAAATCTTAAATTAATAAGGATTATTATAGTAATTAAGCTATATATTAAACTGTTAAGTTTTAACTATGAATTAATCTTAATATCTAAGATCTTAGTTAACATGTAAGGCTTAACAGATTCCAGGCTGATGGTGGCGCCACCTTGCAACTCCGGAGATATAAGGAAATAAATTTTTTTTCTATTTTTTCTTCTAACCTACTACTACCATTCTCTTTTCTTTCTCTTATCTTTACTTCCTTTAGTTAATCTATCTACTATTTACTTATTTTTTTTCTTTGTGTTATGTATGTATATAGTTATATGTATAATTCAAAATCTCAAAAGATATTTAACAATATTCATAATTCTTATTCATATTTAGAAGTTTAGTAAAACCCTCAACAAAATGATGGAGGAGCAGTACCATACTAATAATAATTAATAATTAATACAAAAACAATTTTACTAATATTGTGGTTGTTATCAATTGTCTTGTTTACTATGTAATTTTTGCTATGTAATTCCTCTATGTATAATAATTGACGGAAATTCATGCTTCTTTATTTCATTCTTTTTTTTGTGATTTTTGACGATTTAATTACACAATTGTTTGAACTTCTTGTGCAGGACTTATTTCTATCATGTCTTTATACCCTGTTTACATAAAAATATTTAATCCGATTAAGCTGTTCGAAAACTGATGAGCTTTCTGAGTGTTTCCATACATAATCCGGTCAAGCAAAGTAGGTGTTTTGTTATTGCTTTGTTTTGTTTGGTGTAGTTGAGCTTTTACCATGTGTGTGGACATATGTGCTAATAGTTTGTCGCCTGTAATTGTCCCTTTCTAACACATTGGCACTAGACAAGGAGAAGCATAAGTTCCTATAATTCCGAACTTCGAATCTGAGTTGCAAACTAAAATGTGAAGCTAAAACCCAAAAGCATTTCGGTTTAGCGCTGGAATTGCAACAACAATTTCAATGGTATTTAAAAAGTTTACGAGTGGTTTTAGGTCCTAAAAAGTTTTACTTCCAATTTCTGGAAAAACCATTTTATGTAAACGCGGTATTACTCATGATTTTTAGCTTGCATGTTTTTTTTTTGTTGAGTGACTTGATATTCATGTATATGATGTAGCCTTTGAAACCTTTACCTTTTTTTTTTTATTTGGTTCGCCGCAGTTTTTTTCAATTCTTATGTTTGCTTGATATTTTAACTTTCATGTTTCTTTCTATTCATATATTCTATAATGCACATTCAATTTAAAATCAAATTTCTTCTACTCTCTTCTAGTTTGTTTTTTTACTTCCTTGTATACGTAGTAAATACAAGAAAGTATTGTAATCATGAAAAATTTCGATATTGAGATTTTGATGGTAACACACATTTTGACCATCGCGGAGTCCATTTTGACTAGTTTGGTCGTGACGTGTGTACGTATGTACGTATGTACGTATGTACGTATGTACGTATCCTCAATAACTTAAAAACGGAGAATCGTAGAAACTTGAAATTTGGTATTTGAGACTCTTATAAGACCTAGTTGTGCACCTCCCTTTTTGGATGCAATCGGTTGCGCGAAAAGGACACTTCTCATATACTTTTTTTCAAATTTCATAAATTACTCAAAAACAAACACTCCTAGAAAGTACACACTATTTTGTATTTGGGGCTATACAAGGCACAATTATGTAGCTCCAATTTTAATGATGGTTCGCACCAAAAGGACTCTTCGCCAAAGGAACACGAAGCATGCATTATCCGAATTACATAAATGATAATGATAAATGAATGTTATGCTGCTATATCTTGTACAAAAATTGGTTGTACCCTTACAGAACTAAACAGGGAAATCAAAATTAGTAAGATTGATAGTTAAAGCTGTGTGGAAACTAATTTGTACTTCCTTGTTTTTACTTACTACTACTTAAATTATTTAAATTAAGAGAAGCCTATGAAATTTTTTTCATTATGGAAGTAAAAATATTTAAAATGTTTAAAACTTCAATTTTAAAATATAAATAAAATATATCAACCGCTCTTGAAATAAAACCATACAATTGCCGTCATACAAGGAAGTCATGTGTTGGCCACATCAGATATTTTTTTCTTATATTTCCAATAGTCCCCAAATACAAACTTGCTGAAATCAACCTCTTTCCACCTTTTTTCAAATCGTTTCATTTAATTATTTGTATATATTTCTTTTAACATATTAACTCTCTGTAGTTCTTTTCACATTCTCCATCTTACCCAAAATTACAAGCTTTTACCTCTAATTTTTTCTCAATCCTCCACCTCCCGTTCCGATTCCCATGCTCTTAACGTTTTTATTAATTGCCCCTTCCACTCAAATTTCACAATTTCCCTAATTCCCCTTTTAATCACACTTCCACTCAACCAATGTTCACAATCACCTGAAAAACTATCACCTAACAGAACTAGGCTATCGCTGTGATGGAGAAATATATTTAATATTTCTTTTGCGGATTGGAATGTAATTATACATATAACACAAGACATTGAAACCACACAATACTACAAATAATTATAATCACAAATAATTTACAAAAACCAAATCTCTCCGTTGGTTTAAAAGATATGATCACGGTCTGTCACCACAATATACAGACACTTATCTAAAACAACTGTTACGAGAGGCGTAGTTGTTTTGATTGGTGTTGACTCCTCGTATTTTTCACGAGAGGAACTTTGCTGCAACCTTAAAATTGAATTTTGCGTGTGTTCACGTTAAAACTGGTCGCTTAAGTAGCTTAATCACTTGTTCATACATACCGCCATGCTCCATAACTTTCCATGCAACATGTACATAAATCACGTGGAGTGCATCAGTAAAGTGTGATTAGGAGACGTGGACGAGCTAATTGTTCTCGGTGAGTTTAATTGCCTGACGTAATTTGGGAAAGGTGTGATGATTCAGTTTTGAGGAATACTTTTCTTAAAAATACTATTAAACTTCTGAGACCTTGAATTATGCTGTACACTTGTTTAGCAACAATTTTTGTAACTTTTTAAGTTCTCAGTGCCGCTGTGCAAATCATCGAGTGACATCATGGTTTACTCCTTTATTACGTACACTTGCTATTCGTTCTGTAAAACAAAAGCTCTTTTCTTTACAATTTTGCAAAGTGCCACATAGGTCTTCATCACGAAATTTTATTCGATACAATCACTGACCATACAACATATAGACAGTTAAAAGTCCACTTTTTCTGTAATACAAAGCTTTCAGTAGCCTGGGTCCCAAATAATTTCTTACTCTCATGTGCTCTTTTTCCGTGCAATTGTTGTTGTTTTACCAGTGCTCGTGACTAGCTATTGTCTCATTCCCTACAATTACAAAAAATGCATGCGTCTTCTCTTCCGGTATCTAGATCGCTCTCATTACTTTCGTTCTTCCGTGCATGTTCATATTTTATACGTATGTGAAACATGTGAAATCATGTTTCAAGTAACATCATGTTCATGAGTAATCAGAATTCGACTTTTATATTCTGTGTTGACATCTACTGATAATGTTAGTGGTTCTGTAATTAAAAAGTCAACCGGTGTTAAAGCGCTCAAATCATTCGGATCGGCGGGCATAGGTGTTATTGGCCAAGAATTCGTAATTGCCTCGATTTCTACCAATATCGTTTCTAGTTCCTTATTTATGAAAGATGCTGTCGAAATGTTACGGAGCAGCAAATGTTTGGCTGATTTGACTGCAGCTTCCAACTGTTTTATGTCGCAATGGCAATGATTAAGTTCACCGGCTCAAATAATAATAGTCAAGGCCATATTAAAAAATAACATTCAAGGCCATTTTAAGCAATAAATTCAAGGCCGAGGACGACTTTGACTACACAACAAAAGAACATTTCAAATGCAAGCGTAGCACTTTGATTCGTTTCGTTCGAATTATTGAATCATATCAACAATTCGAAGTAAAGCAAGTGAGAATACTTTTAGGCAGAACTCTTTAAGACATTAAAAAGGTTGGTAGGTAGGTAGGTAGGTATGGCTGTTCCAAAAGAACACACTTAGACCATGAAGGTCCATTGTGATGCCATGTGGATCTCTCCCCCTCAGAGCTATGTCAGCCACGAAGTACTATTTATATAGCCACTTAAGGTCCTTACGTTAATTGGATCCATGTCGGAAAGGCTTTCATAAAAATAGACTCCTAATTGGACCTGTCTTTTTCGAGCTAGATCTGGGCAGCTACATAAGAGATGTGAGACCGTTTCCTCTTCCTCTTCATCTCTGCAGCTCCTACAAAAATCATTTGAGAAAAGTCCTAGCCTCCTAGTATGAGCCTTAAAGAGGCAGTGGCCTGTTATGAACCCTATCACTCGCCTAATAATTACCTTGCTCAAAGTGAGGAGGTCTTGCGAGTTCTTCTGGTGGTAACGTGGCCATAATTGCCTTGCAATAACGCAAGTAGCCAACTCCTCACACCTTTTGTTAGCCTCCTTTAAGGCATCAGCTTTCAATAAGGTTTTACAGGTAGCATATGGCATTCCTGTATGTAAGTTATCTGTTATGATGACTGATTCAGTGCCCACGCGGGCTAGTTCATCCGCGTGGCAATTCGCTGGAATGTTGTCCTGGCACCCAGCACAATTTTATAGGTAGCTGTTCCGCAATCTCGTTAAGAGATCGGTGACAGCTTGCTACCACTATGGAAGTGGTGAAGGTCGATTCCAGGGATCTAATCGCAGCCTGGCTATCGGTATAAATACAGACATTCGTAAAGGATGTTTGATTATCCTTCAGCCAAGACAGTGCCTCACGAATGGCTATCACTTCCGCCTGGAAGACGCTACAGTTCAGTCCAAGAGTTTTACAGAAAACCCCAGCACCAACTCTGCCACGCAACTTCGAGCCATCCGTATACACTTGTGTAACTTCCTTGCCCGGCAGAGTTCCATTCTCCCAGTCTCCTCTCGATGGTATATCCGTTCGAAATTTTTGAGCTGGGAGAAAGGTTGGAACGATGTAATCTAGATTCTCGAAGGAGGATGGAAGTCCTTCCAGAATGATTTGGTGACCCACTTTCGTGTTGGTCCATCTGTTTACAGCATTTAGTCTTACCGCCGAACACTTAGCTTGTAGCCTACCCATAATATCTATTGGTAGAAAGTGCAACAGCACCTCAAGAGCTGCTGTTGGTGTCGACCTCAAAACACCTCCTATGCATAAACAAGCAGATCTTTGAACTTTTCCTAATAATCTGCAATTTGTTACCTTACTCAAAGCTGGCCACCAAGTGACCACCCCATACAGCAGTATTGGGCTGAATATTGCAACATACAACCAATGTATTATCGATGGGCTGAAACCCCATTTCAATGGCTCTCCTACAAGAGTAGAAGGCCACCGTGGCTTTATTCACTCTGTCGATAATGTTTGGTTTCCAGCTCAATTTTCTATCCAGAATAAGACCTAGAAATTTTGCCTTATCCCCGAAATTCAGCCTTACTTAGCCCATACTTAGAGGTTCAATCCGCGGAATTTCGTGCTTCCTCGTAAAGAGAACCAATTCAGTTTTCTGTGGGTTTACGCCCAAACCAATCGGAGCTGCCCATCTTTTAATGATGTTTAGAGCATGTTGTACAAGGTCCCTGATTACACATGAGTGTTTGCCAGAGGCTATGGCAAGATCATCCGCATATGCAATAACCTGTAGACCTTCATTTTCCAGAATTTTTAGCAGTCCATCAACCACCAAATTCCACAGTAAAGGAGATAGAACCCCGCCCTGAGGGGTTCCTCTCCAATCCATTCTCTTCAAATGCACGCAACCTGGTCGTGCCTCAATAGTTCTTCCTTCCAGAAGTTGACTGATAAAGCCCACAAAAGACTCTTCAACTTTCAGAATTCTTAAGGCATCCAGGATTGCATTCGCCTTGACATTGTTGAACGCCCCCTCGATGTCTACAAAAGCAACTATGGAATATTCCTTCCATGCTAGTGATTTTTCCACAATACCAACTAGGCAATGCAGAGCTGTTTCTACAGACCTGCCCTTAAGGTACGCATGCTGACCACAAGATAACTGCACCAAGTGCTTCTCTCTTATGTGCAAATCGATAATCCTCTCAAGAATCTTTAATAGAAATGAGGATAGGGTTATGGGTCGTAGATCCTTGGCTGCTTCATGTGAGCGTCTCCCCGCTTTAGGAATGAAAACAACCAGGCTACTTCTCCATTTCAGAGGAATATATCCAATTCCTAGATAACTCTTGTAGATAGCAACTAGCCAAGGCATTACTAAATCACAAGAGTGCTGCAGCTCAGCTGGAAAAATGCCATCCGGCCCAGGGGACTTAAATGGCTTGAAGCTGCTTATGGCCCACATAAGCATGTTCTCCGTTACCAGCTGCCGCAAAACCCGCATGGGAAAACAGGAATGATTATACTCATAGTCCCTAACATGAATATTTCCTGGAAAGTGAGTGTCAACCAGTACTCCTAGTGTTTCAGCACTTGATGTGGTCCAAGAGCCATCGTTTCTCTTTATAGAACTTATTATGGCAGGATTAGAGGATAAAATTTTCCTCAACCTACTAGCTTCAGAGGAACTCGTTATATTTTCACAAAAATTTTTCCATGAGTTCCTTTTTGCTGTGCGTAAATATTTTTTATATCTGCTTAGGGCAGTCTTATATTCAGCCCAGAGATGAGAATCATTTTCTGATTTGGCAAGATTAAAACTTCGCCTACACGTCCTGCGCAACTCCATGAGAGTTGGGTTCCACCAAGGTGGTTTCTTTTGCCACTAGGATTTCTGACAGGACAAGCTGCTCCTTAAGCTTAATTTAGAGCCCTTGAGAAGAAATCAACTTTGTTGTCAAGTTTGCCCTTTGTAGCCCTCTGTCTGCAATACTCCCCAGTCTCTCGGACCCAAGGAGTTCCGCAAGTTTAGTTCTATAAATTAACCAGTTACTTTTCCTAACATTCCGAGTTGGACGGATTAAATCACTTGTAGTCCCCTTAAGATTAAAGACAATATACCTGTGGTCGGAGAAAGAATGCTCATCTGAGACCCTCCAATTGCTCACGCGGGTGATCAACCCTTGAGATACAATTGTTAGCTCCAGAACTTCCTTTCTGCTACTAATAACAAAAGTTGGCTCTCTCCCTTTGTTACAAATATATAGATTCTCGCAAATTATAAATTCAAAAAGCGACTCACCTCTCGTGTTGATGTCCACCTGTAGTTCCTGAGGTCAGAGACTCCCCATGGCACAGCTCAGCGGACACGGATAAATCCTCGGCACCCTTACTGGCTTCGTCTTGGTCTTTTTTATAGACCTTCAGGGTGACCGAGTTGAATCCATATCCTATAACCCAGCCCCTCTTACCCAGGGGTTCCAGGGATTCCTTATTCAGGACGACCACCGCTGACCTGAAATCCCCCTTCGGCTCCTCCAGTTTGGAAACTTGCCAGTTTCCAGTAGGCAGATCGGGGTTGCTGCACCGGAGCATTTCTAAAACGACAGCAGGATCCGCTGGCTCCGCCGGTATCCATGCCCCAGCCCTAGGCCGACATGGAACTTCCTCTCGAGGAATGGCCTGCAACTGTGCACCCTGCCATACCTCTCCCAACCTGGCTACAGCCATTTTATACAGCTCGCATGACCGCTGGTCGCCACATGCAACCAGCTTAATGCGACCCTGATGCCAGGCAGCATCCCTAACCACAGGGACTGGGCCCGGGAACTCTCTCATCATCGGGAGGAAGCTGATTTCCAGCTTGACCTCCACTTTCTTCCACCGCTCAACGGATAGAGAGCACTCAGGATCGCTCCTATCCACCACCGCCAACACGAGCCGATCCTTGACCACATCCCTATAGGACAACAAGCTGTCCCCAACAATGTTGCCTGTTGTGCCGACCTTCGCCTTCTTTCCAATCGGCGGTATTAACCCATCGCCTGATCTTTGCCTCTTGCGCGTTGTTGGTATAGAAGACGAGGCAGCACCGAGCACCTCCGTAACCCAGTTCAGGGACTTTCTGTCCTTTTCGGTCAATTCCTTTTCAGGAATCTTCCGTAGGTTGTCCCTCAGTCGGTAGGCGTTTCGTCGAGTCCGTGAGTTTACACTCGAACCCTGTCCACCATCCGGCCCCATTCTCGAAGAACCGAGGCCAGTGGCTACTGTAGTTGTCCCTGTCAGTTCCTTCTCTTGACTGCCTCTGGATCCACTCAGGCTAGATGCGCTGATTCATTGTAGCCGTCAGAGTTTTCCCCCCTCTAACCCTGCCTTCACCACTTATTCCAGTGGCTCCGGCAGCATTTGAATTTTCAGCCGACATTTTCAGAGTTTCGGCTTCTCTTTTTGTTGTTGTTGTTGTTTTATTAATCGAAGACATAACAATTCCCACGAGTTGCGGAGAAGGGGTGCTCCACCTGTGCAGAGATCCGCAGTACACAGGCAAAGCCATTAAAAAAACAATACGAAAAAAAAAGAAACGCAACTAAAGAAAATTGCAATACAGAACACGAAAGTTCTACTCAGAAAAATAAAATAATAGTTTCGCGAATTAAGAAGTTTCAACATTGCGACATACAAATAACTGCGACATAAAAGATTAATTTTAAGTTACTTGATAAACAAATTTTAAAACGACCGGTGTTCGGTACCGTATTTATTGAGTTGAACGGAATAAACAAGAATAAGAAGTGAAGGCGTGCAGTTCTTATCATTGGAACAGGACTCCACTACAACAACTCTAGATCACCACAATCAAAGACACAACAATTTGGCACAGCCGGGTTTTTCGAGCCGAGAATCATTCGCGGAGCATAAGGATCGTATAAAAGTGGAAAAAAGAATAATAATAATTGCAAGTGCTTATTGCAATTTGTTCTCGAGGCTTGTTTTGGAGCCAAGTAAAGGAGTGCCAGCGTCAAGCAAGGCACCCTTTTTGTCCACGCCTTACAATAATTTTACTGAGGTTGACCCTTTCACTCGGGAAGTTATCTTCTTTTGTTTAGTTGAGTTAACCTTTTTGACTTTGCTTTAAGGTTTTAAATATATGCATGAATACAGTACGTAACACATGTTTGCGGAAAAAGTATTCGCTATAATAAAAATTAATTCGATTTTTTCAAAGTGTTTTGTCTTAATAAGGATTTTTAGAATTTAATTAAGGATTAATATATAAATCATATAAATCTTAAATTAATAAGGATTATTATAGTAATTAAGCTATATATTAAACTGTTAAGTTTTATCTATGAATTAATCTCAATATCTAAGATCTTTAATCTTACTTAAGATGTAAGGCTTAACAGATTCCAGGCTGATGGTGGCGCCACCCTGCAACTCCGGAGCTATAGGGAAAGAAATTTTTTTTCTTCTAACCTCCTCCTACCATTCTCTTTTCTTTCTCTTATCTTTACTTCCTTTAGTTAATCTATCTACTATTTACTTATTTTTTTCTTTGTGTTATGTATGTATATAGTTATATGTATAATTCAAAATCTCAAAAGATATTTAACAATATTCATAATTCTTATTCATATTTAGAAGTTTAGTAAAACCCTCAACAAAATGATGGAGGAGCAGTACCATACTAATAATAATTAATAATTAATACAAAAACAATTTTACTAATATTGTGGTTGTTATCAATTGTCTTGTTTACTATGTAATTTTTGCTATGTAATTCCTCTATGTATAATAATTGACGGAAATTCATGCTTCTTTATTTCATTCTTTTTTTTGTGATTTTTGACGATTTAATTACACAATTGTTTGCACTTCTTGTGCAGGACTTATTTGTTTCATGTCTTTACTCGTGATTTTTAACTTGCATGTTTTTTTTTTGTTGAATGACTTGATATTCATACATATGATGTAGTCTTTGAAACCTTTACCATTTTTTTTATTTGGTTCGCCGCAGTTTTTTTTTTTAATTGTTATGTTTGCTTGATATTTTAACTTTCATGTTTCTTTCTATTTAGATATTCTATATTGCACATTTAATTTACAATCAAATTTCTTTTACTCTCTTCTAGTTTGTTTTTTTTCTTATATTTTCAATACTCCCCAAATACAAACTTGCTGAAATCAACCTCTTTCCATCTTTTTTCAAATCGTTCCATTTAATTATATGTATTTATTTCTTTTAACATATTAACTCCCTGTAGTTCTTTTCACATTCTCCATCCTACCCAAAATTACAACCTTTTACCTATAATTTTTTATCAATCCTACACCTCCCGTTCCGATTCCCATCCTCATAACCTTTTATTTATTGCCACTTCCACTCAAATTTCACAATTTCCCTAATTCCCCTTTTAATCACACTTCCACTCAACCAATGTTCACAATCACCTGCAAAACTGTCACCTATCCGAACTAGGCTATCGCTGTGATGGAGAAATAAATTTATTATTTCTTTTGCGGATTGGAATGTAATTATACATATAACACAAGACAGTGAAACCACAATACTACAAATAATTATAATCACAAATAATTTACAAAGATCAAATCTCTCCGTTGGTTTAGAAGATATAATTACGGTCTGCCACCACAATATACAGACACTTATCTAAAACAACTGTTACGAGAGGCGTAGTTGTTTTGATTATAGTAGTGGTAATATAGCGGTTCTGGCACAGAGGAAATCGAGGGTGCTCAGGGTGCTCCTTTTTTTTGTGTCTTAGCTATAAAAGTGGGAAAGTATTCGTATGTTTGGTTTATGTCTGTGCTATATTTGCTTTTTTTGTTATCGATAAACTTATATTTTCGCATTATAGATTTGTGGCTTTACTACAAAAAATTTATTTTCTTGTTATAGGTTGGTATAATTAGTAATGTTATTCTGATTTAGTGAATTTAATTTTTTTGTAGCATTCTTTTGAGAAGATTACTTTTAAACAGTGGTTGTTATATTTAGTTTGGTTATTGTCAAGAGTATTTTGTAGATTTATATACACGTAGATTTATATTTCTTTTGTGAAATAATATCATTTAAGTGTATTTCGTAGCTAGAATATCAATGCTCGTTAAGTATTTCGATTGGCAGCACTCTTTTTGCTGGTTTTAGGAGACCCAAGTGATGAAATTGTTAGTTGTTCAAGATAAAATAAAATTTAAAAACCGTGTGTTTGGTTTTCTTTTCGAATAGTGTTACCAATTTATATAATTGTCTTTTATTTAGGGCATATATTAGTAAATGATACACTCGAAAATGACCCTTATACACTAATGCATTTTTGCTGGAATTGCACTGATGCAATGTAAGGAAACTTGCGCACAAAATGTCCCTCGCGTCCGCATCTTCGGCACAGGGCACTTGGATTTTTAATATGCGTCGTCGTCTCGTCGACAACTTGGCGATGACACTCGTCGTCACGCGTATTCTTTTTGAACCTGCCTGCCTCCACCCTGAGCGTAGAATTCGATGAGGTGGAGTGTTGTGCGTCTGCCTTGAGATTTTTCCAGTCACCCGGTAGATTGATCAGCTCTTCTAGACTGTTGAACTCACGTCGTTTAACATACAGGCGCAATTCGTGGCGGCTATTGCGATAGATACGATTAAGCCGTTCGGCGTCCGATAAACTTGAGTGGTGCATTAAGCTTTGCAACGCGACCACGTATTCTTTGAAACTTTCTTTATGTATTTGTTGCCGATGTCGTATGTCGTCGTCAAGCCTCTCGAGAAACGAGGCGAGAGAAAGAACTGTAGGAAATCGTGTTTGAACGCGGTTCATGTATCCCATCTCTTGTTGTTGCATCGGTACCACTGGAATGCTCGCTGTTGTAATAGCTCAGGCATTGCCTTAGGAAGGCGATTTACGTCTACACTATACACCCCTGCAAGTTCTTCCAATCTTTCTATGAATATCAGTGGGTCTTGGATTCCATCGTAGGAGACTCCCCACTTCTTTATACGATCGAGCGTCGCCATGTATCTTGTCGCGGCATTGCAAAGGTTACCATCTGTTGTTTGCCAGCCCATGCCTGCTGCTTGCGTGTGGTCCTCTTATTGTGCTGCGGTTGGCGGTGTTGCCGCTTTGCTCGGCGCCTGTGGCGATGGCGAATCTTGCCCGATCTCTTCCTTTGATGATTTGGCGTGTCCACTTTGTCGATGTAATTCTTTTAACGTTCTGATGTATGTTCGCGTGTCAGTGGGTAGTTCTGGTGTTCCAATAAACGTCGCAAAACGCTTCCGTAACTCTTCAACTGTTCTCTCGGTATCTAGGTCACATTCTTTCATGTAATTCGTGAGCGTGGCTTTGTGCAGAGTGTATATCCAGCCAACTTGCGCCATGTTACTTGGATGTATAGTTTGGCTTTAACCGGTTTGCTGCTTGTACACTTTCTGCCTGCGTTTATGCTGAATGCATAGAGGTCCCTGCTCGGGCGCCACTGTAACGAAGCTATCCAGTTCTCCAGACTTAAGCACGGGTTAGCTCGCCGGCTGTCCAGGGTTTGTCACAGAATATTTATCAAAATCATAACAATTTCAACCTCTATTACAATACACGCTTTATTTCTTTATTACTGGTTACAAATTTCCGCTCGTAGTTTGACTAAGGTATTCGCGGGACGATGAGTTGAACCGTGGCGATGCTATGCTCTCTCTGGACCGATCTTTACTCTATGTAAACGTCTCTCTCTGCTGTAAAACGATCACTTTGCTTGGGTTGAATGCGTCAAGTAGTCGCGTTCCCTGAATTCCGTTGTTCCGTCCCCTTGTGTGTGACTACAGACCGCCGAGCCACTGGGTACCAAACCACAGCAGACTCCTAGGGCTGACAAAAGGGTACCAGACCACAAGTTGCCAGTCTAGGCGACGGTGTTTAGTCCTTGGTGCACCAACTCGTGCTTTCGTCTTGAACGTTCGCTAAACGGAGCTTGCCGATTGTATATATTGCCGAGCCGCTGGGTACCAAACCACGACGGGCTACTAGGGCCGACAAAAGGGTACCAAACCACAAGTTATCAGTCTAGTCAACGATATATAAATTACGCGGCACAAAACTGTGACTATTGAGTTATACTAAGTTCGAGCGCTTGTCAAATGATCGATGTATATATATATATGATATGTGTCGCCGAGCCACTGGGTACCAAACCACAGCGGACTACTACGGTTGACAAGAGGGTACCAAACCACAAGTTGCCAATATAGTCGACGCCACGTATATATATATATTTATTCCGCGGTACAAAACTGTAATTACTGAGGTATACTAAGCTGGAGCGCTCGTCCAAATGATCGATGTATATATATATGATAAGTGTCACCGAGCCACTGGGTACCATACTACAGCGGGCTACTACGATTGACAAAAGGGTACCAAACCACAAGTTGCCAATGTAGTCGACGCCACGTATATATATATATATAGTTATTCCGCGGCACAAATCTGTGTTTCTTGTTTGCTTCAGTTGTCGAAGTCTGTTTTACTAAACGTCTACTTTGATATACCTGCCTGTGTCGTCTGTATTCCCGAGAGGTCGTACGTCCGTCGCGTTCAGCAGCCAAAGACCAAGTGCTTGTCGCTGTTATCTGTTCAGCTTCGCTTCTAGTCGTCTCTCCTGTGTTGGTATTTCTGTTTTCCACTCGTCGTGTTTTCTTTCGCTCTCTTCCAGTTTCTGTACTTGCTTATGTGTGTCTGTGAGTTCTCTCATCGACGGCTTAACTCATCGGTACATTCCAATACTTAGTTTCTACTCGCTCCCTCCTTCTCTTACGCTAACTATTGGCTTAACTATACAAACTTAAACTATCAATTCATTGTTAACTTAAACTAACAATTCATTTTTAACTTAAACTAACAATTCATTTTTAACTTAACCTATCAATTATTTTATAACAGAAATATATACACAAAAAGAATTTCTCCTGCGGCTGCGTGTACGCTGAAATTCGGCAGCGCCTTATTTCGTCGTTACAAGACTTCTTTTAGAAATTGAACAATCGGACAATAACTAAATGCTCATGATCGAAGAACTTCTTATATATAACATTTATTTTGAGTAGAAATAGAAGATTTACTTTGAGTAGAATCAGAGAATATACAAGGAGTAGAGTTAAAACATTTGAGAAATTGAATAAGATACAGAAATGACAAAATATGAAACAGCACCAACAATATAATGTATTTATATCAGCGATGTCCAAACTCACACTGTCACATTTTAAGCATGTGTATGAACGACTTCTCAACCTGCACTGAAAAAAATTAATACTTCGAAGTACGAAGCATTAGTGTCTTTTTGTTAAATTCTGCTACGATTATTGCAACGCATTAAAAGATTTAACAAACCAGTACAAGCGTGAAAAGTATCACACCTCAATTATTTGCTAAAAATTTACGAATCTTTAGTTGGAGAAGGACGGAAAACGATATATTAGATGCGTTAATATGTATAATTGAGCTTATTCGTAACAAATCTTGTAGATTGTACATAAAATAAGATTTTTGCAATAAAATATAATAATATTATATAATATAAAGTAAAAATCCGCATTAACACAAACAGCGATAATTTTTTTGGGTGTAGCCAAATCAAACTTTCATGAATGCTCACGCAATTTCGGCAAATGCACTCATTGTATACATATTAAGGTGCTCAAAAATTGAGTGGCCGAATGGCTGCTGATGGGCGACGCTGATTTATATACATGTAGCCATAAGGAAAGAGAGTAGGAAATACTCTTACTCTCTTTCCTTATATTAATGTGCTAGAGTAAACCAACTCATAAGTAAGCAAACTCAATTTTGCTTTTTCTATGTAATGTTAACAAATTTTCTGGTCAAACTTTATTGACTACTTTCATTTAGCCATTCGGCCACTCAATTTTAGTACCTTAAAGCAGTGACGGGCATTCTTATACTATCACATTTTAAGCATGTGTGCGGATGAGTTTGTTTTCAGCACTGAGAGAAACTAAAAAAATTGGGTGTTTCGTTCTTTTCCGCAATTTACAATGTAAAGTGGCGTTTTCAACAATAACTGTTATATATTAATTATTTTTAATATCATATATAATTAATATGTAATATAACAATAATATTAATTATTATATAATATAATAATGTTCATAATTAAAACATGATTAGTTTCCGGGTGTAGCCAAAATGAACGAACGCAGCGTACAGCCCCTACTCGTTGGTGCCTTGGCAGCGACTGACGAAATTTTATTGGAAGCACTCTTTGTATACATATTAGGAAACTCAAAACTTCCAGCACAAATGTGCTGGAATGCCCGTCACTGCCTTAAGGCCCAACCAAGCAATGCATAGGAATAGAAATAAACAACGAATACACAGAATCATATGTGGGCACCCATACAGTGCACATTCACGGTTTCGTCAAGTTCGTACCCTTTCGTTAAGCCCCAACCAAGCAATGCATAGAAAGCGACTGAACTCAACGACATGCAAGCTATGCATTCCACGGATCAGTAGAACGACCAAGCAATGCATGGAATTCAATCAGCTGTTTCATTGTGACCATACTATTACAGTGCAAAAAGTTAAATAAAGAACACAGATTTCAGTGAAAGTGAAATAAAATTAGTTCAAATAAATAGCTTTGTTACTTATTTACTATCATTAATTTTTTATTTCAGTTTGAACAAGAATGATTTCACAACACAGAAATATTTTTTCCAATAGTGAGAGTTACAAACTGACGCAGATAGATTTGCGAATCGCTGCGTACGCTTCTTAACCAGTGAAGAAATCTTTTCAAATTGCATAAAAGGGCTTAAAAACATAAAGATGCATAAAATACTGTTCTTAGCAATTATGTTTTAGTGGTTGGGACTTTCGAAAAGAGGAAACACTTTATTAAATTAATATGATCGCATTTTGTATAAATTTCAGTATCTTATATTTGAGGAGATGGTGACTCTGTCACTACTGATTGTGCGATCCAGACCGCATGATTTCTATGCATTCTATTCCTAACGAAAGGGTACGAACTTGACGAAACCGTGACTGTGCACTGTATGGGTGCCCACATATGATTCTGTGTATTCGTAGTTTAGATTTCTATTCCTATGCATTGCTTGGTTGGGCCTTTAGGAATAGAATGCATAGAAATCATGCGGTCTGGATCGCACAATCAGTAGTGACAGAGTCACCATCTTCTCAAATATTAGATACTGAAATTTATACAAAATGCGATCATATTAATTTAATAAAGTGTTTCCTCTCTTCGAAAGTCCCAACCACTAAAACATAATTGCTAAGAACAGTATTTTATGCATCTTTATGTTTTTAAGCACTTTTATGCAATTTGAAAAGATTTCTTCACTGTTAAAGAAGCGTACACAGCGATTCGCAAATCTATCTGCGTCAGTTGATAACTCGCACTATTGGAAAAAATATTTCTGTGTTGTGAAATCATTCTTGTTCAAACTGAAATAAAAAATGAATGATAGTAAATAAGTAACAAAGCTATTTATTTTATTTCACTTTCACTAAAATCTGCGTTCTTTATTTAACTTTTTGCACTGTAATAGTATGGTCACAATGAATCAGCTGATTGAATTCCATGCATTGCTTGGTCGTTCTACTGATCCGTGGAATGCATAGCTTGCATGTCGTTGAGTTCAGTGGCTTTCTATGCACTGCTTGGTTGGGGCTTGGTTGGGGCATTTGCCGAAATTACGTCAGTAGCCATCAAACCATCGTCGCGTGAGGACTGAATGCTGCGCTTAGTTGATTTTGCTACACCCAAAAAATTAACGCTTTTTCTGTGTCTGGATTTTTATCTTTATATTATTATATAATAGAACTTAGTTATTATTGTATATTACATTAATTAGTATTAGATTAGTTTAATTTTATTATATTAGTATTAGTATTATTATATTACATTAAATTAGTATTAATTATATAAATAAAATTATTGATTTAAAAGATCAAATCGAATTTTTATGTATATGTAATGCTTTCAATGAAGCACAATGCGGTGTGCTTTACTCCACTTATGAAAACAAATAGGTATTCCTTGAAAAAACATTTTGATGGTATGCATAGAAATATAGAAACAAATTGTCCGATTCGCATCTTCAGGATTTGCTGCAAATAAGATGCTATAACGCAAATATAGGTATAAGTGATCTAACTAACGTTACTGGACCTTAATTGTTAATACAAGAGTAATAATATTACTTTCAAAACTTTATTTCCGTCCCGCTTACTTTTCAATTACAATATGTTCAAGGATGTAGTTTGCAAACAAAATTTCAAACAAAACGCTCTCTCTCTCTCGTTTTTCTCAGTGCTGATTGGGAATTCATTCCAACACATGCTTAAAATGTGACAGTGTGAGTTTGGACATCGCTGGTCTAATCCATTGATGTCCATGAGCAGCCTCATGACTACTCAATTTTGGATCACCTTAATATGTATACAATGAGTGCATTTGCCGAAATTACGTCAGCAGCCATGAAAGTTTGATTTGGCTACACCCAAAAAAATTATCGCTGTTTGTGTTCATGCGGATTTTTCCTTTATATTATGTAATATTATTTTATTTTATTGCAAAAATCATATTCAATGTATAACCTAAAAAATTTATTACGAATAAGCTCAATTATTCATATAAACGTATCTAATATATCGTTTCCCGTCGCTCTCAACTAAAGATACGTAAAACTTTAGCAAATAATTGACGTCTGATACTTTTCACGCTTGTACATGTTTGGTAAAACTTCAAATGTGTTGCAATAATCGTAGCAGAATTTAACAAAAAAAAAAACTAATACTTCGTACTTCGAAGTATTCATTTTATTCAGTGCAGGTTGAGAAGTCATTCATACACATGCTTAAAATGTGACAGTGTGAGTTTGGACATCGCTGGTCTAATCCATTGATGTCCATGAGCAGCCTCATGGCTACTCAATTTTTGAGCACCTTAATATGTATACAATGAGTGCTTTTGCCGAAATTACGTCAGCAGCCATGAAAGTTTGATTTGGCTACACCCAAAAAAATTATCGCTGTTTGTGTTCATGCGGATTTTTCCTTTATATTATGTAATATTATTTTATTTTATTGCAAAAATCATATTCAATGTATAACCTAAAAAATTTGTTACGAATAAGCTCAATTATTCATATAAACATATCTAATATATCGTTTCCCGTCGCTCTCAACTAAAGATACGTAAAACTTTAGCAAATAATTGACGTCTGATACTTTTCACGCTTGTACATGTTTGGTAAAACTTTAAATGTGTTGCAATAATCGTAGCAGAATTTAACAAAAAAAAAAACTAATACTTCGTACTTCGAAGTATTCATTTTCTTCAGTGCAGGTTGAGAAGTCATTCATACACATGCTTAAAATATGACAGTGTGAGTTTGGACATCGCTGTTCTAGACATAAATGACCACAATTAAAAGAATTATAGTTTTGATATTGAGTGTAATTATAGTGTATATTTGGACCCATATACTTTAAAATTTTTTTTTGGTGGCTGCAAATTTGCAAAGCTATCAAAGGATTCCTTTCTATTTCCATTTTTATAATAAGCTACCCAGTGAGTTCCCGGACCACTGCAAGTATCCAGATTACCAATTCCACATTCTTTTTGATGTATTCGCTTTGGTAGGCTATCCCCCATGAAAACACCTCTAAAATGTGATAATCTACTAGAATGTTTCATCAAATCGATATCAGTGAGTGCTCTTTTCGGTTGTGAGGTGTGGCGGGGCTCACGCTCTGTGTCGGAGCGCAGAGGAAAGCAAACGAAGAGCCGCTCTTTCCAGTCCGTGTCTGCAATGCGGATATCGGCATCTCCTCTTTCCATCATGCGACGGACTGATGAGTCCCGTATGATGGCGTGGTGGAAGTTTCGAGAAAACAAGTTTTTTTCTATGAACTTCACATCACGCCATCCTACGGAACTAGCAATTAACTCTGACGCCGATAAGAGAGAGCGAGATGTCCATATGTGCAGAGCGGTCACGACTGGAATGAGCAGAGCGGACCGGTTTTCGCTCTGCAGCTTCGAGACAGATCGTGTGCTGATACACAGTCAGTCGCTGATGAGAAATTAAAGTTGTTAGCAGTAAAAAGCATGGTTTCCAAATTAATACTGTGAAAAACATTTAAAAACATTTGCTTAATAATTTATAACAAACATCTGGAATATTAAAATATCTTTATTTGAAAGAAAAAAGTTCAACTGTCACGTCACTCGTTGACATTGAAGTGACTAATTAAGTGACAAAACAAAAAATAACTAAATCTGTTTTGTGAAAAATTTTGCAGAAATAACGAATTTAGTAATAACAGCAACCATAAAGTGTTATACTATGTTCGTACTAGACCGAAATTAGGCAATTTCGTTGCGTAGCTTAATTTCGGCTGAAATTGTGAATTTTTATACAATTTCGCCATACAAAAATATGTCAAATGAAATTGGGTTGGCAAAGCAATTTCAACGAAATTGAGAACGAAATTGACTCAAAATGGAAAACAACCATGGTTTTGTAATAGATTTGTATAATAAATTGTTATAGATCTGGCTGCACTGAGTACGTTTGACAAATAAATACAACTGTCGCAGTGATTGAATTGTTTTTTGAAAAAATGAAGAGAACCTAATGCTAATGAAACTCGCACAGTAAACAAATGAAACGTCAAATGAAATTGTGAATGCGAGTCCGAACACTTTCAATTTCGGACGAAATTGTCTCAATTTCGAAGGCAATTTCGAGCTAGTGCGAACATAGTATTACTGTAATAACTGTTAAATAACCGTGCAATAATAATAACATCACGAACAGTAAAAGCCCATTTATTGCCCAAATTACTTAGTGCTCGACCAATAATGCTTATTAATCAACATTAAACTACGATTAGCGGCTGTTTGATATTTGAGAAGGCATAATTAAATGTTAAAATTGTGTGTTATAGTGGAAGTGACTATGAACTGAACAACCACAGCAGCTGCGGTTAGAAAAACCAAGTGATAGAAATAGAGCAGAAGAACTTCTATCGGGCGACTTTTTTTTTAAGAATGCGAAAACAGAACAGCAACATAGAAATAGCAGCGTTCTCTATGTTTTCTATTTGGAGCAATAATATGCAAAATGCAACAGTAAATCGCTAAACATCGGCTATCGCAACAGCCACGAACGAAAATAAAATTGCCGACAGTAGAAGCAATAAATAGCAGCGCTTTTCTTCGCAGCATATAAATGCTATACTTCACAACAACAGCGCAGCTATTGATAATGTATATCGACGATGTAAAAACCTTAAATCAGTCTGATAAGTGCACAATTTACTTTAGCATAAATATCGAATTGTTTTGTTTTATTTGATGATTCATATATTATATATATATTGTAACAGGCATAATTGATGCCAAGTTACAATTCTTATTCTTATACATCAAACACTGCTCTCTGAGCTACCATACGAAAAATTCCAACACGAAGGACGCCGGTTCGAAACCGAACTTATAGGATGCTCAAAATGCACAGCAGTTGGAGAAGTTGGAATCCATCCTAAGTCGCTTGCATTGAAACTGCTAAGACTTTTGTATTTTTGAAAACCATTTCCGACTTCCACTATCGACTTCGGTCACCAGTGTCCAGCACTATCTGGCACTATCGGCTTTGGCCACCAGCAACCGCACTATCGAGTTGCTATCGACTTCGGTCACCAGTGTCCAGCACTATCTGGCACTATCGGCTTCGGCCACCAGCAACCGCACTATCGAGTTGCTATCGACTCCGGTCACCAGTGTCCAGCACTATCTGGCACTATCGGCTTCGGCCAGCGGCGAGCAACACTATTTGCTCACCAACTAGGTAGGGCACCTAAACGAGGTACCAAACCAGAGACTATTTTGTTGGTGGACGCCTGACGTCACCAAATACATTAAAGGCCATCTGCCGAGTAGCACTTTGGCTCTCACTCTAATAGAAACCTCTCGCCTTCCGCATATTAAAGGCCTTCTGCCAAAGAAGTAGTTACGCTTCCTACCACTCACCGCGTCTCCCTTGGTACTTTGACTAGGTGATAAATATTGTGCAGCCCTCTGCTGCGGGATACTCTATCCCCCTCTCCCATTGTACGTATTTTTAGGTATAAAAATTGTTAAGTATTAGTATAAGTATAAAAATTGTTAAGCGAAGAATAAATAAAAGAAAAAAATATATTAAAAACCAATAAACAACGTCCGAGCTGAACTCTTTACAGAGTCAGTGCTAGACTGTCGCGAAGACAGTCGTGAGTAATTCGGGAATACGTTGTATGTTAGAGGGTTGCGAGACCCCTTTAACGAACCCTGGACAGACTGAGTTCTGTCCCAGCCTAAGGACAAAAAAACTCGTTACAATATATTTGTTGACGTATTAGTGAATTTCATAATGTTTAAAAATTAAGTATCTTAGTTTATTAGTTTTGGTTAAATTTATTTAAACACTTTTCTTGTTTTTTTTTTAAAGATTGTTCGCTTACTTCTATTTGGTAGTTACGTATCCTTACCATTTACAATTTTTTTTTTGTGAATTAACGGCTGGTATCCAAACAATCTTAATGATTTTTTTTTGCTGCCTAAGTGCATTTTGATATATTTACAGGGTTCCGAGCTACCTTTGTGGGCGCCTTCAACAGGAATTCGTAACCAGGTAATTGCGTGGTAATCACAATTTTGCTAAATTTTGTTGGGGCAGCAGTTTTTTTTGTTGTTGTAATCTTTTGCAAATGAATACAAGCGTGTCCATTACTGACGACATTATTATTTAATTTTCATATTAAGCCAGTTAAAGATTATATTTTTTTTGTGCATTATTTGATTTTTCCACTCTTTGGATTAATTATATTTAATTGTTTTTGTATTGATTGGAACTTATAAGAGTCGTTATAAGAAATAAATTAATATGGATTGAACATTAACTTAGGTTAACGGGTGAGTTAGCGGTTTCACTTCCCACAGCCAGGCGACACACAGAAAGGGGTTGGCGCAACAAATGCCGCCGCGCCAACCATGGTAGGGTGGGTATAGAAAGGGGGAGGGAAATAACACCTACTCCTCCCCCCCTCCTCCTCTCATCTCTCTCTCCCTCGTGAACCTCCGCGTACTTATTTTTTTTGTGGTACGTTTGCTTAGCCGCCACCCACTTTGTATCGACCACGAGCGGATTTCGTCGTGTAAATTTTCGGTTATCGGTCTTGTCTGAGCCAATGTGAGCCTCAGCTCCGATCTGTTTTTTTGTAACTGGGGTATAAAGACACTGTCGGGGTTGGTGAAGAACCCCCCCACTTTCTCTGAGCACGGCCGGACGAGCTGAGCCGCCCTGACAGTGGTCATCTTTTGAATTTTTTTTTTATTTTGCTAATTTAGCTTATCGCGCTCTCTCCACCCCCACCCATACGTTACAAAATGGCGCCCAACGTGGGGAACACTGTGGTTGAATTTTTTTTTTCCCGTCCGAAACGTTTGCGAGTCCCTGTGCAGTGGTGCCCAAACTTTCGGTAGCAATTTAATGTTTTTTTACTTTAACTTTATTTTTGAAAATACTTTTAAATTCGGTTTCCTTTGGATTCTCGCTGGATTTACGCGATTGAATGCTTATATTCGGTGCGTACCGCTGAATCAACTCTTCGTGTGATTGTTTGTCTTCGGTCATTCCGCCGAAGAAGGAAATGTTACGAAACAATAATATATATAAATACTTTCTTTTATTAAATTAACATCATCAACAAAAAGCTTCTGATTCGAGATTTTGTTTTATGATGGCAATTGTCGTTTAGCAACTCATCAGGGGTTCCCAACTAATTAATTTTTTTTTTGGTACAGTGTAGACTCGTTCAACTGGAGATTTCACTTCAATGGGGATTTTCGTTGGTGACTCGTTGGACGACGCTCACTTTTATTTTTTTTATTCCATAGATTAGTCCATGTGTTCTTATCGCTTCACTAGTGGTTGCTACTGAAAACCACTTGTGGTCGATATATTGGTTGGCTGGCTTACAATTTAAGATTTTTTTTTTTGAGTGGTAGAGAGTTGTAGAGAGGAATGTGTTGCCTGGTGGTGTGGAGCCGCTACTCTAGCACCTGTTGCCTATTGCTTGAGTTTGGTTGAGTTAATTTTGTTTGGTGATTTACCTTTGTTTTTAGGGTTACCGTATCGCAATTTTTGCAATTTATATATCTTTGATTTATTATAATTTTTTTTTATTTTTTTCTTTTATTTTTTTTGTATCTTTTTATTTTTATTTATTTTTTTTACAAGATTTTTTTTTTACTTTTACCCTTACTTTCTCCTACTTTATTTTACTTTTACCGTTTTCTTTATATTGATGACATTGTTAATTACCTTCATTTTGATTAGTTTTTTTTTGCTTTTAATTAATTTTTTTTTGTAACTTTAATTTACCCGGTAAAGACAATTTTTTTTTTGCTTAAAAATGCCAAATACGGGCAGATGTCCCATTTGCCGGGTGGCCCTCGACAGTAATGGCCCTGTGATTCGCGCATCGTGTCAGCACGACTTCCACGCTTGGTGTTTGCAGGCGTGGTTAGAGAGATATCAAACCTGTCCCGTGTGTATGACTCCCATTACACAGATCTCTATAGGCGCGGCCCATGGGTCTAGTTCGGATGGTGGGTACGCAGGTCCGGCGACGCGTAGCACTGTCGGCGGCAGGGTGCAGGAGTTGGCAACCCAAGCTCCTTCGGAGCCTGTGGCAAATTTTTTTGAAAAGCTAAGCCGGCTAAATCTCTCGCAGCCTGGCTCTCTTCCTGCGGCCCGACTTGCATCCTCGCATGGGAATGGTGATTTGCCGGATAGGGTCCCTGGTGAACCACCCATACATAATTCCACCATTAGGCCACAGGAGCAAAGCTCCTCGGATATCCAGACCTTGACTCAGGCGGTGCAAACCATGAAGAATGAGTTTCTGTCGGTTTTGCAAGAAATGAGGCGGGAATCGATAGCTGCTCCTTTACTCCCCGCAGTTGTACCTGCTTCAACTGGGCATGCAGTTGGCGCACCCACTGGCTCTATGGCAGGCAATCCGACATCGCAAACTGGACCAGCGTGGTCAACAATTGCTCAGACACCACTGGGCGGAGGCGCGGTGGACAGGTCGTCGGCAGTCGTCGCAGGATGGCGTTTGAAGTTTTCGGGCGAACCGGCTGCGATGGGTGTCGACGACTTCATCTACCGAGTCAACGCCCTAACGACTCAATGCCTGAATGGAAATTTTGCGCTGCTGTGCCAGCACGCTCATTTATTGTTTACCGGCAAGGCCGAAGAATGGTATTGGCGGTACCATCGTGATACTGTTCGATTAGACTGGCATTCGCTATGTGGGCAGCTGAAAATTAAATTCCAGAGTTTCTTATCAGACTACGAGCTGAGCGAGCAAATTCGTAGGCGTAAACAGCGGCTAGGCGAAAAGTTCGACGATTTTTATGACGACGTGTTATCAATGAACGAAATCTTGACCCATAACATCCTGCCTGCATTAGGTAGAGAACTCCTGCATGTCAGGCTACTGGATTTACACGATCTCAGGCGTGCCTGTCATAGGCACGAGAACTTCTTTCGAGAGCGGTACCAGGAGCACCGGGATCTGACGGTCGCGAGAAGACGAGTAGCTGCGGTGGCTGGGACGACGGGACCGAGTTCACCGACGAACCGTCACAAGTGTGCGAGGTAACCCAACGCAGTAGAGAAAAATGTTGGAATTGTGACATTGAGGGTCACCGGTATCAAGATTGCGAAGAGCCGACGCGTCGAATCTTTTGTTACGGTTGCGGACGGCTAAACACCTATAAACCGTCCTGCGTCTCGTGCCGGGCTCGAGCGGAAAACCAATTGGCGGGCTCTCATGTAGCGACGACCGGAGCTGTCCCGCGTCACAGTCGTCCAGTTCTGCTGCGACACCGTCACTAGTACCACCAGTGACCATTCTTTAAAGACCTACTGACGCAAAACCGGACCTACATACTATTTTACCTGATATTCCAAAACCCAGCCGAGAAATTATTCCCTACCATGTTCGTCTTGCTAGGTATAATCAAAGGCGAGCCGAAATCTTCTCAACCGAACACAGACGTAAGCGTAAAACTCAACGTCTGCGCGAGTTTTGGTACCGACTTAGCCGATTGAGCAAAATGATAATTTCATATATATGTAAACGTTACCATTAATGGCGAACGTCATCTAGCGCTGCTGGATAGCGGAGCAAATGTAAGCGTGATCGGAGGCGCGTTGGCTCAATCCATCCTAAATGCAGGGTGTTCGGTTGAAAAATTTAAAGGCAAAATAGGAACTGCCGATGGGCAAGTGCAGCGGGTGGCTGGGTGTTACACGGCTAACACGCAACTGAATCGAAAAAGCTTCGATTTTCGCTTTTTAATAATTCCCTCGATTGCGGCTGACGTGATCTGCGGCATAGATTTCTGGGGGAAGTTTGATATCCAGATCTCCGGTCTAGGAGCTTGTGCGGTTGCTTCTCTAGATAGGGACGAAGATAAATTCCTGACGCTTACCGACGCCCAAAACAGACGCCTAAGTGGTGTTATCCAGTCTTTTCCGTCATCAGAACGGGAGGGACTGGGTAGAACCACTTTGGTCGAACACGTTATCGACACGGGATTGGCCAGGCCAATCAAGCAGCGGTATTATCCGATTTCGCCAGCACGGGAAAAATTACTCTGTCAGGAGATTGGATCGGATCGGCATGGTCGTCTCCTGGGGTCCTAATAGTCAAACCTGGCAGGGTACGTTTCTGCTTGGATTCACGCAAACTGAACGAGGTAACAGTCAAAGATGCATATCCTCTGCCAAATATAGATGGCATCTTGAGCCGTTTGCCGGCTGTTAACTTCATTTCAAAAGTGGACTTGAAGTACGCATTTTGACAGATTTGCCCTGAGGGAGCCTCTAAGGAGAAGACCGCCTTTACGGTGCCGAACCGACCCCATTATCAATTTACACGAATGCCTTTCGGGTTGTGCAACGCACCCCAAACAATGTGTCGGCTTATGGATCAAGTGATCCCATACAATCTCAAGTCGAGGGTATTCGTGTATCTTGATGACCTGCTGATTCTCTCAAGCTCCTTTGACGAGCATGTGGTCCACCTGACAGAGGTGGCGAGCTGCTTACACAAGGCTGGCTTGACCATTAACGTGTCGCAAAGCGAGTTCTGTCTGCACGAGGTAAATTACCTGGGTTACATAGTAGGGAGAGGTACCTTGCGTACCGATCCTGAAAAGGTTACGGCGGTCAACGGTCACATTCCATCTGACCGAACTTCTCAAGAAGGGCAAAGACTTCGTCTGGGGGCCTCTGGCTCAGCAGTCATTCGAAGACATTAAGCAACGACTCACTCAGGCTCCGTTTCTAGTACATCCCGATTACTCCAAACTATTCGTGGTCCAGTGTGATGCTAGTCAGTGTGGCGTAGGAGCTGTGTTAGCGCAATGCGATGAAGAAGGCCATGAGCGACCCATCGCTTACATGTCGCAAAAATTAAATAAGGCCCAGCGCAATTACACAGTCTCCGAATTAGAGTGCTTGGCAGTGATCCTCGCCATCAAGAAATTCCGGATGTATATAGAGGGCCATGAATTCAAAGTGGTGACGGACCACTCGTGCTTGAAATGGCTGATGAGTCAGAGGGACCTAACAGGTCGGCTAGCTCGTTGGTCGTTAAAATTGATCGAGCATCGGAAGGGCTCCGCCAATGTGGTAGCGGATGCGTTGTCGAGATCGATGGAGGATACCCCATTAGCTGAGGTGTCCACCATCGGTGTCGATCACGAGCCGCTCATCGACCTGTCGCCATCGGCATTCTCGTCCGGAGAGTACAACGAGATGAAAGAAAAGTTTTCGTCGGAGGAATTTCCCGATTATCGCGTGGTCGACCAGTACCTGTATCACCGCAACGAATTCGCCACCGGAGACGCTGACATCGACGACCTGGGGTATAAATTGTATGTACCCGTAGAACTCCGCGAGTCAGTATTGAAAGTCGCTCATGACTTGCCCACGTCCGCTCACGGCGGAATTGCTAAAACGGCCGAGAAGGTTCGTCGGCATCTGTACTGGCCAGGCATGGTTAAACACATAATACAATACATCTCGCAGTGCGAGCTATGCCGCACTTCGAAAGTACCAACCCAAATACTCCGACCGCTAATGGGATCACTTCCGGCTACTGAGCGTCCTTTCCAACGCCTGTACATTGACCTGATTGGTCCATTTCCGCGCAACAGGCGTGGCAATATTGGGATCCTCATTATATTGGATCACTTCTCGCAGTTCACGTTCTTGAAACCCCTCCGAAAATTATTGAATTCCTAAGGGATCAAGTTTTCTGTTGCTTCGGCGTACCGGAAACCATTGTATCTGACAATGGCCGCCGATTTATCAGCAAGGAAATGAAGAACTTTTTGACCGAATTTGGGGTTAAGCATACGTTCACAGCCGTGTATTCACCTCAAGCCAATGCCTCCGAGCGGGTTAACAGGTCTGTTAACGAGGCTCTGCGCTCTTACATTCGCAAAGATCAGAGGTCTTGGGATGAATACTTGTCTAGCATAAACTCTGCCCTCCGCAGCAGCCTACACCAGTCTATCGGTTATGCTCCGTACTTCGTTTTGTTCGGCCAGCACATGGTCTTGCATGGGAAAGACTATAAGGTCTTGAGGGCAAGTGATCAACTACAAGAGGGCTCAATTCTAGTTAACCGAAAGGATCGCGCAGATGCGATACACGACGTGGTACGGAGGCGTATTCAACAGTCCCTCGAGAAAACGCGGAGAGTGTATAATCTCAGGTCGAGGGTTCGGTCGTTCAGAGTGGGTCAGCTGGTCACTCGAAGAAATTTCCAGCTGAGCAAACAGGCCGATTTCTTTTGTGCCAAGTTGGCGCCAACGGGAATACCCGCCAAGGTAGTCGAGGCTCTGGGCAATTCCTGTTACCGCCTAGTGGACCTCAAAGGCGCACCGATGGGCGTTTATCACGCAAAGGATATCTGGTAGTGAGTTCGAGGCTTACCACCTTTTACAGCTGTTGCTCTGGTCACCGGTGACCGATCATCACCTGTTTTGTGAGGTGTGGCGGGGCTCACGATCTGTGTCGGAGCGCAGAGCGTAAGCAAACGAAGAGCCGCTCTTTCCAGTCCGTGTCTGCAATGCGGATATCGGCATCTTCTCTTTCCATCATGCGACGGACTGATGAGTCCCGTATGATGGCGTGGTGGAAGTTTCGAGAAAACAAGTTTTTTTCTATGAACTTCACATCACGCCATCCTACGGAACTAGCAATTAACTCTGACGCCGATAAGAGAGAGCGAGATGTCCATATGTGCAGAGCGGTCACGACTGGAATGAGCAGAGCGGACCGGTTTTCGCTCTGCAGCTTCGAGACAGATCGTGTGCTGATACACAGTCAGTCGGTGATGAGAAATTAAAGTTGTTAGCAGTAAAAATCATGGTTTCCAAATTAATACTGTGAAAAACATTTAAAAACATTTGCTTAATAATTGATAACAAACATCTTGAATATTAAAATTTCTTTATTTAAAAGAAAAAAGTTCAACTGTCACGTCACTCGTTGACATTGAAGTGACTAATTAAGTGACAAAACAAAAAATAACTAAATCTGTTTTGTGAAAAATTTTGCAGAAATAACGAATTTAGTAATAACAGCAACAATAAAGTGTTACTGTAATAACTGTTAAATAGCCGTGCAATAATAATAACATCACGAACAGTAAAAGCCCATTTATTGCCCAAATTACTTAGTGCTCGACCAATTATGTTTATTAATCAACATTAAACGACGATTAGCGGCTGTTTGATATTTGAGAAGGCATAATTAAATGTTAAAATTGTGTGTTATAGTGGAAGTGACTATAAACTGAACAACCACACCAGCTGCGGTTAGAAAAACCAAGTGTTAGAAATAGAGCAGAAGAACTTCTATCGGGCGACTTTTTTTTTAAGAATGCGATCAAGCAGCTATAAATGAGCAAAAACAGAACAGCAACATAGAAATAGCAGCGTTCTCTATGTTTTCTATTTGGAGCAATAATATGCAAAATGCAACAGTAAATCGCTAAACATCGGCTATCGCAACAGCCACGAACGAAAATAAAATTGCCGACAGTAGAAGCAATCAATAGCAGCGCTTTTCTTCGCAACATATAAATGCTATACTTCACAACAACAGCGCAGCTATTGATAATGTATATCGACGATGTAAAAACCTTAATACTATGTTCGCACTAGACCGAAATTAGGCAATTTCGTTGCGTAGCTCAATTTCGGCTGAAATTGTGAATTTTTATACAATTTCGCCATACAAAAATATGTCAAATGAAATTGGGTTGGCAAAGCAATTTCAACGAAATTGCGAACGAAATTGACTCAAAATGGAAAACAACCATGGTTTTGTAATAGATTTGTATAAAAAATTGTTATTGATCTGGCTGCACTTAGTACGTTTGACAAATAAATACAACTGTCGCAGTGATTGAATTGTTTTTTGAAAAAATTAAGAGAACCTAATGCTAATGAAACTTGTGCAGTAAACAAATGAAACGTCAAATGAAATTGTGAATGCGAGTCCGAACACTTTCAATTTCGGATGAAATTGTCTCAATTTCGAAGGCAATTTCGAGCTAGTGCGAACATAGTATAAATCAGTCTGATAAGTGCACAATTTACTTTAGCATAAATATCGAATTGTTTTGTTTTATTTTATGATTCATATATTATATATATATATTTGTTGACGTATTAGTGAATTTCATAATGTTTAAAAATTAAGTATCTTAGTTTATTAGTTTTGGTTAAATTTATCTAAACACTTTTCTTGTTTTTTTTAAAGACTGTTTGCTTACTTCTATTCGGTAGTTACGTATCCTTACCATTTACAATGTTTGTTTTTTGTAAATTAACAGCTGGTATCCAAACAATCTTAATGATTTTTTTTTGCTGCCGAAGAGCTTTTTGATATATTTACAGGGTTCCGAGCTACCTTTGTGGGCGCCTTCAACAGGAATTCGTAACCAGGTAATTGCGTGGTAATCACAATTTTGCTAAATTTTGTTGGGGACAGCATTTTTTTTGTTGTTGTAATCTTTTGCAAATGAATACGAGCGTGTCCATTACTGACGATATTATTATTTAATTTTCATATTAAGCCAAGTAAAGATTATATTTTTTTTGTGCATTATTTGATTTTTCCACTCTTTGGATTAATTATATTTAATTGTTTTTGTATTGATTGGAACTTATAAGAGTCGTTATAAGAAATAAATTAATATGTATTGAAAACTAATTATTTTTATTTGCTAGACAATTTTAATTTAGAACATTAACTTAGGTTAACGGGTGAGTTAGCGGTTTCACTTCCCACAGCCAGGCGACACACAGAAAGGGGTTGGCGCAACAAATGCCGCCGCGCCAACCATGGTAGGGTGGATATAGAAAGGGGGAGGGAAATAACACCTACTCCCCCCCCCCCTCCTCCTCTCATCTCTCTCTCCCTCGTGAACCTCCGCGTACTTATTTTTTTTTGTGGTACGTTTGCTTAGCCGCCACCCACTAGGTATCGACCACGAGCGGATTTCGTCGTGTAAATTTTCGATTATCGGTCTTGTCTTTGACTGTAGAGCCAATGTCTCAGCTCCGATCTGTTTTTTTGTAACTGGGGTATAAAGACACTGTCGGGGTTGGTGAAGAACCCCCCCACTTTCCCTGAGCACGGCCGGACGAGCTGAGCCGCCCTGATAGTGGTCATCTTTTTCGTCATTTGAATTTTTTTTTTATTTTGCTAATTTAGCTTATCGCGCTCTCTCCAACCCCCCCTCCCCCACCCCCCACCCCCCCCCCCCCCCCCCCAATACGTTACACGGTAGCTTCTTTAACCGTTTTGTGCGTGGGGTTTATAATATAAACCTAATCCTTTATTGTATGGCTTTAGGTATAAACCTTTTCCCATTATAATTGCTTCCATAATTTTGTTATGGCGATTTGCCATAACAACTTCAACTTTCAACAACTTTCAACTGTTCTCAATTGCAATTTCTGGCATCATTAATAGCTTTGCCGATCGCAGATCCACCAAATGCTAACCCTCCGAGTGGCGCAAACGCAGTCAAAATTGGTACCAGTAGTAGTAAACCTCCTCTTTTAGGTAATGGTATAACACGCGGTATCTCGATTGCCCTTTTCTTTTTCCTTAAGGAATTGTTCAGTACAATATCTTCAGGTTTTGTTGAGTTATTGTTTCACTGCCTTTTTTACAGCATTAGTAAACATTTTTTTCATACACTTCCTTTTAATGGTCTTCTTTATTTTCTTCACATTCAATACGTTGCCCATGCCAAATTTAGTTTCAGCTTTCATAGCAGCCGCAACTAGAAAGGCGTTTCGCCTTTCTGAAAAGTCGTTGTCTGCCGATTTTGCGCTTTGTAAAGCGTTGACTTCTCTGCTAATAATTTATCTGCAATACGCCTTTTATAAATATATTTCGCATGAGAATAAGATTGATCACATCGTGCTAAGCGTTCTTTTAGTTTTGTTCCTGGTCCACAATATTGATAACCCGGTAAATGAAGTTCAATTGGCAGTGAGTCTATTAAAGTGTTTATTAAACCTTTACCAACTACGTTTGACTTATGACTAAATCTCTTTTTATAGCATACAACCATTTTATATGTTATCAACTAAACTGTTTTAATTGAAATGAATATTAGTACGGAACATATTTGTTTATATATCAATTGCCAAAATGCATTTCGTTAAGCAAGACAAGAATATTGTTGTTAAAAATTTAGATTTTTCGTTAAATAAAACATCACAATTAAGACACAGTTCATTGTTACCGAATTCTATACGATGGCTTATAGTTGGACCATCGAATTGCGGAAAGACTAATGCAATGCTAAGTTTAATTGAGAGTCCGAATGGTCTAAGGTTTAGCAATATATATTTGTATTCAAAGTCATTATATCAACCAAAATATTGTTGTGAGCTAAGTTATGGTGGCGTGGCACGGTGGCTGCGGCTAGGCTCTCCGGCAATATGGGGTGGTTTCTTGCCACCCTACCCACAACAGAAAAACAAAAATCGTGCCGTTATTTTTTTTTCTTTTAAAAGAAAGGGGAGTGGAAAAATAGGAAAGGGATTAAGACAAAACAATAGTCCCAATCACCTATGATTCCTAATGGGTCATCTCAAGCTAATCCTTTTACTCTCAGAATTATCTAATCAGCCAGCACTATTCACCTAAACAAACAGAATACATTCAACCTATAACCCACCAGGAATCTCATACACCCTAGCACAATACAACCTACGTCATCGTCCGTCTGTGAGCCGCTCACCCCGTCTGTAACCTTTTTAAGTTACAGCCATGAACCGCAATTGGCTCAAAGTGTGCCGCGGTTCCCTTATTTCTTTATCTGTCTGTTAGTACGTCTGTGTATTACATAATGTCCGTCATGTCTGTCTGTATGCCACGCCCACCAGTGCGGTGACCTCCCCTTAGGTCCACCAGCACATCAGCCTAAATTGTAGTGATTAGCAACACATAATCACTAGTTTTGTTTTCAAAAAAATAAAAAAAAAAACTAACGTTCTCTTTATATTTTTTTTTTGTTTTCTTTATTCTCTATAACAACTCATATTATTGTGTTTTAAAAATTTACAAAATTATTTAATTAGTTCAATTAAGTTTTACTAATTTTTTTACATGTATATAAATATCCAAATTTAAATCATAATCAAATAAATTCATTACAATAAAAACTTACTAGGTTCCAGGCTGATGATGGCGCCACCTTGGCTGATGATGGTGTGGCGACTCACATGGCTCTTGCGGTGCACATTCCGTCGGTGACGAATAACACATTTTCATCATCGACCAAATATTTATGTCAAGCGACATAGTAGTAGATGCGCATAAGCATTCGCTCGAAGACGTAATGCGATACTCCTCGATTATAATTGTTTAGCGACGCCAACAAAGTTACACTTTGTCGCGTCCCGCGCGGCGATCGTTGCCTCGTAGCATACAATAGCGATCAACGGAATGTGCAACGCAAGCGCTAAGCATGGAGCGCTAAACATATAAAGGGTTGTTTACTCGCCACTGCGAAGTAAAAATGATTGGTGTGAAGGCATACACACTGCTCATCGTTCTAGTGGTTTGCGGTATGTACTTCGGCGTGAAGTACATACTCACAAAGCTATGGTGGCAAACCTTTTGGGACTTGCTGCCATTCTAACGAGCAGATAAAATTCAGAAATCTTTTGGCAGCGACAGAGTCAAGCCGCGACGTGATTAACCTTGTAAATATAAAATTTAAATAAAGACTTAATACTGCAAAACGGTTTTTCATTTAATATACGTACATAGCAGCGATTAAAAAGACGTCTTGCTATAATTGGTGACCCCGACAAGGAAATAAAGTGAGCATAAAGTGAACATAAAGTGAAAACTTGAGTGAAATTAATGTGCTGGTGGTGCGAAACAGTCGTCGAATTAATAACGATCTCGGTGTTAATCGCGGCAATCTACACGATCTTCGTGATCTGTTTAAGCCAGCGCGCGTGAATCGGTGAAAATAAACAAAAATAGGCGATTGTGCGAACAGAAAAACTCATTCGACAGACGCGTGGGTTAAATACGATTATGACGGACGCCAAATCAGAGGCCTCAGTGCAAGACCAAGGAAATTCAATTGGTCCAGCGTGCAGCGATGGAGCCAACGAAGGTAGTATGCCAACGGCCCCGGCTAACGAACAGCATGTAGACGAGGTAAGTCGCCTAGCAATTAAGGTGCCGCCCTTCTGGCATGCGAATCCCGAGGTTTGGTTTGCGCAAGTGGAAGCGCAATTCACTACGGCGCGCATTTCGTCAGACAGCACCAAATTTAACCTCATCGTCGGCGCAATTGAGTCGCGCATACTGGAACAGGTGTATGACGCCGTTACGCGCCCGCCGGCCAGCGACAAATACGGCAACCTGAAGAAAAGGATGCTGGAACAATTCGGCGCATCCGAGCAACAAAAGCTGACGCAACTCCTCTCTGGTATGGAGTTAACGGGCAAGCGCCCCTCACAGCTACTGAACGAAATGCGCCGGCTGGGGGGTCCGAACGTATCGGAACAGTTGCTGGAGAGCCTATGGTCCAGCAGGCTACCGGCGAACACACGCGCAATCCTCCAGGCATCGTCAGGCGGGCTCGACGATAAAATGAAACTCGCCGACAAGATACAGGAGGTCACCGGCGGTGCGTCCATATCGGAAATCCGATCGGACAACTCACAGAGCTGCGCGTGGCCAAGCGACTCTCCATCACATATCGCACAGATTAGGTATCAGAGGGACTACAGGTTCCCAGCAAGGGATCGCTGTAATCATCCGAGCGGAATTCTGCCAGCCGAGGTCGCTGCTCGTAAGGGAGCGGATGAAGCTTTGTACTGCGGCGGGCGTGGGCGTCCACTACCACCGCCTGCACGCCAACTGTCACGCGGTGCCCGGGCAGCAACGCCGTCACGCATAATGGCTAGGCCCAGCCAACGTCAAGAGCCGGAGCGTAAGTATGGGCAGGTTATCTGCTGGTACCACCATACGATGGGTAACCGCGCGAAACTATGCCGGCCGCCTTGCGATTTTAAGGCGCAAAAAAACTAAAGAAATTCCCAACGCCGCTAGGGGGAGCGCGCCTCGGAAGCGAACCGAGACGCACTAAGCGGATTTTCCGTTTGTTTGTCAGCGATAAGGCAACGCAACGGAAATTCCTAATCGACACGGGAGCAGAAGTTTCGGTAGTTCCGCCATCGAACCAGGACTACTTCAACGAGTCCGACGATTGCAAGCTATTTGCAGCGAACGGTTCAGCCATTCCGACGTACGGGCGGAAGCAACTCATCGTTGACTTAGGATTCCAGCGAAAATTTTCATGGGAATTCATAGTAGCGAAAGTAACGAAAGCGATAATTGGCAGCGACTTCCTTAAACATTTTGGTCTTCTGGTCGATGTTAAGAATGACAAGCTCATAGAGGGCAGCACACGGCGAAATCACGACAGCAATTCAACGGAGAAGACGGCATCAATAGCGGCATGCAGTCAAAGCAATCCATTCGCAGCGTTGCTACAAGATTTTCCCGAAATAACGACTCTTAAGCCATTCAGCGAGTCGTCCAGAGCCAGCGTGACGCACCATATAGTCACAACAGGACCGCCGGTACACGCGAGACCACGGCGGTTGGATCCCGAAAAATTGAAGGCTGCACGGGATGAGTTTCACTTTCTAGTAGAGAAAGGCATTTGCGAACCATCAGACAGCAGCTGGGCGAGCCCCCTACACATGGTGAAAAAGCCGGATGGCTCGTGGCGACCATGTGGCGATTATAGAGCACTCAACGCTATTACCGTGCCTGACCGCTACCCAATACCATTCATGCAGGATTTCACACACATCCTGCATGGTAAGCGAATTTTCTCAACGATCGATCTGCAGCGCGCCTACCACCAAATACCGATAGAGCCCAGTGACGTGCCAAAGTCAGCGATTATTACACCATTTGGCCTGTTCCAATTTAAATTCATGACTTTCGGACTACGAAATGCGGCGCAAACCTTCCAGCGACACATCGACAAGATAATGGCAAGCGAACGATCTTATGCATTCGTTTATCTGGACGATATCTGCGTAGCGTCAAAGGATGAAGCGGAACACAAGCAGCATCTTCAACGAATATTCCGACTACTGCGCGAGCATAACCTAGCGATCAACTTGCCTAAATGCGTTTTTCGGCAAACAAGAGATAAAGTTTCTGGGCCACAAAGTTTGTGAAAAAGGTATCAAACCAGCGGAAGATAAGGTAGAAGCAATCGCGAATTTTTGTAAACCACAGACGGCCCGCGACATGAAGAGATTTTTGGGCATGTGGAACTTTTACAGACGTTTTATACCACACGCAGCGCAAAGCCAAGTCGATCTTCAGAAATTAGTATCAGGAAATAAAAAGAACGACAAAACGCCAATTGTGTGGACGCCGTCAGCTGAAGATGCGTTTAAGAAATCTAAAAGCGAGCTCGTTAATGCGACGCTCTTGTTTCATCCGGCACCGAACGCAAAATTAGTGCTCAACGTTGACGCGTCAAACACCGTAGTCGGAGCCGTGCTCCACCAGGTTATCGACAGCAACATGCAGCCGCTAGGCTTTTACTCAAAAAAGTTGACGCAAGCCCAGCAGAAGTACAGCACATATGACCGTGAATTGGTCGCAATGTACCAAGCTGTACGATTTTTTCGGCATATGGTCGAGGGGCGGAGTTTTACCATACTCACAGACCACAAATCATTGACCTTCGCTTTTAAGCAGAATTTAGAGAAGGCATCGCCGCGACAGGCACGACACCTAGACTTTATCGGCCAGTTCACGACGGACATTCAACATGTGAAAGGTGAAGACAACCAGATCGCCGACGCGCTGTCAAGAATCGAAGCGGTAGAGAAACACGTAAAGGAAATCAGTTTCAGCGCCATAGCGGAAGAGCAGCACCGAGATGCGGATTTCAAGAAAATCATTGATGACACGCGTGACACCAAGCTGCAAGTGAAGAAAATTCACATGCCAGATCATCAGGGCGACGTTTACTGTGACGTGTCATACGGTAAGGTGCGGCCAATAGTTCCCTCCCGATGCAGGAAATCGGTCATCGAAAAAATTCACAGCTTGGCGCACCCAGGTGTAAAAGGAACGACCCGACTAATAAGCGAGCGGTTTGTATGGCCTAGCATGCGTAAGGACGTCCGTGAATTTGTAAAATCTTGCATTCCGTGTCAACAGACGAAGACACAGCGGCATAACAAAGCGCCGGTTCAGCATTACGCCGGTAACAGCGACAGATTCGGACATCTAAACATAGATTTAATTGGACCGCTACCAGATTCCGAGGGTTATCGTTACTGCCTGACGATCATCGACAGATGTACGAGGTGGCCAGAAGCAGTTCCGCTTCACGACATGACGGCGGAAACAGTTGCGAAAGCCTTAATATCACGATGGATCGCGATCTTTGGGGTGCCAGAGAAAATAACAACAGACTTGGGAAGACAATTCGAATCAGAAATATTCCAGCAGTTAAACAAGATGTTGGGCATTCGGCACTACAGAACTACACCTTATCATCCGCAAGCAAATGGTATGATCGAAAGATGGCACCGAACGCTGAAAGCTGCAATCACGTGTTATGAGAACGACGAGTGGACCACGGTTCTACCGCTAGTGCTGCTCGGACTACGAGCGATCTTCAAAGAAGACATCGGCGCGACTCCAGCTGAAATGGTTTTCGGAACAACGATAAAAATTCCAGGCGAACTTTTGGAGCCCAGCCCAGCGAGAATAACCGACCAAGACTTTGTAAAAAATCTGCGAAGGGTTATGAGTAAGATCGCACCGTCTCCAGCGGCACATCACGACACCACAAAAGTTTTCATCCAGCCTGATTTAAAAACATGCTCGAACGTTTTCGTGCGAGTCGACAGGCTGCAGCGTCCTTTGAAGCCGCGTTACGAAGGTCCTTTTCGAGTACTAGCGCGAAACGACAAGTATTTCGAATTGGACGTAAAGGGCAAGCGGACAAAAACATCGGTTGACAGGTTAAAGGCTGCCTACAGCGCAACACAAGAGGACAACCAGCATAACGCAGCGATGAAGACAACGGAAGCGTCAACACCATCACCGAGAGAAGCGACTGACAGCGAACAGAATCAGAAGCAGCAAGCGACGCCAGCGAGCTTACCCTCACCGCCCACACCTGACGATAAGCGGACAACTGTACTAGGAAAAACAGCGCCCAAAAATCAGACGGCAACGCGCAGTGGTCGCCTTATTAAGATACCACTACGCTTCATTTTATCGCAACTGCGTTGCTAAAGGGGGGAGTACTGTGGCGACTCACATGGCTCTTGCGGTGCACATTCCGTCGGTGACGAATAACACATTTTCATCATCGACCAAATATTTATGTCAAGCGACATAGTAGTAGATGCGCATAAGCATTCGCTCGAAGACGTAATGCGATACTCCTCGATTATAATTGTTTAGCGACGCCAACAAAGTTACACTTTGTCGCGTCCCGCGCGGCGATCGTTGCCTCGTAGCATACAATAGCGATCAACGGAATGTGCAACGCAAGCGCTAAGCATGGAGCGCTAAACATATAAAGGGTTGTTTACTCGCCACTGCGAAGTAAAAATGATTGGTGTGAAGGCATACACACTGCTCATCGTTCTAGTGGTTTGCGGTATGTACTTCGGCGTGAAGTACATACTCACAAAGCTATGGTGGCAAACCTTTTGGGACTTGCTGCCATTCTAACGAGCAGATAAAATTCAGAAATCTTTTGGCAGCGACAGAGTCAAGCCGCGACGTGATTAACCTTGTAAATATAAAATTTAAATAAAGACTTAATACTGCAAAACGGTTTTTCATTTAATATACGTACATAGCAGCGATTAAAAAGACGTCTTGCTATAATTGGTGACCCCGACAAGGAAATAAAGTGAGCATAAAGTGAACATAAAGTGAAAACTTGAGTGAAATTAATGTGCTGGTGGTGCGAAACAGTCGTCGAATTAATAACGATCTCGGTGTTAATCGCGGCAATCTACACGATCTTCGTGATCTGTTTAAGCCAGCGCGCGTGAATCGGTGAAAACATAAACAAACAAAAATAGGCGATTGTGCGAACAGAAAAACTCATTCGACAGACGCGTGGGTTAAATACGATTATGACGGACGCCAAATCAGAGGCCTCAGTGCAAGACCAAGGAAATTCAATTGGTCCAGCGTGCAGCGATGGAGCCAACGAAGGTAGTATGCCAACGGCCCCGGCTAACGAACAGCATGTAGACGAGGTAAGTCGCCTAGCAATTAAGGTGCCGCCCTTCTGGCATGCGAATCCCGAGGTTTGGTTTGCGCAAGTGGAAGCGCAATTCACTACGGCGCGCATTTCGTCAGACAGCACCAAATTTAACCTCATCGTCGGCGCAATTGAGTCGCGCATACTGGAACAGGTGTATGACGCCGTTACGCGCCCGCCGGCCAGCGACAAATACGGCAACCTGAAGAAAAGGATGCTGGAACAATTCGGCGCATCCGAGCAACAAAAGCTGACGCAACTCCTCTCTGGTATGGAGTTAACGGGCAAGCGCCCCTCACAGCTACTGAACGAAATGCGCCGGCTGGGGGGTCCGAACGTATCGGAACAGTTGCTGGAGAGCCTATGGTCCAGCAGGCTACCGGCGAACACACGCGCAATCCTCCAGGCATCGTCAGGCGGGCTCGACGATAAAATGAAACTCGCCGACAAGATACAGGAGGTCACCGGCGGTGCGTCCATATCGGAAATCCGATCGGACAACTCACAGAGCTGCGCGTGGCCAAGCGACTCTCCATCACATATCGCACAGATTAGGTATCAGAGGGACTACAGGTTCCCAGCAAGGGATCGCTGTAATCATCCGAGCGGAATTCTGCCAGCCGAGGTCGCTGCTCGTAAGGGAGCGGATGAAGCTTTGTACTGCGGCGGGCGTGGGCGTCCACTACCACCGCCTGCACGCCAACTGTCACGCGGTGCCCGGGCAGCAACGCCGTCACGCATAATGGCTAGGCCCAGCCAACGTCAAGAGCCGGAGCGTAAGTATGGGCAGGTTATCTGCTGGTACCACCATACGATGGGTAACCGCGCGAAACTATGCCGGCCGCCTTGCGATTTTAAGGCGCAAAAAAACTAAAGAAATTCCCAACGCCGCTAGGGGGATCGCGCCTCGGAAGCGAACCGAGACGCACTAAGCGGATTTTCCGTTTGTTTGTCAGCGATAAGGCAACGCAACGGAAATTCCTAATCGACACGGGAGCAGAAGTTTCGGTAGTTCCGCCATCGAACCAGGACTACTTCAACGAGTCCGACGATTGCAAGCTATTTGCAGCGAACGGTTCAGCCATTCCGACGTACGGGCGGAAGCAACTCATCGTTGACTTAGGATTCCAGCGAAAATTTTCATGGGAATTCATAGTAGCGAAAGTAACGAAAGCGATAATTGGCAGCGACTTCCTTAAACATTTTGGTCTTCTGGTCGATGTTAAGAATGACAAGCTCATAGAGGGCAGCACACGGCGAAATCACGACAGCAATTCAACGGAGAAGACGGCATCAATAGCGGCATGCAGTCAAAGCAATCCATTCGCAGCGTTGCTACAAGATTTTCCCGAAATAACGACTCTTAAGCCATTCAGCGAGTCGTCCAGAGCCAGCGTGACGCACCATATAGTCACAACAGGACCGCCGGTACACGCGAGACCACGGCGGTTGGATCCCGAAAAATTGAAGGCTGCACGGGATGAGTTTCACTTTCTAGTAGAGAAAGGCATTTGCGAACCATCAGACAGCAGCTGGGCGAGCCCCCTACACATGGTGAAAAAGCCGGATGGCTCGTGGCGACCATGTGGCGATTATAGAGCACTCAACGCTATTACCGTGCCTGACCGCTACCCAATACCATTCATG
Organism: Thecophora atra; assembly: GCA_937620795.1. Taxonomy (NCBI): domain Eukaryota; kingdom Metazoa; phylum Arthropoda; class Insecta; order Diptera; family Conopidae; genus Thecophora; species Thecophora atra. The sequence continues at coordinate 36,697,512 of OW569399.1, forward strand.
CAGGATTTCACACACATCCTGCATGGTAAGCGAATTTTCTCAACGATCGATCTGCAGCGCGCCTACCACCAAATACCGATAGAGCCCAGTGACGTGCCAAAGTCAGCGATTATTACACCATTTGGCCTGTTCCAATTTAAATTCATGACTTTCGGACTACGAAATGCGGCGCAAACCTTCCAGCGACACATCGACAAGATAATGGCAAGCGAACGATCTTATGCATTCGTTTATCTGGACGATATCTGCGTAGCGTCAAAGGATGAAGCGGAACACAAGCAGCATCTTCAACGAATATTCCGACTACTGCGCGAGCATAACCTAGCGATCAACTTGCCTAAATGCGTTTTCGGCAAACAAGAGATAAAGTTTCTGGGCCACAAAGTTTGTGAAAAAGGTATCAAACCAGCGGAAGATAAGGTAGAAGCAATCGCGAATTTTTGTAAACCACAGACGGCCCGCGACATGAAGAGATTTTTGGGCATGTGGAACTTTTACAGACGTTTTATACCACACGCAGCGCAAAGCCAAGTCGATCTTCAGAAATTAGTATCAGGAAATAAAAAGAACGACAAAACGCCAATTGTGTGGACGCCGTCAGCTGAAGATGCGTTTAAGAAATCTAAAAGCGAGCTCGTTAATGCGACGCTCTTGTTTCATCCGGCACCGAACGCAAAATTAGTGCTCAACGTTGACGCGTCAAACACCGCAGTCGGAGCCGTGCTCCACCAGGTTATCGACAGCAACATGCAGCCGCTAGGCTTTTACTCAAAAAAGTTGACGCAAGCCCAGCAGAAGTACAGCACATATGACCGTGAATTGGTCGCAATGTACCAAGCTGTACGATTTTTTCGGCATATGGTCGAGGGGCGGAGTTTTACCATACTCACAGACCACAAATCATTGACCTTCGCTTTTAAGCAGAATTTAGAGAAGGCATCGCCGCGACAGGCACGACACCTAGACTTTATCGGCCAGTTCACGACGGACATTCAACATGTGAAAGGTGAAGACAACCAGATCGCCGACGCGCTGTCAAGAATCGAAGCGGTAGAGAAACACGTAAAGGAAATCAGTTTCAGCGCCATAGCGGAAGAGCAGCACCGAGATGCGGATTTCAAGAAAATCATTGATGACACGCGTGACACCAAGCTGCAAGTGAAGAAAATTCACATGCCAGATCATCAGGGCGACGTTTACTGTGACGTGTCATACGGTAAGGTGCGGCCAATAGTTCCCTCCCGATGCAGGAAATCGGTCATCGAAAAAATTCACAGCTTGGCGCACCCAGGTGTAAAAGGAACGACCCGACTAATTAGCGAGCGGTTTGTATGGCCTAGCATGCGTAAGGACGTCCGTGAATTTGTAAAATCTTGCATTCCGTGTCAACAGACGAAGACACAGCGGCATAACAAAGCGCCGGTTCAGCATTACGCCGGTAACAGCAACAGATTCGGACATCTAAACATAGATTTAATTGGACCGCTACCAGATTCCGAGGGTTATCGTTACTGCCTGACGATAATCGACAGATGTACGAGGTGGCCAGAAGCAGTTCCGCTTCACGACATGACGGCGGAAACAGTTGCGAAAGCCTTAATATCACGATGGATCGCGATCTTTGGGGTGCCAGAGAAAATAACAACAGACTTGGGAAGACAATTCGAATCAGAAATATTCCAGCAGTTAAACAAGATGTTGGGCATTCGGCACTACAGAACTACACCTTATCATCCGCAAGCAAATGGTATGATCGAAAGATGGCACCGAACGCTGAAAGCTGCAATCACGTGTTATGAGAACGACGAGTGGACCACGGTTCTACCGCTAGTGCTGCTCGGACTACGAGCGATCTTCAAAGAAGACATCGGCGCGACTCCAGCTGAAATGGTTTTCGGAACAACGATAAAAATTCCAGGCGAACTTTTGGAGCCCAGCCCAGCGAGAATAACCGACCAAGACTTTGTAAAAAATCTGCGAAGGGTTATGAGTAAGATCGCACCGTCTCCAGCGGCACATCACGACACCACAAAAGTTTTCATCCAGCCTGATTTAAAAACATGCTCGAACGTTTTCGTGCGAGTCGACAGGCTGCAGCGTCCTTTGAAGCCGCGTTACGAAGGTCCTTTTCGAGTACTAGCGCGAAACGACAAGTATTTCGAATTGGACGTAAAGGGCAAGCGGACAAAAACATCGGTTGACAGGTTAAAGGCTGCCTACAGCGCAACACAAGAGGACAACCAGCATAACGCAGCGATGAAGACAACGGAAGCGTCAACACCATCACCGAGAGAAGCGACTGACAGCGAACAGAATCAGAAGCAGCAAGCGACGCCAGCGAGCTTACCCTCACCGCCCACACCTGACGATAATCGGACAACTGTACCAGGAAAAACAGCGCCCAAAAATCAGACGGCAACGCGCAGTGGTCGCCTTATTAAGAAACCACTACGCTTCATTTTATCGCAACTGCGTTGCTAAAGGGGGGAGTACTGTGGCGACTCACATGGCTCTTGCGGTGCACATTCCGTCGGTGACGAATAACACATTTTCATCATCGACCAAATATTTATGTCAAGCGACATAGTAGTAGATGCGCATAAGCATTCGCTCGAAGACGTAATGCGATACTCCTCGATTATAATTGTTTAGCGACGCCAACAAAGTTACACTTTGTCGCGTCCCGCGCGGCGATCGTTGCCTCGTAGCATACAATAGCGATCAACGGAATGTGCAACGCAAGCGCTAAGCATGGAGCGCTAAACATATAAAGGGTTGTTTACTCGCCACTGCGAAGTAAAAATGATTGGTGTGAAGGCATACACACTGCTCATCGTTCTAGTGGTTTGCGGTATGTACTTCGGCGTGAAGTACATACTCACAAAGCTATGGTGGCAAACCTTTTGGGACTTGCTGCCATTCTAACGAGCAGATAAAATTCAGAAATCTTTTGGCAGCGACAGAGTCAAGCCGCGACGTGATTAACCTTGTAAATATAAAATTTAAATAAAGACTTAATACTGCAAAACGGTTTTTCATTTAATATACGTACATAGCAGCGATTAAAAAGACGTCTTGCTATAATGGCGCCACCTTGCAGCCCCGGACCTGTAATGACAGAAAATTTTTGTGCCTAGTTTCCTTTTTTTTCTAATTTCATACTATTATTTTATTACTATATTTCAGTATTCTTTCCAGTATGTACGTATGTACGTATGTACGCCTGTACGTATGTACGTCTGTACGTCTGTACATATGTACGTATCCTCAATAACTTAAAAACGGAGAATCGTAGAAACTTGAAATTTGGTATTTGAGACTCTTATAAGACCTAGTTGTGCACCTCCCTTTTTGGATGCAATCGGTTGCGCGAAAAGGACACTTCTCATATAGATTTTTTCAAATTTCATACATTACTTAAAAACAAACACTCCTAGAAAGTATATTGGGCCTTACATAAGACACAATTTTGTAGCTCCAATTTTAATGATGGTTCGCACCAAAAGGACTCTTCGCCAAAGGAACACGAAGCATGCATTATCCGAATTACATAAATGATAATGATAAATGAATGTTATGCTGCTATATCTTTTACAAAAATTGGTTGTACCCTTACAGAACTAAACAGGGAAATCAAAATTACTACGATTGATAGTTAAAGCTGTGTGGAAACTAATTTGTACTTCCTTGTTTTTACTTACTACTATTTAAATTATTTAAATTAAGAGAAGCCTATGAAATTTTTTTCATTATGGAAGTAAAAATATTTAAAATTTTTAAAACTTCAATTTTAAAATATAAATAAAATATATCAACCACTCTTGAAATAAAACCATACAATTGCCGTCATACAAGGAAGTTATGTGTTGCCCACATCAGATATTTTGTTTATGTAAATATAAGTTGTAATTGTAGTTTTTATGTAAATATAATTTTTATTTTATATGTCTGTGGAGTTCTGGCGCCAATCCGCCACAATTTGGCGCACTTTTTCTTTATGTGGTATTAGAGCACTTTTATGTCTACGTGTTTCTTTTTTTTTTTCTTTTGTGATCTCTATCAACATTTTTTTTCTTCTTAAAAGTTTCATGCCTTTCTTTTTCTTTCTTTTAACATGTTTTTTTTTTGCAATCACTTAATTTTTCTTTCTTTTTTTTTTAAACTCGCTTCTAAAAACCATCCGACATCAACCCGTATCCAAACTTTTTCTTTTCCTTTTTTTTTTCATCTTCCTCCTCCCGTTCCGATTCCCATCCTTCCAATCTTTTCCAAGAATTCCCCATTCCATTTATAATTCCCACTTTCCCTAATTCCCTGTTCAATCACACTTCCATTCACACCTTCAACAATCACCTTTCCACACAAATCATTCAACAAGGAGACTTAGGGTCTTACTGTGAGGGAAAAATATTATATTTACAAATATAATTTAACACATAACATAAAACACTTAAACCACATGATTCTCAAAGTAAAAGTAAAAGTAATTACAACAAGTGATACAAACAAACAAATAAAGAAATTTTAAAAACAAATAATTTCATCCTTTGGTTTAGGAGATACCTTACACGGCCTGCCACTACAGGCTCGAAACCGTCGATTTTGTTGTACAATATGGAACGTGTTCGTAAAACAAAATGTAGGCCGTGTCCATCTAATACCATACAACGTGTGGCTTCGACCCACTTCTCATGCTCTACTGATCTGAGATAGCCGGGCCTTAATTAACCCCATAACCAAAGGATTTCGTCCGGATTTTCTAACTCAATCTATATTGCACTAAATCACTCTAAAACTATAACTACATAGTAAATATCACAGTTGTTATCACTAAATCTTAAACTAATATTGCGTTAACTAACATCTAATATTGCACTAGGTAATAATTACATCTAATGGTAAAAGAAAATATCACCGAAAGAAAAATAAATAAATAATAAATAATAAAGGTCAAGTCTACCAGACAAAAACGAGTCAAGTGAGTTACAACTAAAGAAAAATAAATACAACAATAATTACTAGCTTATATAAAAAATTGTCAAAACTAAAAACTACAATGCTTCTGAAATTTTCTGGCGGATTAAGCTCAACTTGTCCGCATGGCTCACGACTGGTACGTCTTCTCCTTTTACGGAGCTCACACGACGCATTATCTCATATGAGTTTGCGTGTTGCATCATGTGAGCCCCAAACACGGCGTAGTAGGGTGCCAAACCGATTGAACGGTGGACAACACTTTGTGTTGTGTTTGCCATTCAGTTGTGTTTGCTTGAGGAGAGTAAAATCCTGTTCTGTCATGTTTAACTCCTTACTTTTGTAAAAACTCCTTAAACATGCCAGAAACGAACTGTTTCCCATTGTCAGAATGTATAAACTCAGGGACACCAAAAACATGAAACACACTATTTTCTAAAAACCTAACTACATTAGCGGAGGTGGCACTTCCCATTGGTTGTAGGAAAACGAACTTCGAAAAGTGGTCCAGACATACGAAGATGAAGGAATTACCGTTCTTTGACCTTGGGTAGGGGCCCATAAAATCGATATATAGACGCTGGAAGGGTCGTTCGGTTATGTATTGTTTGCCCATCAGTGGACGGTGCATTGCTTTGGACCTCTTGCTGCCCTTGCATACTTCACAGTTCTTAACACTATATTGCACGTCGCTAACCATTCCCGCCCAATAATATTTCTGTCTTAACCGAGCCAGCGTCTTGTGAATTCCCCCATGTCCAGCTGAAGGTGAGCGATGACAAGCTTCCAGTAATCTAGAACGCAATTCCGACGGTACCCAGAGCTGCCAAGCGTGATCCTCTTGAATCACATCACCCGTCATAAAACCCGTACGTCTGTACACAAACCGGTCCGAAATTACTAAATCTGGTAATCCGTCTTTGTTTTCAGTCACTGTCTTCCCAAATTCCTCATATTCTTCCGAAGAAAAAGCTGGGGAATTGAGGTCAACATCCAGTGATCTGTCTACCGGTCCTATCTCTTCCAGATACATGCGAGAAAGAGCATCTGGCACCACATTCTGTGAACCTTTTCGGTGTTCAATATTAAAATTGTAAGCTTGAAGTTTTAAACTCCATCTGGCTAATCTTCCAGACAAGTCTTTTTGGTTCATCAACCACTTCAAGCTCGCGTGATCCGTAATTAAATTAAACCTTCCACATAAGCTCGGAACTTCTTCACGCTTAGTACAGCAGCGTAACACTCAAGCTCAGTGACACTATAATTCTTCTGAGCCTTATTGAGTTTCGCTGACATAAACGCTATCGGATGCTCGTTCTCTTCATCATCCATCTGAAAAAGAACTCCTCCCACCCCTTGCGTGGACGCGTCACATTGGATATAAAAATGTCTGTTGAAGTCCGGATTACAAAGCAATGGTGCCGAAGAAAGACTGCGCTTCATCTCTTCCCTGACATCCCTAGAAACCGTCTTAACTGTTTTGGTGTTCTAGGTTCCGGAAACTCGTCACTCGCAGCCACCTTCTTGCTATCTGTCTTGATGCTCCCGTCCCCGACAACATAACCCAGATACCTCACCTCTTTGTAGCAAAAATTTGCTTTTTTCTACATTAATTGTGAGTTTAGCATCCCGCAGACATTCGGCCACCCGATCCAGCAGTGCAAGATGTGACTCGAAACTGGCAGAACACACCAGAAGATCATCGAGGTAGACAAAGACATGTTCCCTAAGTTCAGCGGGTATGCCTTTGTCCATCAGCCTACACATTCGCTGCGCGGCATTGCACAGTCCAAACGGGATTGAGCTAAACTGATATAACGGCCGCCCTCGAACAGTGAATGCCGTCTTACCTCTCGACTTCTCTTCCAATGGTATCTGCCAGAACGCATGCTTCAAATCGATCGCACTGATAAAACGAGTGTCCTGAAGTCTGGCAAGGATGCCCTCAATGTGAGGTAACGGGTATGCGTCTTTAATCGTGCGTTCGTTCAGTTTCCTAGCATCAAGGCATAGTCGGTTTTTCGTTCCTTTTCTTACCAAAGACACTGGAGCGCTCCAGCTGCTGTTGCTGACCTCAATTACTCCTAAACTCAGCATTCGGTCAAGCTCTGCAAAGATCAGCTGCTGAATTACATGTGAAATGGGGTAGTGACGTTGTTTTACTGGAAGATGCTCATCTACCACTTCTATCACGTGCTCTTCCATGTCCGTTCGTCCGAGACCCAGTATAGTACAGGACGGGAATCGTGCTTTAACTCTCTCCAGTGCTACTTCTTGCTCTTTGGTAAGAATGTGTAGGTCCGTATCAAAGGTCAGGTCTGAAGATGTCTGATGCAGAGACTAAAACTTTCTTAATTTTCTTCATAATTTGTCTCTTCGCCCTCATCTTCGCTATCTTATCGAAGTTCCGTTTTTTTCTGCCGAGTACAACCTCACTTAAAAAGATTTTCTCCCTCACAGCTTCGTACTCGACCTTGCGCTGGTGTAACGTTTTAATTGGACGACCTATCGGGTTATGGCTGCGGAACACTGGATCCTTCCTCTGTAGAATCCTTACAGATTGGCCGGGGACTCCTCCTTTATTGCAGAGATCCCCGGATTCCCTGCAGGATTCACGTTTCCCGGACGATACTCACAGTAAGATACATCACTATGACACACAAAACACGTCATACCGTGGAATGCCGAGTTACACTCCGCGTCAAGCTCATCTTTTCGATGCGGAATATGAAGCTCTCCACTGTCAATTCCTTACAAGAGCCGTCGAACTTAACATGCCATTTGTTAAGGTCGACGCTCTTCCGCCTTGACACCTCATCGCTACTCGGGGATATTGTCGGGCCCTGGCACGAGGTGTGACCCAGCCCCTGCTGCGTTGCAACCCCCGACACTGCATCCCTGACAGCATCCCCGACACTGCATCCCTGACCTCTCGCCTTGTCGGAGTGGAGGCGTCTCTTGGATGGGGGTTTGGTGGTATACCTGACGCCTCCATAGCAGCCACTCTTCTGCCCAGGTCTGTGAAACCACCACGAAGTTGCTGCATGGCTTCTGCGCAACCTGCCATCATCTGTCCCTGCTGCATCATCATTGCCATCATCTGATTCAATTGATCAGAATCAGACGATGCAGCAGCGGCAGACCATGTTAAGCCACTCGGCCCTGCAACCCCACGCTGTGGTTCCACACCCTACCCCTCTTGCTCCGACATCTCTATTATTTTTTCTAGCTTGGCCGAGAAGCTACTAACGCTGACAGTCAAGCTACTAGACTCCGACCTAGCCGCTTCACTATTTGGAGGTCGTCCAAACACCAAGCTAACGCACTTGCTTAAATAGTCTACTGGGACAAAATCAACTCTTCTTTCTATCCCAGTATCTATCTGGTCGAGTACTGAACCTACTATTTGATTTTCAAGAGCCCTACTAACGCTTCTAGTAATGGGTCTCCTAGGCTCAGACTCTCGCTCGCGTTCCATGCACCAAAGACTCACTCAATCAAAGACCCTTATTCACACTCAGTCACAAAACTAACACTAAGAGGAAACTAATATACAGAACAATTAATTTGGAATAATGGTAATCGGAAAGGAAGTAAAAAAAAAAAAAGGTCCACGTCCACCCACCCCCCCCCCCCCCCCCCAATACGTTACACGGTAGCTTCTTTAACCGTTTTGTGCGTGGGGTTTATAATATAAACCTAATCCTTTATTGTATGGCTTTAGGTATAAACCTTTTCCCATTATAATTGCTTCCATAATTTTGTTATGGCGATTTGCCATAACAACTTCAACTTTCAACAACTTTCAACTGTTCTCTGCAATTTCTGGCATCATTAATAGCTTTGCCGATCGCAGATCCACCAAATGCTAACCCTCCGAGTGCCGCAAGCGCAGTCAAAATTGGTACCAGTGGTAGTAAACCTCCTCTTTTAGGTAATGGTATAACACGCGGTATCTCGATTGCCCTTTTCTTTTTCGTGAAGGAATTGTTCAGTACTTTTCTTGCAATTTTAATAGCGCCGGGAATATCTTCAGGTTTATGTTGAGTTATTGTTTCACTGCCTTTTTTACAGCATTAGTAAACATTTTTTTCATACACTTCCTTTTAATGGTCTTCTTTATTTTCTTCACATTCAATACGTTGCCCATGCCAAATTTAGTTTCAGCTTTCATAGCAGCCGCAACTAGAAAGTCGTTTCGCCTTTCTGAAAAGTCGTTGTCTGCCGATTTTGCGCTTTGTAAATCCTTCTCTGCTAATAATTTATCTGCAATACGCCTTTTATTAATATATTTCGCATGAGAATAAGATTGATCACATCGTGCTAAGCGTTCTTTTAGTTTTGTTCCTGGTCCACAATATTGATAACCCGGTAAATGAAGTTCAATTGGCAGTGAGTCTATTAAAGTGTTTATTAAACCTTTACCAACTACGTTTGACTTATGACTAAATCTCTTTTTATAGCATACAACCATTTTATATGTTATCAACTAAACTGTTTTAATTGAAATGAATATTAGTACGGAACATATTTGTTTATATATCAATTGCCAAAATGCATTTCGTTAAGCAAGACAAGAATATTGTTGTTAAAAATTTAGATTTTTCGTTAAATAAAACATCACAATTAAGACACAGTTCATTGTTACCGAATTCTATACGATGGCTTATATTTGGACCATCGAATTGCGGAAAGACTAATGCAATGCTAAGTTTTTATTGAGAGTCCGAATGGTCTAAGGTTTAGCAATATATATTTGTATTCAAAGTCATTATATCAACCAAAATATTGTTGTGAGCTAAGTTAGGGTGGCGTGGCACGGTGGCTGCGGCTAGGCTCTCCGGCAATATGGGGTGGTTTCTTGCCACCCTACCCACAACAGAAAAACAAAAATCGTGCCGTTATTATACCCTACACCTTAAGGTTGAGGGTATATTCACTTTCTACCGGAGTGTGTAACGCATAGAACTAGACAAGATAGGTATGGAAAAGTATATATATTCTTGATCAGCATCACCACCGGAATTGAAATAACGATGTCTGTCCGTCTGTCTGTCTGTCTGTCTGTCCGTTGAAATCACGATCACAGGAGAACGGATTAAGAGTTCAAAATGAAATTTGGCAAAAATATTCGTTGCTATGTTGGGGTGTTTCGTATTGAAAATGGGCAAAATCGCCCAAGGATCACTCCTACTTTTTATATCGAGAGTGCAGGTACCTCTGTTTTGCCTATTAAAAAAGGCCATTTCAGCATCACTTTTTGAGAGAAGACAAGAAAATTTTATATGTAGGTTTAGACTAATGCTTCCAGTTAATATGCCAAATATGGGCGTGGTCCGCCCACTTAAAAAAATTTTTTTGTTTTTATTATTATTATTATGATATATATATTGTATATTTATTATTAGATATATAATATATATGATGTATATATATACGAGTATATTATATCGCACCACTTCTAAATACATATACGAGTATATATGCAGCTTTAATGTGTAGGGTATTTCGGCTACAGCCCGGCTGTAGACAACACCTTCACTAGTTTTTTTTTCTTTTAAAAGAAAGCGGAGTGGAAAAATAGGAAAGGGATTAAGACAAAACAATAGTCCCAATCACCTATGATTCCTAATGGGTCATCTCAAGCTAATCCTTTTACTCTCAGAATTATCTAATCATAAAACCTATCATTCGATCACCCAGTCTCAGCCAGCACTATTCACCTAAACAAACAGAATACATTCAACCTATAACCCACCAGGAATCTCATACACCCTAGCACAATACAACCTACGTCATCGTCCGTCTGTGAGCCGCCCACACCGTCTGTAACCTTTTTAAGTTACAGCCATGGACCGCACTTGGCTCAAAGTGTGCCGCGGTTCCCTTATTTCTTTATCTGTCCAAGTAACTGTAGTACGTCTGTGTATTCCATAATGTCCGTCATGTCTGTCTATATGCCACGCCCACCAGTGCGGTGACCTCCCCTTAGGTCCACCAGCACATCAGCCTAAATAGTAGTGATTAGCAACACATAATCACTAGTTTTGTTTTCAAAAAAATATAAAAAAAAACTAACGCTCTCTGTATAATTTTTTTTGTTTTCTTAATTCTCTATAACAACTCATATTATTGTGTTTTAAAAATTTACAAAATTATTTAATTAGTTCAATTAAGTTTTACTAAATTTTTAAATGTATATAAATATCCAAATTTAAATCATCATCAAATAAATTCATTACAATAAAAACTTACTAGGTTCCAGGCTGATGATGGCGCCACCTTGCAGCCCCGGACCTGTAATGACAGAAAATTTTTGTTCCTAGTTTCTTTTTTTTCGAATTTTGTGATCTCTATCAACATTTTTTTTCTTCTTAAAAGTTTCATGCCTTTCTTTTTCTTTCTTTTAACATGTTTTTTTTTTTTGCAATCACTTAATTTTTCTTTGTTTTTTTTTTTTAAACTCGCTTCTAAAAACCATCCGACATCAACCCGTATCCAAACTTTTTCTTTTTCTTCTTTTTTTCATCCTCCTCCTCCCGTTCCGATTCCCATCCTTCCAATCTTTTCCAATAATTCCCCCTTCCATTTACAATTCCCACTTTCCCTAATTCCCTGTTCAATCACACTTCCATTCACACCTTCCACAATCACCTTTCCACACAAATCATTCAACCAGGAGACTTAAGGGCTAGTTAGTTGAACTTTTCTCAAAAACTTGACATAGCAGAACATAGGAGGGTAAAGGGAAAGAAAACCAAAAACTGGAAAATTTGTAAACAAAGGTGTTGCCACATTCTGATTCATTGCCACAATTTTGCTTGTCGTCTGAATATTGTCATCGTTGGCGGGTAATATTTCGATGTAAATATCTTGTGAATAACTTTAATCCCACATTCGCAAAGGATATCAAACTGCAGGTCTTCTAAATAAATCTTCTATTTTTCTTTAATTTTTACCGATTCGAAGTTTACCGCTAAACATTTTAAGAAGTCATATCTTTTAAATAATTTATTATATACGGTTTGGTACTGTTGAATGCGTGTGCTGTTGAAAGCGCACACAAATCGAAAAATTATTTTATTTTTATACGATTAGATATATACTAATATAATACAATACAATATATTGTGGTGGACCTATCGTCCTGGTGGTTCATCTAAACAGACATTTTTTAAATTTATCTTTATCCCTACGTGTGTTGTGTATACCTTTTTATTAGCTTAGCGGTTAGGCTCCGCAGATTAGTTAGGCAAGCTGATGTTGCCGAATTAAAGGAGAATGAAAGCGAAGGCGATCGTGTGTCGCCAAATTACTCGCTCATAAATGACACAATGTAAATTGTAGGCTTACTAATTCATTCTGATCTTTATTAAAACTTCTACAATCTTATATACTAAAATTTCTTATCCTAACTTCGAAAAATATCCTATGTTCGACACTTTTGATTGGTTAACTTTTCATTGGTGATCGCCAAAATAGTTGACGATCGCATGTGTCGCAATCCAATTCTTATTCTTATTTCTTTACTCTTTTCTTTTCACCTTTTTGCCACAGCCTTGCACTTGTCTTGTGCTTTGAGTTAAAGTGCGTTGCTTGCACATTTATTGCAGCGCTACAACAAACACACGTTGTGTTGCGGCAGCACAACAAACACAGCGAGCGGTCGTCGCACTCGATGGTTCAAATTACGTTCTCGAGTGGATGACCCAAAGACTGTTTACGGAAGAGAATTGCTTAAAATAATTGTTTTTATTATTTTCTTGTGCAGAGGTGGGCATAACCATTGTCTGTTTATGGTACGCACTACACCTCCACCCTTTCAAGAAAAATTTTTCTTTCTGCAAGAATGAAAAATTTTTTTTTTGTTGTTAGGATATCTTTCGAGTAGCTTAATATTTAGTGTTCTACGAATAGTGATGTATTTAATAATATATTTTTATAGTTATTAGTTTTACTTACAAATATTTCTTTAGGTTGTTGTTATGTATATTTCTTATCTTGTTTCCAATCTTAATCTTACTATTTACATTGTCTGTTGCAATAATTTTATATGGGCCATCGTACTGGTTACAAAATTTCTTTTGATTTCCCTTTCTTAAAAATACTTTATCTCCTATTTTTAGATTTATTTTATTAATATTCTTGTCATAATTTACTTTTCTCAGTTCTTTTGATTTTTCTAATAATTCTTTGGCCTTACTGAATGCGTGTTGTAATTTCGTTCTTAGTTCTATTATATAGTCGTTTGTGTTGTTTATGCGTTCAGTTGGTAATGTTTCATTTGGAAGGGTTGCTAAACGTCCGTGTACTAATTCAAAGGGTGTGTAGCCTGTCTCAGTATGTGGTGTGGTGTTATAGGAAAATGCGTAGTACGGTATCCATGTGTCCCAGTCTACATTGTCTGTAAACGATCTCATATACTCATTTAATACTCTGTGGTTTCTTTCTACAGTTCCTAGTGTTTGATGGTGATATGGTGTTGAAGTTTTGTGTTTTATGTTTAGAATTTTGCATATGTTGCCGAAGAGTTCGCTGGTGAATTCTGTACCTTTGTCAGTTTTAATAGTTTTGAATGTACCGTGTTTTAATATTATTTTTTCTACTAAAGTTTTTGCAATTTCTGTCGTTTCTTTGGTAGGCATTGGGTGTGCTTCTATATATTTTGTGAGTTCGCATTGTGCAGTCAGTATGTATTTTTGTCCGTTGGCGGCGTGTATTGGTCCTACTGTGTCAATTGTGATTGTTTCGAATGGTCTACTGGGTGTGTCAGTTATCATTAGGTTGTCTTTTGTGTGTTTTGTTATTTTATTTTTATTGCAATCTATGCATTTACTTATGAAGTTTTTTATCATTTTATGCATATTTTTCCACACATATTTTTGTTTTAATTTAGCCATTGTTCTTTTTACGCCATTATGACCTCCTTGTGGGGATGTATGATATTCTTTTATTAATTCTGATTGTTTATGCGCGTCTTTGATTGATATTGGTGCTTTATATATTAAAATTTTTATTGGCTTGTAGTTTTTAGTGTCAATCATTATTTTCATTTTTCTGTTAAACATTTTTAGTATTTCTTCCTTTTCTAAGCATTTAAATATGATGTCGTTTTCTTGAATAGCTAATTTATCGATATTATGTTTATTCAATAAGAAAATTAGTTTCTCCCAAACTGACTCTAAAGTCTGCTTGTTGGGATTTTCGCTAATTTCTGCTAATGCACCGTTTTTGTTTATTTGTATATATGTATTTTCATTATAATTGCAATGCGTACGACTTACGAGCTCAAATCTTAATGTTTTCATTTTACGAACATCAGATAGAGAGATACAATTCCACATATAGAGTTGATCAGGCTCTTGTGCAATAGCATCTTCATTCTGTGTCTCTTCGTTAACTTTTTTATTTTTTAAAGTAGTGCTTCTAGTGATGACGTTTATTGTTGGTACCATGGTTTTTAAAATATTAGAATCTAATTTAATTCTAGATAGCGCGTCCGCATTTGTGTTTAATCTGCCTTGTTTAAATATAATGTTAAAATCATAATCCATTAAATCTACTCTAATTCTAGTCATCCTACTTGATGGGTTCTTATTACTAAAAAGTGATACTAATGGTCTGTGGTCCGTTACTACTGTGAATGTTGTTCCATATAAGTATGGCCTAAAATGATTTATTCCCCAGTGAATCGCAAGAAGTTCTTTTTCTATAACCGGTTTATTAATCTCATGTTTGTTCAGAGATCGGCTTGCGTAAGATATCGGTAAGTCTTTCCCTATTTCTCCTTGTGAGAGGACAGCGCCTAAGGCGTAATCGGAGGCGTCTGTTGTTAGTATGAATTCTTTGTCCATGTCGGGGTATTGTAGTATAGGTGGTTCTGTTATAGATGTCTGTAATTTATCGAATGCGTCTTGGCATTCTTTTGTCCATTCGAATTTTTGAGTCTTCTTTAAGAGATTGTTGAGTGGTTTTGCTATTTTCGCAAAATCTTTAATAAATCTTCTGTAATAGTTACAGAATGCTACGAAACGTCTTGTTTCGTCCGCGTTTTTTGGTAGGGGGTAAGTTTTAACAGTTTTACATTTCTCAGGGTCTGCAGTTATGCCGTTTGAGGTAATTAAATGTCCTAGATATACGACTTCCGATTTTAGGAATTGGCATTTGGAGGGATTTAATTTTAGATTGTACTTGTCCAGTCTTTCAAATATTCTGCAAAGATTCTGATTGTGATGCTGTAATGAGCAGCCGAAAACTATTATGTCATCTACGTATAAGAAAGCGTTAGAGTTGAGTCCAGTCAATGCTAATGTTAACATCCGTTGAAAACTGTTGGATGAAATTTTTAATCCGAACGGGAGTCGTTTAAATTGATATTGTCCGTCATTTGTAGAAAAAGCCGTTAAAGGTCTAGACTGTTTTTCCAATTCTATCTGGTGGAACGAGCTTGTCATGTCCAATGTTGTAAAGTACTTTGCTCTTCCTATTATGTCTAAAACGTCGTCTAGCCTAGTCAATGGAAATTTGTCGCTGGCCACTTTTTTGTTCAGTTGTCGAAAATCTACTACTAGCCGCCATTTCTTTGTGTCATCGGTACTTTTCTTGGGGACTATAAGGAGTGGTGAGTTATACGGGCTTACTGATGGTTCTATTATATCGCTATTTTGTAATTTTTCTACTTCTGATTTTATTATTTCCTTTTGAGTAAGTGGCAGACGATAGTTTTTTATGTACACTGGGTTGTTGTCAATAGTGTTTATGTTTTGTTTATAGAAATTATTCACCGTCAACTTGTCATTGTCTAAATGGAAAATATGTTGGTATTGTTTGCATATCCCTAGCACTGCATCTTTTGCTTTCGGGTCTGGAATGTCTATATTTAGCATGTCCTTTACATTTTCCCATCGTTTATCGTCGGTTTTACATTGATTTGTTAGGATGTGATAATTTTTAAGTGGTTTTATTTCAAGTGCGGGTAGTTTTATGGAAATGTTTCTTTCTGAAGTGTTTAGTATTCGTATGTGTTTAACGCCTTTTGATGGTATTATTGAATTTGCTATGTATACGCAATCTGATATTTTTTTGTTGCATACAAGACTGTCTTCTGTTATACTTATGTGTATGGGGTGTACGATTTCGGTTCTGGGTGGTATGCTTATTATATTTATTTTAGTTCTAATGTCAAACACGTTGTCCTCGTCGTTGTGAGTTATGGTCAACGTTAAGGTTTCATAGTCTATCTTACATACATATTTGTGCAAGAAATCTCTGCCGAGAATTCCATCCGCTAGTATTGGGAAATCATTGTCAACTGTCTGGAAATCGTGTTCAATAAGACCACTAGGTAGACTTAACTTAATTTTAGTAATTCCTAAAGTATCAATGTTTTGATTTGCAATGCCTGTTATTGTACAGTAATTAATTCTGTCTATGAATTCATTAGATAATATATTATGTTTCAGTATTGATATATCTGCACCGGTGTCTATTAAAAATTTTATAATCTTATCTTTGTACTTAATATTTATGTGATTGCTGTCATGATTTTTGTTATGTACGTTAAGAATTTGTTTAGTTACCCCTGGTCTACCTAAACCATATGTTCTCTCAAGGTAGCCGGGTTTTATTCGTTTTTTGAGTCTTGGTTTATGTAGTTTATGCTTCTATTGTGGTTATTGTAGTTGTTTCTACAATTTTGATGTCTAAAATTATTATTATTTCTAAAGTTGTTATTGTTATGCCTATTATTTCTGTTATTATTGTTGTAGTTATTATTCATGTTTCGATTTTTATTTATTTGATTATTGCTTTGGTTGTAATTGTCTCTATAGTTATAACGTTTGTTATTGAAATTGCTGTATCTGTAACTGTTTTGGGTCCTGAAATGTGAGTATGTTTGTCCATAGTTTTGTTTATGTGTGTATGTTAAGATTCTGTCGCTATTCGTTTCTCCTGTCTCTTCTGCAATGCTCACGGCCTCACTAAATGTTTTAACTCTACTCGCATTTATGGTTTGTTTTATTGTTGGATTACTTAAGCCATTTTTAAATGTATTGAAAGCAATTGTGTCGTTTGACTTCAGTATAATTTGACCATGGGACTCGCCTATTTCTGAAATTTGTATGGTATTTAGTTCAGAAATTAGTGAAGTTATTTCGTCAGTGTAAGCTGTTATAGTCCTAGCGCCTTGTTTAAGATGTACCAGTTTTTCGTAAATACTGTTTGCTGTTTTTGTGGGTTTGAAAATTGACTTTAGCTTGTCGATTAATTGTGTTGTGTTCTCAATTTTTCCACCTAAACTAATTTTTGTTTTTTGTTTTTTACTTCAATAGGAATGCGCGTATCTATTATAAAATTGCAAAAGGTAAAGTTATGGTCCTGTGGTACTGTTTTTGAAATAAGTTCTACTAGTTCTATGAATTTTGGGAATTCATTCCGCTGACCGGAGAATTCTGGTACTACTTTTATATATGTTAGGATGTCAAAGGTCGTCATTGTGAGGAATTGTTTTATTTTGTCAGTATATTGTTTAAAATCGTTAAGTTGATAATGTTCTGTTTTTTTAGTCTTTTGTAATTCTGTTGTAAACGCTGTTTTTAAGTTGTCTAGGTATGATGTTAATGTATCTTTGTATTTTTTTGTGTATCTCCTATTGGGGCTTTTTTTAAAGTTTGAAAGTATTCGTTTGAGTTCATTAAAAATTTGTTCCATTAAAAGTTTCTTGTTGTGTTTTAGTGATAATTTATTTAAGCATTTTGTAGTTGTGCAGTGCTAATATGTTTTTTTGTGTAATTCTTATAATATTGTTGTATTTTATATAATGTAAAAATTCCTACGACTATAATTATAGTTATTAATAGGTAGTCGCCTCTACTCGTAATATAATTTATGAGAACGTTGTTCTCTGTGTAGTTTTCATTTGTAATTTTTGAATTTGCTTTGCCCATTTTGTAAAATATTTTCAATTCTTCTTTTGTTGGAAGATATATAATTGTTTCACTAATCTATTTGCTTTCTTTATTAATTTCGTATGTTTTCTGTCTATGTGCGTTTCTATTTCTTGATTATTTGTTAATTGCTTTTCACATACAAAACAATAGGTGTACATGATGTCCTTACTATATTTTATTTGTTTTTAATGCTTTTATCTGTCTTTTTATATTGTGCATGTTTTTCTTGTTAGTTTCTAAATTTAGGTCTTTATAAAGAAGCGCGAGTGTTTTTCTCTTTTTAAATGCTTTTCCACCGCGTTTCCTCTGCTTCTGTTGATTTAGAGGTTGCTCTGTAGTTTGTGGATGTTTCCTACTAGTTTGTCGGCGCCTATACTCCTCTAACGATATCGGCTTTGGTCCTTGGTTTTTGTTGGTCGGAATATAATTAGGCGCTGTATCTGGTATTGGTCCTGGGTTGTACTCTTCGTTGGCTAAGTTTTCCCATTTGCCAAATATTGCATTGATCTCCGCTTCAGATGGAGCCGCTATTTCTATGTAGTCGTCTTCAGCTTCGAATGGGCAGGATCGCCATGTGGTGGACCTATCGTCCTGGTGGTTCATCTAAACAGACATTTTTTAAATTTATCTTTATCCCTACGTGTGTTGTGTATACCTTTTTATTAGCTTAGCGGTTAGGCTCCGCAGATTAGTTAGGCAAGCTGATGTTGCCGAATTAAAGGAGAATGAAAGCGAAGGCGATCGTGTGTCGCCAAATTACTCGCTCATAAATGACACAATGTAAATTGTAGGCTTACTAATTCATTCTGATCTTTATTAAAACTTCTACAATCTTATATACTAAAATTTCTTATCCTAACTTCGAAAAATATCCTATGTTCGACACTTTTGATTGGTTAACTTTTCATTGGTGATCGCCAAAATAGTTGACGATCGCATGTGTCGCAATCCAATTCTTATTCTTATTTCTTTACTCTTTTCTTTTCACCTTTTTGCCACAGCCTTGCACTTGTCTTGTGCTTTGAGTTAAAGTGCGTTGCTTGCACATTTATTGCAGCGCTACAACAAACACACGTTGTGTTGCGGCAGCACAACAAACACAGCGAGCGGTCGTCGCACTCGATGGTTCAAATTACGTTCTCGAGTGGATGACCCAAAGACTGTTTACGGAAGAGAATTGCTTAAAATAATTGTTTTTATTATTTTCTTGTGCAGAGGTGGGCATAACCATTGTCTGTTTATGGTACGCACTACAATATAAATATTATATACAATATATATTATATACAATCTAATACAAATACAATAATAGAACTTTAAAAACATTCGCTCACATGTAAAAAACTGCTTACTATTTTATTAAGTCCTATATTAATATTTATTTTAGGTTTCGGAATATTTAATTTAGTTTCAAAACCCATGATATCATCAGCTCACTTCGTTGTTTTCAAATCAAAACAAACAAATGGCATCACGACTTTAGCTGTCACATAGCAGAAATTCCTCAAATATCAGAATCGATCTGAGTTTTCTGCTCTGCCATGCAATGTCAAAGTTCTACTAATCGGTTACATGCATATCCCATAAGTCTGACTTTGTTTTTGACAGTTCAATCTGCCCTGCTCTGTCACGGAAAGTTCAACTAATTAGCCCTTTAGGGTCTTACTGTGAGGGAAAAATATTATATTTACAAATATAATTTAACATATAACATAAAACACTTAAACCACATGATTCTCAAAGTAAAAGTAAAAGTAATTACAACAAGTGATACAAACAAACAAATAAAGAAATTTTAAAAACAAATAAATTCATCCTTTGGTTTAGGACATACCTTACACGACCTGCCACTACAATATGAATACCTGAAACAGTTATTACATCCAATAAAAGGATTGGGTTTCTACACATTTTCTGGATATGCCAATGTGTTAGCACCAGGACGAGCGTGAAATTAGCAACGATAATTAGCAACGATTTTTAGGGTGGTTTTTTGTGGATGCTGCTTTTAAAGCAAAAATATTTTTTATTTTCAAAAAATCACTAAAATTAAACTAATAAGCGCATTCTATAAAAGGTTATACCATTTTAAAGGCAAAATTATGCTCTATCAGCTCCGATCGATACAAAGTTTCTATGAGCACAATTATTTAAAATACATAGCAAACAAGAAAATGACTTTGTGGAATGTAAAAGAAAATAGGCGTCGCTAGGTATTTAACCATTTTCTGCAGTATTGGCATCTACTAGACTTTAAAGGGCGTTTTTTTCTGAATTTTTTGCACTTTATATCAATTCGGTAGCGACCGCCGTTCCCGAGATATACTACAAAGTGTCCTTACAGGATCAGACGCCTTTGTGAAGAGTTCAAGGCCACAATGGCTACAAAACTTTTTGCAGTTTTCCAGTAAACATGTGTCGCATAGAGGATAAATACGAAAAAACCGCATAACTTTGTGATTTCATGGATATTTTCAGCCGAAAATACTTACTTCAATTTGCACTGTGTTTAAAAGCCGTTGCTAGCTACTTAAACATTTTCTGCAGCATTGCCGCCCATATCATTTTAAAGACAATATATTTCTATAAATTTAAGTGAAAAAATTATGGCTCTAGCCACCATGGATCAGGAGATATTCCAAATTTTGTGTTAGGAGAGCCCCAAATATATCAGACAAAGCTCCGTCCAATTTCAAAGCAATTTTGACAAATGACAATTCGACAGTCGGGAGACGGTAATTTTTCCAAACATTTTGGTACCTAAACGAAGTCTGTAGCTTTTAATTGGCTGAGAAAAGTAAAATTATAATTTTTATAATCCTTTGTTTACGTTTTGCTATGACACGTGCTATTCTTGGAAAAAGTGGAACGTAAAACAAAGCCAACAATGATATTGGGTTGTACATAAACTCCTCTTCTAAAGACCTTGGAATGAATTAGATGAAAAAACAATTCTTGGTATAGATAGTTTACAATGTTAGAAATTTATTAATGCAGTCATTATAAAAATCGCTTAAACGGTACTAATGAAATCTACTGCAAAATAACAAGATACAAGATTTTCTCGCCGGAGCGACAATGGAATTCGCAGGCTTGACACTTGAAATCTACCCGCCCAACAGCAACGATGAAGAGACCCGTACAGGGGTGGCACAGTTGCTCGATGAACGTCAACAGCCACTCAAACAAACTCCGCGGTCCCATCAACCATCGTCAGCACACGACGCTACTGCTCCTCTCACCGAGCACACCACAGCAAACAAAATCAGTTGTAAATCGCATCTGACAGCGAACGGCCGCCCACGCAACGTGATTAAACACAATGACGGTAAATTTAAGCGGACAAAGCAAAAATTCCGCCAGCATTTACCGGCAAACCAGGACGAGCAGGCAAAGACACAACTACTCGGCCCTGAGCGCGAGGCCACTCTGAATAACCCAACTGACAAAGTGCCATGGGTAACGCTTAAGCGGCTGAGGAACGTCATGGAGGATGATGAGGCCCCGCCGCAACCACCAACATGGAAGCAGCCTCGAGTGGTGCTACGCTGCACCGACGAGGAAGTGGACACAACATCCAAGGCGGTCCACAAATTTGCAGCTAAACTAGCACCTCGTATCAACGGACCTTACACCGAAAGAGGGTTCATTTCGCCAGTTATGGTAAAACTCACACGGCCCAGCAAGAGACGTGACCGTACCGCTCACATCTCCGACCTCAAAAATTATCACTACGCGTATGATCCCGTAGACGACGAGGGCGACAGCCAAAGAGCATCTTCACCAAATCCACAGTCGCACCAACCATCGCCAACACGTGCCGTCGCCGCTTATATAAGGGAGCGCAACACAGTAAGGAGCTTCATTCGTAAGACACATCTCATAGCGAGCGGACACACGCGCAACATGCAGGAAAACAACGACGAAAATTTTGAACGCACAAGGGAGGGAACCGCAGAAAACCTAGTCGGAGAAGTGGAATACCCGGAGGATCGAGTCGCACTACAAGATGCCCTGTTGGCCTTGCGAGAAGTGCACGTCCCCGGTCGACACCGCTACCAAAAGATAAAGGTAAACGGGCGTGAGTATTTGCTAAAGATCTGCCGCCGGGGAAGCGTCTCCTGGCGCCTCAGCAAATAATGGCCGCAAAGAGGGGAGGTGGTGTGACGGCCATAATTTGCCACGAAAATTATGACCACACATTTCTTTTTCTTTTTTTTTATATAAACTACTTCTTTATATACCTAATAATTTTAATAATAAGAAAATT
This sequence comes from Thecophora atra, assembly GCA_937620795.1. Lineage (NCBI taxonomy): Eukaryota > Metazoa > Arthropoda > Insecta > Diptera > Conopidae > Thecophora > Thecophora atra. The sequence continues at coordinate 36,719,706 of OW569399.1, forward strand.
AAGTTCCGAAAATTAGTATGTAAGCTTAAAACAAGAAAAACAATGAATTTAAAACTTATATTTTTTAATAAAACCTAGTACGTAAGCTAAAAGAATTTGCTAGCTAGTAAGTTACATATATAAAGAACAGAGAGACGACGCTAAGGTGTCACCAACGCACACGCATAAGCAACACACAAAACACAGGCAACGCCACAAGCACAAGCAAAACGAGTTTTGCTTTTCAGCACACACACGAACGCCGAAACACAACACGGGCAGCGCGGCTAGAACAAGCAGAAAAACCAGCTAGTTAACATCGCTACTTCATCGCTTTGAGTCAGTGAGTAAACTTCATCGAGCACAGTCGCTTGCCCTGCATACCAGCTATTCAACTTAGCTGCTTCATCGCTTTGCTCAGTGAGTGAGTAAACTTCATCAAGCACACTCGCTTGCTCGTCGTACCAGCTAGTTAACATCGCTGCTTCATCGTTTTGCGCAGTCAGTGAAAAGACTTCAGCGAGCGCAGTCGCTTGCTCTTCGTACGAGCTAACTAACATCGCTGCGTCATCGTTTTGCTCACCAGGAAAGAGTATTCAAGGAGTACGGTTGCTCACACCGTACCACGATTTGCATAGTTTGATTTGCACAGCAGTTTAACGTCGGCTCATACAGACATTATACGAGGTACATATACGGGACGGAACAAGTTATATAGATTCTAGAGGCCTTCGGGAACGTGAATCTCCAAGTTATACAGATTCTAGAGGCCTTCGGGAACGTGAATCTCTAAGTAATATAAGTTATACAGATTCTAGAGGCCTTCGGGAACGTGAATCTCCAAGTTATATAGATTCTGGCCTATTAGAGTTTGTGTGTGTGTGTGTGTGTGTGTGGATTGACTTATTATCTGGGGAGTCACGCCGACTTAGGCTGGCCACAAGGCCGTGCTTGTTGGTTGGCTTTTAAGCGAGCCCCGCTATATTGGGTGCTGGCCACAAGGCCGAACTGTATTTGGCTTTTAAGCGAGCCCCGCTATATTTCATTCATATATGGCCACAAGGCCGTAGTTAATTATTAATCGACAAATGTTGGTTAAGTTTTATTTGACTTTATTCAACTTACTCTTCTCGCGTTCAAAATTACAATCCCTGCTTAAGTCTTAGCGTTTCTTATTTATAGTTTCGTATCGATCAGAATTGTGACGAAACTATGTTTTGCAATAATTATTACCGCGTTCATTCGGCGCGATTCGAGGTTATGCTTATTAAGCTAATAATGTGGCCTAGTTCGGTCGAGCGTTCGTTGACTTGAACTTGGTGACAACGACCGTCATTTATTGAATATTCACATTGTGGCAAAAAGTATGTGTTGTTAATTACGTTAAGCGTTATTAATTGGCCAAAATGTATGTGACGTTTTTTTTTTTAAGAGAAGGGGAAATCTTCATAAGATACCATAAACTGGCATGCACGATTCACACTATGAAGTGTGCCTACGTACTAAAACCTAACTCCTCTTGTGATGGAGTGAGAGAGTCGAAGCAGACCACCTATATTAGGTCCTTTTTCGTCTCACCACCATCTCACCAGGACCTATCTACGGGACATGCAGAATACATCCACCTCCGTCCTCATAACCAAGTCCTGTGTCATAGCAAGCAGGTCTTGAAGGTTGATACTGCCAACCTCGTCGTCATTTATAAAGTGGCGACCCAGTACGGCAATCCTATGTGACGTTAAGTTTTATTTAGTTTGGATAGCTTTCACAATTCCGACCTACAACATCCCTCCACCCTTCGGGTAATAAAATTTAATATTGTGGTATTAAATTTTTCTTTTACATTAATTCATATTCGTAAGTGTAATTGTGTTACATTTGGTGACATCATGTGTGTAAATTAAAATGAATGACTGCTGCAGCGTCAGGTTTCAGCTCGATGATGATGTTTGACGATATGGATGGTGTTTCTCCCGTCGATGACGTTGACATCTAGTGCCTCGAGACGATGCTGCAGCTAAAATTGTTAACGTTTGGGTTGCATTGTAGTAAAATTTAAAAATGTGTTGATTTCAACGTCGTGAGATGCTGCCAGATTCTGGTCTATTTCATGATTGTTTCTTTTAATCGGTTCCATTGGAATAGATAAATTAACTGCGATTTAAAATTTGGAACATTTGTGAAGTGTTTTGGTCGCTTGTGCGTATATCGGTTGATAATAACGGTTTGCCATCAGTGTCGGTGCAGTAGGTGTTTGTCGCATTTGACCTGTTGTTGTTGCTACCGAAATGTACTTATTCACACCAGTACGTGACTAAGCGCCATATAATAACTCTTCGATCGGAATGAAATAACGATATTTGTTTTAGGGTATTGCTGTAATTTTAAATTTCCACAGATTATACTAATATTTTTCTGTTCTTGTGTATATTTGTATATCTTCATTTATAATTCGTAAGTTTGTATAAATTTTGAAAAATTTTCGCTGTCTTGTTTTCTGCAACCTGGCTCTTAATTGTTGAAAGCGTTCTCCCTTCCACCGTCGATGAAGCCAATTTATAACGAGTGTCTTTGCTGGAGCATTGATTGATGATTGAGCGTCTCTTCTTGTTGTTGTTGTTGCTTTTTTTATGGTTGGTTGAATGAATATGTTAATGATGCATTGTATGTGTTGGATAATTTGTGTTTGCCTGTGTATAACATATAGAGTATGTTTGTATCTTTATTTCAATTTGATACAACTGTTGTAACTAATTCTAAATAAATTTGCAATGATGTTGTTATGTCTTATTTGCGATTTTTAAAATTTCATTTAGTTGTCGTTGTTTAGCTATATACGTATATATTTATTGATATAAATATATAATATTAAATATTTATTAATGATCTGTATATTATTTATTAGTGATTTTAGTTCAAACTAACAATTGTGGTTATAATTGTATACATGTCAGTATATATTGATCAGTTTTCCAACTACCTTATAAGGTACAAATTCAATTAAAAATATTTACAAAATTAACGACTATTATTTATTATCTTCAAAATATCGAACAACAGTTAATTATTAATTGTAAACTTCATTACTAACTTAATTATATAAGGAGGTAGATAATAATATGAATGTGAATTGTTGTTGCTCTTGGGGCTTACAATATATATGTATAATTGATTATTATATATGTAGCAAATATATGCATCATAATTGTGTGATTTGTTATTGAATATTTAGAAATTGTATGTGTATAAGTTATATTCTGTTACTTTTCTTATCTTGATGTTAGCATTACATATTATTAATTATTGCTAATACTCATTTCATATTATTTGAATTAATTTTTCTTATTGTTTTTTTTTTTAAATTTTTGTTTTTCTTTAGGCTTTTGATTACTATTGGTTGTTTTATGTTTTTTTTTCTTTTCTTTTTCTTTTCTCTCTTTTGCCCTCTTTTCGAACTTTATTTTCTTTTTACATGTCAACAATTTAAACAATGACAATTTGGTGTGCTTATCTGCTACATGTGCATATTTTTGGTTAAATGTGTATATGTATAAAGGAAATGCATTATTTGTGAAATTAATGAATATGCTTTTTAGTTAATATTATATTTACTTAATTTGTAGTAATTAAAACAATTACATTAGTATTTATAAACCTGTTCCTATAGCGAAATATCCTTTATATAATGTAAAATTAGTTTTATTTTCATGAATTTATTACTTCCTTTTGTTTAGTAACATTAACATTATTCTATATGTACACCAAAAGTAATTTAGTGAAACTATAATTTTTTACACATTCTAATGATCATCATCGTTAATTATCATCAGAATTGTGTCCGTTAATGTGCTACTATTTCAATTTGTGTGGCGGTCCATCAACGTCGGCCAATCACACCAATTAATAGCAATAAACCAATTAATTACAACATTTGGCTTTTTTTTTTCTTTTGTTTTTCATATGAACTTATTCGTTGTCATATTTTATTTATTAAGTGTGATATATAATTGTAAACCGCTGAATGTATACATATGTAAAATGTGTCGCTTATTATCTATTTCGTTATGCACTTAATTGATATTCTTCAGCTGGGCATATTTTCTTTTTTTTTTTTATTAAATAGAATTTTAAAATTTTATCCCCGTATTTGGCTATGGTCGACATTTATGTACGACGTTATGAATTATTTATTAAATATGTGCTTTATTCTACGCAAAAACATGTATTTATGGTAATAGTCTTATTTATATTGACTCAACTATTTTGTAGTACTATATTTATGTGTTTTCTAGTTATATGTATGTATGTATGTTTGTAGGTGAAAGTATATATGTTAAAATACTAATGTTTCTAAAGGTGTTAGTTTTTATAATTTTGTCCACTGTCATTTTTTTTCACCTATATGTGGCGCTTATGCCCTCATCGCGTATCCTATTACACGTGCATTTATTTGTTAGTTTTGTTTTTCCGTGTTTTGTGGTTGAAATCTGCAACGTTCATTCACCTGCGCGATTCCGTACCCAGAAATTGAAGTTGAACCCTTCTCAGTTCAATTTTTAGTTAAAAAAAAATTTGCTTGCGGTGCATTTACCAAAAACTAACTAAAAGTGAAAAATGGCCTTTCTAGGTTGCATCGAACTTTCAAATGCATTCAGTTCAAAATAAAATTTCTACCCGTGAAGTAAATTAGATCCGCAAGTACCAATCGCAACATGTACGCTTACCCGATTGAGGGATTCCCCCTTGGGCTACTACATGAAGATCTACTGCGCAAGTTGCGTGGCAGCAACTGGGAGTTTGATTCGGTTTTGGACGGCCTCGCTCTCCTTCGAGCGGATTTCAATGAGTCGCCGTCTGAGTCCTTGCTACTGGCGGTGCTCGGAATCATCCGTACTCTCGATGTTTGCACCGCAGGATCATTGGAGCTACGTCCACCACCCTGTCTGCTGCCATTCTTTGATGATTGATTCTTGGATTGTAGATGTCACCCCAAAAAAAAAAATTCAAATAAAAATTCCTAAAAAAAACTAACTGAGTGTAATTATTTTCGGTTTTTGTGTTTTTATTTTAGTGCTTTTTGATGTAATATTTTAGTTTTATATTACAACTTCTATTATATTATATATATTCTAACAACTCTTACGTGGTTATGATGTTTGGTATGACTTTGGTATCGCGAGTTTTTACATATTTAGATATTTTTATTAGTTAATATTTGCTACCCTCCACCATCTTATATGTACCTACTTCAATATGCATACATATTAATAGTTATTTATATAATTTTAGCAAATTATTATGGAATGGTTCATCCTTTCCTTTTATTTTTATTATTGTTGTGACCGCTGTTGTAATCTGCGTGACCACATACGGGCCTGTCCAGATGGGTGAAAATTTATTTTTTCTTGTTTGATTTTTTAATAAAACTCTGTCGCCTATTTGGAAGTTAACAGGATTCAATTTACTGTCATATTGTTTTTTTGATAATTGTTTAGCCGCATCCTGGCGTTTTCGTACCAGTTCATGCGCTCTTTGAATTTGGAATTTTAATATTCTATTTGGATCGTCTGCATTATAGACAGGACCTCACTTTCTCCTTAAATTAGTTGGCATTTCTATGTCGAATACAAGTAGTGTTCGAAACGGTGTTTGTTTTGTTGTAGTGTGTGGAGTATGGTTGTGAACATGCATTGCTGCACTTAACCATTGGTCCCAATTTGAACCGTCCTGCTTAGCAAAACTACGTAAATAATCAGCTAATGGTCTGTGGCTTCGTTTTAATGACCCATTAGCTTGTGGATGATATGGTGTTATATGTAATTTTTTAATTCCTAGTAATTTACATGTGTCTGAGAATACTTTCGAAATGAAGTTTGTGCCATTATCTGTAATTAACATTTTTAGAATTCCGTATCGCGTAATAACTTCGTCATAAAATGCTCTTGCTATTGTGCCTGCTTCTGCGTCGGGTATAGCTGTGCATGTCATAAATTTAGGAAATTCATCTTGAAAAGTAAGAATATCTTTATTTCCACTTGCCGTTTCGGGTAAAATTCCTACAATATCCATGTAAGAATAGATTACGAGGAGGCGTTCTCCCCCGTAGTACGCTATTCATCCCTTCGCCTGCTATTAAGTCTAGCTGCGAGACTAGACTTGGACATTGACCAAATGGATGTGGTCACAGCGTTCCTGCAGAGTGAACTCGATGAGGAAATATATATGAATCAACCAGAAGGGTTCAACAAAGATAAAGGAAAGGTCTGCAGACTGCGAAAATCCCTTTACGGCCTGAAGCAGGCAAGTCGCGTATGGAACAAGAAATTAGATAGAACGCTGAAATATATGGGACTGACGCAATCAAGAACAGATCCTTGCATCTACTACAGTCAAAGGAATAATGAAATAACTGATAGTTTTATTGATAGAATAATAAGTAAGTGAAATCTGAATGACAGTAAAAAACATATTCCTCATATATATAAAACAATTATATGAACAAGTATTTTATTTACAGTACAAAATCTAATTTTTAACACTCCCACTAGATGGTACTGTTAATCCCAGTAAGCTACAGCAATGTGTGTGCTTTGAAAGTGGTAGTCCTTTGGTTAGTATGTCAGCGGCCATCTCTTCAGTACCTAGATATCGAATTTCCAATTTCTTTTTGTTGATTATATCTCGTACAAAATGGTCTCTATATGCTTGATCTATATGCTTTGAGCGCGCATGATACGTGCTGTTTTGTGATAAATTGATTGCACTTTTATTGTCACATCTCAATATTATATCTTGATACTTGTCGTAAAGTTCATGAAATAAGGACTTTAACCACAGGGCTTCCTGTGATGCTGCGGCTAGGGCCATGTACTCAGCTTCAGTTGTTGAGAGCGCGACGGTAGGCTGCTTCTTTGAATTCCATGATATGATTGCTGTGGTAGATTTCCTGTCGTCCGTATCTCCAGCGCAGTCGGCATCAGAGAATCCCTCTAAGTCTCCGTTAGAGTCTTTTGTAAATTCGAGCTTATAATTGCTTGTGCCTTTCATATAACGCAGAACGCGCTTGACAGCTATCCAATGAGCCTTGCCATGACTATTATTAAATTTTGACAATGCTCCGGCAGCGAAGGATAGGTCAGGTCGAGTTACTTGGGCAGCATATATGATGCAACCGATGGCTTCTTGATATGGAACAGAAAGGCTATCCATTCTCGTGGTCGAACATAAGTCTTTTGATAGCTTCTGATTTATGTTGTTTGTAAATAAAAGGATGTCGTCGACGTATATTGCTATGTATGTTATTTCATTATTCCTTTGACTGTAGTAGATGCAAGGATCTGTTCTTGATTGCGTCAGTCCCATATATTTCAGCGTTCTATCTAATTTCTTGTTCCATACGCGACTTGCCTGCTTCAGGCCGTAAAGGGATTTTCGCAGTCTGCAGACCTTTCCTTTGTCTTTGTTGAACCCTTCTGGTTGATTCATATATATTTCCTCATCGAGTTCACTCTGCAGGAACGCTGTGACCACATCCATTTGGTCAATGTCCAAGTCTAGTCTCGCAGCTAGACTTAATAGCAGACGAAGGGATGAATAGCGTACTACGGGGGAGAACGCCTCCTCGTAATCTATTCTTACATGGATATTGTAGGAATTTTACCCGAAACGGCAAGTGGAAATAAAGATATTCTTACTTTTCAAGATGAATTTCCTAAATTTATGACATGCACAGCTATACCCGACGCAGAAGCAGGCACAATAGCAAGAGCATTTTATGACGAAGTTATTACGCGATACGGAATTCTAAAAATGTTAATTACAGATAATGGCACAAACTTCATTTCGAAAGTATTCTCAGACACATGTAAATTACTAGGAATTAAAAAATTACATATAACACCATATCATCCACAAGCTAATGGGTCATTAAAACGAAGCCACAGACCATTAGCTGATTATTTACGTAGTTTTGCTAAGCAGGACGGTTCAAATTGGGACCAATGGTTAAGTGCAGCAATGCATGTTCACAACCATACTCCACACACTACAACAAAACAAACACCGTTTCGAACACTACTTGTATTCGACATAGAAATGCCAACTAATTTAAGGAGAAAGTGAGGTCCTGTCTATAATGCAGACGATCCAAATAGAATATTAAAATTCCAAATTCAAAGAGCGCATGAACTGGTACGAAAACGCCAGGATGCGGCTAAACAATTATCAAAAAAACAATATGACAGTAAATTGAATCCTGTTAACTTCCAAATAGGCGACAGAGTTTTATTAAAAAATCAAACAAGAAAAAATAAATTTTCACCCATCTGGACAGGCCCGTATGTGGTCACGCAGATTACAACAGCGGTCACAACAATAATAAAAATAAAAGGAAAGGATGAACCATTCCATAATAATTTGCTAAAATTATATAAATAACTATTAATATGTATGCATATTGAAGTAGGTACATATAAGATGGTGGAGGGTAGCAAATATTAACTAATAAAAATATCTAAATATGTAAAAACTCGCGATACCAAAGTCATACCAAACATCATAACCACGTAAGAGTTGTTAGAATATATATAATATAATAGAAGTTGTAATATAAAACTAAAATATTACATCAAAAAGCACTAAAATAAAAACACAAAAACCGAAAATAATTACACTCAGTTAGTTTTTTTTAGGAATTTTTATTTGAATTTTTTTTTTTTGGGGTGACATCTACAATCCAAGAATCAATCATCAAAGAATGGCAGCAGACAGGGTGGTGGACGTAGCTCCAATGATCCTGCGGTGCAAACATCGAGAGTACGGATGATTCCGAGCACCGCCAGTAGCAAGGACTCAGACGGCGACTCATTGAAATCCGCTCGAAGGAGAGCGAGGCCGTCCAAAACCGAATCAAACTCCCAGTTGCTGCCACGCAACTTGCGCAGTAGATCTTCATGTAGTAGCCCAAGGGGGAATCGGTAATCCTCAATCGGGTAAGCGTACATGTTGCGATTGGTACTTGCGGATCTAATTTACTTCACGGGTAGAAATTTTATTTTGAACTGAATGCATTTGAAAGTTCGATGCAACCTAGAAGGGCCATTTTTCACTTTTAGTTAGTTTTTGGTTAATGCACCGCAAGCAAATTTTTTTTTAACTAAAAATTGAACTGAGAAGGGTTCAACTTCAATTTCTGGGTACGGAATCGCGCAGGTGAATGAACGTTGCAGATTTCAACCACAAAACACGGAAAAACAAAACTAACAAATAAATGCACGTGTAATAGGATACGCGATGAGGGCATAAGCGCCACATATAGGTGAAAAAAAATGACAGTGGACAAAATTATAAAAACTAACACCTTTAGAAACATTAGTATTTTAACATATATACTTTCACCCACAAACATACATACATACATATAACTAGAAAACACATAAATATAGTACTACAAAATAGTTGAGTCAATATAAATAAGACTATTACCATAAATACATGTTTTTGCGTAGAATAAAGCACATATTTAATAAATGATTCATAACGTCGTACATAAATGTCGACCATAGCCAAATACGGGGATAAAATTTTAAAATTCCATTTAATAAAAAAAAAAAAGAAAATATGCCCAGCTGAAGAATATCAATTAAGTGCATAACGAAATAGATAATAAGCGACACATTTTACATATGTATACATTCAGCGGTTTACAATTATATATCACACTTAATAAATAAAATATGACAACGAATAAGTTCATATGAAAAACAAAAGAAAAAAAAAAGCCAAATGTTGTAATTAATTGGTTTATTGCTATTAATTGGTGTGATTGGCCGACGTTGATGGACCGCCACACAAATTGAAATAGTAGCACATTAACGGACACAATTCTGATGATAATTAACGATGATGATCATTAGAATGTGTAAAAAATTATAGTTTCACTAAATTACTTTTGGTGTACATATAGAATAATGTTAATGTTACTAAACAAAAGGAAGTAATAAATTCATGAAAATAAAACTAATTTTACATTATATAAAGGATATTTCGCTATAGGAACAGGTTTATAAATACTAATGTAATTGTTTTAATTACTACAAATTAAGTAAATATAATATTAACTAAAAAGCATATTCATTAATTTCACAAATAATGCATTTCCTTTATACATATACACATTTAACCAAAAATATGCACATGTAGCAGATAAGCACACCAAATTGTCATTGTTTAAATTGTTGACATGTAAAAAGAAAATAAAGTTCGAAAAGAGGGCAAAAGAGAGAAAAGAAAAAGAAAAGAAAAAAAAACATAAAACAACCAATAGTAATCAAAAGCCTAAAGAAAAACAAAAATTTAAAAAAAAAAACAATAAGAAAAATTAATTCAAATAATATGAAATGAGTATTAGCAATAATTAATAATATGTAATGCTAACATCAAGATAAGAAAAGTAACAGAATATAACTTATACACATACAATTTCTAAATATTCAATAACAAATCACACAATTATGATGCATATATTTGCTACATATATAATAATCAATTATACATATATATTGTAAGCCCCAAGAGCAACAACAATTCACATTCATATTATTATCTACCTCCTTATATAATTAAGTTAGTAATGAAGTTTACAATTAATAATTAACTGTTGTTCGATATTTTGAAGATAATAAATAATAGTCGTTAATTTTGTAAATATTTTTAATTGAATTTGTACCTTATAAGGTAGTTGGAAAACTGATCAATATATACTGACATGTATACAATTATAACCACAATTGTTAGTTTGAACTAAAATCACTAATAAATAATATACAGATCATTAATAAATATTTAATATTATATATTTATATCAATAAATATATACGTATATAGCTAAACAACGACAACTAAATGAAATTTTAAAAATCGCAAATAAGACATAACAACATCATTGCAAATTTATTTAGAATTAGTTACAACAGTTGTATCAAATTGAAATAAAGATACAAACATACTCTATATGTTATACACAGGCAAACACAAATTATCCAACACATACAATGCATCATTAACATATTCATTCAACCAACCATAAAAAAAGCAACAACAACAACAAGAAGAGACGCTCAATCATCAATCAATGCTCCAGCAAAGACACTCGTTATAAATTGGCTTCATCGACGGTGGAAGGGAGAACGCTTTCAACAATTAAGAGCCAGGTTGCAGAAAACAAGACAGCGAAAATTTTTCAAAATTTATACAAACTTACGAATTATAAATGAAGATATACAAATATACACAAGAACAGAAAAATATTAGTATAATCTGTGGAAATTTAAAATTACAGCAATACCCTAAAACAAATATCGTTATTTCATTCCGATCGAAGAGTTATTATATGGCGCTTAGTCACGTACTGGTGTGAATAAGTACATTTCGGTAGCAACAACAACAGGTCAAATGCGACAAACACCTACTGCACCGACACTGATGGCAAACCGTTATTATCAACCGATATACGCACAAGCGACCAAAACACTTCACAAATGTTCCAAATTTTAAATCGCAGTTAATTTATCTATTCCAATGGAACCGATTAAAAGAAACAATCATGAAATAGACCAGAATCTGGCAGCATCTCACGACGTTGAAATCAACACATTTTTAAATTTTACTACAATGCAACCCAAACGTTAACAATTTTAGCTGCAGCATCGTCTCGAGGCACTAGATGTCAACGTCATCGACGGGAGAAACACCATCCATATCGTCAAACATCATCATCGAGCTGAAACCTGACGCTGCAGCAGTCATTCATTTTAATTTACACACATGATGTCACCAAATGTAACACAATTACACTTACGAATATGAATTAATGTAAAAGAAAAATTTAATACCACAATATTAAATTTTATTACCCGAAGGGTGGAGGGATGTTGTAGGTCGGAATTGTGAAAGCTATCCAAACTAAATAAAACTTAACGTCACATAGGATTGCCGTACTGGGTCGCCACTTTATAAATGACGACGAGGTTGGCAGTATCAACCTTCAAGACCTGCTTGCTATGACACAGGACTTGGTTATGAGGACGGAGGTGGATGTATTCTGCATGTCCCGTAGATAGGTCCTGGTGAGATGGTGGTGAGACGAAAAAGGACCTAATATAGGTGGTCTGCTTCGACTCTCTCACTCCATCACAAGAGGAGTTAGGTTTTAGTACGTAGGCACACTTCATAGTGTGAATCGTGCATGCCAGTTTATGGTATCTTATGAAGATTTCCCCTTCTCTTAAAAAAAAAAACGTCACATACATTTTGGCCAATTAATAACGCTTAACGTAATTAACAACACATACTTTTTGCCACAATGTGAATATTCAATAAATGACGGTCGTTGTCACCAAGTTCAAGTCAACGAACGCTCGACCGAACTAGGCCACATTATTAGCTTAATAAGCATAACCTCGAATCGCGCCGAATGAACGCGGTAATAATTATTGCAAAACATAGTTTCGTCACAATTCTGATCGATACGAAACTATAAATAAGAAACGCTAAGACTTAAGCAGGGATTGTAATTTTGAACGCGAGAAGAGTAAGTTGAATAAAGTCAAATAAAACTTAACCAACATTTGTCGATTAATAATTAACTACGGCCTTGTGGCCATATATGAATGAAATATAGCGGGGCTCGCTTAAAAGCCAAATACAGTTCGGCCTTGTGGCCAGCACCCAATATAGCGGGGCTCGCTTAAAAGCCAACCAACAAGCACGGCCTTGTGGCCAGCCTAAGTCGGCGTGACTCCCCAGATAATAAGTCAATCCACACACACACACACACACAAACTCTAATAGGCCAGAATCTATATAACTTGGAGATTCACGTTCCCGAAGGCCTCTAGAATCTGTATAACTTATATTACTTAGAGATTCACGTTCCCGAAGGCCTCTAGAATCTGTATAACTTGGAGATTCACGTTCCCGAAGGCCTCTAGAATCTATATAACTTGTTCCGTCCCGTATATGTACCTCGTATAATGTCTGTATGAGCCGACGTTAAACTGCTGTGCAAATCAAACTATGCAAATCGTGGTACGGTGTGAGCAACCGTACTCCTTGAATACTCTTTCCTGGTGAGCAAAACGATGACGCAGCGATGTTAGTTAGCTCGTACGAAGAGCAAGCGACTGCGCTCGCTGAAGTCTTTTCACTGACTGCGCAAAACGATGAAGCAGCGATGTTAACTAGCTGGTACGACGAGCAAGCGAGTGTGCTTGATGAAGTTTACTCACTCACTGAGCAAAGCGATGAAGCAGCTAAGTTGAATAGCTGGTATGCAGGGCAAGCGACTGTGCTCGATGAAGTTTACTCACTGACTCAAAGCGATGAAGTAGCGATGTTAACTAGCTGGTTTTTCTGCTTGTTCTAGCCGCGCTGCCCGTGTTGTGTTTCGGCGTTCGTGTGTGTGCTGAAAAGCAAAACTCGTTTTGCTTGTGCTTGTGGCGTTGCCTGTGTTTTGTGTGTTGCTTATGCGTGTGCGTTGGTGACACCTTAGCGTCGTCTCTCTGTTCTTTATATATGTAACTTACTAGCTAGCAAATTCTTTTAGCTTACGTACTAGGTTTTATTAAAAAATATAAGTTTTAAATTCATTGTTTTTCTTGTTTTAAGCTTACATACTAATTTTCGGAACTTAATTTTCTTATTATTAAAATTATTAGGTATATAAAGAAGTAGTTTATATAAAAAAAAAGAAAAAGAAATGTGTGGTCATAATTTTCGTGGCAAATTATGGCCGTCACACCACCTCCCCTCTTTGCGGCCATTATTTGCTGAGGCGCCAGGAGACGCTTCCCCGGCGGCAGATCTTTAGCAAATACTCACGCCCGTTTACCTTTATCTTTTGGTAGCGGTGTCGACCGGGGACGTGCACTTCTCGCAAGGCCAACAGGGCATCTTGTAGTGCGACTCGATCCTCCGGGTATTCCACTTCTCCGACTAGGTTTTCTGCGGTTCCCTCCCTTGTGCGTTCAAAATTTTCGTCGTTGTTTTCCTGCATGTTGCGCGTGTGTCCGCTCGCTATGAGATGTGTCTTACGAATGAAGCTCCTTACTGTGTTGCGCTCCCTTATATAAGCGGCGACGGCACGTGTTGGCGATGGTTGGTGCGACTGTGGATTTGGTGAAGATGCTCTTTGGCTGTCGCCCTCGTCGTCTACGGGATCATACGCGTAGTGATAATTTTTGAGGTCGGAGATGTGAGCGGTACGGTCACGTCTCTTGCTGGGCCGTGTGAGTTTTACCATAACTGGCGAAATGAACCCTCTTTCGGTGTAAGGTCCGTTGATACGAGGTGCTAGTTTAGCTGCAAATTTGTGGACCGCCTTGGATGTTGTGTCCACTTCCTCGTCGGTGCAGCGTAGCACCACTCGAGGCTGCTTCCATGTTGGTGGTTGCGGCGGGGCCTCATCATCCTCCATGACGTTCCTCAGCCGCTTAAGCGTTACCCATGGCACTTTGTCAGTTGGGTTATTCAGAGTGGCCTCGCGCTCAGGGCCGAGTAGTTGTGTCTTTGCCTGCTCGTCCTGGTTTGCCGGTAAATGCTGGCGGAATTTTTGCTTTGTCCGCTTAAATTTACCGTCATTGTGTTTAATCACGTTGCGTGGGCGGCCGTTCGCTGTCAGATGCGATTTACAACTGATTTTGTTTGCTGTGGTGTGCTCGGTGAGAGGAGCAGTAGCGTCGTGTGCTGACGATGGTTGATGGGACCGCGGAGTTTGTTTGAGTGGCTGTTGACGTTCATCGAGCAACTGTGCCACCCCTGTACGGGTCTCTTCATCGTTGCTGTTGGGCGGGTAGATTTCAAGTGTCAAGCCTGCGAATTCCATTGTCGCTCCGGCGAGAAAATCTTGTATCTTGTTATTTTGCAGTAGATTTCATTAGTACCGTTTAAGCGATTTTTATAATGACTGCATTAATAAATTTCTAACATTGTAAACTATCTATACCAAGAATTGTTTTTTCATCTAATTCATTCCAAGGTCTTTAGAAGAGGAGTTTATGTACAACCCAATATCATTGTTGGCTTTGTTTTACGTTCCACTTTTTCCAAGAATAGCACGTGTCATAGCAAAACGTAAACAAAGGATTATAAAAATTATAATTTTACTTTTCTCAGCCAATTTTAAAGCTACAGACTTCGTTTAGGTACCAAAATGTTTGGAAAAATTACCGTCTCCCGACTGTCGAATTGTCATTTGTCAAAATTGCTTTGAAATTGGACGGAGCTTTGTCTGATATATTTGGGGCTCTCCTAACACACAATTTGGAATATCTCCTGATCCATGGTGGCTAGAGCCATAATTTTTTCACTTAAATTTATAGAAATATATTGTCTTTAAAATGATATGGGCGGCAATGCTGCAGAAAATGTTTAAGTAGCTAGCAACGGCTTTTAAACACAGTGCAAATTGAAGTAAGTATTTTCGGCTGAAAATATCCATGAAATCACAAAGTTATGCGGTTTTTTCGTATTTATCCTCTATGCGACACATGTTTACTGGAAAACTGCAAAAAGTTTTGTAGCCATTGTGGCCTTGAACTCTTCACAAAGGCGTCTGATCCTGTAAGGACACTTTGTAGTATATCTCGGGAACGGCGGTCGCTACCGAATTGATATAAAGTGCAAAAAATTCAGAAAAAAACGCCCTTTAAAGTCTAGTCAGCGTCTAGTCAAGTCTAGTTAGCGTCAGACCTCCGACTTAAATAGACGACCCACGCTTAACGACCATTAGGAGACTTTTTGTTTTAGTTCTATAGATTCTATAGGCTTCAGAGCATGCGAATCTACAAGTATATAGACTCTAGAGGCTTCAGAGTGCAAAAATTAAAATTGTAAAATTATAAAAAGGGATCCAGTGATACGAACAGTGATTTAATTGTTATATGATACATCCATATTTAACAAAAAAATTATTATTGTATAAACAATGGCAGAAAAAATCGTTGAGCAATGTTTAGTGGCTTTCACGCAACTCGCACTATCCAATTCTCAATATTTCAATATTTACCGAAGTTTCCTGGAGATGCAGACATTGCCGTCTTTTATTGATTCCGTAACCAGAGCGCTAGAAGATTTTGTAGCAAATGAAGAAGGATATAAAATAATTTATAACCTAAAAATACAAGGTACGGCAAACAATATACTGAACGCAACAACTCCTCCCCGCACCCACCCACCACTACAAATTGGAACGAGTGTAAGAAACGCCTAAAACAACATTATCGAGCGACTAAATTACAAATGGAAATTACCACCATCATTAATAACCTTAAAGTAAGAAGTATACTAGATTTAAGTGACAAAATAACAAATATAATTGAAAATGTTAGTGAATTTGCCGCCGATGATGCTGACGCAGACGCTGATGATCTGCCGTCGACGATGCTGACGCAGACGCGGATGCTCTCCCGTTGCCGATGCTGACGCAGACGCGGATGCTCTGCCGTCGATGATGCTGGCGCAGACGCGGATGCTCTGTTGTTGCCGATGCTGACGCTCTGCCGTCGACGATGCTGACGCAGACGCGCATGCTCTGCCGTGACAATGTCGATGCAGACGCGGATGCTATGTTTTCGATGATGCTGACGCAGACGCGGATGCTCTGCCGTTGCCGATGCTGACGCAAACGCTAATGCTCTGCAGTTAACGATGCTGACACATACGCGGATGCTCTGCCTTCGATGATGCTGACGTAGACGCCGATGCTCTGCCATTGCCGATGCTGACGCAGACGCGGATGTACTGCCGTTGACTATGGTAATAATATCACTGTGCACTTTATTTATTTGCTGTGCCTTCCTTGGAGGCTTCCACCAGACTCACTTCTTCATGTTGGCACGCTCCCTTTTATACTCATCTCCATCAATGTTTGCTCTGTCTTCACGTCGTATATTCTATTCCACTGCGGTGAGTTGGAATGGGACAACTGCTTCGCGCGCCGCCCGTCCTATAGCTCATACGTTCAGTCCAGTCATGCTCATACGTTCATTTTATTCACTTTCTCGCTCTTATGATCCTATTCTTCTTATTAGCCTAGGATTTAGAATTTAGAAGAGCGCACATAAATATAATTATTTATACATGAAGGAATGAAACGCATCGGAGTTGTTCCGTCATATGGTATATATATTCTATTGTAACGAACTCCGGTTCTCCGGTTTTCCAGATGGGATATGCGCAGCGGCTATCCAGGCGTTCGGTATAGAAATTTATTTGGGTGAGACGCTCTAAGGTTAAATGGCTCTTTATTTGTTCACCTTTATGATTTCTGTCATACAATATTTATTTAACTTAACTAGTGAGCGAGAGGAAGAGACTTATTTGACGGTGGATCACTGTGCTGCTTGCCTTGGTGCTGATACGCCGGACGTTGGTGTGGCGATCTATGGTAACTAGATGAAGCTCTCGCCGTTGGCTGTGGCGAGGCAATGACTGTTTGGAGCCACTCAGTGTCGTTGTCTGGAGCGCTGAGTGCGACTCTAGGCGTTGCAATGGCGTTAATGTGTCGGACGTTGGTGCGGCGATCATTGGTAACTATGATGAAACTCAAGCCGTTGAACGTGGCGTGACAATGACTACGTGGAGCCACTAAGTGTCGTTGTCTGGAGCGCTGAGTGGGACTCCAGGCGTTGCAATGGCGTTGATGTCTCAGACGTTGATGCGGCGATCGTTGATGAACCTCACGCCGTTGAACGTGGCGTGGCAATGACTACGTGGAGCCACTCAGTATCGTTGTCTGGAGCGCTGAGTGGGACTCCAGGCGTTGCAATGGCGTTGATGTGATGGACGTTGGTGCGGCGATCGATGGTAACTATGATGAACGTCACGCCGTTGAACGTGTCGTGGCAATGACTACGTGGAGCCACTCAGTGTCGTTGTCTGGAGCGCTGAGTGGGACTCCAGGCGTTGCAATGGCGTTGATGTGTTGGACGTTGGTGCGGCGATCGTTGATGAACCTCACGCCGTTGAACGTGGCGTGGCAATGACTACGTGGAGCCACTCAGTGTCGTTGTCTGGAGCGCTGAGTGGGACTCCAGGCGTTGCAATGGCGTTGATGTGTCGGACGTTGGTGCGGCGATCGTTGGTAACTATGATGAACCTCACGCCGTTGAACGTGTCGTGGCAATGACTACGTGGAGCCACTCAGTGTCGTTGTCTGGAGCGCTGAGTGGGACTCTAGGCGTTGCAATGGCGTTGATGTGTTGGACGTTGGTGCGGCGATCGTTGATGAACCTCACGCCGTTGATCGTGGCGTGGCAATGACTACGTGGAGCCACTCAGTGTCGTTGTCTGGAGCGCTGAGTGGGACTCCAGGCGTTGCAATGGCGTTGATGTGTCGGACGTTGGTGTGGCGATCGTTGATGAATCTCACGCCGTTGAACGTGGCGTGGCAGTGACTACGTGGAGCCACTCAGTGTCGTTGTCTGGAGCGCTGAGTGGGACTCTAGGCGTTGCAATGGCGTTGATGTGTCGGACGTTGGTGCGGCGATCGTTGGTAACTATGATGAACCTCACGCCGTTGAACGTGTCGTGGCAATGACTACGTGGAGCCACTCAGTGTCGTTGTCTGGAGCGCTGAGTGGGACTCCAGGCGTTGCAATGGCGTTGATGTGTCGGACGTTGGTGCGGCGATCGTTGGTAACTATGATGAACCTCACGCCGTTGAACGTGTCGTGGCAATGACTACGTGGAGCCACTCAGTGTCGTTGTCTGGAGCGCTGAGTGGGACTCCAGGCGTTGCAATGGCTTTGATGGCTCGGACGTTGTGCGGCGATCGTTGATGAACCTCACGCCGTTGAACGTGGCGTGGCAATGACTACGTGGAGCCACTCAGTGTCGTTGTCTGGAGCGCTGAGTGGGACTCCAGGCGTTGCAATGGCGTTGATGTGTCGGACGTTGGTGCGGCGATCGTTGGTAACTATGATGAACCTCACGCCGTTGAACGTGTCGTGGCAATGACTACGTGGAGCCACTCAGTGTCGTTGTCTGGAGCGCTGAGTGGGACTCCAGGCGTTGCAATGGCTTTGATGGCTCGGACGTTGTGCGGCGATCGTTGATGAACCTCACGCCGTTGAACGTGGCGTGGCAATGACTACGTGGAGCCACTCAGTGTCGTTGTCTGGAGCGCTGAGTGGGACTCCAGGCGTTGCAATGGCGTTGATGTGTCGGACGTTGGTGTGGCGATCGTTGATGAATCTCACGCCGTTGAACGTGGCGTGGCAGTGACTACGTGGAGCCACTCAGTGTCGTTGTCTGGAGCGCTGAGTGGGACTCTAGGCGTTGCAATGGCGTTGATGTGTCGGACGTTGGTGCGGCGATCGTTGGTAACTATGATGAACCTCACGCCGTTGAACGTGGCGTGGCAATGACTACGTGGAGCCACTCAGTGTCGTTGTCTGGAGCGCTGAGTGGGACTCCAGGCGTTGCAATGGCGTTGATGTGTCGGACGTTGGTGCGGCGATCGTTGGTAACTATGATGAACCTCACGCCGTTGAACGTGTCGTGGCAATGACTACGTGGAGCCACTCAGTGTCGTTGTCTGGAGCGCTGAGTGGGACTCCAGGCGTTGCAATGGCTTTGATGGCTCGGACGTTGTGCGGCGATCGTTGATGAACCTCACGCCGTTGAACGTGGCGTGGCAATGACTACGTGGAGCCACTCAGTGTCGTTGTCTGGGGCGCTGAGTGGGACTCCAGCCGTTGCAATGGCTTTGATGGCTCGGACGTTGTGCGGCGATCGTTGATGAACCTCACGCCGTTGAACGTGGCGTGGCAATGACTACGTGGCAATGACTACGTGGAGCCACTCAGTGTCGTTGTCTGGAGCGCTGAGTGGGACTCCAGCCGTTGCAATGGCTTTGATGGCTCGGACGTTGTGCGGCGATCGTTGATGAACCTCACGCCGTTGAACGTGGCGTGGCAATGACTACGTGGAGCCACTCAGTGTCGTTGTCTGGAGCGCTGAGTGGGACTCCAGCCGTTGCAATGGCTTTGATGGCTCGGACGTTGTGCGGCGATCGTTGATGAACCTCACGCCGTTGAACGTGGCGTGGCAATGACTACGTGGCAATGACTACGTGGAACCACTCAGTGTCGTTGTCTGGAGCGCTGAGTGGGACTCCAGCCGTTGCAATGGCTTTGATGGCTCGGACGTTGGTGCGGCGATCGTTGATGAACCTCACGCCGTTGAACGTGGCGTGGCAATGACTACGTGGAGCCACTCAGTGTCGTTGTCTGGAGCGCTGAGTGGGACTCCAGGCGTTGCAATGGCGTTGATGTGTCGGACGTTGGTGCGGCGATCATTGGTAACTATGATGAACCTCAAGCCGTTGAACGTGGCGTGACAATGACTACGTGGAGCCACTAAGTGTCGTTGTCTGGAGCGCTGAGTGGGACTCCAGGCGTTGCAATGGCGTTGATGTCTCAGACGTTGATGCGGGGATCGTTGATGAACCTCACGCCGTTGAACGTGGCGTGGCAATGACTACGTGGAGCCACTCAGTGTCGTTGTCTGGAGCGCTGAGTGGGACTCCAGCCGTTGCAATGGCTTTGATGGCTCGGACGTTGTGCGGCGATCGTTGATGAACCTCACGTCGTTGAACGTGGCGTGGCAATGACTACGTGGAGCCACTCAGTGTCGTTGTCTGGAGCGCTGAGTGGGACTCCAGGCGTTGCAATGGCGTTGATGTGTCGGACGTTGGTGCGGCGATCGTTGGTAACTATGATGAACCTCACGCCGTTGAACGTGTCGTGGCAATGACTACGTGGAGCCGCTCAGTGTCGTTGTCTGGAGCGCTGAGTGGGACTCCAGGCGTTGCAATGGCGTTGATGTGTTGGACGTTGGTGCGGCGATCGTTGGTAACTATGATGAACCTCACGCCGTTGAACGTGTCGTGGCAATGACTACGTGGAGCCACTCAGTGTCGTTGTCTGGAGCGCTGAGTGGGACTCCAGGCGTTGCAATGGCGTTGATGTGTCGGACGTTGGTGCGGCGATCGTTGGTAACTATGATGAACCTCACGCCGTTGAACGTGTCGTGGCAATGACTACGTGGAGCCACTCAGTGTCGTTGTCTGGAGCGCTGAGTGGGACTCCAGGCGTTGCAATGGCGTTGATGTGTTGGACGTTGGTGCGGCGATCGTTGATGAACCTCACGCCGTTGAACGTGGCGTGGCAATGACTACGTGGAGCCACTCAGTGTCGTTGTCTAGAGCGCTGAGTGGGACTCCAGGCGTTGCAATGGCGTTGATGTGTCGGACGTTGGTGTGGCGATCGTTGATGAATCTCACGCCGTTGAACGTGGCGTGGCAGTGACTACGTGGAGCCACTCAGTGTCGTTGTCTGGAGCGCTGAGTGGGACTCTAGGCGTTGCAATGGCGTTGATGTGTCGGACGTTGGTGTGGCGATCGTTGATGAATCTCACGCCGTTGAACGTGGCGTGGCAATGACTACGTGGAGCCACTCAGTGTCGTTGTCTGGAGCGCTGAGCGGGACTCCAGGCGTTGCAATGGCGTTGATGTGTTGGACGTTGGTGCGGCGATCGTTGATGAACCTCACGCCGTTGAACGTGGCGTGGCAATGACTACGTGGAGCCACTCAGTGTCGTTGTCTAGAGCGCTGAGTGGGACTCCAGGCGTTGCAATGGCGTTGATGTGTCGGACGTTGGTGTGGCGATCGTTGATGAATCTCACGCCGTTGAACGTGGCGTGGCAATGACTACGTGGAGCCACTCAGTGTCGTTGTCTGGAGCGCTGAGTGGGACTCCAGGCGTTGCAATGGCGTTGATGTGTCGGACGTTGGTGCGGCGATCGTTGGTAACTATGATGAACCTCACGCCGTTGAACGTGTCGTGGCAATGACTACGTGGAGCCACTCAGTGTCGTTGTCTGGAGCGCTGAGTGGGACTCCAGGCGTTGCAATGGCTTTGATGGCTCGGACGTTGTGCGGCGATCGTTGATGAACCTCACGCCGTTGAACGTGGCGTGGCAATGACTACGTGGAGCCACTCAGTGTCGTTGTCTGGAGCGCTGAGTGGGACTCCAGGCGTTGCAATGGCGTTGATGTGTCGGACGTTGGTGCGGCGATCGTTGGTAACTATGATGAACCTCACGCCGTTGAACGTGTCGTGGCAATGACTACGTGGAGCCACTCAGTGTCGTTGTCTGGAGCGCTGAGTGGGACTCCAGGCGTTGCAATGGCTTTGATGGCTCGGACGTTGTGCGGCGATCGTTGATGAACCTCACGCCGTTGAACGTGGCGTGGCAATGACTACGTGGAGCCACTCAGTGTCGTTGTCTGGAGCGCTGAGTGGGACTCCAGGCGTTGCAATGGCGTTGATGTGTCGGACGTTGGTGTGGCGATCGTTGATGAATCTCACGCCGTTGAACGTGGCGTGGCAGTGACTACGTGGAGCCACTCAGTGTCGTTGTCTGGAGCGCTGAGTGGGACTCTAGGCGTTGCAATGGCGTTGATGTGTCGGACGTTGGTGCGGCGATCGTTGGTAACTATGATGAACTTCACGCCGTTGAACGTGTCGTGGCAATGACTACGTGGAGCCACTCAGTGTCGTTGTCTGGAGCGCTGAGTGGGACTCCAGGCGTTGCAATGGCTTTGATGGCTCGGACGTTGTGCGGCGATCGTTGATGAACCTCACGCCGTTGAACGTGGCGTGGCAATGACTACGTGGAGCCACTCAGTGTCGTCGTCTGGAGCGCTGAGTGGGACTCCAGCCGTTGCAATGGCTTTGATGGCTCGGACGTTGTGCGGCGATCGTTGATGAACCTCACGCCGTTGAACGTGGCGTGGCAATGACTACGTGGAGCCACTCAGTGTCGTCGTCTGGAGCGCTGAGTGGGACTCCAGGCGTTGCAATGGCGTTGATGTGTCGGACGTTGGTGCGGCGATCGTTGGTAACTATGATGAACCTCACGCCGTTGAACGTGTCGTGGCAATGACTACGTGGAGCCACTCAGTGTCGTTGTCTGGAGCGCTGAGTGGGACTCCAGGCGTTGCAATGGCTTTGATGGCTCGGACGTTGTGCGGCGATCGTTGATGAACCTCACGCCGTTGAACGTGGCGTGGCAATGACTACGTGGAGCCACTCAGTGTCGTTGTCTGGAGCGCTGAGTGGGACTCCAGGCGTTGCAATGGCGTTGATGTGTCGGACGTTGGTGCGGCGATCGTTGGTAACTATGATGAACCTCACGCCGTTGAACGTGTCGTGGCAATGACTACGTGGAGCCACTCAGTGTCGTTGTCTGGAGCGCTGAGTGGGACTCCAGGCGTTGCATTGGCTTTGATGGCTCGGACGTTGTGCGGCGATCGTTGATGAACCTCACGCCGTTGAACGTGGCGTGGCAATGACTACGTGGAGCCACTCAGTGTCGTTGTCTGGAGCGCTGAGTGGGACTCCAGGCGTTGCAATGGCGTTGATGTGTCGGACGTTGGTGTGGCGATCGTTGATGAATCTCACGCCGTTGAACGTGGCGTGGCAGTGACTACGTGGAGCCACTCAGTGTCGTTGTCTGGAGCGCTGAGTGGGACTCTAGGCGTTGCAATGGCGTTGATGTGTCGGACGTTGGTGCGGCGATCGTTGGTAACTATGATGAACTTCACGCCGTTGAACGTGTCGTGGCAATGACTACGTGGAGCCACTCAGTGTCGTTGTCTGGAGCGCTGAGTGGGACTCCAGGCGTTGCAATGGCGTTGATGTGTCGGACGTTGGTGTGGCGATCGTTGATGAATCTCACGCCGTTGAACGTGGCGTGGCAATGACTACGTGGAGCCACTCAGTGTCGTTGTCTGGAGCGCTGAGTGGGACTCCAGGCGTTGCAATGGCGTTGATGTGTCGGACGTTGGTGCGGCGATCGTTGGTAACTATGATGAACTTCACGCCGTTGAACGTGTCGTGGCAATGACTACGTGGAGCCACTCAGTGTCGTTGTCTGGAGCGCTGAGTGGGACTCCAGGCGTTGCAATGGCTTTGATGGCTCGGACGTTGTGCGGCGATCGTTGATGAACCTCACGCCGTTGAACGTGGCGTGGCAATGACTACGTGGAGCCACTCAGTGTCGTCGTCTGGAGCGCTGAGTGGGACTCCAGCCGTTGCAATGGCTTTGATGGCTCGGACGTTGTGCGGCGATCGTTGATGAACCTCACGCCGTTGAACGTGGCGTGGCAATGACTACGTGGCAATGACTACGTGGCAATGACTACGTGGAGCCACTCAGTGTCGTTGTCTGGAGCGCTGAGTGGGACTCCAGCCGTTGCAATGGCTTTGATGGCTCGGACGTTGTGCGGCGATCGTTGATGAACCTCACGCCGTTGAACGTGGCGTGGCAATGACTACGTGGCAATGACTACGTGGAGCCACTCAGTGTCGTTGTCTGGAGCGCTGAGTGGGACTCCAGCCGTTGCAATGGCTTTGATGGCTCGGACGTTGTGCGGCGATCGTTGATGAACCTCACGCCGTTGAACGTGGCGTGGCAATGACTACGTGGAGCCACTCAGTGTAGTTGTCTGGAGCGCTGAGTGGGACTCCAGCCGTTGCAATGGCTTTGATGGCTCGGACGTTGTGCGGCGATCGTTGATGAACCTCACGCCGTTGAACGTGGCGTGGCAATGACTACGTGGCAATGACTACGTGGAGCCACTCAGTGTCGTTGTCTGGAGCGCTGAGTGGGACTCCAGCCGTTGCAATGGCTTTGATGGCTCGGACGTTGGTGCGGCGATCGTTGATGAACCTCACGCCGTTGAACGTGGCGTGGCAATGACTACGTGGAGCCACTCAGTGTCGTTGTCTGGAGCGCTGAGTGGGACTCCAGGCGTTGCAATGGCGTTGATGTGTCGGACGTTGGTGCGGCGATCATTGGTAACTATGATGAACCTCAAGCCGTTGAACGTGGCGTGACAATGACTACGTGGAGCCACTAAGTGTCGTTGTCTGGAGCGCTGAGTGGGACTCCAGGCGTTGCAATGGCGTTGATGTCTCAGACGTTGATGCGGCGATCGTTGATGAACCTCACGCCGTTGAACGTGGCGTGGCAATGACTACGTGGAGCCACTCAGTGTCGTTGTCTGGAGCGCTGAGTGGGACTCCAGCCGTTGCAATGGCTTTGATGGCTCGGACGTTGTGCGGCGATCGTTGATGAACCTCACGTCGTTGAACGTGGCGTGGCAATGACTACGTGGAGCCACTCAGTGTCGTTGTCTGGAGCGCTGAGTGGGACTCCAGGCGTTGCAATGGCGTTGATGTGTCGGACGTTGGTGCGGCGATCGTTGGTAACTATGATGAACCTCACGCCGTTGAACGTGTCGTGGCAATGACTACGTGGAGCCGCTCAGTGTCGTTGTCTGGAGCGCTGAGTGGGACTCCAGGCGTTGCAATGGCGTTGATGTGTTGGACGTTGGTGCGGCGATCGTTGATGAACCTCACGCCGTTGAACGTGGCGTGGCAATGACTACGTGGAGCCACTCAGTGTCGTTGTCTGGAGCGCTGAGTGGGACTCCAGGCGTTGCAATGGCGTTGATGTGTCGGACGTTGGTGTGGCGATCGTTGATGAATCTCACGCCGTTGAACGTGGCGTGGCAGTGACTACGTGGAGCCACTCAGTGTCGTTGTCTGGAGCGCTGCGTGGGACTCTAGGCGTTGCAATGGCGTTGATGTGTCGGACGTTGGTGCGGCGATCGTTGGTAACTATGATGAACCTCACGCCGTTGAACGTGTCGTGGCAATGACTACGTGGAGCCACTCAGTGTCGTTGTCTGGAGCGCTGAGTGGGACTCCAGGCGTTGCAATGGCGTTGATGTGTTGGACGTTGGTGCGGCGATCGTTGATGAACCTCACGCCGTTGAACGTGGCGTGGCAATGACTACGTGGAGCCACTCAGTGTCGTTGTCTGGAGCGCTGAGTGGGACTCCAGGCGTTGCAATGGCGTTGATGTGTCGGACGTTGGTGTGGCGATCGTTGATGAATCTCACGCCGTTGCACGTGGCGTGGCAGTGACTACGTGGAGCCACTCAGTGTCGTTGTCTGGAGCGCTGAGTGGGACTCTAGGCGTTGCAATGGCGTTGATGTGTCGGACGTTGGTGCGGCGATCGTTGGTAACTATGATGAACCTCACGCCGTTGAACGTGGCGTGGCAATGACTACGTGGAGCCACTCAGTGTCGTTGTCTGGAGCGCTGAGTGGGACTCTAGGCGTTGCAATGGCGTTGATGTGTCGGACGTTGGTGCGGCGATCGATGGTAACTATGATGAACCTCATGCCGTTGAACGTGGCGTGGCAATGACTACGTGGAGCCACTCAGTGTCGTTGTCTGGAGCGCTGAGTGGGACTCCAGCCGTTGCAATGGCTTTGATGGCTCGGACGTTGTGCGGCGATCGTTGATGAACCTCACGCCGTTGAACGTGGCGTGGCAATGACTACGTGGCAATGACTACGTGGAGCCACTCAGTGTCGTTGTCTGGAGCGCTGAGTGGGACTCCAGCCGTTGCAATGGCTTTGATGGCTCGGACGTTGTGCGGCGATCGTTGATGAACCTCACGCCGTTGAACGTGGCGTGGCAATGACTACGTGGAGCCACTCAGTGTCGTTGTCTGGAGCGCTGAGTGGGACTCCAGGCGTTGCAATGGCGTTGATGTGTCGGACGTTGGTGCGGCGATCGTTGGTAACTATGATGAACCTCACGCCGTTGAACGTGTCGTGGCAATGACTACGTGGAGCCACTCAGTGTCGTTGTCTGGAGCGCTGAGTGGGACTCCAGGCGTTGCAATGGCGTTGATGTGTTGGACGTTGGTGCGGCGATCGTTGATGAACCTCACGCCGTTGAACGTGGCGTGGCAATGACTACATGGAGCCACTCAGTGTCGTTGTCTGGAGCGCTGAGTGGGACTCCAGGCGTTGCAATGGCATTGATGTGTCGGACGTTGGTGTGGCGATCGTTGATGAACCTCACGCCGTTGAACGTGGCGTGGCAATGACTACGTGGAGCCACTCAGTGTCGTTGTCTGCAGCGCTGAGTGGGACTCTAGGCGTTGATGTGTCGGACGTTGGTGCGGCGATCG
Organism: Thecophora atra; assembly: GCA_937620795.1. Taxonomy (NCBI): domain Eukaryota; kingdom Metazoa; phylum Arthropoda; class Insecta; order Diptera; family Conopidae; genus Thecophora; species Thecophora atra. Next base: position 36,746,804 of record OW569399.1, read on the forward strand.
ATGGTAACTATGATGAACCTCATGCCGTTGAACGTGGCGTGGCAATGACTACGTGGAGCCACTCAGTGTCGTTGTCTGGAGCGCTGAGTGGGACTCCAGCCGTTGCAATGGCTTTGATGGCTCGGACGTTGTGCGGCGATCGTTGATGAACCTCACGCCGTTGATCGTGGCGTGGCAATGACTACGTGGAGCCACTCAGTGTCGTTGTCTGGAGCGCTGAGTGGGACTCCAGGCGTTGCAATGGCGTTGATGTGTCGGACGTTGGTGTGGCGATCGTTGATGAATCTCACGCCGTTGCACGTGGCGTGGCAGTGACTACGTGGAGCCACTCAGTATCGTTGTCTGGAGCGCTGAGTGGGACTCTAGGCGTTGCAATGGCGTTGATGTGTCGGACGTTGGTGCGGCGATCGTTGGTAACTATGATGAACCTCTTTCTAATTGTGGTGAGTTTGAGCATATATTTTCTTGTTTATACTAGTGACGTCGTTCTCCTCTAGTTTGGCTGGCGTTGACAATAGAACATTAGTTGAGGTTCTGTGCAAGCAGAACAATGGTCTCAATATTGTCTACTTCAACGCAAGAAGTTTGAATGGTGGCAAGTTTGACTATTTCAAATCTGTGTTTGAGGAATCTTCAGTGGATGTGATTTGTGTCTCTGAAACTTGGTTTCGCAGTGATTTGAGCGATCTTTACATAGGAATGTCTAACTTTAATTTGTTTAGAAATGATAGGGCCGGTAGAAGAGGTGGTGGAGTGGCCATCTATTGCCGCAATAACCTAAATGCGAGATTGATATCTCAATCGTCGAGCGGAAATATTGAGTTTATTAAGATTTGTATCAGTGACTGCACTGTTAAAGTGTTTATCTCCTGTGTTTATAATCCGTCGAGACTATTCAGTCTTGATTGCTATTTTTCTGAACTTTCCAATCATCTTATCGATTTCTCTCATTTTGTAATTGCTGGTGACTTCAACATTGATCTTTTATCTGATGATGGCAGCGCTTATGCTTTGCGGGATCGTGTGGCGTCGTTGGGACTTGGTATAGTAAATAGTTTCTCTCCCCATGACAGCCTTAGTCTGCTTGACTATTTCATCGTCTCTGACTTGTCGTTGGTTTATCTTTTTGATCAGATATACTTTATTTCTGATCATGATTTGTTATTCTGTTCCTTATGCATTCCATTGATTCGTAATTCCAGTATGAGTTCATTTGTTTATCCCGATCTTAAGTTAATTGATCTTCCACTGCTTTTGTCGGAGGCGAGTATGGTTCCATGGGACGATATTGTTATCCTCTGCCCAACTGTAGACGATAAACTTATGTTGCTTACTAGGTTTATTAATGCCCTTTATACTAAATATGTTCCTATAAGGACCTTTAAGTCTAATTCTTCCTGTCCATGGTTTACTGAACCTGTTCAAAAATCTATTCGCAAGCGCAATCTGCTCCGTTACCTCTGGAAAAGAAATCCTACCATTGAGAGGTGGGATCGTTACAAGGGTGCGCGTAATGAAACTGTTCGCCTAATAAGGCGTTGTAAAGCTGCTTATTTTAAGTCCAAACTCAACACTGCATTGCCTGCTAAAGTGCTTTGGAATAATATTAAAAAGTTAGGGGTTCATCACAGTAAAACCAATGTTGCAGCTCCTAGCTCACTTGACCCTAATCTTTTAAATGATCATTTCCTTTCTCATGGCGTTGATGAGGTATTAGCCTCCTTTCCGTCCCGTGAACATTATAATTTGCCGGCATGCAGGTTTGAGTTTACTTCAATACGTGAGTCTGATGTATTGCTGTCGTTGCAAAGTGTCAAGTCTCACGCAATAAGTGTTGATGGTATCAATTTTAGATTTGTGAAATTAATTTTGCCATTTATCATCCGTCCTCTAACACATATATTGAACCATTGCTTTACTACTTCAACGTTCCCTAGTTTGTGGAAATATGCGATTGTCTTACCTTTGCCCAAGAAATCCAATGCAGTTGAGCCTGCAGATTTTCGACCAATAAGTATTTTATCCCCTTTATCGAAGTGTCTTGAAAAGATTATGTCTGATCAGATTTCCAGGTTCTTACTAGAGCATAACCTTTTGAATATTAATCAGTCCGGGTTTCGGGCTGGATACAGTTGCACATCTGCGGTTCTTAAGGTTTTGGATGACATCAGACCTTTTTATGATAAAGGTATGTTTTCCTTATTATGTTTGCTAGATTTCTCTAAAGCCTTTGATACTGTTAAGCACAGGTTGCTCTGCTGGAAATTGAAGTACTTCTTTGGCTTCTGCCCTAGCGCTGTTGGTCTCATTGAAAGTTACTTGAGTGATAGATTTCAATTTGTCAGGTGTATGCATGCTTCATCTCATGTTAAAAGGATTGGCAGTGGAGTGCCTCAAGGTTCAGTCCTTGGACCTCTCCTGTTTTCTTTATTTCTAAATGATATCTTCACAGTTTGTAATTTTACTTCCATTCATGCGTACGCATGAATTTGTTGGTCTATAAATAACGGTCTGAGACTTAATCCCCTGAAGTCATTGGTTTTCCTATTGCTAAGTTTAGATTTCATTTTTGTGATATCCCTGATGTTCTTATTGGTTCCAGTAAATTGAAACTTGTAAATGTGGTAGTTAACCTGGGGTATCGCCTTAATTCATCGCTTAGCTGTTTGGACCATATTAATTATGTCATTAGAAGCTTTTATTTGATTCTCAGGAATCTTCGGGTTTCTGCTCCCTCTACACCGCTTGCTGTTAAAAAAAAGTTAGTGGTTCAGTTGCTTTTGCCTCTTATCACTTACTTTGCTCCCGTATTTAGTAAACTGGACTCTTGTTCTTTGCATAAGCTATCTGTAGCTTTTAATTTTGCTACGAGATATGTTTTCGGACTGCGTTACTTTGACCATTTAGGCCAGACTAGACATTCTTTATTAGGCTGTGATATCAAGGACTACCTTAAAGTTAGGAATTGTATATTTTTGCACAAAATCATCTATACTCGCAATCCTGTATACCTGTTTCAGAAGATACATTTCGGGCATTCACGCAGAGGACTTTTATTAATTCTTCCGGATTTCAACTATTTGAATTCTTCACGGTTCTTTTTTGTCAACGCTATCAGGCTATGGAACGCTTTGCCGACGTCTGTAAAGCTCCTCTCAGGGGCTGATTGCTTCAAGCGTGCCGCACTTGATTTCTTTTCTTCGTTATAGCACTACTATTCTATTCTACTATTCTATTCTACTACACTACTATTCTTTTTCTTTTATTTTCTGTCTTACCTTTTTGGTTAGTAATGTCTGTCTTACCTTAATTGTTAGTAATTTTTATATCCTCTGTATTTTTGTACTAAAAAAAATGAATTTTCTTATTGTACATCCGCACTATTTACAATAAATATGAAAAATATGAAATATGAAATATGAAACCTCACGCCGTTGAACGTGGCGTGACAATGACTACGTGGAGCCACTCAGTGTCGTTGTCTGGAGCGCTGAGTGGGACTCCAGGCGTTGCAATGGCGTTGATGTGTCGGACGTTGGTGTGGCGATCGTTGATGAATCTCACGCCATTGCACGTGGCGTGGCAGTGACTACGTGGAGCCACTCAGTGTCGTTGTCTGGAGCGCTGAGTGGGACTCTAGGCGCTGCAATGGCGTTGATGTGTCGGACGTTGGTGCGGCGATCGTTGGTAACTATGATGAACCTCACGCCGTTGAACGTGGCGTGGCAATGACTACGTGGAGCCACTCAGTGTCGTTGTCTGGAGCGCTGAGTGGGACTCTAGGCGTTGCAATGGCGTTGATGTGTCGGACGTTGGTGCGGCGATCGATGGTAACTATGATGAACCTCATGCCGTTGAACGTGGCGTGGCAATGACTACGTGGAGCCACTCAGTGTCGTTGTCTGGAGCGCTGAGTGGGACTCCAGCCGTTGCAATGGCTTTGATGGCTCGGACGTTGTGCGGCGATCGTTGATGAACCTCACACCGTTGAACGTGGCGTGGCAATGACTACGTGGAGCCACTCAGTGTCGTTGTTTGGAGCGCTGAGTGGGACTCCAGGCGTTGCAATGGCTCGGTGCCGGACGTTGGTGTGGCGATCGTTGATGGCGTTGACAAATGCGTATCGTTATATTTGGCACTGTTCGCTGATTGGAACTACGCCACGATCGATGATATCGGCGTGGCGTGGTGACCGATAAAACAGTTACGAGTCGTGTCGTTGAACGTCGCGTCGTTGGAGTCTCGTCGTGGCAAGTTCGGTCCGCTGTCTTGGGCTCTTAGTAACTCTCGTACTCTAAAGCCTCTAGAGTTATATATCTGAGATCCACGTACTCTAAAGCCTCTAGGATCTATATAGCTTAAATTACTTAAAGACTCACGTACTCTGAAGCCTCTAGAGTGTATCGAACTGTAGATCCACGTACTCTGAAGCCTCTAGGATCTATATAACTTAAATTACTTAAAGACTCACGTACTCTGAAGCCTCTAGAGTTTATATAACTGTAGATCCACGTACTCTGAAGCCTATAGGATCTATATAACTTAAATTACTTAAAGACTCACGTACTCTGAAGCCTCTAGAGTTTATATACTTGTAGATTCACGTGCTCAAAAGCCTCTAGAACGTTTATAACTTAAATTACTTAAAGACTCACGTACTCTGAAGCCTCTAGAGTCTATATACTTGTAGATTCACGTGCTCTGAAGCCTCTAGAATCTATATAACTAAAACAAAAAGTCTCCTAATGGTTGTTAAGCGTGGGTCGTCTATTTAAGTCGGAGGTCTGACGCTAAATGAAATTCTTACGCGGCGTTGGATGAAGCGTAGCCATTGATGCGGCGCTGCCTTGGTACGCTGGAAGCGGCTTCAAAGGATCTAGCCAAGCGACTGTACTTTCTGCTCAATGTGTCTCTGATATTCTTCTTCCGATCAGGCGTTGTGAAATCAACAAATTCTTCGACGTAGCAAGCAACCGTACTCGTTGAAGCGTATGAACTAACTGCTCGGCACGCTGCAATTTAACTGTCGTGGTACTCTGCAGGCGATTCTGCGTATGTGGGCAGAGCAATTGTGCTCTCTGCTCGAAACTTGGCTGAGGTGTCAAGCGGTGATGTAGAAGTCTGCTGACTGACTGGTTACAGATGTGAAGCAGCAACGTAAGATAGCTGGCAGAGCGGAGCAAGCAACCGTGCTCGTAGAAGTCTGCTGACTAACTGACTACAGATGTGAAGCAGCAACGTAAGATAGCTGGCAGAGCGGAGCAAGCAACCGTGCTCGTAGAAGTCTGCTGACTGACTGCTGTCCTCGAAAGAAACTGTTGTTAAGCTGGTTTCTGCTTGTTTTCGTGTGTGTGGTTTTGTGCGTATGCGTTGGTGACGCCTTGTTGTCGCTTCTCTCTCTCTCTCTCATGCTCTGTTCTTATGTATAACTTATTTACTAACAATTCTTGGCTTTGTATTCATTTGTTCTGTTATTTGTCTTACGCACTAGATATAGAAATATACAGGTCTTGTGCTTAAGTACTAGTTGTGAAAAATACAATCAATAAAAGACTGCAATGTCTGCATCTCCACGAAACTCCGGTAAATATTGAAATATTGAGAATTGGATAGTGCGAGTTGCGTGAAAGCCACTAAACATTGCTCAACGATATTTTCTGCCATTGTTTATACAATAATAATTTTTTTGTTAAATATGGATGTATCATATAACAATTAAATCACTGTTCGTATCACTGGATCCCTTTTTATAATTTTACAATTTTAATTTTTCCACTCTGAAGCCTCTAGAGTCTATATACTTGTAGATTCGCATGCTCTGAAGCCTATAGAATCTATAGAACTAAAACAAAAAGTCTCCTAATGGTCGTTAAGCGTGGGTCGTCTATTTAAGTCGGAGGTCTGACGCTAACTAGACGTGACTAGACGCTGACTAGACTTTAAAGGGCGTTTTTTTCTGAATTTTTTGCACTTTATATCAATTCGGTAGCGACCGCCGTTCCCGAGATATACTACAAAGTGTCCTTACAGGATCAGACGCCTTTGTGAAGAGTTCAAGGCCACAATGGCTACAAAACTTTTTGCAGTTTTCCAGTAAACATGTGTCGCATAGAGGATAAATACGAAAAAACCGCATAACTTTGTGATTTCATGGATATTTTCAGCCGAAAATACTTACTTCAATTTGCACTGTGTTTTAAAGCCGTTGCTAGCTACTTAAACATTTTCTGCAGCATTGCCGCCCATATCATTTTAAAGACAATATATTTCTATAAATTTAAGTGAAAAAATTATGGCTAGTGCAATTTTAATTTTTGCACTCTGAAGCCTCTAGAGTCTATATACTTGTAGATTCACGTGCTCTGAAGCCTATAGGATCTATATAACTAAAACAAAAAGTCTCCTAATGGCCGTTAAGCGTGGGTCGTCTATTTAAGTCGGAGGTCTGACGCTAAATGAAATTCTTACGCGGCGTTGGATGAAGCGTAGCCATTGATGCGGCGCTGCCTTGGTGCGCTGGAAGCGGCTTCAAAGGATCTGGCCAAGCGACTGTACTTTCTGCTCAATGTGTCTCTGATATTCTTCTTCCGATCAGGCGTTGTGAAATCAACTATTTCTTCGACGTAGCAAGCAACCGTACTCGTGGAAGAGTATGAACTGACTGCTCGGCACGCTGCAATTCAACTGCCGTGGTACTCTGCAGGCGATTCTGCGTATGTGGGCAAAGCAATTGTGCTCTCTGCTCGAAACTTGGCTGAGGTGTCAAGCGGCGATGTAGAAGTCTGCTGACTGACTAACTACAGATGTGAAGAAGTGACGTAAGATAGCCTGCAGAACGGAGCAAGCAACCGTGCTCGTAGAAGTCTGCTGACTAACTGACTACAGATGTGAAGCAGCGACGTATGATAGGTGGCAGAGCGGAGCAAGCAACCGTGCTCGTAGAAGTCTGCTGACTGACTGACTGCTGTGCTCGAAAGCAAATCTTGTTAAGCTGGTTTCTGCTTGTTCTCGTGTGTGTCTTTTTTTTTGTTTTGTTTTTTTTTAACGAGGAGTAAAAGCATCAAAAGCCTTAGCCAGTGCGGGACTTTAACCCGCTAAACATCTCCTCTCGTCATTACGGATGTTCCCCCTCGAACTACCGTTAGGTATTACGTCAGGAGGCCGTAGAAGCATTTCTGCTCAATCGTCAGTCAGGTCAGTCAGTTCGTTCCCAAGACCTTCTTACCTGTTCTCGCCTTCTTTGCTCCTTCATCACCAGCGCAGACATTCTGCTAACTGCCTTCCACACTTTCTCGCTTCTTAGCATGCTACTCACAATGGTTTCAGGCGTCAGAGGTGATCCTACGACACGCTGGAGTTCATTTCTTAGCAGCTTGTACAGAGGGCATCCAAAGAACACGTGGTAAACATTTTCAGTCAGACGTGGTAAACATTTTCAGATAAGCTTTGAAGCAGCCATGTCCACTTAAGAACTGCGTTAGGTACAAATCCACCTCACCGTGCTTTCTGCTTAACCAAGGCTCCAATATGGGTATGAGTTTGTGCGTCCATCTGCCTTTAGCCGCATTCTGCCATTTCAGCTGCCATTCTTCAATAACAGAATGGTGAGCACTCCTTGCATCAATGATCGCTCTGCCGTTTGGAGTTCAGTTGCTGGCCGCCGCTGCGGATAACCTTATCTGAGCTTTTTTCGCGAGCAAATCCAGTGGCATCATACCTCCAACTACTAGTGATGCTTCAAAAGATACAGTTCGAAATGCACAAAAGATAACTTTTTTTTTTTATAATTATGTATTTGAGAATTGAAATTAATTAATTAATTAAGTCTAGGTTTACTCTAGCTCCTGAGATATATGAATTCACAGCTGTAATTTGCAGAGTCCCAATTTTGTAGTAGTAGGTATTTGTTTTGGGAAACAATAAAGATGCAAGTTATTTGGAAATAGTGAAAGCCTAGTTAATAAGATAAAATCATATGCAAAATCTAATTTTCGATTGACCTCGTCTCATGAAAATCCAATTGACCGGATTTGTTTGTGTGATAACGCTGATGCCGGAAAATATGGGTGTTTAATATTTACACGCATAAAAAAACCATTATTCCAATTTAATAAAAAACAGCGTTGGAAAAATTGCAGATTTGTGACAATGTGCAATGTGACGTCAAGTCTATTCTCTCTTAATAGCAGGCACGCTCATATATATATGTATATTCATATACATACAAACCAAGCTCTCTAAAAATTCTCATACTTGATTCCGAACTTCGGCCTGTATTGAGAAGAGCTTTGAAAAGAAGACAAGCAAATTCAACAATTGTTGGTGTCTTCAGCAATTAAGAACTTGCTCCTGAAAATGTAGAACTTGCTTCTAAACGTAAGCAGCTTTTCGCTTCACAAAAATTCATAGGAACTAATTCTTGAAAATGTGTGGTTTATATAGCGAGTCTTGCATTTTCATAAGACACCAGAAAAAGATCGCTGATGAGAAACCGTGGCTGGTTTCGAAATAGCTATACGATCTGCCAATTGACCGGATTTGTTTGTGTGATAACGCTGATGCCGGAAAATATGGGTGTTTAATATTTACACGCATAAAAAAACCATTATTCCAATTTAATAAAAAACAGCGTTGGAAAAATTGCAGATTTGAAACAATGTGCAATGTGACGTCAAGTCTATTCTCTCTTAATAGCAGGCACGCTCATATATATATGTATATTCATATACATACAAACCAAGCTCTCTAAAAATTCTCATACTTGATTCCGAACTTCGGCCTGTATTGAGAAGAGCTTTGAAAAGAAGACAAGCAAATTCAACAATTGTTGGTGTCTTCAGCAATTAAGAACTTGCTCCTAAAAATGTAGAACTTGCTTCTAAACGTAAGCAGCTTTTCGCTTCACAAAAATTCATAGGAACTAATTCTTGAAAATGTGTGGTTTATATAGCGAGTCTTGCATTTTCATAAGACACCAGAAAAAGATCGCTGATGAGAAACCGTGGCTGGTTTCGAAATAGCTATACGATCTGCCAATTGACCGGATTTGTTTGTGTGATAACGCTGATGCCGGAAAATATGGGTGTTTAATATTTACACGCATAAAAAAACCATTATTCCAATTTAATAAAAAACAGCGTTGGAAAAATTTGCAGATTTGAAACAATGTGCAATGTGACGTCAAGTCTATTCTCAATTATTTATTAGTTAGCTATCTGCCGAATAAGGTTATTTTAACCAGATATTATGAAACCGCGCCTAAATTTTTTTTTAATATACTTATTTATGTGATACAAATATAAATTATACATCTTTTCTAAAAATAGACATCTTTCTAATATAAAAAAAATGACATCACTGTAATTACAAATAAATGCTTCATGAAATCCGTTATATTTTCACCTCAAAGAAGAAATAGCATTTTATAGTATTAATTAGAATATAATATAAAGGTATGAATTATTAATGCTTTAATGTAATTTAACTCTAACCATATTATCAAATACATTGACAAATATATATTTGTCAGTATTCGTTCAGAACTGTTTGTATGAATGTTTGCCTTATGGCCGTTGCAAAGGCGGCATAGTTTAAAAAATGTATCTTTTATGTATATATGTTGGGTTGTATGTTTTTTATGTTCCTTTTATTTGAATATGGTGATTTTTTCTACTACGTTATTAGTAAATAAAAAATGTAAGAGGCAAAGCCTTCTATGTTATGCTATGTTATTATGGAAATAAAATCATAATCAATCACAGAAGATTAATCAAATGTTAGCATGTCCTTCATAGAACAAAGTTGTTTTCCTCTTCCGCGTAATAATCATATACATGAATTTCATTTCTGTACATGTTTTATTTATATGTTTTAATACAATAGATAACATTTATGATATAACATTGTATATGTAATTATATTTGTATATATTTTCGTTTGTGAATTTGAAGAAGAGTAATCACAGAAGATTATTCTTGTGATTTATTTGTACGGCTTGGTATATTAATTTCAATAGTGTAAGCACTTCTACTATCGGAGAAACTACAAAACTCCTACTTTACAATGAGTGCACGATATCACTTATCAGATCAGTTCAAGTTCCTAGTTGAAGTTGAAAAAATTATACACAAAAATACACTATACGTGAAGAAAAAAGTAATAGACAAATCTTCGGAAAGCCGACTGAGTTTCTAACGTCACCAATCTTAGTAAAGATAACTTTTATTTTTTTATAAATATGTATTTGAGAATTGAAATTAATTAATTAATTAAGTCTAGGTTTACTCTAGCTCCTGAGATATATGAATTCACAGCTGTAATTTGCAGAGTCCCAATTTTGTAGTAGTAGGTATTTGTTTTGGGAAACAATAAAGATGCAAGTTATTTCGAAATAGTGAAAGCATAGTTAATAAGATAAAATCATATGCAAAATCTAATTTTCGATTGACCTCGTCTCATGTTCTCATTATCGCAATATATAATTTTCAATTAAACTCTCGTTTTCATATGTAATAATATATAATTAAATTAATACAATATAAATCTTAGTAAAAAGTAAGTAAAATTCATTTACCTCTCAAAGATGGATGTATTTAAATTTATTATATTATAATAACCGGGTATGATATATGCAACTTAAAATCTTATTTATATATATCTATATATATGTATATATAAATATATATGTATGCGTAGATGTGGGTGTATGTTAGTCTTCAAGGATTATTCTTGCGTTGATCACCCGCTGGGAGTGAAAACCAGCTGTGAGTTTCTTTGGGACCGCCTACGGATAAAACCCTTACCTGAGTACAACCGCAGGACGCTCAATCTTTAAAGATCCTGACGCATTTAAGAAAAAAAAACCAAAACTGTCTTTTTAAGTGGCACAGTCGGCAGGATTCCAACAATAAAATTATAAAAAGGGATCCAGTGATACGAACAGTGATTTAATTGTTATATGATACATCCATATTTAACAAAAAAATTAAAATTGTATAAACAATGGCAGAAAATATCGTTGAGCAATGTTTAGTGGCTTTCACGCAACTCGCACTATCGAATTCTCAATATTTACCGGAGTTTCGTGGAGATGCAGACATTGCCGTCTTTTATTGATTCCGTAACCAGAGCGCTAGAAGATTTTGTAGCAAATGAAGAAGCATATAAAATAATTTATAACCTAAAAATACAAGGTACGGCAAAAAATATACTGAACACAACAACCCCTCCCCGCACCCACCCACCACTACAAATTGGAACGAGTGTAAGAAACGCCTAAAACAACATTATCGAGCGACTAAATTACAAATGGAAATTACCACCATCATTAATAACCTTAAAGTAAGAAGTATACTAGATTTAAGTGACAAAATAACAAATATAATTGAAAATTTTAGTGAATTTGCCGCCGACGATGCTGACGCAGACGCTGATGCTCTGCCGTCGACGATGCTGACGCAGACGCGGATGCTCTCCCGTTGCCGATGCTGACGCAGACGCGGATGCTCTGCCGTCGTTGATGCTGGCGCAGACGCGGATGCTCTGTTGTTGCCGATGCTGACGCTCTGCCGTCGACGATGCTGACGTGACAATGTCGATGCAGACGCGGATGCTATGTTTTCGATGATGCTGACGCAGACGCGGATGCTCTGCCGTTGCCGATGCTGACGTAAACGCTGATGCTCTGCAGTTAACGATGCTGACACATACGCGGATGCTCTGCCTTCGATGATGCTGACGTAGACGCCGATGCTCTGCCATTAACGATGCTGACGCAGACGCGGATGCACTGCCGTTGACTATGGTAATAATATCACTGTGCACTTTATTTATTTGCTGTGCCTTCCTTGGAGGCTTCCACCAGACTCACTTCTTCATGTTGGCACGCTCCCTTTTATGAGTATAAAATCCATCAATGTTTGCTCTGTCTTCACGTCGTATGTTCTATTCCACTGCGGTGAGCTGGAATGGGACAACTGCTTCGAGCGCCGCCCGTCCTGTAGCTCATACGTTCAGTCCAGTCATGCTCATACGTTCATTTTATTCACTTTCTCGCTCTTATGATCCTATTCTTCTTATTAGCCTTGGATTTAGAATTTAGAAGAGCGCACATAAATATAATTATTTAAACATGAAGGAATGAAACGCATCGGAGTTGTTCCGTCATATTGTATATATATTCTATTGTAACGAACTCCGGTTCTCCGGTTTTCCAGATGGGATATGCTCAGCGGCTATCCAGGCGTTCGGTATAGAAATTTATTTGGGTGAGACTCTTTATTTGTTCACCTTTATGATTTCTGTCATACAATATTTATTTAACTTAACTAGTGAGCGATAGGAAGAGACTTATTTGACGGTGGATTACTGTGCTGCTTCCCTTGGTGCTGATACGCCGGACGTTGGTGTGGCGATCTATGGTAACTAGATGAAGCTCTCGCCGTTGGCTGTGGCGCGGCAATGACTGTTTGGAGCCACTCAGTGTCGTTGTCTGGAGCGCTGAGCGGGACTCCAGGCGTTGCAATGGCGTTAATGTGTCGGACGTTGGTGCGGCGATCGATGGTAACTATGATGAACCTCACGCCGTTGAACGTGGCGTGGCAATGACTACGTGGAGCCACTCAGTGTCGTTGTCTAGAGCGCTGAGTGGGACTCCAGGCGTTGCAATGGCGTTGATGTGTCGGACGTTGATGCGGCGATCGTTGATGAACCTCACGCCGTTGAACGTGGCGTGGCAATGACTACGTGGAGCCACTCAGTGTCGTTGTCTGGAGCGCTGAGTGGGACTCTAGGCGTTGCAATGGCGTTGATGTGTCGGATGTTGGTGCGGCGATCGTTGGTAACTATGATGAACCTCACGCCGTTGAACGTGGCGTGGCAATGACTACGTGGAGCCACTCAGTGTCGTTGTCTGAAGCGCTGAGTGGGACTCCAGGCGTTGCAATGGCGTTGATGTGTCGGACGTTGATGCGGCGATCGTTGATGAACCTCACGCCGTTGAACGTGGCGTGGCAATGACTACGTGGAGCCACTCAGTGTCGTTGTCTGGAGCGCTGAGTGGGACTCTAGGCGTTGCAATGGCGTTGATGTGTCGGACGTTGGTGCGCCGATCGTTGGTAACTATGATGAACCTCACACCGTTGAACGTGGCGTGGCAATGACTACGTAGAGCCACTAAGTGTCGTTGTCTGGAGCGCTGAGTGGGACTCCAGGCGTTGCAATGGCGTTGATGTGTCGGACGTTGATGCGGCGATCGTTGATGAACCTCACGCCGTTGAACGTGGCGTGGCAATGACTACGTAGAGCCACTCAGTGTCGTTGTCTGGAGAGCTGAGTGGGACTCTAGGCGTTGCAATGGCGTTGATGTGTCGGACGTTAGTGCGGCGATCGTTGGTAACTATGATGAACCTCACGCCGTTGAACGTGGCGTGGCAATGACTACGTAGAGCCACTTAGTGTCGTTGTCTGGAGCGCTGAGTGGGACTCCAGGCGTTGCAATGGCGTTGATGTGTCGGACGTTGATGCGGCGATCGTTGATGAACCTCACGCCGTTGAACGTGGCGTGGCAATGACTACGTGGAGCCACTCAGTGTCGTTGTCTGAAGCGCTGAGTGGGACTCCAGGCGTTGCAATGGCGTTGATGTGTCGGACGTTGATGCGGCGATCGTTGATGAACCTCACGCCGTTGAACGTGGCGTGGCAATGACTACGTGGAGCCACTCAGTGTCGTTGTCTGGAGCGCTGAGTGGGACTCTAGGCGTTGCAATGGCGTTGATGTGTGGGACGTTGGTGCGGCGATCGTTGGTAACTATGATGAACCTCACGCCTTTGAACGTGGCGTGGCAATGACTACGTGGAGCCACTCAGTGTCGTTGTCTGGAGCGCTGAGTGGGACTCCAGGTGTTGCAATGGCGTTGATGTGTTGGACGTTGGTGCGGCGATCGTTGATGAACCTCACGCCGTTGAACGTGGCATGGCAATGACTACGTGGAACCACTCAGTGTCGTTGTCTGGAGCGCTGAGTGGGACTCCAGGCGTTGCAATGGCGTTGATGTGTCGGACGTTGGTGCGGCGATCGTTGGTAACTATGATGAACCTCACGCCGGTGAACGTGGCGTGGCAATGACTACGTGGAGCCACTCAGTGTCGTTGTCTGGAGCGCTGAGTGGGACTCTAGGCGTTGCAATGGCGTTGATGTGTCGGACGTTGGTGCGGCGATCGTTGGTAACTATGATGAACCTCACGCCGTTGAACGTGGCGTGGCAATGACTACGTAGAGCCACTCAGTGTCGTTGTCTGGAGCGTTGAGTGGGACTCCAGGCGTTGCAATGGCGTTGATGTGCCGGACGTTGGTGCGGCGATCGTTGGTAACTATGATGAACCTCACGCCGTTGAACGTGGCGTGGCAATGACTACGTGGAGCCACTCAGTGTCGTTGTCTGGAGCGCTGAGTGGGACTCCAGGCGTTGCAATGGCGTTGATGTGTCGGACGTTGGTGTGGCGATCGTTGATGAACCTCACGCCGTTGAACGTGGCGTGGCAGTGACTACGTGGAGCCACTCAGTGTCGTTGTCTGGAGCGCTGAGTGGGACTCCAGGCGTTGCAATGGCGTTGATGTGTCGGACGTTGGTGTGGCGATCGTTGATGAACCTCACGCCGTTGAACGTGGCGTGGCAGTGACTACGTGGAGCCACTCAGTGTCGTTGTCTGGAGGGATGAGTGGAACTCTAGGCGTTGCTATGGCGTTTATGTGTCGGACGTTGGTGCGGCGATCCTTGGTAACTATGATGAACCTCACGCCGGTGAACGTGGCGTGGCAATGACTACGTGGAGCCACTCAGTGTCGTTGTCTGGAGCGCTGAGCGGGACTCTAGGCGTTGCTATGGCGTTGATGTGTCGGACGTTGGTGTGGCGATCGTTGGTAACTATGATGAACCTCACGCCGTTGAACGCGGCGTGGCAATAACTACGCGGAGCCACTCAGTGTCGTTGTCTGGATCGCTGAGTGGGACTCCAGGCGTTGCAATGGCGTTGATGTGTTGGACGTTGGTGCGGCGATCGTTGATGAACCTCACGCCGTTGAACGTGGCGTGGCAATGACTACGTGGAACCACTCAGTGTCGTTGTCTGGAGCGCTGAATGGGTCTCCAGGCGTTGCAATGGCGTTGATGTGTCGGACGTTAGTGCGGCGATCGTTGGTAACTATGATGAACCTCACGCCGTTGAACGTGGCGTGGCAATGACTACATAGAGCCACACAGTGTCGTTGTCTGGAGCGTTGAGTGCGACTCCAGGCGTTGCAATGGCGTTGATGTGTCGGACGTTAGTGCGGCGATCGTTGGTAACTATGATGAACCTCACGCCGTTGAACGCGGCGTGGCAATGACTACGCGGAGCCACTCAGTGTCGTTGTCTGGATCGCTGAGTGGGACTCCAGGCGTTGCAATGGCGTTGATGTGCCGGACGTTGGTGCGGCGATCGTTGATGAACCTCACGCCGTTAAACGTGGCGTGGCAATGACTACGTGGAACCACTCAGTGTCGTTGTCTGGAGCGATGAGTGGGACTCCAGGTGTTGCAATGGCGTTGATGTGTTGGACGTTGGTGCGGCGATCATTGATGAACCTCACGCCGTTGAACGTGGCGTGGCAATGACTACGTGGAACCACTCAGTGTCGTTGTCTGGAGCGCTGAATGGGGCTCCAGGCGTTGATGTGTCGGACGTTGGTGCGGCGATCGTTGGTAACTATGATGAACCTCACGCCGGTGAACGTGGCGTGGCAATGACTACGTGGAGCCACTCAGTGTCGTTGTCTGGAGAGCTGAGTGGGACTCTAGGCGTTGCAATGGCGTTGATGTGTCGGACGTTAGTGCGACGATCGTTGGTAACTATGATGAACCTCACGCCGTTGAACGTGGCGTGGCAATGACTACGTGGAGCCACTCAGTGTCGTTGTCTGGAGCGCTGAGTGGGACTCCAGGCGTTGCAATGGCGTTGATGTGTCGGACGTTGGTGCGGCGATCGTTGATGAACCTCACGCCGTTGAACGTGGCGTGACAATGACTAGGTGGAGCCACTCAGTGTCGTTGTCTGGAGCGCTGAGTGGGACTCCAGGCGTTGCAATGGCGTTGATGTGTCGGACGTTGGTGTGGCGATCGTTGATGAACCTCACGCCGTTGAACGTGGCGTGGCAATGACTACGTGGAGCCACTCAGTGTCGTTGTCTGGAGAGCTGAGTGGGACTCTAGGCGTTGCAATGGCGTTGATGTGTCGGACGTTAGTGCGGCGATCGTTGGTAACTATGATGAACCTCACGCCGTTGAACGCGGCGTGGCAATGACTACGTGGAGCCACTCATTGTCGTTGTCTGGAGCGCTGAGTGGGACTCCAGGCGTTGCAATGGCGTTGATGTGTCGGACGTTGGTGCGGGGATCGATGGTAACTATGATGAACCTCACGCCGTTGAACGTGGCGTGGCAATGACTACATGGAGCCACTCAGTGTCGTTGTCTGGAGAGCTGAGTGGGACTCTAGGCGTTGCAATGGCGTTGATGTGTCGGACGTTAGTGCGGCGATCGTTGGTAACTATGATGAACCTCACGCCGTTAAACGCGGCGTGGCAATGACTACGTGGAGCCACTCATTGTCGTTGTCTGGAGCGCTGAGTGGGACTCCAGGCGTTGCAATGGCGTTGATGTGTCGGACGTTGGTGCGGGGATCGATGGTAACTATGATGAACCTCACGCCGTTGAACGTGGCGTGGCAATGACTACGTGGAGCCACTCAGTGTCGTTGTCTGGAGAGCTGAGTGGGACTCTAGGCGTTGCAATGGCGTTGATGTGTCGGACGTTAGTGCGGCGATCGTTGGTAACTATGATGAACCTCACGCCGTTGAACGCGGCGTGGCAATGACTACGTGGAGCCACTCAGTGTCGTTGTCTGGAGCGCTGAGTGGGACTCCAGGCGTTGCAATGGCGTTGATGTGTTGGACGTTGGTGCGGCGATCGTTGATGAACCTCACGCCGTTGAACGTGGCGTGGCAATGACTACGTGGAGCCACTCAGTGTCGTTGTCTGGAGAGCTGAGTGGGACTCTAGGCGTTGCAATGGCGTTGATGTGTCGGACGTTGGTGCGGCGATCGTTGGTAACTATGATGAACCTCACGCCGGTGAACGTGGCGTGGCAATGACTACGTGGAGCCACTCAGTGTCGTTGTCTGGAGCGCTGAGTGGGACTCCAGGCGTTGCAATGGCGTTGATGTGTTGGACGTTGGTGCGGCGATCGTTGATGAACCTCACGCCGTTGAACGTGGCGTGGCAATGACTACGTGGAGCCACTCAGTGTCGTTGTCTGGAGCGCTGAGTGGGACTCCAGGCGTTGCAATGGCGTTGATGTGTCGGACGTTGGTGTGGCGATCGTTGATGAACCTCACGCCGTTGAACGTGGCGTGGCAATGACTACGTGGAGCCACTCAGTGTCGTTGTCTGGAGCGCTGAGTGGGACTCTAGGCGTTGCAATGGCGTTGATGTGTCGGACGTTGGTGTGGCGATCGTTGATGAACCTCACGCCGTTGAACGTGGCGTGGCAATGACTACGTGGAGCCACTCAGTGTCGTTGTCTGGAGCGCTGAGTGGGACTCTAGGCGTTGCAATGGCGTTGATGTGTCGGACGTTGGTGCGGCGATCGTTGGTAACTATGATGAACCTCACGCCGTTGAACGTGGCGTGGCAATGACTACGTAGAGCCACTCAGTGTCGTTGTCTGGAGCGCTGAGTGGGACTCCAGGCGTTGCAATGGCGTTGATGTGTCGGACGTTGGTGTGGCGATCGTTGATAAACCTCACGCCGTTGAACGTGGCGTGGCAATGACTACGTGGAGGCACTCAGTGTCGTTGTCTGGAGAGCTGAGTGGGACTCCAGGCGTTGATCTGTTGGACGTTGGTGCGGCGATCGTTGATGAACCTCACGCCGTTGAACGTGGCGTGGCAATGACTACGTGGAGCCACTTAGTGTCGTTGTCTGGAGCGCTGAGTGGGACTCCAGGCGTTGCAATGGCGTTGATGTGTCGGACGTTGGTGTGCCGATCGTTGATGAACCCCACGCCATTGAACGTGGCGTGGCAGTGACTACGTGGAGCCACTCAGTGTCGTTGTCTGGAGCGCTGAGTGGGACTCCAGGCGTTGCAATGGCGTTGATGTGTTGGACGTTGGTGCGGCGATCGTTGATGAACCTCACGCCGTTGAACGTGGCGTGGCAATGACTACGTGGAGCCACTCAGTGTCGTTGTCTGGAGCGCTGAGTGGGACTCCAGGCGTTGCAATGGAGTTGATGTGTCGGACGTTGGTGTGGCGATCGTTGATGAACCTCACGCCGTTGAACGTGGCGTGGCAGTGACTACGTGGAGCCACTCAGTGTCGTTGTCTGGAGCGCTGAGTGGGACTCCAGGCGTTGCAATGGCGTTGATGTGTTGGACGTTGGTGCGGCGATCGTTGATGAACCTCACGCCGTTGAACGTGGCGTGGCAATGACTACGTGGAGCCACTCAGTGTCGTTGTCTGGAGCGCTGAGTGGGACTCCAGGCGTTGCAATGGCGTTGATGTGTCGGACGTTGGTGTGCCGATCGTTGATGAACCCCACGCCGTTGAACGTGGCGTGGCAGTGACTACGTGGAGCCACTCAGTGTCGTTGTCTGGAGCGCTGAGTGGGACTCCAGGCGTTGCAATGGCGTTGATGTGTTGGACGTTGGTGCGGCGATCGTTGATGAACCTCACGCCGTTGAACGTGGCGTGGCAATGACTACGTGGAGCCACTCAGTGTCGTTGTCTGGAGCGCTGAGTGGGACTCCAGGCGTTGCAATGGCGTTGATGTGTCGGACGTTGGTGTGGCGATCGTTGATGAACCTCACGCCGTTGAACGTGGCGTGGCAATGACTACGTGGAGCCACTCAGTGTCGTTGTCTGGAGCGCTGAGTGGGACTCCAGGCGTTGCAATGGCGTTGATCTGTCGGACGTTGGTGTGGCGATCGTTGATGAACCTCACGCCGTTGAACGTGGCGTGGCAATGACTACGTGGAGCCACTCAGTGTCGTTGTCTGGAGCGCTGAGTGGGACTCTAGGCGTTGCAATGGCGTTGATGTGTCGGACGTTAGTGCGGCGATCGTTGGTAACTATGATGAACCTCACGCCGTTGAACGCGGCGTGGCAATGACTACGTGGAGCCACTCATTGTCGTTGTCTGGAGCGCTGAGTGGGACTCCAAGCGTCGCAATGGCGTTGATGTGTCGGACGTTGGTGCGGGGATCGATGGTAACTATGATGAACCTCACGCCGTTGAACGTGGCGTGGCAATGACTACGTGGAGCCACTCAGTGTCGTTGTCTGGAGAGCTGAGTGGGACTCTAGGCGTTGCAATGGCGTTGATGTGTCGGACGTTAGTGCTTCGATCGTTGGTAACTATGATGAACCTCACGCCGTTGAACGCGGCGTGGCAATGACTACGTGGAGCCACTCAGTGTCGTTGTCTGGAGCGCTGAGTGGGACTCCAGGCGTTGCAATGGCGTTGATGTGTTGGACGTTGGTGCGGCGATCGTTGATGAACCTCACGCCGTTGAACGTGGCGTGGCAATGACTACGTGGAGCCACTCACTGTCGTTGTCTGGAGAGCTGAGTGGGACTCTAGGCGTTGCAATGGCGTTGATGTGTCGGACGTTGGTGCGGCGATCGTTGGTAACTATCATGAACCTCACGCCGGTGAACGTGGCGTGGCAATGACTACGTGGAGCCACTCAGTGTCGTTGTCTGGAGCGCTGAGTGGGACTCCAGGCGTTGCAATGGCGTTGATGTGTTGGACGTTGGTGCGGCGATCGTTGATGAACCTCACGCCGTTGAACGTGGCGTGGCAATGACTACGTGGAGCCACTCAGTGTCGTTGTCTGGAGCGCTGAGTGGGACTCCAGGCGTTGCAATGGCGTTGATGTGTCGGACGTTGGTGTGGCGATCGTTGATGAACCTCACGCCGTTGAACGTGGCGTGGCAATGACTACGTGGAGCCACTCAGTGTCGTTGTCTGGAGCGCTGAGTGGGACTCTAGGCGTTGCAATGGCGTTGATGTGTCGGACGTTGGTGCGGCGATAGTTGGTAACTATGATGAACCTCACGCCGTTGAACGTGGCGTGGCAATGACTACGTAGAGCCACTCAGTGTCGTTGTCTGGAGCGCTGAGTGGGACTCCAGGCGTTGCAATGGCGTTGATGTGCCGGACGTTGGTGCGGCGATCGTTGGTAACTATGATGAACCTCACGCCGTTAAACGTGGCGTGGCAATGACTACGTGGAGCCACTCAGTGTCGTTGTCTGGAGCGCTGAGTGGGACTCCAGGCGTTGCAATGGCGTTGATGTGTCGGACGTTGCTGCGGCGATCGTTGATGAACCTCACGCCGTTGAACGTGGCGTGACAATGACTAGGTGGAGCCACTCAGTGTCGTTGTCTGGAGCGCTGAGTGGGACTCCAGGCGTTGCAATGGCGTTGATGTGTCGGACGTTGGTGTGGCGATCGTTGATGAACCTCACGCCGTTGAACGTGGCGTGGCAATGACTACGTGGAGCCACTCAGTGCCGTTGTCTGGAGAGCTGAGTGGGACTCTAGGCGTTGCAATGGCGTTGATGTGTCGGACGTTAGTGCGGCGATCGTTGGTAACTATGATGAACCTCACGCCGTTGAACGCGGCGTGGCAATGACTACGTGGAGCCACTCATTGTCGTTGTCTGGAGCGCTGAGTGGGACTCCAGGCGTTGCAATGGCGTTGATGTGTCGGACGTTGGTGCGGGGATCGATGGTAACTATGATGAACCTCACGCCGTTGAACGTGGCGTGGCAATGACTACGTGGAGCCACTCAGTGTCGTTGTCTGGAGAGCTGAGTGGGACTCTAGGCGTTGCAATGGCGTTGATGTGTAGGACGTTAGTGCGGCGATCGTTGGTAACTATGATGAACCTCACGCCGTTGAACGCGGCGTGGCAATGACTACGTGGAGCCACTCAGTGTCGTTGTCTGGAGCGCTGAGTGGGACTCCAGGCGTTGCAATGGCGTTGATGTGTTGGACGTTGGTGCGGCGATCGTTGATGAACCTCACGCCGGTGAACGTGGCGTGGCAATGACTACGTGGAGCCACTCAGTGTCGTTGTCTGGAGCGCTGAGTGGGACTCCAGGCGTTGCAATGGCGTTGATGTGTTGGACGTTGGTGCGGCGATCGTTGATGAACCTCACGCCGTTGAACGTGGAGTGGCAATGACTACGTGGAGCCACTCAGTGTCGTTGTCTGGAGCGCTGAGTGGGACTCCAGGCGTTGCAATGGCGTTGATGTGTCGGACGTTGGTGTGGCGATCGTTGATGAACCTCACGCCGTTGAACGTGGCGTGGCAATGACTACGTGGAGCCACTCAGTGTCGTTGTCTGGAGAGCTGAGTGGGACTCTAGGCGTTGCAATGGCGTTGATGTGTCGGACGTTGGTGCGGCGATCGTTGGTAACTATGATGAACCTCACGCCGGTGAACGTGGCGTGGCAATGACTACGTGGAGCCACTCAGTGTCGTTGTCTGGAGCGCTGAGTGGGACTCCAGGCGTTGCAATGGCGTTGATGTGTTGGACGTTGGTGCGGCGATCGTTGATGAACCTCACGCCGTTGAACGTGGCGTGGCAATGACTACGTGGAGCCACTCAGTGTCGTTGTCTGGAGAGCTGAGTGGGACTCTAGGCGTTGCAATGGCGTTGATGTGTCGGACGTTAGTGCGGCGATCGTTGGTAACTATGATGAACCTCACGCCGTTGAACGCGGCGTGGCAATGACTACGTGGAGCCACTCAGTGTCGTTGTCTGGAGCGCTGAGTGGGACTCCAGGCGTTGCAATGGCGTTGATGTGTTGGACGTTGGTGCGGCGATCGTTGATGAACCTCACGCCGTTGAACGTGGCGTGGCAATGACTACGTGGAGCCACTCAGTGTCGTTGTCTGGAGCGCTGAGTGGGACTCCAGGCGTTGCAATGGCGTTGATGTGTCGGACGTTGGTGCGGCGATCGTTGGTAACTATGATGAACCTCACGCCGGTGAACGTGGCGTGGCAATGACTACGTGGAGCCACTCAGTCTCGTTGTCTGGAGCGCTGAGTGGGACTCCAGGCGTTGCAATGGCGTTGATGTGTTGGACGTTGGTGCGGCGATCGTTGATGAACCTCACGCCGTTGAACGTGGCGTGGCAATGACTACGTGGAGCCACTCAGTGTCGTTGTCTGGAGAGCTGAGTGGGACTCTAGGCGTTGCAATGGCGTTGATGTGTCGGACGTTGGTGCGGCGATCGTTGGTAACTATGATGAACCTCACGCCGGTGAACGTGGCGTGGCAATGACTACGTGGAGCCACTCAGTGTCGTTGTCTGGAGCGCTGAGTGGGACTCCAGGCGTTGCAATGGCGTTGATGTGTTGGACGTTGGTGCGGCGATCGTTGATGAACCTCACGCCGTTGAACGTGGCGTGGCAATGACTACGTGGAGCCACTCAGTGTCGTTGTCTGGAGCGCTGAGTGGGACTCCAGGCGTTGCAATGGCGTTGATGTATCGGACGTTGGTGTGGCGATCGTTGATGAACCTCACGCCGTTGAACGTGGCGTGGCAATGACTACGTGGAGCCACTCAGTGTCGTTGTCTGGAGAGCTGAGTGGGACTCTAGGCGTTGCAATGGCGTTGATGTGTCGGACGTTGGTGCGGCGATCGTTGGTAACTATGATGAACCTCACGCCGGTGAACGTGGCGTGGCAATGACTACGTGGAGCCACTCAGTGTCGTTGTCTGGAGCGCTGAGTGGGACTCCAGGCGTTGCAATGGCGTTGATGTGTTGGACGTTGGTGCGGCGATCGTTGATGAACCTCACGCCGTTGAACGTGGCGTGGCAATGACTACGTGGAGCCACTCAGTGTCGTTGTCTGGAGCGCTGAGTGGGACTCCAGGCGTTGCAATGGCGTTGATGTGTCCGACGTTGGTGTGGCGATCGTTGATGAACCTCACGCCGTTGAACGTGGCGTGGCAATGACTACGTGGAGCCACTCAGTGTCGTTGTCTGGAGCGCTGAGTGGGACTCTAGGCGTTGCAATGGCGTTGATGTGTCGGACGTTGGTGCGGCGATCGTTGGTAACTATGATGAACCTCACGCCGTTGAACGTGGCGTGGCAATGACTACGTAGAGCCACTCAGTGTCGTTGTCTGGAGCGTGGAGTGGGACTCCAGGCGTTGCAATGGCGTTGATGTGCCGGACGTTGGTGCGGCGATCGTTGGTAACTATGATGAACCTCACGCCGTTGAACGTGGCGTGGCAATGACTACGTAGAGCCACTCAGTGTCGTTGTCTGGAGCGCTGAGTGGGACTCCAGGCGTTGCAATGGCGTTGATGTGTCGGACGTTGGTGCGGCGATCGTTGATGAACCTCACGCCGTTGAACGTGGCGTGTAAATGACTAGGTGGAGCCACTCAGTGTCGTTGTCTGGAGAGCTGAGTGGGACTCTAGGCGTTGCAATGGCGTTGATGTGTCGGACGTTGGTGAGCGATCGTTGATGAACCTCACGCCGTTGAACGTGGCGTGGCAATGACTACGTGGAGACACTAAGTGTCGTTGTCTGGAGCGCTGAGTGGGACTCCAGGCGTTGCAATGGCGTTGATGTGTCGGACGTTGGTGTGGCGATCGTTGATGAACCTCACGCCGTTGAACGTGGCGTGGCAATGACTACGTGGAGCCACTCAGTGTCGTTGTCTGGAGAGCTGAGTGGGACTCTAGGCGTTGCAATGGCGTTGATGTGTCGGACGTTAGTGCGGCGATCGTTGGTGACTATGATGAACCTCACGCCGTTGAACGCGGCGTGGCAATGACTACGTGGAGCCACCCATTGTCGTTGTCTGGAGCGCTGAGTGGGACTCCAAGCGTTGCAATGGCGTTGATGTGTCGGACGTTGGTGCGGGGATCGATGGTAACTATGATGAACCTCACGCCGTTGAACGTGGCGTGGCAATGACTACGTGGAGCCACTCAGTGTCGTTGTCTGGAGAGCTGAGTGGGACTCTAGGCGTTGCAATGGCGTTGATGTGTCGGACGTTAGTGCGGCGATCGTTGGTAACTATGATGAACCTCACGCCGTTGAACGCGGCGTGGCAATGACTACGTGGAGCCACTCAGTGTCGTTGTCTGGAGCGCTGAGTGGGACTCCAGGCGTTGCAATGGCGTTGATGTGTTGGACGTTGCTGCGGCGATCGTTGATGAACCTCACGCCGTTGAACGTGGCGTGGCAATGACTACGTGGAGCCACTCAGTATCGTTGTCTGGAGAGCTGAGTGGGACTCTAGGCGTTGCAATGGCGTTGATGTGTCGGACGTTGGTGCGGCGATCGTTGGTAACTATGATGAACCTCACGCCGGTGAACGTGGCGTGGCAATGACTACGTGGAGCCACTCAGTGTCGTTGTCTGGAGCGCTGAGTGGGACTCCAGGCGTTGCAATGGCGTTGATGTGTTGGACGTTGGTGCGGCGATCGTTGATGAACCTCACGCCGTTGAACGTGGCGTGGCAATGACTACGTGGAGCCACTCAGTGTCGTTGTCTGGAGCGCTGAGTGGGACTCCAGGCGTTGCAATGGCGTTGATGTGTCGGACGTTGGTGTGGCGATCGTTGATGAACCTCACGCCGTTGAACGTGGCGTGGCAATGACTACGTGGAGCCACTCAGTGTCGTTGTCTGGAGCGCTGAGTGGGACTCTAGGCGTTGCAATGGCGATGATGTGTCGGACGTTGGTGCGGCGATCGTTGGTAACTATGATGAACCTCACGCCGTTGAACGTGGCGTGGCAATGACTACGTAGAGCCACTCAGTGTCGTTGTCTGGAGCGTTGAGTGGGACTCCAGGCGTTGCAATGGCGTTGATGTGCCGGACGTTGGTGCGGCGATCGTTGGTAACTATGATGAACCTCACGCCGTTAAACGTGGCGTGGCAATGACTACGTGGAGCCACTCAGTGTCGTTGTCTGGAGCGCTGAGTGGGACTCCAGGCGTTGCAATGGCGTTGATGTGTCGGACGTTGCTGCGGCGATCGTTGATGAACCTCACGCCGTTAAACGTGGCGTGACAATGACTAGGTGGAGCCGCTCAGTGTCGTTGTCTGGAGCGCTGAGTGGGACTCCAGGCGTTGCAATGGCGTTGATGTATCGGACGTTGGTGTGGCGATCGTTGATGAACCTCACGCCGTTGAACGTGGCGTGGCAATGACTACGTGGAGCCACTCAGTGCCGTTGTCTGGAGAGCTGAGTGGGACTCTAGGCGTTGCAATGGCGTTGATGTGTCGGACGTTAGTGCGGCGATCGTTGGTAACTATGATGAACCTCACGCCGTTGAACGCGGCGTGGCAATGACTACGTGGAGCCACTCATTGTCGTTGTCTGGAGCGCTGAGTGGGACTCCAGGCGTTGCAATGGCGTTGATGTGTCGGACGTTGGTGCGGGGATCGTTGGTAACTATGATGAACCTCACGCCGTTGAACGCGGCGTGGCAATGACTACGTGGAGCCACTCATTGTCGTTGTCTGGAGCGCTGAGTGGGACTCCAGGCGTTGCAATGGCGTTGATGTGTCAGACGTTGGTGCGGGGATCGATGGTAACTATGATGAACCTCACGCCGTTGAACGTGGCGTGGCAATGACTACGTGGAGCCACTCAGTGTTGTTGTCTGGAGAGCTGAGTGGGACTCTAGGCGTTGCAATGGCGTTGATGTGTCGGACGTTAGTGCGGCGATCGTTGGTAACTATGATGAACCTCACGCCGTTGAACGCGGCGTGGCAATGACTACGTGGAGCCACTCAGTGTCGTTGTCTGGAGCGCTGAGTGGGACTTCAGGCGTTGCAATGGCGTTGATGTGTTGGACGTTGGTGCGGCGATCGTTGATGAACCTCACGCCGTTGAACGTGGCGTGGCAATGACTACGTGGAGCCACTCAGTGTCGTTGTCTGGAGCGCTGAGTGGGACTCCAGGCGTTGCAATGGCGTTGATGTATCCGACGTTGGTGTGGCGATCGTTGATGAACCTCACGCCGTTGAACGTGGCGTGGCAATGACTACGTGGAGCCACTCAGTGTCGTTGTCTGGAGCGCTGAGTGGGACTCTAGGCGTTGCAATGGCGTTGATGTGTCGGACGTTGGTGCGGCGATCGTTGGTAACTATGATGAACCTCACGCCGTTGAACGTGGCGTGGCAATGACTACGTAGAGCCACTCAGTGTCGTTGTCTGGAGCGTTGAGTGGGACTCCAGGCGTTGCAATGGCGTTGATGTGCCGGACGTTGGTGCGGCGATCGTTGGTAACTATGATGAACCTCACGCCGTTAAACGTGGCGTGGCAATGACTACGTGGAGCCACTCAGTGTCGTTGTCTGGAGCGCTGAGTGGGACTCCAGGCGTTGCAATGGCGTTGATGTGTCGGACGTTGGTGCGGCGATCGTTGGTAACTATGATGAACCTCACGCCGGTGAACGTGGCGTGGCAATGACTACGTGGAGCCACTCAGTCTCGTTGTCTGGAGCGCTGAGTGGGACTCCAGGCGTTGCAATGGCGTTGATGTGTTGGACGTTGGTGCGGCGATCGTTGATGAACCTCACGCCGTTGAACGTGGCGTGGCAATGACTACGTGGAGCCACTCAGTGTCGTTGTCTGGAGAGCTGAGTGGGACTCTAGGCGTTGCAATGGCGTTGATGTGTCGGACGTTGGTGCGGCGATCGTTGGTAACTATGATGAACCTCACGCCGGTGAACGTGGCGTGGCAATGACTACGTGGAGCCACTCAGTGTCGTTGTCTGGAGCGCTGAGTGGGACTCCAGGCGTTGCAATGGCGTTGATGTGTTGGACGTTGGTGCGGCGATCGTTGATGAACCTCACGCCGTTGAACGTGGCGTGGCAATGACTACGTGGAGCCACTCAGTGTCGTTGTCTGGAGCGCTGAGTGGGACTCCAGGCGTTGCAATGGCGTTGATGTATCGGACGTTGGTGTGGCGATCGTTGATGAACCTCACGCCGTTGAACGTGGCGTGGCAATGACTACGTGGAGCCACTCAGTGTCGTTGTCTGGAGAGCTGAGTGGGACTCTAGGCGTTGCAATGGCGTTGATGTGTCGGACGTTGGTGCGGCGATCGTTGGTAACTATGATGAACCTCACGCCGGTGAACGTGGCGTGGCAATGACTACGTGGAGCCACTCAGTGTCGTTGTCTGGAGCGCTGAGTGGGACTCCAGGCGTTGCAATGGCGTTGATGTGTTGGACGTTGGTGCGGCGATCGTTGATGAACCTCACGCCGTTGAACGTGGCGTGGCAATGACTACGTGGAGCCACTCAGTGTCGTTGTCTGGAGCGCTGAGTGGGACTCCAGGCGTTGCAATGGCGTTGATGTATCGGACGTTGGTGTGGCGATCGTTGATGAACCTCACGCCGTTGAACGTGGCGTGGCAATGACTACGTGGAGCCACTCAGTGTCGTTGTCTGGAGAGCTGAGTGGGACTCTAGGCGTTGCAATGGCGTTGATGTGTCGGACGTTGGTGCGGCGATCGTTGGTAACTATGATGAACCTCACGCCGGTGAACGTGGCGTGGCAATGACTACGTGGAGCCACTCAGTGTCGTTGTCTGGAGCGCTGAGTGGGACTCCAGGCGTTGCAATGGCGTTGATGTGTTGGACGTTGGTGCGGCGATCGTTGATGAACCTCACGCCGTTGAACGTGGCGTGGCAATGACTACGTGGAGCCACTCAGTGTCGTTGTCTGGAGCGCTGAGTGGGACTCCAGGCGTTGCAATGGCGTTGATGTATCGGACGTTGGTGTGGCGATCGTTGATGAACCTCACGCCGTTGAACGTGGCGTGGCAATGACTACGTGGAGCCACTCAGTGTCGTTGTCTGGAGAGCTGAGTGGGACTCTAGGCGTTGCAATGGCGTTGATGTGTCGGACGTTAGTGCGGCGATCGTTGGTAACTATGATGAACCTCACGCCGTTGAACGTGGCGTGGCAATGACTACGTAGAGCCACTCAGTGTCGTTGTCTGGAGCGCTGAGTGGGACTCCAGGCGTTGCAATGGCGTTGATGTGTCGGACGTTGGTGCGGCGATCGTTGATGAACCTCACGCCGTTGAACGTGGCGTGTAAATGACTAGGTGGAGCCACTCAGTGTCGTTGTCTGGAGAGCTGAGTGGGACTCTAGGCGTTGCAATGGCGTTGATGTGTCGGACGTTGGTGAGCGATCGTTGATGAACCTCACGCCGTTGAACGTGGCGTGGCAATGACTACGTGGAGACACTAAGTGTCGTTGTCTGGAGCGCTGAGTGGGACTCCAGGCGTTGCAATGGCGTTGATGTGTTGGACGTTGGTGCGGCGATCGTTGATGAACCTCACGCCGTTGAACGTGGCGTGGCAATGACTACGTGGAGCCACTCAGTGTCGTTGTCTGGAGCGCTGAGTGGGACTCCAGGCGTTGCAATGGCGTTGATGTATCGGACGTTGGTGTGGCGATCGTTGATGAACCTCACGCCGTTGAACGTGGCGTGGCAATGACTACGTGGAGCCACTCAGTGTCGTTGTCTGGAGAGCTGAGTGGGACTCTAGGCGTTGCAATGGCGTTGATGTGTCGGACGTTGGTGCGGCGATCGTTGGTAACTATGATGAACCTCACGCCGTTGAACGTGGCGTGGCAATGACTACGTAGAGCCACTCAGTGTCGTTGTCTGGAGCGCTGAGTGGGACTCCAGGCGTTGCAATGGCGTTGATGTGTCGGACGTTGGTGCGGCGATCGTTGATGAACCTCACGCCGTTGAACGTGGCGTGGCAATGACTACGTGGAGCCACTCAGTGTCGTTGTCTGGAGCGCTGAGTGGGACTCCAGGCGTTGCAATGGCGTTGATGTGTTGGACGTTGGTGCGGCGATCGTTGATGAACCTCACGCCGTTGAACGTGGCGTGGCAATGACTACGTGGAGCCACTCAGTGTCGTTGTCTGGAGCGCTGAGTGGGACTCCAGGCGTTGCAATGGCGTTGATGTATCGGACGTTGGTGTGGCGATCGTTGATGAACCTCACGCCGTTGAACGTGGCGTGGCAATGACTACGTGGAGCCACTCAGTGTCGTTGTCTGGAGAGCTGAGTGGGACTCTAGGCGTTGCAATGGCGTTGATGTGTCGGACGTTAGTGCGGCGATCGTTGGTAACTATGATGAACCTCACGCCGTTGAACGTGGCGTGGCAATGACTACGTAGAGCCACTCAGTGTCGTTGTCTGGAGCGCTGAGTGGGACTCCAGGCGTTGCAATGGCGTTGATGTGTCGGACGTTGGTGCGGCGATCGTTGATGAACCTCACGCCGTTGAACGTGGCGTGTAAATGACTAGGTGGAGCCACTCAGTGTCGTTGTCTGGAGAGCTGAGTGGGACTCTAGGCGTTGCAATGGCGTTGATGTGTCGGACGTTGGTGAGCGATCGTTGATGAACCTCACGCCGTTGAACGTGGCGTGGCAATGACTACGTGGAGACACTAAGTGTCGTTGTCTGGAGCGCTGAGTGGGACTCCAGGCGTTGCAATGGCGTTGATGTGTCGGACGTTGGTGCGGCGATCGTTGGTAACTATGATGAACCTCACGCCGGTGAACGTGGCGTGGCAATGACTACGTGGAGCCACTCAGTCTCGTTGTCTGGAGCGCTGAGTGGGACTCCAGGCGTTGCAATGGCGTTGATGTGTTGGACGTTGGTGCGGCGATCGTTGATGAACCTCACGCCGTTGAACGTGGCGTGGCAATGACTACGTGGAGCCACTCAGTGTCGTTGTCTGGAGAGCTGAGTGGGACTCTAGGCGTTGCAATGGCGTTGATGTGTCGGACGTTGGTGCGGCGATCGTTGGTAACTATGATGAACCTCACGCCGGTGAACGTGGCGTGGCAATGACTACGTGGAGCCACTCAGTGTCGTTGTCTGGAGCGCTGAGTGGGACTCCAGGCGTTGCAATGGCGTTGATGTGTTGGACGTTGGTGCGGCGATCGTTGATGAACCTCACGCCGTTGAACGTGGCGTGGCAATGACTACGTGGAGCCACTCAGTGTCGTTGTCTGGAGCGCTGAGTGGGACTCCAGGCGTTGCAATGGCGTTGATGTATCGGACGTTGGTGTGGCGATCGTTGATGAACCTCACGCCGTTGAACGTGGCGTGGCAATGACTACGTGGAGCCACTCAGTGTCGTTGTCTGGAGAGCTGAGTGGGACTCTAGGCGTTGCAATGGCGTTGATGTGTCGGACGTTGGTGCGGCGATCGTTGGTAACTATGATGAACCTCACGCCGGTGAACGTGGCGTGGCAATGACTACGTGGAGCCACTCAGTGTCGTTGTCTGGAGCGCTGAGTGGGACTCCAGGCGTTGCAATGGCGTTGATGTGTTGGACGTTGGTGCGGCGATCGTTGATGAACCTCACGCCGTTGAACGTGGCGTGGCAATGACTACGTGGAGCCACTCAGTGTCGTTGTCTGGAGCGCTGAGTGGGACTCCAGGCGTTGCAATGGCGTTGATGTGTCCGACGTTGGTGTGGCGATCGTTGATGAACCTCACGCCGTTGAACGTGGCGTGGCAATGACTACGTGGAGCCACTCAGTGTCGTTGTCTGGAGCGCTGAGTGGGACTCTAGGCGTTGCAATGGCGTTGATGTGTCGGACGTTGGTGCGGCGATCGTTGGTAACTATGATGAACCTCACGCCGTTGAACGTGGCGTGGCAATGACTACGTAGAGCCACTCAGTGTCGTTGTCTGGAGCGTGGAGTGGGACTCCAGGCGTTGCAATGGCGTTGATGTGCCGGACGTTGGTGCGGCGATCGTTGGTAACTATGATGAACCTCACGCCGTTGAACGTGGCGTGGCAATGACTACGTAGAGCCACTCAGTGTCGTTGTCTGGAGCGCTGAGTGGGACTCCAGGCGTTGCAATGGCGTTGATGTGTCGGACGTTGGTGCGGCGATCGTTGATGAACCTCACGCCGTTGAACGTGGCGTGTAAATGACTAGGTGGAGCCACTCAGTGTCGTTGTCTGGAGAGCTGAGTGGGACTCTAGGCGTTGCAATGGCGTTGATGTGTCGGACGTTGGTGAGCGATCGTTGATGAACCTCACGCCGTTGAACGTGGCGTGGCAATGACTACGTGGAGACACTAAGTGTCGTTGTCTGGAGCGCTGAGTGGGACTCCAGGCGTTGCAATGGCGTTGATGTGTCGGACGTTGGTGTGGCGATCGTTGATGAACCTCACGCCGTTGAACGTGGCGTGGCAATGACTACGTGGAGCCACTCAGTGTCGTTGTCTGGAGAGCTGAGTGGGACTCTAGGCGTTGCAATGGCGTTGATGTGTCGGACGTTAGTGCGGCGATCGTTGGTGACTATGATGAACCTCACGCCGTTGAACGCGGCGTGGCAATGACTACGTGGAGCCACCCATTGTCGTTGTCTGGAGCGCTGAGTGGGACTCCAAGCGTTGCAATGGCGTTGATGTGTCGGACGTTGGTGCGGGGATCGATGGTAACTATGATGAACCTCACGCCGTTGAACGTGGCGTGGCAATGACTACGTGGAGCCACTCAGTGTCGTTGTCTGGAGAGCTGAGTGGGACTCTAGGCGTTGCAATGGCGTTGATGTGTCGGACGTTAGTGCGGCGATCGTTGGTAACTATGATGAACCTCACGCCGTTGAACGCGGCGTGGCAATGACTACGTGGAGCCACTCAGTGTCGTTGTCTGGAGCGCTGAGTGGGACTCCAGGCGTTGCAATGGCGTTGATGTGTTGGACGTTGCTGCGGCGATCGTTGATGAACCTCACGCCGTTGAACGTGGCGTGGCAATGACTACGTGGAGCCACTCAGTATCGTTGTCTGGAGAGCTGAGTGGGACTCTAGGCGTTGCAATGGCGTTGATGTGTCGGACGTTGGTGCGGCGATCGTTGGTAACTATGATGAACCTCACGCCGGTGAACGTGGCGTGGCAATGACTACGTGGAGCCACTCAGTGTCGTTGTCTGGAGCGCTGAGTGGGACTCCAGGCGTTGCAATGGCGTTGATGTGTTGGACGTTGGTGCGGCGATCGTTGATGAACCTCACGCCGTTGAACGTGGCGTGGCAATGACTACGTGGAGCCACTCAGTGTCGTTGTCTGGAGCGCTGAGTGGGACTCCAGGCGTTGCAATGGCGTTGATGTGTCGGACGTTGGTGTGGCGATCGTTGATGAACCTCACGCCGTTGAACGTGGCGTGGCAATGACTACGTGGAGCCACTCAGTGTCGTTGTCTGGAGCGCTGAGTGGGACTCTAGGCGTTGCAATGGCGATGATGTGTCGGACGTTGGTGCGGCGATCGTTGGTAACTATGATGAACCTCACGCCGTTGAACGTGGCGTGGCAATGACTACGTAGAGCCACTCAGTGTCGTTGTCTGGAGCGTTGAGTGGGACTCCAGGCGTTGCAATGGCGTTGATGTGCCGGACGTTGGTGCGGCGATCGTTGGTAACTATGATGAACCTCACGCCGTTAAACGTGGCGTGGCAATGACTACGTGGAGCCACTCAGTGTCGTTGTCTGGAGCGCTGAGTGGGACTCCAGGCGTTGCAATGGCGTTGATGTGTCGGACGTTGCTGCGGCGATCGTTGATGAACCTCACGCCGTTAAACGTGGCGTGACAATGACTAGGTGGAGCCGCTCAGTGTCGTTGTCTGGAGCGCTGAGTGGGACTCCAGGCGTTGCAATGGCGTTGATGTATCGGACGTTGGTGTGGCGATCGTTGATGAACCTCACGCCGTTGAACGTGGCGTGGCAATGACTACGTGGAGCCACTCAGTGCCGTTGTCTGGAGAGCTGAGTGGGACTCTAGGCGTTGCAATGGCGTTGATGTGTCGGACGTTAGTGCGGCGATCGTTGGTAACTATGATGAACCTCACGCCGTTGAACGCGGCGTGGCAATGACTACGTGGAGCCACTCATTGTCGTTGTCTGGAGCGCTGAGTGGGACTCCAGGCGTTGCAATGGCGTTGATGTGTCGGACGTTGGTGCGGGGATCGTTGGTAACTATGATGAACCTCACGCCGTTGAACGCGGCGTGGCAATGACTACGTGGAGCCACTCATTGTCGTTGTCTGGAGCGCTGAGTGGGACTCCAGGCGTTGCAATGGCGTTGATGTGTCAGACGTTGGTGCGGGGATCGATGGTAACTATGATGAACCTCACGCCGTTGAACGTGGCGTGGCAATGACTACGTGGAGCCACTCAGTGTTGTTGTCTGGAGAGCTGAGTGGGACTCTAGGCGTTGCAATGGCGTTGATGTGTCGGACGTTAGTGCGGCGATCGTTGGTAACTATGATGAACCTCACGCCGTTGAACGCGGCGTGGCAATGACTACGTGGAGCCACTCAGTGTCGTTGTCTGGAGCGCTGAGTGGGACTTCAGGCGTTGCAATGGCGTTGATGTGTTGGACGTTGGTGCGGCGATCGTTGATGAACCTCACGCCGTTGAACGTGGCGTGGCAATGACTACGTGGAGCCACTCAGTGTCGTTGTCTGGAGCGCTGAGTGGGACTCCAGGCGTTGCAATGGCGTTGATGTATCCGACGTTGGTGTGGCGATCGTTGATGAACCTCACGCCGTTGAACGTGGCGTGGCAATGACTACGTGGAGCCACTCAGTGTCGTTGTCTGGAGCGCTGAGTGGGACTCTAGGCGTTGCAATGGCGTTGATGTGTCGGACGTTGGTGCGGCGATCGTTGGTAACTATGATGAACCTCACGCCGTTGAACGTGGCGTGGCAATGACTACGTAGAGCCACTCAGTGTCGTTGTCTGGAGCGTTGAGTGGGACTCCAGGCGTTGCAATGGCGTTGATGTGCCGGACGTTGGTGCGGCGATCGTTGGTAACTATGATGAACCTCACGCCGTTAAACGTGGCGTGGCAATGACTACGTGGAGCCACTCAGTGTCGTTGTCTGGAGCGCTGAGTGGGACTCCAGGCGTTGCAATGGCGTTGATGTGTCGGACGTTGGTGCGGCGATCGTTGGTAACTATGATGAACCTCACGCCGGTGAACGTGGCGTGGCAATGACTACGTGGAGCCACTCAGTCTCGTTGTCTGGAGCGCTGAGTGGGACTCCAGGCGTTGCAATGGCGTTGATGTGTTGGACGTTGGTGCGGCGATCGTTGATGAACCTCACGCCGTTGAACGTGGCGTGGCAATGACTACGTGGAGCCACTCAGTGTCGTTGTCTGGAGAGCTGAGTGGGACTCTAGGCGTTGCAATGGCGTTGATGTGTCGGACGTTGGTGCGGCGATCGTTGGTAACTATGATGAACCTCACGCCGGTGAACGTGGCGTGGCAATGACTACGTGGAGCCACTCAGTGTCGTTGTCTGGAGCGCTGAGTGGGACTCCAGGCGTTGCAATGGCGTTGATGTGTTGGACGTTGGTGCGGCGATCGTTGATGAACCTCACGCCGTTGAACGTGGCGTGGCAATGACTACGTGGAGCCACTCAGTGTCGTTGTCTGGAGCGCTGAGTGGGACTCCAGGCGTTGCAATGGCGTTGATGTATCGGACGTTGGTGTGGCGATCGTTGATGAACCTCACGCCGTTGAACGTGGCGTGGCAATGACTACGTGGAGCCACTCAGTGTCGTTGTCTGGAGAGCTGAGTGGGACTCTAGGCGTTGCAATGGCGTTGATGTGTCGGACGTTGGTGCGGCGATCGTTGGTAACTATGATGAACCTCACGCCGGTGAACGTGGCGTGGCAATGACTACGTGGAGCCACTCAGTGTCGTTGTCTGGAGCGCTGAGTGGGACTCCAGGCGTTGCAATGGCGTTGATGTGTTGGACGTTGGTGCGGCGATCGTTGATGAACCTCACGCCGTTGAACGTGGCGTGGCAATGACTACGTGGAGCCACTCAGTGTCGTTGTCTGGAGCGCTGAGTGGGACTCCAGGCGTTGCAATGGCGTTGATGTATCGGACGTTGGTGTGGCGATCGTTGATGAACCTCACGCCGTTGAACGTGGCGTGGCAATGACTACGTGGAGCCACTCAGTGTCGTTGTCTGGAGAGCTGAGTGGGACTCTAGGCGTTGCAATGGCGTTGATGTGTCGGACGTTGGTGCGGCGATCGTTGGTAACTATGATGAACCTCACGCCGGTGAACGTGGCGTGGCAATGACTACGTGGAGCCACTCAGTGTCGTTGTCTGGAGCGCTGAGTGGGACTCCAGGCGTTGCAATGGCGTTGATGTGTTGGACGTTGGTGCGGCGATCGTTGATGAACCTCACGCCGTTGAACGTGGCGTGGCAATGACTACGTGGAGCCACTCAGTGTCGTTGTCTGGAGCGCTGAGTGGGACTCCAGGCGTTGCAATGGCGTTGATGTATCGGACGTTGGTGTGGCGATCGTTGATGAACCTCACGCCGTTGAACGTGGCGTGGCAATGACTACGTGGAGCCACTCAGTGTCGTTGTCTGGAGAGCTGAGTGGGACTCTAGGCGTTGCAATGGCGTTGATGTGTCGGACGTTAGTGCGGCGATCGTTGGTAACTATGATGAACCTCACGCCGTTGAACGTGGCGTGGCAATGACTACGTAGAGCCACTCAGTGTCGTTGTCTGGAGCGCTGAGTGGGACTCCAGGCGTTGCAATGGCGTTGATGTGTCGGACGTTGGTGCGGCGATCGTTGATGAACCTCACGCCGTTGAACGTGGCGTGTAAATGACTAGGTGGAGCCACTCAGTGTCGTTGTCTGGAGAGCTGAGTGGGACTCTAGGCGTTGCAATGGCGTTGATGTGTCGGACGTTGGTGAGCGATCGTTGATGAACCTCACGCCGTTGAACGTGGCGTGGCAATGACTACGTGGAGACACTAAGTGTCGTTGTCTGGAGCGCTGAGTGGGACTCCAGGCGTTGCAATGGCGTTGATGTGTCGGACGTTGGTGTGGCGATCGTTGATGAACCTCACGCCGTTGAACGTGGCGTGGCAATGACTACGTGGAGCCACTCAGTGTCGTTGTCTGGAGAGCTGAGTGGGACTCTAGGCGTTGCAATGGCGTTGATGTGTCGGACGTTAGTGCGGCGATCGTTGGTGACTATGATGAACCTCACGCCGTTGAACGCGGCGTGGCAATGACTACGTGGAGCCACCCATTGTCGTTGTCTGGAGCGCTGAGTGGGACTCCAAGCGTTGCAATGGCGTTGATGTGTCGGACGTTGGTGCGGGGATCGATGGTAACTATGATGAACCTCACGCCGTTGAACGTGGCGTGGCAATGACTACGTGGAGCCACTCAGTGTCGTTGTCTGGAGAGCTGAGTGGGACTCTAGGCGTTGCAATGGCGTTGATGTGTCGGACGTTAGTGCGGCGATCGTTGGTAACTATGATGAACCTCACGCCGTTGAACGCGGCGTGGCAATGACTACGTGGAGCCACTCAGTGTCGTTGTCTGGAGCGCTGAGTGGGACTCCAGGCGTTGCAATGGCGTTGATGTGTTGGACGTTGCTGCGGCGATCGTTGATGAACCTCACGCCGTTGAACGTGGC
This sequence comes from Thecophora atra, assembly GCA_937620795.1. Classification (NCBI taxonomy): domain Eukaryota; kingdom Metazoa; phylum Arthropoda; class Insecta; order Diptera; family Conopidae; genus Thecophora; species Thecophora atra. Next base: position 36,783,409 of record OW569399.1, read on the forward strand.
GTGGCAATGACTACGTGGAGCCACTCAGTATCGTTGTCTGGAGAGCTGAGTGGGACTCTAGGCGTTGCAATGGCGTTGATGTGTCGGACGTTGGTGCGGCGATCGTTGGTAACTATGATGAACCTCACGCCGGTGAACGTGGCGTGGCAATGACTACGTGGAGCCACTCAGTGTCGTTGTCTGGAGCGCTGAGTGGGACTCCAGGCGTTGCAATGGCGTTGATGTGTTGGACGTTGGTGCGGCGATCGTTGATGAACCTCACGCCGTTGAACGTGGCGTGGCAATGACTACGTGGAGCCACTCAGTGTCGTTGTCTGGAGCGCTGAGTGGGACTCCAGGCGTTGCAATGGCGTTGATGTGTCGGACGTTGGTGTGGCGATCGTTGATGAACCTCACGCCGTTGAACGTGGCGTGGCAATGACTACGTGGAGCCACTCAGTGTCGTTGTCTGGAGCGCTGAGTGGGACTCTAGGCGTTGCAATGGCGATGATGTGTCGGACGTTGGTGCGGCGATCGTTGGTAACTATGATGAACCTCACGCCGTTGAACGTGGCGTGGCAATGACTACGTAGAGCCACTCAGTGTCGTTGTCTGGAGCGTTGAGTGGGACTCCAGGCGTTGCAATGGCGTTGATGTGCCGGACGTTGGTGCGGCGATCGTTGGTAACTATGATGAACCTCACGCCGTTAAACGTGGCGTGGCAATGACTACGTGGAGCCACTCAGTGTCGTTGTCTGGAGCGCTGAGTGGGACTCCAGGCGTTGCAATGGCGTTGATGTGTCGGACGTTGCTGCGGCGATCGTTGATGAACCTCACGCCGTTGAACGTGGCGTGGCAATGACTACGTAGAGCCACTCAGTGTCGTTGTCTGGAGCGTGGAGTGGGACTCCAGGCGTTGCAATGGCGTTGATGTGCCGGACGTTGGTGCGGCGATCGTTGGTAACTATGATGAACCTCACGCCGTTGAACGTGGCGTGGCAATGACTACGTAGAGCCACTCAGTGTCGTTGTCTGGAGCGCTGAGTGGGACTCCAGGCGTTGCAATGGCGTTGATGTGTCGGACGTTGGTGCGGCGATCGTTGATGAACCTCACGCCGTTGAACGTGGCGTGTAAATGACTAGGTGGAGCCACTCAGTGTCGTTGTCTGGAGAGCTGAGTGGGACTCTAGGCGTTGCAATGGCGTTGATGTGTCGGACGTTGGTGAGCGATCGTTGATGAACCTCACGCCGTTGAACGTGGCGTGGCAATGACTACGTGGAGACACTAAGTGTCGTTGTCTGGAGCGCTGAGTGGGACTCCAGGCGTTGCAATGGCGTTGATGTGTCGGACGTTGGTGTGGCGATCGTTGATGAACCTCACGCCGTTGAACGTGGCGTGGCAATGACTACGTGGAGCCACTCAGTGTCGTTGTCTGGAGAGCTGAGTGGGACTCTAGGCGTTGCAATGGCGTTGATGTGTCGGACGTTAGTGCGGCGATCGTTGGTGACTATGATGAACCTCACGCCGTTGAACGCGGCGTGGCAATGACTACGTGGAGCCACCCATTGTCGTTGTCTGGAGCGCTGAGTGGGACTCCAAGCGTTGCAATGGCGTTGATGTGTCGGACGTTGGTGCGGGGATCGATGGTAACTATGATGAACCTCACGCCGTTGAACGTGGCGTGGCAATGACTACGTGGAGCCACTCAGTGTCGTTGTCTGGAGAGCTGAGTGGGACTCTAGGCGTTGCAATGGCGTTGATGTGTCGGACGTTAGTGCGGCGATCGTTGGTAACTATGATGAACCTCACGCCGTTGAACGCGGCGTGGCAATGACTACGTGGAGCCACTCAGTGTCGTTGTCTGGAGCGCTGAGTGGGACTCCAGGCGTTGCAATGGCGTTGATGTGTTGGACGTTGCTGCGGCGATCGTTGATGAACCTCACGCCGTTGAACGTGGCGTGGCAATGACTACGTGGAGCCACTCAGTATCGTTGTCTGGAGAGCTGAGTGGGACTCTAGGCGTTGCAATGGCGTTGATGTGTCGGACGTTGGTGCGGCGATCGTTGGTAACTATGATGAACCTCACGCCGGTGAACGTGGCGTGGCAATGACTACGTGGAGCCACTCAGTGTCGTTGTCTGGAGCGCTGAGTGGGACTCCAGGCGTTGCAATGGCGTTGATGTGTTGGACGTTGGTGCGGCGATCGTTGATGAACCTCACGCCGTTGAACGTGGCGTGGCAATGACTACGTGGAGCCACTCAGTGTCGTTGTCTGGAGCGCTGAGTGGGACTCCAGGCGTTGCAATGGCGTTGATGTGTCGGACGTTGGTGTGGCGATCGTTGATGAACCTCACGCCGTTGAACGTGGCGTGGCAATGACTACGTGGAGCCACTCAGTGTCGTTGTCTGGAGCGCTGAGTGGGACTCTAGGCGTTGCAATGGCGATGATGTGTCGGACGTTGGTGCGGCGATCGTTGGTAACTATGATGAACCTCACGCCGTTGAACGTGGCGTGGCAATGACTACGTAGAGCCACTCAGTGTCGTTGTCTGGAGCGTTGAGTGGGACTCCAGGCGTTGCAATGGCGTTGATGTGCCGGACGTTGGTGCGGCGATCGTTGGTAACTATGATGAACCTCACGCCGTTAAACGTGGCGTGGCAATGACTACGTGGAGCCACTCAGTGTCGTTGTCTGGAGCGCTGAGTGGGACTCCAGGCGTTGCAATGGCGTTGATGTGTCGGACGTTGCTGCGGCGATCGTTGATGAACCTCACGCCGTTAAACGTGGCGTGACAATGACTAGGTGGAGCCACTCAGTGTCGTTGTCTGGAGCGCTGAGTGGGACTCCAGGCGTTGCAATGGCGTTGATGTATCGGACGTTGGTGTGGCGATCGTTGATGAACCTCACGCCGTTGAACGTGGCGTGGCAATGACTACGTGGAGCCACTCAGTGCCGTTGTCTGGAGAGCTGAGTGGGACTCTAGGCGTTGCAATGGCGTTGATGTGTCGGACGTTAGTGCGGCGATCGTTGGTAACTATGATGAACCTCACGCCGTTGAACGCGGCGTGGCAATGACTACGTGGAGCCACTCATTGTCGTTGTCTGGAGCGCTGAGTGGGACTCCAGGCGTTGCAATGGCGTTGATGTGTCGGACGTTGGTGCGGGGATCGTTGGTAACTATGATGAACCTCACGCCGTTGAACGCGGCGTGGCAATGACTACGTGGAGCCACTCATTGTCGTTGTCTGGAGCGCTGAGTGGGACTCCAGGCGTTGCAATGGCGTTGATGTGTCAGACGTTGGTGCGGGGATCGATGGTAACTATGATGAACCTCACGCCGTTGAACGTGGCGTGGCAATGACTACGTGGAGCCACTCAGTGTTGTTGTCTGGAGAGCTGAGTGGGACTCTAGGCGTTGCAATGGCGTTGATGTGTCGGACGTTAGTGCGGCGATCGTTGGTAACTATGATGAACCTCACGCCGTTGAACGCGGCGTGGCAATGACTACGTGGAGCCACTCAGTGTCGTTGTCTGGAGCGCTGAGTGGGACTTCAGGCGTTGCAATGGCGTTGATGTGTTGGACGTTGGTGCGGCGATCGTTGATGAACCTCACGCCGTTGAACGTGGCGTGGCAATGACTACGTGGAGCCACTCAGTGTCGTTGTCTGGAGCGCTGAGTGGGACTCCAGGCGTTGCAATGGCGTTGATGTATCCGACGTTGGTGTGGCGATCGTTGATGAACCTCACGCCGTTGAACGTGGCGTGGCAATGACTACGTGGAGCCACTCAGTGTCGTTGTCTGGAGCGCTGAGTGGGACTCTAGGCGTTGCAATGGCGTTGATGTGTCGGACGTTGGTGCGGCGATCGTTGGTAACTATGATGAACCTCACGCCGTTGAACGTGGCGTGGCAATGACTACGTAGAGCCACTCAGTGTCGTTGTCTGGAGCGTTGAGTGGGACTCCAGGCGTTGCAATGGCGTTGATGTGCCGGACGTTGGTGCGGCGATCGTTGGTAACTATGATGAACCTCACGCCGTTAAACGTGGCGTGGCAATGACTACGTGGAGCCACTCAGTGTCGTTGTCTGGAGCGCTGAGTGGGACTCCAGGCGTTGCAATGGCGTTGATGTGTCGGACGTTGGTGCGGCGATCGTTGGTAACTATGATGAACCTCACGCCGGTGAACGTGGCGTGGCAATGACTACGTGGAGCCACTCAGTCTCGTTGTCTGGAGCGCTGAGTGGGACTCCAGGCGTTGCAATGGCGTTGATGTGTTGGACGTTGGTGCGGCGATCGTTGATGAACCTCACGCCGTTGAACGTGGCGTGGCAATGACTACGTGGAGCCACTCAGTGTCGTTGTCTGGAGAGCTGAGTGGGACTCTAGGCGTTGCAATGGCGTTGATGTGTCGGACGTTGGTGCGGCGATCGTTGGTAACTATGATGAACCTCACGCCGGTGAACGTGGCGTGGCAATGACTACGTGGAGCCACTCAGTGTCGTTGTCTGGAGCGCTGAGTGGGACTCCAGGCGTTGCAATGGCGTTGATGTGTTGGACGTTGGTGCGGCGATCGTTGATGAACCTCACGCCGTTGAACGTGGCGTGGCAATGACTACGTGGAGCCACTCAGTGTCGTTGTCTGGAGCGCTGAGTGGGACTCCAGGCGTTGCAATGGCGTTCATGTATCGGACGTTGGTGTGGCGATCGTTGATGAACCTCACGCCGTTGAACGTGGCGTGGCAATGACTACGTGGAGCCACTCAGTGTCGTTGTCTGGAGAGCTGAGTGGGACTCTAGGCGTTGCAATGGCGTTGATGTGTCGGACGTTGGTGCGGCGATCGTTGGTAACTATGATGAACCTCACGCCGGTGAACGTGGCGTGGCAATGACTACGTGGAGCCACTCAGTGTCGTTGTCTGGAGCGCTGAGTGGGACTCCAGGCGTTGCAATGGCGTTGATGTGTTGGACGTTGGTGCGGCGATCGTTGATGAACCTCACGCCGTTGAACGTGGCGTGGCAATGACTACGTGGAGCCACTCAGTGTCGTTGTCTGGAGCGCTGAGTGGGACTCCAGGCGTTGCAATGGCGTTGATGTATCGGACGTTGGTGTGGCGATCGTTGATGAACCTCACGCCGTTGAACGTGGCGTGGCAATGACTACGTGGAGCCACTCAGTGTCGTTGTCTGGAGAGCTGAGTGGGACTCTAGGCGTTGCAATGGCGTTGATGTGTCGGACGTTGGTGCGGCGATCGTTGGTAACTATGATGAACCTCACGCCGGTGAACGTGGCGTGGCAATGACTACGTGGAGCCACTCAGTGTCGTTGTCTGGAGCGCTGAGTGGGACTCCAGGCGTTGCAATGGCGTTGATGTATCGGACGTTGGTGTGGCGATCGTTGATGAACCTCACGCCGTTGAACGTGGCGTGGCAATGACTACGTGGAGCCACTCAGTGTCGTTGTCTGGAGCGCTGAGTGGGACTCCAGGCGTTGCAATGGCGTTGATGTATCGGACGTTGGTGTGGCGATCGTTGATGAACCTCACGCCGTTGAACGTGGCGTGGCAATGACTACGTAGAGCCACTCAGTGTCGTTGTCTGGAGCGCTGAGTGGGACTCTAGGCGTTGCAATGGCGTTGATGTGCCGGACGTTGGTGCGGCGATCGTTGGTAACTATGATGAACCTCACGCCGGTGAACGTGGCGTGGCAATGACTACGTAGAGCCACTCAGTGTCGTTGTCTGGAGCGCTGAGTGGGACTCTAGGCGTTGCAATGGCGTTGATGTGCCGGACGTTGGTGCGGCGATCGTTGGTAACTATGATGAACCTCACGCCGTTAAACGTGGCGTGGCAATGACTACGTGGAGCCACTCAGTGTCGTTGTCTGGAGCGCTGAGTGGGACTCCAGGCGTTGCAATGGCGTTGATGTGTCGGACGTTGGTGCGGCGATCGTTGGTAACTATGATGAACCTCACGCCGGTGAACGTGGCGTGGCAATGACTACGTGGAGCCACTCAGTATCGTTGTCTGGAGAGCTGAGTGGGACTCTAGGCGTTGCAATGGCGTTGATGTGTCGGACGTTGGTGCGGCGATCGTTGGTAACTATGATGAACCTCACGCCGGTGAACGTGGCGTGGCAATGACTACGTGGAGCCACTCAGTGTCGTTGTCTGGAGCGCTGAGTGGGACTCCAGGCGTTGCAATGGCGTTGATGTGTTGGACGTTGGTGCGGCGATCGTTGATGAACCTCACGCCGTTGAACGTGGCGTGGCAATGACTACGTGGAGCCACTCAGTGTCGTTGTCTGGAGCGCTGAGTGGGACTCCAGGCGTTGCAATGGCGTTGATGTGTCGGACGTTGGTGTGGCGATCGTTGATGAACCTCACGCCGTTGAACGTGGCGTGGCAATGACTACGTGGAGCCACTCAGTGTCGTTGTCTGGAGCGCTGAGTGGGACTCTAGGCGTTGCAATGGCGATGATGTGTCGGACGTTGGTGCGGCGATCGTTGGTAACTATGATGAACCTCACGCCGTTGAACGTGGCGTGGCAATGACTACGTAGAGCCACTCAGTGTCGTTGTCTGGAGCGCTGAGTGGGACTCTAGGCGTTGCAATGGCGATGATGTGTCGGACGTTGGTGCGGCGATCGTTGGTAACTATGATGAACCTCACGCCGTTGAACGTGGCGTGGCAATGACTACGTAGAGCCACTCAGTGTCGTTGTCTGGAGCGTTGAGTGGGACTCCAGGCGTTGCAATGGCGTTGATGTGCCGGACGTTGGTGCGGCGATCGTTGGTAACTATGATGAACCTCACGCCGTTAAACGTGGCGTGGCAATGACTACGTGGAGCCACTCAGTGTCGTTGTCTGGAGCGCTGAGTGGGACTCCAGGCGTTGCAATGGCGTTGATGTGTCGGACGTTGGTGCGGCGATCGTTGGTAACTATGATGAACCTCACGCCGGTGAACGTGGCGTGGCAATGACTACGTGGAGCCACTCAGTCTCGTTGTCTGGAGCGCTGAGTGGGACTCCAGGCGTTGCAATGGCGTTGATGTGTTGGACGTTGGTGCGGCGATCGTTGATGAACCTCACGCCGTTGAACGTGGCGTGGCAATGACTACGTGGAGCCACTCAGTGTCGTTGTCTGGAGAGCTGAGTGGGACTCTAGGCGTTGCAATGGCGTTGATGTGTCGGACGTTGGTGCGGCGATCGTTGGTAACTATGATGAACCTCACGCCGGTGAACGTGGCGTGGCAATGACTACGTGGAGCCACTCAGTGTCGTTGTCTGGAGCGCTGAGTGGGACTCCAGGCGTTGCAATGGCGTTGATGTGTTGGACGTTGGTGCGGCGATCGTTGATGAACCTCACGCCGTTGAACGTGGCGTGGCAATGACTACGTGGAGCCACTCAGTGTCGTTGTCTGGAGCGCTGAGTGGGACTCCAGGCGTTGCAATGGCGTTGATGTATCGGACGTTGGTGTGGCGATCGTTGATGAACCTCACGCCGTTGAACGTGGCGTGGCAATGACTACGTGGAGCCACTCAGTGTCGTTGTCTGGAGAGCTGAGTGGGACTCTAGGCGTTGCAATGGCGTTGATGTGTCGGACGTTGGTGCGGCGATCGTTGGTAACTATGATGAACCTCACGCCGGTGAACGTGGCGTGGCAATGACTACGTGGAGCCACTCAGTGTCGTTGTCTGGAGCGCTGAGTGGGACTCCAGGCGTTGCAATGGCGTTGATGTGTTGGACGTTGGTGCGGCGATCGTTGATGAACCTCACGCCGTTGAACGTGGCGTGGCAATGACTACGTGGAGCCACTCAGTGTCGTTGTCTGGAGCGCTGAGTGGGACTCCAGGCGTTGCAATGGCGTTGATGTATCGGACGTTGGTGTGGCGATCGTTGATGAACCTCACGCCGTTGAACGTGGCGTGGCAATGACTACGTGGAGCCACTCAGTGTCGTTGTCTGGAGAGCTGAGTGGGACTCTAGGCGTTGCAATGGCGTTGATGTGTCGGACGTTAGTGCGGCGATCGTTGGTAACTATGATGAACCTCACGCCGTTGAACGCGGCGTGGCAATGACTACGTGGAGCCACTCAGTGTCGTTGTCTGGAGCGCTGAGTGGGACTCCAGGCGTTGCAATGGCGTTGATGTGTTGGACGTTGGTGCGGCGATCGTTGATGAACCTCACGCCGTTGAACGTGGCGTGGCAATGACTACGTGGAGCCACTCAGTGTCGTTGTCTGGAGCGCTGAGTGGGACTCCAGGCGTTGCAATGGCGTTGATGTGTCGGACGTTGGTGCGGCGATCGTTGGTAACTATGATGAACCTCACGCCGGTGAACGTGGCGTGGCAATGACTACGTGGAGCCACTCAGTCTCGTTGTCTGGAGCGCTGAGTGGGACTCCAGGCGTTGCAATGGCGTTGATGTGTTGGACGTTGGTGCGGCGATCGTTGATGAACCTCACGCCGTTGAACGTGGCGTGGCAATGACTACGTGGAGCCACTCAGTGTCGTTGTCTGGAGAGCTGAGTGGGACTCTAGGCGTTGCAATGGCGTTGATGTGTCGGACGTTGGTGCGGCGATCGTTGGTAACTATGATGAACCTCACGCCGGTGAACGTGGCGTGGCAATGACTACGTGGAGCCACTCAGTGTCGTTGTCTGGAGCGCTGAGTGGGACTCCAGGCGTTGCAATGGCGTTGATGTGTTGGACGTTGGTGCGGCGATCGTTGATGAACCTCACGCCGTTGAACGTGGCGTGGCAATGACTACGTGGAGCCACTCAGTGTCGTTGTCTGGAGCGCTGAGTGGGACTCCAGGCGTTGCAATGGCGTTGATGTATCGGACGTTGGTGTGGCGATCGTTGATGAACCTCACGCCGTTGAACGTGGCGTGGCAATGACTACGTGGAGCCACTCAGTGTCGTTGTCTGGAGAGCTGAGTGGGACTCTAGGCGTTGCAATGGCGTTGATGTGTCGGACGTTGGTGCGGCGATCGTTGGTAACTATGATGAACCTCACGCCGGTGAACGTGGCGTGGCAATGACTACGTGGAGCCACTCAGTGTCGTTGTCTGGAGCGCTGAGTGGGACTCCAGGCGTTGCAATGGCGTTGATGTGTTGGACGTTGGTGCGGCGATCGTTGATGAACCTCACGCCGTTGAACGTGGCGTGGCAATGACTACGTGGAGCCACTCAGTGTCGTTGTCTGGAGCGCTGAGTGGGACTCCAGGCGTTGCAATGGCGTTGATGTGTCCGACGTTGGTGTGGCGATCGTTGATGAACCTCACGCCGTTGAACGTGGCGTGGCAATGACTACGTGGAGCCACTCAGTGTCGTTGTCTGGAGCGCTGAGTGGGACTCTAGGCGTTGCAATGGCGTTGATGTGTCGGACGTTGGTGCGGCGATCGTTGGTAACTATGATGAACCTCACGCCGTTGAACGTGGCGTGGCAATGACTACGTAGAGCCACTCAGTGTCGTTGTCTGGAGCGTGGAGTGGGACTCCAGGCGTTGCAATGGCGTTGATGTGCCGGACGTTGGTGCGGCGATCGTTGGTAACTATGATGAACCTCACGCCGTTGAACGTGGCGTGGCAATGACTACGTAGAGCCACTCAGTGTCGTTGTCTGGAGCGCTGAGTGGGACTCCAGGCGTTGCAATGGCGTTGATGTGTCGGACGTTGGTGCGGCGATCGTTGATGAACCTCACGCCGTTGAACGTGGCGTGTAAATGACTAGGTGGAGCCACTCAGTGTCGTTGTCTGGAGAGCTGAGTGGGACTCTAGGCGTTGCAATGGCGTTGATGTGTCGGACGTTGGTGAGCGATCGTTGATGAACCTCACGCCGTTGAACGTGGCGTGGCAATGACTACGTGGAGACACTAAGTGTCGTTGTCTGGAGCGCTGAGTGGGACTCCAGGCGTTGCAATGGCGTTGATGTGTCGGACGTTGGTGTGGCGATCGTTGATGAACCTCACGCCGTTGAACGTGGCGTGGCAATGACTACGTGGAGCCACTCAGTGTCGTTGTCTGGAGAGCTGAGTGGGACTCTAGGCGTTGCAATGGCGTTGATGTGTCGGACGTTAGTGCGGCGATCGTTGGTGACTATGATGAACCTCACGCCGTTGAACGCGGCGTGGCAATGACTACGTGGAGCCACCCATTGTCGTTGTCTGGAGCGCTGAGTGGGACTCCAAGCGTTGCAATGGCGTTGATGTGTCGGACGTTGGTGCGGGGATCGATGGTAACTATGATGAACCTCACGCCGTTGAACGTGGCGTGGCAATGACTACGTGGAGCCACTCAGTGTCGTTGTCTGGAGAGCTGAGTGGGACTCTAGGCGTTGCAATGGCGTTGATGTGTCGGACGTTAGTGCGGCGATCGTTGGTAACTATGATGAACCTCACGCCGTTGAACGCGGCGTGGCAATGACTACGTGGAGCCACTCAGTGTCGTTGTCTGGAGCGCTGAGTGGGACTCCAGGCGTTGCAATGGCGTTGATGTGTTGGACGTTGCTGCGGCGATCGTTGATGAACCTCACGCCGTTGAACGTGGCGTGGCAATGACTACGTGGAGCCACTCAGTATCGTTGTCTGGAGAGCTGAGTGGGACTCTAGGCGTTGCAATGGCGTTGATGTGTCGGACGTTGGTGCGGCGATCGTTGGTAACTATGATGAACCTCACGCCGGTGAACGTGGCGTGGCAATGACTACGTGGAGCCACTCAGTGTCGTTGTCTGGAGCGCTGAGTGGGACTCCAGGCGTTGCAATGGCGTTGATGTGTTGGACGTTGGTGCGGCGATCGTTGATGAACCTCACGCCGTTGAACGTGGCGTGGCAATGACTACGTGGAGCCACTCAGTGTCGTTGTCTGGAGCGCTGAGTGGGACTCCAGGCGTTGCAATGGCGTTGATGTGTCGGACGTTGGTGTGGCGATCGTTGATGAACCTCACGCCGTTGAACGTGGCGTGGCAATGACTACGTGGAGCCACTCAGTGTCGTTGTCTGGAGCGCTGAGTGGGACTCTAGGCGTTGCAATGGCGATGATGTGTCGGACGTTGGTGCGGCGATCGTTGGTAACTATGATGAACCTCACGCCGTTGAACGTGGCGTGGCAATGACTACGTAGAGCCACTCAGTGTCGTTGTCTGGAGCGTTGAGTGGGACTCCAGGCGTTGCAATGGCGTTGATGTGCCGGACGTTGGTGCGGCGATCGTTGGTAACTATGATGAACCTCACGCCGTTAAACGTGGCGTGGCAATGACTACGTGGAGCCACTCAGTGTCGTTGTCTGGAGCGCTGAGTGGGACTCCAGGCGTTGCAATGGCGTTGATGTGTCGGACGTTGCTGCGGCGATCGTTGATGAACCTCACGCCGTTAAACGTGGCGTGACAATGACTAGGTGGAGCCACTCAGTGTCGTTGTCTGGAGCGCTGAGTGGGACTCCAGGCGTTGCAATGGCGTTGATGTATCGGACGTTGGTGTGGCGATCGTTGATGAACATCACGCCGTTGAACGTGGCGTGGCAATGACTACGTGGAGCCACTCAGTGCCGTTGTCTGGAGAGCTGAGTGGGACTCTAGGCGTTGCAATGGCGTTGATGTGTCGGACGTTAGTGCGGCGATCGTTGGTAACTATGATGAACCTCACGCCGTTGAACGCGGCGTGGCAATGACTACGTGGAGCCACTCATTGTCGTTGTCTGGAGCGCTGAGTGGGACTCCAGGCGTTGCAATGGCGTTGATGTGTCGGACGTTGGTGCGGGGATCGTTGGTAACTATGATGAACCTCACGCCGTTGAACGCGGCGTGGCAATGACTACGTGGAGCCACTCATTGTCGTTGTCTGGAGCGCTGAGTGGGACTCCAGGCGTTGCAATGGCGTTGATGTGTCAGACGTTGGTGCGGGGATCGATGGTAACTATGATGAACCTCACGCCGTTGAACGTGGCGTGGCAATGACTACGTGGAGCCACTCAGTGTTGTTGTCTGGAGAGCTGAGTGGGACTCTAGGCGTTGCAATGGCGTTGATGTGTCGGACGTTAGTGCGGCGATCGTTGGTAACTATGATGAACCTCACGCCGTTGAACGCGGCGTGGCAATGACTACGTGGAGCCACTCAGTGTCGTTGTCTGGAGCGCTGAGTGGGACTTCAGGCGTTGCAATGGCGTTGATGTGTTGGACGTTGGTGCGGCGATCGTTGATGAACCTCACGCCGTTGAACGTGGCGTGGCAATGACTACGTGGAGCCACTCAGTGTCGTTGTCTGGAGCGCTGAGTGGGACTCCAGGCGTTGCAATGGCGTTGATGTATCCGACGTTGGTGTGGCGATCGTTGATGAACCTCACGCCGTTGAACGTGGCGTGGCAATGACTACGTGGAGCCACTCAGTGTCGTTGTCTGGAGCGCTGAGTGGGACTCTAGGCGTTGCAATGGCGTTGATGTGTCGGACGTTGGTGCGGCGATCGTTGGTAACTATGATGAACCTCACGCCGTTGAACGTGGCGTGGCAATGACTACGTAGAGCCACTCAGTGTCGTTGTCTGGAGCGTTGAGTGGGACTCCAGGCGTTGCAATGGCGTTGATGTGCCGGACGTTGGTGCGGCGATCGTTGGTAACTATGATGAACCTCACGCCGTTAAACGTGGCGTGGCAATGACTACGTGGAGCCACTCAGTGTCGTTGTCTGGAGCGCTGAGTGGGACTCCAGGCGTTGCAATGGCGTTGATGTGTCGGACGTTGCTGCGGCGATCGTTGATGAACCTCACGCCGTTGAACGTGGCGTGACAATGACTAGGTGGAGCCACTCAGTGTCGTTGTCTGGAGCGCTGAGTGGGACTCCAGGCGTTGCAATGGCGTTGATGTGTCGGACGTTGGTGTGGCGATCGTTGATGAACCTCACGCCGTTGAACGTGGCGTGGCAATGACTACGTGGAGCCACTCAGTGTCGTTGTCTGGAGCGCTGAGTGGGACTCCAGGCGTTGCAATGGCGTTGATGTGTCCGACGTTGGTGTGGCGATCGTTGATGAACCTCACGCCGTTGAACGTGGCGTGGCAATGACTACGTGGAGCCACTCAGTGTCGTTGTCTGGAGCGCTGAGTGGGACTCCAGGCGTTGCAATGGCGTTGATGTGTCCGACGTTGGTGTGGCGATCGTTGATGAACCTCACGCCGTTGAACGTGGCGTGGCAATGACTACGTGGAGCCACTCAGTGTCGTTGTCTGGAGCGCTGAGTGGGACTCTAGGCGTTGCAATGGCGTTGATGTGTCGGACGTTGGTGCGGCGATCGTTGGTAACTATGATGAACCTCACGCCGTTGAACGTGGCGTGGCAATGACTACGTAGAGCCACTCAGTGTCGTTGTCTGGAGCGTTGAGTGGGACTCCAGGCGTTGCAATGGCGTTGATGTGCCGGACGTTGGTGCGGCGATCGTTGGTAACTATGATGAACCTCACGCCGTTAAACGTGGCGTGGCAATGACTACGTGGAGCCACTCAGTGTCGTTGTCTGGAGCGCTGAGTGGGACTCCAGGCGTTGCAATGGCGTTGATGTGTCGGACGTTGCTGCGGCGATCGTTGATGAACCTCACGCCGTTGAACGAGGCGTGACAATGACTAGGTGGAGCCACTCAGTGTCGTTGTCTGGAGCGCTGAGTGGGACTCCAGGCGTTGCAATGGCGTTGATGTGTCGGACGTTGCTGCGGCGATCGTTGATGAACCTCACGCCGTTGAACGTGGCGTGACAATGACTAGGTGGAGCCACTCAGTGTCGTTGTCTGGAGCGCTGAGTGGGACTCCAGGCGTTGCAATGGCGTTGATGTGTCGGACGTTGGTGTGGCGATCGTTGATGAACCTCACGCCGTTGAACGTGGCGTGGCAATGACTACGTGGAGCCACTCAGTGTCGTAGTCTGGAGCGCTGAGTGGGACTCTAGGCGTTGCAATGGCGTTGATGTGTCGGACGTTGGTGCGGCGATCGTTGGTAACTATGATGAACGTTACGCCGTTGAACGTGGCGTGGCAATGACTACGTAGAGCCACTCAGTGTCGTTGTCTGGAGCGTTGAGTGGGACTCCAGGCGTTGCAATGGCGTTGATGTGCCGGACGTTGGTGCGGCGATCGTTGGTAACTATGATGAACCTCACGCCGTTAAACGTGGCGTGGCAATGACTACGTGGAGCCACTCAGTGTCGTTGTCTGGAGCGCTGAGTGGGACTCCAGGCGTTGCAATGGCGTTGATGTGTCGGACGTTGCTGCGGCGATCGTTGATGAACCTCACGCCGTTGAACGTGGCGTGACAATGACTAGGTGGAGCCACTCAGTGTCGTTGTCTGGAGCGCTGAGTGGGACTCCAGGCGTTGCAATGGCGTTGATGTGTCGGACGTTGGTGCGGCGATCATTGATGAACCTCACGCCGTTGAACGTGGTGTGACAATGACTAGGTGGAGCCACTCAGTGTCGTTGTCTGGAGAGCTGAGTGGGACTCCAGGCGTTGCAATGGCGTTGATGTGTTGGCCGTTGGTGCGGCGATCGTTGATGAACCTCACGCCGTTGAACGTGGCGTGGCAATGACTACGTGGAGCCACTCAGTGTCGTTGTCTGGAGCGCTGAGTGGGACTCCAGGCGTTGCAATGGCGTTGATGTGTCGGACTTTGGTGCGGCGATCGTTGATGAACCTCACGCCGTTGAACGTGGCGTGACAATGACTAGGTGGAGCCACTCAGTGTCGTTGTCTGGAGCGCTGAGTGGGACTCCAGGCGTTGCAATGGCGTTGATGTGTCGGACGTTGGTGTGGCGATCGTTGATGAACCTCACGCCGTTGAACATGGCGTGGCAATGACTACGTGGAGCCACTCAGTGTCGTTGTCTGGAGAGCTGAGTGGGACTCTAGGCGTTGCAATGGCGTTGATGTGTCGGACGTTAGTGCGGCGATCGGTTGGTAACTATGATGAACCTCACGCCGTGGAAAGCGGCGTGGCAATGACTACGTGGAGACACTCAGTGTCGTTGTCTGGAGCGCTGAGTGGGACTCCAGGCGTTGCAATGGCGTTGATGTGTCGGACGTTGGTGTGGCGATCGTTGATAAACCTCACGCCGTTGAACGTGGCGTGGCAATGACTACGTGGAGGCACTCAGTGTCGTTGTCTGGAGAGCTGAGTGGGACTCCAGGCGTTGAGCTGAGACTCTAGGCGTTGCAATGGCATTGATGTGTCGGACGTTAGTGCGGCGATCGTTGGTAACTATGATGAACCTCACTCCGTTGAACGTGGCGTGGCAATGACTACGTGGAGCCACTCAGTGTCGTTGTCTGGAGCGCTGAGTGGGACTCCAGGCGTTGCAATGACGTTGATGTGTCGGACGTTGGTGTGGCGATCGTTGATAAACCTCACGCCGTTGAACGTGGCGTGGCAATGACTACGTGGAGCCACTCAGTGTCGTTGTCTGGAGCGCTGAGTGGGACTCCAGGCGTTGCAATGGCGTTGATGTGTCGGACGTTGGTGCGGCGATCGTTGATGAACGTCACGCCGTTGAACGTGGCGTGACAATGACTACGTGGAGCCACTCAGTGTCGTTGTCTGGAGCGCTGAGTGGGACTCCAGGCGTTGCAATGGCGTTGATGTGTCGGACGTTGGTGTGGCGATCGTTGATGAACCTCACGCCGTAGAACGTGGCGTGGCAATGACTACGTGGAGCCACTCAGTGTCGTTGTCTGGAGCGCTGAGTGGGACTCTAGGCGTTGCAATGGCGTTGATGTGTCGGACGTTGGTGCGGCGATCGTTGGTAACTATGATGAACCTCGCGCCGTTGAACGTGGCGTGGCAATGACTACGTGGAGCCACTCAGTGTCGTTGTCTGGAGCGCTGAGTGGGACTCCAGGCGTTGCAATGGCGTTGATGTGTCGGACGTTGGTGTGGCGATCGTTGATGAACCTCACGCCGTAGAACGTGGCGTGGCAATGACTACGTGGAGCCACTCAGTGTCGTTGTCTGGAGCGCTGAGTGGGACTCTAGGCGTTGCAATGGCGTTGATGTGTCGGACGTTGGTGCGGCGATCGTTGGTAATTATGATGAACCTCACGCCGTTGAACGTGGCGTGGCAATGACTACGTAGAGCCACTCAGTGTCGTTGTCTGCAGCGTTGAGTGGGACTCCAGGCGTTGCAATGGCGTTGATGTGCCGAACGTTGGTGCGGCGATCGTTGGTAACTATGATGAACCTCGCGCCGTTGAACGTGGCGTGGCAATGACTACGTGGAGCCACTCAGTGTCGTTGTCTGGAGCGCTGAGTGGGACTCCAGGCGTTGCAATGGCGTTGATGTGTCGGACGTTGGTGCGGCGATCGTTGATGAACGTCACGCCGTTGAACGTGGCGTGACAATGACTAGGTGGAGCCACTCAGTGTCGTTGTCTGGAGCGCTGAGTGGGACTCCAGGCGTTGCAATGGCGTTGATGTGTCGGACGTTGGTGTGGCGATCGTTGATGAACCTCACGCCATTGAACGTGGCGTGGCAATGACTACGTGGAGCCACTCAGTGTCGTTGTCTGGAGCGCTGAGTGGGACTCTAGGCGTTGCAATGGCGTTGATGTGTCGGACGTTGGTGCGGCGATCGTTGGTAACTATGATGAACCTCACGCCGGTGAAAGTGGCGTGGCAATGACTACGTGGAGTCACTCAGTGTCGTTGTCTGGAGCGCTGAGTGGGACTCTAGGCGTTGCAATGGCGTTGATGTGTCGGACGTTGGTGCGGCGATCGTTGGTAACTATGATGAACCTCACGCCGTTGAACGTGGCGTGGCAATGTCTGGAGAGTTGAGTGGGACTCTAGGCGTTGATGTGTCGGACGTTGGTGCGGCGATCGTTGGTAACTATGATGAGTCTCACGCCTTTGAACGTGGCGTGGCAATGACTACGTGGAGCCACTCAGTGTCGTTGTCTGGAGCGCTGAGTGGGACTCCAGGTGTTGCAATGGCGTTGATGTGTTGGACGTTGGTGCGGCGATCGTTGATGAACCTCACGCCGTTGAACGTGGCGTGGCAATGACTACGAGGAACCACTCAGTGTCGTTGACTGGAGCGCTGAGTGGGACTCCAGGCGTTGATGTGTCGGACGTTGGTGTGGCGATCGTTGATGAACCTCACGCCGTTGAACGTGGCGTGGCAGTGACTACGTGGAGCCACTCAGTGTCGTTGTCTGGAGGGATGAGTGGGACTCCAGGCGTTGCAATGGCGTTGATGTGTCGGACGTTGGTGCGGCGATCGTTGATGAACGTCACGTCGTTGAACGTGGCGTGACAATGACTAGGTGGAGCCACTCAGTGTCGTTGTCTGGAGCGCTGAGTGGGACTCCAGGCGTTGCAATGGCGTTGATGTGTCGGACGTTGGTGTGGCGATCGTTGATGAACCTCACGCCGTTGAACGTGGCGTGGCAATGACTACGTAGAGCCACTCAGTGTCGTTGTCTGGAGCGCTGAGTGGGACTCTAGGCGTTGCAATGGCGTTGATGAGTCGGACGTTGGTGTGGCGATCGTTGATGAACCTCACGCCGTTGAACGTGGCGTGGCAATGACTACGTGGAGCCACTCAGTGTCGTTGTCTGGAGCGCTGAGTGGGACTCTAGGCGTTGCAATGGCGTTGATGTGTCGGACGTTGGTGCGGCGATCGTTGGTAACTATGATGAACCTCACCCCGTTGAACGTGGAGTGGCAATGACTACGTAGAGCCACTCAGTGTCGTTGTCTGGAGCGTTGAGTGAGTCTCCAGGCGTTGCAATGGCGTTGATGTGCCGGACGTTGGTGCGGCGATCGTTGGTAACTATGACGAACCTCACGCCGTTGAACGTGGCGTGGCAATGACTACGTGGAGCCACTCAGTGTCGTTGTCTGGAGCGCTGAGTGGGACTCCAGGCGTTGCAATGGCGTTGATGTGTCGGACGTTGGTGTGGCGATCGTTGATAAACCTCACGCCGTTGAACGTGGCGTGGCAATGACTACGTGGAGCCACTCAGTGTCGTTGTCTGGAGCGCTGAGTGGGACTCCAGGCGTTGCAATGGCGTTGATGTGTCGGACGTTGGTGCGGCGATCGTTGATGAACGTCACGCCGTTGAACGTGGCGTGACAATGACTAGGTGGAGCCACTCAGTGTCGTTGTCTGGAGCGCTGAGTGGGACTCCAGGCGTTGCAATGGCGTTGATGTGTCGGACGTTGGTGTGGCGATCGTTGATGAGCCTCACGCCATTGAACGTGGCGTGGCAATGACTACGTGGAGCCACTCAGTGTCGTTGTCTGGAGCGCTGAGTGGGACTCTAGGCGTTGCAATGGCGTTGATGTGTCGGACGTTGGTGCGGCGATCGTTGGTAACTATGATGAACCTCACGCCGGTGAAAGTGGCGTGGCAATGACTACGTGGAGCCACTCAGTGTCGTTGTCTGGAGCGCTGAGTGGGACTCTAGGCGTTGCAATGGCGTTGATGTGTCGGACGTTAGTGCGGCGATCGTTGGTAACTATGATGAACCTCACGCCGTTGAACGTGGCGTGGCAATGTCTGGAGAGTTGAGTGGGACTCTAGGCGTTGATGTGTCGGACGTTGGTGCGGCGATCGTTGGTAACTATGATGAATCTCACGCCTTTGAACGTGGCGTGGCAATGACTACGTGGAGCCACTCAGTGTCGTTGTCTGGAGCGCTGAGTGGGACTCCAGGCGTTGCAATGGCGTTGATGTGTCGGACGTTGGTGTGGCGATCGTTGATGAACCTCACGCCGTTGAACGTGGCGTGGCAGTGACTACGTGGAGCCACTCAGTGTCGTTGTCTGGAGCGTTGAGTGGGACTCCAGGCGTTGCAATGGCGTTGATGTGCCGGACGTTGGTGCGGCGATCGTTGGTAACTATGATGAACCTCACGCCGTTGAACGTGGCGTGGCAATGACTACGTGGAGCCACTCAGTGTCGTTGTCTGGAGCGCTGAGTGGGACTCCAGGCGTTGCAATGGCGTTGATGTGTCGGACGTTGGTGTGGCGATCGTTGATGAACCTCACGCCGTTGAACGTGGCGTGGCAGTGACTACGTGGAGCCACTCAGTGTCGTTGTCTGGAGCGCTGAGTGGGACTCCAGGCGTTGCAATGGCGTTGACGTGTCGGACGTTGGTGTGGCGATCGTTGATGAACCTCACGCCGTTGAACGTGGCGTGGCAGTGACTACGTGGAGCCACTCAGTGTCGTTGTCTGGAGGGATGAGTGGAACTCTAGGCGTTGCTATGGCGTTTATGTGTCGGACGTTGGTGCGGCGATCCTTGGTAACTATGATGAACCTCACGCCGGTGAACGTGGCGTGGCAATGACTACGTGGAGCCACTCAGTGTCGTTGTCTGGAGCGCTGAGCGGGACTCTAGGCGTTGCTATGGCGTTGATGTGTCGGACGTTGGTGTGGCGATCGTTGGTAACTATGATGAACCTCACGCCGTTGAACGCGGCGTGGCAATAACTACGCGGAGCCACTCAGTGTCGTTGTCTGGATCGCTGAGTGGGACTCCAGGCGTTGCAATGGCGTTGATGTGTTGGACGTTGGTGCGGCGATCGTTGATGAACCTCACGCCGTTGAACGTGGCGTGGCAATGACTACGTGGAACCACTCAGTGTCGTTGTCTGGAGCGCTGAATGGGTCTCCAGGCGTTGCAATGGCGTTGATGTGTCGGACGTTAGTGCGGCGATCGTTGGTAACTATGATGAACCTCACGCCGTTGAACGTGGCGTGGCAATGACTACATAGAGCCACACAGTGTCGTTGTCTGGAGCGTTGAGTGCGACTCCAGGCGTTGCAATGGCGTTGATGTGTCGGACGTTAGTGCGGCGATCGTTGGTAACTATGATGAACCTCACGCCGTTGAACGCGGCGTGGCAATGACTACGCGGAGCCACTCAGTGTCGTTGTCTGGATCGCTGAGTGGGACTCCAGGCGTTGCAATGGCGTTGATGTGCCGGACGTTGGTGCGGCGATCGTTGATGAACCTCACGCCGTTAAACGTGGCGTGGCAATGACTACGTGGAACCACTCAGTGTCGTTGTCTGGAGCGATGAGTGGGACTCCAGGTGTTGCAATGGCGTTGATGTGTTGGACGTTAGTGCGGCGATCATTGATGAACCTCACGCCGTTGAACGTGGCGTGGCAATGACTACGTGGAACCACTCAGTGTCGTTGTCTGGAGCGCTGAATGGGGCTCCAGGCGTTGATGTGTCGGACGTTGGTGCGGCGATCGTTGGTAACTATGATGAACCTCACGCCGGTGAACGTGGCGTGGCAATGACTACGTGGAGCCACTCAGTGTCGTTGTCTGGAGAGCTGAGTGGGACTCTAGGCGTTGCAATGGCGTTGATGTGTCGGACGTTAGTGCGACGATCGTTGGTAACTATGATGAACCTCACGCCGTTGAACGTGGCGTGGCAATGACTACGTGGAGCCACTCAGTGTCGTTGTCTGGAGCGCTGAGTGGGACTCCAGGCGTTGCAATGGCGTTGATGTGTCGGACGTTGGTGCGGCGATCGTTGATGAACCTCACGCCGTTGAACGTGGCGTGACAATGACTAGGTGGAGCCACTCAGTGTCGTTGTCTGGAGCGCTGAGTGGGACTCCAGGCGTTGCAATGGCGTTGATGTGTCGGACGTTGGTGTGGCGATCGTTGATGAACCTCACGCCGTTGAACGTGGCGTGGCAATGACTACGTGGAGCCACTCAGTGTCGTTGTCTGGAGAGCTGAGTGGGACTCTAGGCGTTGCAATGGCGTTGATGTGTCGGACGTTGGTGCGGGGATCGATGGTAACTATGATGAACCTCACGCCGTTGAACGTGGCGTGGCAATGACTACGTGGAGCCACTCAGTGTCGTTGTCTGGAGAGCTGAGTGGGACTCTAGGCGTTGCAATGGCGTTGATGTGTCGGACGTTAGTGCGGCGATCGTTGGTAACTATGATGAACCTCACGCCGTTGAACGCGGCGTGGCAATGACTACGTGGAGCCACTCATTGTCGTTGTCTGGAGCGCTGAGTGGGACTCCAGGCGTTGCAATGGCGTTGATGTGTCGGACGTTGGTGCGGGGATCGATGGTAACTATGATGAACCTCACGCCGTTGAACGTGGCGTGGCAATGACTACGTGGAGCCACTCAGTGTCGTTGTCTGGAGAGCTGAGTGGGACTCTAGGCGTTGCAATGGCGTTGATGTGTCGGACGTTAGTGCGGCGATCGTTGGTAACTATGATGAACCTCACGCCGTTGAACGCGGCGTGGCAATGACTACGTGGAGCCACTCAGTGTCGTTGTCTGGAGCGCTGAGTGGGACTCCAGGCGTTGCAATGGCGTTGATGTGTTGGACGTTGGTGCGGCGATCGTTGATGAACCTCACGCCGTTGAACGTGGCGTGGCAATGACTACGTGGAGCCACTCAGTGTCGTTGTCTGGAGAGCTGAGTGGGACTCTAGGCGTTGCAATGGCGTTGATGTGTCGGACGTTGGTGCGGCGATCGTTGGTAACTATGATGAACCTCACGCCGGTGAACGTGGCGTGGCAATGACTACGTGGAGCCACTCAGTGTCGTTGTCTGGAGCGCTGAGTGGGACTCCAGGCGTTGCAATGGCGTTGATGTGTTGGACGTTGGTGCGGCGATCGTTGATGAACCTCACGCCGTTGAACGTGGCGTGGCAATGACTACGTGGAGCCACTCAGTGTCGTTGTCTGGAGCGCTGAGTGGGACTCCAGGCGTTGCAATGGCGTTGATGTGTCGGACGTTGGTGTGGCGATCGTTGATGAACCTCACGCCGTTGAACGTGGCGTGGCAATGACTACGTGGAGCCACTCAGTGTCGTTGTCTGGAGCGCTGAGTGGGACTCTAGGCGTTGCAATGGCGTTGATGTGTCGGACGTTGGTGCGGCGATCGTTGGTAACTATGATGAACCTCACGCCGTTGAACGTGGCGTGGCAATGACTACGTAGAGCCACTCAGTGTCGTTGTCTGGAGCGTTGATTGGGACTCCAGGCGTTGCAATGGCGTTGATGTGTCGGACGTTGGTGCGGCGATCGTTGGTAACTATGATGAACCTCACGCCGTTGAACGTGGCGTGGCAATGACTACGTAGAGCCACTCAGTGTCGTTGTCTGGAGCGTTGATTGGGACTCCAGGCGTTGCAATGGCGTTGATGTGTCGGACGTTGGTGCGGGGATCGATGGTAACTATGATGAACCTCACGCCGTTGAACGTGGCGTGGCAATGACTACGTGGAGCCACTCAGTGTCGTTGTCTGGAGAGCTGAGTGGGACTCTAGGCGTTGCAATGGCGTTGATGTGTCGGACGTTGGTGCGGGGATCGATGGTAACTATGATGAACCTCACGCCGTTGAACGTGGCGTGGCAATGACTACGTGGAGCCACTCAGTGTCGTTGTCTGGAGAGCTGAGTGGGACTCTAGGCGTTGCAATGGCGTTGATGTGTCGGACGTTAGTGCGGCGATCGTTGGTAACTATGATGAACCTCACGCCGTTGAACGCGGCGTGGCAATGACTACGTGGAGCCACTCATTGTCGTTGTCTGGAGCGCTGAGTGGGACTCCAGGCGTTGCAATGGCGTTGATGTGTCGGACGTTGGTGCGGGGATCGATGGTAACTATGATGAACCTCACGCCGTTGAACGTGGCGTGGCAATGACTACGTGGAGCCACTCAGTGTCGTTGTCTGGAGAGCTGAGTGGGACTCTAGGCGTTGCAATGGCGTTGATGTGTCGGACGTTAGTGCGGCGATCGTTGGTAACTATGATGAACCTCACGCCGTTGAACGCGGCGTGGCAATGACTACGTGGAGCCACTCAGTGTCGTTGTCTGGAGCGCTGAGTGGGACTCCAGGCGTTGCAATGGCGTTGATGTGTTGGACGTTGGTGCGGCGATCGTTGATGAACCTCACGCCGTTGAACGTGGCGTGGCAATGACTACGTGGAGCCACTCAGTGTCGTTGTCTGGAGAGCTGAGTGGGACTCTAGGCGTTGCAATGGCGTTGATGTGTCGGACGTTGGTGCGGCGATCGTTGGTAACTATGATGAACCTCACGCCGGTGAACGTGGCGTGGCAATGACTACGTGGAGCCACTCAGTGTCGTTGTCTGGAGCGCTGAGTGGGACTCCAGGCGTTGCAATGGCGTTGATGTGTTGGACGTTGGTGCGGCGATCGTTGATGAACCTCACGCCGTTGAACGTGGCGTGGCAATGACTACGTGGAGCCACTCAGTGTCGTTGTCTGGAGCGCTGAGTGGGACTCCAGGCGTTGCAATGGCGTTGATGTGTCGGACGTTGGTGTGGCGATCGTTGATGAACCTCACGCCGTTGAACGTGGCGTGGCAATGACTACGTGGAGCCACTCAGTGTCGTTGTCTGGAGCGCTGAGTGGGACTCTAGGCGTTGCAATGGCGTTGATGTGTCGGACGTTGGTGCGGCGATCGTTGGTAACTATGATGAACCTCACGCCGTTGAACGTGGCGTGGCAATGACTACGTAGAGCCACTCAGTGTCGTTGTCTGGAGCGTTGATTGGGACTCCAGGCGTTGCAATGGCGTTGATGTGCCGGACGTTGGTGCGGCGATCGTTGGTAACTATGATGAACATCACGCCGTTGAACGTGGCGTGGCAATGACTACGTGGAGCCACTCAGTGTCGTTGTCTGGAGCGCTGAGTGGGACTCTAGGCGTTGCAATGGCGTTGATGTGTCGGACGTTGGTGCGGCGATCGTTGGTAACTATGATGAACCTCACGCCGTTGAACGTGGCGTGGCAATGACTACGTAGAGCCACTCAGTGTCGTTGTCTGGAGCGTTGATTGGGACTCCAGGCGTTGCAATGGCGTTGATGTGTCGGACGTTGGTGCGGGGATCGATGGTAACTATGATGAACCTCACGCCGTTGAACGTGGCGTGGCAATGACTACGTGGAGCCACTCAGTGTCGTTGTCTGGAGAGCTGAGTGGGACTCTAGGCGTTGCAATGGCGTTGATGTGTCGGACGTTGGTGCGGCGATCGTTGGTAACTATGATGAACCTCACGCCGGTGAACGTGGCGTGGCAATGACTACGTGGAGCCACTCAGTGTCGTTGTCTGGAGCGCTGAGTGGGACTCCAGGCGTTGCAATGGCGTTGATGTGTTGGACGTTGGTGCGGCGATCGTTGATGAACCTCACGCCGTTGAACGTGGCGTGGCAATGACTACGTGGAGCCACTCAGTGTCGTTGTCTGGAGCGCTGAGTGGGACTCCAGGCGTTGCAATGGCGTTGATGTGTCGGACGTTGGTGTGGCGATCGTTGATGAACCTCACGCCGTTGAACGTGGCGTGGCAATGACTACGTGGAGCCACTCAGTGTCGTTGTCTGGAGCGCTGAGTGGGACTCTAGGCGTTGCAATGGCGTTGATGTGTCGGACGTTGGTGCGGCGATCGTTGGTAACTATGATGAACCTCACGCCGTTGAACGTGGCGTGGCAATGACTACGTAGAGCCACTCAGTGTCGTTGTCTGGAGCGTTGATTGGGACTCCAGGCGTTGCAATGGCGTTGATGTGCCGGACGTTGGTGCGGCGATCGTTGGTAACTATGATGAACATCACGCCGTTGAACGTGGCGTGGCAATGACTACGTGGAGCCACTCAGTGTCGTTGTCTGGAGCGCTGAGTGGGACTCCAGGCGTTGCAATGGCGTTGATGTGTCGGACGTTGGTGCGGCGATCGTTGGTAACTATGATGAACCTCACGCCGTTGAACGTGGCGTGGCAATGACTACGTAGAGCCACTCAGTGTCGTTGTCTGGAGCGTTGATTGGGACTCCAGGCGTTGCAATGGCGTTGATGTGTCGGACGTTGGTGCGGGGATCGATGGTAACTATGATGAACCTCACGCCGTTGAACGTGGCGTGGCAATGACTACGTGGAGCCACTCAGTGTCGTTGTCTGGAGAGCTGAGTGGGACTCTAGGCGTTGCAATGGCGTTGATGTGTCGGACGTTGGTGCGGGGATCGATGGTAACTATGATGAACCTCACGCCGTTGAACGTGGCGTGGCAATGACTACGTGGAGCCACTCAGTGTCGTTGTCTGGAGAGCTGAGTGGGACTCTAGGCGTTGCAATGGCGTTGATGTGTCGGACGTTAGTGCGGCGATCGTTGGTAACTATGATGAACCTCACGCCGTTGAACGCGGCGTGGCAATGACTACGTGGAGCCACTCATTGTCGTTGTCTGGAGCGCTGAGTGGGACTCCAGGCGTTGCAATGGCGTTGATGTGTCGGACGTTGGTGCGGGGATCGATGGTAACTATGATGAACCTCACGCCGTTGAACGTGGCGTGGCAATGACTACGTGGAGCCACTCAGTGTCGTTGTCTGGAGAGCTGAGTGGGACTCTAGGCGTTGCAATGGCGTTGATGTGTCGGACGTTAGTGCGGTGATCGTTGGTAACTATGATGAACCTCACGCCGTTGAACGCGGCGTGGCAATGACTACGTGGAGCCACTCAGTGTCGTTGTCTGGAGCGCTGAGTGGGACTCCAGGCGTTGCAATGGCGTTGATGTGTTGGACGTTGGTGCGGCGATCGTTGATGAACCTCACGCCGTTGAACGTGGCGTGGCAATGACTACGTGGAGCCACTCAGTGTCGTTGTCTGGAGAGCTGAGTGGGACTCTAGGCGTTGCAATGGCGTTGATGTGTCGGACGTTGGTGCGGCGATCGTTGGTAACTATGATGAACCTCACGCCGGTGAACGTGGCGTGGCAATGACTACGTGGAGCCACTCAGTGTCGTTGTCTGGAGCGCTGAGTGGGACTCCAGGCGTTGCAATGGCGTTGATGTGTTGGACGTTGGTGCGGCGATCGTTGATGAACCTCACGCCGTTGAACGTGGCGTGGCAATGACTACGTGGAGCCACTCAGTGTCGTTGTCTGGAGCGCTGAGTGGGACTCCAGGCGTTGCAATGGCGTTGATGTGTCGGACGTTGGTGTGGCGATCGTTGATGAACCTCACGCCGTTGAACGTGGCGTGGCAATGACTACGTGGAGCCACTCAGTGTCGTTGTCTGGAGCGCTGAGTGGGACTCTAGGCGTTGCAATGGCGTTGATGTGTCGGACGTTGGTGCGGCGATCGTTGGTAACTATGATGAACCTCACGCCGTTGAACGTGGCGTGGCAATGACTACGTAGAGCCACTCAGTGTCGTTGTCTGGAGCGTTGATTGGGACTCCAGGCGTTGCAATGGCGTTGATGTGCCGGACGTTGGTGCGGCGATCGTTGGTAACTATGATGAACATCACGCCGTTGAACGTGGCGTGGCAATGACTACGTGGAGCCACTCAGTGTCGTTGTCTGGAGCGCTGAGTGGGACTCCAGGCGTTGCAATGGCGTTGATGTGTCGGACGTTGGTGCGGCGATCGTTGGTAACTATGATGAACCTCACGCCGTTGAACGTGGCGTGGCAATGACTACGTAGAGCCACTCAGTGTCGTTGTCTGGAGCGTTGATTGGGACTCCAGGCGTTGCAATGGCGTTGATGTGTCGGACGTTGGTGCGGGGATCGATGGTAACTATGATGAACCTCACGCCGTTGAACGTGGCGTGGCAATGACTACGTGGAGCCACTCAGTGTCGTTGTCTGGAGAGCTGAGTGGGACTCTAGGCGTTGCAATGGCGTTGATGTGTCGGACGTTAGTGCGGCGATCGTTGGTAACTATGATGAACCTCACGCCGTTGAACGTGGCGTGGCAATGACTACGTAGAGCCACTCAGTGTCGTTGTCTGGAGCGCTGAGTGGGACTCCAGGCGTTGCAATGGCGTTGATGTGTCGGACGTTGGTGTGGCGATCGTTGATGAACCTCACGCCGTTGAACGTGGCGTGGCAATGACTACGTGGAGCCACTCAGTGTCGTTGTCTGGAGCGTTGATTGGGACTCCAGGCGTTGCAATGGCGTTGATGTGCCGGACGTTGGTGCGGCGATCGTTGGTAACTATGATGAACATCACGCCGTTGAACGTGGCGTGGCAATGACTACGTGGAGCCACTCAGTGTCGTTGTCTGGAGCGCTGAGTGGGACTCTAGGCGTTGCAATGGCGTTGATGTGTCGGACGTTGGTGCGGCGATCGTTGGTAACTATGATGAACCTCACGCCGTTGAACGTGGCGTGGCAATGACTACGTAGAGCCACTCAGTGTCGTTGTCTGGAGCGTTGATTGGGACTCCAGGCGTTGCAATGGCGTTGATGTGTCGGACGTTGGTGCGGGGATCGATGGTAACTATGATGAACCTCACGCCGTTGAACGTGGCGTGGCAATGACTACGTGGAGCCACTCAGTGTCGTTGTCTGGAGAGCTGAGTGGGACTCTAGGCGTTGCAATGGCGTTGATGTGTCGGACGTTAGTGCGGCGATCGTTGGTAACTATGATGAACCTCACGCCGTTGAACGCGGCGTGGCAATGACTACGTGGAGCCACTCATTGTCGTTGTCTGGAGCGCTGAGTGGGACTCCAGGCGTTGCAATGGCGTTGATGTGTCGGACGTTGGTGCGGGGATCGATGGTAACTATGATGAACCTCACGCCGTTGAACGTGGCGTGGCAATGACTACGTGGAGCCACTCAGTGTCGTTGTCTGGAGAGCTGAGTGGGACTCTAGGCGTTGCAATGGCGTTGATGTGTCGGACGTTAGTGCGGCGATCGTTGGTAACTATGATGAACCTCACGCCGTTGAACGCGGCGTGGCAATGACTACGTGGAGCCACTCATTGTCGTTGTCTGGAGCGCTGAGTGGGACTCCAGGCGTTGCAATGGCGTTGATGTGTCGGACGTTGGTGCGGGGATCGATGGTAACTATGATGAACCTCACGCCGTTGAACGTGGCGTGGCAATGACTACGTGGAGCCACTCAGTGTCGTTGTCTGGAGAGCTGAGTGGGACTCTAGGCGTTGCAATGGCGTTGATGTGTCGGACGTTAGTGTCGGCGATCGTTGGTAACTATGATGAACCTCACGCCGTTGAACGCGGCGTGGCAATGACTACGTGGAGCCACTCAGTGTCGTTGTCTGGAGCGCTGAGTGGGACTCCAGGCGTTGCAATGGCGTTGATGTGTTGGACGTTGGTGCGGCGATCGTTGATGAACCTCACGCCGTTGAACGTGGCGTGGCAATGACTACGTGGAGCCACTCAGTGTCGTTGTCTGGAGCGCTGAGTGGGACTCCAGGCGTTGCAATGGCGTTGATGTGTCGGACGTTGGTGTGGCGATCGTTGATAAACCTCACGCCGTTGAACGTGGCGTGGCAATGACTACGTGGAGCCACTCAGTGTCGTTGTCTGGAGCGCTGAGTGGGACTCCAGGCGTTGCAATGGCGTTGATGTGTCGGACGTTGGTGCGGCGATCGTTGATGAACGTCACGCCGTTGAACGTGGCGTGACAATGACTAGGTGGAGCCACTCAGTGTCGTTGTCTGGAGCGCTGAGTGGGACTCCAGGCGTTGCAATGGCGTTGATGTGTCGGACGTTGGTGTGGCGATCGTTGATGAGCCTCACGCCATTGAACGTGGCGTGGCAATGACTACGTGGAGCCACTCAGTGTCGTTGTCTGGAGCGCTGAGTGGGACTCTAGGCGTTGCAATGGCGTTGATGTGTCGGACGTTGGTGCGGCGATCGTTGGTAACTATGATGAACCTCACGCCGGTGAAAGTGGCGTGGCAATGACTACGTGGAGCCACTCAGTGTCGTTGTCTGGAGCGCTGAGTGGGACTCCAGGTGTTGCAATGGCGTTGATGTGTTGGACGTTGGTGCGGCGATCGTTGATGAACCTCACGCCGTTGAACGTGGCGTGGCAATGACTACGTGGAGCCACTCAGTGTCGTTGTCTGGAGCGCTGAGTGGGACTCCAGGCGTTGCAATGGCGTTGATGTGTCGGACGTTGGTGCGGCGATCGTTGATGAACCTCACGCCGTTGAACGTGGCGTGACAATGACTATGTGGAGCCACTCAGTGTCGTTGTCTGGAGCGCTGAGTGGGACTCCAGGCGTTGCAATGGCGTTGATGTGTCGGACGTTGGTGTGGCGATCGTTGATGAACCTCACGCCGTTGAACGTGGCGTGGCAATGACTACGTGGAGCCACTCAGTGTCGTTGTCTGGAGAGCTGAGTGGGACTCTAGGCGTTGCAATGGCGTTGATGTGTCGGACGTTAGTGCGGCGATCGTTGGTAACTATGATGAACCTCACGCCGTTGAAGGCGGCGTGGCAATGACTACGTGGAGCCACTCAGTGTCGTTGTCTGGAGCGCTGAGTGGGACTCCAAGCGTTGCAATGGCGTTGATGTGTCGGACGTTGGTGCGGCGATCGTTGATGAACCTCACGCCGTTGAACGTGGCGTGGCAATGACTACGTGGAGCCACTCAGTGTCGTTGTCTGGAGCGCTGAGTGGGACTCCAGGCGTTGCAATGGCGTTGATGTGTCGGACGTTGGTGTGGCGATCGTTGATGAACCTCACGCCGTTGAACGTGGCGTGGCAATGACTACGTAGAGCCACTCAGTGTCGTTGTCTGGAGCGCTGAGTGGGACTCTAGGCGTTGCAATGGCGTTGATGTGTCGGACGTTGGTGCGGCGATCGTTGGTAACTATGATGAACCTCACGCCGTTGAACGTGGCGTGGCAATGACTACGTAGAGCCACTCAATGTCGTTGTCTGGAGCGCTGAGTGGGACTCTAGGCGTTGCAATGGCGTTGATGTGTCGGACGTTGGTGCGGCGATCGTTGGTAACTATGATGAACCTCACGCCGTTGAACGTGGCGTGGCAATGACTACGTAGAACCACTCAGTGTCGTTGTCTGGAGCGTTGAGTGGGACTCCAGGCGTTGCAATGGCGTTGATGTGTCGGACGTTGGTGCGGCGATCGTTGATGAACCTCACGCCGTTGAACGTGGCGTGGCAATGACTACGTGGAGCCACTCAGTGTCGTTGTCTGGAGCGCTGAGTGGGACTCCAGGCGTTGCAATGGCGTTGATGTGTCGGACGTTGGTGTGGCGATCGTTGATGAACCTCACGCCGTTGAACGTGGCGTGGCAATGACTACGTAGAGCCACTCAGTGTCGTTGTCTGGAGCGCTGAGTGGGACTCTAGGCGTTGCAATGGCGTTGATGTGTCGGACGTTGGTGTGGCGATCGTTGATGAACCTCACGCCGTTGAACGTGGCGTGGCAATGACTACGTGGAGCCACTCAGTGTCGTTGTCTGGAGCGCTGAGTTGGACTCTAGGCGTTGCAATGGCGTTGATGTGTCGGACGTTGGTGCGGCGATCGTTGGTAACTATGATGAACCTCACGCCGTTGAACGCGGCGTGGCAATGACTACGTAGAGCCACTCAGTGTCGTTGTCTGGAGCGCTGAGTGGGACTCCAGGCGTTGCAATGGCGTTGATGTGTCGGACGTTGGTGTGGCGATCGTTGATAAACCTCACGCCGTTGAACGTGGCGTGGCAATGACTACGTGGAGGCACTCAGTGTCGTTGTCTGGAGAGCTGAGTGGGACTCCAGGCGTTGCAATGGCGTTGATGTGTTGGACGTTGGTGTGCCGATCGTTGATGAACCCCACGCCGTTGAACGTGGCGTGGCAGTGACTACGTGGAGCCACTCAGTGTCGTTGTCTGGAGCGCTGAGTGGGACTCCAGGCGTTGCAATGGCGTTGATGTGTCGGACGTTGGTGCGGCGATCGTTGGTAACTATGATGAACCTCACGCCGGTGAAAGTGGCGTGGCAATGACTACGTGGAGCCACTCAGTGTCGTTGTCTGGAGCGCTGAGTGGGACTCTAGGCGTTGCAATGGCGTTGATGTGTCGGACGTTAGTGCGGCGATCGTTGGTAACTATGATGAACCTCACGCCGTTGAACGTGGCGTGGCAATGTCTGGAGAGTTGAGTGGGACTCTAGGCGTTGATGTGTCGGACGTTGGTGCGGCGATCGTTGGTAACTATGATGAATCTCACGCCTTTGAACGTGGCGTGGCAATGACTACGTGGAGCCACTCAGTGTCGTTGTCTGGAGCGCTGAGTGGGACTCCAGGTGTTGCAATGGCGTTGATGTGTTGGACGTTGGTGCGGCGATCGTTGATGAACCTCACGCCGTTGAACGTGGCGTGGCAATGACTACGTGGAGCCACTCAGTGTCGTTGTCTGGAGCGCTGAGTGGGACTCCAGGCGTTGCAATGGCGTTGATGTGTCGGACGTTGGTGCGGCGATCGTTGATGAACCTCACGCCGTTGAACGTGGCGTGACAATGACTAGGTGGAGCCACTCAGTGTCGTTGTCTGGAGCGCTGAGTGGGACTCCAGGCGTTGCAATGGCGTTGATGTGTCGGACGTTGGTGTGGCGATCGTTGATGAACCTCACGCCGTTGAACGTGGCGTGGCAATGACTACGTGGAGCCACTCAGTGTCGTTGTCTGGAGAGCTGAGTGGGACTCTAGGCGTTGCAATGGCGTTGATGTGTCGGACGTTAGTGCGGCGATCGTTGGTAACTATGATGAACCTCACGCCGTTGAACGCGGCGTGGCAATGACTACGTGGAGCCACTCAGTGTCGTTGTCTGGAGCGCTGAGTGGGACTCCAAGCGTTGCAATGGCGTTGATGTGTCGGACGTTGGTGCGGCGATCGTTGATGAAACTCACGCCGTTGAACGTGGCGTGGCAATGACTACGTGGAGCCACTCAGTGTCGTTGTCTGGAACGCTGAGTGGGACTCCAGCCGTTGCAATGGCTTTGATGGCTCGGACGTTGTGCGGCGATCGTTGATGAACCTCACACCGTTGAACGTGGCGTGGCAATGACTACGTGGAGCCACTCAGTGTCGTTGTCTGGAGCGCTGAGTGGGATTCCAGGCGTTGCAATGGCTCGGTGCCGGACGTTGGTGTGGCGATCGTTGATGGCGTTGACAAATGCGTATCGTTATATTTGGCACTGTTCGCTGATTGGAACTACGCCACGATCGATGATATTGACGAGAAGAGGCAACGGGTAAATTTAAATTCTTCTTTTTATTCTTTTACAATAACAGTTCCCAATCGTCCGCTCAGGTAGAATATCTCAATTTTGATTTTTATGAATTTTGAAATGAGAGGTATTCCGAATTTCTCACTACTGTCTCCGCGACAGTCTAGCACCGACTCTGTAAAGAGTTCATCTCGGACGTTGTTATTGTGTTTTTCATTTTTATTATTTTATTTCTATTCGCTTAACAATTTTTATACTTATATTCAAAGCTTAACAATTTCTATACCCATTAATACGTACAGTAGAAGAAAAGGGTCAGAATATCCCGCAGCAGAAGGCTGCACAATGTGTATCACACCAAAGAGAGACGCGGTGGTTGGTAGGAAGTACAACAACTTCCTGTCAGAACGCCTGAACATGTGGAAGGCGAGGGGTTCGGTCGAAGTAAGAGCAAAAGAGCTACTCGGCAGAAAGCCTTTAATTTATTCGGTGAATTCAGAGCGTCCACTAATAAAAGTCTCTGGTTTGGTACCATGTGTAGGTGTCCTATCTTGTTGTTGTACAATTAGTTTTGCACAACGCGGGCCCAATAAAGCGCCAGTTATTTCTGTATACTGTGGACCGAAGTCGAAAGCAATTGTTATTTCAATTGCTGGTTGGCCGAAGCCAAAAGCGCCAGTTATTTCTGGACACTTCCAACCACAGTCGAAAGCAACTGTTCAGTTGCTTGTAAGCCGAATCCGAAAGCGCCAGTTATTTCTCGACACTGTGCAGCTACTGGCGGGGCGAAGCCGAAAGAAATAGAAAACGCGCTGGGTTTTAAAAATTACACAAAGTCTGCGCAATTGTTTGCAAAACGACTTTGGACTGATTTCATCTTCTTCCATATTCTGATTTTTGCGCCTCTTATAAGTTGCGCGGTGCTTGAACTGATTGTGAATCGAATGCTTCTGCTTATGTTCAACGTATTTGCAGGAAAGCAAAAGCGAATGAGATGTCTTGCTTATGTGACGTATGCTAGGGTCTTCGAAATCCGTATTTGTCGGATTTCGTCGTTTTTTCAATTTGATGTGTTTCTTTTTTGTTTTTATTTGTTTATAATTTTTTTTTTTATTAATATGGTTTAATAAATAACAAAACATGATTAAATAATACTTAAAAGAGAATATAAAGAAATTGATTGCCGCCGTTTGGTTTTGAACCGGCTTCCCTCGTTAATTATGCGTGTTACAATTCAAATATATAGAACACAAATATAGACACACAAAAACAAGTTATTTAAATATGTATTAATACTTGTAAATATATTTAAGGACTAGACATACCTCTCCCCCTGATTAATGTTCGGAAAACTATAAAAACCGGTTTCTTCCTTGCATCCGCAAACATTTTGTATTTGTATTTTTATTTAAAACATATTTGTACACAATGCACTAAGAACAGATCTTTTATAGCATATTAATTGAAAATTTAACAATAGAACAACAATAAATACTTGCCAATAACAAGTTAAACAATAAGAAATAAAAATAATAATAAAACTTAAGACTAAAGCAAAGGAAGGGAAAGCAATTCCGAAAAAGTAGAAATTAAAGAACAAAGATAGAAAGAGGACAGAGAAGTAGGAAGAAGGGGTCATGTTTGCGAGTTAAGAAAGTACGTCTTGAGTAAGTTAATAAAGGAACTCTCAACTGCTGTTGCCTTGAAGCTACTGGGAAGCCTATTCAACAGACTGATGGTACTGATAAAAAACAGTCTTCCAGTATTAAGATACGCATAATGTGCGATGATGAAGTTACGCGACCGAATTGAATGACCAAATTGCAATTTAGAATATAGATAATGGGGCATTCCAGTACGGATGAGCCTAAAAAGAAAAGGACAATTCCTGAATTTTAAGTAGTCAAATAAATCACCACCAATGAGAAATGTTCTCCATTCACCAAGATGGTCAAATCGTCTTAGTCGACACACAAATCTCGTCATACTATTGAATAATATTCTTACTTTATGAGAGGAAACTGAGTCAAGATTACAGTAAACGACCTCAACATATGTCAAAATTGGAAGAATTAGTACCAGGACTAGTTTTTTACGAGTTTCGATTGGTAGAAACTTAGCAGCATACCGCAAGTTACGCAGGACACAATACGCTCTAGAGACAACTGAATTAATATGATCCGTGCATGTTAGCGAAGAATTGATGCAAAAACCAAGACTTTTTATTCTGTTCACATACTTAATGGCTGAGTCACCTATATATAATGTAGGCAATAAGGATAGATTCGGGACACTACGAGCAATCGGAATAACAAATGTCTTAGAAACATTTAGCTTCAGATTATTCCTCTTAGACCAAAGAGTAATATTCCTAATGTCATCATTCATACACCCACATAACTCATTAATAAGAGGAGGAGGACGCGACAAGTAAACTTGCACATCATCCGCATAAGCATGCATTCTGACATTCTCTACTACAGAGAATAAATCATTCAAGAACAAAGAGAATAGCAGAGGGCCTAACACTGAACCCTGAGGTACACCGGACTCAACCTTCTTGAATTCAGAAAACGAATTACCAACTTTTACTCTCTGAAGCCTATCAGTCAGAAAGGAGTTAATAAGTTTAGATGCACTAGATGAGAATAGAAAGTTCTTTTTTAATTTATTACACAAGAGTACATGATCAACACTATCAAAGGCTTTCGAGAAGTCTAAAATGCACAAAAGAGTAATCTGCCGTTGATCGAAAGCTATTCTAATGTCATCAGTGATTTTCAGCATAGCCGTGGAACAACTATGCTTGGGTCGAAAACCAGATTGAAGTGGATTGAGCATGCTGTTGCTATGAATGTGATAGCTAATTTGAGAGGCAATGAGAGACTCCGTCACTTTTGAAATGACAGATAAGATGCTGATAGGACGAAAATCCGCCAACTGTGAAGGATTAGACTTATTAGGTATGGGTAGAACGATAGCTAATTTCCATAATGATGGAAAATATGACGTAGTGATGATTTGATTGATTATTGCAGTAAGAGCTGAGAGTACAAAAGGTAGAATAATTTTAATAAATCTGATAGAAATTTTGTCAAATCCGATTGACAAGGATTTCACTGCCAGTACCTTCGATGCAACTTCAGACTCAGACACACCCGAAAAATAAACTAGTAAAGGTGTTGTCTACAGCCGGGCTGTAGCCGAAATACCCTACACCTTAAAGCTGCATATATACTCGTATATATAAGATATATAAGATAAACTATAATTATGGCTGCTTAACTATTTCTGTGCGTTACAAACACCGGTACTAAGTGCGTTTACTCTCAAAATTTAAGTGTAGGGTATAAAAATATATTGCAATACTGGGTGGATGGGTAAAAAGGAGGCGTGTCCCGCACATTTTTTTCCCAACAGAATATTATTGGTTCACAAACTACAATATTATGTACACCATTATTCAGGAAATTTATATACTTTTCAATACAATCCATGTAAAACCCTCCATGACCTATGTAAACTAAAAGTGGGCGGATCACGCCCATATTTGGCATATTAACTGGAAGCATTAGTCTAAACCTACATATAAAATTTTCTTGTCTTCTCTCAAAAAGTGATGCTGATATGGCCTTTTTTAATAGGCAAAACAGAGGTACCTGCACTCTCGATATAAAAAGTAGGCGTGGTCCTTGCGCGATTTTGCCCATTTTCAATACGAAACACCCCAACATAGCAACGAATATATTTGCCAAATTTCATTTTGAAATCTTAATCCGTTCTTCCGTGATCGTGATTTCAACGGACAGACAGACAGACGGACAGACATCGTTATTTCAATTTTGGTGGTGATGCTGATCAAGAATATATATACTTTTCCATACCTATCTTGTCTAGTTCTATGCGTTACACACTCCGGTAGAAAGTGAATATACCCTCAACCTTAAGGTGTAGGGTATAAAAAGGTCATACCTATTGGCATCACACATATATTCTTCAGTGGTAGTGGTGGTTAATGTATTCGATAAAAAAATAATTATTGAGATCAGAAAGGTTCAGAGCACATTGTATATTCCTTTTACTTCCAATTCCCAAGTCCTTTACCTTTCTCCAGAGTTGCTTTGACGATAAAGATGGCTTAAAGGTCGAAGCAAAGAATCTTTCCTTGGATTGCCTTACCAAATAATTAGCCGAATTACGTGCCCTTCTATAGTTCACCCAATTGGCATCAGCTGGAAATCTTTTAGCCTTCGAGTGCAGAAAATTTTTTAATTTAATGGCAGCTTTAATTCGTGAAGAG
This sequence comes from Thecophora atra, assembly GCA_937620795.1. Classification (NCBI taxonomy): domain Eukaryota; kingdom Metazoa; phylum Arthropoda; class Insecta; order Diptera; family Conopidae; genus Thecophora; species Thecophora atra. Next base: position 36,819,674 of record OW569399.1, read on the forward strand.
TACCACGGACAGCCACTATTCCTAACTCTAACTGTTCGTGTTGGCACAAACCGATCAAATAAGTGTTGAACCATATTTACAAAACACGACACTTTATCATCCAGTGATATAGCACTCAGCAATTGAACCCAGTCAATCATTGCACAAACACGATATAAATCTTCAAAATTTATGGATTCATAGTCAAAATAGGAGAAGCTGGTTAGAGAAGACCGAGAACCGAAGTTGATGTCCAGTGTTAAAAATAAAAGATCATGGTCAGATATAAAAGAGAGTTGCGTAAACAGTAACATTAAGGAAGAGTCAGAAATGAAAAAGTAGTCAAGTAGGCTCGGTTGCGCATTACTACAAAAACGCGTTGGAAGGGAATCATTAACAACCGATAAACCTGACAAAGAAGATAAATCCAGAATATTGGCTGTATAAGAATCATTCTCTAATAAGTTCACGTTAAAATCACCACAGACGGCCAAATAGTCAAAACACATAGTACAATTACTTAGGAGATCAAATAAGGGATTCAGATTTCTCTACATGTTTTATTAATATATTTTAATACAAAAGATAATATTTGTATATGTAATTAAATTTGTATATAGTTTCGTTTGAAAATTTGAAGAAGAGTAATCACAGAAGGTTTATTTTTGCGATTTATTTGTACGGCTTGGTAGATTAATTTCAATAATGTAAGCACTTCTACTAACGGAGAAACTACGAATCTCCTACTTTACAATGAGTGCACGATATCACTTCTCAGATCAGTTCAAGTTGCCAGTTGAAGTTGAAAAAATGGTATACAAAAATACACTATACGTGAAGAAAAAAGGAAAAGACAAATCTTCGGAAAACCGACTGATTACTTTTATTTTTTTATAATTATTTTTATTTTTAATTATTTTCTAAGGTTTTTATTTACATACATACATTCCCTTTTTTAAATGCCCTTGTATAGCAAAACATAGAATTTTGCTTGAATAGCCGCATAAAAAATGCGAAGCGAAATGAAGAATATTTGAAAATTGAAATTCATATTAAAGTCTAGTTTTGTTCTAGCTCCTGAGATATATGAATTCACAGCTGTAATTTGCAGAGTCGGACTTATGGCGGAACTATTTTTTCGGGAATACCCAATTTTGTAGTAGTAGATAGTTTTTTGGGAAACAATAAAAATGCAAATTCTTTCGAAATAGTGAAAGCATGGTTAATAAGATAAAATCATTTGCAAAATCTAATTTTCGATGGACCTCGCCTCATGTTCTTATTATCGCAATATGTCATTAATAATTAAACTCTCATTTTCATATGTAATAATATATAATTAAATTAATACAATATAAATCTAAGTAAAAAGTCATGGGTTTTGGATTGACACAACTGACATGCAATTTATTTATGCTTTTCTTATGCCCTTTAAGTCTCTTTTCTCTATTGTTATAAATTTAGGTTATCATATCTATTTTTTTTTTTTGCTTAAATAATTTTGCATTAACGGTTCGTGTAATAACTGATACACCTTCTTCAAACTTAGTACGGAAAAGAACATTGGCATTATTAAACATACCATCTTTTAGAGATACGATAATAAATTGCGAGCTTGTAAAGTGTGTTTTTAGCATGTTGCCTATATTTTGAGTGTGAGCCATATCTAAAGCAGCATCCACTTCATCCAAGATATACAAAGGAGCCGGGGAAAACTTCAACATGGCTAAAACCAATGAAAGAGCCACTAATGAACGCTGTCCTCCAGATAGTTCACCCAAAGATTCCTTCCAGACACCATTAAAGCCGACTTTTATCTCCAATCCAATCAACAAACTTCCCTGTTTAATTGGCTTAAGACGTGCTTGGGCTCCCTGCAACAAAGAACTAAATATCGCACTAAAGTTGTCGTTTACTTCTTTCCATGCTTTGTCTACTTTCTCACGCTTTTTTTCATCCATTTTGCATATAATATGCTTAATTTTTTCTTTATCTTGCTCTACAATTTTTTTTCTCCGTATAGTTTTCTGATATTGCTCTTCTTCACGGTCGAGCAGCATCATTGCTTTAAGATTGATATTTCGTTCCATTCTGTCCTTCAGTTCACACATTAAACTTAGCTTCTGCCCTGCTTCGATTGGGTTTTCTTTCGCGTAATCATATCGTGTATTTTTAATTCCAAAACATTCGAAATCATCATTGATCCATGCGTACTTCTCCTTTAGTCTCTTTATTTTTCCTAAATATTCGCTGCTATCAGCTCGCATTTTATAAATTTCATTTTCTTTTTTTTTTATTTCCAATGTCAATTCTTGGTTTTGCTTTTCAAGCTTATCTTTTCGGTTTGCTAAAAGTTGCAGTTCTTTGTTATGTGAATTTATGTGTTCCTTTTGAACCTTAATTTTCATTTTTAATGCAGATATTTGCCGAACAATATCTGCATGATTGCTACGTAAATGCTCTACGTCAAATGTAATTTTTGCTAAATCCTTCACTAATTCATCACGCTGCTTTGTGATTAATCCAATCCCACGCCGCAATTCGCCAATTTCAAGTTGATATGTTTCATACTCTTGTTCGTATGTCTTGCAACTATTGCGAGCTTCATCTGCCTTCTGCTTAGCTTTTTTCATTGCATCCATGGTAGATTGAATTTCACGTTCTCTATATTCCTTTGAATTAAGTAATTTTTCTTCAATATTTCTAACCTTCGCAGCAATCATTTTCTTTGATTCCATTGTTGTCCGTAAATCTGATTTCAACGCATTTATACGCGTTTCAAGACCTCTGATTTCTTCTTCATGTCTTCGGTAAGTAGTTTGTGCTAAACGTTGCTTGCAAGCATTCAATTCGTGTTGGCGCAGTTCCAAGTAATTTTTATTTTCATTATGGAAGCGTGCGATATCGTTGAGTGATCTGCAAACAAAAATTCTTTGTAATATTCGAAAAAACATAAAAGTGCACTTAAAATACAACCAAGTCTCTTTCATCAATAGGGTTATGTGATTGCCGGAGAACCAGCTCAGTTCAATAAAACTAAAAGAACTACAAAACTATTTATGAACAAGAATCATACAAAGCAAAACTACGAAGGGGCGCATGTAGAATATCATTTGTATGGTGATTTTATGCGATAACAACATTTATTTAATATTGGTAGATAGGATAATAACAATTTCATGTGGCTCAATAAATTAAAAAGAAAACTTATTATATTGATGTTGCCGATTTCAGTGCCTGCTATTAAAAGCAATCTCTGTATAACATAACAAATAATATTTTTCCGATTTTTTATTTTAACAATCGGTAAATAACATTTCGTCACAGAAGGAATTCATCGCGAAAAATTATTTTATGTACTGTAGCCCATCTATTTGGGCCTCGGAAGCGCGTTTATAGTACAAGCCTCATTTTACTTCAGCACTGACTACGCAGCAACCGATTTCATGCCATTCAGTATACGTAAACGTATATGTCATTCGGCATAAGGCCTGAGTAGTCGAACTTATATACACTTCAAATAAATTCTAGTCCTGTCAAAACTTATATTTTGCTTATGGAAGTATGTATAGCTAATTAGTCGCACTTAGTTACAAGGCGAACATCAAAACGTTTTTGATATTTTACAAAGTTCGACCACGGTGCTTTCGAAGTAGTCTTTGTTTTTCGTATGGAATTTTAATGCAATTGGTCACTAAAGAAATTCTTACAATCTTTTTCCAAAAATAACTTAGAAGTTCGACTTATTAGTCTTTTACGTCAGTCTTTACTTAGTCTTTTACGTCACAACCCGCAGCAACTTTTTTATGCAAGGTACGGAAATGAGCGACCTGCAGCGAAAAAGTAACCGTTCCTAATAGCTTCAAAGAACTTTTATTTTCAAGGCCACGGCCGAACCGGAATCTTTTACTTCCTTTTGGTTTCGCTGCTCGGAACTGGAAGTTCACAAATTAGAAACGAATACAATAGAAATCATCTAATTAAAGAGATCATTGCTGTTTCTTTGAAATGTCGAGAGAAGTGCGTGAAGTTAAATACGTTTCGAACTTTAACAGAGTTTGCAACTCTGTAAAAGATCGAGACGTCGCTAACTTTAACAGAGCTCTGTTAACTCTCCGTTCCTATGAAATTTAGTAAGTAATCGCAACTACACAACGAGAGTAAAATTAATAATACCATATCTCCGCTGCAAGACTATCTGAATATTGCATTTTAAGAAACAAAAAGCTCTGCATAGCCGTTTTTTGTCAAGATTTTTTTGAAAATTGCACTGTTTGTGGTCAAGTGCCGTATAAAAATCCGAATGATGAAGTGGACACTGCTCGGTCCAGGACGGTTGTGCCAACATGAGGCATACGGCAAATGAAAGGTGGCTTCTAGTAGCATTAGTGCTAAGAAAATCAAAGGGCCCTGAGTTGGCGTTTTTTGTTAAGATTTTTTTGAAAATTGCACTGTTTGTGATCAAGTGCCGTAGAAAAATCCGAATGATGAAGTGGACACTGCTCGGTCCAGGACGGTTGTGCCAACATTAGGCGTACGGCAAATGAAAGGCGGCTTCTAGTGGCATTAGTGCTAAGAAAATCAAGAGGCCCTGAGTAGGCGTTTTTTGTTAAGATTTTTTTGAAAATTGCACTGTTTGTGGTCAAGTGCCGTACAAAAATCCGAATGATGAAGTGGACACCGCTCGGTCCAGGACGGTTGTGCAAACATGAGGCATACGGCAAATGAAAGGTGGCTTTTAGTAGCATTAGTGCTAAGAAAATCAAAAGGCCCTGAGTTGGCGTTTTTTGTAAAGATTTTTTTGAAAATTGCACTGTTTGTGGTCAAGTGCCGTACAAAAATCTGAATGATGAAGTGGACACTGCTCGGTCCAGGACGGTTGTGTCAACATGAGGCATACGGCAAATGAAAGGTGGCTTCTAGTAGCATTAGTGCTAAGAAAATCAAAGGGCCCTGAGTTGGCGTTTTTTGTTAAGATTTTTTCGAAAATTGCACTGTTTGTGGTCAAGTGCCGTACAAAAATCCGAATGATGAAGTGGACACTGCTCGGTCCAGGACGGTTGTGCCAACATGAGGCATACGGCAAATGAAAGGTGGCTTCTAGTAGCATCAGTGCTAAGAAAATCAAGAGGCCCTGAGTTGGCGTTTTTTGTTGAGATTTTTTCGAAAATTGCACTGTTTGTGGTCAAGTGCCGTACAAAAATTCGAATGATGAAGTGGACACTGCTCGGTCCAGGACGGTTGTGCCAACATGGGGCATACGGCAAATGAAAGGTGGCTTCTAGTAGCATTAGTGCTAAGAAAATCAAAGGGCCCTGAGTTGGCGTTTTTTGTTGAGATTTTTTCGAAAATTGCACTGTTTGTGGTCAAGTGCCGTACAAAAATTCGAATGATGAAGTGGACACTGCTCGGTCCAGGACGGTTGTGTCAACATGAGGCATACGGCAAATGAAAGGTGGCTTCTAGTAGCATTAGTGCTAAGAAAATCAAAGGGCCCTGAGTTGGCGTTTTTTGTTAAGATTTTTTTGAAAATTGCACTGTTTGTGGTCAAGTGCCGTACAAAAATCTGAATGATGAAGTGGACATTGCTCGGTCCAGGACGGTTGTGCCAACATGGGGCATACGGCAAATGAAAGGTGGCTTCTAGTAGCATTAGTGCTAAGAAAATCAAAGGGCCCTGAGTTGGCGTTTTTTGTTAAGATTTTTTCGAAAATTGCACTGTTTGTGGTCAAGTGCCGTACAAAAATCTGAGTGATGAAGTGGACACTGCTCGGTCTTGACAAAAAACGCCAACTCAGGTCCCTTTGATTTTCTTAGCACTAATGCTACTGGAAGCCACCTTTCATTTGTCGTATGCCTCATGTTGGCACAATCGTCCTGGACCGAGCAGTGTCCACTTCATCATTCGGATTTTTGTACGGCACTTGACCACAAACAGTGCAATTTTCAAAAAAATCTTGACAAAAAACGGCTATGCAGAGCTTTTTGTTTCTTAAAATGCAATATTCAGATAGTCTTGCAGCGGAGATATGGTATTATTAATTTTACTCTCGTTGTGTAGTTGCGATTACTTACTAAATTTCATAGGAACGGAGAGTTAACAGAGCTCTGTTAAAGTTAGCGACGTCTCGATCTTTTACAGAGTGGCAAACTCTGTTAAAGTTCGAAACGTATTTAACTTCACGCACTTGGTCGAGAGCATATAAAAACTTTAAAAATGTTACAAGCTTTTTTCTACTCTAGTTATAAATGTAGAAAAATATTGTTCAATGCCTACCATCCAACAAGAAAGCAGAACAAAAGTCACCCAAAAGTCGCTTGTGAGCGACGTCTCACAAATTTTCACTACTGCTACCAGAAAAACCACACAATCTTTGAGCCACCTTGACGTCCTACCGCAAGTACGAATGACCATTTCCCAACACTGAATTTTTGTAGCCTATTGCATTTTACGAATAATGTTTTGCTACCAAATCAAGACAAATAAATTTATCGCAAACAGTATTCATTCCTAAAATTTTATTAGGTGGAGCTAAGTCTCAGCTACACTGAATGAAAACCACGCTTAACAAACGATAACTGTGATAAAGAGGATGACAAAGTTTGCGCCTATCTCTGCCTACATTCAGACAGATATGGTCACATGTACACATCAATTATTTATTACTACACTACAACCTTTCCTACTTCTTCTTCAATCTTTCAATCACAAAAACAAATGCGATTCTCCCGTAATGAAAGCTATTTGCTTTAATTTAAAATTAAAAATTGAACTGTTAACAATTTTACTTTGACTAAGTTGTGTAAAACATCTATTTTACATATGACCATATGTAAGAGTATGTATGTTTTTGAAGATTAAATAATCTTAAAGTTGAAAGCTACGCTTATTAATTGGTGCCCCGTTATTCTTTGCCACCTTGTTGAAAATTTCCTGCGTACTTCGAGAGTTAAATTGTTTTTAATTAAACAATCTGGTGAAGAATCTTTTGTGTTTTACATGCTTCTATGATACTTTGCCTAAGGTTTCCCTTATTTCGTAAGGTTTCTGATTTCGCCCTTAACCCGTAGCCCACAAAAAATCAGATAAGGAAAAATTCCTTCCAAAAAGCAAAACCGAAAACAAATCTCAGGAGACGGACATTGACTGTTCACGATTTTTATTGTAAAATAAAAAGAACAAAACTAATTGCCTCCGTGCTTCCCATCACCCCCTGAAATCTTCAAATCTATCATTGCGACGATGCTTTCGTCACTTGTTGTCAAGATCAAAGATCAAGATCAAGATCAAGATTCAATTTTATTAAAACGAATATTTACAATATAATGACTTAGAAATATTCTCTAGCTGAAAACAATAGTCAGCACAAACAGGGCCAGACTTCAGCCAATGACAATCTTTTTTACTTACATAATAGATAAAAAATGAACAAAAAAAAACAAAAACCATGTTAAAACAATAACAAAAATCTTGAATAACACGAACTATTGACTAGCCCCGGAAGTGGGCAGCAGACTTTAAAGTATAAAAGCTCTCATCAAAACCAGGCTGGAGCAGGAACGATGAATGCAAATAGTAAATGATTTCATCATTGATATAAAGCGCTTGTATGTTGTTGTCGTCATGACATTGAACTCTTTTGAGGAAGCGTACCGCCAAGTTGACCAAATAGTCCTCAATGGGAGCAATTCTTGCTGCATCATACAAGGATGAGTTGCTGTAGTAGTGTAACGTATCAAGCTTCCTCCAGAGGCCGACACACTGACGTAGGACTCTTCTCTCAAAGATACCAAGTTTCTTCATGAGGGTAGGTGAAATCGTAAACCAAGTGTGAAAGCCGTATGCTAAAACAGGACGGATGAGCTGCTTGTAGATAAGAAGCTTCGTGTTGACAGGTAGACCTCCTTGCTTTCGAAGAAGTGGTTGAACGAGATGGTAAGCAAAAGTAGCTTTCCGAAGTGCTTCTCGACAATGATCGTTGAATTTGAACATATGATGAAAATGCACCCCAAGATACTTCACAGAAGATTTTGAGGTGACAGTAGAACCATCAGGGAGCGAAATCTGAAGCTCACTGCATCTGGTGGCGATATTTCTTCGACTTCTGGTGGCTGTGCACGGCACTCTAAAGCAAATGAGCTCAGTTTTGGAGGCGTTAATTTTCATTCGCCACTTCTGGTAATACTCCCAAAGGCGCTTAACCTGGATTTCAAGTCTGCGGGCAGCAAGCTCAGGCGAAAGTGACGAAGTGTATGTGACACAATCATCCGCAAACAGCAACGTTGTTGAACCAGGAAAATCCGAAGGAAGATCGTGGGTGAAAATGTTGAACAGCAACGGCGCCAGCTTCGAACCCTGCGGCACTCCAGCGAAGATTGACTTTGTCGAAGAGAACTTGTCAGCTACCTTGACATGGAATCGTCTGCCTCTAAGAAAGCTGCATATCATCCGTACTAAGTTGCTGCTGAAGTTGAGCGAAACCAACTTGTAGATTAGGCCATCTATCCACACGCTGTCAAAAGCCTTCTCAATATCGAGGAGGCAGGCAAAAATTTCGATCGGAGGAATATTGCGAATTTACAAGAACAAAACTAATTGCCTCAGTGCTTCCCATCACCCGCTGAAATCCACAAATCGATCATTGCGACGATGCTTTCGTCACTTGTGTCAGACAACAACAACTCGCCAAGAATTATAAAACCAAGCAAAAACTTCTGTATATGCAAAAAACTTCGGGTGCACTTTTCGGGTCTCTGCTTTGGTGATTTCTCTTCTCTGCGAAGCCCGGCGCTCTGCCGGTTCTTATAATTTAGCATGAAAAAGTGATGTTGCCGGCAACAAATGTTTCATGCAATCTCTTTATGAATATATATTCTTTGCTTGAAGCTCTTTAATTGACAATGAATAGTTGGAATAACCGCTATTATTTACCACTTTCTCACAATATCTAATCTTGTTTCAATATATTACTTTTGCACATACACATATGTTGATGATTCCTGGTAGTTGATAAGTAGAGCGTATAGTATGTTTAATTTACTTGTTATCTATTTTGTTTATGCAACCATCAACTATTCTTTAACTTTTATTATTGTTTTCTCTGTTTCTTCTATTAATATTCTTTTTACTTCTGCTTATTTCAGAAAGAGTGCTCAAATTGTGTTCTTGGTGATGTTTTATAACTTATATGTGTTCAATTTTTTATTGTAAAAAGTATCTGGGAAAGTTAGGAGGCGGAGTTGCAATTTGCTGTCATTTAAATATGAGAGTTATTGGGAAATCATGTGGTGAAGGTGTTGTGAATATTTAAACGTATGTTTGTCTGATCATATGCGCAAATTTCTTGTTTCGTGTGTGTATAACACGTATAGATTTTACAGTCTTGAGGGTTTCTTCTCGTTCATTTATGATCTTTCGATTGATTTTGATTACTACTTGTTGTGTGGGACTGACATGCACCGATCATATTAACAGAGTTTTGCAAAGAATTTACACGATCCTTCGGACTCTTCGTATATCCTCTGGATAAGTGCCTATGGAAATTAGACGCAAGTTAGCTATTCAGCTAATTCTACATATTATCGTGTGTCCTGCACTGGTTCACTGAAAGTTCGATTCTTGTTCAAAGCTTAAACTAGTACTTGAATTCAATCACGTCACGCGTTATGTCTTTAGAATTAGAAAGTTTGATCATCTTGGGTAGTTCATATACAAATTGCGTGGCTGACATTGTTGGTATTTTTTTTCTAAAAAAACGGAATATTTGTTTAATAAGCTGCAGTTTGGAACTCCAGCAGGGGTACAACACTGATCATCGCTCGTTTTAATTAATAAACACTTTTTATTCATGGAGCTAGATTATTCAATAAGGCCTAATCATATTAAGTCGATACCGGAGATACAGTTCAAGCGTGCAGCACGTGACTTCTTCTCTACTCTTTAATTCATTCTGTGTTAATTGGATACAATTTAAACTTACTTTAATTGTTCTTCAATATCTTGCAACTCAATGTAATAAATGTTTTTATTTGCCTCCAAGTTTTTTATATCAGCCAACTCTTTCAAAATATTTCCACCTTTAGGACGCGAACCGCCAGAAAGTGTCCCTTCCGGATCGACAACGTCGCCTTCTAAGGTTACAGAGCGACAGTTGATATTGTGATGATATGTTACCTAAAATATTGAAGAGAAAGTTATTCGTTCAGCAATAATAACAAACATACGACTCTTATAAAAATAGATATATATATATATATATATATATATATATATATATATATATATATATATATATATATATATATATATATATATATTATATATTTTAATATATCAAACAAATAAATCCGTCTTTTTAGAAAATGTACTTAAAGCCTACCAATAGAGGGAATTTCGAAACTTTGTAAATAAGAAAATTGAACATGCCAAAACTAATTATTACAAAGAAAGAATAAATAAAAATATAGAAGATATCAAGAAAATATGGCATGTTATAAATGACATTCTAGGCAAAAGAGCTGACAGCATTGATAAAATAATTATGCAAAATTTTAAGAATAAAAATGCACTAATGTTTCCAAATGAGTTTGCTATCGTGTTCTTATGTTGAGAAAATGCTACATGGACAAATAAGACCAAAGGATCTTAAAAACAATACGGTAACCATCGGCCCAATCATAAAGAAATTGATCAATACGAGTTTCTGCAAGCTAAGGTACCAAAGGGGTAAAAGATGTAGTTCGCCCAATATTCAAATGCGGAACCAAGAATTTTCCGTACTGTTGAAGAGCCAAAGTTCGAGCAAAGATTATAGAATGCAAAGATCCACTCAGAACAAAAAAACAAGGCGCCAAAATTTTTTAGCTACAACAAGAGCAGTTGCATCTATTAGCGTAAAATATGGTAAACTTTCTGGATTTATAATAGAATGTCGTTGTGTAACCGATGTTGGCATGTATGTGATCTTATTTTAATGCATCGTAAATAATATTTAAGCCAATTATTTACTTTATATCAATGATTGTAATATAATATTAATACTAAATAAAAATATTTTTGTGTAAAGAGTTTGTCAAAGAGCCAGAAACACTGCAGAGCATGAATAGGTTGAATGCAGCTATTCGCGATAGTAAAAGAAAATGTTTTTTAGAACTTTGCGATGATGTTGAAAAACAGCCCTGGGGTTTTGCATATAAGCTAGTAATGAAGAAGCTTAAATGGGCAGCGCAGCCAACTAATCCACGTATTATGGAAGCGATTGTAAAGCATATTTTTCCCAAGCAGCCGCGTGTATCGAGAACGATGCGGGAAGTTGAGCCCCATATGGTGCCGAGGGTAACGAAGCTCGAGGTAGTGCAAGCGGCCAGCAAACTCAAAATTGATAAAGCGCCTCGCCCAGATGGAGTACCAAATATAAGTGTAAAAGCAGCCGCTCTTGGCCAGACCGAGCTGCTGAGAGGGTTATTTGCTATATGCTTAAGAGATGGTATATTTCCAAAGCAATGGAAGAGGCAACGGCTTGTTTTGCTACCAAATGGCGAGAATTTAATTGGCCCAGGGTCGTATGGCCTCTGTGTTTTTTGGACACATTGTGTAAACTGTTTGAAACAGTAATTAACGAGCGAGTGTTGAGCTCGGTGAATTTGAAAATTTCAAGCAGCCAGTTTGGTTTTCAAAAAGGGCGCCAAACAACGGATGCCCTGCAGCTTGTGAAAGATGTTGCGGAGAAAGCGATTGAGGGCAAGCGCTGGAAAGGTGGAACCAAACAGTACTACCTAATCGTCACCTTAGATGTGAAGAACGCGTTTAATTCAGCGAACTGGCAGAAGATACTGGAGGTTGTTGGAGCGTTCGAAGTACCAACATATTTGCTCAACGTAGTGTCCAGCTACCTGAGCGACCGAGTTCTAGTCTATAACACGTCAGAGGGACCAGTAGAGTACGAAGTGAAGGCGGGTGTTGAAACGACCTTCTCGCCTCGGTCCTACTGAGGCGGCGTTTCTTTTAAGGTCCTTGGACCGTCTATAGCCTGGGTATGCTCGCGGGTGTCCAGAGTCGTACTCAAGAAAATTTGTAAATGATGAACCCGTATTTGGTGTTGTTAAACTTTATTTATTTTACTTCAGCTCTTAGGATCTAGCTTATTATTTAACTTATGGTGCTAACAATATGATGGGTAGCTGCGATGGCACGTTGAATGAAGGATCTTAATGGGGTAAGAAAAAAAAAACTGTGCGGTGCTGTGGCGACGTATATCGGTATGGCGAGAGGGTTTTTTTCTTTGTAATACGTAACTGCGACGGCTTGTTGGTTGGAACCCGTTATGCGAACCTTGTTTTGCGTGTTTCACGATTGCTTTGATGATGTATACTAGTTTCAACGCGACGGTGTTGCTACTTATGACGCGACGGTATTTAATTTACTTGTACTCGATGCTTGCGATTCACTAGTTCGTGCTGATACCACGATTCAAGAAAGACTGACTTGCTGAGCGTTACTGTGCTCAATTTATAATTCTCGCTGTAATTTTGTTCCATGTGTTCGTTCGTTGTCTTGTCGCTGCGCGGGTAGTGTGGTCTCGCTTTTACTCCTTTGCTTATGATGCTATGCACTAGAAAACCGGTTTGTGTATGTTATGTGATCTGTGCTTGAGTGCTCGCCGCTACCCGATTATCTGCAATGTAATACTGGGTGATTGTAATTTCGAAAGTTTAGTTTTTTACATCATAATTATGGGAATGCTATATGTGTTCTTAAAAAAATATGTACTTTATTATTTCGTGTACAAGAGAAAACTTATAAATATAGATAGAAAAATGCATAAGTCGTGTCTACATAATAATTTGTGCGCCTCATTTCGATGCGCCGAAATGTGTCGTCACAGTGTACCCCAGGGATCGGTGTTGGGCCATATGCTCTGGAACGTAATGTACAACGCGATATTGCAGCTGAGAGTACCTGAAGGGCTAACAATTATAGGGTTTGCTGATGATCTTGCAGTAGTTGTCGTGGGAAAACTCTTGAGTGATGTTAAGGAGTCTGCAGAGTCAGCCATAGCAACAATTAAAAATTGACTAACTTTAGTTGCACTTGATTTAGCAGATCACAAGACGGTAGCTGTTTTAAATGAGTAGTCGGAAGAGGGGCGAATGGCCTAGAGGTAAGGGTGGGCCAATGCATCGTTACAACTAAGCCCTATATAAAATACCTTGGGTTAATGATAGATCACCGTCTGACGTTCAAAGCTCATTTGGAATATGTACAGCAGAAGGCAGCAAGAACTACAGCAGCGCTATCTCGAATAATGCTCAATAATCGGGGTCCGCGACAGCGTATTCGTCAGCTCCTTGCGTCGTTGGTTAAGTCTATAATACTATACGCGGCACCCATATGGAAAGAAGCTTTTCTAAGGAGTAGCTATGTGCGTGGGAGATGGCAGAGCGCATCAAATGGAAGGTGGACGCACAAGCTTATCCCCAGGTTGGAGCCATGGCTATGCAGGGAACATGGAGAGATCGATTTTTATGTGACGCAACTGCTACGCGGACATTGATGTTTTAAGGCATATCTCCATAGAGTTGGTTATGAGCGAGATCCGCTATACGATTAGACACAGGTGTTGACAAGGAAGTTAAAGAAGACAGATAAACACGTAAAGAGACTCAAACCAGAGGCTATCGTAATTGGAAATAAGGACGAATGCACTTATCGTATTTGGATATCGGATGGATTGGGCTATCGTATTTGGACTTGTGCAAACTTACCTTTTCAAAGCATGCCTGATCAGCAAGAGAATTACTTTGTAATGCGAAAATAAAAGGAAAACATTTTTACAATTGTTATATGCCTCCTAGTTTACCACTAGAAGCCTGCACTTCGGTGATGTCAGAGAAAAATCACCTGCTGTAATTGCGGGAGATTTTAACACGTGGGCGATTGAATGGGGGAGTGCAAGAACTACTAGAAGAGGTTCGACACTTCTGAAAGCGTTTGCCAGTCTTGACCTCGCCCTGTTAAACCATGGCTCGGCTAGCACGTATAGCAAACTAGGTCGATGCTCAATACTTGACCTAACTGACCTAACTGAAGTTGCTGACCTACACACACACAGTGACCACAACGCCTTGTCGAATGAGATCTTTAGTAGGCATAAAGCCCCGATTAAATCCATTAGAACTAGCTGGAGAGTCAAGTTGCTTGATAAAGACGTTTTTGACCTTATGATTGATAGCATGTCTTCCTCCACTGGAGGAACAGAAGAAAACATGCAGCAGATCACAGAAGAATTGTGAAAAGTGGGAGGCGAGAAATGAAGGGAGGCGTATTGGTGGAATGAGGATCTGGCTTTGTTGGGTTCAGATACACTTAAATATATCCGCAAATACCTGAGGTGACAGCGCACGAGACAGCCTTAAACAAGCGGACAGAGGTCTTTGCCAAAGTATTGGCATCCTGTTTAAGAGAGGGTAAATTTCCGCGGGCCTGGAAACGTCAACGTTTGGTTCTTATACCTAAAGGAAAAAAGCCACCTGAAGAGCCGTCCTCCTATCGCCCCCTGTGCATGATTGATGGACTAGGGAAACTGTTTGAGAAAACTATAGCTAACCGTAAGGAGAGATATACTGAAGGCATTGGCGGTCTATCTAAGCGGCAATATGGCTTTAGGAAGCAGAGGTCAACACTCGATGCAATCAGTGATGTGTGTAATTTAGCCAGGAATGCTATAGCTGTCCAGAGAGGGAAAAGCAGCAGCAAAGAGTATTGTGCAATAGTCACTCTGGATATTAAGAATGCATTTAACTCAGCGAGCTGGAAGGCGCTATTGGGGGCTGTTCATGCGCTGCGAATACCTGATTATCTGGTGAACATTATACAGGACTACTTAAATGACCGTATTCTGTACTACGACACTGACGATGGAGTTAAAAAAAACATAATAAGAAAAGGAGTACGTCAAGGATCTGTCCTGGGACCTATCCTATGGAACATTATGTACGATGGAATTTTTCATGTTGAAGTACCAAGCAATGTACACATAGTTGGGTATGCGGGCGATGTAGCTGTTGTAGTTGTTGCGAAAACTATTGCTGAAGTAAGCATGAATTGTGCAATGGCCACACAAAACATTAAAGATTGGTTGCAGAAAGTGGTCCTGGAGCTAGCCTTGCAAAAAACAGAAGCGGTGTTAATCATTAGCCGGAAAAAAGTTGAAAGTTGAGTAAGTGTTGTATTAGACCGCAGATTATCCTTCAAGGATCACCTAATATATGCAAGTTGCAAAGCGCTGAGAGTGGGGCAAGCACTAGCGAGAGTAATGCCTAATATTGGTGGACCGAAGCAAGATATCCGAAAACTGCTTGCAAGCGTCAGCACATCAACGCTAATGTATGCTGCTCCAGTCTGGGCAGACGCAACAGCCGTAAAGTCCTATATGAGACGGATGATGAGTGCACACAGACTGATGTCAATAAGAGTGTGTTGCGCTTTTAGAACAGTCTCTCAAGAAGCAGCAGATGTTATCGCAGAAAGGCTGCCGGTGGACATAGCACCTAAAGAGGCGAAAGGTATTAGAACTATTAATAACCGAAACCAAAGACAGGTGGAACGAGATAGGTTTCGTGAACTGAGCTTAGACGAGTGGCAGCAAAGGTGGGACAGGTCGGCGAAAGGCCGATGGACGTACCATCTTGTACCAACCATCAAGCCTTGTAAAAGAGAAAATTTGGAGACGTCGATTACTCCCTTACACAGTTTCTGTCTGGTCATGGATTCTTTCGAGAATACCTCTATAAATACAAACTGGTAAGTGATCCATTTTGCATGTCGTGTAGAAAGAAAAGAGAGAACGTAGAGCACGTAATCCAAAAGTTCGAGCGATATGAGCGACAGCGAGATTCCCTCCAAGAAATGATAGGACAAAGAGTTACTCCCTTTGGAATAGTGCAACATATGTGCAGCTCCAGCACAGCTTGGGAGGTTAGCCGCTTGATTGGAGGTCAAATAATGCCACTGCAGCGTCTTCATGAGCAAGCCGAGAACGGTAACGAACATAGACCGACCTAATAACTGACGATTGAGCAGAAATGCTCTGACGGCCTCCTGACGTAATACCTAACGGTGGTTCCGGGAGGATTACCGTGATGACGAGAGGAGATGTTTAGCGGGTTTAAGTCTCGCACTGACTAAGGCTTTTGATGCTTTTACTCCTCGTTAAAAAAAAAACAAAAACACGCACACACACAGTCTAGATATGGCGGCGTTCAATAGGATAATGCAGACGTTGGTCCAAGATGCACGTCGAATGGGGTTCAAAATGGATAAATACTCGAGGTAGATCCCTGTTAGACACCTTTTCAGCGGTAGATGTTGTATTGTTGAACAGAGGCTCAACGCACACGTACAGCAAAAATGGCAAAGGTTCTGTAATAGATATTGCTTTCATAAGCTCATGTTTTTTCCCAAATACGAAGTGGCAAATAAGTAGTTGCTACACGCACAGCGACCACCAAGCGATCCAGATTGATATTAGCGAAGTACCTAGCGAGAGGCGACGGCAATGACGGTGCGAAAACTATGTTGGAAGGCTGAAACATTTGACTGTAAGATGTTTCTGCAAGTGTTGTGTGGCATGAGCGCAAGCGGCACGGCGGAAGAAGCTGCAAGCCAACTCAGAAGCAAATTAATTGAAGCCTGCGATGCAGCCATGTCGCGTAAAATTACTCACTCAAGGCACAGATCAGTCAGTGTATTGGTGGAAATCCAAGATTGCAGATCTCCGCAGGGAATGTATCTGTGCAAGAAGAATATGCAAAAGAGCTTTCACACGAACGCCTGAGAGGTTCAGAGATATGATGCTGCTTTACAAGGTTAAACGCCGAAAGCTCAAAGCGACAGTAAGGGAGAGTAAAACTAAAAGTTTCTTGGAACTGTGTGATGAGGTAGAGAATAGTCCTTGAGGTTTTGCTTAAAAGCTAGTTTTCAAAAAGCTTAAAAAACCTACACAACTCAAAAGTCCACAGGTCATGGATGGTATAGTGACGGACCTCTTCCCGCTGCAGCCGCGTTTTGTAAGAGTTGCTCAGGACAATTCTCAAGACGTGCCTACTGTGACGGCGGTGGAAGTGATGCAAGCGGCAGCCAAGCTGAAACCGAACAAGGCGCTAGGGTCTGATGGGGTCCCAAATGTAGCTATTAAAACGCTAGCAGTGAACCACACGGAATGGGTAAGAGGAGTCTTTGATCTCTGCATGAAGGAAGGCATCTTCCCTAAGCAGTGGAAAAGGCAGCGACTGGTTCTACTTCCAAAAGGTGAAAACCAGCCGCCATTTTATCGCCCTCTATGTATGCTGGATACGTCAGGCAAGTTATTGGAATCCATAATCAAAGAGCGCCTACAACTAGTGGCAGATATGAGAATGTCTGATAAGCAATTTGGTTTGAGAAAAGGCGTCTCAACCAATAATGCGCTTCAACTGGTGAAAAATATTGCTGAGTCAGCGGTTGAAGGAAAACGCTGGAACGTGAGTAGCTACCTGAATGAACGAGTGCTCATTTATGATACATCGGAAGGTAGTAAGGAATATCTGGTAACAGGCGGAGTCCCACAGGTATCCGAGCTAGGCCCACTGCTATGGTATATTATGTACAACGCACTACTGCAGTTGAGAGTGCCTGAAGGAGTAAAAATTGTCGGATTCGCAGACGATATTGCTATCCTGGTAGTCGCGAAGCACCTTGCGGCAGTAAAGAAGACTGCCGATGAAGCGGTATTCATAGTTAGCTCATGGCTTAGCAGGACGGCGCTAAGTCTAGCTGACTATAAAACGGAGTGCGTGCTAGTGAGCAGCCGAAAAAATGTGGAATCAATTGCAGTCAAAGTGGGCGATTGTATGACAGCATCTAAGACTATGTGTCTTATAACCACCAAATAAATATATGTGTTAACTCTATAACCACCAAATAAATATATTTCACCAAACCTGAAAGCACAAGAGGTGAAAAGCACACCAGCTACAGTGTGCAACGAAAACTTGAAAGAACTTCCAATTTAGCAGCCAAACGCAACAACAAACACACACAAGAAATCGGACCGAAATTTAGCAGCCAAACGTAACAACAAACACACACAAGAAATCGGACCGAAATTTAGCAGCCAAACGCAACAACAAACACACACAAGAAATCGGACCGAAATTTAGCAGCCAAACGCAACAACAAACACACAAGAAATCGGACCGAAATCTAGAAACCAAACACAACAACAAACACACGCAAGAAACCGTATGCAGATTTACAAGTAAAAGCATAAAAACCCATTAGGAAAGAAGTCACTCTACCTTTGAAGGAAAATAAGATCTAATGCAACAACAAATGCAAAGGTTTACGCACGAAGAGTGCAAAAAGGGAGTTGAAGGTGACCCTAATTATGAAATAAACAAAAGGATTAATTCAAGGCCACTCATAAGCAATCAAGGAAAGTACCGTTAGCCTTTGGTGTATAAAAGCCCCCGCAAATGAACACTCGCTCTCTTTTGGAAAACATACGCTGTACGGGTGAGTCGACTTTTTAGCTAACTAATATTATTTTTACGTCCAGTGCTTGCAAGTGTGGACACAAAGGAATCCTTGAATCCTTCCGAATACTCTTAATCCTTTTAAATCCAGTGCTTTTAAGTGTGGACAAGCAACGTAAAACAAATCCTAGAATCCTTGAATCACCTTTTGCACTTGTTTGAGTCCAGTGCTCGTAAGTGTGGACAAGCAACGTAAAACAAATCCTAGAATCCTTGAATCACCTTTTGCACTTTTTTGAGTCCAGTGCTCGTAAGTGTGGACAAGCAACGTAAAACAAATCCTAGAATCCTTGAATCACCTTTTGAACTTTTTTGAGTCCAGTGCTCGTAAGTGTGGACAAGCAACGTAAAACAAATCCTAGAATCCTTGAATCACCTTTTGCACTTTTTTGAGTCCAGTGCTCGTAAGTTCGGACAAGCAACGTAAAACAAATCCTAGAATCCTTGAATCACCTTTTGCACTTTTTTGAGTCCAGTGCTCGTAAGTGTGGACAAGCAACGTAAAACAAATCCTAGAATCCTTGAATCACCTTTTGCACTTTTTTGAGTCCAGTGCTCGTAAGTTCGGACAAGCAACGTAAAACAAATCCTAGAATCCTTGAATCACCTTTTGCACTTTTTTGAGTCCAGTGCTCGTAAGTGTGGACAAGCAACGTAAAACAAATCCTAGAATCCTTGAATCACCTTTTGAACTTTTTTGAGTCCAGTGCTCGTAAGTGTGGACAAGCAACGTAAAACAAATCCTAGAATCCTTGAATCACCTTTTAAACTTTTTTGAGTCCAGTGCTATTAAGTGTGGACTAGCAACGTAAAACTGCCTTTTCTTGAGTCTCTTACCCTTAAGGTAAGCCACTCACGAATCACTTATGAATCACTTACGAATCATTTATGAATCATTTATGAATCACTTATTAATCATTTAAGAATCATTTATGAATCACTTAGGAATCATTTATGAATCACTTATGAATCATTTATGAATCACTTATGAATCATTTATGAATTACTTGTGAATCACTTATGAATCACTTATGAATCACTTATGAATCACTTATGAATCACTTATGAATCACTTATGAATCACTTATGAATCACTTATGAATCACTTATGAATCATTCATGAATCACTTACGAATCATTTATGAATCACTTACGAATCAGTTATGAATCACTTATGAATCACTTATGAGTACTCTTGAATCCATATTTTCTTGAACTATTATAAAGCGACATTACATTGAGTCACAGGCAGAGTGCACATTTTTTCTTACGTCCAGTGCTTGCAAGTGTGGACGAATTTGTGAACGTTTGTAGGATAGCAATGGTGAACGGTCGGAATTAATTCTGTATTTATAATCTCTGACTAAACTATCAGAGTATATTTGTAATAATAAAAGGAATAGGACACAATAAAGAGAATTACAGCAAATAACTGAGTTTTATTTATTGGGTGGTGAACCCCGGATAGACTGGGTAAACCCTGGCAAATTTACACGAAGAAAACTTCGTTACAAAGTGGCGCCCGAACAGGGACTATAGACTCCCAAAACACAGTGAACAAATTGACAAGTCTTTAAAAATATTTGACATTGAAAACAAAACCCTACAGTGAAACCCCGACGCATTGAACAGTGAAAGTGAACCTATCGAGTGAGTGAATTGAAAAGTCAATAAGGGCATTAAACATTGGAAGCAAGACCCTACAGTGAAAGCCTGATATAGTGAACAGTAGAAAAAAAAGTACAATAAATACAGTGAAAACTCGATAAGGACATTGAACATTGCAAGAAAACAAACAAAAAAAAAAAAGAAAAAGAAATTTCGAACGGTGAATAGAAACAAGTCGGTGTTAGAAAAAAAAGTACAATAACTACAGTGAAAACGCGATAAGGACATTGAACATTGCAAGAAAACTAGAAAAAAAGAGATTTCGAACAGTGAATAGAAACAAGTCGGTGTTAGAAAAAAAGTACAATAACTACAGTGAAAACTCGATAAGGACAGTGAAGATTGCAAGAAAACTAGAAAAAAAGGGATTTCGGACAGTGAATAGAAATAAGTCGGTGTTAGAAAAAAAGACAAACGTAACCAATCACACCATGGGAAAGAGTTGGATCTACTATGTACCCAAGGTAAATCTACAAGAGATTCTCACGGAGTTTGGTCTTGTAAATACCGGAGCGACCGAGGAGCTTCGAAAGGCGCTGGCCAGCTTGATTGGGTCAACCGACCTAACGGATCCACAGATTGATCGACTAAACGAGCTGGAGGCGAGGTGGACACGGGACTCTGCACAAGGAACACAGCTCGCAGCCGCACAGGAAACAAATACCAAAACAACAAGTGGGCCACCTCAGAATCAGGGTGTCCCAGCAACGAGTCACACTATGAGTCACGAACCCGGACAGCCTAACCGAAACACTGTCAGCCACGCAGAGGTAATGGACAAGGTGCGTAAATGGTCATGCCGATTCGACGGGGGAAAGGATCCGATCGGATTTCTCGAAAGGATCGAAGAGCTGGCTGAGGCTTACGAACTACCCAAAGATGCCCTGCCACGCACGATGCCAGAGCTACTGAAGGACAGAGGGCTTTGTTGGTACAGAAACAACAACCGCTGCTGGACCACATGGCAATCTTTTAAAGCCGATTTTCGGAAGTTTTTCCTACCAGGCCGATTTGTCGAGGAATTGGAAGACAATATTAGGAGAAGAGTACAAGGACAACGGGAAAAGTTTAAGGATTACGTACTCGCTATGCAGACATTGATGCGGCACATCGACTACAGCGAGGAGCAACGCCTTCAACGGATATACCGAAACTGTCATCGAGATTATCTCCTCTACATCAGACGGACTGACTTCACCACAATGGAGGAGCTAATGGCCAGAGCGGAGGACTTCGAAAGTATCCGTCAGGAGCCAGAACCGGTGCGAATCAACCGAGAGTCATGGCGACCACGAGCTGAGCCATATAGGATGGTCTCAATGGCACCAGTACAAACACCGCAGGACCTTAAAAGGGCCTGTCGACGATGCGGCCGGAATGGACACTTCCAGCGAGAGTGTAATAACGAAAAAAAGTTATTTTGTTGGGAGTGCGGGAAACCAGACACTCTCACCAAGGAGTGTTGCGGAAAAAGCAAGCCGGGAAACGGTCATGGTACCCAGCGGAAACGAGGACCACTGCGACCGAATCGCGAGCTTCCTCGAATCTAAGTTGCAACAGAAAACGAGTCTCAGCTAGAGTGGTCCTTGGTGGTGAACTGGTGACGGCCACTCTAGACACTGGAGCGTCGAGGAGCTTTCTGAGCGAAGAGATGGCCAATAAACTAGATCGAAACAGTCTTTGGGCGAAGGTGAATATCCAGGTCAAGATGGCTGATGGCACAGCACGACGGATCGAAGAAGAGGTGCAAGTGAGGGTGAGACTGGGAACGATAGACACCAGGATGTCATTCCTCATACTCCGAGATGCCACCGAGCAGGTAATACTAGGCCTAGACTTTCTAATTGACAACGGTGCATCCATTAGCTGCGGAGGCCAAACCATCGTGCTACACTCAAGCAAGGACGAACCACCAGAAGATGAGACGACCTGCTCAACACTCCGAACGACGTCAGAATACCCCGCCGAAGAAGAAGCAACACGGCAAAGCGGTAGCAAAACGCCAGATACACAAAGTGATGATAATGCCAAGGAAACGTTTTTCAGGGAAGGACTAAAGAAGTTTGAGACTTTAGCCGGACCTTCGACCATTACCACGCATAAGATAATCATGAGGTATGATAGGCCGATTAAACAAAGGTACTACCCGAAAAACCCCGCGATGCAAACTATAATCAACAAGGAAATAGACGCACTCTTGGAAAAAGGGTGTATTGAACCCTCGTGCAGTCCATATAGCGCACCGATCGTACTGGTCAAAAAGAAGAACGGACAGTGGCGATTATGCGTCGACTATCGGCAAGTAAACGCCCGATCCGTACCCGATGCATACCCACTGCCCCGGATCCAACACATCTTAGACCAGTTACGTGACGCTAAATTCATCAGCAGCTTAGATCTCAAGAATGGTTATTGGCAAATCCCGATGAGTTCAGAAAGTAAGCAATATACGGCGTTTACCGTCCCAGGAAGGGGACTGTTCCAATGGAGAGTAATGCCTTTTGGTTTACACTCTGCACCAGCGACATTCCAAAGAGCATTAGACCAGGTTATCGGCCCAGAGATGGAGCCGCACGCTTTTGCCTATCTGGACGACATCATCGTCATCGGAAGAACACTAGAAGAACACACACGAAATTTACGAGAAGTTTTTAGACGACTACGAGCAGCAAACCTGAAAATCAACGAAGAAAAGTGCGAGTTTTTCAAACAAGATTTGAAGTACCTCGGCCATCTTGTCAGTAGTGATGGTATTCACACCGATCCAGACAAAATCGCAGCCATTAAGGAGCTTACACCACCAACGAACATCCGAGGAGTACGGCAGTTCCTCGGTGTTGCATCCTGGTATCGACGTTTCGTACCTGACTTCTCCAAATTAGTTGTCCCACTCACGAGATTACTAAAGAAGGGTCGTCGATGGCAGTGGGGAGAGGAACAACAGCAAGCTTTCGAAAACTTAAAAGAGAAATTGACGACAGCACCTATATTAACGTGTCCAGACTTCAACAAAGAGTTTTCGCTCCAGACAGACGCGTGCAACTATGGACTAGGTGCGGTACTCACACAGAACGATGACGACGGAGAAAAGGTCATCGCATACGCTAGCAGGACGCTGAACAAAGCCGAGCAAAATTATTCCGCGACCGAGAAGGAGTGCCTAGCAATAATCTGGGGTATTAGGAAGATGAGACCGTATCTGGAAGGTTACAAATTCCGTGTAGTCACGGATCATCTTTCGCTAAAATGGTTAAATTCACTGGAGAACCCTTCAGGGCGGATAGCGAGATGGGCCCTAGAATTGCAACAATACAATTTCGAGGTAGTATATAGAAAGGGTAAGTGGAATGTAGTAGCAGACACATTGTCTAGACAGCCTGTAGAAAACATAAATCACATCACCACTACGGACGACAAGTGCAGCTGGATCCAGAAGAAGATGGCAGAAGTGGAACGACATCCTGAGAAATTCAGCGATTACGCGATCAAGAATGAACAGCTGTACCGGCATATTCCCGGACCGGCGAACGACGAAGATTGTGCAGCTTGGAAGCTATGCGTACCACGACCACTAAGAGCGAGAGTACTGAGGGAAAATCACGACGCCCCGAGCGCTGGCCACCCAGGTATCAGAAAGACGGTGACAAGAATAGCGAACCAGTATTACTGGCCAGGCATGTACCGGGACATACGGAAGCATGTATACTGCTGCGAGTCGTGTCAACGGTATAAACCAGCGCAGGACCAGGCCGCTGGCAAGATGCTGACACAGTTACCCGAAGAACAATGGGCCATTCTCTGCGCTGACTTCATCGGACCCCTACCAAGATCTAAACACGGCAATACAATGATACTCGTATTCTTCGACAAATTTTCAAAGTGGACGGAAATCGTGCCACTTCGACATGCTACCACAGAGACGCTGAAGAAAGCCTTCCGGGAAAGGATCCTAGCACGATATGGGGTTCCAAAAGTTCTCGTTACGGACAACGGCGTACAGTTCAGCAGCCGAAGTTTTCACACATTCCTACAGGATTTGGGAGTCAAGCAACAATTCACGGCACCATACACTCCCCAAGAGAACCCCACGGAAAGGGCGAATAGGAACGTTAAGAGAATCATAGCACAGATCAGCGATAACAAGCAAACACAATGGGATGATTTTATTCCAGAAATCTCGTTGGCACTAAACACGATGACATCAGAAACGACCAGTTTTACTCCAGCATTTCTTACACAAGGACGAGAACCCAGGCTACCAGGAGCACTTTATGACGAAGTCACCACGGGAACAGGAACCTCACCACAAAGTCCCGAATACAGAGGAAATCGGCTACGAGAAATCTACAAGATCGTCAGGAGAAACCTCGAGAGGGCATCTAGAGACCAGGCCAGACACTATAACCTCCGGCGAAGAGTTTGGAAGCCGGAAATAGGAACGCTAGTCCTACTCAAAACGCATTACCTATCAAAGGCGATTGACAAATTCAATGCGAAATTGGCACCGAAGTTCGACGGGCCGTACAGAATTATGCAATATATTTCGCCCGTTATTGTCAAGCTGCAAGGAGTTGGGGAGCACAGGACCGATCGTAATAGTCGCACGGCACATATTAGCGACTTGAAACTATTCCACCAAAATGTTTAACCTTTTTAATAAAGTTTACATATTTGTCCAGTAGAAATGTGTTTAGTCGTGTTGTCCCCCTACGAAAGTTCATTGAACTGACTAACAAAATCTTATTCCAGATCCATTCGAAAACCAAAACTCTACAACATGGCTCGCATAATCGGAGTTTTAAAAACCTACGACCTAACTACGGAGGACAAGGACAACACCAAACCAACCGGACAACAGAACGGACAGGAGCAGAACAGACAGGACAAGGACAACATCAAACCAACCGGACAACAGAACGGACAGGGGACTCGGCTACGGGCGATCCTCATGGCAGACAACAAGACCATCACTACGTACCCGAGAGGAGAGCGCGGCATTGCCATAAACATGG
Organism: Thecophora atra; assembly: GCA_937620795.1. Lineage (NCBI taxonomy): Eukaryota > Metazoa > Arthropoda > Insecta > Diptera > Conopidae > Thecophora > Thecophora atra. The sequence goes on from OW569399.1 coordinate 36,844,906, forward strand.
ACGACTACGCCCGACTCGGCCCAGGACGATTCCTGAACGACACACTAATTGAGGTGTTTTTGCGCCACCTGTATGCAGAACAAGCCGATGACGAGCAACGAGAGAAGCTGTACGTGTTCAGCCCATTCCTCTGGCTCAAGATTGGACGCGCAGATGGTTCGGCTGCAGAGCGCCACGATGCCGTTAAACGTTGGACGAAGGGCGTCGACTTGTTTAAGAAGGAGTACATCCTGATTCCCATCAACCAGCAGCAACACTGGTTCCTGATGGTCATATGCTTCCCTGGCCAACGTGGAAGGAAGATGACCAATCTCCGCAACGAGGATGGCACATGGGCGGTGCGGGAACCGTGCATACTTCAATTCGACTCCGTCGAACGGAGGCCATGCGTTGGAGCCGCCCGACGCATTTGGGAGTATCTCCAAATGGAATTCACGGCCAAGAGACCCCAGGACGATGACCGCCGCTTTAACGAGGAGACTTTGCCACTACGAGTTCCGCAGGTACCGACGCAGACCAACGGCACCGACTGTGGTGTGTTCTTGCTACAATACGCTAGCAAGTTTGTACTGGAGCCATTCGTCGACTTTTGGGAGGAGCAGATCCACCGGCCGAACTGGTTCCCTGCTACCGACATCGACCGGAAACGTGCAGACATGGCCAAGCAAATCCGAGCATGGTCAAAGGAACAAGGCAATTCGGAGGATGCCTTCCCGAAACTGGCACAGCGTATGGCCGTCGGAGTCGCTCAGTCAACAGTCCCCGAAACGAGGAATTCGCCGGAACCACAGAAGGTCGCAGCACCCGTCTACGTCGACCCATTGACCGGAGCTTCGTACGACTTCCCGCATTGCCACAAACGGTCACGCTGACGGACGAGCAGATGCCACAAAAGGTACGGACGCCAAAGGAGTGGGTCTTCAACAGCATTGACGAAGTGGAGAAGAACGCAACATCGATGTTCGATCCGGAAATAATACAGGGGATCCGGATGCGTTGCAGTCATCTGGAATCGGGGAACCGGAGGAAACGACGACGTCTGCAATGCCGCATTCAGGATACCAGAATCACGATAACCCCCAACAAGATCGTGATCCTTCAATCTCCGGAAAGTGGAGAGGGAGTGTAAGGGAGATTATACCTCCCCTACAAATTTGCGTAAGGATGTAGAACCTGGCCTGCTTCCCCACTGAGCTGGCCCTGTGAAAATCGTTTTCACGAGGCTCAGTAACCTCGAATTGTGCGGTCCCAATTTGGGGTGGATTTAACTCTATAACCACCAAATAAATATATTTCACCAAACCTGAAAGCACAAGAGGTGAAAAGCACACCAGCTACAGTGTGCAACGAAAACTTGAAAGAACTTCCAATTTAGCAGCCAAACGCAACAACAAACACACACAAGAAATCGGACCGAAATTTAGCAGCCCAACGTAACAACAAACACACACAAGAAATCGGACCGAAATTTAGCAGCCAAACGCAACAACAAACACACACAAGAAATCGGACCGAAATTTAGCAGCCAAACGCAACAACAAACACACAAGAAATCGGACCGAAATTTAGAAACCAAACACAACAGCAAACACACGCAAGAAACCGTATGCAGATTTACAAGTAAAAGCATAAAAACCCATTAGGAAAGAAGTCACTCTACCTTTGAAGGAAAATAAGATCTAATGCAACAACAAATGCAAAGGTTTACGCACGAAGAGTGCAAAAAGGGAGTTGAAGGTGACCCTAATTATGAAATAAACAAAAGGATTAATTCAAGGCCACCCATAAGCAATCAAGGAAAGTACCGTTAGCCTTTGGTGTATAAAAGCCGCCGCAAATGAACACTCGCTCTCTTTTGGAAAACATACGCTGTACGGGTGAGTCGACTTTTTAGCTAACTAATATTATTTTTACGTCCAGTGCTTGCAAGTGTGGACACAAAGGTATCCTTGAATCCTTCCGAATGCTCTTAATCCTTTTAAATCCAGTGTTTTTTGAGTCCAGTGCTCGTAAGTGTGGACAAGCAACGTAAAACAAATCCTAGAATCCTTGAATCACCTTTTGAACTTTTTTGAGTCCAGTGCTCGTAAGTGTGGACAAGCAACGTAAAACAAATCCTAGAATCCTTGAATCACCTTTTAAACTTTTTTGAGTCCAGTGCTCGTAAGTGTGGACAAGCAACGTAAATCAAATCCTAGAATCATTGAATCATTTTTTTTAACTTTTTGAGTCCAGTGCTATTAAGTGTGGACTAGCAACGTAAAACTGCCTTTTCTTGAGTCTCTTACCCTTAAGGTAAGCCACTCACGAATCACTTATGAATCATTTATGAATCACTTATGAATCATTTATGAATCACTTATGAATCATTCATGAATCACTTCTGAATCACTTATTAATCATTCATGAATCACTTACGAATCATTTATGAATCACTTACGAATCATTTATGAATCACTTATGAGTCACTTATGAGTACTCTTGAATCCATATTTTCTTGAACTATTATAAAGCGACATTACATTGAGTCACAGGCAGAGTGCACATTTTTTCTTACGTCCAGTGCTTGCAAGTGTGGACGAATTTGTGAACGTTTGTAGGATAGCAATGGTGAACGGTCGGAATTAATTCTGTATTTATAATCTCTGACTAAACTATCAGAGTATATTTGTAATAATAAAAGGAATAGGACACAATAAAGAGAATTACAGCAAATAACTGAGTTTTATTTATTGGGTGGTGAACCCCGGATAGACTGGGTATACCCTGGCAAATTTACACGAAGAAAACTTAGTTACACAGTCGCACGGCAGACGACACCAACCATGTAACGGGAAGCTTCAAGTGTCCAGCTTACCAAAGAGCCCAAACATTGGAATGAGAATCCTCCAACTTAATCTCAACCATTGCATGGCTGCGCAGAACCTTTTGAGGCAAACAATTTACGAAGCGCAGTCTTGGTCAAAGCGATAATAGCCGCTTACACAATATTTACATAGAATCACTCAAAATGCTAAAGAAGGCAATTAAGTATCGCAAAAAACTATGCTTCAGAGAGCTGTGCAATATGGTGAATGCGGACCCTTGGGGTGGCGCTTACAAAGCCGTAATGTCCACTTTGAGGTGTAAGAAAACACATATCCCGACATGACCACGTATTATGCTGGATATTATAAAGTCGCTATTTCCAGAAGCGGGTAGTTACAATGTTAACAATTTCAATAGTACAACGGTAAGCGCATCGGAACAAAATGATTTCCCAGAAATTAGCCAAGAAGAAGTGGCAGCGTCAATGGGGAAATTTAAAGCGAAAAAGGCTCCAGGGCTGGACGGTATCCCAATTGAAGCCCTGAAAGCGGCAGTTCGGCAGAGGCCAGAAGTCCATGCCAGAGTATTTACAGTCTGCCTGAAAGAGGGAGTCTTTCCGAGAATATGGAAGAGACAAGGACTGGTACTGCTGCCAAAAGGTAGCAACCCTCCGGGATTACCGGCATCATATAGGCCTCTGTGCATGATCGACAATATAGCGAAACTTTTTGAGCACATTTTTTTGCCGCAGATTGGAGCAGTTTATTTCGGATTCCAACATAATCTCAGGAGAACAGTTTGGCTTCCGTAAGAGACGGTCAACCGTTGATGCTGTAAAAACGCTGACAGGAATTGCAGAAAAGGCGATCGCGGGCACCAGGTGGAGATATGGAGATAAGAAATACTGCGTAATAATCACAAAGACAAAGGAGTGTGGAAGTATAGAGTATCTAGGGGTGTTCCGCAAGGATCTGTATGATATGCAGTGCTGACAATAAAAAATTGGCTATCTGAAAAGGGATTGGAACTTGCCGTGCATAAAACGCAAGCAGTGCTAGTTACGAGCAGGAAAGTTAAAGAGATCACCGCCCTTGATATTGACGGCCACATCTTGACGACATCTCCAGATATCAAGTATCTGAGCGTTATGCTGCACCAATTTGCGCTCATGTGACGAAGTATGAATGCTATGCAAAGAAGCTCTGCTCCATTTCGCGCTTATCCTCCTTAAGAATATTTTGTGCTTTCCGCTCCGTATCGCATGAGGCGGCTTATGTGATAGCAGGATATCCTAACACTGGAGATGAAGCGACTGTATGACAGAAAGAAATCAGTGCAGAGGTCATTAGCTTCCGTTGAGAGAAGGATGGAACGGGAAAAAAGTTACGTCAAGTGGCAAAGGCGATGGCAGAGGGCAACTACCGGACGATGGACATTCCGGTTGATACCAAACATTGGCAGTTGTATTGACAGAGAGCACGGTGAGGTAGATTTGGTGAGACTTTCTGTAAATCACCAAATTTTCAAAGCTTTCCCGGGTGCGGACGTTTGGAGTTATTAACAAGTTTAATAGATGACAGTTCTTTGTCCGTATAAGAGAATACATTGACATAACCCTCCCCGTGAAGTAATGCTTAATCGGCGGTTCCGCGAGGGTTAAAGGTTTGGGCAGTAGGGGTTTTTAGTTGGTTAAAGTCAAACGCTTAGGCTTTCGAAAAAACACACACCAACACACACACACACGCACGAAACTACCTGAACGAACTAGTTCTGCTGTACAATACATCAAGGGGTCCTAAAGAATGCGAGGTGACAGGAGGTGTTCCGCAAGGGTCAGTGCTTGGTCCACTTCTGTGGAGCATGATGTATAAAGCGGCACTGAAGTTGAGAGTGCCAGAGAGAGTTACAAATGTTGGATTTGCTGATGATATCGCAGTGGTTATGAAACTGTCCTGATCAGTAGCCGGAAGAAGGTCGAATGCTTTAGTGTTAAGGTTGGTAATTGCATTATTGCATCTAGACCGTACATGAAGTATCTTGGAGTAATAATCGACAGTTGACTGACATTTAAAGCTCATGTGGAGTATGTACAGCGCAAGGCGGCAGAAGCTACCACAGCACTATCCCGCATATTCTCGCCGCGGCAGCGCAGAAGGCAACTCTTAGCAGTTGTGATTAAGTCCATAATACTGTACGCAGCACCAATATGGAAAGAAGTACTTTTGAAAGTACATGCATTGTGCCCTGGGTGTTTCGTGCACATTTCGAAAGGTTTCGTTGGATGCGGCTCTAGTGCTTGGAGGTATGATTCCTTTACACCTCCTGGGCAGGGAGGCACACTTGAGAGTAAACGCAGAATGGCGTGGCAACCGCACACCAAGCAACCCAAATGCGCATCTTGAAGCGCGACTAGCGGTTATCGAACAATGGCAAACACGATGGCAGAGTGCAGAAAATGGGAGATGGAACTACAGGCTTATTCTCCATTTGGACCCGTGGCTGAACAGATCACATGGGGAAGTTGACTTTTGTACAGCACAACACCTCAGCGGAAATGGCTGCTTTAAATTCTATCTGCATAGCGTTGGATACGAACAGGACCCACACTGTGACTGTTGCAGCCCGCCGGTGATACAGGATGCGTTGCATGCATTCTTTGAATATTGCAGGTACGATACGCTAAGGAATGACATCCAGATCCTGGCAGACACTCCCATCACGCCGGACAACTTAGTGAGATATATGTTCAACAATAGCAAATTTTGGAAGGCAGTGAGCCGAATGGCGGCCTTAGTTATGGCAGAGCAAAGAAGACTTGAAAAAATAACAAGAGCACAATAGAGAAATGGCTAATATGGCCTTTCCTTCCCGCGATGCAATGCTTAATTGACGGTCCCGCGGGGCGGACGAAAATGAGTTGAGGTGGTTTTAGTGAGTAAGAGTCTCACATACGCTCAAAGTAACTAGCAGTAGCACCAAGGAGAGGCTTTTATCCACACAAAAAAAAACAACACCCACACTCAACAAAGGGAAACTGCGTGTGCAAAAGTGAAAAGTATTAAAATTGATGGTTTTTCTGATCGATCTTAATTGCGTGCAATACACTTCTTCGTTTACCTTGCTGGTTCTATGTCAATAAAGAGCAAATAAACACGAACAGAAAATTTTAACGCCCTCTCCTTAAATGTATGCCAAACCCCATCCCAATTTTTATATATTTGAGCACGCTTGCTTATATGAGAGTGGTGAATCTTTGTATTCTATAATCTTTGGTTCGAGACTATTTTTCAAATGGTTTGCAAAAGTTCTGGGTATGGGTTGTCGACGAGAAAAACTTTGACGTACCAGATTTCGCCTAGAATCTACAATAATTGAACAAACACCACCGCCTGTTTGTTAACTAACAGATGATTCTTTTTACTTCCTTGTATACGTAGTAAATACAAGAAAGTATTGTAATCATGAAAAATTTCGATATTGAGATTTTGATGGTAACACACATTTTGACCATCGCGGAGTCCATTTTGACTAGTTTGGTCGTGACGTGTGTACGTATGTACGTATGTACGTCTGTACGTCTGTACGTCTGTACGTCTGTACGTATGTACGTATCCTTAATAACTTAAAAACGGAGGATCGTAGAAACTTGAAATTTGGTATTTGAGACTCTTATAAGACCTAGTTGTGCACCTCCCTTTTTGGATGCAATCGGTTGCGCGAAAAGGACACTTCTCATATAGTTTTTTTCAAATTTCATACATTACTCAAAAACAAACACTCCTAGAAAGTACACACTATTTTGTATTTGGGGCTTATACAAGGCACAATTATGTAGCTCCAATTTTAATGATGGTTCGCACCAAAAGGACTCTTCGCCAAAGGAACACGAAGCATGCATTATCCGAATTACATAAATGATAATGATAAATGAATGTTATGCTGCTATATCTTTTACAAAAATTGGTTGTACCCTTACAGAACTAAAGAGGGAAATCAAAATTACTACATCGATTGATAGTTAAAGCTGTGTGGAAACTAATTTGTACTTCCTTGTTTTTACTTACTACTATTTAAATTATTTAAATTAAGAGAATCCTATGAAATTTTTTTCATTATGGAAGTAAAAATATTTAAAATTTTTAAAACTTCAATTTTAAAATATAAATAAAATATATCAACCACTCTTAAAATAAAACCATACAATTGCCGTCATACAAGGAAGTTATGTGTTGCCCACATCAGATATTTTTTCCAGAAATAATGATTCTTTTATAGCAGTACATGCACATTTCATCGATGCATTTTCCAATAAATAGTGTTCTGCTCTGGTGACGTTTTACAAGCGCCATTCTTTGCCAATTGGTAAAAGTCAAATCAGTCAGCTAAGAATCAGTATCAGGCTAATAGGAAATAAAATCGCGGCAATTGTTAGCGATGATACGCTTAAGTGAATGGCGTTACATAGGATGTTTTGCTCACCTCTGGAATCTTGTGGTCCAAAAGGCGACCAAAAAAATTATATCGACATCGAAGTAGCCAAGGTTCCGAAAGGCTTGCAAATACTCAAAGGTAAATGAATTTGCCTGAATTAAAATTTTAGCAATATGCTGGATAGTTTATTGAAAATAAAAGCCGTGATTGCGATGTTTGCTTTGTTAAGGAATGATTTAGCACCCACCAACGATGATTTGGCACTGATCGACGAAGATTTGCCCATTTTAAAACCCTTTTATAATATAACAGTTAATATTATCGCAACAATAAACCGGAGAATTTTAATACAAAACTTAAGTAAATTTACCTTTCCAAAAAAATCTAAGAAAATCGAAAGTATAATAGCAAATTTTGGAGACTGTAGGATCAACAGAAATAGTTAAAATTAGATTCGCGAAAGTTAACTGTAAACACTTATATAGCTGCTGAGCGTTAGCTAAATGCTTGTTTATTGGCGAAAATTGTTACTAACCTGTTTTGCAATATTTAAGTCACGACAAACTAATGTCCTTCCAAAAACGAATTTCATAACAGGATCAAAGAAGCAATCATATTCAATTAGGGAAAGAGCAGTTTCCACATTTTGCTTTCCCACCTACATTAATTTACAACAACAAAGACACCATTAATAAAATTTAAAAATTGCAATTTTGGAATAATAAATTACCAATTTTTTTGCGAAGTCCAAGGTACTATACTCAATTTGATGCGAAGAAATCTTATTTATAGGAATAATGGTTGTCCGTTGTTGTAACTTACCCTTTTGAAGAATCTTTTTGCTAGCAACATCATCGTCGCTTACATAGCTATAGAGCTGCAAGAAGTACGTATTTATCCACTGAAAATTCTTTAATTTTATTGAACTTACATTGTTTCCAGCTGTTATTATCAGAGATACGTAATTTTCCTCATTAGGGACATTAAACAATTTTCCTACCATTCCCTTCATTTTGGTACGATCAAAATTTTCCTCGGGATCGGAATACTGCAAATCATATCGATATGCATTTTTAAGATCTAACTGATGATTAATTTGTCTTATTTCTTGCTGCAGAAAGTTTTTCCGTTGTTGTAATTTTTCGTAAGAACCAATTCCTAAATCGTTTTCGTCCATTTTGCTTTTAACTTCTAAAATGTCATTTTCGAGAAGTTTTTCCATTTCTCTGTCCTTGATGAAAGCAGCATCACGCGTCTGAATATTGCATTTTTTTTCTTTAAGCAGCATCTGAGTGTGCTGCAACTCCATTTCCGAAGTCTTAAAAAACGTTTCCTTTTCACATAATTGCTTCTTAGCATCTAAAACGATAATGCATAAAGAATCTCGTTAAAAGAATTTCAAAAACGATAGTAAATACAATTCACTCGTTGTCAGATTATGATAAGATTGGAGATAATAATGTCGATGTGTGATCGAACAATAAGAGAAAACAAGCTAGGTTCAAGCAACATCTGCAACCAAACTACTGAGTTTGCATGCATTAACCAGAAAACATTAGAAAGGTCTTCTATTATTTGATTTGTGAGTAATAAAAAATTAACAGTTTGCTAAAAATTTAATTCTCATAATTTTCGTATCCTATTTCGTAGTCAAATATTTTAAATAACAAGAAAATCATTACAGAATGTTAAGTGTAGATAATTTGAAGTTAATTATTGAACTTAATAATATTAAAATTCTAGCTCGATAAGCATTTAATCATGAACAACTCAAAATTGCTTTCATTATATATTGACTTTTTAATATTTTTTATAATTCTACTTTCATTTTTATTGCCAATAACTAAATATCGATAATCGCTACTTAAACAAAAAAGTTAAAACGATACTCTAAATAAGATAAAGCGTTTCTCTAAACAGTTTCTATAAAAAATTCTAAGAGGAATGGCGAAAACCGCATCGAAATCGGTTCAGCCGTTTAAGATTTAACTAACTTTATATTAAGAAGCGACTAATTAGAGTTTGATAGAAATAATCATTTCCTTTCTGTATCTGTAGATCGCAGTGTTCTTGCTGCAACCCTTTTGTAGCACTTAAACGTAAACGATCAAAAATAACGCACAAGCTGTTATTGTTGTGAACATGTCGTCGCTGCACTTTCCGCTTCAATTTTCAGAAGCAGAAGTTGTTTGTTTTTATTTGCTTCGATACCAGTTTCTCCTAAATTTACACTCCAAAAAATTATGGTTTGAAAAAATTATGGTTTGAAAAACCAAAGCTATTCGTTTTTAAAACATGAAAAATTCTTGAAGCTGCACATTGCAGCAATGTGCAGCAGTATTGCCGGCAATATGCAGTATTGCCTAGTTGCCTACAGAAGGCAACGCAAGGTATTGCATTGCCATTACACTGCCGTCTGAGTCGAGGGCAAGTCAATTGCTTGCCTTTGATGCGATACGGCAATGCAAGGCAATGCACGGTGCTGCAATGGAAGACAAGGCAACTGAAAAGCAATTTGCAGTTTTCTATTGTGGATCCTAAGTTTTGGCCTGACAATGGTATTATATTCGAATCTCAGACGTCATTTATGCATGAAGTATGGACAAACGAAACCGGAATCTAATTACATTCATATCATCTGAAGTCTGTTTGGCAAAATTTTTAGCGTCAACTTATGAATCTGGGAATGAGAACTTAATTTATTCAATTTTAATCAGTTGTAATACCAACATGAAAGGCTACCTCATTTCCAAAAAAAAAATACTTAATCCGATTAAGTTTTTCGAAAATAGATCATGTAGATAGAGCATGACAAAGATTTCCATACACTATTATTTCGTGATGAGTAGGGATGTAAGGATCACAATTCGTTACAATAATATTTTAATATAATTAGATTTATTTTAGACAAATTGATACATATACCTATGCATATATATGCCTATCATTCACTTAATAGGACCAAACCAAAAGAGGAAATATAAAATAATCAAACATACACTCCGAATACATAGTTACACAAACGTATAAGAGTAGACAAGCATGTAAATACCGACATATATACTTATTCTATTATTTGACTAACTTGACTGACTTTGACAATAAAATCGATACCCATAATTGCGTCCGAACTGAACTCATTAAGTCAGTGCTAGATTGGTTGAAATAAACCAATGGAACGAAATGCGGAAACGCAGCTCGAAGTATTATTTGCTACAGGTTGATATATCCACTTGCTACGAACCCTGGGACGTGTGAGTTTCTTGGAAAGAAAAACTCGTCGTTACAATTGTAACACTACATATACAATTACATAATTTGTTGCTATTTTATATATTTTTCAACCATGGCTTCTGAGATTACACTGTCTTTATAAGAACATTTTTGTAGCTCTGTTTTGTTCCTGTGAGCAATTGGATTTCTTATCCCAATAGCATGTTTCCATAAAAATACTTATGTCAATAGCCTGTTTCCATAAAAATACTCAATCCGATTAAGAAGTTTGAAAATCTATTTGTCCAAGTGTTTCCGTACATATTTCGATCCGACTTGACAAAGCAAGTAGTCGTTTTGCTATCGTTTGGTATAGTTGACACTAATAAAATGTATACCGCTTGTGTAGACATTTGTATAGTATGCCGCTTATAATTGTGTGTTTGTAACACATTGGCACTAGACAAGAGGAAGGATAGGTTGTCTGCAATTCGGAACTTCAAAACAGACTTAGAAACTAAAAACAGAGGCAAAAACCCGAAAGCATTTTAGTTTAGCGATGAAATTGCACCAGTATATGCCAATATGGGGGTGATCCGCCCACTTTTAATTTACATAGGGCATGGAGTATATATGCACCTTTAAGGTGTAGGGTATTTCGGCTACAGCCCGGCTGTAGGCAACACCTTTACTAGTTTTAATTTCTTTTAGGGGTGCAAGCAATTATTATTGCGAATAAAATAAAGAAAATTATAATTAGTCATATCAAAATTGAACTGTGTTCATACTTAGCATATATCCTAGTTTTTAGAAATTAGATATATTAATGATCTAATCTTTTGACTGGTTCCAATGTAATGCAGAACGGGTCAATTGCCGCCTCGTAGGACATTAACATGGGAAAAGCGGCAGTTCGTTCCATTAAAATGGGATGCAGTGAGGGTAATTCCTGGTTCGAAATGAACTACTTATTCTACAGTTCAGAGCTAGGAGATTTCACTGCAGGGATACTAAAAAAGTGTGCATTACTGAAAAGAAATATTCGCTGTATGCGTGAGTAAATTTATTGATATTTTTTAGTCTTTCCTTGAGAACGCGTTTTGCACTCCTTTCGTTTCTTCGTTTCCCTTGCTAAAATGTGGCTGATTCGGCCTCTTGTTATTCTTTCTTTACGGTTGAAGTCACGCATACATTACGTGAGAAGTGCCACATTGTAGTTTTTGTGCAAAAAGGGTTTTGTTTGATGTTTTCTACATGCTTTTCCAAATAAAAAACCTTATATTTATAAATCTCTACGTTTCGATAAGTAAACCGCCCAAAATAAATTTTCTACCACTGCTTGCTATAAATTTTACCTCTGTGGTCTACAAAATTTTTGTGGCGAGGCTACATTTTTTATAACGATTCTATACTTTTTTGGACCGAATCAAAGTTTTCTTTCATTGTATCAGTGGAATTCCAGCAAAAAATGCATTAGTGTATAAGGGAAATTTTCGAGTCTCTCGTCTAACAATCTATGATGACGATTGCATATGCGGAAGTATGTGGCCAGATCGCGTGAGTTATGAGAACATGACCTCATCGGAATAAATTTCGTGAAGTTAAATTTGTATATCTATCGCGAATTTAGCAGGCACAAACCAAAAACACGTGGTTAAGTTCGCTGTTTGCTCGGGCAAAAAGTTGGATACATTACATTAGCAATGTCAGGTAATGCCTACTAGACGAATTGAAATTTGTGTTTTTAATTTGTGTTTTTGATAAATTCGCAATGGATTTACGAATTTAACTTCACTCTGCTCTTCTTGCATTGACACACATGTTACAAAAGATGAGAGTGATACATATTTTTCAGATATTGAACGTCTGCATAGTACAATTTGAGAAAAACTTTATAGATTAGTTCATACAACAGTAAAAGAAAACCCCATTGACATACAAAAAGAAAATGTATCCAAAGAAAAAACTTATGAATTTTTAAATGATAAACGATAAGAAATAATACTAGTCAAACAGCGCCTTTTAGTTTCTCTGGAGTTGATCAGTTGGATGTACTTCAAAGTGTCTTGCGCATTAAATCTAATGCAGTGGGATTAGATGATATTAATCCTGTCCTCTTAAAAGCTTCTTAAAAGCTGCGATTCCTATTCTCTTGCGCTACATAACGCATATTTTCAACACCATTCTTATGACATCCTTTTTTCCTACCTCGTGGAATCCCTAAGTCAACGGGTGATTTTCGTCCAATTGCTATCCTACTATTCATCTCCAAATCTTTAGAATTTATTATTCATGCTCAGATTCGTAAATATGTTGATCAGCACTCTTTTCTTTCTGAAAGGCAATCGGGTTTTAGACCGAGACGCAGCTGCACAACCGCCCTAATTGATGTTATTGAATATTTGAGAATGGGATTGGATGATAATAAAATCGGCTTCTTAGTCCTTCTTGATCATTCTAAAGCATTCGATCTAGTAAATCATAAATTACTGTGCACCAAGCTTGTAAAACTATTTAATTTTTCATCAGCCGCTGTTAAATTGTTTTCAGCTTACCTAGCACATAGATCACAGGCGGTTCATTCTGATAGTTCAGTTTCAACCTTTCTCCCGGTAAGAAGTGGAGTACCACAAGGGTCGGTTCTTGGTCCACTGCTTTTCACACTATATGTTAACGATCTACCAGAAGTCGTCGACGATCAGAGCAAGATTCATATGTATGCTGACGACGTGCAGGTTTACATCTGTTGCAAATACAACAAAATGAATAGTTGCGTATAAAGGTTGAACTCTACTCTCCAGCGCATAAATTCTTGGGCTGTTGAAAACGGTCTTATTTTGAACCCTAACAAGTCCAATTAATTAAATTACATAAAATAAACGTGAAAAATACTGGCAGGGACAATGTAAGGGTTATGTTAAAAATTATAAACCTTCAATTTCAATTTCAATTTTAATTTATTCAAATACATAAGTACGATAAGAACCGAGTTCTTTTAATGTACAACGCAAAATTAAATACAAAATATAAACAATGCTTAGAAACTAAAACAATAGTAATAAAAAAAGAAGAGAAAATAAAAATTAATTTACACGAACAATAAGCGTAATAATAGCGTTGTATTGTTGTTGCGACGATAAAGAGCGGAGCACCGGAATACATAATTCCTTTCATAGCCACTAACACATTAGGCACATTGTCAGCATTTGATTTAACAGATCTCTACACACGAAAAATGCTCGAAAAATGCACGAAATCCTCTTTCAGTTTGTTAATTTCTTATTTGACGGTAGTGAGAAGCAACTCGTTGTGATGTTTGATACGCTCATCATTTGCAAGAATTACTCTTTTGTTTGCAGCCTTGTCTTGCCTTCCTTTATCTTCAACGTAAAAAACGCAAAAAAAAGGCGTGTAGAGTGTCCAAAAGAAATGATGAAAACAAGCACAAATATTTTTGTTCAATTGCCGATTAAAGCCGATGAAATACACTTTCAACCAAAGATCCACTCGAGAAACAAGACTAATACTTATTCGATCACCAACCGTAGATTTATATATTACAAGCATAAATTAAAACTTAAAATGCAGTAGCTAGTGGCGAGCCCCACAAAAAAACCAGTCTACTCCGTAAAGAACATTGAACAAGGACAGATTCGAAACATAAATACAGACCCAGATATGGAGAAATTAATTTAGAAGACGTACCCATCTAATATTAAAAGGAAAACCAAATTTTCAGTTGAAAAGGACGGTATTATTTATGATAATTAGTAATTTACTGCTAATAACACAAGGCTTACTAACAATAGAAAAAAATAACAGAAGTAATTTTGTCAATAATTGATGATCTACAATCCAAAATTCAAGAGCTATAATTAAAGGAAAATAAACAACTTCTTGGACAGGAATTATGAAAAAGAACACGTAACCTACAAACTATAATACCATATAATAATACAAGGGGGAGTGATTAACATAATAGCAACACGACTCAAATGGCTTTACGGAACCATTGAATATGATGACTAACGAAATTAAGGAACATTTAAAAATAATAAAACAAAATGTACACATGGCAATCGACAACTTTAATGAAAGTATAAAAGTCAATTAAACTTTAATAAAACTTTTGCAACCATAGAATCGGGCAGAAGAAAGATTTTCAATCAAATTTACAGTTTAAATAAAGGTTACTCTAGTATATCATCAGAAATATTATAAATATATTAGATTTATGCTCAAGATTAAAATTCTTGGGGAGTATACCGAACATATCCGAAGCAACATTGCTCTAGATTAAAATTCTTGGGGCATATGCTGAACATATCCCAATCATATTACTTAGCAATATTTTCATCGATGACGAAATCAAGAAAAACAATTTTTATTTACATAAATGGCAGAACAAAAGTCCAAATTAAGAATAAAAACAACAATATATGTATATGTAGTTATACTAGCAACAAAATCCCTAAAGCTTACAAGAAACCAATCTATATATATTTAAGAATTATTATTTAAAATAGAAAATACTTGTAATCAAAGAAAATTTGAAATTAACAGTAATTATATACGTATTCTAACATTTTCTAGCTGCAATTCTTCACTATAAATAACAAAACATGTGCTAACAAAGATACAAATTTTCCAACACTTTATAATACCACAAAATTGTAAAATGGAATCAGTAGAAACTCTATTAAATTTCGATGAAATAATAATAAATCAAATCGATAGTATTGAACAAATTAAAGAGTTAAAATACCGTACTATAAATAATACTCTACAATTTAAAATTACTAGTAATAATACTAATTAATAATATCTTTCATTTTTATATATATAAAAAAAATATTGTTGTATATATTATGGACAGGAGTTTTTTTAACTAAGGCTGCAGTGATGTCAACATCAACGCTTCGGATCCCACTTTCAGTTAATTGGAGATTTTTGACAGAAAGTAAGAAAAATAAACTTTATTTGTTCACAAGGAAATGCAAATCGCATTCCGTAATAAATAAATTATTTTAAGAAATTATGAAACTAAGTTTCCATGTTCAGAATTGGAAACTTAAAAGTTCAACAGCTCACAACATTAGAATTCAATAGAGTTAGAGTCATTCACTCTAAATACTTTCGCGATCAATTTAATACAAGAATTTCGTTACTACTGACATACTTTCCTTCCTACTAAAAATCTTGAAAATTATATAATTAATTGTAATAAGTTAAGTCGACGGAATAGTCAATAGCTCCAAGAACGCAGCAGTAATAATTGTATATTACAATTGTAAAGAGTACAAAATAAAAAAATTGAAATAGTAAAAGATGTTGTTTTTTTTTTGTAATAACTAATTACACACATAAATCGAGAGTATGTCTGCGGCGGTGCGTGTGTGTAGCGAGCAGTCGTATGCACTATATATATGTAGATCGAACGAGCAAACAGCCAATTATTTTCACGCGGAAAGGCAAAACTGACAGTGCGAGAAGTTTTTAATTCTATTAACCTACTTATCTCGGAATAACCAACGCACACTGTATATTTTTATTAGTGCCGGTTCGGAAGAATGAACGTACACTATACATTGTCTAGTAGTGCCGGTTCGGAAGCACCGATGGACTATATACTTATGAGTCCCGGTTCGATTGTTCACATATTTTGGTTTAGCTGTAAGGCGAAATGTATATTCGCATGAAAAGTATATCAATGTATATCTAAAAATCTATATTCACATGCAAAATTTATCGCATCTGCGTGGTTATATCAAATAACGAATTATCGTATTTTGAAATAACAATCGATTTGAGTTAATGCGTTCTTTCATTTTGAAATAACATAAGATTTGAGTTATTTTATCTATTATTTCAATTCGTTAGACCAATATTCATACATAGATTAATTAATTATCGGAAAAAAATTCAGTAACCAATTGCATTTATAATAAAAGTCTTCACCCAAAGATACGCATTTATTATACAAACCTGTTATACAAGTAAACAAAAAATGTTTGGTCTTCATATAACCAACCAACAAGCATTGTGTTTTCGTTGTACATCATCGCCACACACTTTACACTGAATCGTACGACATGCTATGGTGTACAAGAATGTTTTATAGTTAATGGGAACTTAAAGGGTTTTTGTGGACATCTTATTACGTTTTTATCATCTAATCCTCATCGTTGTCTTAACAGCGTCACAAGACTCTTCTACGACTCTTCTTGATGACTCTTCCAGAAGACTCTTCTACGACTCTTGTACGACTCTTTTTTATGTGAACAATTGAATAAAAAAGTTATTATTGTAGAATTTTTTAAGGTTTAATATATATAGTTTTATTAAAACAATTTCAAACAATTTTAACAACAAAAACGACGATTTAATCATGGTTGTAATTAATGATATAATTGAAAGATTTAGGGCCGTAATTCCAAATTCCCTTTTTGACGGATGGCAACAATGTGTGTTTTAACAGTTCGTGACGAAATGCTTTTTCTATGTGTACTTCACTCCCCAAGCTGCAAGGTCTGGTTTGGATTGAGGACGATTTCGGTCACTTTCACTATCACGGAACGAGATGCTGGAAGACTTCCTCGAAGAATATTTACATATATATTTAATAAGGACTTACCTCTGAAAAAGTTTAGCGTACACAGGACTAATTATATTTCGAATTCACTATATTATAAAAATTTTTAATAAATTATGCAAGTTTTATTCACATGAGATCTAACTAAAATTATGTAATTTCAAAAAATGGTTGAAATTTTCAATTTTTCCTTTCTTGAAAACGAAAAATTAAATTCAATTTTACGTTTTTTAGACATCTAACTTGATGATTAAAAAAACGGATGATTTAACTCAATAATAATTATTATCATACGTATCAAGAATCATCGTACTTCCATCATCCAAAAATCTTCTAAACATATACATTTGTAAACAAGCAAAGATTTTGTAAATCGTCATCGTGACAATAAAGCTGGATTAAATAATGGCCAATATATTTCTTTTGTTAAAAAAATAAAAAAGTACCATATAGTAAATTTATTTTATTAATAAAAATAATAAATAATATTATAAAATAATAATAATAGAAATAATAATAATAATTTAATCTCAGTGTCAATTAAACATCTGATAATTATCCAATTTGCGGTGGCCGACTCATCTCTTTTGCTTCTTTATTGCCAGCCCGAGCATAGAATGGACTGAGTTACAATATCGATAACTAATGTTCTTTTTCGTCGTATAATATAATATCAAAAGTGTAATAACAGCTCTGTTAAACTAGAAGAGTTGAATTTTTCAGTTGTCAACACCATTATAACAGTTCACGCCGTTATCTAAAACTATGCATGTATATCAAAATATTATCGTAAATAATTGTGATCGTTACAGTGCTTTATAAAGGATCTTCACGCGAATGTAAACCATAATTCTATTTTTGCTATTTTCGATGCAATTCCTTGGCTATTGTTGATGAAATTTTATGTCAGTACGATCTTTCTTAGGATCATATTTCCTTTTGTAATTTTTTGCTATTTGCACAGTCTAAAATTTCTTGTGGGCCTATTCCCATTCACAACTTAGGTTGTAAGCTGTTTTGTCTAAGCAAAATTGGTATACCAGTTTACAACTTTGCTAATAGTTCTCAAGCTGGTTATTTTTCGAAGTTGTCAAAGCAAAAATTATTCTATTCTAGCTTAAAACACTACTCTAGTTAAAATACTAACGTGAAATTGAATATATATTTTGACAGACTATTTGCTGAAAGACTTTTAACTAATCCAACGCAATAAGCAATTGATAGCACTGTTTTGCATATATTATAGTTGGTACAAGGACATTAAATGTGCAAAGCCAATGGAATAAGATGCAAGAAAGTGACTCTCTTTGTAAGGCTGAAAATCTTTACAAGATACGAAAAGCACAAAACAAAACTCAATAGAAACGAAAAATATCCAGGATACGTATGTTATTTTTCATGTTCCAGTTCAACTCTTCGCTTTATGAAACTAATGTTCATCGCACATGTTTTGTTATGTTTCGAATAATAGTTGTCCAATATAATAGTTATCAAATTAAATCAACACTTACCTATTAATTGATCTTGTAATGATAAAATCTGACCTTCCTCATTTGTAGATAGTCCAAGCGTAACTGCCTCGACTCTTTTTTTAGCGTTTTCATATGTTTGCGAATCTTCTTCATCTTTCATTTTTAAGCTCTGGAACATTTCCTCCACTTTTTGCTTCTGCATTTCTTTTTGTAGCAAGGTTTTTTCATCATCCTTAATACTTAGTTCCAATGCCTTTATTTTTTTCTGCTCCTGATCTATAATTCCCTGCGTAGTCTTTAACTTGCCAGATATTTTTGCTTCCATCTTTATTTTGGTTGATAAGTCTTCTTCAATCTCCGTCAATTGTCCACCGCTGTCATTATCTATTTTTTGTTGCACTTGTTTTAATTCTTGCTCGATTTTCAGACGTTCATTTTCATTATCGCCTACAGTTTTCCTACATATTTCCATCCTATTACTAATTATTTCAATAGACTGTTCGGTTGCTGTCAATGCTTCCTTTTGTTTAAGGTAACGATATGAGATATGTATACGTGTCAGGTATTCGATATCACGACAAATTTTTTGAAACTCTAAATAGGTGTTACGTTCTTTACGAAGTTTTTCAAGTTTAGGTTCAACTTCTTCTTGTAGCAAGGTATTTGTTTCTCGTACCTTTGCATCCTTTTTTTCGATTAATTTGGTTGTGGCGTCTCGTTTTGTTTCATACATACTAGTCCCAGCCGCTTCTTCGATCATTGAAAGTATCTGTTGAAGAATCAAGAGAAGTAATCTGTCAATGTCTATTTATAGTGAAATAAGGATAATGGATTCTTTTCCCGATAAATTCTGCCGTAGTTCTGATTACATTTTGAATTTTTGCTCTGTAAAGCAGTAGCAACAGAAATACACAATTATTTGTTTTTTGGTTACAAAACAAGTTTTGGAAACAGCTTATGTTTGAAAACAAAATTAAAGAATTAGAAAGCAAGCTTCATCTAAAACGAATTGCTGGATATGTCGTCCTCGTTGTGGTGAAAGCAGAATTTGCTTTAAATAATAATTGCCTTTAAGTTGTAATATAAATTCGGTTACTTAAAAACTTAGCAAAGGTGGAAAAATGATCTTAATAACAGAAAGATTTACTGCAACGGTCATTTTAACATAGCAGCATAGTAGGAGATTCATAAGCTTGCTGATTTCAATATAGAAGATTCCGAAACATGGTTCGAAAGATTGGAATCAATATTTATTGTAAACGGAAACTCCTGAAGTTAGAGCTTTCGCTACCAGTATTAATAAGGAAATAACTCTACAAGTGAAAACAAGATATTCAATTCTTAGGGAAAGAGTTACACAAGTATTTCTTA
Source organism: Thecophora atra (assembly GCA_937620795.1). NCBI lineage: Eukaryota > Metazoa > Arthropoda > Insecta > Diptera > Conopidae > Thecophora > Thecophora atra. The sequence goes on from OW569399.1 coordinate 36,864,793, forward strand.
TCTCAAAAGAGCATAGCCATGATGGTTCGCCCTTACTTCACAACCGCCTAGTTATCACCGACAAGCATTCGAATACAAAATTCCTCGTACACACTGGGCCAGAACTATCATTAATACTACTCTAGTATTCAGAAAATCTTAGTCGAGGTAAACTTAAATTGTATGCAGCTAACAATACCCCTACATACGATGACAGGTGTCTTTTAATGGATTTCGGTCTCTACAGTAATATTGAATGAAACAGAAAGGGAATCGCCATCGTCGCAAAGTAGATAGCAAGAATGCTAAGAACTAGAAAAATATCTACTAATGTAGGAGATAAACATGTACAAATGAACACCCACGGCAGGATGCCCGCAGGGAGGAGCACTCTCTACATTACTAGACCATTGTTGTTAATAAGATCTTGTGAAACCTTGCAGAGGCATGACTCTACTGCCAAGGATATGCTGATGACAGAGTTATATAAGGTCGATGCAAATTTGAAGAAACTCTTCCTGGTAGAATTTAACAGAGATTGAGAATATCAAGAAAATGGTGCATAAAGTTGGAGCTCAAACTTAATCCAAACAAAACTAGAATTGTGCAATTTTACAAGAAAATATAAGTTCAAACCACTTATCCAATAATAACGGATGGAGTGGAAATCATGTACATGAAAGATGTTATGTACTTAGGAGTAGCTTCAGACCAAAATTTAAAATCGAAACCGCACGTTGACTAAATAGTCAATCGAGCCATCAGATCATTAATGATTTGTAGATCCTGTAGAAAGATGATGACATACACCGTCAATCATACAATGGATATAGGTGATGATAATCAGGCTTACTATCACATACGGATCAATAGTTTGGCCAGCCAGGGCAAGTCAAACTACAACATGCAACACCTTGGTACAAAGACTGGCTTGCTTCTGTATAACCGGAGCGATGTGTACTCGTCCCAAGCTAGCGATGGAAATCCTGTTAGAACAGAGAACTCTGAATCTGCATATTCAAATGCAGGCAAAGAGGAGCCATTATAGGATGCAATTGGGTAGCTACGATACCATCGCAAGAGCTGCCAATACCTCACTAGTGGTCCGCAAACGTTTCTGTGAATTTCCACGCAATATATTGTGCAAGAAGCTGAGAATTGAAGATCAAAAATACAGACTGGAATAACCAGCCAGGCTTGGGACTAAAAGAGGCGCTGGGGACTTACAACCAAGCACGCTTCAGAGGGTGAGAGCCTGGAAACCGCTGTCAAAGTAAGACATATTTTATAAAAGTGGAACAAAAAAACAACTAAATAATTTCATATAGAGAACAAAATTTTGCAATTAATTTTTGGTGTGTGATTACCAGTGAATGTGAACGCTGGCTTTTTTTTCGGCTTGAAATCTCGGTTTTTAAAAAAAACAATTGTGATTCGGAAGAAAAGCCACCCGATAAGGGCGCAATAAGAGCCTCTAAACTGTCTCTGTGACAGGACTTTTTCAATGCTTGTTTTGGTGCTAATGCTGAGAATATGTCCAGTAATTCGCAGATATTTCTCTTTGGTAATAATCCTACAGTTAACGTACAACCGGCTTTTGCGGTTCATTCTGCATTGACGTCCATTCATTATGAATCAATGGACTGCTCTGTTGTCAAAGGAGATATTAAAAGATTACAAATTTTTCAACGTTAACAAGAAAAAATAACATCGACACTTTTTTATTTCTTATAACGTTAAAATTAGGAAAGTCAGCAAATGAATTGACAGCTCTTAAGTTCCTGCTTAACCAAAAAATCTCTTGGGAATCGCCCAGAGATTCAAAAAACGAGGTTCAATGTTGGAGATGCCAGAAATGGGGTCACATATCAAAAATTGCAACAGACCTTTCTCTTGCGTTAAGTATGATAAAAAAGCATTTACCTTGGGAATATCAGTTTGTATCAAATGCTAATAATGCCCCGTTCTGCGTAAATTGTAAGCAGTTCGGTCATCCTTTAAATTTTAGGGGTTGCTCTTTTTTTCCAAGTTTCGTTGAGATTAAAAACAGAAGTAAAAATGAAAATGTTGAGAGGAAAATGTTGGCCTCAGTTAATGTTTTGAACGCCGTTACCAATTCAAATTTTATTTCCCCAAACAAATCTTTTGCCAGCCTTTTTAAGGTGATTCGAAATGTCCTCCAAAGAATCCTTTAATCGAGGAATTCTTAAAAAAATAAAAATAGCGAAATTACTTTGTCACCCAGAGGAACTCTCTCTTCAGGATAAAATTAAGAAATTTTTAAAGGATTTTAAATCATTGTCGAAAGCAGAAGCCAAAAGCAACGCATGAGTTTATTGCAGCAGGTTTACAATTCTTATGAGCCATAATGTACTCAAACTTCTCTCATTTAATGTAAGGTCACTAATTCAAGTGAGCCGTAAACTTGAATTACTAAAATTATTAAATGCTAATAACATTGACATTGCAGTTGTTCAGGAAACTCATATGAGAGCACATCATAAGTTCTATTTGGTTCGCCAAATTTGCCGCACATACAAGCAAGGCCAGAGTATGCAAACAGGTTCCGCAAGCAGAACCAGTTTCCATATACCGAAGTAAATGCATGTGTTAAGTGAAGTAGTGCGACACAAAGCTTTGTACGCGACAAAAGCTTTTTCCATGGTGGACGAGTGAGCGAGTCGGCAATCGTTCCAGCAGACTATAAAAGCGCGCACAATCAGTGTATCAGGCACATAGTGAAACCATAGTACATTCCATCATAGTCAACGCCAAGGATCATCGAAGGACATCAGAGCTAGCAGCAAGATCATCGAAGGACATCATAGCTAGCAGCAAGGATGAACGAAGGACATCATAGTCGGTAGACAGGATCACCGAAGGATCGCAATCAACGTCAACGTCGCAGTCAACGTCAACGTCGACGTCGAATTCAACGTCAGCGTCGCAGTCATAGCGCAGTCAACATCGAACACCGCCATCGTTAGCGACAACACCGGCATCACAAGCTCAGGTGAAGCAAAGCTTAGACAACGCCAAGACGAGCATCAAAGAGGGTAAGACTTGTAGCTCAAAAACTATACATTAAAGCTCTTGCCGTCCTGTGGGTATAAACTCCGCGGCAAGAGAACATTCTCAAGCCCTTGTCGTTCTGTGGGTATAAACTCCGCGGCAAGTGGATAGTTGTCCTGTGGGTATAAACTCCACAACTCTATACTTCAAGGTGTCTCGCAGGTACGCTAATCAAACGTTTCTGTTCCAGCTAAATTAATATTTACTAATACAAATCTCTGTTTCAGCGATAATAGTATTATTGTACATAGCCGAGTTGTAAGTCTATTCATAGTTAGGATCCATAAATTATATTTATAACGTTATCTGGTGTATCGTGTTCATTAAATACAAATAACTGGACGAACCTTGGACGAGACTGAGTCATACCCAGGAGAGAAAAGAAACTGTCGTTACAAAGTTTTCGAAAGTCAATGGTAATGGCCTACATTTTCTAAATTTGTTTGTGTTTTTTTGAAAATTTTCCAAGTTTTCCATTGACATATTTGTTAATGGTGTTCGTAAAAGGTATTTATTTGGTTCGGTTTACTTTCCGTGTAACTCTCCCCATTCATTAGTCTTTGATGGACACTCTGTGTTATCGCGTTTTTCACAAAATGTTGATGGGTCTTTTGTTGGAGGAGACTTGAAAACACATTGACTGGGATGATGTATTCAATAACGGCAATGCACTCTTCGGTTGGTTGCAGCGTAATTATCTGAGCTTTACAAGACTATCAGATTGCCATCCTACCTATACCAGCGATTCTTCATTCCTTGACGACTTTTTACTTAAGGGGGGCGAAAGGACATCCTCGTATTCGACTCTCTGCAGCAACACGATAAGGCACACGTCCCGCAACTACTGCGCGCACATTTTACGGACGTGTTGCATACGGCCGTTACGGCAGAGACGCTGCCAGCATTTAACGTACAAGTTCCTCAACAGCGGAACTGTGGCGCATTCCTGCTCCACTTCGCCAGCTGTTTCTTACGAAGGCCGACACTACCCTACCACAGAAGGGATTTCAGCCGATGGTTTCCTCTAAACGATGCTGAAGACAAACGTCGCAACCTTGCCTGGGCAGTTCAGTTGCTGTTGCCAAAGGATGATCGGCAGAAGCTGCCTAAACTTTACCTGCCACAAGAAAAAATGGTGCCGACAGCCATGCCGCCAATAGAGGAGATATCGGCGAGAAGGATCAAAGAGCAGGAAGTCACGACATGCTTACAACAACGAAAGCAGCGGCAGCAGCAACAGCAGCAGCAGTAGCAGCAGTAGCAGCAGCAGCAACAACAGCAGCAGCAGCGAAGATAGTGACAACGACGCTAAGAGAGAGATGGCTCCCGCCAGAGCAAAGAACATCGAACAGCCACGCCCAGTAACGCCGCACACGCCAACCAAGAGACCAAGAGACGGCTGATGCGGATAGTGGGTGAGAAACGCGTCAAGATCACCATCTCCCGGACCGGCGTTATAAACGTCGAAACCATGACATCACCATAAGCACAACCTAACGGACGGACTATTTTCATTCACGTAAGAAAATATTTTGAACACCGTAAATTAAACTTCAATTAAATAAAGAAACAAAACAAATATGTATGTCTGAAATGTAAAGCATCACAAATGAAAATTTAAGTCAACAAGTTAAGAAACTAAAATATTAGAGTAAACATCATAGTAAAGGAAAAGTTATATTATTATATATTAGCGTAAAGGTTTAAACGAAAACAAGACAGAAATCAAATTCCAAATAATAGAAATGAAAAATGAATTAAAAAAAAAACCAATAGAAAACAAACAATATTACAGTAAGGATTTAAATATTAGAGTAAACATTACAGTCTAAGGAAAAAAGAAACCAAGGTAACCGAATTCGAAGTTATAGAAATGAAAAATGAATTTAAAAGCCAATGGTACACCAACATATATATTAGAGTAAAGATTTCAATATTAGAATAAATGTTAGAGGGTCAGACAAACAAAATAAAAATGTCATAAAATTTGAACTAACAGAGATGAAAAATGAATTTAAAAGCAATAGGAAAATAAACCAAGATGAAGTAAAACCAAGTAAAGCTAAGAATAGACACAGAGTTAGATTAAGAGAATATTTGAGTAATTAAACTGAAACCTAAATGAATTGAATAAACAGATAAAAACCGAAAGCGATTTAATCTACAAGAGAAAAAAAAAAGAAAATCAGAACACAAAGATGTAACAAGTGAAGAGAAAAGAAAACATGTAAAAATTATATAAGCGTAGTAAAAGTTTAAGAATAAAACAAATAAAATTGGACACAAACAAAGCATTTTAATGAGCGCAGAATCCATGCCGGCGCAGATAATCAGCCACCTGAGGAAGGCCACGCAACACCGAAGCATTCATTGCTGCAGTCCTCCGCCAGGCCCCCCGAAACAAGGGGGAAATGTAACGATAAATTTTGCTGATAAAATTTAACGTTCATACAAAGAAGTACACTCAGCATCAAAGTCAAGGACAAAGCACAGCAAACTCGTTTTCGCAAAGTAAATAGAGAAAACTAGTCAAACGAGATTGCTGAATAGCTCGTAAACACTGGAAGCGACGAACATGTCGCATCATTTCCAGCGAACAAGTCCGAAGTTCGGAGAAAGCTTTAAAGCTGCTCACAGAATGAGGAGCAGAGTATAAAAAAGCGCGCACTCAGTGCTTCGAGACAGTCGTTCAGAAACCACACCCGTGGACAGTAATTTCGAAACCACACCCGTGGACAGTCAGCATCACAAGGACCTCAAGTCGACATCGCAAGGAACTCAAGTCGGCATCGCAAGGACTCGCAGTCAGCACCGCAAGGACTCGCAGTCAACATCGCAAGGACCTCAAGTCGGCATCGCAAGGACCTCAAGTCGGCATCTCAAGGACCTCAGCCGACGTCGCAGTCAACGTCTCAGCCGATGCCGCAGTCAACGTCTCAGGCGACGTCTCAGTCGACGTCGTAGTCAACGTCTCAGTCGACGTCGAAGTCAACGTCGAAGCCAACGTCTCAGTCAACGTCTCAGTCGACGTCGCAGTCAACGTCTCAATCGACGCCACAGTCGATGACACATCTACGCCGCCGCGTCATAAATCTTCCACATCAGCTACAGCATCGTGGAGGCTTGAATCGGGTAAGAAACATAAGAAACGTCGTTTCTTCCAAGCGTAACTACATAGTTACAAAGCCCTGTCGGTCTGTTGGGTTTATACTGCGCGACAGTGGACAGTCGGTCTGTGGGTTTATACTCCGCGGCTATCTATATTTAAAACCCTGTTCGTCTGTTGGGTTTATACTCCGCGACAGTGGACAGTCGGTCTGTGGGTTTATACTCCGCGGCTATCTATATTTAACGCCTTGTCGGTCTGTTGGGTTTATACTCCGCGGCTATCTATATTTAAAGCCCTGTCGGTCTGTTGGGTTTATACTCCGCGACAGTGGACACACACTAATCAAAGTCTCTTTTCAGCATAGATTTGTAAGATAACCAAATAATCGACATGCTCTTAATCACAACCTCTGTTTCAGCCTAATGATCATAAACTCTGTTTCAGGCTCTTCATCATAAACTCTGTTTCAGCCTAATGATCATAAACTCTGTTTCAGGCTCTTAATCATAATTCTGTCTCAGGCTCTTAATCATAAACTCTGTTTCAGCCTAACGATTGTAAACGTGTTAAATATAAACTTATCTTAGCCAAAACGTATCACTAAGAATATTTCAAACTATTGTAAATACTGTCAAGATTTATTAAATAAAGTTGTTAGTATCGAAATCGGTGTATTGCGTTCAAATCAATAAATAACTGGACGAGACCTTGGACTGGACTGAGTGATATCCAGGCGAGAGAGGAAAAGCATCGTTACACCGTTCAAGTTCATCCTACTTGCTTCTTTCTTAACAAATTCAGTTGCTGAATATTATTATTAAGAGACAAGTAGAGATTGAGCAGTCCAAAATTTTTAATGATAAATTGAGTAAAATTTCTCCTGCGCCAAGTGCTCACAAACAAATTTTTGGTTTGATTGGAGATACGAAAAGGTCGTCTTTGAAGAACCTTTCAATAGATGATGTTGTTATTGAAGATGATGAAGAAAAATTACGAAAACTTCAGACTCGTTTTGCGGATTTTTACAATTGATGTCCACCAAATCGTGACGTGTTGTGAGCAAAGTTAGGGTGGCGTGGCACGGTGGCTGCGGCTAGGCTCGCCGGCAATATGGGGTGGTTTCTTGCCACCCTACCCACAACAGAAAAACAAAGAAATCGTGCCGTTATTTTTTTTTTTTAAAAGAAGAGGAGCAGATAGGGGAAGATAGGATAGGATATTAAAGGAATTAGAACAAAACAATAGTCACAATCACCTATGATTCCTAATGGGTCATCTCAAGCTAATCCTTTTACTCTCAGAATTACCTAATCATAAAACCTATCATTCAATCACCCAGTCTCAGCCAGCACTATTCACCTAAACAAACAGAATACATTCAACCTATAACCCACCAGGAATCTCATACACCCTAGCACGATACAACCTACGTCATCGTCCGTCTACGAGCCGCCCACCCCGTCTGTAACTCTTACGAGCTACAGCCATGAACCGCACTTGGCTCTAAGTGCAACGCGGTTCCCTTATTTCATTAATCTGTTCAAGTCTCTGTTAGTCCGTCTGTCTATTCCATAATGTCCGTTTTGTCTGTCCGTTTGCCACGCCTTCAAGTGAGGTGACCTCCCCTCAGGTCCACCAGCACATCAGCCTAAATGTTGCTAATTAGCAATCCATTGTTGTTTTTGGTCAACAAAAAGCCAAAAAAAAAAATCACAATTACGACTTTTATCTCTTTTGTTTTTATTTCCTTCACTTCATTATTTTTTTTTTCTTTAAACTTAAATACTATATAATATTTGCCTTATATTATTTTTGAGTTTATATTCCTTTTCCGACTTAAAATTTCGACATATATGTAAATATAAATTTATATATATATATATTTTTCTTTTAATTCGATATAACCAATTTTATTTCAATTTTTAATTTTTTTTTTCTGAACGTCTTACCAGGCTCCACAATCCAGGATGGCGCCACCATGAAGCTGCAGCCCTGTGTAAAATAAAGAAATTCCTATTCTATTTTTCTAAAATAAAGTTTAATTTAATATAAGAAAATTACTGAATAATTAGATTTTAATCTTTGAATGATTTATGTGTAAAGAAAACTAAATTGATATTTTTAATAACGTTTAAGTTTTTTTTTTTTTTTTTATATAAAAAAAAAACAAATTAATGAAACAAAAAAAAATCTTAATGACGGCAACTCTGCTTCGCTGTTTTGTTCATTTCACGATTTGCTGGGACCTCTGCTTTGAAAACGTTGTTTTGTTGTTGCCTTAATGTGGTTGAAAAATGGTATAGAATTGCATTGTAAAGCTGTTGTATTTATTTAATGTTTGTTTCGTTGATTTTCAATTAATTGCAGTGGTGTTGTTGTTGGTATAACTTTGTGATAAGAATTGTCGTGTTTCACCCTTTTTCTTTGTAAAAATATCTTTTTGTGTAGTTAATATTTATGTTATTTGTTTTTACACATCTGTTTAGAGTTTCTTGCATGTAGTTTTGTTTAAGTCAATGCTGTTGGCTACATGTTGTTTTTTAGTTTGGTTTTATTGTATACTACATTGCAAGTCAAGTTTTGGCGCAACTTCCCTAACTTTGGCGCAACTTGTTTAACTTTTATTTGTTTTTTTTTTGTCACTTAATACCACAGTGAGTATTTTCTTTAAAATTGTTTCTTTTAAATTCAATTGAATTGTTTTCTTTCAGTCAAAGATCACTTCCTTGTCTTCTTTTCTTAAACTTTTCCAAAATCTTTTAGATCACAAAATTAAGAACACAACCTCCACCATTTAATTCCTTTCCTCTCCTCTCCTCTTTTTCTCCGTTCCGATTTTCTCAACTTCCAATCCCTTCCATTAAGTCCCCCTTTCATTCATATTTCCCATTTTTCATACCAATTTCCCATTCACGCTTCCATAATACCCCTTTCACACTACTTTTTGAGCCAGGAGACTTGGGCTCTTTTTGGCTATGGGGAAAAATCTTAATCTTATAATTAAACATATAACATAAAACATAACACACTAAAACTGCACACATACATCAAGTTATACATAAAACTAATCACACCTAACATAATTACGCAGAAAACAATAACCAATAACCACAAATTTTCACTAACACAAAAGACAAAAACACCTATTACTAATATCGCTCCTCTGGTTTAGGAGATATGAGACACGGGCTGCCACTACAGGCTCGAAACCGTCGATGGTGTTCCCCAGCATGGAACGTGTTCGTAAAAAAAACAAAGTAAAAGCCCGTGTCCACATAACTCCAACTAACGTGTGGCTTCGACCCACTTCTCATGCTCTTTTGATCTGAGCTAGCCGGCCTTAATTAAACGTGTAACCAAAGGAGTTCCTCAGAATTTTCTCGCTTAACTTATATTGCACTAAACTACTCTAGAGTATTCCCACATAGTAAATATCACAGAATGAGAAAAAAAAATTAAAATTAAAATAAATTAAATTATAAAAGTCAAGTCTACTATTTACAAAAGCGAGTCAAGTCAAATTAAAACTAAAGAAAAATAAATACAAAAATAATTACTAGCTTATAATAAAGAAATAATTGTCAAAACTAAAACTACAACACTCACTACATACAACATGCATTACGACACAAACAAATCTTTAGCGTGGTATACCCCTAGCTTCTTACCACCATGAGTGCCGAGCTCGTACAACGAGTTGCCAACTCTACTCAAAATTATACATTTAATGTTGGCTGGCCCCAACTTGGCGTTGTACCCGTCAATGAGGTTACTTTGTTTGAAGTTTCGGCGGTATACCACTTGTCCAACTTTAAATTCGACATCCCTACTACGTGTGTTATATGCCTTGGCGCTTTTTTCGTGAGCTAGCTGTAAAGCTGTTGAAATTTTGTTGCGGATCAAACTTAATTTGTCCGCTTGGCTCACGACTGCCAAATCTTCTCCCTTTACGGAGCTCACACGACGCATTATCTCATATGAGCTTGCGTGTTGCATCATGTGAGCCCCAAACACGGCGTAGTAGGGTGCTAAACCGATAGAACGGTGGACAACACTTCTCAGCGCAAACGCTGCGTCACTAACATGCAGGTCCCAGCTTCTTTGATTCTCTCCTACAAACGAACGCACAATTTGCAAAACTGAACGGTTTACCCTTTCAGCTGCGTTCGCTTGCGGAGAGTAAAATGCTGTTCTGACATGTTTAACTCCATACTTTTCTATAAACTCCTTAAACATGCCAGAAACGAACTGTTTCCCATTGTCGGAATGGACGAATTCAGGGACACCAAAAAACATGAAACACACTACTTTCTAAAAACCTAACTACATTAGCGGAGGTGGCACTTCGCATTGGTTGGAGGAAAACGAACTTCGAAAAGTGGTCCAGACATACGAAGATGAAGGAATTGCCGTTCTTTGATCTTGGATAGGGGCCCATAAAATCGATGTATAGACGCTGGAAGGGTCGTTCGGTTATGAATTGTTTGCCCATCAGTGGACGGTGCATTGCTTTGGACTTTTTGCTCCCTTTGCACACATCACAATTCTTAACACTATATTGCACGTCTCTAACCATGCCCGACCAATAATATCTTTGTCTTAACCGAGCCAGCGTCTTGTGAATACCCCCATGTCCAGCTGAAGGTGAGCTATGACAAGCCACCAGTAGCCTAGGACGCAATTCCGACGGTACCCAGAGCTGCCAAGCGTGATCCTCTTGAACCACATCACCCGTCATAAAACCCGTACGTCTGTACACAAACCCGTCCGAAATTACTAAATCCGGTAGTTCGTCTTTGGTCTCTGTCACCGTTTTCCTCAATTCCTCATACTCTTCCGAAGAAAAAGCTGGGGAATTGAGGTCAACATCAAGTGACCTGTCTACCGGTCCTATCTCTTCCAGATACATACGAGACAGAGCATCCGGCACCACATTAAGTGAACCTTTTCGGTGTTCAATATTAAAATTGTAAGCTTGTAATTTTAAACTCCATCTGGCTAATCTTCCAGATAAGTCTTTTTGGTTCATCAACCACTTCAAGCTCGCGTGATCCGTAATTATGGTAAAAGGTAAACCTTCCACATAAGGATGGAACTTCTTCACGCTTAATACAGCAGCGTAACACTCAAGCTCAGTAACACTATAATTCCTCTGAGCTTTATTGAGTTTCGCTGACATGAACGCTATCGGATGCTCACACTCCTCGTCATCCATCTGAAAGAGAACCCCTCCAACCCCTTGCGTCGATGCGTCACATTGAATATAAAAATGTCTGTTAAAGTCCGGGTTACTAAGCACTGGTGCCGAAGACACACTGCGCTTCATCTCTTCAAAGGCGTGCTTAGCTTCGTCAGTTAGCGCAAATTTCTTTAATTGGTCTTTCTTGAGACAGTCATGCAGCGGAGCTGCTATTGTCGAATAGTCCCTTATAAACCTGCGGTACCAGCCTGACATCCCTAGAAACCGTCTCAATTGTTTTGGCGTTCTAGGCTCCGGAAACTCATCAATCGCAGCCACCTTCTTGCTATCTGTCCTGATGCTCCCGTCCCCGACAACATAACCCAGATACCTCACTTCCTTATAACAAAACTTGCTCTTCTCCACGTTTATCGTCAGTTTGGCATCCCGCAGACATTCAGCCACCCGATCCAACAGTGCGAGATGTGACTCGAAACTGGCAGAACACACCAGAAGATCATCGAGGTAGACAAAGACACGTTCCCTAAGTTCAGCGGGTATGACTTTGTCCATCAGCCTACACATACGCTGCGCGGCATTACACAGTCCGAACGGCATTGAAGTAAACTGATATAACGGCCGTCCAGGAACTGTGAATGCCGTCTTACCTCTCGACTTCTCTTCCAATGGTATCTGCCAGAACGCATCCTTCAAATCGATCGCACTGATGAAGCGAGTGTCCTGCAGTCTCGCAAGGATGCCCTCAATGTGAGGTAACGGGTATGCGTCTTTAATTGTCCGTTCGTTCAACTTCCTAGCATCAAGGCATAGTCGGTTTTTAGTCCCTTTCCTTACCAAAGACACTGGAGAACTCCAGCTGCTGTTGCTGACCTCAATTACACCGAGACTAAGCATTCGGTCAAGCTCCGCGAAGATCAGCTGCTGAATCACAGGCGAGATGGGGTAGTGGCGTTGTTTCACCGGAAGATGCTCATCTACCACCTCTATTACGTGCTCTTCCATAGTGGTTCGCCCGAGACCCAAAACAGCACAAGACGGGAATTTCGCTTTAACCTTCTCCAGTGCTACCTCTTGCTCTTTGGTAAGTATGTGTAGGTCCGTGTCGAAGGTCAGGTCTGTAGATGTCTGTTTAAGTTCACTTACAGACGCTGAGCTGGTTGCGTCAACCCCTACACGTTTACATTTACTTATTACTGACAACTCAAAGGTTCGCAGAAGTCAACCCCAAAATAAAATTCTTGTTGTAAAGCGGGAACTATGAGAAACTCCATGTCCCTTGTCAAACCCTCCCAAACAACCGGAAGTGAAATTACGCCTATCACAGCGGTTTCACCTCCGTTTGCAGTCCTGACTTTCTGCCCCTGTATCGGAATGACTTGTCGTTTTCGTGTTTTGATAAATTCTAAAGCACCATTTCCGATACAGTTGGCAGAAGCACCTGAATCCAACAATGCAACCACATCTTCACCGTCCACCTTCGTCTTAGCGTCACAATGGCAGAGACTAAAACTTTTTTAATTTTCGTCATCATATGTCTCTTTGCCCTCATCTTCGCTATCTTGTCGAAGTTCCGCTTCCTCCTGCCGAGTATCACCTCACTTAAAAAGATTTTCTCCCTCACAGCTTCGTACTCGACCTTGCGCTGGTGTAAAGTTTTAATTGGACGACCTATTGGGCTATGGCTGCGGATCACTGGATCCTTTCTTTGCAGAATCCTTACAGATTGGCCGGGGACTCCTCCTTTAGTGCAGAGATCCCCGGATTCCCTGCTGGATTCGCGTTTCCCGGACGATACTCACAATAAGATACATCACTACGACACACAAAACACGTCATACCGTGGAATGCCGAGTTGCACTTCGCGTCAAGTTGGTTTTTCTTGAAGTGATCCCCGGGCATTCCACAACTAAAACACAAATTTAAATGGAACGGCGACTGACAAAATACCTGGTTTACAGCTGGACTATTACTAATAGGACGAGGCACAGACGTAAACGGACGCGGACCTGAAGGACCCGATCCCTGAGGAGGTCTTCCGAAATCCCTTCTTTGGGATACACTAAAATTGGGCCGCTGAGGAGCCAGAGCCTCCACACTAGATGAAGGTTCTTCCTCCTCAAGCGGCATCCCCACCTCGCTAACCTGCCTCGCCTTTACCCTATTTTCTTTAATGAGCTTTTCTGCTCTTTTGCACTCCGTGCACAGATCTTTAAGTGTGCTGACCTTGCAGGCAATGGTCAGGCTAGCGAGGTTCGCCCTTAAATTGGCTCTAACTATTGAAATTAACTCCTCCTCAGGAATTTTCTTCCGCAGCCTGAAGGTGAGATTATGGATCTCGGCATAAAAATCTTCAAAACTCTCGCCCACTTGTTGTTTCCGATCCATAATCTCCCTTATTATCTCATAATCGGAGTCTGCAGATCGGAAGTTGCTTAGTAACTCCTTTTTCAAATCTTCATATCCGAAGTCTGGGTCACTCTCATGATCCTCCAGCACTCGCCAATACCACTTCGCAGCGGCTCCGGTGACCAGGCAGTGGAAATCGGTGAAGAGCTGCTCAAAAGATAATTCATATTGTTTCCGCATCTTTCCGATGCGGAATATGAAGCTCTCCACTGTCAATTTCTTACAAGAGCCGTCGAACTTAACATGCCACTTGTTAAGGTCGACGCTCTTCCGCCTTGACACCTCGCCGCTACTCGGGGATATTGTCGGGCCCTGGAATGAGGTGTGACCCAACCCCTGCCGCGTTGCAACTCCCGATACTGCATCCCCGACAGCATCAGCAGGCTCTCGCCTTGTCGGAGTGGAGGCGTCTCTTGGATGGGGGTTTGGTGTAATACCTGACGCCTCCATCGCAGCCACTCTTCTGCCCAGGTCTGTGAAACCACCACGAAGTTGCTGCATTGCTTCTGCGCAACCCGCCATCATCTGTCCCTGCTGCATCATCATTGCCATCATCTGATTCAATTGATTAGAATCAGTTGATGCAGCAGCGGCAGATGATGTTGAGCTACTCGGCCCTGCAACACCACGCTGTTGTTCCACACCCTGCCCCTCTTGCTCTGACATCTCCGCTATTTTTTCTAGTTTGGCCGCGAAACTGCTAATGCTGACGGTCAAACTACTGGACTCCGACCTACCCTCTTCACTATTATGAGGTCGTCCAAACACCAAGCTAACGCACTTGCTAAGATAGTCTACTGGGACAAAATCTATTCTTCTTTCTATCCCAGTATCTATCTGGTCGAGTACTGAACCTACTATTTGGTTCTCTAAAGCCCTACTAACGCTTCTAGTAATAGGTCTCCTAGGCTCAGATACACGCTCGCGTTCCATACACCAAACACTCACAGACCCAGACACTTGCACTCACACTCAGCCACAAAACTCACACTAAGGGGAAACTAATAAAAATAAAATTGAAAGGACGTAAACCGGAAAGAAAGTATATGAATGTAAAAAAAAACAAAAAGATAAAAAAAACTCCAACAACAACAACCACCTAAAAAAATTCAAAAATATTTAAAAAAAATAATAAAAATGAACTGCAAATAAAAAAAAAAAAAAATGTAATTCAAAAGTTGAAGCTGAAATTCAAAAGCAACAACAACCGTAAATTAATAATAAAAAATGACAAAAAATAATAAAACTATAATGGCTAAAAGCAAAAATAATAATTTTAAAAATGAAATAAGTAAAGACATGGAATATGAAATATAAAAAAAAAAAATATATGAAAATACTAAAAATGAATAAAAGTGAATTAAAATAAAACTGAAAGAGAAAAAAAAAAAAAAGTATAAACAACGTAATTCAATGTACTAACAAAAAAAAAAAAAAAATGAAGAAAAGAAAATAAACTATAGATAACAAGATTAGATTTAGATTAAATAAAAGTGAAATTAATAATGTAATAATAAAAAAAAATTTATAATAATATTATTACACCTAAGTCTGTTTTTACACGGTGTTTTTGTACACGGTTTTGATATAACACGGTTTGAAAATTGAATATTTTTAATTTTTTTACACGATTTTATTCCATTTAGCACGATTTGAAATTTTATGTACTTAAATTTTTTTTGTCAAATTTAATTTTTGCGAAGTTTGTTCATATCACAAAAAAGTATTTATGAAAGAAAAAAGTCTGAAACCATCGATAGTATCGATAGTTTGCGAACACTAGCTTAAAGATTTAAGTGAATTCCCCTTTAGCGCTTTTTAAGATTAGAGTGCATATCTTTTTTATCATTAATTACTATGCTTGTGAAAATAAGCATTATATATTTGAATTCTTGTTCTTAAAAATTCTTGTTTTTCACTAATTTTAATAGGTTTTAGAGATTAGGAACAAATCACCCATTTTTGTATAAGATCAATGTCTTTTTTACACGGTTTTTTTTTACACGGCTTCTTCTGGAACCAATCTACCGTGTAAAAACAGACTTAGGTGTATATATATTATTATTATAATAAATGAAAATGAAATAAAAAATGAAATTAATTTGAAAATAAAAAAAAATTATCAAAAAAAAAAAATAATAATCAAAAAAAAAAAAAAAAAAATAAATAAAATTTTATTTTATTTCAAAGATAAGTTTTAGGCTGATGTGCGAAGTGCTGACCCAGGAGGCATTCAGCACCTGAGCATGTATGTCCGTCTGGTCAGGTCAACAGTCAGCTAAAAAACCCCAAAACCCGCAAATAGTCTGTCTATGCTACAATTCTGGAACGTGGCACAACTGTACTTCAGTCTTAACTAAAGTTAGGTTGCCAAGCCCCCTTGTAACATTTAACCCCCTTGAGTATACTGGAGATTCGCCTCACAAACACAACCGTTGAAAGTTTTAAGGTTGGTAGCGAACCTGCCAGCAACTCACCTGTCAAAACATCCCAGTGAAAAGTCGTGCGACTGGTACCACTTACGAAAACACTAGAGCCTTGCTGAAGGAACCCAGTCGCAAAACCTTCCACCACATATAGCGGTAACAACACCAGCTTCTGCCCAAAAACTTTTAGTTTTGAAACCATAAAGTTCGAAGCAGAAACCAGCGTTGTCACCCTGTCCGAACACAAAAAAAGGAAAAAGAATAGAAGTAGTGAAGTTAAAAGAACAGAAAGTAGGCTAAGTTTAGAAAGTTAAAGTAGAAAAATTTGGAAATGAGAAAAGATGTTGGAAATTAAGTATCGTTGGGCGCCATTTCTGTTGTGAGCAAAGTTAGGGTGGCGTGGCACGGTGGCTGCGGCTAGGCTCGCCGGCAATATGGGGTGGTTTCTTGCCACCCTACCCACAACAGAAAAACAAAGAAATCGTGCCGTTATTTTTTTTTTTTTTAAAAGAAGAGGAGCAGATAGGGGAAGATAGGATAGGATATTAAAGGAATTAGAACAAAACAATAGTCACAATCACCTATGATTCCTAATGGGTCATCTCAAGCTAATCCTTTTACTCTCAGAATTACCTAATCATAAAACCTATCATTCAATCACCCAGTCTCAGCCAGCACTATTCACCTAAACAAACAGAATACATTCAACCTATAACCCACCAGGAATCTCATACACCCTAGCACGATACAACCTACGTCATCGTCCGTCTACGAGCCGCCCACCCCGTCTGTAACTCTTACGAGCTGCAGCCATGAACCGCACTTGGCTCTAAGTGCAACGCGGTTCCCTTATTTCATTAATCTGTTCAAGTCTCTGTTAGTCCGTCTGTCTATTCCATAATGTCCGTTTTGTCTGTCCGTTTGCCACGCCTTCAAGTGAGGTGACCTCCCCTCAGGTCCACCAGCACATCAGCCTAAATGTTGCTAATTAGCAATCCATTGTTGTTTTTGGTCAACAAAAAGCCAAAAAAAAAAAAATCACAATTACGACTTTTATCTCTTTTGTTTTTATTTCCTTCACTTCATTATTTTTTTTTTCTTTAAACTTAAATACTATATAATATTTGCCTTATATTATTTTTGAGTTTATATTCCTTTTCCGACTTAAAATTTCGACATATATGTAAATATAAATTTATATATATATATATTTTTCTTTTAATTCGATATAACCAATTTTATTTCAATGTTTAATTTTTTTTTTCTGAACGTCTTACCAGGCTCCAGAATCCAGGATGGCGCCACCATGAAGCTGCAGCCCTGTGTAAAATAAAGAAATTCCTATTCTATTTTTCTAAAATAAAGTTTAATTTAATATAAGAAAATTACTGAATAATTAGATTTTAATCTTTGAATGATTTATGTGTAAAGAAAACTAAATTGATATTTTTAATAACGTTTAAGTTTTTTTTTTTTTTTTTATATAAAAAAAAACAAATTAATGAAACAAAAAAAAATCTTAATGACGGCAACTCTGCTTCGCTGTTTTGTTCATTTCACGATTTGCTGGGACCTCTGCTTTGAAAACGTTGTTTTGTTGTTGCCTTAATGTGGTTGAAAAATGGTATAGAATTGCATTGTAAAGCTGTTGTATTTATTTAATGTTTGTTTCGTTGATTTTCAATTAATTGCAGTGGTGTTGTTGTTGGTATAACTTTGTGATAAGAATTGTCGTGTTTCACCCTTTTTCTTTGTAAAAATATCTTTTTGTGTAGTTAATATTTATGTTATTTGTTTTTACACATCTGTTTAGAGTTTCTTGCATGTAGTTTTGTTTAAGTCAATGCTGTTGGCTACATGTTGTTTTTTAGTTTGGTTTTATTGTATACTACATTGCAAGTCAAGTTTTGGCGCAACTTCCCTAACTTTGGCGCAACTTGTTTAACTTTTATTTGTTTTTTTTTTGTCACTTAATACCACAGTGAGTATTTTCTTTAAAATTGTTTCTTTTAAATTCAATTGAATTGTTTTCTTTCAGTCAAAGATCACTTCCTTGTCTTCTTTTCTTAAACTTTTCCAAAATCTTTTAGATCACAAAATTAAGAACACAACCTCCACCATTTAATTCCTTTCCTCTCCTCTCCTCTTTTTCTCCGTTCCGATTTTCTCAACTTCCAATCCCTTCCATTAAGTCCCCCTTTCATTCATATTTCCCATTTTTCATACCAATTTCCCATTCACGCTTCCATAATACCCCTTTCACACTACTTTTTGAGCCAGGAGACTTGGGCTCTTTTTGGCTATGGGGAAAAATCTTAATCTTATAATTAAACATATAACATAAAACATAACACACTAAAACTGCACACATACATCAAGTTATACATAAAACTAATCACACCTAACATAATTACGCAGAAAACAATAACCAATAACCACAAATTTTCACTAACACAAAAGACAAAAACACCTATTACTAATATCGCTCCTCTGGTTTAGGAGATATGAGACACGGGCTGCCACTACAGGCTCGAAACCGTCGATGGTGTTCCCCAGCATGGAACGTGTTCGTAAAAAAAACAAAGTAAAAGCCCGTGTCCACATAACTCCAACTAACGTGTGGCTTCGACCCACTTCTCATGCTCTTTTGATCTGAGCTAGCCGGCCTTAATTAAACGTGTAACCAAAGGAGTTCCTCAGAATTTTCTCGCTTAACTTATATTGCACTAAACTACTCTAGAGTATTCCCACATAGTAAATATCACAGAATGAGAAAAAAAAATTAAAATTAAAATAAATTAAATTATAAAAGTCAAGTCTACTATTTACAAAAGCGAGTCAAGTCAAATTAAAACTAAAGAAAAATAAATACAAAAATAATTACTAGCTTATAATAAAGAAATAATTGTCAAAACTAAAACTACAACACTCACTACATACAACATGCATTACGACACAAACAAATCTTTAGCGTGGTATACCCCTAGCTTCTTACCACCATGAGTGCCGAGCTCGTACAACGAGTTGCCAACTCTACTCAAAATTATACATTTAATGTTGGCTGGCCCCAACTTGGCGTTGTACCCGTCAATGAGGTTACTTTGTTTGAAGTTTCGGCGGTATACCACTTGTCCAACTTTAAATTCGACATCCCTACTACGTGTGTTATATGCCTTGGCGCTTTTTTCGTGAGCTAGCTGTAAAGCTGTTGAAATTTTGTTGCGGATCAAACTTAATTTGTCCGCTTGGCTCACGACTGCCAAATCTTCTCCCTTTACGGAGCTCACACGACGCATTATCTCATATGAGCTTGCGTGTTGCATCATGTGAGCCCCAAACACGGCGTAGTAGGGTGCTAAACCGATAGAACGGTGGACAACACTTCTCAGCGCAAACGCTGCGTCACTAACATGCAGGTCCCAGCTTCTTTGATTCTCTCCTACAAACGAACGCACAATTTGCAAAACTGAACGGTTTACCCTTTCAGCTGCGTTCGCTTGCGGAGAGTAAAATGCTGTTCTGACATGTTTAACTCCATACTTTTCTATAAACTCCTTAAACATGCCAGAAACGAACTGTTTCCCATTGTCGGAATGGACGAATTCAGGGACACCAAAAAACATGAAACACACTACTTTCTAAAAACCTAACTACATTAGCGGAGGTGGCACTTCGCATTGGTTGGAGGAAAACGAACTTCGAAAAGTGGTCCAGACATACGAAGATGAAGGAATTGCCGTTCTTTGATCTTGGATAGTGGCCCATAAAATCGATGTATAGACGCTGGAAGGGTCGTTCGGTTATGAATTGTTTGCCCATCAGTGGACGGTGCATTGCTTTGGACTTTTTGCTCCCTTTGCACACATCACAATTCTTAACACTATATTGCACGTCTCTAACCATGCCCGGCCAATAATATCTTTGTCTTAACCGAGCCAGCGTCTTGTGAATACCCCCATGTCCAGCTGAAGGTGAGCTATGACAAGCCACCAGTAGCCTAGGACGCAATTCCGACGGTACCCAGAGCTGCCAAGCGTGATCCTCTTGAACCACATCACCCGTCATAAAACCCGTACGTCTGTACACAAACCCGTCCGAAATTACTAAATCCGGTAGTTCGTCTTTGGTCTCTGTCACCGTTTTCCTCAATTCCTCATACTCTTCCGAAGAAAAAGCTGGGGAATTGAGGTCAACATCAAGTGACCTGTCTACCGGTCCTATCTCTTCCAGATACATACGAGACAGAGCATCCGGCACCACATTAAGTGAACCTTTTCGGTGTTCAATATTAAAATTGTAAGCTTGTAATTTTAAACTCCATCTGGCTAATCTTCCAGATAAGTCTTTTTGGTTCATCAACCACTTCAAGCTCGCGTGATCCGTAATTATGGTAAAAGGTAAACCTTCCACATAAGGACGGAACTTCTTCACGCTTAATACAGCAGCGTAACACTCAAGCTCAGTAACACTATAATTCCTCTGAGCTTTATTGAGTTTCGCTGACATGAACGCTATCGGATGCTCACACTCCTCGTCATCCATCTGAAAGAGAACCCCTCCAACCCCTTGAATATAAAAATGTCTGTTAAAGTCCGGGTTACTAAGCACTGGTGCCGAAGACACACTGCGCTTCATCTCTTCAAAGGCGTGCTTAGCTTCGTCAGTTAGCGCAAATTTCTTTAATTGGTCTTTCTTGAGACAGTCATGCAGCGGAGCTGCTATTGTCGAATAGTCCCTTATAAACCTGCGGTACCAGCCTGACATCCCTAGAAACCGTCTCAATTGTTTTGGCGTTCTAGGCTCCGGAAACTCATCAATCGCAGCCACCTTCTTGCTATCTGTCCTGATGCTCCCGTCCCCGACAACATAACCCAGATACCTCACTTCCTTATAACAAAACTTGCTCTTCTCCACGTTTATCGTCAGTTTGGCATCCCGCAGACATTCAGCCACCCGATCCAACAGTGCGAGATGTGACTCGAAACTGGCAGAACACACCAGAAGATCATCGAGGTAGACAAAGACACGTTCCCTAAGTTCAGCGGGTATGACTTTGTCCATCAGCCTACACATACGCTGCGCGGCATTACACAGTCCGAACGGCATTGAAGTAAACTGATATAACGGCCGTCCAGGAACTGTGAATGCCGTCTTACCTCTCGACTTCTCTTCCAATGGTATCTGCCAGAACGCATCCTTCAAATCGATCGCACTGATGAAGCGAGTGTCCTGCAGTCTCGCAAGGATGCCCTCAATGTGAGGTAACGGGTATGCGTCTTTAATTGTCCGTTCGTTCAACTTCCTAGCATCAAGGCATAGTCGGTTTTTAGTCCCTTTCCTTACCAAAGACACTGGAGAACTCCAGCTGCTGTTGCTGACCTCAATTACACCGAGACTAAGCATTCGGTCAAGCTCCGCGAAGATCAGCTGCTGAATCACAGGCGAGATGGGGTAGTGGCGTTGTTTCACCGGAAGATGCTCATCTACCACCTCTATTAAGCTGTTGTATTTATTTAATGTTTGTTTCGTTGATTTTCAATTAATTGCAGTGGTGTTGTTGTTGGTATAACTTTGTGTGAAGAATTGTCGTGTTTCACCCTTTTTCTTTGTAAAAATATCTTTTTGTGTAGTTAATATTTATGTTATTTGTTTTTACACATCTGTTTAGAGTTTCTTGCATGTAGTTTTGTTTAAGTCAATGCTGTTGGCTACATGTTGTTTTTTAGTTTGGTTTTATTGTATACTACATTGCAAGTCAAGTTTTGGCGCAACTTCCCTAACTTTGGCGCAACTTGTTTAACTTTTATTTGTTTTTTTTTTGTCACTTAATACCACAGTGAGTATTTTCTTTAAAATTGTTTCTTTTCAATTCAATTGAATTGTTTTCTTTCAGTCAAAGATCACTTCCTTGTCTTCTTTTCTTAAACTTTTCCAAAATCTTTTAGATCACAAAATTAAGAACACAACCTCTACCATTTAATTCCTTTCCTCTCCTCTCCTCTTTTTCTCCGTTCCGATTTTCTCAACTTCCAATCCCTTCCATTAAGTCCCCCTTTCATTCATATTTCCCATTTTTCATACCAATTTCCCATTCACGCTTCCATAACACCCCTTTCACACTACTTTTTGAGCCAGGAGACTTGGGCTCTTTTTGGCTATGGGGAAAAATCTTAATCTTATAATTAAACATATAACATAAAACATAACACACTAAAACTGCACACATACATCAAGTTATACATAAAACTAATCACACCTAACATAATTACGCAGAAAACAATAACCAATAACCACAAATTTTCACTAACACAAAAGACAAAAACACCTATTACTAATATCGCTCCTCTGGTTTAGGAGATATGAGACACGGGCTGCCACTACAGACGTTTCCCTCATAGAAACTATACTAAGGAGTTATTTCTCTCAAGCTACTGCCAATTCCTGTATTTTTAATAATAGTTTCATTTTCATCTTTATCGTCAAAGCAACTCTGGAGGAAGGTAAAGGACTTGGGAATTGGAAGTTGAAGGAATACACAGTGTACTCTAAACCGTTCTGAACTTAATAATTATTTTTATTGAATACATTGACCACCGCTTCCCCTGAAGAATATATGTGTGACCTTTACAGGGATGACTTATGTTATTTTTCGTGTGTGTGTTAGTCTGAAGTTGCATTGAAGGTACTGGCAGTGAAATCCTCGTCAATCGGATTTGACAAATTTTCAATCAGGTTTGTTAAAATAATTCTAACTTTTGTACTTTACTTGCTGAATAGCAAAAAGTCTTCTGTTTTGGACAAAGTTTTTATTTTTTTACTTAAGAAGCTATCCATGAAGCTTTCGAATATTTGTTAATTATATTCAACAATTGCCTTTGCAATTCATATTTTCCCAACTCTTGTAAAATTTCTAAAATTATCCCAGCTCCGAAAAAAGCCAACACCTTCGAGATTAACAACCTGAGGCCGATCTCTGTGTTATCTAATATAGGAAAACTGTTCCGGGAAAAAATCGATCTTGAGGTAAATTTACCATATATTCCAAAGTTGCAATTTGGCTTCAAAAAGGGCCATTCAACAGTTGATGCTTTATTGTAGTTTCTGCAGACCAGGAAGGTCAACTCTTGGAGCTATAGAGGAAGTCAACAACACCGTTGCAGAGGCACAGCGCGGAAATCATCATTCCAGGCGCATTGTTCTTCTCGCCACCCTTGATATCAAGAACGCTTTCAACAGCGCAAGGTGGGTAGACATCATAGATGCGCTTGAGAACAAGTTCCACATACCTTACTAATTAAGGAAAATAATGCGCAGCTATTTAAATCGTAAATCTATGAGACAAGCACAGGAGTCCTAACCAAGGAGATCACTTCCGGGGTAGTTCAAGGATCCATTCTTGGTCCAGACATTTGGAACGCCAACTACGATGGGATCTTCAAGATACAGTTGCCAGACGACACCTTTCTGATAGGCTACGCTGACGATGTCGCATCAGTCATAACCGCTAGAAGCTTGACCGACGCCCAAAGGAAACTGAAACAAGTAATGCTAAGAACCACAGCGTGGTTGGACTCCCACGGCCTTAGTCTGGCCACAGAGAAGACCGAGTTGCTTCTACTAACAAAACGGCATATGGAACTAGAAGTTGATTTCAGGGCCAGAGACGCTGTGATAAAAACGCAAAAGGTGGTCAAATATTTAGGGTTAAGATTACATCCCAAACTATCGTACTGGGCACAAATCCAGCATGCGGCAAAAAAAGCCTCTCAAATCACAGCACTAACAGGGAGGCTAATGGCCAATATCGGCGGCCCGACAGAAAAGAAGCGAAAGTTGCTTATGTCAGTGACGATATCTGCCCTACTTTACGGAAGTAAAATATGGTACAGCGCGCTCAAAGCAAAGAATCGCAGGAGAGTCCTGGCCCGGGTGCAGCGGACAGCCGCCCTGCGCGTTGCATGCTCATACCGTACAGTATCGGAAGCTGCAATCCTAGTAATTAGTAGCAGTCCCCCAATAGATCTCTTGGCCAGCGAGCGAAAGAAGTTATGGGAACTAAGAAAAGAGAACGCCTCGACATCCGCAGTGGAGGAAGTCAAGCTGGAAACTATACAGCAATGGCAGTATAGATGGAATACGGATACGCGCGAAAGATGGACCGCCAGACTCATCTGGCCACATGGATAAATAGAAATTTTGGAGAAGTAAATTACTACATCACGCAGATGCTGACTGGCCATGGGTATTTTCGTGGATACCTACATCGCATGGGTAAAGTTGACGGGCCCGAGTGCATATATTGCGATAGTGAATTCGACGACGCAGATCACACCTTCTTCAAATGTGACAAATGGCGAGTAGAGAGAAACTCCTTAGAAACGCTAGTCGGCCACCTTAGCGCAGGTACGATAATCGATACCATGTTATCAAGCGAAGAAGATTGGCAACATATCGCCAGATATGTAGAGCTTGTATTACGCTCTAAAAAGCGGGTGCGGTGCAACGGGGGAAGTCCACTAGGACATAGCTGGAACCCCACCCTGAAGTAATACGAAAGTGGTCCCGGGGTGGAACGAGGTTCCGATGGTTCAGGGAGGACGTTTTTAGTGCGTGCAAGCCGCACATACCGAGTCGTGACGACGGCATCGAGATGCGTTAGGCATTTTTTACCTCCTTACAGTAAAAAAAAAAAAAAAAAAAAAATTGTAGTTTCTGAACGATATAGTATCTAATTTGCGAAAGCGTCGTCGCACTGTAGCGATTTCGATCATACTTTTCATAATGGAATTCTGTACACGATGGTTCAAATAGGTTTTGATTCATATATTATTAAATTGATTAAGAGTTTTTTCGATGAAAGGAAGTTTTGTGTGCTTGTAGTAGGTCGGAACGGTCAACCAATCGTTTAAGCTTAAAAACTAAAACCTTAAGCGGAAAGTTTAAACAAAACTTGAAGCAAAGCTTTAAAAATTTATAAATCAAATAAGCGAATATATTTTTAGGCTTCACCGTAATAGTGAAGTTTCTAAGTACACGCTTTCAAATTAAAGCACACGCTCCAGATTGAGTGACCAAGTGCTAGATGTAATCAAGTCAAGCTCATGTTCTAGATTTGGTTTCACGATCGCGGAAACTTGCAAATATTGCAAACGACCACACGTGTTTGGGTCAATGCAAAGCTCGCGTTCTGGATTCTAGCAAGAGAATTGGAGACGATGCAAATTAAACTGGGTTACGGTTCCGACTAGGGAGTCAATAAAAAGACAAGTTGTAAATTAGAAACGAGTGAAGTCAGAACTCGTGTTAAGTAATATTTATATTAAAACAAGTTCCTAATAAAGAATAAGTGATTGGAAAATTAAAGTGGTTTATAAATGGTGTATAAAGTGGTGGTAAAGTGAATAGGCAACAGGACAACAACTGTGGAAGGACTCCACAACATTACAGGGTACGAGTCCAGACAGGACAACTGTTGTGGCAGGTAAGATCACAACATGCTTTTTAATGGAATGCTTGGAATGGAGTTTTGGAAAAGTTTGCTGCGGAGTTCCGCATAGTTCGATCAATTTTAACATAACATAAACGTAACATAAAAGGAATGGTCATTCCTATCAATATTCGCTATATTGTACAGCAAAACCATTACTAATAATATCTATTTGCATATTTATTGACATCATTGTGACATCATTGACATCATCAGCGCAGTCGTGTTTTTTACATAAATGGAATTGAGAAGCAAGTCTGGAAAAATTAAGAGATCGTGTGCACCTGTGGATAATTTGTTACTTGCTAGTACCGAAGAGTCTTCAGAGATGGGTACATCAGTAACTCTTGAGCAGCTTGATGATCGTCTCGATAAGCTGAGTGAGTTGCTTATTAAAAATCTTTCCAAAGATATTGGATCTCTTTGCAAGGAATTTAGTGAGGAATTGCCGAAGTCTGAGGGAAGATCCACGTCCAAAATCAATGCAGTTAGCAAAGAATTGAACAGTGTGGCTGTTAACATTGTGAGTTGTGACGAGGCCCACGCTCTGTGTCGACGCGCAGAGAGAATGCGGACGGAGAGCCGCTCATTCGAGTTCATGTCCACATTGCGGTTATCGGCATCTCCTCTTCTCAGTATGGCGACGGACGGACAAGTTCAGTAAAGTGACGTCATCGAAGTTTCAAGAAGAATTTTTTTTCTATGAACTTCGCATCATGCCATTCTACGGGACTTGCAATGAAAGTCGATCATGGTGAGAAAGAGCGAGATATCGCGAGCTGCGCTGCGCCCGCGACTGGAATGAGCTAAGCAAACCAGTTTTCTGTCTTGAGCTTCGGCACAAAGCGTGGACAGAGAATTGATTATTTGGTGTTAATATTTGAGTTGTAGAAGTCGTGTGAGTTGAGTGACAAAAGAGCAGTCGTGAACATTATAATTAATTGTAAATTTGTGTTGATTTCGGTTTGGTTAAGATGTGTTTCTAAAACGACATTGTGCAGTCTCTTTTAAAATGCTTAAGTAATGAAACAATAAAAGTTGCAGATAAATTAAGATTGATAACGTAGTTGTTTAAAACTTTGTGAAAAAATCCGAAAAATTTTGTGTATCCAGCAAACTACGGAATGTCAAACAAAGTAGTTGTTTTTTATTGTTTTCTTTTGTGTGCAATGGTTGATGGTAATAAAACTTTTAACACTACTGTTTGAAAGTTATACCACGTGTACAGAGCTACTAACATTAAAATTATAAAAGTATATTCCATTTATACGTGTTTTTATACGAACACGGGAAACGTAACATCATCAGATATTTTGCTAGTATCACACTTATACAAAAGTTTTGGGTGCATTTTTAAAGGGTTGTAAAAAGTAAACCATAGTAACTATATTTCCACACCCGACTGGAAACCTCATCATGAATTGTTGGATGAGCAGTTGCGAGCAGAGCGAGCGATTCTTAATATATTAAGAGTTCTATAGTTTAGGAGAGAGTTCTGTATAGCTAGGGAGATAGTTTTTTAATAAGTTTTGAAATATGTATCTTGAAAAATAATTTACATATTTGTAATCAACTTGACGTCTAAAACTCTCGTTTGTACATAGCTGCATAAAGAGAAAAAAAGCTTATTATTTAAACAACAACTTGCGCACAATTTAAAGTTTTACAAATGAAATCATCCTGATTTTTACATAATTTATATTGTTGTTGAGGTGCTATTCCTATAAATTATTCGAAAAATGTAACTATATTCTCTATTAATCCCCTAAATGAATCTGCAGTTTTCAACAAGCGTTCTCCGTGATTCTTAACACCAGTTCTGTGTTACGGCAACATTTATAAGAATACAACATCTGACCTACTTTTTATTTAGAGTTGCAATTTTGAATATTTGACTATTGGATTCATACCGTTGCAAATAAAGATTCTGTATTTATGGTTACGTATAAAATTTAGCTAAATTTTGTATTGGTAAACACAAAAAGTCGAATGTAATTGATACGATAACAAAAAATAATCAGCTCTGCGACGATACTATTCTGTCATGTTCTGCATTCCGAATGATTCCGAATTGATTTCGAATCGGTTTTGAATTCCGAGTGAAATTTCTGGAGGTGTTCTGAATTCCGAGTGGATTTCACATGTTCGATCGGAATACAATTCCGATTTGAACTTACGTCAGAATTCAGCTGTTTTGGAAATGACATTGAAGTAGACGATTCGTGAGGATTGAGTTTTAAACAAAATATAAGAAAGCGTGAATTATTGAAAGTAAAATTGTAAATGTAATGAGTGGTGTTATTTTATTTGTTTTAACGGAGTTAGAAAGATTCAATAAAGGCAGAGTCAAGCGCAGAACTTTTAGAGACCACAGCAATCCAATGGAAATGCCAGAATCTGCGTATGTAAATGATATGTGCAAAATACCAAATTAGCCTAAATTTTATGATTTCAGATGACTTCAGATTTGTTGCTCAATATCGCCTGAATAAAGAGGCTTTTCAAAGCGTATTCAGAATTTTGGAAAGTAGCCTCGAGAAGAAACCAATACCTCCACCAATTCAACTTTCTTGTCAACTCAACATCCTTGTTAGCGGCGGGTGAATCAATGGGAGACGAAATTGCTCGGATCCTGTGAACAAACTTCCTAATTAAATGCGATATTAAGTACAAAAAGGCACGTTTTATTTAAAAAAGAAAATCCTTAAAATATGACTTCAATTGTTATCATTTGCATAAAAACTTAAAATATATCTTCTGTGTATAAAACTTCAAACAAAAAATAAAAATATTCTTCAACTTTGTAACGACCACAATTTTAGGAAATTCTGGCGTACACAAACTCCAATTTCTTTATTTTTTATTCTACATTTATTTCATTAATTAATATTTTATTTTATTTTATTTTTATTAACTTTTTTTTTGTTTTCCCATAAAATAAAATTCTGTAAACAATTTTTAACTCCAACATAAAACTCTATAAATTCACTTTTAAATAAAAAACTAGAAATTGTTGGATCTACTAATGTACAAATTTGTAGACATTTGATTTGGCTCTTGATAAATCTAAAGCGAACAGTAGAAAATTTAGCAAAACATCAATTCCACCATCAAAAACTTGCTCGGATTACTTCAGGTAGAAATTTCCGATAAATGGGAATGCAGAACACCTCAAATCCGAAGAGTACACACAGAACCGATTCGAACAATGGAATCGGAATGCAGAACGCCTTCGAGCAAAAACTGATCGGAATCAAAAACGATTCCGATCGAATCGGAATGCAGAACATGACTGATTATGTCAACTGAAAGAAATATTGTTAAGATATTTATTGTGAAACAGTTTTGAACAATAACTCTGAAGACTGTCGTTGACACGTTTTCGTTTTCCGAGTTAAGATCCACATCTTCTAAACTGCATCAGATATAGGGCTGTGAGGCCCTAATGCTTTATTATTTAAGATTGCTAACACGAATATAAATTCACGAATATACATAAATCAACTATCATATATATATATATATATATATATATGTATATATGTATATGTATGTATGCATATGTATATTTGCTCGTTGTAAATCATATTCTTATTATTTATTTAGCACAACTAATAAATATAACTTAACAATTAGGTACCAAGTGTACTTTACTTTTTGATAAAAAGTTTAAAAAAATTTTTGTACGTTTTATGAAAATCTTTTTGATTTCGAAATCAATCCTTTCGTTGCTGAGTTAAAACCTCTATAATCTCAACTAAAATAAGAACACGAAAGATATTGGTGTGGTTAATTCTTGTTTGCAAAATTTATCTTGTGGCTATGTACCGTTAGATCGCAGTCAATCTCTTAATATCTTTGATTTATGATAAATGAAATTTTTTCGAAAAACATTACTTTTCGACAAAAACGGCTCTTTTACTGATGTTACTATCTCTGTATATATGTATATGTATTTCTTAAGTTACGATAATCTATCCAAAAGAATTGCTACAAGCGAGTGGATGATCTAACATCTAAAAAATGCAGCGAGGGCAAATTTGCGAAATTCTATGATATTACTTCTACTAAACATTATTACTTTTTCTATGGATACTCTTTTATATCTACAAATATGTATGAACAAAACACTAAAAAATTTCAATTCTTTGTATTGCTCATTGCTTATTGTGCGAATTAAATCATATTCCAGCTGATGTTTTCTTCAATCATATAAGCTTTCGTCTGCATTCCAACTTTGTGTTAGAATACGTAAAGTTACTTCGCATTGTGCTATCAGTTATAAAAATTCGAAAGGTTTTTTCACAAGAAAATAAGACACGAAATCCTAATACTAAAAATTATGCGGATTTCTTCGCTAAATCAGTTCCAAAACGATAATTCAGAATAATATTTCTTAACCAAAATTCTGGGAAAATAGCGGAATACCAATGTGACTCAGAAAAGATATGATTTAATATAAGCTTTTTTGTTATTTTACCACAAGAAGATGGCGCTGATTTGTTATAGTTTGTAGCACGCTAGATGCTAAAAGCGCCATCTTCACGTGGAAGAGAAATAAAGATTCTTGCGGCATCCGTTTTTTTTATCTACGCTACTGGTTACTTGATGATTGATTTTGTTTCAGTATTATCAATTACTTAAAATGGAATTAAACATGACTGAAAATGTGAAATGACTGAAAATTTTAGCAAACGATTTAGTATTGTAACGATCAAACCTAGTTACAAGAATAAATTCCCATATATAAATAATTAAGCTTGAACAATAACACATACGTACATACATTTATCGCTTAAGAAGAACAGAGCTATCAACAAAACATTTACATATCGATCAAGCAGACGAAACATAGTAGAATATACGCACTGATATACATGCCGACATATGAAGAACAACAACACCAGGCAACGCTTACTACAACCAGCTACACACATATGATAGATAACAAAACCGGATTCTGCATTAAGAGAATACAAAAATAAGTAAACTTACACTCGCTTTGACCAGATATACATTCATACATCATAACATTAAAGATAAAAATAATGAAAATACCGGGGAAAAATAATAAGGTAAATAATTTGAAACTCTGGGAAAAGTTTGTTCTTTAGTGAATAATTTTACCGCATCACTAAACGGCTGGGGGAGACAAACAGAGTAAAATAAAACAGAAGGAATACAAACAGACCACGAAGAATAGAAATGGAATTAACACAGAAAACCTGTTTCTTCCAAGTGACCGCATGTAAACAAGTATACATCTACTGACATATATGGAGACATGCGAATAAATAGCAAACAGCCGACGGACGAAATAATGGTTGGAATGGAATTTGCCTCCGTTCACGGCCGATTCCTCTGGACATATCTTACGAGTGTCGCTTTTAACGAGCTCATCCGAACATTTTAGATCAGCTTTTGATCGACACAAGCACTGATATACATGTATAGCAGTGACGTTGACAAGGTTCGCTTTTTGATAGGTATTCTAGTGGCCCTAAAAACCTTTTTAAATACATATCGACCACATTTGTGGCTCTTTTATTTTTAAGTATTTTTAAGGAACACGACCCTTAGTTGGCTCTTGACCGCAAAAGCGGCTCTTTATACGACCCATAGTTGGCTCTTTAAACGACCCTTAGTTGGCTCTTGACCGCAAAAGCGGCTCTTTATATGACCCTTACTGGGCTCTTTATACGACCCCTAGTTGGTTCTCTAAACGACCCTTAGTTGGCTTTTGAGCGCAAAAGCGGCTCTTTATACCACCCATAGTTGGCTCTTTAAACGACCCTTAGTTGGCTCTTGACCGCAAAAGCGGCTCTTTATAAATTATAAGGTATTCTAAGTATTATAAAAATTGTTAAGGAAATTAAATAAAAACTATATCAGGAATTGCGTCCAAGCTGAACTCTCTGAGTCAGTGCTAGATTGGTTGAAACACCAATCGAACGAAATTCGGAAACGCAGCTTGAAATATTGTTCGCAAGTGGTTGCGAGATCCACTTGCCACGAACCTTGGCACGAGTGAGCTATTGCCGGCTGGGAAAGGAAAACTCGTCGTTACAAATGGCGCCCGAACAGGGACGGCTTCCCTCTGGAAGCGGTTCATTTGATATACAAAACTAACAACAGATTGTTCAAAGCGGCGGTGCTTCGACACAAAGAAGTAACTCACCACAGCCGCGAAACACCTCCTCTGGTAGCTGTTCGTCAAACACATCAAACGAACAGCAGATTGGTCAAGCAGGCGTGTTTCCCTTCAGAGAAGTAACTCACCGCATCAGCAAAGTACGCAACCACGAAGTTCTCACTAGATCAACACAGCAGTACAAAAATTAGCAATGCTCCGAACCTACAACCGAGTAGTTCGGTATAGCTCCACAACAGTAAGGAAGAATCTCTGCCAGAGAGCTTAAGCTTCGTCTATAAACTAAGAAAGGATGAACTAGAAGTAAAAATACAACTCCTAAACTTGCCAATAGATGACACTGTGAAAGAGATGAGACAACGCCTGAGCCAATACATAAAAGGACAGCCATCCCGACGGAATTCCGCAGAAAGCGTAGACTTAAAAGCGATTCACTCACTGTATCCGTGGAGCATTCGAGGACTCTTCCACAAATTATGGTCCACGAGGTACATCAGCATAACTACCCCATGCAACAACCGCATGACAGTCGAGAGTGTGACGTCATGAACACGGTACGCAAATGGAATTTGCATTTCAACGGCTCGCGCTCCGTTTTAGAATTTATAGAAAATAATGAAGAGCTGGCAAGCTGTTATAGCATTGATTACAACCGGCTGCTTTTACCATTAAACGAACTGCTTCGCGACTGCGCCAGAGACTGGTGGCGTTACAAGCGATGTG
Source organism: Thecophora atra (assembly GCA_937620795.1). NCBI lineage: Eukaryota > Metazoa > Arthropoda > Insecta > Diptera > Conopidae > Thecophora > Thecophora atra. Next base: position 36,897,346 of record OW569399.1, read on the forward strand.
TTGTAAAAACATGGCAGCAATTCAAAGACGCCGCAATGATATTTTCCTTACCTCCACGATAGCTGCAAAGGTTAGAGGAAGAGATAATCCGGAAACGGCAAGGTCCTCGTGAAAAGGCAAAAGAATACATTATGAGTGTCATGAACATGATACGACAACACCCATGAATGCACCAAGCTGATCATTTAGATCGAATCTACGAAGTTTTGCAACCAGAATTGTCGGGCTGTTTATTATACATTTGTTTATTTCACCGAATATCGTTTTATTAAGAAAAGACCCACACCAATCGGGGAAATGTGACAAGGCTCATATTAATGACCTGAAGCCATTCTCCTTAAGCCAACTCGCTAAGGGTCACCCATCTTTGAATTTACTATACTCAGAGGGAGACTATAAATACAACGCATCCTCTCCTTTACAGCCAGTACGACATGAAAAGCCAAAGGAAACGCACGCAACCGCAACGTCCAGACAGGCCCTGGGACCAACCCATGCCGCCACTGGTGTATCAGCCACCGATCGAAGGTCGCGTAAACGCAGCAGCGAAACAGCCACTGCAAATATTAAGCGTCTGCACCGTCCAACCAGTAACGCTGAAGAAAAAAGCACGAGTGGCTTATACTCCAAAGCCGACTCCGTCAGCCGACGCAATGAGCGTGCCACCCAGCGAGCAAAATGATAACCTTCCGCAACTCGTAAAGGATGCCGAGTAACCAACCACCGATACCGCAATTGAACCGGACAGCAAGCCGACAACCTCGCGACAAGCTCTCATACAAACAGTGGCCTTAACATCACGTCCCGACAAACGCATCCGGAAAGTCAATGATCCACTTCCGGCTATTCATCTCGAATCACAGCCGACTACCGAACGACGCCAGTTCATACTGAAGAGAAGTGGTGGTCCCGTTCACGTAACAACACGAGACGGTTGGGCTTGTTTGCAGTGGAGACAAAATAAGCGCATCATAGCCACCAACCAGGACCGGTCTGCCAACCCGCCGGTATAATAAAATATTTATCTGGAAGTCGAGCTGAACCCGCTAGGGTCAGTGAAAGTTTCGGCCTCGGCAGAAGTCGCTTCCACGATAATAATCAATTTTATTCTTTCTTATTTTTTTTTAGGTCGCTCTAAGTAGGAATAGGATGTAATGATCAAACCTCGTTACAAGAATAAATTCCCATACGTAAATAATTAAGCTCGAACAATAACACATACGTCCATACATTTATCGCTTAAGAAGAATAGAGCTATCAACAAAACATTTACATATCGATCAAGCACACGAAACACAGTAGAATATACACACTGATATACATGCCGACATACGAAGAGAGACGCAAGCCGAAATCAACGAGAGACAACAACAACAACACCAGGCAACGATTACTACAACCAGCTACACACATATGATAGATAACAAAACCGTATTCTGCATTAAGAGAATACAAAAATAAGTAAACTTACACTCGCGTGGACCAGATACACATTCATACATACGACAAACAGAGTAAAATAAAACAGAAGGAATACAAACAGACCACGAAGAATAGAAATGGAATTAACACAGAAAGCCTGTTTCTTCCAAGTGACCGCATGTAAACAACTATACATCCACTGACATATATGGAGACATGCGAGTAAATAGCAAACAGCCGACGGACAAAATAATGGTTGGAATGGAATTTGCCTACGTTCACGGCCGATTCCACTGGAAATATCTTACAATTCCCACATGCTTTATTTCGAGTGTCGCTTTTAACGAGCTCATCCGAACATTTTAGATCAGCTTTTGATCGACACAAGCACTGATATACATGTATAGCAGTGACGTTGACAAGGTTCGCTTTTTTGATAGGTATTCTAGTGGCCCTAGAAAACGTTTTTAAATACATATCGACCACATTTGTGGCTCTTTTATTTTTAAGTATTTTTAAGAAACACGACCCTTATAGCCTAAACACAGTTGGAGCGGCCGGATACAACTTCATTACTCAGCTGTCAAAATTACATGGGCTCTTATGGACAACGAGAAAAAAGTTATTTTCCAGATTCCCACGACGTTCCGTCGCTTACTTACGCCGCCAGAGTTCGGCTAATTTCTAATCTGGCGGCAGAGCTGTCTTCTTCTTCTTTTGTGTAGATGTTGTTTGTGTAGAAAAAAACCTTTGTATACAATGGACGCCCGATTACGCAGCTATAACTGTGTGTCATCGCCAGAGTTTGACGGCTGGAAAAAATTGAAGTTGTATCCGGCCACTCCAACTGTGTTTAGGCTATTAGTTGGCTCTTGACCGCAAAAGCGGCTCTTTATACGACCCATAGTTGGCTCTCTAAACGACTCTTAGTTGGCTCTTGACCGCAACAGCGTCTCTTTATAAATTATAAGAATTATAAAAATTGTTAAGGAAATTAAATAAAAACGATATCAGGAATTGCGTCCGAGCTGAACTCTTGTTCGCATGTGGTTAAGAGATCCACTTGCCACGAACCCTGGGACGAGTGAGCTATTCCCGGCTGGTAAAGGAAAGCTCGTCGTTACAAAGCTCATCACAGAACGAGGAGCAGAGTATAAAAGTGCGCGCACTCAGTGAATCGGGAGAGTCGTTTAGAAACCACACCCGTGGACAGTAATTTCGAAACCACACCCGTGGACAGTCAGCATCACAAGGACCTCAAGTCGACATCGCAAGGAACTCAAGTCGGCATCGCAAGGACTCGCAGTCAGCACCGCAAGGACTCGCAGTCAACATCGCAAGGACCTCAAGTCGGCATCGCAAGGACCTCAAGTCGGCATCGCAAGGACCTCAGCCGACGTCGCAGTCAACGTCTCAGCCGATGCCGCAGTCAACGTCTCAGGCGACGTCTCAGTCGACGTCGTAGTCAACGTCTCAGTCGACGTCGAAGTCAACGTCTCAGTCAACGTCTCAGTCGACGTCGCAGTCAACGTCTCAGTCGACGCCACAGTCGACGACACATCTACGCCGCCGCGTCATAAATCTTCCACATCAGCTACAGCATCGTGGAGGCTTGAATCGGGTAAGAAACATAAGAAACGTCGTTTCTTCCAAGCGTAACTACATAGTTACAAAGCCCTGTCGGTCTGTTGGGTTTATACTGCGCGACAGTGGACAGTCGGTCTGTGGGTTTATACTCCGCGGCTATCTATATTTAAAACCCTGTTCGTCTGTTGGGTTTATACTCCGCGACAGTGGACATTCGGTCTGTGGGTTTAGACTCCGCGGCTATCTATATTTAACGCCCTGTCGGTCTGTTGGGTTTATACTCCGCGGCTATCTATATTTAAAGCCCTGTCGGTCTGTTGGGTTTATACTCCGCGACAGTGGACACACACTAATCAAAGTCTCTTTTCAGCACAGATTTGTAAGATAACCAAATAATCGACATGCTCTTAATCACAACCTCTGTTTCAGCCTAATGATCATAAACTCTGTTTCAGGCTCTTCATCATAAACTCTGTTTCAGCCTAATGATCATAAACTCTGTTTCAGGCTCTTAATCATAATTCTGTCTCAGGCTCTTAATCATAAACTCTGTTTCAGCCTAACGATTGTAAACTTGTTAAATAAAACTTATCTTAGCCAAAACGTATCTCTAAGCATATTTCAAATTATTGTTACTGTCAAGATTTATTAAATAAAGTTGTTAGTATCGAAATCGGTGTATTGCGTTCAAACCAATAAATAACTGGACGAGACCTTGGACTGGACTGAGTGATATCCCGACGAGAGGGAAAAGTATCGTTAAAAAATTTTTTGTTCTAGTCGACAGCTTTTTGTTCTCGTCTCATTACCGTCCGACTGGGTCTATAAGGGAATGCAGTCTGACAAATAAAAGCTGATAATGTCTGCAAAGCACGTAAAATACCAACAAAATTATCTAGCGTCCGCTGTAGATCAAATCAAAGTATACGCGATTCAAAGTATACTTATAATCACAAAGATGTGAAAAATTTGCAGAATTGTAGTGGTAGCGTGTGCAACGGGACATTTCCAGATTAGGTGTAGGTAAAAATTTGGATTTGAGGAAGTACAACTTCCTGGCAGAAGGCCTTGATATGCGGAAGGCGAGGGGTTCGGTTGAGGTGAGAGCAAAAGAGCTACTCGGCGGAAGGCTTTTAACTTGTTTGGTGACGTCAGATCGTCTACCAACAAGAGTCTCTGCTTTGGTACCTTGTGTAGGTGTCATAGCTCGTTGTTGTACAATTATCATTGCACAACGGAGACCGAAGTCGAAAGCCACTGTTAGTACTGTGACTGAGGCCGAAAGCGTCAGTTATTTCTGAACATTGAGACCGAGGTCGAAAGCCTCTGTGACTGGGGCCGAGGCCGAAAGCGTCAATTATTTCTGAACACTGAGACCGAAGTCGAAAGCCACTGCGACTGAGGCCGAAAGCGGCAGTTATTTCTGAACACTGAGACCTAAGTCGAAAGCCACTGTTAGTTCTGTGACTGTGGCCGAAACCGAAAGCGTCAGTTATTTATGTTAGAGTCTTCGAAATCCGTACTTGGCGGATTTCTACGTTTGTTCCATTTGATGGTTTTTTATGTTTTTATTTGTGTATAATTTACTTTTATTAATCTGCTTTAATAAAAAATATAAAACATGATAAAATAATAATTAAAAAAGAATATAAAGAAATTTAGTGCCGCTGTTTGGTTTCGAACCGGCTTCCCTCGTGTTGGGATTTTTATATGGTAGCTCAGAGAGCAGTGTTTTGTGTATACTAAAAAGAATTTTAACATGGCATTAATTATGGCTTTTACAAAATTAGTGCTGAAATAACTGAACGCGTGTAAAAAAAAAAACAAAAATTCGTGGTTTCTGAAAAATAGAAAAAGAAAGAAAATTCTATTGTTCAATCCGGTGCCTTCCTCGTAACGGGAAGTTGAGAAAAAACCCCCCTTCGTCTATTAGGACATCATATTTACATATATAGTAAGCCATAAAAATAAAACTGATATACTATATATACTGATATACTGATATATATAATAATGATGATATTATATATTATGATTATATATTTCTTTCGTTTTGTTTTACCCAATTGTTCAAAGAGTAAGAAAAAAAAACTTTTTTATGTGATATTGTACAGTAAAATGTTTAAAGCATTGTTCAAATCGTATAATAAGTAGTATTTTTTTTTTGTGCTGGCACTATTAGTCTGATCTATATTGAAGATCAATTAATATGTGTGGTTGCAACATGTTTCCTTTGTATGTGACATAAAAAAAAAAAAAAACAAATTTATATTTTCTTTTCGGATCCAAAGTTCATTAAAATTGTTATTTGCTGTCGAAAATATATTGTTAGATATTATTTCTATACATATATATATAAACATAAATGTGGTGTTAAGAAATTATGTTTAAATAATAAAACCAAAAATATAAAAAAACACAATTTCTTAGTTCCACAAAGGTAGCAGCAGCGTCATCCTGCGGTAAATTAATGGATTAGGGAGTTTGTCTTGAATTAATTGAGGATAGCTTATTTGGCGGAGACTGACTCTGGTTGGGTAGGTAAAGCTGGCAATTCCACCAGTCAGCAATTTGTAGTAACTTGAGATAACGCTTGTCTTCATTCTATTTTTTTTTTCTTCATCCTTCTTCCTTTCCTGTCCATAACTTCCTTTTTTCCATTTTCTTCCGATGTGGTAGTCTAATTATGGCCCAGGAAAAAACGCCATATTATAGTGTGGCTAGTGCATGAATAATTGTTTTTCATTTGAAGAGTGATATTTTTTTTTATCTACCCACCACTGATCGCTAGCCGAACAACCCCTAATCATGCACATCACTCTTCTTGAATACAACATCAATTGTGGCGAAAAGGTTCATTACAATTTCTGGCTTCATTTTTAATTTCTGATAAACAATGAATATACAAAATGTTGCAAAGAAGAGAACCAAGGAAATGTACACAGAAAAGTAAACTTTTATTGCCCCCATTAAAAAGGCAGGCCAACGAACACAAATGCCGTCCAGAGATGTTAATTGCCATCAAGAATAAAAAAATGTTTTGCTTGATTTTGTGTACTGAGTTTTCAATAATTTTGTAATTTAAATTAATATATGAACAGAGACTCAATATATTATATTATACAATAGTCAATTATTTTTTAATTATACATTTCTGTGATTTATATCATGTTTTATTTATCAAATAAAAATGCCACATATTTACCGTTGCACAAATGCTCCAATTTTTTTGTTATTTTATTTGTTATAGCCTAAACACAGTTGGAGTGGCCGGATACAACTTCATTACTCAGCTGTCAAAATTACATGGGCTCTTATGGACAACGAGAAAATAATTATTTTCCAGATTCCCACGACGTTCCGTCGCTTACTTACGCCGCCAGAGTTCGGCTAATTTCTAATCTGGCGGCAGAGCTGAGTTCTTCTTCTTTTGTGTAGATGTTGTTTGTGTAGAAAAAACCTTTGTATACAATGGACGCCAGATTACGCAGCTATAACTGTGTCATCGCCAGAGTTTGACGGCTGGAAAAAATTGAAGTTGTATCCGGCCACTCCAACTGTGTTTAGGCTATTATGTATTTTATTTAGTAAAAAAAAGTACTAAAAACATTAAAAGCAGTTTTCACACAAAAATATAGGTTCTACGGTAAAAAAAATTAACAGAAGTGAAAGATATTGCAAATATCTATATAACGGTATTTAGTTCGACCGGATATCTCTTATAGTTTAGGAGATATTGAGCATCTAATTTGTAAATTTTAAACGGCTGTATCTCAGTAACTACAAGTCGCCGGCAAGAAATTTTGGGGTCTTTGGGGTCTACAGCAACACCAAAAACAGCCCCCAAAACAACAAAAAAATTGGAGCATTTGTGCAACGGTATAAATATTCCAAAGATGCATTTGTGCAACGGTAAAAATGTTCCAAAATTGCATTTGTGCAACGGTAAAAATGTTCCATAAAAATTAATTTTCCATGCTAATAATATAAAAAAAAATACTTACCTCTTGAGGTTTCATGTTGAGAACTTTTGTTATTCTACCTTGCATTATCAAGAAGTTTGGATTATTAACATTCAGCTGAACGGAACAAAAGAAGTCCGAAGTTTTTTTATTTTGTACCAACTTTCCATTTATCAGGTATTTGTTCTTCCCACCAACAACTATTTGACGTGTAACGGAAATTTCTCGACACTTCTCATATCCCAAAGGACACTGATTTGGATCTGTGTTATCAAATATAAGTGTCACAGTAGCTTTGGTAATGCCAGCTTGACCGCCTTTGTAAACTAGATCGTTAAGCGAAGCGGCGCGCACCTTAGGTGGTAGGATATTTCAAAGATGTTTAATTAGAGAATATTATGTAAACACATATTATAAAGACAAAATTGGCTAAGCACCTGACCCAAATTTATTATTCCTAAAACAAAGCATATTGCGTCTAATATGTTTGACTTTCCAGTTCCATTGAGGCCTGTAATTGCAGTAAATTCCTTGTCAAATCCATGAATTTCTGTTCGGCGACCATATGACTTAAAACCATCAATTATAACCGATTTTATATACATTTTCACAGTAAAATTTTTCCTGCATTAAACACAACATACAACTATTCAAGACAAGAATGATTCCATTTTTATGTGCAGGTAAATAGAAACGAAAGTTAGCAACCATTTCTAGGGTGGTTTTTTACCACACATTTAAGGCCCAACCAAGCAGTGCATAGAAAGCAGGGATAACGAGAAGGCTGACGCGCTCGGGTTTCCGAAGATTTGTGACTTCGTTTTTTAGATTTCTTCACGTACACTGTACGTGTTATCCACCACGCGACGTCACATCTGATTGGCTTTTTGAATTACGCTGATGTTGCTGAAATTGCCAAAAGTGTATGGTACCAAAACTGTACTTTAATAATATTCGTTTTTACTTCCTTGTATACGTAGTAAATACAAGAAAGTATTGTAATCATGAAAAATTTCGATATTGAGATTTTGATGGTAACACACATTTTGACCATCGCGGAGTCCATTTTGACTAGTTTGGTCGTGACGTGTGTACGTATGTACGTATGTACGTCTGTACGTCTGTACGTATGTACGTATCCTCAATAACTTAAAAATTGAGAATCGTAGAAACTTGAAATTTGGTATTTGAGACTCTTATAAGACCTAGTTGTGCACCTCCCTTTTTGGATGCAATCGGTTGCGCGAAAAGGACACTTCTCATATACTTTTTTTCAAAGTTCATAAATTACTCAAAAACAAACACTCCTAGAAAGTACACACTATTTTGTATTTGGGGCTTATACGAGGCACAATTATGTAGCTCCAATTTTAATGATGGTTCGCACCAAAAGGACTCTTCGCCAAAGGAACACGAAGCATGCATTATCCGAATTACATAAATGATAATGATAAATGAATGTTATGCTGCTATATCTTGTACAAAAATTGGTTGTACCCTTACAGAACTAAACAGGGAAATCAAAATTAGTACGATTGATAGTTAAAGCTGTGTGGAAACTAATTTGTATTTCCCCGTTTTACTTACTATTATTACTATTATTACATTATTACTTCCTTGTATACGTAGTAAATACAAGAAATTATTGTAATCATGAAAAATTTCGATATTGAGATTTTGATGGTAACACACATTTTGACCATCGCGGAGTCCATTTTGACTAGTTTGGTCGTGACGTGTGTACGTATGTACGTATGTACGTATGTACGTCTGTACGTATGTACGTATCCTCAATAACTTAAAAACGGAGAATCGTAGAAACTTGAAATTTGGTATTTGAGACTCTTATAAGACCTAGTTGTGCACCTCCCTTTTTGGATGCAATCGGTTGCGCGAAAAGGACACTTCTCATATAGTTTTTTTCAAATTTCATACATTACTCAAAAACAAACACTCCTAGAAAGTATATTGGGCCTTACATAAGACACAATTTTGTAGCTCCAATTTTAATGATGGTTCGCACCAAAAGGACTCTTCGCCAAAGGAACACGAAGCATGCATTATCCGAATTACATAAATGATAATGATAAATGAATGTTATGCTGCTATATCTTTTACAAAAATTGGTTGCACCCTTACAGAACTAAACAGGGAAATCAAAATTACTACGATTGATAGTTAAAGCTGTGTGGAAACTAATTTGTACTTCCTTGTTTTTACTTACTACTATTTCAATTATTTAAATTAAGAGGAGCCTATGAAATTTTTTTCATTATGAAAGTAAAAATATTTAAAATTTTTAAAACTTTTTAAAATATAAATAAAATATATCAACCACTCTTGAAATAAAACCATACAATTGCCGTCATACAAGGAAGTTATGTGTTGCCCACATCAGATATTTTTAAAATAACTCAAAAAGAAAAATGAGATAAGGCATTACATAATCAATTAGGAATTTCAAACACATAAGTGTAATTTTAATGTAGCGAAAACATGTTTTTCCTCAAAAAGTAGTAATATAGTAACACTACTTAAAGGGGCCTCTAGACCACACAAAATGCTTGCACAAAATCTGTCAGAAAAGCTTTTGTACAAAATTTTGTGTAGTGTAGGGTCGATTTTGTGTGTTTGCGCAACGGTTGTGTAAAACCAAAATCATTTTGATTTTCGATCGTTTTGTGCAAGCATTTTGTGTGGTCTAGGGCAAAATTGACTCAGATCTGAAGAATTTTCGAAGGAGGTGGACGTGTGGACGAACACATCGAATGTTCGCTTTTTTTCTGTTTGGGTTTTGTAGTGTTTAGTATAATATTATATTACGATTAAAAAAATCTGTTTTGTTTTTGTAGTGTTTAGTATTATATTACGATTAAAAAAAAAAAAAGAACCTGATGGAAAATAAAAAATTTTGGTCGGAGTTTATCGAAGAATATCGAAAATTGCCGTCTTTATGGAAAATTAAAAACAAAGATTATTCCAACCGAGTTAAAAAACAATACGACTATAATGTGCTAGTGGAGAAACTGAAAGAATTTCATCCAGACGCCAATCGTGAAATGGTTGTTAAAAAAAATCAACAACATGCGTACAAATTTCAGAAGAGAAATTCGCCGCGTAAAAGACAGCACAAAATCAGGAGCTGGTACGGACGACTTATGCAATCCATCCTTATGGTATTTCGATCATTTAATGTTCCTTGAAGACCAAGAAGAAACCGCAACAAGCCGCTGTTCAATGGATACTTCGTGTGATGACATCATTGAAGTACGTACATATATACATATGTAACTAAATATATTATTTAATGCCCTATAAATATTAGTTTAAACAACAGAAAAGTTTGTGTTTTTTAATCCGTTTATTATTTATTGCTTCTTTTGAAATTATTATTTTGCCAAGATACTGCTCCTTTAGTGTTTACATATTCGCAAAACTTTTCTCGGATCTGTTTTGCACTATTGCAAGCATTTCTTGAACTTGTTAGGTAATTAGGTAAATGTTATCCTTCTCCTTTCGCAAGAAATTGTGGAGGTAGCAGCAAGTTAAAACTATATCTGTTACTTTTTCGGGAGACAAACAGATTGTTGATAATTGAACTCTGAATTTTGACGATAGTATGCCAAAGGCATTGTCGACAACTCGCCTTGCGCGTAATAGCCGATAGTTGAAAATTCTTTCCCTTGCCACGAGAGTGCTGTGACTGTAAGGTTTCATAATGTTTTCCGTCAAAGGGAACGCGTCGTCACCCACAAATACAAACGGCATGTCTTCATTGGTACCCGGGAAGGGTTCTGGTTGTGGAAGTTTTAATGTGTTGTTTTTCAATGACGCAAAAAACTGTGTCCGACCAAACAGTCCAGCATCAGAAGCTCTTCCATTGACGGCAACATCTACCATCAAAAATAAATAGTTAGCATTCACAACGGCCATTAAAAGTATGGAGAAATGCTTCTTGTAATTAAAATAAAACGACCCAGATCCATGAGGTTGCTTTATTCTGACGTGCTTCCCGTCAATTGTTCCCACACAGTTCGGAAAATTCCACATATCCATAAACAAATCTGCTTCTTTTTTCCAATCGCTTTCATTTTGCGGCAACTGAAAAGAAATGTTTTTTAGTTTTGTGTTTTATAATTGATTTTTTTTTGTATTCTTGCAGATTTCAGGAAATCGACCGAAAAAGACTAAACTTTCAGAAGATGAGAATTTGTTGAAACTGGCATGTGAAAAACTACAGCGGCCCAATGACAATGATACGTTGGCGGCTAGTTGGGCTTCACAATATAGTGAATTGGAGATGCAACAAAAAAAAAATCGCAAGGAAAATAATATCTGATGATTTATTCCACGGCAGCGTTGGTAACTTAGATGTGTCACACACTATTGAAATACAAAACATTTTCAATGCAACGCATCATGCATCTCCGCATCAATTATACGTGCAGAGACCAACAACAAGTACACCACTTCTATATCAAAATACACTTTTCGTTCCGACTCCACAAAGCAGCGCATCAACTGAGCACAACTTTGATCACTCGCCAACACAAGTGACTCCAAAATATTTTCTGAAAAACCAAAAATTTGTTTCAACACAAAGGGACGTCTCATCTGAAAACATTCTCGATGACTCCCAAATACAACCGACTCCACAATATTTATATAGGAACCCGTGTGTTAGAAAATTTCGACGCAGCGCCTCTCCTGAAAACGTTTTCAACGACTCGCCATTAAGCGAAATACAAAACTTTGTTACTTCATTTAATGATTTCGAATAATAAAGACATTTTTTGGTACCTTTATGTAATCTTTTAATTCAATAATAATGGCTTGGCAGGTCTCCTCAACAATTGATGAAATGGTTTGAGGTGCAATAGCCGTCAAAAACTTTAGGTCTTCAAAGCTATTTCCACTGGCAAGAAACCTCAAAGTCACAGCTAGACGATGACTAGGAGGAATCGCTTCTTAAAATTGTATCCTCTTTCCTTATTCGATGGGAAATTAACTTCAACAGTTTTTCAAACGTACTATTGTTCATGCGAACATAGTTTTGAAAATCTATTTGTGAAGAATGTTGCAATTCGTTTAAAAGTGGTCTTTGGCCAAGTATAATTCTTTTTTGAAACCACTTTTTGCTCCAAATCCTCTTCTTTCGCGCTTTGTTTTTTTTCTTTTTCAATGAAATTGCTATTACTATAGCAGCAGCTGCGAGTGTGTCCATCGTGATTCCTAAAACAGACTGATTTTTTGTTTATGCTTGAGTCAATTTTGTGCTTATGCTTGAGCTTATTTTGTGTAGTGTATCGCTGACAGACGGACACACACAAAACCATTTTGTGCAAGCTTTTTGTGTGGTCTAGGGGCCCCTTAAGTACCATAGCACATGCAAAAGTACGCGGAAACATACGCTGTTTGCAAACGGGTAATAAAATTTACTAGTAAGGTGGAAATGAAAATGAAGATATGGCAATACTACATTGATGCTGTTTTCTTTATATTAATTCATAACCTCAATTTATAAATTAGTTTTAGAGAAGATGTATAATATACTTTCTGTATTAACATAAATAAGTAAGAATAATATTATTGAAGTATTTTATGAGGACTGGATTAAATAAAAGTTAAAATGCAGCCAACGAAATACTTTGAAGCCCTCGGTATGAACCACAATCATTAAGGAAATAAAAGGTTATACAATGTTAACATATAGAAAGCTGTAAAAAATTCTGAAATGCATTATTTATGCCAAAAATAAAAGTCTTGAAATATACGCTATAATTTTACTTTGTAAGCAGAACCCAAATATGTAGTTGGGTATTATACGCATAATAAAAACGTGTATTAAAATTTCTCAGATTTTTTGTTCTGCGAACATTTAATACCATCACTATATATGTATATATATACGCTTAATGTAAAGTAATAATCATAGATAAAATCAATATGCGTTCAGAGGAGCCATTCAAGGCGTATCTGCTCGAAGTGCAGAACTTGATGCGGCATGCGTACTACTCAGAAGCACAAAAGCTCGAGCGCATGTATGAAAACTTGCATCCAGATTACCAGTGGTATATCCGACGAGACTTGATACCCTTGACGAATTGGTTGATCTGGCTGAAGACCTGGAGCGAATCCGCAGGGAGACGACGTCGGAGGTGGCCAGAGACGCGGACCGACCACCTCCCAGTAAAATTATCTATGTTAGCAGAGCATCTGCGTCTATATAAGTCGGCAGAGCATCCGCGTATGTCTACGACCACAAAGCACTAGCGTCTATCTACGTCAACAGAGAATCCGCGTCTGTCTATGCCATAAGAGCACCCTCGTCTATCTACGTCAGCAGAGCATACGCGTCTGTCTACGCTAACTGAGCATCCACGTCTGTCTACGCCAACAGACAACCTTTGTCTATCTACGGAAGCAGAGCGTAAGCGTCCATTGAAGTCAACACAGCATCCGCGTCTATCTAAATCAATACAGCATCCGTGTCTGTATACGCCAACGAAGCACCATTGTCTATCTACGGCATCAGAGCGTAAACGTCTATCTACGTCAACAGAGCATCCGCGTCTGTCTACGCCAACAAAGTACTCTCGTCTATCTACGTCAGCAGCCGCATTCCGACAGGCGGAAGCGGAGCGGGATGCCTGCCTCGCATAAAGTTCCTACACCACGCATCACTAGGACCATCCGCCAAAAGGGCACGACACCTGCGTGAACCAGGGTTACCGCCTAATATTATTTCCGTCTGAAAAAGAGGCACCGCCATGTTGCGAAGTTCCACCATACAGCCAGTGTGCACGTTGCCGGAGACACGAGTTATACATCGAACCACTACCGCAACCTAAATGCACCACCTTAAGCGCGCAATCCTGACTTTGCCAGCCAAACTTGCCAAAATCTGCCCAAAAGTACTCGGTCGCCCACCACACCTTTTGCAGCCATTGTTCACGCTCACTTTGCCATCGCTCCGAAGAACCACCGATACAAGCACACCGAACTGCGTTAAGCGCGCCGAATCGGCGACACCAATTCGGCCAACCGTTCATCGCGCTACATCAGAAGCACGGCTCGAGCCCGATAGACCATCAGACAACATTGCCCAAAATGATATACGAGAGAAAGAGGCCCGCCCACCGGTCCATATTTGGACAAGACAGGCCAACCCTTCGTGCCAGCTATCCAAGACGACATCACCCAAATAATGCAAGAAGCATGCTCGCGACGACACGAGAAGCAGCGGAAGTACTTCCGCCGGTCTCTCGGGGGGCACCTCATCAGCTTCGTTGTTTTCCGCAGCGGCAAAGTCCGCGTGGAAGAAAGCTCGCCCCGGGACAGAGATAACGAGATGGCTGACTCGCTCGGGTTTCCGAAGTTTTGTGAGTTCGTTTTTTCGATTTCTTCACGTACACTATACGTGTTATTCACCACGCGAATTCCCATCTGATTGGCTTTTTGAACTATGCTAATGTTGCTGCTGCCATAAAGAACACATTCGTTTATGTTAATGCACTCTTCAAAAACGAATTCTGCTGTATTTATATGTGTCAATATGTATTTGATAATATTGTTCAATAGTTCAATTACATGAGCGCATTAATAATTCATGTTTTTAAGTTATTATATTATAAATAAAATTATGAAATGCTACTTCTTCTTCTTTGAGGTGAAAAGATAAGAAATTTGATGAAATTATTACAGTACGAAATTGCCAAAACTGTACTTTAATATTGTTCGTTTTTTAAAAATAACTCAAAAAGGACAATGAGATAAGGCATTACATAATCAATTAAGAATTTCAAACACATTAGTTTAATTTTAATCTAGCGAAAACATTTTCCTATGTTAACACTACTTAAGTACCATAGTACATGCAAAAGTACGCGGAAACATACGCAGTTTGCAAACGGGTAATAAAATTCACTAGTAAGGTGGAAATGAAAATGTAGACATGCCAATACTACATTGATGCTGTTTTTTTTTCTATTAATTCATAACCTCAATTTATAAATTATTTTTAGAGAAGTACTTTTTTTGGGAGTAGAATACTTTTTGTATTAACATAAATAAGTAAGAAAAATATTATTGAAGTGTTTTATGAAGACTCTACAAGATTGGAAACTGAATTTTATCATTAAATGTGTGAGTGAAATTATGCTTAGCTGTAGTAGATTTAAAAAAAAATGCATGCAATTTTGACAGCTCCAAGCGATTTTTTGACAACTCCAAGTTTTGTTTAGAAAAGTTTTTAAAGAGAGCAATGAAGCTATTGTTCTTCTTCATAGCGCTAGGCCCAAATCTTCGTTTTTCGAAGCAAATAAAGCCAATGGGAGTGGATTAAAAGCAATTTATTCTTGTATAAATAGATATGCAACCTTTTTCTATTGTTGCATTTTTAAATAGTGTTTATTTTCATCAAAAAACGAAGTTATTTTTCATGAAAATTGCAAATTTAATCAGCTGTTTTTATCTACCACACTTTCTTGCAGCTGATCGAGATGCCAATATTTTTTCATTTTAATGGTGACAATTGGTTCGTTGCTGAACGTAAGTTTTACCCCTAAAGGAGTAGTTTTGGCCTCTAGAGGAGTGGTTTTCCTCCCTAAGTGCCTTTTTCCAGCCTTCCTATTCATTGAGGTAGACGCATGGGGGCCAGTATTGCCGTGACAATCTTTTGCCTGCTCCGCCAGTTGTGGTGCGGTTGACTCCCGCAGAGATGATGCGTTTACATTTATTTTATATTTCTTGTCCATTTTTGCTCCCACGAGTGTGGGTGATGGAAGGTCCGCCATGCCATAGCCCCATTAGCATGGTAAGGCCATAATTACTCATCGAGGCGGCCAGGTATCGCTGAGGCTTGAGACGGATCGGGCAATCCGCCCCAATATATCATTGTTTCATGAGTTTTTATACCCTACACGTTAAGGTTGAGGGTATATTCACTTTCTACCGGAGTGTGTAACGCATAGAACTAGACAAGATAGGTATGGAAAAGTATATATATTCTTGATCAGCATCACCACCAAAGTTGAAATAACGATGTCTGTCCGTCTGTCTGTCTGTCCGTTGAAATCACGATCACAGGAGAACGGATTAAGATTTCAAAATGAAATTTGGCAAAAATATTCGTTGCTATGTTGGGGTGTTTCGTATTAAAAATTGGAAAAATCGCCCAAGGACTACGCCTACTTTTTATATCGAGAGTGCAGGTACCTCTGTTTTGCCTATTAAAAAAGGACATATCAGCATCGCTTTTTGAGAGAAGACAAGAAAATTTTATATGTAGGTTAAGACTAATGCTTCCAGTTAATATGCCAAATATGGTCGTGATACGCCCACTTTTAGTTTACATAGGTCATGGAGGGTTTTACATGGATTGTATTGAAAAGTATATAAGTTTCCTGAATAATGGTGTACATAATATTGTAGTTTGTGAACCAATAATATTCTGTTGGGAAAAAATGGGGGGCCACACCTCCTTTTTACCCATTCACCCAGAATTGCAATATATTTTTATACAGCACACCTAAATTTTAAGAGTAAACGCACTTAGTACCGGTGTTTGTAACGTACAGAAATAGTTAAGCAGCTATAATTATAGTTTATCTTATATATCTTATATATACGAGTATATATGCAGCTTTAAGGTGTAGGGTATTTCTGCTACAGCCCGGCTGTAGACAACACCTTTACTAGTTTTGTATTAACAAACACATCAAATGATTTAGAATATTATAAATAAACAAAACTACCACTGAATTTTCTGTTTATATTATGAATAATAAAGTATAATTGAAACTATCTATTAGTTAATTATAAAATATTTTTCCAGCGGATTTCAAATTGTTGCTAAGTAGTAGTTTTAATAAAATATTACAGATTAAATAATTGCGATAATGTTTTAGGAGGTTATTACAACGCAATCAGTGAAGTTCATTACTTTTATATTTACGTTAGATTATTTGCACTTCTTCATTATGTATTAATAAAGTTTACTGAAAGGAAAGAAAGAAAGAAGTAATGAAAGATAAGATAAAAGAAAGATTATTACAACACGCTCATGGAAATTCATTATATTGTGGCGAAAATACAGCGCCATCTATACGTCATAGAATAATGTGATATACAGCGCCATCTACACGCCGATACGTGCAATATTTACGAGTGTTACAGTGTTACCAAATCTTACAGTGTTACCAAATCACAGTCCAACATTCACACATTCAACTACTGCCAAGAGTTCACGCCTTGTGACACAATAATTCATTTCTGGCTTACCCAGGACTCGACTGTAGTATCCAATAACTTCTTCTTGACCATCGATGATCTGTGATAATACACCTCCAATGCCATGTGCGCTGGCTTCTGTGTCCAACACGAACTTCTCACCAGGAACTGGATATGCCAACATTGGAGTAGTACAGAGCAACTCCTTCAACTGCTGAAAAGCATCTTCCTCTTCCTTTTTCCACACGAATCTACAATTCTTCTTTGTTAAATTATGTAGACTACGTGCAACATTGGCAAATCCGTGTACAAAGCGTCGATAATAAGTACAGAGCCCATGGAAACTTCGCACTTCATGAACATTAGTTGGACGAGGCCAATCTCTCACGGCTTTTATTTTGCTTTCCACAGTGTGAATTCCTTTAGTAGTGATTTTGTGGCCCAAATACGTCACTTCGGTTTTGACCAGGTTGCATTTCTTCGGATTTAGTCGCAATCCAGCGGAATTAATGCGTTGAAACACTTCCTCCAAATTTTTCAGATGGTCATCAAAATTCTTGCCCATGACAATGATGTCATCAAGATACACTAAACATGTTTTCCAGTGTAGCCCTTTCAACACGTGTTCCATCAAGCGCTCAAAAGTTGCTGGAGCATTGCATAGTCCGAACGGCATCACAGAGAATTGCCACAATCCGTCGCCGATGCTGAAAGCCGTTTTCTCACGATCAGATTTTTCGATATCTACTTGCCAATAACCGCTTTGCAAATCCAACGTTGAGAACCATTGTGCACCAGATAACGTGTCCAAAGTGTCATCTATTCGCGGAAGTGGGTAGCTGTCCTTTTTCGTGACATCGTTCAGCTTTCGGTAGTCAACGCAAAATCGAGTGCTCCCATCTTTCTTTTTAACTAGCACGACCGGTGAGCTCCATGGGCTTGTTGATGGTTCAATAACTCTGTCCTTCCGCATTTCATCTATCAAATGCTCCGCTTCTTCTCGTTTCGCTAGTGGGCCTCTGCGTGGGGCTTGCCGGATCGGTCGTGCATCGCCGGTGTCTATTCGATGTTGCACGATAGCAGTTCTTCCGAATTTATTTTCATCGGTTGCAAATACAGCGCTATATTTTTGCAATAAGCGTTTAGCTTTAGACTTTTCTGGTTCACTTACCTCATTCAACCAGTGACCCATTATAGCAGGAGATTTTGTTGTTTCTTGCAAAGCAATGTTTTTGCTCACCTGAGTACGATCGTCACAATTTATTATGGCTTCTACTAATTTATTAGCGCTCCTTTCTCGAAAACGATCGTTGACTTAAACTCGTTCATTACGCGAACAGGAATTCGCTTACTTCGTTCGTTTTGCACTAAAGTTCGTCCAACCAATATACTGGTTGTCGCCGTGTCATCTGATGCCTCTACTACACCCAGCTGGTCCGCTTCACTATCTCCCTCCACGCAAGCCCATACAACCGCTTCTGATTTTGGGGGAATCTGTTGGCGATGGCTAACACTCACCTTCATAATTTGAGGCCGTTCATATCCAGTGCTTATCGGTATCTCCATATTTCGGCACGTCAGCAACTTTTTCTTCAGATCCATAGTAACACCTTGCGCTATCATAAAATCAACGCCGATTATTACCTCATCCATAATTTCAGCCACCAGGAAGGTATGATTCACTTGCAGCATTCCAATCTGAACACAACAAACCAGTTTTCCGAAAATCGCAGCTTCCTCTCCTGTAGCAGTTCGCAGTTTGCAACCAATCAGCGGCTTGATATCATCTCGTACTAAATCTGCGCGAATAATGGAATGCGTTGCGCCTGTGTCCAGCGTCAAGTCTAGCGAGCGACCGTTGACAGTTCCACTTACTGTTAAGTTGTTGTTGTTTCGACGCATTTGCGAGCCAGAGACAGTGGGGCAATCAGTTGCGGAAACCAGCTCACGCTTTTTGAGCTGGTCCGTTTTAGTTTAACGATTCTGCTTCAGTAGAAGCACCACTTACTTTTTCGGCGCTTCTCTTTCTGCCACTCACTGATGTATTGCGGTTTCGTGCAAAATGTCCAATTTTCCCGCAGTTGTAACATTTTGCGTCCGAGCTTTTGCGCGAGATCGGCGTCATTCGTGATATCGTCCGCCTTAGTTCCCTGATGGACTTTTCTAACGACTCATTTGCACCAACCTTCAGTCGATGAACCTTGTGCGATGGTCTGGTCAAAAGATTCGCTGTCTTCTGCGTCAGCGCAAACTAAACTGTTTCGGCGAAGGTCTTCTTTGGCATAGAGTAGACTGCGCGTTTCGTATCCACATCCCGTATACCATTCATAAACGCCTGGATTTTTAGTAGTTCGATTACTTCTGTGGGTGCATCCTCGTTGGCCAAATGTGCGAGTCGCTCGATCTCTGTTGCATATTCCTGCAACGGCTCGTTATTCTTTTGGAAGCGATTCATCAGCTCCATCTGGAACATTTGTTTTCGGTGATCGCTTCCGTATCATAATTAAAGCATCATAATTGCCTCGCTCGTATTCGGGAACAGTTTGCAAAACTTCAGCAGCGGAACCCTTCAACGCCACCACCAAAGCTGCCACTTTGTCTGCCAACGTCCAGTGATTCGTGTGTGCCGTTGTCTCGAACTGGAGTTTAAAAATTTTAAACGGCATAGTTCCGTCGAAGGTTGGCGCTTTCAATTTTCGTGCACTGACAGCTGCAACTGGTCCACTCAACTGTACATCTCTCATATGTAATATTTCTGCCTTCAGTGTGTGCAATTCATTTTGCGTTTGCGATTGTAGCTTTCGGAATTCATCTTCAACTTTATCTTGCCTCGCCTGCACTTCCGCAGAATTTCCTTCAATGCGCACAAGTTGCTCCTGCAGTTGTGAAGTATTTTGTTCCAACTGTGTGGTTAGTTGCTCTTGTAGTTGTGAGGTATTTTGTTCCATCTGAACTTGTAGTTGTGAAGTCTTTTGTTCCAACTGAACTTGTAGTTGTGAAGTGTTTTGCGCCATCTGCTGCTCCATTCGTGAGGACTGCTGCGCCATGGCTGCTAAGAGCACATTCATATCAAACGCTGGTGATGCTTGCGTCTCTAGCAATTCGTGTTCAATTTTGGATGCAGCTTCGTAAATGGACTTATGTGTCTCAACGTCGATGCCCTCCTTCTCCATAGCGTCACGCAAGCGTGTTTGTAGCTCAGCTTTATTTCCTGACACCAGCAAGGAGCGCGACTCCAACTCTTGCCTCAGCTGAGGTATTTTCAGGTCAACGAATTTCATTATTACTCCGGATTATTCAGCAAACCCACTTCTGACACCAATTGTTACGTAATTTCCAAAAATTACCGCTTGAACTCTCTTCAGATTCGATCACTGGATTGTGAATAATCGTATATTTGAAATAATAAAATGTCGTTAGTTTTAAATAATAAATCAACTATTTATTATTGCTTGTTCTTAATTTAACACTTCTTTACTATCGCTGTTTATAAATTGTACACGTAAACACTTAAACACGAATTCTTATTTGAAGATATTCAACTATTTTATTCTTATTCAACACTTTTCAAACTGTTACTTCCACGATGTCACTTTGTTGCTTTCCAAAATCAAACTGTGTTCGCTGCTGTGGTTTGTGTTTATTTATATTGTCCGATAATTATCACTATGTTATCGTCAGACTTCTCCAGATCTTACTAGATTGTAGAGAAACTAACATTTCCATGAATTGTTTGTCTCAGCAATGAATCATGTTCTATTGTGTAGGGTGCGTTGTGGAAATATCAAGTAACTTCTAGATCTTTCGCTAGCGCTCGATAGATGTCATTGTATTCCAGGGGAATGTGGACTGTGCTTTGGTAACACTGTAACACTCGTAAATATTGCACGTATCGGCGTGTAGATGGCGCTGTATATCACATTATTGTATGACGTATAGATGGAGCTGTATTTTCGCCACAATATGTTTTACATGAGCACACGAATCGTTCTGCTTTTTCCACTTATCAAAAAAAGGTGATAAGTGGAAACACACTGGTTTATTCTATAGCACTATGTCACTATTTGTCTACTAATATAAATATTGTGGCGAAAATACAGCGCCATCTATACGTCATACAATAATGTGATATACAGCGCCATCTACACGCCGATACGTACAATATTTACGAGTGTTACAGTGTTACCAAATCACAGTCCATATTCCCCTGTAATACAATGACATCTATCGAGCGCTAGCGAAAGATCTAGAAGTTACTTGATATTTCCACTACGCAGCTGAAACAAACAATTCATGGAAAGGGAAGTTTCTCGACAATCTAAAAAGATCTGAAGTAGTCTGACGATAACGTAGCGATAATTATCGAACAGTATTAATAGACACAAACCACAGCAGCGAACACAGTTTGATTTTGGAAAGCAACAAAGTGACATCGTGGAAGTAACAGTTTGAAAAGTGTTGTGTTCTAATTTAAAAAGTGTTCTAAAAAGTGTTCTAATAAGAATTACTGTATAAGTGTTTACGTGTACAAGTTATAAACAGCGTTAGTAAAGGAGTGTCAAAATAAGAGCAAGAAATAATAAATAGTTGATTTATTATTTGAAACTAACTTTTTATTATTTCAAATTGACGATTATTCAAAATCCAGTGATCGAACCTGAAGAGAGTTCAAGCGGTAATTTTGGAAATAACGCAACAATATATAATATAACTGATATTGTTATTATTTCCTATTGCAACATAGACTTATTTGTATTACTTCATTAAATTTAAAGTTATTGGAGGTATTATATAATATAACTATAATATAATATACATAATAAGTATTTTAATTAATTATTTTGAAAAAAACCAAAACTAATGCTATGAATATTTTGACACCAAGCTGAACGCAAGCTTGGAACCTTTAAATAAAACTAACAGCAAGAACAACAAAAGAAAATATACAAATTTTACTTCTAAGTTTTAACACTTTGAAAATACAAATTTTAGGTAAGTTTATGAAAATACTTTGACTTAATTTTAATTATTATCTTTTAATAAGCAGTGCTAAGAATACGAAATCATAATAAACAAATATTCTAATATTAAATCTTCGATGTTTATTGCATAAAATATTTTAGATATTCTAGTAATTGTAACATAATTTACTTGGCTATAGACAGCTAAATTAATTATATAATAATTATTTATCTCAGTTATTATTTATAGTTATTATTTATATAATAACTATTTATTATGTCTTTATAAACTTAACAGTGCACATATCTGAGCACATCTACTTAGTTAATTAAATATTGCCTTATACAAGGGGATCACAATTAAAGTAGCACATATAAATGACTAAATAATAGAATAATAGAAATATAAAAGTAGATCCTTGAGCACTTATAAGTGATCGCCCATTGGCGTAATAATAAGAGCGTTTCGCTCGTCGATGCAAACATCGAAATTTCCGCGTTTGTTTTCGATGGCGGTTTTGTGAATGATTATTGAATTTATAACCTTTCCTTAACGGTTGTCAGATGATTACATTGTCATCGTAGGTACTCGTATCGCCATCATCGACAGGATGCTTTCCGTTTGTCCTTGCATAGCCATTAGAGGCATCGATCGCTACCACAGCAGATGATATTGATGATGAGTTCGATAGTTGTGAAAATGATGGTATATGATCTGGTGTAACTTCGATCTCGCCGAGTTCCAACAAAGTTGAATGATAGTAAACGCCTTCATCATCGATTGTGTTGAATTATGTAAAAGCAGGATTGGCAAATAATTTTTCCGCTTTATTACCAACAAATTTATTGCAAGCCAACAACTCAGGCTTCTCAGCAGAACCTCGCTTATTTTTCCAATGATTTATGATTGGAGCTGCAGCTTCACCATTCATAGAAATACCTTCCAAATTACTGACTAAACTATGCACTTGCAACTGCTTCAGGTGACTCTTAACTTAATACCAGAGCTTCTTTGTGAAGAGAAACGTGAACTAGAAAAGCAAAGCAGTGAAAATTTCCAATTTTAATCGTTTTTGTCGCAACCTTACCTCAATCTCTCCACATTTCAAACCTATAGCAAATAAGTTGCCATCATTGTTCGCTGTTAAGCAGCTAATTATTTTTTCCGTTTTGTCATTTTTACTGAAGAAAGTTTGATTATGTATCTTGAGGAGTTGATTTTCATCCTGCGTAAAACTATAAACCTGTGCATAATGAAATTATACAATATATTCAATAATATACCAAAAGAATTCTAAAATTTGTAATCAAGTAAGTCTAATTTTATGCATACGTATATATTAAAAGTTGATGTGGCCAAAAAAAAAATTGCATTCTTCATATCACAACCAGTCATTGCAAAGTGTCCAATTTCGTTTTCATCGTGTTCGTCGACCTTGTGTAGCAGTTGAAAATCATTTTCCATATCGAGCACCTGTTGAGAAGGACAATTGTTGCAAAATTTACAAACTTCCCAATTCAAATCTTACCAAAATATATCCCAATTCATTGATAAGCAACAAGTAACGCCCAAACAATGGATAACATTGATTCGTTGTAGGATGAATTAATTCAGTGCTATTTTGCACCTTGAGCACTAGCTCAGCGGATCCTGGCAAATTTGTCATCTATATTCACGAAACACACTCTGAAATGTAAAACTTCTGTAAAAATGCGCACGAAAATGCGCATTGATAACATTAACAGCCACATTCCGGATACTCGCTCGCGTCACAGACGTTCCGTAGTTGTTTATTCTCTTTTGTGGTTTTCGTTGTTTTTCTTCGTATATGACGCCAGCGTCGATGGTTTTCGAAGAAACTGCGCTGCCAAAAACCCAGACGAGACACAGTCGGTCGCTGGCGGTCACTGTATAATTTTGTTGATATTTTACCTGCTTTGCAGACCTTATCAGTTGTCAATCTTTGGTCGATGCATTACGTAAAAAGCTAGTCGGTTGGAAATGAGACGGGAACAAAAAGTTCTCGACTTGAACAAAAATGTTTTGGTTGACAGAAATTTTTGTAACGAAGTATTTCATAAATAAATTTATAATTGCTAAAGAAATTTAATTATCAATTATAAAATTAATAGTTATTAATTTATTAGTTATTAAATTAATACTTACTAATTTATTAATTATTGAAGTAATAACTAATAATATATTAATTATTAAAAATAGATTTATGAAATTATTAATTATTTATTTGTTAATAAGGCTTCATTTTACAACAAAAATAGAAATGGTATCGAGTGCTGCTTTCTATATTACACGAACAAGTCAAATGGAGGTTCTTGTTGTTATTATGATAAGACAAATAGTTGCTTTTTGCTTCATACATTGTTGCCACACACTCCTGTTCATATTTTATATACAATAATATTTGTGTCCACTAGGATTCTAACGTAGTTGAAATTGAAGTGATTGCATTTTTTTTGTGTTTTTGAAAGTGCTTCCAAACTATATCACCAAACTACAAAAAGGTTTCCCATGGAGGATAACACTATTCGATCTGCAAACTACGACAGTCTGCAAAGCATAATATCAGGTAAAAAAAATAAGACGCTGACTGACGCTGGCAGACGCTTGGATTACAGAATACAGAGTCTCCTTCAGTTTGGGCTACGCTGGCGTCTGCGGCGCTCACAGCGGGCGCGATTTATGTTGTTCGTCCGAGAACAATTCAAAAAAATAAAATCCGTTTGGCTCCCTGCCAAGAAAATAGAAAACACGGCTTGTCAGTTTGACGATTTGATTTATTTTAAATTTTGAACTTGACTTAATTTTTATAATACTTACATAGAATATTTGAATAAAATACATTGTCAGCATTTTTTAAATACTAGCTTTTCGGGTGCTTCGACTTGAACCTGGGAACCGGATGTCATCTGAAACTTGGCGATGATGTTGTTGTTGTTGTAGCTGATAACGGGAACGTTTCGTCAATGCGTTGTGGGATCAACTGAACCTCTGCGACGTTGTTGTTGTTGCTGCTAGGTGTCTAGTGGGCAGCATGAGTGTGCTGAGTGTGCGGCTCCGTCATAACTCCTCACCCCTTATGGTAGAGTGAGTCCCAGAGAGATTTCGATGTGACTGGACTTGTTTTCTATTTGCAATATGTTTTGCTTTATTCCAACGTCGTTCATGGGACAGTTTGCGTTTCGTGGTTCATTAGCTTTCCCACGCATTGTGACTGGTTGGTGAATTCTTGGTGTTGTGATGATCCACATAGGTACGTTTTCTCTATCTTGGGGCAGACTTCAGAAAAATATTGTATCTTGTGCTCATTATAAATTATATATGGTTCAATGCTTATTTCTAGAGTTTGGTTAATCGGAAGTGTTATGCGACGATAGAGTTTGTAGGAATCGAGTGAAAGGATGGGGATTTGGATATTTAGTATGATATTTGAAGAATTATAGTATGCTTGTAGTTTTAATATTTCATAAAGATGTTCTTCTGATATTATTTTGAATGCTCTGTTGTTAAATACTTCAAACATTTCCTCCAATTCCGGAAACGTTAATATCGATTTTGAAATTATATTTAGTTTAGCGAGTGTAATTGTTTCTGCTATTTCAGTTAAATGGTTTGTGAGTATGTCAATGTTGTTGATCTGACTAAGGTGTTGCTGTTCTTGTATTGTGTCTTCAATATCTTTTATTCGATTAGAGTTTTTGTTAATGAAATTCCCAATTTTTTCCTGTTCTCTATTTATGTGTTCGGAAATGTTCGCGATTCTTTAGGTTAACTTGTTATTGTAAATAACGTTGTTATTTATCACAGAAGTCATATTTGTTGCAGTTTCCCTTATATTTTCGATTTGCTTATTAAGCGCATAGGCGTCATTTGCGTCCATGTTCCCTGTAATTGTTTTAATTAATGTACCTAAGCCATTAAATATTCATCGCTTCTGTCTCTTTGTTGGCAATAAAAGTTTATATTTCCTTTCTAGTTCTTTCAATTTCGATTTCAATTTGGTTATGTCTATGCCATTTGTTGAGGATCCGTACTTTTTTAAACTTTCTAACGTACTTTCAATGTTAAATATGTTCCTTTCGTAGGTTTCTAGCTTTATTATATGAAGGATATTTCTA
This sequence comes from Thecophora atra, assembly GCA_937620795.1. NCBI lineage: Eukaryota > Metazoa > Arthropoda > Insecta > Diptera > Conopidae > Thecophora > Thecophora atra. Next base: position 36,923,645 of record OW569399.1, read on the forward strand.
TAGGTTGTTATGGACTTCGCTGTGCCTAGGAAATATGGGAGTATCCCTTGGTTGTTATTAAGGTTTACGTTCTGGATTGGTTGGGATGTGGCGGATGATATTCTGAAATTATGAAGAGGGGGAATGGGTAAGTTGTTTTTTTGCTCTTTTTATTCTAGCTTTATGAATTTTCTGATTATTAGTATCGTCTACAGTGATATTGTTATCGGTCCTAACTCTACGTTTGGAAAAACGAGGTGGTATTTTATTTCTTCTACAGTTTTTCCTATAAATTGTACGATTTTCTTTGACTTCTTCTGGTGTTTCCTATAATAATTAAGGTAAGGTTTTCCGATAATTTTAGTCTTGCTATTTTCCATTTGTTTTTGAATTGCAGGATATAGTTTTTCTTGGAATTTGTTAAGTTTTTGTAAGTAGTCGTGTTCGTTGCTATACTGAATAACATTTTCAAAATTCAATGTTCTACAGTGGTAAAGTTCAAACGGTGTTAGTTTAGTTGCAGAATTTATTGAGTTATTGTAAGTTATAATAGTTTCTGTTAATATTTCGTCATGATATAAATCGAGTCTGTTTACGTTTCGTTTCGTTGGTATCAAGCGGTAGATTTCTGTAAGCGTTAAGTGTAATCTTTCGACTGGTGCATTGCTAGTTGTTTGTTGGAAAGAGGTGCGTTGCTGTTCGATTCCAAATTGCTTACAGAAATCCTTAAATATTAGACTTGAAAATTCCGAAGCTTGGTCGTGTAGTATTATTTTTTGGTATACCATAATGGCTTATGAAAGTTTTTAGAGATTTTAGTACTGAAAGGCTTGTTCTATCTGGGAGTGTATAGGCTGCGGCGAACTTCGAGAATTTGTCTAATATTGTGAGAATATATTTACGGTTAATTGTGTAAATGTCAATGTGAAAGGTTTTAATGGCGTTTCTGTTGATTGGAACTTAGGTTTTTGGGGATGTCTATCGTATTTGAGAGTTTGGCATCTTTCGCAATTATTAATAACTTTTGTTATTTTGTTTTTAAGTAATGGGAAGTAATATTTTCTTTTGAGATGGTAGAAGGTTTCAGTGATGCCTCTATGGTTGCTATCTTCATGATATTGCGTGATTATTTGGTCTTGTTCATCGTTATTAGTTATGTCTTGAAGTATGTTAGTGCATCTAATAATTTTAAAAATTTTGCTGCGCGAAAAATATTTGGAAAAAACGGATTGGACGGTTTTGAAGGTTTCATCATCAGTGTAGATTGCTGAAAGTCTATTTGGCGGAAGGAAGTTTTTAAAAGTGTTCGTTATTGATGTTTCGTCAAAGGAGGGTTGTTTAATGATTCTTCTCTGTTTGTTTCGAAAAATCATTTTTACGTTATTTGAAGTGGTTTCCGATTTTTCTAGTATGATTTGAATGTTGAATTCATTCAGTGCTAGCTCTGATATGGGAATACCGCTATCAAAGTTCTCTACGGCGGAGTGAATTGTTGACCCTTGAGTGGCTATGATTGACTCTATGTCGTTGCAATTCGTTTCCATATCGGTACTTTTCATCTATTTTTACTCGACTAAGAGCATCAGTTTGTATTAGCTTTTCCTTTTTTATAAATGATGTCATAATCATATTCTTCTAATTTTAGCTTCCACCTTACTAAGTTTGCGTTAGGTTCCTTCAATCCCATCAACCAAGTCAGTGGTCTGTGATCGGTTACTATTGTAAAGCGTCGTCCGTAAATGTATGGTCTAAAGTATTTTTTAGCCCATACAATCGCTAGAAGCTCTTTCTCGATTGTTGAGCAATTTGTTTCCGTACTTGACAGTTTTCTGCTAGCATAACAGATGGGCTTGTCTTTTCCTATGGGTCCCTGGGAAAGGACTGCTCCTAGAGCTACATTGCTTGCGTCTGTCGTTACTATAAATGGTTTTGTAAAATCGGGATATTGGAGCACAGGATCATTATTTAGGAGATTTTTGCAATGTTCGAAAGTTTTTACATATTGCTCTGTTAGTTTGATAACCCTGCCTTTTTTTAAGCACTCTGTTAGAGGTTTTACTATATTGGCGAAGTCTTTGATAAATTGTCAATAGTACCCTAGCAGTCCTAAGAAACCTTTAATTTCCTTTTGATTTTTGGGAATGGGAAATTTTTTATTGCACTAATTTTGTCTGGGTTCGGCTTAATCCCATCAGTCGTTATAACGTGCCCTAGAAATGCAATTTCCTTTCTAAGAAACTCCGATTTATCGGGTTGAATTTTGAGATTACATTCCCTTAGCCTACTGAAAACTGATTTTATATTTAGAATGTGAACGTTTAGAAAAGTCGAGAAAATGATAATATCGTCTAAATAAACTAAACAGTTTTTACCGACCAGATCCTTTAAGACATGGTCCATCACTCGTTGAAAGGTGGAGCATTCTTTAACCAAAAATGACATACGTTTGTATTCGTAATGACCATTTTCCACTGTAAACGATGTTTTTTGTACATCTGCGGGGTCCATGTCTATCTGATGGAATCCGCTGGCAAGGTCGAGGGTTGTAAAATATAAACACTTTCCGAGCTTATCAAGAATGTCTGAAATGTTTGGAATTTGGTATCGGTCCGAAATAGTCTTTTTGTGCAATTGCCTATAGTCGATTACCATTCGCCATTTTTGTTTCCCAGTTGAGTCAAATATCTTCGGTACTACGCATACTGGCGAACTCCAGGGAGAATAGCTATGTTGAATAATTCCCTGTTTAAGCATATCTCCTATTTGTTTTTGAACTTCTTGTTTATGTATATACGGGTATCTGTAGGACTTCGTGTGTATTGGTATTTCGTCAAGTGTTTTGATTTTATGTTTTACTTTATTAGTGAAGGTCAATTTATCTCCTTCTTCAAAGAATAGCTCGTTAAATTCAACGCAGAGCTTAGTTATGGTTTTCTTTTCTTCGTGATTCAGATGAGATGTTCTAATGATATGTTGTGTTCTACCTCCATTTGTAGGATTTAGAAAACTGAAATTGTGCAGTTCAATATATGCGGAAACGTTATATGGTTCTACTTTTAGTGGTTGCTCCACTATTACATCGTGGTTTTCATTTGTTTGGTTATTTACTTCTATAAGACAAAACCAGTTTTGGGCAGAGTAAAGACCTTCGGATGTATAGACTTTTGGACATAATTCGGTTAATTTGATCGGTTAATTTGTCTACAGGAAGCTTAGTCAATTTTTTTGACTTTGCCGGTATGGTTATCTTACCCGACGTGAGGTTTGCTTTTAGGTTTATTGGTGTGGTCAGTTATAAGTTTGTTGTTTTCAAATCTATTTTCGCATTGAGTTGTTTCAAAATGTCTAAACCTATAAGGCCGTCAAAGTAGTTATGAAATTTGAATAACCAAAAGCTGAAAGTGCTATTCTCCTTGAATTCTGTGAAAGATGGTAGAATTATTTTCTTATTTATTGTGTAACTTTGCATTACTGTCGTTATGTTGATTGGAGGGCATTCTATTTGTTTTGCAGGGTCTATAAATTTAGGATCAATGAAGGAAGAGAAGCACCTGTGTCGATTAGAAATCTAAGATCTCTGCCGAAAGGAGACTTTATGTTTACAAATAGTAATGTAGTACCATGTTTATTGATTTCTAAATATCCTGTAGGTTTGTCGAGGCACATGTGCGAAAATTTGGAGTGCCGTCAATGTTACATAATTCTTCCGTCGCAAAAGCCCCCTTCCCAGCTTCGTTCATGTAGTTAACGATTGTATGTATTTCATTGTATGGTTTGTGCGCGAAGTGAGCCTTGTGTAGCATGTATCTGTATCCATCGGTTCCGGTTTGGGGTATGTAATAGCTGGTGTTTGATTAAATGGGTTAGAGGAAGCGTTGTTTTTATGAAAGTCATTGCTATTGTAGGAATTTCGATAAAAGTTGTTATGATTGAAATTACTTTGTTTATTTTGGTTGGTAGTAAATATTTTGTTCTTTTATGCAACATGACAACGCTGCTGCGAGGCTGTCCGGCCTCATAGCCCTAATATTTGACCCAAAAGGCTCTTTCAGGCCGACGAGAAACGAGTTAAGGCACATTTCTGTAAACATATTTTTTTTTGATTTTATAACATTTTTAGTCATTTTCATTTAGTAGCAAGTTATTGTTAAGAGTGGATTGAATAGTTATGATTTTATCATAGAATTTGTGAGGTCTGTCGAGGACCACGCTCTGTGTCGGAGCGCAGAGAGTGAGCGGACGGTGATCCGCTCATTCCAGATCGTTGCCGCAATGCTGTTATCGGCATCTCCTCTTTACATCATGACGACGGAAAGTTCCGTAAAGTGGCGTGATCGAAGTTTCTAGAAGAATTTTTTTTCTATGAACTTCGCATCATGCCATTCTACGGGATTTGCAAGGAAAGTCGATCATGATGAGAAAGAGCGAGATGTCGCGAGCTGTGCTGCGGCCGCGACTGTAATGAGCGATCAAACTAGTTTTCTTTCTGTAGCTTCGAGACAGAGTGTGGTCGAAAAGTACAGGTATTCGGTGTTAGATTTTGGAAGTCGGTGAACAAAAGAGTTATCAGGCGGTCGACAACAATCTGCGCGATGGCATTAAAAACTAATTAAAGTTTGAATACTCCATTATATTTCAAGTTGTAATAAATACAAACCTAATATAAAATTGAAACATCCTCAAAAACTATACAGATCAGAACAAAAGACTAGTGTGCTCGTATAAAAAAAAATATTGCTCTGAATAAACTAGCAATCACTTATTGAGTGTTTGGAAACTGTTATACAACGACCTCTCATGCAAATCGATTGCAACAATTACCAAGTTATTTTGGCCATTTAAAATAAAAATGAACGAAACTTAAAACCGTCACAAAAAAAAGAAGAAAAGAAAAACAAAACCTAAAGCCTTAAATAAACCAAACAAGCAGTGCGGAAGATTCAAGAAATTGTCTAACTTTAAATTCGAGTGATCAAAAAGCATGTAAAAAGCCGAAATCACAATATCGATTTTGTCTGAAATCTAAATCGAGTGTTAAGAAAAACCTCAAGAAGAAATTACTTGAGCTGCAGAAACAATTAAATTTAATAAAAATTTGCTAATGTTAATTACTTTTAAGAATTAAATGCCGCTAATGTTTTATGATTACTATTATTATTCCCTTAATATGTAGGTATGCGAACCGAAAACAAAGCCCAGAAACATGTGTCATGTAAAGAATTCCGATTTGAATTTACGGAATTGCTTATATCAAAGTGTTACAGCAACAACCACAAGCACTGATAGAAATAAAAATCAGAAAAGTATTCATCAATATTAATCATTGTCATCAACTCTCCACCCAAGTCTTCAAATGTAAAGTAAAGACATAAATCACAACCAAATTTCATTAAAATTTCGACTGGTAAGATTTTTATTGAATAACTGTATTAAACAAGTGATGGCATATTTTGTTCTTTGAGTTTCACTTCGAAACCAGTTTTCATTTATAACTCTAGAGTATGCAATTTTGAAGTTTCATTAATTACACCTCAATCGATTCCTTATTTGATTATTTTTATTGTTTGTTGCTTTCTTGCGGTACAAAAATATCAGTTCTTGGTGTTTCTTTTAACTGAATCGAATTGAACAGCAAAATATTTACAACAAAAATTTATTCTATTTTGGAAACATTCCTTTTAATAACGAACACGCCAATTTTTAACATTCTGAAGTTTAAACAAGTTTTAATTTTATAAAAAAAAAACAGGATCGATTAATGTTAATCAATTCGTTTCGTGCAAGTAAATAGAAGCTGTTTGAGTTAGTTTTGTTTCATGCAACATCAAACGAAATACACAAATAATAATAGAAACAGAATTCATATACCTCAAATTTTCAAATATATAAATTATTTGTATTACAATATAAAATTTATCTTTATTATTACTATTATAAATAGTCTTTGAATTATGCATAAAAATGTTATGCTCAATTATGCAATAAAAAATAAATAAATCTGTAAAGGAAATTTTAAATATGGAATAAACAGACATAAGGGAACCGCGGTATACTTTGAGCCAAGTGCGGTTCATGGCTGTAACTTGAAAGAGTTACAGACAGATTGGGCGGCTCACAGACGGACGATAACGTAGGCAGTATTGTGCTAGAGTGTATGGATTTTCTGGTGGGTTATAGGTTGAATTAATTCTGAGTGATTAGGTGAATAGAGGTGGGTGAGAGCGAATGTTCGTATGATAGGCTGTGTGATTAGGTGGTTGTATGAATGAAAGGTTTAGATTGGGATGACCCATTAGGAAATGTAGGTGCATGTGTCATGTTTTGTCTTCACACCTTTCCAATCCTTTTCTCTTTCCGCTCCTCTTCTATCATAAATAAAAATGGCACGATATTGTTTTTCTCTTGTGGGTAGGGTGGCAAGAAACCACCCTATATTGCCGGGAAAGCCTAGCCGTAGCCACCGTGCCACGCCACTCTAACCTTGCTCACAATAAACTATATGTTGGATCGAGGAATTGACTGTAGAAACACAATACAGCTGCCGCAGCTGCACAGTGTAAGTGTATGTATAGACTCTCGACAGTCGCACAGTTGGACTCTCCTCTAACCGCAGAACTTCTGCTCTCTTTTTCTGGAAAAAGGTTGCCACTCTTTTGGTACCAATTCTTACAGTGTCACCAAATCACAGTCCATATTCTTCTGGAATACAACGACATCTATCGAGCGCTAGTGAAAGATCCAGAAATTACCTGATATTTCCACAAACCAGCATACACAATAGAACATGATTCATTGCTGAAACAAACAATTCATGGAAGGGGAAGTTTCTCGACAATCCAGTAAGAACTGGAGTAGTCTGACGATAACGTAGCGATAATTATATTATTATATTTTATTATTAACAGTATAAATAGAAACAAACCATAGCAGCGGACAGTTTGATTTTGGAAAGCAATCAAGTGACATCGTGGAAGTAACAGTTGGAAAAGTGTTGAATAAGAATAAAATAGTTGAATAGCTTCTAATAAGAATTCGTGTATAAGTGTTTACGTGTACAAGTTATAAACAGCGATAGTAAAGAAGTGTTAAAATAAGAAAAAGCAATAATAATATAGTTGATTTATTATTTGAAACTAACGACTTTTTATTATGTCGAAATTACGATTATTCACAATCCAGTGATCGAACCTGAAGAGAGTTAAAGAGATAATATTGGAAATTACGTAAAAATTGGTATCAGAAGTGGGATTGTTGAATAATCCGCCATAATAATGAAATTCGTTGACCTAAAAATACCTCAGCTAAGGCAAGAGTTGGAGTCGCGCAGTTTGCCTTTGTCAGGAAATAAAGCAGAGCTGCAGACACGCTTGCGTGACGCTATTTAGAAGGAGGGCATCGACGTTGAAGCACATGAGTTCATCTACGAAGCTGCATCCAAAGTTGAACACGATTTGGTAGAGACGCAAGTATCTCCAGCGTTTGACATGAATGTGCTCTTAGAAGTCATGGCGCAGCAGTCCTCAAAGATGCAGCAGAAGATGGAGCAGCAGTCCTCACAGATGGAGCAGCAGATAGAGCAACAGTCCTCACGAATGGAGCAGCAGACGTATGGCGCAAAACACTTCACAACTGCATTAATAACTTCTGCGCATTGAAGGAAATTCTGCGGAACTGCAGGCGAGGCAAGATAAAGTAGAAGGCGGATGAATTTCTCAGTCTACAATCGCAAACGGCGGATGAATTTCTCAGGCTACAATCGCAAACGCAATATGAATTGCACACACTAAAAGCAGAAATATTGCGGCTGGATGGGCATATGAGAGATGTACAGTTGAGTGGACCAGTTGCAGCTGTTAGTGCACCGAAATTGCAAGCGCCAACCTTCGACGGAACTGTGCCGTTTAAAATCTTTAAACTCCAGATCGAGACAACGGCACAAACGAATCACTGGACGTTGGAACACAATGTTCATCGACTGGAGGCTGGTTCAAATGAGTCGTTAGAAAAGTCCATCAGGGAACTAATAGAAGTAATATCGCGAATGAGGCCGATCTCGCGCAAAAGTTCGGACGCAAAATGTTACAACTGCGGCAAAATTGGACATTTTGCATGACACTGTAATACATCAGTGAATGGCAGAAAGGTAGGCACCGAAAAAGTTTTTGGTGCTTCTACTGAAACAGAATCGTTAAACTAAAACGGACCATTCGTGAGCTGGTCTCCACAACTGATTGCCCAAGTAAGCATTGCTCCAAGGCTGAAAGATGCGAAAGGATAGTCGACGTCCGATTAGCGAGGCTGCAACCTAACGATGAGTGGCAACCTAGTGCGCTAAGAGACCCCAATTAAATGATGCAGACTTGGTAAAATTAGTGAAAGCGAAAGAAATGGACCGAAGACCAGGCAAAGGAGAAATGGCATCAGAAAGTCCGAGGGCCAAGGCGTATTGGGCTCAATGGAGCAGTTTGAAGCTGAAAAACGGAGTGTTGCATTGTTCCTGGGGAAAGCAACGAGGGCAAGCAAACTCGTGATTTGATTGTTCTACCAAAGTCGCGAATAGATGCTGTACTAAAAGAATTTCACAATGGACCTAGTGGCGGCCATCTCGGTGTTACAAAAACTGTGGAGAAGATTAAACAACGATTTTATTGGCTGAACTGTCAAGAAGCGGTAGCGGAATGGATCAAAACCTGCACGCAGCGACCTACATTTCGAAGCAGAGGGAAGTTGCAGCAGTACAACGCTGGAGCGCTATTTGAGCGAGTTGCAATGGATATAGCTGGCCCATTTCCGACTAGTGACTCTGGAAATAAGTACGTGTTGGTCATTATGGACTATTTCAGCAAATGGCCAGAAGTCTACACTATCAAATCAGGAGGCTAAAACTGTAGCTGAGGTATTTGTTCAGAACTGGGTCCCGCGATTCTGCATACCAATCGAGTTGCACTCCGATCAAGCACGAAATTTTGAGTCTTCAATATTTTAAGAAGTGTGCCGATTGCTGCGTATCAAGAAGACACGAACGACACCTCTACATCCGCAGTCAGATGGCATGGTGGAAAGGTTCAACCGCACATTAGAAGAGCATCTGCGGAAAGTCGTGGGCAAATGTCAGCGCAATTGGGATAAGCACATTCCAATGTTCTTATTGAGGCGGCGTACACAGCTAATGAGTAACAAAATGAAAGATCGCTATGACCGAGGTATGAATACGGACGGATTCAAAGAGGGCGACTTAGTGTTACTGTACAATCCGCAACGGAGGAAGGGCATGTCTCCAAAGCTGCAAACATCGTGGGAGGGTCCGTACAAAGTAATTAAGCGACTGAATGATGTTGTGTATCGCATACAGTCACACACACAAAGACGAGGTAAAATGAAAATTGTCCATTTAGAGAGGCTTGCGCCGTATGGATCAATGAATTTGGTGTCTGATCGGGACGATCAGACTTAAGTGGAGGGCAGTGTGGCGAAAATACAGCGCCATCTATACGTCATACAATAATGTGATATACAGCGCCATCTACACGCCGATACGTGCAATATTTACGAGTGTTACAGTGTTACCAAATCACAGTCCACATTCCCCTGGAATACAATGACATCTATCGAGCGCTAGCGAAAGATCTAGAAGTTACTTGATATTTCCACAACGCAGCCTACACAATAGAACATGATTCATTGCAGAAACAAACAATTCATGGAAATGGAAGTTTCTCGACAATCTAGTAAGATCTGGAGAAGTCTGACGATAACATACTGATAATTATCGGACAGTATAAATAGACCATAGATATATTAGTATAAATAGACCATATATATAAATAACCACAGCAGCGAACACAGTTTGATTTTGGAAAGCAACAAAGTGACATCGTGGAAGTAACAGTTTGAAAAGTGTTGAATAAGAATAAAATAGTTGAATAGCTTCAAATAAGAATTCGTCTATAAGTGTTTACGTGTCCAAGTTATAAACAGCGATAGTAAAGAAGTGTTCAAATAAGAACAAGCAATAATAAATAGTTGATTTATTATTCGAAACTAACGACTTTTTATTATTTCGAATTTACGATTATTCACAATCCAGTGATCGAACCTGAAGAGAATTCAAGAGGTAATTTTGGAAATTACGTAACACTATACTTACAAATGCGCAACAAATGTGAACTGCATTGACATATGTTTATATCTTAGTATAACTATCGATAATAGTATTCATAAAACTCTATATAGCATTTTATGACATTTACTTATTATGCATTTATTATTTATATTGACACTATATACTTTTGTGTCGATTAATATTCTATTAGTGTGTTATATGATGTGCAAGTTCTATTTTGCATTATTATTTATTGATGTACAATTAGATATGTATGGAACGTAAAAGTATACTTTTTTTTAACGTATAGTTCTCTAATTTGCTTTCAAAACTTTTTTGTTATAAATACAAAATTACGGGCCTAATTGTGAAAATATTTTAGAATGATGTTAGCAGAATAGTATAAATGAAACTGAATACAAATTGTTACAAAATAGTTGGAAATTATACGTTATTGGCCTAGTTGGGGCTCTAAAACCCTTTACCACCTACGATTGCATTGTTAAGAAATCGTACACATTGATTGATAACGAAACAAGAACAACAATGTGGTACTTCTCACGTATTGTATACGTGAGTTCAACAGAGAGTATAGATATGTAAAGAGATTTCATGAAGCCGCCTTTCCAGCCTTCCACAAACTTTCAGTATATGTTATTAGGGTCAAACTTGTATGAACAATTGAGGTTTGAGAAAGACATGTTAGGTTTACGTTTTAATATGTTCGATGTTCTCATCGAAAAATCACTAAAGCACGACAAAGATCGTGCTATGATGAATTATAAAGAGCTAGAAAGGGTAAAAAATTTTGGTTGTGTTATGTTTGCGAAACATTTTTTTCTTCGCGGATTATTTCGCATCCTATTATACACAAGTTTTTTCCTTGTTTTCTGATTTATGTTCTGCGTGTATGGTTGTTGTTTTACACATATGAAGCAATATTCGTCACAATGATCTATATGATGCTTTCAGCGGGCGACGAAATGCAAGAAAGTAATTCGCTTTTTTATTGTTTCTTTACAATAAGAAAACATGAGCAGTCCATCTACTCGGATATCTTTCTATTTGTGTTTTTCTAATAAAATTAAATAAAAACAAATGAACGGTATTTAATTAATAATTTAATTTAATTATTTTAATAATTAATTAATTAATTATTAAAATTTAATAATTTAATTAATTAATTATTTATTTATTTATTTATTTTTTTTTATTTATTTATTTCTGTATTTATTTAAATTAAGAATAATTTATGCCTTTTGAAACACTAGTTGCGGTTGTTACAAATAAAAACTCAACCGTTAGAAATATGTACCGTTAGGAGAATACTTAGACCGTATTTGAGTTAAATTATCACACTTTGCAAATTTATGTGAAGCTATTCAGTTGTCTTGAAGTTTTTAGTTTTTGTGATCCAAAATTAAATTAGTGAATTGTGAAGATATATTTCAATAATTCGATAATTAAATACAATTATATACAATGAACATTAATGCAAAGTATAAATGTGTTGTGAACGGTTGCGACGGTAAAATTTCTAATGTAATTCATCTCCATGAATTTCCTAAAAATTCAACACTTTTTAAAATGTGGTGTGAAAATATCAAAATTGATTCTTCGCAGTTAAATTCAAATTTAAGAATTTGTAGTTCGCATTTCAATCTTTCCTGCCGAGGTAGTAGAAAATTAAAATTGGGGTCTGTCCCAACCTTAAATCTGGGTAAGCTTTAATATATATTTTTAACTTTAACGATGTATTGTATAATATAACTTTACACATATTGTTTATTGGAATATAAAAGGCTTTACAGATGATGAAGTTTTCTTGGCAGTGCTCTGCGCTAAATCAAACGTAAGAAAATGTTCTATTAAAGGATGTCCCAGCGAGTCCACTAGCTGCACTATTTATTCATTTCCCAGTTCGCAAGAACAACGGAGAGCTTGGATAGAAGCTCTTGAACTTGTATGAACAATTGAGGTTTGAGAAAGACATGTTAGGATTACGTTTTAATATGTTCGATGTTCTCATCGAAAAATCACTAAAGCACGACAAAGATCGTGCTATGATGAATTTTAAAGAGCTAGAAAGGGTAAAAAATTTTGGTTATGTTATGTTTGCGGAACATATTTTTTTCTCCCCGTTTTTTCCTTGTTTTCTGATTTATGTTCTGCGTGTATGGTTGTTGTTTTACACAAATGAAGCAATATTCGTCACAATGATCGATATGATGATTTCAGCGGGCGACGAAATGCAAGAAAGTAATTCGCTTTTTATTGTTTCTTTACAATAAGAAAACATGTAGTCCATCTACTCGGATTTCTTTCTATTTGGGTTTTTAAAAGAAGTTTGCTTTCTGTAATTTTTGCATGCTTCGTTTGTTAGTTCGAAAATAAGTAGACTATTTGATTTCTGTTTATTCGGTTCTTTTTATATATTAGAATACTATTAAATTCATAACTTCTTATTACATCCAGATATTTCCTTAGCGTATATTATTGAACTTAGTTATTTTTAAAAAGTTAATTTAAATAGATTTTAGAAAAAGTTTCTAGTCTCACTTGCATAGCATGGAAAAGAACTTGATATGCCGACGAAAATAAGGGGTTCATTCCGGAAGGCGTTCGCAAGCACTAAGCAGCGCTGTTTTCTGTTCTCCTTTTGCTGTTTTCGTTGTTATTTTGTGTATTTGACGCCAGCGTCAATGGTTTCCAAAGAAACTGCGCCGGCAGAGCGCACGACTGAGGGCAGGCGTACGGTTTGAAAATTTGTTGGTAGAGCAAGAAAATTTTTCAAATATTTGAAATATTGTTTGTGATTTAAAAATTTGCGGATTTAATTTTACTTAGTTTTTACTAATTTTGCTGAAATGGATAAAAAAACGTAAGTACATCCTGAAATGCTAATAATTTGTTTATTGAGTAAAATTTCAGTTCTAAAATGACAACAGTTCTCCAGTTTGAACTTATGATGCAGGAGCTATCAAGAAAGTCTCACTTGGCGAGAGTTGTGTACTTATTTGGTAGCAACAAACAGAGTAGTGCGGACGAATGGGAGGAGATTTCCCAAAAACTGAACGCATGTGGTCCACCAACAAGAAATGTTACTGAGTGGAAAAAGGTAAAAATTTTATTCAATTTATGAATATGTTTGAAATTATTTTTTATTTGCAGGTTTGGTCAGATTTAAAGGTTAGAACCAAAAAAAACTTTCCCAGAACGCAAAAGAAATAAGGAAAAAGGGTGGAGGCGCCGCCAATTTCAGCAGCTTAACACTAGCAGAAAAAGAGTGTGAGCGTGTATTGGCCTTAAGTGTACAAGTGGTACCGCAGGGATGCCAACAAGGCGGCCAGTGCTAAACGCTCATGGTATGAATTGAAGTATAACGAAGGTGATTAGTGTAAGCAATGTGTTGTTTTTACATATACATACATATATACATATATAAAGTCAAACGTTTTATTGCAGCATTAAATTCGCCTACAACAACAACTACAAAAGCTGCATCGACTATAATCACACCATCACTTGCAACCACCGCTGTTACACCTTCAGCTGTACTTGATACTTCGGCATTTGAAGAATCGATTATTATTTCACAACCCGAATCACCTGTGCCAGAAATAATGCCTCCACTTCTGAAGCAACTAGTTGATGACCCAGAACCTACGTACAACACACCGCAGCCGAAAAGAAAGAAAACCAATGATCCATATATGGAAAATTTGGATGCACAGTTGACGATGCAAGGGGAACAATCGGCGACCCTAAAAAAAATTGCCACTTCAATTGAGACGATGAGTGCATGCATAACAAGGATGGCGAATACAATTGAGCGGCTGACAAAAGCGTTTGAGGTGATGTCGTCTGGAGATCCGCGCCTGGTTGCAGCCCTAGCTCTGGTAGACATGGAAAATATGTGATATTGCCAATCAAACGATCTTCCTATTAAGAAAATTATGTTTATGGTAATCATATTGAGTTCCTATCTATGAATTTTTTTGTTTTTTTGCAAAATAAATAAAAACTGAATATTTCATAATCCTGATATTTTCTTTTTTTCATATCTCCGGAAAGTTCGAAAGCCTTGAATATTTCGGAATATTGAAAGACAAATTTTCATAGACTGAAATCAATGCATTTAGGGTGAATTGTATTTAAAGTAAATACAATCCCTCTCTTTTATTATTTTTAATAAAGGATCGATTGTTTATCATTGTAATATTTAAAATTCTACTTTCTATGCAGAAAAAGAGCGTGCCAACTCATTCCGCACGTTCACTGCTGCCGCCATTGGAGTTTCCATTTCATTACCCATTGGGGTATCAAGAGGTAATGTTTCAGTGTACTCCCAGCTGTTTTGGTAAAATATGCATATATTATGCAAGGCAGCGCACGCATTTACAATCTTAGTTGTAACCTGCGGAGTGTAATGAAGTCCTCGCTCGCTTGACATGGAGCGAAATCTACTCTTCAGTACACCGAAGCATCTCTCCACAGTATTTCTTGCTTTGGTCAACTTGGTGTTGTACAAAATTTGCTGTCGATCGCTAGGTTGTCGGTATGGGGTCATTAGATACGGTAATAACTGGTATCCCGCATCACCTGAAATTATAAAAGCCAAATTTTACAACTGCTATACGGTACAAAGCTTAAAAAATTTTACCCAAGAGCCAAGTGTTTCTTTTCCCAGCGTCGTATGCTGATTTCAACATTTCCTCTGCCTCGCTCATCCTCCAAATAAAGGCATCATGGTTGCCGCCCGGTGATCTCGCGTCAACGAACCGGATTACCATATTGTAATCACATATCTGTTAAAAAGTAATTTATTTTATGAAAATGAAAGGAACATTTATACTATAAAAACCTTTACGGTTGTTGGAGCGAAACCTAAAAGAGATTGCAAAATTCTAGATTTAAAATATCTATTAATAATGTATAACACACAACTCCGCTGGCATCTCCAGGACATTCGAGGCATCTCTTAACGTTCTGTATGAAATAGCCATCGATGCTTCCTCTCTCATCTGGCTGAAATGTCTTGCATAAATAGCGCCAGCTGGGATCATCGCGAACACAATATTATTTATATTTTATTAACAAAAGTTCGCCAAAAATTTCAAAATTCGAAAAATCGTATTGTTCGAAATTTGGCTAGTATTTAACATGCTTGCTCATTGCGATTCTCAGAAAGTTTTAATGGCCTATGTGTTCTTTTCCCAATATGGGAAATCTAACAACACAATTTGTGATTCCATGGCAACAATATGTGCTCTTCAAAATACAGCAGTCTGGAAAGCATACATGCACAATGGAAACAAAAAAAAAAAACAATGTAGACGTACGCTAAGCATAGGAAATGCCAAACTGAGCAGAGCTCTGCCAACGCCGACTGCGTGAACGCTAAAATACGAGCGCCTCCCGGAATGACCCCCTAAGTCTGTTTGCTTTTGTTAGCCATTGGTTTATGTAAAAAATATTAGAAATATGTAACTTTAGAATCTTCTTGTAATCATATACAAATATATCAATCAGATGTTTGCGTTTTTAGTCTTGAGAGACACCACACAAAATCACCTCGTAAAAAAAAATTGCAAAGTAAATAGCAATATGAATGGACGGTGAAGTTTAAAGTTAATTCTAAATAAAATTTTAATATCATGTTTCTTAATAAACGAAGTCGAATAAATAAAGTTAAAGTAATATTAATTAAAGTAATGAATAATTAAAGTAATATTAATTATTATTATGTATTATGTAAAATATCATAATTTATGTACATACATATTCACAATATATTCATGTTTCTTTACAATAAGAAAACAAGAGCAGTCCGTCTGCTATATAAGCATGCTATATAAGACGTTGCATTTTAACGTTTTTGTTTGATTTTTCTGTTATCACAGAGTTCCTTTTCCTTCGCGATGATTCCAATTTTACTTTTAACCATCTTGAATTAAAGCGTATTAAAATTGTAATTAGATGGTCAAGAATAGTGATTCTATGTTGCGAACATAAGTCTGCAATATCGAAACATTTTGGCCAAATTATGTTTGTTCGTCGAGCATGGCAATTGTCTTCAAATATTTCTTTATAAGTAGTGAAATGAATTTGGCATATGAACGTTTCTGACTCTACCGCTAGACCTTCTAACTTTATTAAGTCTCTATTACACTTAACACACTGAATTTTTTTCTTCAATTTTGCTTTCAATCCATAACCAACAAAGTAATGCGCGACATCCATTTCCACAGCGGAAAGAGAGCTATGGTGTCTGCTGGGAGAGGTTTGAGAAGTGAATTCATTGCTGTCAGGAATTTCGGCAACATCTGAGTTAGTAGAATTATTCAGATGGCAAGTATCACTTGATTCATCATTAGTCCCATCTGGCTCAAAATTCCACTCCAGCATTAAGTCATCGTCGTTTTCACAATTTTTGTTGCGACCGTGGAATTCATACGTCAGAAATTTCATTGAAAGGATTCGAGCGGGAAGATATTGAATTTCTCTTACAGATGGTTTTATATTACTTCCCAATTTCGACCTTAAAACAGAGAAAAAGTTTTCAAGGGAATCTTGATTAATTCTACCAAGCATGATGAACGAAATATGCGGGTCCTGAAAAAGATCTTCTACCAAAGCAAGCATCGACTTCATGGTAAATTTAAACCCAGCAATACAGTGATTACGTGCGTTTTGAGGCAGCTTTAGACTGCTTAAGTATGACATGAAGTTACGAATCTTTTCAATTTTTGCGCTATTTCTTGAGACGGGATGTCTATCAAAGTTCTTATCGCTGAAGTTTTTGCTGTTGCAATAATCAAAACCATCATTACATTTTTTGACAAAAATATATGTTGCTTCGGCATTTCTAATATTTTCCTCTTCTGCAAATAGTTTCTTATAGATGCAATACAAGAAGCTACTGCTGTGCTTAGTGTTTCAACTGCTAGGCCAACTTGCATTTTGTCAAATAATTCAGGGTAAACATGGCTTTCAGTTATATTAGGCATAATTTTTAACATTTTTGAGTTGTCAATTTTATACGCTTCTTCTATAACGCCCCAACTTGCAATGCCATGTTCGGTATAAATATTGGTTCTCTCCAATGTGTTTCGCATGCTTTTGAAAAGATGACAATAATCGTATAACACAAAAATCTTCTTTTCTTTAAATGTAAAGTATGTTTTCGAAAAATTATCCGTTAGCTTATTAAAAACTGACATATTGGCTGGGCCCTGGTCCGCAACAATAGCCTTTAAATCAAAGCCGCATTCTAATGTAGACAACACTACCTTTGAAATAGTTTGCTGAAGATCATCAGCTACAATGGATCACAACTTAATTTCTATGATAAAGAATAATACTGTCAATTATACTTACTGTGCATACCGCCGGCGGTGCAGTAAAAGCTGTGGATATACTTCCAGTTGTCTATCACCCCTTTAACCATAAATACTAACATCTTGTTGGGCATAATTTTCTTACGTTGTCCTTCGCCTAAATCAACAAAACCGTCATCTTGATCGAGAGACTGGTTATACTCAAGTTCTTTTCTAATTATGATTTCATCAAATAATAGTATGCATTTTCTTGATTGTGCAGTCATTTTAGCTGCTAGATTCCTAAAATGATGCTCCATATTTTTATTGAAACCTGGTAGTATTATTTTGATTGGACGCCACCTCCACAACGATGCTTGGCTTGGCACATTAAAGGAGCAATGTATATGCTCGAGTCGATTGAAAATTTATTATTTGAAATAAATTTTTTTGCTCTGATGTATATTCTCTCACTTTTCTACGCTCTTTTATAACATCATTGAACTCTTCCGCGGCGGTTTTGCTGGATTTCAAATTAATGTCAGGCTTTTTCGTAAGCTCATATATTTTCTTATTTAATGTATCAATTTGTTCTTTCAAATCTTTTAGTTGAGACTGATAGAGAGCACAATTTCGTGAAGTTTGTTCTCTTAGTTCATTATATTTCTTAACGTGAGCTTTGGATATTTCGGAATATTTGTGACAGTTTTCACAGACCTGTTCGGCTGCTCTGACTCCCTCAATATCGACTAAGTCGTGAACTTCGAAGCTTTCCTCATCAATTCCGAGATTATAAGCAGGAATGATATCTTTTTTTAATCGGTTTGGCCCAACGAAAGCAGGATCGAAATGTTCTCCACAAATATAGAGATTTTATTTGTTGGTTTGAATATTACATGCTTCTATCCAAGCTCTCCGTTGTTCTTGCGAACTGGGAAATGAATAAATAGTGCAGCTAGTGGACTCGCTGGGACATCCTTTAATAGAACATTTTCTTACGTTTGATTTAGCGCAGAGCACTGCCAAGAAAACTTCATCATCTGTAAAGCCTTTTATATTCCAATAAACAATATGTGTAAAGTTATATTATACAATACATCGTTAAAGTTAAAAATATATATTAAAGCTTACCCAGATTTAAGGTTGGGACAGACCCCAATTTTAATTTTCTACTACCTCGGCAGGAAAGATTGAAATGCGAACTACAAATTCTTAAATTTGAATTTAACTGCGAAGAATCAATTTTGATATTTTCACACCACATTTTAAAAAGTGTTGAATTTTTAGGAAATTCATGGAGATGAATTACATTAGAAATTTTACCGTCGCAACCGTTCACAACACATTTATACTTTGCATTAATGTTCATTGTATATAATTGTATTTAATTATCGAATTATTGAAATATATCTTCACAATTCACTAATTTAATTTTGGATCACAAAAACTAAAAACTTCAAGACAACTGAATAGCTTCACATAAATTTGCAAAGTGTGATAATTTAACTCAAATACGGTCTAAGTATTCTCCTAACGGTACATATTTCTAACGGTTGAGTTTTTATTTGTAACAACCGCAACTAGTGTTTCAAAAGGCATAAATTATTCTTAATTTAAATAAATACAGAAATAAATAAATAAAAAAAAATAAATAAATAAATAAATAATTAATTAATTAAATTATTAAATTTTAATAATTAATTAATTAATTATTAAAATAATTAAATTAAATTATTAATTAAATACCGTTCATTTGTTTTTATTTAATTTTATTAGAAAAACACAAATAGAAAGATATCCGAGTAGATGGACTGCTCATGTTTTCTTATTGTAAAGAAACAATAAAAAAGCGAATTACTTTCTTGCATTTCGTCGCCCGCTGAAAGCATCATATAGATCATTGTGACGAATATTGCTTCATATGTGTAAAACAACAACCATACACGCAGAACATAAATCAGAAAACAAGGAAAAAACTTGTGTATAATAGGATGCGAAATAATCCGCGAAGAAAAAAATGTTTCGCAAACATAACACAACCAAAATTTTTTACCCTTTCTAGCTCTTTATAATTCATCATAGCACGATCTTTGTCGTGCTTTAGTGATTTTTCGATGAGAACATCGAACATATTAAAACGTAATCCTAACATGTCTTTCTCAAACCTCAATTGTTCATACAAGTTTGACCCTAATAACATATACTGAAAGTTTGTGGAAGGCTGGAAAGGCGGCTTCATGAAATCTCTTTACATATCTGTACTCTCTGAGTTCAATATACCAAACAGTCAAATGTAAAACCGATTTTTTGAAACAGCGAATAGGGAGTGTCACATCTAATAATCTATGATTGAAAGGGGAAGGAAACGTATTTTAGAATGACCCTTTTGTTTTTTTATATCTTGATGATGTACATGATGTACATTTGTCTGTGTTTCAAAGTGCAATTTGGTAATGAAAATTAACTTGTTTTTTGGATAGAATTTGATTCGATTTATTTGTAGACAATTAACAATAAACTATCAGTTTTTATATCCACTATCAGTTTTAATACCTATTGATACTGTCAATATGTATGTATGTGTATTGAAAATTTTGAGACTTTATTGTATAATGTAACATATTTATTTTTAATTCATACATCAACATGAAATGCCGACTAACAAAGTTTTTTCCCAACCAAATTTCCTAACTTCACACTACACTCGAAGACTTTACTTTATACAAGGTTTGACACGGAACATCAAGAAGAATCCCTAACAAAATTATTGAAAACTCAGAAAATGAACAAAAATCTTGCATAAAATAATTACATACAAAACCAAGCAAAATATTTTTTTTATTCAACACTACTATGATCACCTCTAGAGCAATGACAGGCCTTTTTATACTATCACATTTTAAGCATGTGTGCGAATAAGTTTGTTTTCAGCACTGAAACAAATTAAAAAAAAGCTCGTTTCGTTCTTTTCCGCAATTTACAATGTAAAGTGGCGTTTTCAACAATAACTATTATATATTAAATATTATTAATATCATATATAATTAATATGTAATATAACCATAAATATTAATATATATATAATATAATAATGTTCATAATAAAAAGATGATTAGTTTCCGGGTGTAGCCAAAATGAACGAACGTAGCGTACAGCCCGTGCTCGTTGGTGGCTTGGCAGCGACTGACGTAATTTTATTGGAAGCACTCATTGTATACATATTAAGAAGTTCAAAACTTCCAGCACGTACGTGCTGGAATGCCCTTCAATGCTCTATAGTCTAGACATCCTTCGTGTTCGTCGGCGTCAGAGATAAGGAGATGCCTGACTTATTCCAGCGCTTGTTCGGCTTCCCAATCGGTTTCCAGAAGTTTGTTGGTGTTCGTAAAAAGCTTGGAATTTTGTATAGAAGTGTTCGTGAAAAATTGGAAATCTGATGAATAACTCCCCACCAGAGACCCCTTACTCACCTCTTGACACCCCGTTGATGAGGGGTCGGAGACGACAAGATTTTAACTTTGTTTACAATATTTTATGTATGCCTTAACATTTTGTTATGAGATTTCAACTCAATTGTAAACTTGTAAAAATAAAATAAATTATTTCGATTAAACGCATATTGATTTCATCTATGATTATTACTTTACATTGAGCGTATATATATATAGTGATGGTATTAAATGTTCGCAGAACAAAAAATCTGAATGAATATTCTCATATGTCTTGTATTTACAGGAAATTTAATACACGTTTTTATTATGCGTATAATAGCCAACTACATATTTGGGTTTCGTTTACAAGTAAAATGATTGTTTATATTTCTAGACTTTTATTTTTGGCATAAATAATACATTTCAGATTTTTTACAGCTTTCTATTTGTTAACATTATCGAACCTTTTATTTCCTTAATGATTGTAAATCATATCGAGGACTTCAAAGTATTTCGTTGGCTGCATTTTAACTTTAACTTAATCCAGTCTTCATAAAAAACTACAATAATATTTTTCTTACTTATTTATGTTAATACAAAAAATAAATTATACATCTTCTCTAAAAATAATTTATAGTTGAGGTTATGAATTAATATAAAGAAAATAGTATCAATGTAGTATTGGCATATCTACATTTTTATTTCCACCTTACTAGTGAATTTTGTTACCCGTTTGTAAACTGCGTATGTTTCCGCGTACTTTTGCATATACTATGGTACTTAAGTAGTATTACTATATTACTACTTTTTAAGGAAAAACATGTTTTCGCTAAATTAAAATGACACTATTGTGTTTGAAATTCTTATTTAATTATTTTTAAAAAACGAACATTATTAAAGTACAATTTCGGTACCATACACTTTTGGCGATTTCGAACTGTAATAATTTCATGAAATTCCTTATCCTTTCACCTCAAAGAAAAAGAAGTAGCATTTCATTATTTTATTTATAATATAATATTATTATCAATATTATGAAATACAGCAACATCAGCGTAGTTCAAAAAGCCAATCAGATGTGACATCGCGTGGTGAATAACACGTACAGTGTAAGTGAAGAAATCGAAAAAACGAAGTCACAAATCTCCGGAAACCCGAGCGATTCCGGCTTCTCGTTATCTCTGGTCGGCGTATGCCTTTTTATTGGGGGCAATAAAAGTTTCACTGTTCTGTGTACATTTTCTTGCTTCTCTTCTTTCCAAAATTTTGTATTAGAAATAGCAAGCTAACTCTACGTAAAAATATATATTATAATCTCTATGATACGGATTTGTTTATAATAATAAAGTCGAAATAAGCAAAGATTATGTTTTATTCAATTTAAAAAAAAGGAAACGTTAGGGAAATTAATGTGGTCATTCTCCAACTTTCAACGTCAACACTTACACACGTTCTGCTTTGTGCTTTTCGTTAAACAGTTGCTCAGAAACGTTTCTGAATGCTGAGAGAGAGAGAGAGAGAGAGAGAGCAAGCGTCAATGTTCACATTAGGGAACACTAATTGACGGTGTTTCCATACTTACAACAACACATTACACAGTATTTCTCAGTATTTCCAGTCAAATGGTATTCTTGAACTTTTAACAACGCTATTTCTGTTCAATTTTAGAGAGAAATGAAACGTGAAGAAAAAGGCTGACGTTCTCATAAAAATCAATTAGATGCCATTCTGCAGTGGAGTATGCAAGTGCAGTGCGGTGGACTATGAGTAGTTTTTCTTTTGTAGTTTTTTTGTGCTTTTTATTTTGTATAATTATTGAAATATATATATATATATATTTCTACTATTATTTTGTGCAATTACTACAATATCTGTCGTGCTTTGAATTTTATTTGTTTCAATTATATTCTTTTAGGTTTTTAATTATGTTCTGAGAATATTTATATATTTGGCATAAATATATTTTAAAGTTTTATTAAATCCCATTAAAATTTGAACCTTTATAAATTATATATGTATGATATTCCTTATTGTGTAGTGATACATATTATTATTATACTATTAACTATAGATTTGAATAGACAAACGGATCGAACAGCGCATGCATTTTCGACAGCTCGCAAGTACAGAAACTATTCGTAATTTCATGCATGCACCAGAAGAGCACAGTATCGCAACCGAATCTTTAGCCCATAAAATTATAAGAGGAAATAGCGAACCATGTGTTCTGTCGTGGAAGTAGCCTGGAAAATTCAACGAAAGAGAGTTCGCTCAACGATAATTAAGGGGAAAAGCTTGTGAATAGAAATTAAGAACGTTAACGTTCGGTACCAACGTTTTTTGACGTCTGCGTTAAAAGTTATTGAATGACCCTATAAGAATAATATTTATATTTATGTATATATTGATTGAAAAAATACATAGATAAGATTTTAGTTTTCCATAAATTTGACTGCAAATAAATATTAGCATTACGTTTTTCGTCACAAACATTAAACTTGTAATAAATGAGGGAAAGCAGCAAATTGGATAAATCCCCTGCAACTGAAAAAATCCAGCTTTGCAGAATGATCAACGTAAAAATGCAAACCAAGCACAAAAAACATATTCAACCTTAATAGACGGACAGACTGCGTTTATTGTGTTATTGCAATCGAGCAAAAAAAAATAGAATTTCTTCAATTCAAGAGGTCTTGCCTATCCCTTGTTCTACCCTTTCCACATCATTCAATCTAATTGTTTTGTTTTTTGCAATGCCTCGACTCATTGATGTTATAAAATTTTACTTCTTATGCCTGAAACACAGTTGGACACACAAGAAACAACATACGAAATCAGCTGTCAAAAATACACAGGGTCTTATGGGAGTCGAGAAAAAACTCAGTTATCTACGCTCATTCGTATGTAGATAAACACACAACCGTATGCGAGTTAGCGCTATTTTTTTTTTTGACACATTTTGTGCACAAGCTGTTATTCTTTTTACTAGCATTTACCTCATTTCGTGACTGTATTTTGACACATTTTGTGCACAACCTTTTTCTGCTACTATGGTTTCTTCGTATGTATATATTTTTATAAAAACTAAAGCCTATAATTTAATAAAATTAATTCAGCCTTTAAATCCACAAAATGGTCCAACTTGAAGAAGAATTAATTGAGCTCGTTCGCTCCAACAGAGAGCTCTATGATCTGCAGTGCCCAATGTATAAGAACGTGCACCGCAAGGCACAAATTTGGGCTCAAATAGGAGCTCAATTAAATTTACAGGGTTAGTATTGGCTTTAATATTAACAAAGTTGTATAAATAACATAAAATTAAATTACAGGAGATGTTTGCCAAAAGCGGTGGCTTGCGTTACGCTCTAGCTACCGCAGAGCAAAAAATATGGAGAGCGCACCTTCAGGAAGTGCCGCCACTTTCCCAAGAAAGAAGTGGCCTTACTTTGAAGCCATGAACTTCCTCGACCAAGTACAAGCCAGCAGAAAGTAAGTTTATTTTATACACTTTATTTCCGAATATTTTTTTATATGAGTTATACCCTTTAGGACCATTGGGAATGCTGCTGCTGGTGGGTCTTGTGAAGAGGAACCAGCTGACTCGCCGGATGAACCGACACCAGTTGAAGTAAGCGAGGTTGCCGTTCCGTCGCCAGGCAAGGACTCAAGTTCTGCGAAAAAGGTGAGTCAAAGTTCTTGCTATTTTTACAATTACAAGTGACATTGCTTAGTATTTCAGGCTAGAACAAATCCGCACTTAACGGATTTCTTGGCGGAGGCATCAAAATCCATAAAAGAGGTCTCTAAGGCATTCGTACAGCAGTCTAGCCAAACCAGCACGGACAAACTATTTGCCACTCTGGCGAGTGCGATAGCCGATGCAGATTTGGACGCTGCAACTGTAAACGACATCCACAAAAATCTATGTGATGTCGTTTACAGCACTATAGCTCGCGCTAAGCAGCAAAATTTAAATTAATTATTTTTTTTTAATTGAATACTTTTTTTTTTTATTTTAATTATGCTGTGAATTGAATAGTCATTTTTAATTTTAATGAAGCTTAAAAATTAATGTGATGTTTTTTATACATATATGTACATGTCTTGTACATATATATATCTATATACATATCTCCATGTCTTTTTATGGACAATATTAATAATATACAATATACAAAATTAAAAACACAAATTGAAATTATATAAATGGTTGAATTTATTTAGTTGATTAGGCCGTTAATTTCGTCGAAGTGAGTATAAGAAATCCTTCAGAATATTTCTTAGTTCAAAAGCAGCAGCTATTGAACGGTTTCCGAACGGTTGGTGAATCGATGTTAAGGGTTCGGTTTCTCTCCTCCAAGTGCCATCGACATCGGTTCCATTTTCCGATCTGTCGACCGATTCGGGGTAAAATACCTATTGTCTCTCTTCAGCATTAAGAAGTTATGCAGAACGACGACCGCCAACACAATTTTGCTGGCGTTTTGCGGCTCTGCGTAGATATTTGTGTGTAGAATCCTCCAGCGAGTTGACAAAATGCCAAAGGCGTTTTCTATATAAACGCGAGCCTTTGATAAGTGCTTATTAAAGTTTTCTTTGTCATCCGACAAATTTCGTCCAGGATACGGTCGCATTATGTTTCTCTTAAGAGGGAAAGCATTGTCAGCCACAAAGTAGAACGGGAAAATTGTGCCATCGCGCAAAGAACAATCGCGAGGGACGTCTAGTGAGCCTACCAATATCTTCTTTCCAAATTCGCTACGGACGAAAACTCTGTCATCCCTTTGGCTGCCCAACGCTCCCACATCTACATATGTGAATGTATAATTGGAGTCACAAGCTGCAAGCAGCACAATGCTGAAATATTTTTTATAATTATAATATAGCGAGCCGCTCCTTTTGGGACAAACGATGCGTATATGTTTGCCGTCATTGGCTCCCAAACAATTCGGCATACCGGTCTTCCTGGAAAAATAATTTGCGTTCCGGACGAAATCCGTTACATTTGGCTCCGCCATATACACCACCTTGAGTTCATCCCAAATAGCATCGCATGTCTCATAAATTATCTTCCTCACCGTTGAGATTCCAATCTTATGGCACCAAGCCAACACATTTACACTTATAAGCATTATAAGCTTCGTTTCGAAGCTACATACGATTTGTTGTTTCTTAATGCTGCTCCGCGGTCGGCGTTTTTCTTTCCTTTATAGTTGGCATCGTAGGGAACCAGGCATTTTTTAAAGCAAGGAGTAAAATCTCATGTAATCTCTTTATGTATATATGGTCGTTGTTTATGATTTTATTTTATTGTTTCTATTTTATTTTAGTAGCGGATAAAAATTTGTATTATAGAATTTAGTTTTTAAAATAAAAAGAATGACAGCTTGCTGCGCATGACGTCTCCTGTATGACAAAACTTCAACTAACTACTCTTAAATACTCTTAATTGTGTTTTGTTGTTGCTTCTTGTTTTTTTGTCGATGTAGTTGATCGATGTATCGTAGTTGACTTTAGCCTAGCCAGTTAAGAGTTTGTGAACGAATGGATGGCATGGATCGTCATTGCTGCATTCATACATACATTTCTAATTTCTGTACTGCTGGGTTGTTTGAATTCCATTATTATAAATAATGTAGAGTTTTTGCTTCAAAAATATACCCAAAAGTATTATAGAAACGGCAAACAATGATATCTAAAATCAATTTCTAGAGTTATTCTATATTTTTTCCACATTTTTTATCCAAATTTTGTTAAAAAATAATTTTATAATGTTAATAAATTTGCGCAAAGAACTTTGCTTGTGAAACACAACTCTTATTCTTAAACGTCAAATGCGACGTAAGATAGAATCGCCTTTGCAAGAGGCACACTTGGGAATACAAATTTTACAAAAAGGTGACTCTCGAGGCGACATCTTTCTTATTAAGCGAATTAAAAAAATTACGTGAAAGTAATATAAATTATTATTATTATGTAAAGTATCATAATTTATGTACATATGTATATGCTTAGACATATTCTCCCCATAGAAAATTCTTTCCACTACTTCACAATATATTAATCGTAGCATGCAAAAAAATACAGAAAGTAAACTTCTTTGAAGAACCTAAATAGAAAGAAATCTGAGCAAATTTTTAAATATTGAGTGTTTGAATTTTACATGGCTGCTTTCTCTTTCCGGCAACCACTCATTCATCAATATTGTTCTGCTTTTCTTGTTTCTTCCAATCGTAAACGCATCATATTATTAGTTGGAGATGTTTATACCTTGACTACAAAACTGAAATGAGCCGCGCGCCAGTCTGTGGCAAACGTAAACACTATCGTCTATGAGCCAGTTATAAGTCGTTATACAGAGATAACGAGATGCGACACTCGTTCAAGAGAGTGTTCGGATCCGCACTAGGGTTCCATAAGCTTGCTAGTATTCGTAATAAACTTAGAATTTCTATGGTAGTGTTGGTGAAAAACTCAACAAACCCCGGATAAAGTGCGGGCAGCGTGAAGAAAATGACGCAATAGACCCCTGTTGAATTGCGGGCAGCCTAAAGAAAATGACGCAATAGACCCCCAATGAAATGCGGGAATCGGGAAGAGAGTCACCAACTCACCTCAAATTTTTGTAGCTACCACTTTCTTTACATGTTTTTACATTTGTCAGAACTATGTTTTGAGATTTCAGTTCTATTATATCCTTGAATAAAATTAATAAATTATATTGATTAATCGTTTACTGATTACTTTTTGTATTATTAGGTCATATCGTCAGTTTGCAACTACAATTTATGCACTCCTTATGTAAACCTTTAATTATATTAAATATATTTTATACATACTTTCACATGCAAAAATAGAAATTATTTGATATTTATAAAAATAACATATAAATTCAAGTTATACCTTTCTAGAAGGAGAAAACCATTCAATTAAATATTGGCATATCTACATTTTCATTTCACCTCCGTAGTAAAAGTTGCATGATAAATGTTACCCTTTTGCAAAGGACGTATGTTGAGAACACGCGAATGTGCAAAAAAGAACTAATAACATTTTTAATTTACTCTAAATATACATATATATTATACATATATATATTCGAATATTATTTGCTTGCTGGGGAAAGCATAATTATCATCCCATTGTTAATTTTTATAAAATCAATGTGTTCATATTTTCATTAATTCATTTTTGTTATACATACACTTCACATCTGTATTATACACTTCATTGGTTTACCAATCTTTTTTAGCGGCAAAAGTTTCGTTGCTTTTATTAAACGTGTATTTGGCATGCTCGGCCGCCCACATAGTGTCCATTCCGCTCAGCAGCTTTTGGGTACCATTTTCCACAGTAAACCCACATAAAACCTTGTTTTCGATAGCGAAGTTCATTGCAATTTGCTAGGCGGTTTTCACACCAATGAGACAGAGACAAAGAGACAGTTCGTGTTCATTTTTGACTCTTGTGGCATTTACATTGAAGAGACTAAAGTCTTAAAGCTTTTTGCTACTTTACTGCTGGGGAGTATTGCTTTCTGTCATTGTTACAAATAAAATCGTACTAAATCGAAGCCGACAATTTTTTCAACAGTTTTATATTTTAATTGCAATTATGGAATCAAATAGGTTATTAAGAAGAAATTCCATAAACCCATTTATAACCTTCGCGTTAAATAATGTTTGGTTTTTTATTATTTACTTACGTTCATGATTTTCCGACTTCCGATAATAATTAGTACAGCGACAACAAAAAACAGAAACAACAAAAAACTGATAGAAACTACACAAGGTATACTTTAATCTAATAGCTCAGCCATGCACTTCTATTGTACAAAGTACTAAAATTTAGTCCGAATTTCACAAAAGGGGCGAAATTCCACTCCAAAGCTTAATACACTTTTACTGTATTGGTGCGACAACACTTTTGTCTCTTTGTCTCACAGAATGCCGTGAGGCAAAAATGAACCAAAGAGACAAATTCATCCGCTTGTTCTTCTTACAATTTTATTAGCAAAACAAGAACAAATTTTTGTCTCTTTGTCTCTGTCTCATTGGTGTGAAAACCGCCCTATGGATTTGTCGAGAGTTTCTCCGGCAGGATCTCTACTGGTATCGCAGACTATTGCCTTTCATGCAGCGAAGATTTGGCTTTTATGTTCTCGTCATCATGGGAAATTCGCTGTAAAAGTGCGCACAGAAATGCGCATTGATAACATTAATTCAATTTTTAATTAAAAAATCACTCTACCCCAAGAAACTATAATGTTGCGCATAGAATCAATAGACGTATTTTGTGAATCCGCAGCTGTAGACGAGTTGAATATTTCACAATTTATATTAATCAGTGGATAACGTTCAGACTGAAAGAGAAGCAGTTGCACAAAATATCTAAGAAGATTTTCATTCTGGTTGCCTTACGTATTATGTTGAGTTTGATTGAAGCTCGTTTTGTAGTACTTTGCAATGGAGAGCGGCACATTCATGGTTGAGCACGCTTGCATACAAAGCAAGTAGTTGCCATTCCTCCGCTGAGTGTGAAAGTACACAGCGGAGGATTATGCATCGATGTTATGTGATATTTATATAGAAGATTCACTTTCCCCTCCTCTTCAATTTGGCTTTTAAAACTCAGGCAAGTTTTTAAACAAAGTGAAGAGAGAAGATAATAACGTCAGCTGGCAGCCGATGGTGTGCAGTAGCGTGGCGTAAAGGTACGGTCAGACAGAACGCGACAATGATCTCCGCCCGGCGTAGATATCGCGGAGCACTCAGAAAGAACGCGACACCACGTGAAATTATACAAATCAGCTGTTCGTTTCTGTGAATAAAAGAATCCCGTACTGCTAATAATTGATTTCACTGCCTGGGATTTGTCACTTTCCCTAGGGAATTTGCTCATGAGACATAAAAAATGTGTCAGGAAAAAAATATTTCCTAATTATATGGGAACATTTCAAATACAAACATTCCATCGAAACATTAGTGTAGGAATTATCATTAGGTCAAAAATCTATATCTTTATATTAGCATTTTCAACAAATTTAATAAAAGAAAAAATAAACCATAAATTTCACACAGCAACGCAAAACACAACTCACAGCTCTACAGATGGCAACGCAAAAAATTTCAGTTGCAAAAATTTTTATACTCACACTTCCAAAATTCACATATATGCCCATATTACATTGCAATTTTTCGATTGCTGAACTTTAATCGTTGCCTTTCTTGCTGGTTTTTTTTTGTGCTTTTCGTAATTTTCGAACAAAAATAACTTCCAAATCTCAAAACTAACCAAAACGCAAAAACCAACAAAAACCCAATTTTGTTGGTAATTTCCATGCTTTCCAGACTACAGTGCGTTTCTGAGGTATCCCCAACTTAATTTCTCGAGAAATGGGCTCTCAAAACAGACGATTGCAAATTAATAGCCTTATACATTTTGCTTTAAATATTAGTATGCCAATATATTACCATTTTAGTAAAACTACGACGCCATTAATAGTTTTGAGTATCATTCCATTTTTGAATTTTCCTAATACCGCGTTTACATAAAATGGTTTTTCCAGAAATTGGAAGTAAAACTTTTTAGAACCTAAAACCACTCATAAACTTTTTAAATACCATTGAAATTGTTGTTGCAATTCCAGCGCTAAACCGAAATGCTTTTGGGTTTTAGCTTCACATTTTATACCGCGTTTACATAAAATGGTTTTTCCAGAAATTGGAAGTAAAACTTTTTAGGACCTAAAACCACTCGTAAATTTTTTAAATACCATTGAAATTGTTGTTGCAATTCCAGCGCTAAACCGAAATGCTTTTGGGTTTTAGCTTCACATTTTAGTTTGCAACTCAGATTCGAAGTTCGGAATTATAGGAACTTATGCTTCTCCTTGTCTAGTGCCAATGTGTTAGAAAGGGACAGTTACAGGCGACAAACTATAAGCACATATGTCCACACACATGGTAAAAGCTCAACTACACCAAACAAAACAAAGCAATAACAAAACACCTACTTTGTGTGACCGGATTATTTATGGAAACACTCAAAAAGCTCATCAGTTTTCGAACAGCTTAATCGGATTAAATATTTTTATGTAAACAGGGTATTAGTTTGCAACTCAGGTTCGAAGTTCGGAATTATAGGAACTTATGCTTCTCCTTGTCTAGTGCCAATGTGTAAGAAAGGGACAATTACAGGCGACAAACTATTAGCACATATGTCCACACACATGGTAAAAGCTCAACTACACCAAACAAAACAAAGCAATAACAAAACACCTACTTTGCTTGACCGGATCATGTATGGAAACACTCAGAAAGCTCATCAGTTTTCGAACAGCTTAATCGGATTAAATATTTTTATGTAAACAGGGTATAAGATATTATTTCCGAAAAGTACCATAACTTTAAACTTTATTTTGCGAAAACTAGGAAAATATTATTCATTCAAATAATTTATAAACGTTAAATTGACAAACATATTAATAATTCATATCATATTCAAAAATTTCGATGGCAACAACTGAAGAACTGCTAAAGAAATACGTAAAAATACCGAGAAATAGCAAACCAAGCCATACACAACCTCTTTCTTCAACAAGCAGTTGTGCACTAAAAAAAGCGTGGAAAGCAAAATATAATATATTTTTTTTTTTGTTGTGTAAACATTGTTGCCGCCACCCAATAACTAACAAATCTCATCAGAAATTGTGATTATTCCAAGCCATACATGGCAATCTCTTGCTTTCTGTAAACAATGCTCTATGACACACACATAATCACGATAATATACGCATGGGCTTGTGTTCATGCTTGATGCACTCATCGGGATTACCGTGTGTGATGAGCACGGTGGACGTCTGCAAGATGGTTTATGTTTGTGTTTCTCCTCAAATAAAATAACACAGCGTATAAGTTATAGAATCAACGAGTATACATATATTAATAAAGCCATTGCAAATAGTTTTAGATTTTAAATTTTTTAATATAGCAATTAGAACTTAAAAAAAAAATTAAAATTTTTAATAAGCACTTTGAAACTAAAATCTGGGTTTTATTTTGTATTGGGTTTCCAATAATACATATATATGTATGGTTTTATTACATTACAATATTAACAAAATCTTATATCTATCTTATAACTTTTAATTAATTAACCTAGAACACAACCACAGTCCCTTAACTACGATATTGCCGTCATCGTTTCTTTATTCACTTACTTATTATAAAATTACATATTGATTTTATTAGAATATTGATGGTATAAAAGCTTGGTTTTATTTTGTAATTTGTGTATATATGTATATTTCTTTACATTCATTTTTACATTATATGTACAAACAACTTAAAATATTTAATTAACTAATTTTTGCACTTTTTTGTAATCTTTTTCTTGTTTCGAATCCTTAGTTTTCGATATATCGGCGGTCATTTTTTCCTTCAGCCACTTCGCATTCTTACCGAGTATGACGAATGATGACCGAGTATGACGAATTGTCTGTGACCATAACAATTCGTGGATGGATCAAACCAATTCGGATATTTTTCATTTGCCTTTACAATGCACTCTTACAGTATTCTTTGTTTAAGAAGAGGCTTGTGACAACTTTTGACAAAAACAAATTTAAAAACCTTAAAGTGCGTCTTACATATGTCAAAGAAATGATTAGTGGGATTTTTTAGCAAAAGTTTACTTTCACTGTATTTTTTTTTTAATTATGAATGATTCTGAATCGAGATAGCAAGCGTCCAATTTGACCAGATGCTCCTTACATTCTTCGCAATTTATTTTTCGAAAAGCCTTTGCTTTCAAACAGTGTGTCAGTATAATCTTGTGTAAAAGTATCGCAATGGTCAGTTTCAGACTTTTATAATAAATTAGTTGGTTACCGTATAATAAATATTTGTTACATTACAAAATTTAAATGCTAAAACTATTTCTATCAACGGCCATGTAAATGCTCTCACTTCTTCATAACGCTTCAAAAGTAGAATGCACAAAATCCTACAAAGCCAAATTTCTTTCATAAACAAAAATTGAAACAAATCTGAGCAGACGGACAACTCTCTGCTTCTATGCTTGTAAAAGAACCAGAAGAAGACGATTTGTTTTCCTGCTCTTCATCACATCATCTCATCATATTGCTGCCTCTCCATCCCTTTGTGTGCTTTCTGTGTTTATTTCATTTATTACTTCATGTGCGATCGAACCGTATCGAACCAATTTTAAGTTGACTGCCTTTGGCTTCGCGAATGGACTTCCTTACAATATTGGCTTTCGAGCTATTTCAAGTCGTTTGGTCAAACAATGTGTATGATTTCCACGTCGCTCATAATGTTTCCTCATTTCGTTGGTCGATTGGAAAGTCATGCAATCTATTTATTTATATATACCCGTTGATAGAATAGCATTTCGAAAGCACTGCGTTGAAGTTGCTTTCGATTTTTGAGTGCGTTTCTTTTTAGGGGTTTTAGGTGACGCAGAGCGAATTGTCAGCGACAACGACAACGACAGGTTACGTCAAATATACCGCAGCAGGAGCAGGTTATTTAGACAGTAAACGGCGACAAACAAAGCAACAATTTGGCTCAGTGTTTATAGAATTACGCTCTTAAATTTTTTATTTGATGCTATGTTACAATGGCATCTTTATGACAGCTATCTCGCAGTAGTAGTTTCCGAAGTGATGTATTCCTATTTTACTACTAAAGAGTTGCTTTGTGCAATTATTTTACTGCAAACAGTACAAACTACAAACCGTGTATACTTTTTTTACGTCGCACAAAACACTGTTTTAATTGAAATTTGCTCTCCCCGAGAGCAATTTTTTTAATTGCTACAAATTTAAGGGTTCATCCGCTCGCACTTTTCTCGGATGAACGCCTTCGAAAAATAGCAATGTAACATAGCTAATACTAACACAAGATTCTGCAAAAATTTTACAACGCTCTACTCGGTGCAGAAAACGCCGGTGCTTGTGTGAGATAACTTTAACACAGACTTGCGCGTTTTTTATTTGACTTGCGTCATAAGAACCTGTGTGTTACAAGAATAGATGACTAGATGAGACACTAGCTATTCGCCGTTTCAACAGTTCTGTTTGAGATTTGAATGTTCGGTATGTTGAACTAACGTGTACAATACGTAAGAAGTACCACGTTGTTGTTCTTGTTTTCCTTATCAATCAATGTGTACGATTTCTTAACAGTAAGGTTTTAGAGCCCCAACTAGGCCAATAACGTATAATTTCCAACTATTTTGTAACAATTTTTATTCAGTTTCATTTATAATATTCTGCTAACATCATTCTAAAATATTTTCGCAATTAGGGGCATAATTATGTATTTATAACAAAAGTGTTCGATTACCGACTGCATTTTTAGGAAATATAACGAAGAAAAATAGGAAATACTGTGTAAAATGTGATGGAATAACAGCCTCATGTCGGATACGTACTTGCGTGACCGACGGGCCTCTGTCGGACGCTGGCGGACGCTAGATAATTTTGTTAGTATTTTACCTGTTTTGCACACATTATGAGTTGTCATTCGTCGGACAATACGGAACAGGTTAAGTTTAGGGGTTTCGGCCGTGCGTAATTTTTGGCCAAATTTAGAGTTATTTTACCGTTATTTGGACAGTTAGTTCTTGGAATCTGCTTGCGAACTCCTTTGAAATTGGTCGCTTATTGGATTTATGGGCGATTTTCAAGGTCGAACATTAAAAGGTTAGCAACTCCGGAAATATTCAACCTACATAGTCGA
This sequence comes from Thecophora atra, assembly GCA_937620795.1. Lineage (NCBI taxonomy): Eukaryota > Metazoa > Arthropoda > Insecta > Diptera > Conopidae > Thecophora > Thecophora atra. Next base: position 36,958,242 of record OW569399.1, read on the forward strand.
TATCGCACCGAATGAAAGGTATTTTTAATGGCTTTAATTCCGTTGAACATACCAAAGCTGTAATTGTAATAGCTTAGAATTTATTGGCAATTAATTGATTTTCTTAGTAAACAGGATCCGTTTTCTTGGAAATTGGATTTGCAATGTTAAACGGTAAATATGATATTCATTAAGAGGGTTCTTTTACGTTTGCAACGATGTATAATATGCTATACGTCTTGTGTTTACTTTTCAAAATATACTCTGAAATAAGTAGGAAGTCTACTCATTCAGCATAAAAAGTAAACATTGATACATTTATTTTCAGAAGCAAGAACAACTTTTTAGAAACAACAACAACAACAACAGCAGTGCCACAGGCGAAAAATTTACATTTTTGAAAGCAACAACAACAGTAATGCTGCATGCGAAAAATTTTTAATTTTGGAAAAGAACAACAATAACGCGATTGTTGGAAAATTTTTTTATTATGAAAAACAACAACAACAACAATTAAAATATGACATCGCGCGATTTTTGTTAAAAATTTTAAATAAAAACAACTACAACACACTGATACAACAACAACAACAACACACTGATATAACAATTACGCATAGAAATTGCAACAAATGAAGAGAGCAAAGAAAACGAAGTTATGAAGTGACTTGCGCTTAAACTCAATTATCTTCAAAACTATTAAAAATATAAAAAAAAGGTTAAAACTAAAAAAATAGCTCTCAAAAATAGCTTTCAAATGACACCTCGTCCACTTCAATATTCCTCATACTTTAGATGTTATCGCCAAAGTCTAATATTCGACCTTGCCACGCCCACTACCATGAAATGGTATCCTAGGGTGGAATAGTATAGGCCAGTGTTTGTATAGGTTCGGTTTAGGGTTCGGTTTTGAAAGTGTATCCAAAGTATATCACCAAACTACAAAAGGGTTTCCCGTGAACGGTAACACTACTCGGTCTGCAAAGTACGACAGTCTGCAAAGCATAGCAGCAGGTAAAACGATGGAAGACGCTTGGATTACGTTTGCTTCCGTTTCGGCTACGCTTGCGTCTCGGGCGCTCCTAGCGTGAGAGTATCCGACATGAGGCTGTAAATTTATTATTATTATAAATATGTTTTATACATATTTCTCTCGAATAAAAAACATAATATTTATAATTATTTATTTTGACGTTTCGATAAGAAACCCTTTAAAATAAATTTTCCATCAATGCTTGCTACAACATTTTTGGAGCGAGGTTACATATTTTTATGGCGAGGCTACATTTTTTTCGGCGACGCTACACTTTTTTTGCTTCGAAATTTCGAGAAATTTTCGAGCGTCTCATCTATTAATCTAATACTGCTGCTCCGCCTGCCGTGACATAAAATCTTGTTCTGTGTAACAGCCTCTTAAACTATTTCTTTCTCGATCTCACAATACAAAGACAAGGAAACAAACTCATAATTTTATCAATCGTAAATTGGACTGTAATATGACCCTAAGTTCTTTGAGTATATTCCAAGTAAATGAATTATAGCCTAAACACATCGCAAAAGACGTCAGCCAAAGACTTCTGGAGTCTGGAAAAAATACATTGGCTCTTATGGGTGTCGAGAAAAAAAGTTTCATTTTCCACTTGCAGCGAACGACTTGTATTAGAATCTGTTCTATAATTTCCTACATGCAAGAATGATTTGTTCACTTTTGTTTTGATTTCCAACACTTAAATTCCCATGATTTAACAACTCTTCTCAAATGAAACTAGAAATCTGATCATCAGTTCTATTATAATGTCAGCAGAGGTTGTTGCGTGCTACTTGCAGGCTACTATTCGTACAGAATATATGAATTTCTTAATTAAAATTGAATTAAATGAATGAAATTGAAATTTAACATCGATCCGATTGGATGAATGGTCAATTTTTATTATTTTCGAGTTATTTTCTGAAATTATTGCAGCAAAAAATTTTCAGTAATGTGCGAAGAAAAATGCGAAAACAGATGACAGTTGATGCTGTGTCGATTTCGATGTTTTTGCACTATCCAGCAATTGTCTGCGTCTTTTCGATGAGTTCAGCCTATAGATTGCCGTGTCTTTTTTAATGTGTATGAATTTTCCAGTATTAGTATGACGTATTTTTCAATGTGTTCTGGCTACTAGACATATTATGTTGTGGTAACTACAAATTGTTAGAACAAATGCAAAGAATCTAGAAGACTTGTACTTAAATTTACAAAATCGAGTTAATTTAAAAAATTTCCAAGCTAAGGAGTAATGAAAAGTTTTTAAAGTTTATCAATTTGCATTTAAATATTGGAAATGGTAAGATGAAATTAATGAATGAATGAATGACTTGTCTGAATTAGACGCCGTTTATTGAACCTTAATTATTGCTATTAATAAAATCTAGCATAAGAGGTCTCAAAAGAATTAAAAAAAGAACCACTCAACCCATGAAATAGTGACAGAAGGCAGCTTTCATTGCTGTTGAATATGCAAACCTCGAATGCAATGATAGACACATACATATATCCGTTTTGCCGTTGATATCGCTTTGCCAAAATGTATAAATTTTATACTGTGTAAAACGTAGTTTATTCCGTGCTACTATGTAATTTTTATTGTAGAAATGTTTTTCAGAGTGTGCTATTACTAATCATTATCCCTATGTTTTTGTAGTAAATCAATATTGGGTGAAGGCCAATGTACATATGTATGCTGTTGAGCAGTTGTCTTCATTTGATCATAACTCTGTGCAAATAGCGCTCGAAACTCGCTCTTATTTCTGCTAAAATGTTTTTTCCACCCTACGTACTCTATATTGTTAATAATGATGCTATCATTTTACATTTACAATAAAAGCCAGATAAAACACCTGTGTCTGAAATGGCCAAAAAGATTTCTACTGTTGTTTTTTCCTAAAGTTAAAAGGCATTCAATAATGCGTTATATACATGTACTAGCTGGAATGAAATTTAACATCTTTCACCGCCAGAATGCAACAAAGGTTATAGTCCCTTGAGGTCTGCTCATATTTAGACAGGCATGCGTAATTTCAGTGCGATACTGTATTTAGTTTTCTTTTGACAGCTGATTGTTGTTGACGTGCTTGGCATCATGAGTATGGACAAAAACGATTATCTTTCTCTCATGAAACATTATTTTTTGAGAGGCAAAACGGCGAAAGCCCTCCGATGCGCTTACAAAGGACAATGTTAGAGTAATACACTAAATGCTGTTGGCTGACCGGAAAGCGAATTTCCGTGAGCTAGCAGATACCACAAAGATACTACTATACTACGCATGCTCACTCCTAACCAGAAACACGAACGTGAGAGCACTCCAGAAGAGTGTTTGAGCTTGCTGATGCGGAATGGGGCGGACTTTTGGTGTCGATTGGTAACTGTTGATGAAACCTACACCGGAGAACAGAATGAGTGCCTGGCAATGGACTGAAGCCGAATCGATAGCTCCGAAGCAGCCGAGGGAGGCTCAATGGGTCGGAAAGATTGTCATGGCATACTCCTCGTGGACTACCTCGAAAAAGGATAAACTATCAACAGCGGGTATCACTGTGCGTTATTGAAGCGATTTAGTGCCGAAATCACTGCAAAACGCCCTCACATTTGTTTTTACAAGGCAATACAATGGCCCACAAGAGCTTCGAAAACCCTTTTAACATCAATTATCAAATTGCTCAAATTGCTATCGCATCCACCGTATTCGTCCAATTTAGCTCCCACGGATTATTATCTCTTTCCAAAACAAAAGATGGTTCATCAAACAAAACAAAGCTCACGCAAGGAAATCAACGCCGACCTTCTCGAGAATTACTTTTCGGACAGGATCAAGAAGGTCAAAAATCGCTGGAGTCGAGCGAAACGGCGATTTCTTTATTCCAAAGGATATGGCTTTTCACCCCAGCTAGTATTCCATTCAATACATCTTTATAAAATAAAACTACAACATTTCCACTTTTAAATCAGAAAGCGTCACTTGTAATGCAGAAAGCGTCACTGTAATTCAGAAATATCATTGGTAACTCAAAAAGTGACACTTGTAAATCGTCCTATACTATACCATACATACCATAAAAATAAAAAAATGGGTGATTAATGATAACATAATGCCAGGATATAATCCAAAGACCATACTATTATAATGAAAAAAGGAGTGAATAATGAATAAAATAATGCCATGACCTTATAGTATAGTCCAAGGACCTTACTATAATAATGAAAAAATTGAGAATTCCAAATAATGTACAATAAATCCGATTCAAAAGCAATGGCAGCATTGCAGATATTTGTTTCTATGTTGCATATCCAAATTTAAACTTGCTGTGTAAGTCGATTTAAAAAAGAACTTGAAATAACCACAAATGATGCCAGGATATAGTCCAAGGACCATTCTTTAACTTACAATATATCGTATACATAAAGTAATGGCACTGTGGGAGATATTTGGTGCAATGTTACAGGTCTAAATTTAAACTTGCACTGTAAGGTGATTTTGAAAAGAACGCGAAATAACCATTTGTACAAATAATGCCACGATATAGTCCAAGGACCATACTATTATAATGAAAAAATTAGTGAATAATGAATAAAATAATGCCAGAATATAGTCCAAGGACCCTACTATAACAATGGAAAAATGAATGAAATAATTGCAAGATATAGTCTAAGGAGCCTCCTTTAATGTACCATAAATCCGATCTAAAAAGCAATGGCACCATTGCAGATATTTGGTTCTATGACGCATATCAAAATTTAAACTTGCAGTGTAAGTTGATTTAAAAAAGAACGTGAAATAATATTTGTGTAAGTGATGAATGGATTTATGTATTTCAAGGGGCTATCTTTAACGTTTAATAAATCCGATCCAAAATGCAATGGCACGATTGGGGATATTTGGTGCAATGTTGCAGGCGCAAATTTAAAGTTGCAGTGTTATACTATGTTCACACGGAGGCTGCTACTGGTGCTGACTTTTGAGCTAGTTTTCGACTTTTGGCCATACAAAAACTGTTAAACGAAAAGCTGCTTAAATGCAACTTTTCACTGAGAAGCCAGCAAAAGTCAGTTTGCGACCATAGTTTCCACTGAAGTTTTGTTCCATTTCCACAAATGAAACATTTCAGAGCATAGAGAATTGAATTAAATTTGAGCATAACTGCGGCAGATTACGATAAAGACATCGTCGAAAAAATTTAAAACAAGATTTCTTTGGGCGGAATATACAGAGAATGTGCTAGTGCATCTCTGGCTGGGGAGATGAACTGAACTGCGCGGTCCGCGTATAAATTCCCATATCTACGCCGACATGGCCAGCGATTTGGAGAAGCGCGCTGTTAAAGTTTTGCCGAAAGAGGTAAAAAGCAATTTTGACAACCCTGCAACAAAGTATAGGTAGGTAAAAACATATTAACATTAATGTATTTACTTAACATAATTAATTTGTTGCAGAAAAGAGAAATCCGTTGTTGGCAGCTCAGGCGGAAGTCCGTCGTTGTGGCCGCTATTCCCAAAAATCCAACTGATCTGTCTTTTGACAGTTCAGAAGGTATTTATTTAATTTCCAAATAATCATATAATGGTGGTTTATGTAAGCTCGGTGAAGATAAATTCAAATATACATAACTTAGCAAATATCGGAACCACAAAAACGAACAAAGATTCGTTTTTTTATATAGTCCAGGATATAGTCCAACAACCCTTCTTTTAAGTACAATAAATCCGATCCCAAAAGCAGTGGCACGATTGGAGATATTTGTGCAAAGTTGCAGCCCTAAATTTAAACTTGCATGTTGAATTAATTTAAAAACGAACGCGAAATAAGCATTTGTACAAAAAATGCCAGGATATAGTCCTATACATACTATAATAATAAAAAAATTAGTGAATAATAAATAAAATAATGCCAGGATATAGTTGAAGGACCATACTATTGTAATGAAATAATCAATGAATAGTGAATTAAATAATGCCAGGATATAGTCCAAGGACCATACTATTATAATGAAAAAATGAATGAGTAATGAATAAAATATTGCCAGGATATAGTCCAACAACGCTTCTTTTAAGTACAATAAATCCGATCCAAAAAGCAGTGGCTTGATTGGAGATATTTGGTGCAAAGATGCAGCCCTAAATTTAAGCTTGCAGTGTTACAAATAACCATTTGTATAAATGATGCCTGGCTACAGCTCCTATAATACACTATACATACTATAATAATGAAAAAATTAGTGATTAATGAATAAAATAATGCCAGGATATAGCCCAAGGACCATACTATTATAATGAAAAAATAATAAAGTAATGCCAGGATATAGTCCAAGGACCCTACTATAATAATGAAAATATGAATAAAATAATGCCAACATATAGTATAAGGACCCTTTGTTATTGTACAATAAATCCCATCCAAAAAGCAATGGTACGATTGGCGATATTTGCTGCAATGATGAGGCCCTAATTTAAACTCTCACTGTAAATTGATTTTAGAAAGAACGCGAAATAACCATATGTATAAATGATGCCAGGGTATAGCTCCTATAATATACTATGCATAATGAAAAAATGAGAGATTAATGAATAAAATAATGCCAGGATATAGCCGAAGGACCATACTATTATAATGAAAAAATAATGCCAGGATATCGTCCAAGGACCATACTATTATAAAAAAAAATTAGTCAATAAAGAATAAAATAATGCCAGGATATAGTCCAAGGACCCTACTATAATAAAATAAATAATAAAATAACGCGAAATAACTATTTCCACAAATGATGCCAGGCTGTAGTCCAAGGGGCCGTCTTGAACGTTCAATAAATCCGATCCAAAATGCAATGGCAGGATTGGCGATATTTGCTGCAATGATGAGGCCCTAATTTAAACTCTCACTGTAAATTGATTTTAGAAAGAACGCGAAATAACCATATGTATAAATGATGCCAGGGTATAGCTCCTATAATATACTATGCATAATGAAAAAATGAGAGATTAATGAATAAAATAATGCCAGGATATAGCCGAAGGACCATACTATTATAATGAAAAAATAATGCCAGGATATCGTCCAAGGACCATACTATTATAAAAAAAATTAGTCAATAAAGAATAAAATAATGCCAGGATATAGTCCAAGGACCCTACTATAATAAAATAAATAATAAAATAACGCGAAATAACTATTTCCACAAATGATGCCAGGCTGTAGTCCAAGGGGCCGTCTTGAACGTTCAATAAATCCGATCCAAAATGCAATGGCAGGATTGGCGATATTTGCTGCAATGATGAGGCCCTAATTTAAACTCTCACTGTAAATTGATTTTAGAAAGAACGCGAAATAACCATATGTATAAATGATGCCAGGGTATAGCTCCTATAATATACTATGCATAATGAAAAAATGAGAGATTAATGAATAAAATAATGCCAGGATATAGTTCAAGGACCACACTATTATAATGAAAAAATGGGTGAAAAATGAATAAAATAATGCCAGAATATAGTCCAAGGACCCTACTATAAATTTTGCTTTGGCTTTGTTTTTAAAAATAACGCGAAATAACTATTTCCACAAATGATGCCAGGTTATAGTCCAAGGGGCCCTCTTGAACGCGTTCTTTGAAAAGAACGCGAAATAAGCATTTGTACAAATAATGCCAGGATATAATCCTATACATACTATACATACTATAACAATGAAAAAATTAGTGATTAATGAATAAAATAATGCCAGCATAAAGTTCGTGGACCCTAATATAATAATGAAAAAATGAATAAAATAATGCCAGGATATAGTCCAAGGATCACACTCCTATAATAGAAAAATTAGTAATTAATTATTAAAATAATGCCAGGATATAGTCCAAGGACCATACCATTATAATGAAAAAATGAGTGAATAATTAATAAAATAATGACAGGATATAGTCCACGGGGCCTTCTTGAACGTTCAATAAATCCGATCCAAAATGCAATGGCACGATTGGAGATATTTGGTGAAAATAACAATTTGCCAGGATATAGTCCTATACCGCCATAATACAAACTATAATAATTAAAAAATTAGTGATTAATGAATAAAATAATGCCAGGCTATAGTCCAAGGACCATACTATAATAATGAAAGAATGAGTAAAATAACGTCAAGATATAGTCTACGCATCCTTCTTTAACGTACAACAAATCCGATCCAAAAAGCAATGGCACAATTTTTGGTGCAATATTGCAGGCTTTGATTTTAAAAAGAACGCGAAATCAACATTTGTACAAATAATGCCAGGACATAGTCCGAGGACCCTACTATAATAATGAAAAATTAGTGAATTATGAATAAAATAATGCCAGGATATAATCCAAGGACCCTGCTATAATAATGAAAAAATGAATAAAATAATGCCAGGATATAGTCCAAGGATCATACTCTGCTAATAAAAAAATTAGTAAATAATAAATAAAATAATGCCAGGATATAGTCCAAGGACCATACCATTATAATGAAAAAATGAGTGAAAAATTAATAAAATAATGACAGGATATAGTCCACGGGGCCTTCTTGAACGTTCAATAAACCCGATCCAAAATGCAATGGCACGATTGGAGATATTTGGTGCAATGTTGCAGGCCCAAATTTAAACTTTCAGTGTAAGAAAATTTTGAAAAGAACGCGAAATAAGCATTTGTACAAATAATGCCAGGATATAATCCTATACATACTATACTATACTATACTATACTATACATACTAAACCAATGATAAAATTAGTGATTAATGAATAAAATAATGCCAGCATAAAGTCCGAGGACCCTAATATAATAATAAAAAAATGAATAAAATAATGCCAGGATATAGTCCAAGGATCACACTCCTATAATAAAAAAATTAGTAATTAATGAGAAAATAATGCCAGGATATAGTCCAAGGACCATACCATTATAATGAAAAAATGAGTGAATAATTAATAAAATAATGACAGGATATAGTCCACGGGGCCTTCTTGAACGTTCAATAAATCCGATCCAAAATGCAATGGCACGATTGGAGATATTTGGTGCAACGTTGCAGGGCCAAATTTAAACTTTCAGTGTAAGGTGATTTTTAAAAGAATGCAAAATAACAATTTGTACAAATAATGCCAGGATATAGTCCTATACCGCCATAATACACACTATAATAATTAAAAAATTAGTGATTAATGAATAAAATAATGCCAGGATATAGTCCAAGGACCATACTATAATAATGAAAGAATGAGTAAAATAACGTCAACATATAGTTTACGCACCCTTCTTTAACGTACAACAAAACCGATCGAAAAAGCAATGGCACAATTTTGGTGCAATATTGCAGGCTTTGATTTTAAAAAGAACGCGAAAGAAACATTTGTAAAAATAATGCCAGGATATATTCCAAGGACCCTACTATACTAATGAAAAAATGAATGAATAAAATATTGCCAGGATCTAGTCCAAGGACCCTAATAAAATAATAAAAAAACGAATAAAATAATGGCAGGATATAGTCCATGGACCATACTATAATAATGAAAAAATTAGTAAAATCACGTCAAGATATAGTCTACGCACCCTTCTTTAACGTACAACAAATCCGATCCAAAAAGCAATGGCACAATTTTGGTGCAATATTGCAGGCTTTGATTTTAAAAAGAACGCGAAAGAAACATTTGTACAAATAATGCCAGAATATAGTCCAAGGCCCCTACTATACTAATGAAAAAATGAATGATTAATGAATAAAATAATGGCAGGATATAGTCCAAGGACCATACTATTATAATGAAACAATTATTGAATAATGAATAAAATATTGCCAGGATATAGTCCAACAACCCTTCTTTTAAGTACAATAAATCCGATCCAAAAAGCAGTGGCACGATTGAAGATATTTGGTGCAAAGTTGCAGCTCTAAATTTAAACTTGCATGGTGAATTAATTTAAAAATGAACGCGAAGTGAGCATTTGTACAAATAATGCCAGGATATAGTCGTATACATACTATAATAATGAAAAAATTAGTGACTAATAAATAAAATAATGCCAGGATATAGTTCAAGGACTATATTATTATAATGAAAAAAATTAGTGATTAATGAATAAAATAATGCCAGGATATAGTCCAAGGATCCTAATATAATAAAGAAAAAAATTAATAAAATAATGCCAGGATATAGTCCAAGGATCATACTCCTATAATAAAAAAATGAGTAATTAATGAATAAAATAATGCCAGGATATAGTCCAAGGACCATACTATTATAATGAAAAAATTAATGATTAATGAATAAAATAATGCCAGGATATAAAAAAATCCAACCGAACCATTTGTATAAATGATGCCTGGCTACAGCTCCTATAATATACTATACATACTATAATAATGAAAAAATGAGTGATTAATGAATAAAATAATGCCAGGATATAGCCCAAGGACCATACTATTATAATGAAAAAAATGAATAAAATAATGCTAGGATATAGTCCAAGGACCCTACTATAATAATGAAAATATGAATAAAATAATGCCAAGATACAGTATAAGGATCCTTTGTTAATGTACAATAAATCCGATCCAAAAAGCAATGGCACTAAATCAAACTCTCGCTGTAAATTGATTTTAGAAAGAACGCGAAATAACCATTTGTATAAATGATGCCAGGGTATAGCTCCTATAATATACTATGCATAATGAAAAAATGAGAGATTAATGAATAAAATAATGCCAGGATATAGTTCAAGGACCACACTATTATAATGAAAAAATGGGTGAAAAATGAATAAAAAAATTCCAGAATATAGTCCAAGGACCCTACTATAATAATGAAAAAATGAGTAACATAACGTCAAGATATAGTCTACGCACCCTTCTTTAACGTACAACAAATCCGATCCAAAAAGCAATGGCACAATTTTGGTGCAATATTGCAGGCTTTGATTTTAAAAAGAACGCGAAAGAAACATTTGTACAAATAATGCCAGGATATAGTCCAAGGCCCCTACTATACTAATGAAAAAATGAATGATTAATGAATATAATAATGGCAGGATATAGTCCAAGGACCATACTATTATAATGAAAAAATTATTGAATAATGAATAAAATATTGCCAGGATATAGTCCAACAACCCTTCTTTTAAGTACAATAAATCCGATCCAAAAAGCAGTGGCACGATTGAAGATATTTGGTGCAAAGTTGCAGCTCTAAATTTAAACTTGCATGGTGAATTAATTTAAAAATGAACGCGAAGTGAGCATTTGTACAAATAATGCCAGGATATAGTCGTATACATACTATAATAATGAAAAAATTAGTGACTAATAAATAAAATAATGCCAGGATATAGTTCAAGGACTATATTATTATAATGAAAAAAATTAGTGATTAATGAATAAAATAATGCCAGGATATAGTCCAAGGATCCTAATATAATAAAGAAAAAAATTAATAAAATAATGCCAGGATATAGTCCAAGGATCATACTCCTATAATAAAAAAATGAGTAATTAATGAATAAAATAATGCCAGGATATAGTCCAAGGACCATACTATTATAATGAAAAAATTAATGATTAATGAATAAAATAATGCCAGGATATAAAAAAATCCAACCGAACCATTTGTATAAATGATGCCTGGCTACAGCTCCTATAATATACTATACATACTATAATAATGAAAAAATGAGTGAATAATGAATAAAATAATGCCAGGATATAGCCCAAGGACCATACTATTATAATGAAAAAAATGAATAAAATAATGCTAGGATATAGTCCAATGACCCTACTATAATAATGAAAATATGAATAAAATAATGCCAAGATACAGTATAAGGATCCTTTGTTAATGTACAATAAATCCGATCCAAAAAGCAATGGCACTAAATCAAACTCTCGCTGTAAATTGATTTTAGAAAGAACGCGAAATAACCATTTGTATAAATGATGCCAGGGTATAGCTCCTATAATATACTATGCATAATGAAAAAATGAGAGATTAATGAATAAAATAATGCCAGGATATAGTTCAAGGACCACACTATTATAATGAAAAAATGGGTGAAAAATGAATAAAAAAATTCCAGAATATAGTCCAAGGACCCTACTATAATAATGAAAAAATGAGTAAAATAACATCATGATATAGTCTACGCACCCTTCTTTAACGTACAACAAATCCGATCCAAAAAGCAATGGCACAATTTTGGTGCAATATTGCAGGCTTTGATTTTAAAAAGAACGCGAAATAACCATATGTATAAATAATGCCAGGATATAATCCTATACTATAATATACTATACTATACTATACATACTATAACAATGAAAAAATTAGAGATTAATGAATAAAATAATGTCAGGATATAGTCCAAGGACCATACTATTATAATGAAAAAATTAGTGAATAATGAATAAAATAATGCCAAGATATAGTCTACGCACCCTTCTTTAACGTACAACAAATCCGATCCAAAAAGCAATAGCACGATTTTAAATATTTGATGCAATATTGCAGGCTTTGTTTTTAAAAATAACGCGAAATAACCATTTCCACAAATGATGCCAGGCTATAGTCCAAGGGCCCGTCTTGAACGTTCAATAAATCTGATCCAAAATGCAATGGCACGATTGGAGATATTTGGTTCAATGTTTCAGGCCTAAATTTCAACTTGCAGTGTAAGGTGATTTTGAAAAGAACGCGAAATAAGCATTTGTACAAATAATGCCAGGATATAATCCTATACATACTATACATACTATAACAATGAAAAAATTAGTGATTAATGAACAAAATAATGCCAGCATAAAGCCCGAGGACCCTAATATAATAATGAAAAAATGAATAAAATAATGCCAGGATATAGTCCAAGGACCATACCATTATAATGAAAAAATGAGTGAATAATTAATAAAATAATGACAGGATATCCACGGGGCCTTCTTGAACGTTCAATAAATCCGATCCAAAATGCAATGGCACGATTGGAGATATTTGGTGCAATGTTGCAGGGCCAAATTTAAACTTTCAGTGTAAGGTGATTTTTAAAAGAATGCAAAATAACAATTTGTACAAATAATGCCAGGATATAGTCCTATACCGCCATAATACACACTATAATAATGAAAAAATTAGTGATTAATGAATAAAATAATGCCAGGATATAGTCCAAGGACCATACTTTAATAATAAAAGAATGAGTAAAATAACGTCAAGATATAGTCTACGCACCCTTCTTTAACGTACACCAAATCCGATCCAAAAAGCAATGGCACAATTTTGGTGCAATATTGCAGGCTTTGATTTTAAAAAGAACGCGAAAGAAACATTTGTAAAAATAATGCCAGGATATATTCCAAGGACCCTACTATACTAATGAAAAAATGAATGAATAATGAATAAAATATTGCCAGGATATAGTCCAAGGACCCTAATAAAATAATAAAAAAACGAATAAAATAATGGCAGGATATAGTCCATGGACCATACTATAATAATGAAAAAATGAGTAAAATCACGTCAAGATATAGTCTACGCACCCTTCTTTAACGTACAACAAGTCCGATCCAAAAAGCAATGGCAAAATTTTGGTGCAATATTGCAGGCTTTGATTTTAAAAAGAACGCGAAAGAAACATTTGTACAAATAATGCCAGGATATAGTCCAAGGCCCCTACTATACTAATGAAAAAATGAATGATTAATGAATAAAATAATGGCAGGATATAGTCCAAGGACCATACTATTATAATGAAAAAATTATTGAATAATGAATAAAATATTGCCAGGATATAGTCCAACAACCCTTCTTTTAAGTACAATAAATCCGATCCAAAAAGCAGTGGCACGATTGAAGATATTTGGTGCAAAGTTGCAGCTCTAAATTTAAACTTGCATGGTGAATTAATTTAAAAATGAACGCGAAGTGAGCATTTGTACAAATAATGCCAGGATATAGTCGTATACATACTATAATAATGAAAAAGGACTATATTATTATAATGAAAAAAATTAGTGATTAATGAATAAAATAATGGCAGGATATAGTCCAAGGACCATACTATTATAATGAAAAAATGAGTAAAATAACGTCAAGATATAGTCTACGCACCCTTCTTTAACGTACAACAAATCCGATCCAAAAAGCAATAGCACGATTTTAAATATTTGATGCAATATTGCAGGCTTTGTTTTTAAAAATAACGCGAAATAACCATTTCCACAAATGATGCCAGGCTATAGTCCAAGGGGCCGTCTTGAACGTTCAATAAATCCGATCCAAAATGCAATGGCACGATTGGAGATATTTGGTTCAATGTTTCAGGCCTAAATTTCAACTTGCAGTGTAAGGTGATTTTGAAAAGAACGCGAAATAAGCATTTGTACAAATAATGCCAAGATATAATCCTATACATACTATACATACTATAACAATGAAAAAATTAGTGATTAATGAACAAAATAATGCCAGCATAAAGTCCGAGGACCCTAATATAATAATGAAAAAATGAATAAAATAATGCCAGGATATAGTCCAAGGATCACACTCCTATAATAAAAAAATTAGTAATTAATGAATAAAATAATGCCAGGATATAGTGCAAGGACCATACCATTATAATGAAAAAATTAGTGAATAATTAATAAAATAATGACAGGATATAGTCCACGGGACCTTCTTGAACGTTCAATAAATCCAATCCAAAATGCAATGGCACGATTGGAGATATTTGGTGCAATGTTGCAGGCCCAAATTCAAACTTTCAGTGTAAGGTGATTTTGAAAAGAATGCGAAATAATCGTTTGTACAAATAATACAAGGATATAGTCCAAGGACCATACTATAATAATGAAAGAATGAGTAAAATAACGTCAAGATATAGTCTACGCACCCTTCTTTAACGTACAACAAATCCGATCCAAAAAGCAATATTGCAGGCTTTGTTTTTAAAAATAACGCGAAATAACCATTTCCACAAATGATGCCAGGCTATAGTCCAAGGGGCCGTCTTGAACGTTCAATAAATCTGATCCAAAACGCAATGGAACGATTGGAGATATTTGGTTCAATGTTTCAGGCCTAAATTTCAACTTGCAGTGTAAGGTGATTTTGAAAAGAACGCGAAATAAGCATTTGTACAAATAATGCCAGGATATAATCCTATACATACTATACATACTATAACAATGAAAAAATTAGTGATTAATGAACAAAATAATGCCAGCATAAAGCCCGAGGACCCTAATATAATAATGAAAAAATGAATAAAATAATGCCAGGATATAGTCCAAGGACCATACCATTATAATGAGAAAATTAGTGAATAATTAATAAAATAATGACAGGATATAGTCCACGGGAACTTCTTAACGGTCAATAAATCCGATCCAAAATGCAATGGCACGATTGGAGATATTTGGTGCAATGTTGCAGGGCCAAATTTAAACTTTCAGTGTAAGGTGATTTTTAAAAGAACGCAAAATAACAATTTGTACAAATAATGCCAGGATATAGTCCTATACCGCCATAATACACACTATAATAATTAAAAAATTAGTGATTAATGAATAAAATAATGCCAGGATATAGTCCAAGGACCATACTATAATAATGAAAGAATGAGTAAAATAACGTCAAGATACCGCCATAATACACACTATTATAATGAAAAAATTATTGAATAATGAATAAAATAATGCCAGGATATAGTTCAAGGACCATACTATTATAATGAAAAAAATTAGTGATTAATGAATAAAATAATGCCAGGCTATAGTCCAAGGATCCTAATATAATAAAGAAAAAAATAATAAAATAATGTCAGGATATAGTCCATGGATCATACTCCTATAATAAAAAATTGAGTAATTAATGAATAAAATAATGTCAGGATATAGTCCAAGGACCATACTATTATAATGAAAAAATTAATGATTAATGAATAAAATAATGCCAGGATATAAAAAAATCCAACCGAACCATTTGTATAAATGATGCCTTGCTACAGCTCCTATAATATACTATACATACTATAATAATGAAAAAATGAGTGATTTATGAATAAAATAATGCCAGGATATAGCCCAAGGACCATACTATTATAATGAAAAAAATTAATAAAATAATGCCAGGATATAGTCCAAAGACCATACTATTATAATAAAAGAATGAGTCAATAAAGGATAAAATAATGCCAGGATATAGTCCAAGGACCCTACTATAATAATGAAAATATGAATAAAATAATGGCAAGATACAGTATAAGGATCCTTTGTTAATGTACAATAAATCCGATCCAAAAAGCAATGGCACTAAATCAAACTCTCGCTGTAAATTGATTTTAGAAAGAACTCGAAATACCCATTTGTATAAATGATGCCAGGGTATAGCTCCTATAATATACTATGCATAATGAAAAAATGAGAGATTAATAAATAAAATAATTCCAGGATATAGTTCAAGGACCACACTATTATAATGAAAAAATGGGTGAAAAATGAATAAAAAAATGCCAGAATATAGTCCAAGGACCCTACTATAATAATGAAAGAATGAGTAAAATAACGTCAAGATATAGTCTACGCACCCTTCTTTAACGTACAACAAATCCGATCCAAAAAGCAATAGCACGATCTTAAATATTTGATGCAATATTGCAGGCTTTGTTTTTAAAAATAACGCGAAATAACCATTTCCACAAATAATGACAGGCTATAGTCCAAGGGGCCGTCTTGAACGTTCAATAAATCCGATCCAAAATGCAATGGCACGATTGGAGATATTTGGTTCAATGTTTCAGGCCTAAATTTCAACTTGCAGTGTAAGGTGATTTTGAAAAGAACGCGAAATAAGCATTTGTACAAATATTGCCAGGATATAATCCTATACATACTATACTATACATACTATAACAATGAAAAAATTAGTGATTAATGAATAAAATAATGCCAGCATAAAGTCCGAGGATCCTAATATAATAATGAAAAAATGAATAAAATAATGCCAGGATATAGTCCAAGGATCACAATCCTATAATAAAAAAATTAGTAATTAATGAATAAAATAATGCCAGGATATAGTCCAAGGACCATACCATTATAATGAAAAAATTAGTGAATAATTAATAAAATAATGACAGGATATAGTCCACGGGGCCTTCTTGAACGTTCAATAAATCCGATCCAAAATGCAATGGCACGATTGGAGATATTTGGTGCAATGTTGCAGGCCCAAATTTAAACTTTCAGTGTAAGGTGATTTTAAAAAATGCAAAATAACAATTTGTACAAATAATGCCAGGTTATAGTCCTACACCGCCATAATACACACTATAATAATTAAAAAATTAGTGATTAATGAATAAAATAATGCCAGGATATAGTCCAAGGACCATACTTTAATAATAAAAGAATGAGTAAAATAACGTCAAGATATAGTCTACGCACCCTTCTTTAACGTACAACAAATCCGATCGAAAAAGCAATGGCACAATTTTGGTGCAATATTACAGGCTTTGATTTTAAAAAAAACGCGAAAGAAACATTTGTACAAATAATGCCAGGATATAGTCCAAGGCCCCTACTATACTAATGAAAAAATGAATGATTAATGAATAAAATAATGGCAGGATATAGTCCAAGGACCATACTATTATAATGAAAAAATTAATGATTAATGAATAAAATAATGCCAGGATATAAAAAAATCCAACCGAAACATTTGTATAAATGATGCCTGGCTACAGCTCCTATAATATACTATACATACTATAATAATGAAAAAATGAGTGATTGATGAATAAAATAATGCTGGGATATAGCCCAAGGACCATACTATTATAATGGAAAAAATTAATAAAATAATGCGAGGATATGGTACAAGGACCCTACTATAATAATGAAAATATAAATAAAATAATGCCAAGATACAGTATAAGGATCCTTTGTTAATGTACAATAAATCCGATCCAAAAAGCAATGGCACTTAATCAAACTCTCGCTGTAAATTGATTTTAGAAAGAACGCGAAATAACCATTTGTATAAATGATGCCAGGGTATAGCTCCTATAATATACTATGCATAATGAAAAAAGGGAGATTAAT
Source organism: Thecophora atra (assembly GCA_937620795.1). Taxonomy (NCBI): domain Eukaryota; kingdom Metazoa; phylum Arthropoda; class Insecta; order Diptera; family Conopidae; genus Thecophora; species Thecophora atra. The sequence goes on from OW569399.1 coordinate 36,976,361, forward strand.
GAATAAAATAATGCCAGGATATAGTTCAAGGACCACACTATTATAATGAAAAATGGGTGAAAAATGAATAAAATAATGCCAGAATATAGTCCAAGGACCCTACTATAATAATGAAAGAATGAGTAAAATAACGTCAAGATATAGTCTACGCACCCTTCTTTAACGTACAACAAATCCGATCCAAAAAGCAATGGCACAATTTTGGTGCACTATTGCAGGCTTTGATTTTAAAAAGAACGCGAAATAACCATATGTATGAATAATGCCAGGATATAATCCTATACTATACTATACATACTATGACAATGAAAAAACTAGTAAAGAAGTTGTCTGCAGCCGGGCTGTAGCCGAAATACCCTACACCTTAAAGCTGCATATATACTCGTATATATATTTAGAACTGGTGCGATATAATATCATCACGCCCAAATTCGGAAGATAAACTATAATTATAGCTGCTTAACTATTTCTGTGCGTTACAAACACCAGTACTAAGTGCGTTTACTCTTGAAATTTAGGTGTAGGGTATAAAAATATATTGCAATATTGGGTGGATGGGTAAGAAGGAGGCGTGGCCCGCCTGTTTTTTCCCAACAGAATATTATTGGTTCACAAACTACAATATTATGTACACCATTATTCAGGAAACTTATATACTTTTCTTTCTTTTCTTTTTTTTCTATGTAAACTACAAGTGGGTGGATCACGGCCATATTTTGCATATTAACTGGAAGCATAAGTCTAAACCTACATATAAAATTTTCTTGTCTTCTTTCAAAAAGTGATGCTGATATGGCCTTTTTTAATAGGCAAAACAGAGGTACCTGCACTCTCCATATAAAAAGTAGGCGTGGTCCTTCGGCGATTTTGCCCATTTTCAATACGAAACACCCCAACATAGCAACGAATATTTTTGCCAAATTTCATTTTGAAATCTTAATCCATTCTCCTGTGATCGTGATTTCAACGGACAGACAGACAGACAGACAGACGGACAGACATCGTTATTTCAATTTTTGTGGTGATGCTGATCAAGAATATATATATTTTTCCATACCTATCTTGTCTAGTTCTATGCGTTACACACTCCGGTAGAAAGTGAATATACCCTCAACCTTAAGGTGTAGGGTATAATTAGAGATTAATGAATAAAATAATGCCAGGATATAGTCCAAGAACCCTAATATAATAATGAAAAAATTAATAAAATAATGGCAGGATATAGTCCAAGGACCATACTATTATAATGAAAAAATGGGTGAAAAATGAATAAAATAATGCCAGAATATAGTCCAAGGACCCTACTATAATAATGAAAGAATGAGTAAAATAACATCAAGATATAGTCTACGCACCCTTCTTTAACGTACAACAAATCCGATCCAAAAAGCAATAGCACGATTTTAAATATTTGGTGCAATATTGCAGGCTTTGTTTTTAAAAATAACGCGAAATAACCATTTCCACAAATGATGCCAGGCTATAGTCCAAGGGGCCGTCTTGAACGTTCAATAAATCCGATCCAAAATGCAATGGCACGATTGGAGATATTTGGTTTAATGTTTCAGGCCTAAATTTCAACTTGCAGTGTAAGGTGATTTTGAAAAGAACGCGAAATAAGCATTTGTACAAATAATGCCAGGATATAATCCTATACATACTATACATACTATAACAATGAAAAAATTAGTGATTAATGAACAAAATAATGCCAGCATAAAGTCCGAGGACCCTAATATAATAATGAAAAAATGAATAAAATAATGCCAGGATATAGTCCAAGGATCACACTCCTATAATAAAAAAATTAGTAATTAATGAATAAAATAATGCCAGGATATAGTCCAAGGACCATACCATTATAATGAAAAAATGAGTGAATAATTAATAAAATAATGACAGGATATAGTCCACGGGGCCTTCTTGAACGTTCAATAAATCCGATCCAAAATGCAATGGCACGATTGGAGATATTTGGTGCAAGCCCAAATTACAGGCCCAAATTTAAACTTTCAGTGTAAGGTGATTTTGAAAAGAATGCGAAATAAACATTTGTACAAACAATACCAGGATATAGTCCTATAGCATAATACATACTATAATAATGAAAAAATTAGTGATTAATAAATAAAACAATGCCAGGATATAGTCCAAGGACCATACTATAATAATGAAAAAATGAGTAAAATAACGTCAAGATATAGTCTACGCACCCTTCTTTAACGTACAACAAATCCGATCCAAAAAGCAATGGCACAATTTTGGTGCAATATTGCAGGTTTTGATTTTAAAAAGAACGCGCAAGAATCATTTGTACAAATAATGCCAGGATATAGTCCAAGGACCCTACTATACTAATGAAAAAATGAATGATTAATGAATAAAATAATGGCAGGATATAGTCCGAGGACCATACTATTATAATGAAAAAATTATTGAATAATGAATAAAATATTGCCAGAATATAGTCCAAGGACCCTACTATAATAATGAAAGAATGAGTAAAATAACATCAAGATATAGTCTACGCACCCTTCTTTAACGTACAACAAATCCGATCCAAAAAGCAATAGCACGATTTTAAATATTTGGTGCAATATTGCAGGCTTTGTTTTTAAAAATAACGCGAAATAACCATTTCCACAAATGATGCCAGGCTATAGTCCAAGGGGCCTTCTTGAACGTTCAATAAATCCGATCCAAAATGCAATGGCACGATTGGAGATATTTGGTGCAATGTTGCAGGCCCAAATTTAAACTTTCAGTGTAAGGTGATTTTAAAAAATGCAAAATAACAATTTGTACAAATAATGCCAGGTTATAGTCCTACACCGCCATAATACACACTATAATAATTAAAAAATTAGTGATTAATGAATAAAATAATGCCAGGATATAGTCCAAGGACCATACTATAATAATGAAAGAATGAGTAAAATAACGTCAAGATATAGTCTACGCACCCTTCTTTAACGTACAACAAATCTGATCGAAAAAGAAATGGCACAATTTTGGTGCAATATTGCAGGCTTTGATTTTAAAAAAAACGCGAAAGAAACATTTGTACAAATAATGCCAGGATATAGTCCAAGGCCCCTACTATACTAATGAAAAAATGAATGATTAATGAATAAAATAATGGCAGGATATAGTCCAAGGACCATACTATTATAATGAAAAAATTAATGATTAATGAATAAAATAATGCCAGGATATAAAAAAATCCAACCGAACCATTTGTATAAATGATGCCTGGCTACAGCTCCTATAATATACTATACATACTATAATAATGAAAAAATGAGTGATTGATGAATAAAATAATGCCGGGATATAGCCCAAGGACCATACTATTATAATGGAAAAAATTAATAAAATAATGCTAGGATATGGTACAAGGACCGTACTATAATAATGAAAATATAAATAAAATAATGCCAAGATACAGTATAAGGATCCTTTGTTAATGTACAATAAATCCGATCCAAAAAGCAATGGCACTTAATCAAACTCTCGCTGTAAATTGATTTTAGAAAGAACGCGAAATAACCATTTGTATAAATGATGCCAGGGTATAGCTCCTATAATATACTATGCATAATGAAAAAAAGGGAGATTAATGAATAAAATAATGCCAGGATATAGTTCAAGGACCACACTATTATAATGAAAAATGGGTGAAAAATGAATAAAATAATGCCAGAATATAGTCCAAGGACCCTACTATAATAATGAAAGAATGAGTAAAATAACGTCAAGATATAGTCTACGCACCCTTCTTTAACGTACAACAAATCCGATCCAAAAAGCAATGGCACAATTTTGGTGCACTATTGCAGGCTTTGATTTTAAAAAGAACGCGAAATAACCATATGTATAAATAATGCCAGGATATAATCCTATACTATACTATACATACTATGACAATGAAAAAACTAGTAAAGAAGTTGTCTGCAGCCGGGCTGTAGCCGAAATACCCTACACCTTAAAGCTGCATATATACTCGTATATATATTTAGAACTGGTGCGATATAATATCATCACGCCCAAATTCGGAAGATAAACTATAATTATAGCTGCTTAACTATTTCTGTGCGTTACAAACACCAGTACTAAGTGCGTTTACTCTTGAAATTTAGGTGTAGGGTATAAAAATATATTGCAATATTGGGTGGATGGGTAAGAAGGAGGCGTGGCCCGCCTGTTTTTTCCCAACAGAATATTATTGGTTCACAAACTACAATATTATGTACACCATTATTCAGGAAACTTATATACTTTTCTTTCTTTTCTTTTTTTTCTATGTAAACTACAAGTGGGTGGATCACGGCCATATTTTGCATATTAACTGGAAGCATAAGTCTAAACCTACATATAAAATTTTCTTGTCTTCTTTCAAAAAGTGATGCTGATATGGCCTTTTTTAATAGGCAAAACAGAGGTACCTGCACTCTCCATATAAAAAGTAGGCGTGGTCCTTCGGCGATTTTGCCCATTTTCAATACGAAACACCCCAACATAGCAACGAATATTTTTGCCAAATTTCATTTTGAAATCTTAATCCATTCTCCTGTGATCGTGATTTCAACGGACAGACAGACAGACAGACAGACGGACAGACATCGTTATTTCAATTTTTGTGGTGATGCTGATCAAGAATATATATATTTTTCCATACCTATCTTGTCTAGTTCTATGCGTTACACACTCCGGTAGAAAGTGAATATACCCTCAACCTTAAGGTGTAGGGTATAATTAGAGATTAATGAATAAAATAATGCCAGGATATAGTCCAAGAACCCTAATATAATAATGAAAAAATGAATAAAATAATGGCAGGATATAGTCCAAGGACCATACTATTATAATGAAAAAATGGGTGAAAAATGAATAAAATAATGCCAGAATATAGTCCAAGGACCCTACTATAATTATGAAAGAATGAGTAAAATAACATCAAGATATAGTCTACGCACCCTTCTTTAACGTACAACAAATCCGATCCAAAAAGCAATAGCACGATTTTAAATATTTGGTGCAATATTGCAGGCTTTGTTTTTAAAAATAACGCGAAATAACCATTTCCACAAATGATGCCAGGCTATAGTCCAAGGGGCCGTCTTGAACGTTCAATAAATCCGATCCAAAATGCAATGGCACGATTGGAGATATTTGGTTTAATGTTTCAGGCCTAAATTTCAACTTGCAGTGTAAGGTGATTTTGAAAAGAACGCGAAATAAGCATTTGTACAAATAATGCCAGGATATAATCCTATACATACTATACATACTATAACAATGAAAAAATTAGTGATTAATGAACAAAATAATGCCAGCATAAAGTCCGAGGACCCTAATATAATAATGAAAAAATGAATAAAATAATGCCAGGATATAGTCCAAGGATCACACTCCTATAATAAAAAAATTAGTAATTAATGAATAAAATAATGCCAGGATATAGTCCAAGGACCATACCATTATAATGAAAAAATGAGTGAATAATTAATAAAATAATGACAGGATATAGTCCACGGGGCCTTCTTGAACGTTCAATAAATCCGATCCAAAATGCAATGGCACGATTGGAGATATTTGGTGCAAGCCCAAATTACAGGCCCAAATTTAAACTTTCAGTGTAAGGTGATTTTGAAAAGAATGCGAAATAAACATTTGTACAAACAATACCAGGATATAGTCCTATAGCATAATACATACTATAATAATGAAAAAATTAGTGATTAATAAATAAAACAATGCCAGGATATAGTCCAAGGACCATACTATAATAATGAAAAAATGAGTAAAATAACGTCAAGATATAGTCTACGCACCCTTCTTTAACGAACAACAAATCCGATCCAAAAAGCAATGGCACAATTTTGGTGCAATATTGCAGGTTTTGATTTTAAAAAGAACGCGCAAGAAACATTTGTACAAATAATGCCAGGATATAGTCCAAGGACCCTACTATACTAATGAAAAAATGAATGATTAATGAATAAAATAATGGCAGGATATAGTCCGAGGACCATACTATTATAATGAAAAAATTATTGAATAATGAATAAAATATTGCCAGGATATAGTCCAACAACCCTTCTTTTAAGTACAATAAATCCGATCCAAAAAGCAGTGGCACGATTGGAGATATTTGGTGCAAAGTTGCAGCCCTAAATTTAAACTTGCATGGTGAATTAATTTAAAAATGAACGCGAAGTAAGCATTTGTACAAATAATGGCAGGATATAATCGTATACATACTATAATAATGAAAAAATTAGTGAATAATAAATAAAATAATGCCAGGATATAGTTCAAGGACCATACTATTATAATGAAAAAAATTAGTGATTAATGAATAAAATAATGCCAGGCTATAGTCCAAGGATCCTAATATAATAAAGAAAAAAATAATAAAATAATGTCAGGATATAGTCCATGGATCATACTCCTATAATAAAAAATTGAGTAATTAATGAATAAAATAATGTCAGGATATAGTCCAAGGACCATACTATTATAATGAAAAAATTAATGAATTATGAATAAAATAATGCCAGGATATAAAAAAATCCAACCGAACCATTTGTATAAATGATGCCTTGCTACAGCTCCTATAATATACTATACATACTATAATAATGAAAAAATGAGTGATTTATGAATAAAATAATGCCAGGATATAGCCCAAGGACCATACTATTATAATGAAAAAAATTAATAAAATAATGCCAGGATATAGTCCAAAGACCATACTATTATAATAAAAGAATGAGTCAATAAAGGATAAAATAATGCCAGGATATAGTCCAAGGACCCTACTATAATAATGAAAATATGAATAAAATAATGGCAAGATACAGTATAAGGATCCTTTGTTAATGTACAATAAATCCGATCCAAAAAGCAATGGCACTAAATCAAACTCTCGCTGTAAATTGATTTTAGAAAGAACTCGAAATACCCATTTGTATAAATGATGCCAGGGTATAGCTCCTATAATATACTATGCATAATGAAAAAATGAGAGATTAATAAATAAAATAATTCCAGGATATAGTTCAAGGACCACACTATTATAATGAAAAAATGGGTGAAAAATGAATAAAAAAATGCCAGAATATAGTCCAAGGACCCTACTATAATAATGAAAGAATGAGTAAAATAACGTCAAGATATAGTCTACGCACCCTTCTTTAACGTACAACAAATCCGATCCAAAAAGCAATAGCACGATCTTAAATATTTGATGCAATATTGCAGGCTTTGTTTTTAAAAATAACGCGAAATAACCATTTCCACAAATAATGACAGGCTATAGTCCAAGGGGCCGTCTTGAACGTTCAATAAATCCGATCCAAAATGCAATGGCACGATTGGAGATATTTGGTTCAATTTTTCAGGCCTAAATTTCAACTTGCAGTGTAAGGTGATTTTGAAAAGAACGCGAAATAAGCATTTGTACAAATATTGCCAGGATATAATCCTATACATACTATACTATACATACTATAACAATGAAAAAATTAGTGATTAATGAATAAAATAATGCCAGCATAAAGTCCGAGGATCCTAATATAATAATGAAAAAATGAATAAAATAATGCCAGGATATAGTCCAAGGATCACAATCCTATAATAAAAAAATTAGTAATTAATGAATAAAATAATGCCAGGATATAGTTCAAGGACCATACCATTATAATGAAAAAATTAGTGAATAATTAATAAAATAATGACAGGATATAGTCCACGGGGCCTTCTTGAACGTTCAATAAATCCGATCCAAAATGCAATGGCACGATTGGAGATATTTGGTGCAATGTTGCAGGCCCAAATTTAAACTTTCAGTGTAAGGTGATTTTAAAAAAAATGCAAAAAACAATTTGTACAAATAATGCCAGGATATAGTCCTACACCGCCATAATACACACTATAATAATTAAAAAATTAGTGATTAATGAATAAAATAATGCCAGGATATAGTCCAAGGACCATACTTTAATAATAAAAGAATGAGTAAAATAACGTCAAGATATAGTCTACGCACCCTTCTTTAACGTACAACAAATCCGATCCAAAAAGCAATGGCACAATTTTGGTGCAATATTACAGGCTTTGATTTTAAAAAGAACGCGAAAGCAACATTTGTAAAAATAATGCCAGGATATATTGCAAGGACCCTACTATACTAATGAAAAAATTAATGAATAAAATATTGCCAGGATATAGTCCAAGGACCCTAATAAAATAATAAAAAAACGAATAAAATAATGGCAGGATATAGTCCATGGACCGTACTATAATAATGAAAAAATTAGTAAAATCACGTCAAGATATAGTCTACGCACCCTTCTTTAACGTACAACAAATCCGATCCAAAAAGCAACGGCACAATTTTGGTGCAATATTGCAGGCTTTGATTTTAAAAAGAACGAGAAAGAAACATTTCTACAAATAATGCCAGGATATAGTCCAAGGCCCCTACTATACTAATGAAAAAATGAATGATTAATGAATAAAATAATGGCAGGATATAGTCGAAGGACCATACTGTTATAATGAAAAAATTATTGAATAATGAATAAAATATTGCCAGGATATAGTCCAACAACCCTTCTTGTACAATAAATCCAATCCAAAAAGCAGTGGCACGATTGGAGATATTTGGTGCACAGTTGCAGCTCTAAATTTAAACTTGCATGGTGAATTAATTTAAAAATGAACGCGAAGTAAGCATTTGTACAAATAATGCCAGGATATAGTCGTATACATACTATAATAATGAAAAAATTAGTGAATAATAAATAAAATAATGCCAGGATATAGTTCAAGGACTATACTATTATAATGAAAAAAATTAGTGATTAATGAATAAAATAATGCCAGGATATAGTCCAAGGATCCTAATATAATAAAGAAAAAAATTAATAAAATAATGCCAGGACATATTCCAAGGATCATACTCCTATAATAAAAAAATGAGTAATTAATGAATAAAATAATGCCAGGATATAGTCCAAGGACCATACTATTATAATGAAAAAATTAATGATTAATGAATAAATTAATGCCAGGATATAAAAAATCCAACCGAACCATTTGTATAAATGATGCCTGGCTACAGCTCCTATAAAATACTATACATACTATAATAATGAAAAAATGAGTGATTAATGAATAAAATAATGCCAGTATATAGCCCAAGGACCATACTATTATAATGAAAAAAATGAATAAAATAATGCCAAGATACAGTATAAGGATCATTTGTTAATGTACAATAAATCCGATCCAAAAAGCAATGGCACTAATTTAAATTCTCGCTGTAAATTGATTTTAGAAAGAACGCGAAATAACCATTTGTATAAATGATGATGATAAATGATGATAGCTCCTATAATATACTATGCATAATGAAAAAAAGGGAGATTAATGAATAAAATAATGCCAGGATATATGCCAAGGACCCTACTATACTAATGAAAAAATGAATGAATAATGAGTAAAATATTGCCAGGATATAGTCCAAGGACCCTCATAAAATAATAAAAAAACGAATAAAATAATGCCAGAATATAGTCCAAGGACCCTACTATAATAATGAAAAAATTAGTAAAATCACGTCAAGATATAGTCTACGCACCCTTCTTTAACGTACAACAAATCCGATCCAAAAAGCAATGGCACAATTTTGGTGCAATATTGCAGGCTTTGATTTTAAAAAGAACGCGAAACAACCATATGTATAAATAATGCCAGGATATAATCCTATACTATACATACTATAACAATGAAAAAATTAGAGATTAATGAATAAAATATTGCCAGGATATAGTCCAAGGACCCTCATAAAATAATAAAAAAACGAATAAAATAATGGCAGGATATAGTCCATGGACCATACTATAATAATGAAAAAATGAGTAAAATCACGTCAAGATATAGTCTACGCACCCTTCTTTAACGTACAACAAATCCGATCCAAAAAACCAATGGCACAATTTTGGTGCAATATTGCAGGCTTTGATTTTAAAAAGAACGCGAAAGAAACATTTGTAAAAATAATGCCAGGATATATTCCAAGGCCCCTACTATACTAATGAAAAAATTAATGAATAATGAATAAAATATTGCCAGGATATAGTCCAAGGACCCTCATAACATAATAAAAAAACGAATAAAATAATGGCAGGATATAGTCCATGGACCATACCATTATAATGAAAAAATGAGTAAAATAACGTCAAGATATAGTTTACGCACCCTTCTTTAACCTACAACAAACCCGATCAAAAAAGCAGTGGCACGATTTTAAATATTTGATGCAATATTGCAGGCTTTCTTTTTAAAAATAACGCGAAATAACCATTTCCACAAATGATGCCAGCCTATAGTCCAAGGGGCCGTCTTGAACGGTCAATAAATATGATCCATAATGCAATGGTACGATTGGAGATATTTGGTGCAATGTTGCAGGCCCAAATTTAAACTTTCAGTGTAAGGCGACTTTGAAAAGAATGCGAAATAACAATTTGTAGAAATAATGCCAGGATATAGTCCTATACCGCCATAATACACACTATAATAATTAAATAAATCAATGAATAGTGAATTAAATAATGCCAGGATATAGTCCAAGGACCGTACTATAATAATGAAAAAATGAATAAAATTAGAGATATTTGGTGCAATGTTGCAGCTCTAAATTTAAACTTGCAGTGTTAGCCGATTTAAAAAATAACGCAAAATACAATGGCACGATTGGAAATATTTGGTGCAATGTTCCAGGTCCAAATTTAAACTTGCACTGTAAGCGTATTATGGAAAGAACGCGAAATAACCATTTGTACAAATAATGCCAGCATATAATCCTATACTATACTATCCATACTATAACAATGAAAAAATTAGTGATTAATGAATAAAATAATGTCAGGATATAGTCCAAGAACCCTAATATAATAATGAAAAAAATAATAAAATAATGCCAGGATATAGTCCAAGGACCATTCTATTATAATGCAAAAATTAGTGATTAATGAATAACATAATGCCAGGATATAGTCCAAGGACCCTACTGTAATAATGAAAAAAAATGAATAAAATAATGCCAGGATAGAGTGCAAGGACCATTCTATTATAATGCAAAAATTAGTGATTAATGAATAACATAATGCCAGGATATAGTCCAAGGACCCTACTGTAATAATGAAAAAAATGAATAAAATAATGCCAGGATAGAGTGCAAGGACCATACTATTAGAATGAATAAATTCATTCAAGATATAGTCTACGCACTCTTCTTTAACGTACAACAAATCCGATCCAAAAAGCAATAGCACGATCTTAAATATTTGATGCAATATTGCAGGCTTTGTTTTTAAAAATAACGCGAAATAACCATTTCCACAAATAATGACAGGCTATAGTCCAAGGGGCCGTCTTGAACGTTCAATAAATCCGATCCAAAATGCAATGGCACGATTGGAGATATTTGGTTCAATGTTTCAGGCCTAAATTTCAACTTGCAGTGTAAGGTGATTTTGAAAAGAACGCGAAATAAGCATTTGTACAAATAATGCCAGGATATAATCCTATACATACTATACTATACATACTATAACAATGAAAAAATTAGTGATTAATAGTCCAAGGACCATACCATTATAATGAAAAAATTAGTGAATAATTAATAAAATAATGACAGGATAATGACAGGAGTCCACGGGGCCTTCTTGAACGTTCAATAAATCCGATCCAAAATGCAATGGCACGATTGGAGATATTTGGTGCAATGTTGCAGGCCCAAATTTAAACTTTCAGTGTAAGGTGATTTTAAAAAAAATGCAAAATAACAATTTGTACAAATAATGCCAGGATATAGTCCTACACCGCCATAATACACACTATAATAATTAAAAAATTAGTGATTAATGAATAAAATAATGCCAGGATATAGTCCAAGAACCATACTTTAATAATAAAAGAATGAGTAAAATAACGTCAAGATATAGTCTACGCACCCTTCTTTAACGTACAACAAATCCGATCCAAAAAGCAATGGCACAATTTTGGTGCAATATTACAGGCTTTGATTTTAAAAAGAACGCGAAAGCAACATTTGTAAAAATAATGCCAGGATATATTGCAAGGACCCTACTATACTAATGAAAAAATTAATGAATAAAATATTGCCAGGATATAGTCCAAGGACCCTAATAAAATAATAAAAAAACGAATAAAATAATGGCAGGATATAGTCCATGGACCGTACTATAATAATGAAAAAATCAGTAAAATCACGTCAAGATATAGTCTACGCACCCTTCTTTAACGTACAACAAATCCGATCCAAAAAGCAACGGCACAATTTTGGTGCAATATTGCAGGCTTTGATTTTAAAAAGAACGCGAAAGAAACATTTCTACAAATAATGCCAGGATATAGTCCAAGGCCCCTACTATACTAATGAAAAAATGAATGATTAATGAATAAAATAATGGCAGGATATAGTCGAAGGACCATACTGTTATAATGAAAAAATTATTGAATAATGAATAAAATATTGCCAGGATATAGTCCAACAACCCTTCTTGTACAATAAATCCGATCCAAAAAGCAGTGGCACGATTGGAGATATTTGGTGCACAGTTGCAGCTCTAAATTTAAACTTGCATGGTGAATTAATTTAAAAATGAACGCGAAGTAAGCATTTGTACAAATAATGCCAGGATATAGTCGTATACATACTATAATAATGAAAAAATTAGTGAATAATAAATAAAATAATGCCAGGATATAGTTCAAGGACTATACTATTATAATGAAAAAAATTAGTGATTAATGAATAAAATAATGCCAGGATATAGTCCAAGGATCCTAATATAATAAAGAAAAAAATTAATAAAATAATGCCAGGACATATTCCAAGGATCATACTCCTATAATAAAAAAATGAGTAATTAATGAATAAAATAATGCCAGGATATAGTCCAAGGACCATACTATTATAATGAAAAAATTAATGATTAATGAATAAATTAATGCCAGGATATAAAAAATCCAACCGAACCATTTGTATAAATGATGCCTGGCTACAGCTCCTATAAAATACTATACATACTATAATAATGAAAAAATGAGTGATTAATGAATAAAATAATGCCAGTATATAGCCCAAGGACCATACTATTATAATGAAAAAAATGAATAAAATAATGCCAAGATACAGTATAAGGATCATTTGTTAATGTACAATAAATCCGATCTAAAAAGCAATGGCACTAATTTAAATTCTCGCTGTAAATTGATTTTAGAAAGAACGCGAAATAACCATTTGTATAAATGATGATGATAAATGATGATAGCTCCTATAATATACTATGCATAATGAAAAAAAGGGAGATTAATGAATAAAATAATGCCAGGATATATGCCAAGGACCCTACTATACTAATGAAAAAATGAATGAATAATGAGTAAAATATTGCCAGGATATAGTCCAAGGACCCTCATAAAATAATAAAAAAACGAATAAAATAATGCCAGAATATAGTCCAAGGACCCTACTATAATAATGAAAAAATGAGTAAAATCACGTCAAGATATAGTCTACGCACCCTTCTTTAACGTACAACAAATCCGATCCAAAAAGCAATGGCACAATTTTCGTGCAATATTGCAGGCTTTGATTTTAAAAAGAACGCGAAACAACCATATGTATAAATAATGCCAGGATATAATCCTATACTATACATACTATAACAATGAAAAAATTAGAGATTAATGAATAAAATATTGCCAGGATATAGTCCAAGGACCCTCATAAAATAATAAAAAAACGAATAAAATAATGGCAGGATATAGTCCATGGACCATACTATAATAATGAAAAAATGAGTAAAATCACGTCAAGATATAGTCTACGCACCCTTCTTTAACGTACAACAAATCCGATCCAAAAAACCAATGGCACAATTTTGGTGCAATATTGCAGGCTTTGATTTTAAAAAGAACGCGAAAGAAACATTTGTAAAAATAATGCCAGGATATATTCCAAGGCCCCTACTATACTAATGAAAAAATGAATGAATAATGAATAAAATATTGCCAGGATATAGTCCAAGGACCCTCATAAAATAATAAAAAAACGAATAAAATAATGGCAGGATATAGTCCATGGACCATACCATTATAATGAAAAAATGAGTAAAATAACGTCAAGATATAGTTTACGCACCCTTCTTTAACCTACAACAAACCCGATCAAAAAAGCAGTGGCACGATTTTAAATATTTGATGCAATATTGCAGGCTTTCTTTTTAAAAATAACGCGAAATAACCATTTCCACAAATGATGCCAGCCTATAGTCCAAGGGGCCGTCTTGAACGGTCAATAAATATGATCCATAATGCAATGGTACGATTGGAGATATTTGGTGCAATGTTGCAGGCCCAAATTTAAACTTTCAGTGTAAGGCGACTTTGAAAAGAATGCGAAATAACAATTTGTAGAAATAATGCCAGGATATAGTCCTATACCGCCATAATACACACTATAATAATTAAATAAATCAATGAATAGTGAATTAAATAATGCCAGGATATAGTCCAAGGACCGTACTATAATAATGAAAAAATGAATAAAATTAGAGATATTTGGTGCAATGTTGCAGCTCTAAATTTAAACTTGCAGTGTTAGCCGATTTAAAAAATAACGCAAAATACAATGGCACGATTGGAAATATTTGGTGCAATGTTCCAGGTCCAAATTTAAACTTGCACTGTAAGCGTATTATGGAAAGAACGCGAAATAACCATTTGTACAAATAATGCCAGCATATAATCCTATACTATACTATCCATACTATAACAATGAAAAAATTAGTGATTAATGAATAAAATAATGTCAGGATATAGTCCAAGAACCCTAATATAATAATGAAAAAATTAATAAAATAATGCCAGGATATAGTCCAAGGACCATTCTATTATAATGCAAAAATTAATGAATAATGAATAAAATAATGCCAGGACATAGTCGAAGGACCCTACTATAATAATGAAAAAATGAATAAAATAATATCAAGATATATTCTAAGGACCCTTCTTTAATGTAAAAAACCGATTCAAAAAGCAATGGCACGATTGGAGATATTTGGTGCAATGTTGCACCTCCAAATTTAAACTTGCACTGTAAGGGGAATTTGAAAAGAACGCGAAATAATCATTTGCCATGATATAGTCCTATACCGCCATAATACAGACTATAATAATTAAATAATTAGTGATTAATGAATAAAATAATGCCAGGCTATAGTCCAAGGACCGTAATATAATAATACCTAATATACCATAGTACATAAAGAACCCTCATATACCATACTGTTATAATAAAAAAATGAGTCAATAAAGAATAAAATAATATTTATTTATTTAAAAGATTGAACTAAGCTGCTTGCTTTATAGTTCATATTATACATACAAGAAATACAAAATCAAGATAAGAATAACAAATTTAAAATATTTCGCTTAACTAGACAATCTGAATCAGAATAATTAACAACATGATAGACTTTATTGAAATCAGCACAGCAATTCCGGAAAGGTTCATGTTGCAGATCTGAAGAATTTGCAATACCAAGATGAATTGGCTCATATTGCCGCAAAGTACGGTAAGGAACATTAATGTAAATTTTTGATAATAGGTGTGGGCTATCTATAACTGTGCGGATAATGTTCAATATAAAAACCGCATTTAGCATAGTACGACGATTTGCAAGTGAGGGTAAGTTGATCAGTCTTAGCCGTGCTTCGTAAGGTGGTAAATTCACAGATTCATTCCAACGAAGATTACGTAAGCAAAACAGTACGAATTGTTTCTGTATTGATTCCAACACAAACTTATAACAATTATAGTTTGGGCTCCAAAAGGGCGAGGCATACTCCAGTAATGGCTTGACAAGTGCAGTGTAAAATGTTTATGTTGTTATGTTGTTTGTTATGTATGGGTCTTTGAACTCCTTCGACCATCGTTTTATAAAACCCAGAGTAGTGCGTCTAGATATATGCGTAATATGTTTATGAAATCGTAATTTCTGATCAAGAATAACTCCAAGATCATCAATTGTATTATTACATCCACCAAGACAATAATTGAATGCAATAGGGTTTTGACATCGAGCAAATGTTATTTGTTTGCACTTCTTTAAGTTTAAGTTCATACAATTAAAGCTACACCATGAGAAGGGAATCAAAATCCATTGTTCAACAGAACCATTTGAGTACGATTCGTGAGGTATGATTGAATCCATTTTAAAAGTCGCGTAGGAAATCCGAACCATTTTAACGTCAAACAAAGTAGTATATGATTAACTACATCAAATGCTTTCCTGAAGTCTGTATAGATAACATCAGTCTGCATCGAGAGATTAAAATTATTGAAAATTTTCGACACAAATTGTATTAAATTAGTTGTTGTTGATTTTCCCTTGGAAAAATTATGTTGCAAAGGAGAAACTGACGCATACACACTGCGTGATATTTGGTCCACGATAATTTTCTCAAACAACTTGGCTACAGCACTTAGTTTAGGTATGCCATGATAATTACTTATTTCAGATCTATTACCGGTTTTATGCAACGGAATAATATACGATGATTTCCATATATTTGGAAAATAACCAGAACGTAATGAACAATCAAACAGAGTAGTAATCGGCGCAGCTAACTCCTCTGCACAGTATTTAAGAACACATGCAGGAATACATTCCATGTAATGTAATGTAATAGTGCATCCAACACGATATGCACATCCAAAATAGATATAGGAATGGATGCCCGAGAAATAGAATAAGGATAACTCACTGAATTGAAATTTTCAGATGAATAAGTTGACGGAAAAAATTTTCCAAAAAGACTACAAATGATGTGAATGTTATTAGACTCCTTTTGTTCATACTTCATAAATAGTGGGTAGATGATACTTATATTAACAAATTTCCAAAAAGACTGGATCAGAACGTATATTAGATTTCATTTTTTGTAGAAAAATCTTATAAGAAGCTTTGCATAAACTCTAATATCTACATCTCACAATTCTGTAACTGATGTAATTCGCAGTGTTACGTTGGTTACAATATAATTCATACTTTTTAGATTTCAAAGTCCGTAAAGCATGAAGTTGTTTATTAAACCAAAGAGGTTTCAAATTACAACTATGAGAAATAGTTGCCACTGGTACAGACGATGTGAAGAATCTCTACAGGGTGTTATTAAAATGCTCCACTGCCAAATCCATGGAAAAGTATGAGGGAAGACCAATTAGTGAAAAGATATAGTTCCAATCAATAGAAGAAATATTACTCCTCAAAATGTCGTAATTCGAATTTTTGAAATTATTGAAATTTTGAATAATTAATTCTTGTTGAATCAATAGATCTGCTGTTAAATATGACATCTGAGATTAAAATATTTAAGGTAGGATGATGCATGTCCCCCGGCAGAGCAAACGGTAAAGATCTAGATATTTCATACATATATGTCCTTATCATCAACAAATATTAAGTCTTAAAAACGATTATTCGTGTTAGGAATGCTGTTCAGTTCATAGAGACCACAAGATAATAAGTCCACGTGAAAGCTACGATCGCAGTATCCAGTAGATGATGGTGGTAAAACAACAGGATCTTCCATGGAACGCTCCCAGTTTATATAAGGCAGATTGAAGTCGCCAAGTACAATCAAGCGATCAGACGGCAATAATGTATCATTAATTGAGTTTATACAACGGAAATGAGTATTATAAATTCCTTCATTAGAATTCGGTGGAATATACGAGCAAGTAATAAATACACTAAAGGTGTTAATTCTCATGTAACCACAGCAGAAATCAATATCATTAAATTAATCCATAAGTATTTCCTTCGAAAAAAATTCAGCATACACAGCAATCAGAACACCACCACCTCTGCTTAAATTGGTGTGGAGCTGGTTGCGGTCTTTCCTGTACAATACATAACTGCTGGAGAAAGCTTTAGAATTCGCCGCTCTCAATTTTCTTCAGAGTAGGTAATAATAAATCGGGTATATTCATGTATACTATTTCATCGAGTTTACCGTTTAAATACACTGTAACCACGTCCATCTGATGGATCTGCATGTTAGGATTTGCTGATAAGGCTACCATTAGTCGAATTGAAGTGGGCCGTATTACGGGTGAGAATGTGTTATGGAAGTCTTCACCAGGACGTTGATATATACCAACGTCTATATATACTATATAGATATACTATTTCCCACGTCTTGTTTTTGATTTGAGCTAGAATTTCATCCTCTAGTGCTTTTATTCACAGGAGAGCTTCTTGGCTATTTAAAGCTTCGTTCGTTGTAACGGGATCACCAACAATCGTATTGTATACGAACTCGCATTCTTCAAATTCCTCTGATGCTTCCCCTGATGAATTTTCATTATTGGAGTCCGCTGTCTCGTTAGTTTTTGCTTTACAGAGTAAACTTTTCTTGGCCTTCCTCTTGAGCCCGTACATATATACGTAGGCCGACCCCTATCTCGTTGACATTCGACTGTATTTTCGGCACCTGTTGTTGTTGTTGTTGGTAAGTTTCTCTGTGTATCATTTATATTTGATTTTTGGGAAACAGAAACATCTGAATTATTATTTGTTTTCTCAGTGTCAATATCTTTATAAAGACTTTTATTTTTGTTTTCAAGAGTATTTTCACTTTCAAAAATATATTTTTCTTCATAGTTTTTGTTGTACATAAACCTGTTGACGAATGTGACGTCACGGCTTATAATAATTTTTTGTTTAGTAGGCGACCATAATCTATAAGCTTTTGATTCGCTGGAGTAACCTACAACCATGTGTACTTCAGATTTTGAGTCGAATTTATTTCGATCATTTTCCTTATTTAAGAACATACGCCTTTACGCCGAAGACATGGAAATAGTTTACCGTAGGGTTCTTATTCGTCCAAGTTTTGTATGGAACTTCATTTATTAATGATCTTTTGGACAGCGATTTCTAATATAGGTATGGTCTATGTGCCCTTCATGTTTGTTTAGCAGGTAGCAGTTATTGTTTTGTCTGTCTGTCTCTTTCTTGCTTGTTAGCAGGTAGCAGTTAGTTCTTTGTTGTCTTCAACCAGCTACCTACTTCTTTTCAGTTGTCGATATTTTATTAAATTAAATTATTTCGAGGGTGTCCTTGCTGATATCTTCCCCAAAAATTTGGTAGCTTGTTTACTGGCAGGTAGTAGTCAGTGATCTTGTTGTTGTTGTTGTTGTTGCTTTGACATGTTTCATTTGCGTCCTCCGGTCTTGTATGATGTCTGTTATGATTTCTGTAGATTAATTAAAACGAGGACGACCCACTGAACAAGCAAGGGGTATATAAATTAACTTGCAAATGCCAGTACAGCTACATAGGACAAACAGGACGCAAAATAAAAACAAGGGTAATATATATATATATATTAATATTATTAATATTATATTTATAATATTTATAATATAATATATTATAAATATATATATTATTTATATATTAATATATAAATATATATTAATATTATTAATATTATATAATTATTTTTATATTAATATATATATATATATATATATATATTTGATGAAAAGTAATGTTTTGTTTCTTTATTTAATGGAAGAAAAATAAGTACATCGTTTTTCTTATTTTATGTGTATCAGTGAACATTAACCAAAAAAGAAGAAGTTGTGCCAACGCCAGCCAGAAAAAGCGCAGCGTTGTAAAATAAGTATAAAACTTTAGTTGATGCCAATATAACTTAAATTAAATTGTTACCCAACAGCCCTCCTTAAATTAATTATATTATTAAGTTCGATGATTGAAAACGCCCAGATCCAGTATACAATGGTCGTGTTTTGATATCGTAAGACCTTCGGTGAGTACGTCGGCTGGCATCTCTTCGGTTGGCAAGTAGGTCAATTTTATGTAGCCACTGTTTACACTGTCACGCATGAAGTGATGTCGCACATCTATATTTTTCGTACGAGGGTGGTGACCAAAACTCTTTATCAGCTTTTGGGCACTTTGATTATCTTTGTATAATGTGATCTTTTCACATATGATGCCAATCTCTTCCAAGAGTCCCTTCAAGTATAAAGCCTCCTTCGTAGCCTCGGACATGGCTAAATATTCCGACTCTGTACTTGATAAGGCAACCGTTTTTTGTTTCCTTGATTCCAACGATATGGCTGCACTGGATAATATAAATGCGAATCCAGAGTAAGAACGCCTGTCAATCGTATCTGCGCCCCAATCTGCATCCACCACTCCGTATAAAGTTTCATCGTTCCGTTTATATAATAGTCCGTGATTAATGGTTCCCCGTAGGTACCGTAATATACGTTTAGCTGCTTTCCAATGCTCAATGTTGTAATTCGAGTTGAACTGACTGAGACTATTAATTGAGTGTGCGATGTCCGGACGTGTTGTTACCGCCAAGTACTTATAACCTCCTATTAGACTTTGAAATGGGTACGTTTTCATAACATGTTCGTCGATATTTTTTGGTTTTTCTAATCTTATGTTTGCTTCTATTGGAGTTGCTACAGATTTACAGTCACTCATGCCGAAACGCTTCAGAATTTGTTTAGTATATTTGGTTTGTGCTTTCAAAACTTTCATCTCAAAGTTTTGTGTTAACTTTGTTTTTAATTCTTCTATAAGGTCTTTATTATTTAACGCTATTGATAGGTCATCTACGTAAATTGCGATGAGTAACGTGTCATTATGTTTATGCTTTACAAAAAGGCACGGATCCCTTAATGTTGCGATCATACCGAAATCTTTTAATTTTGTTGTGAGTTCATTATACCATGAAAGGCCTGATTGACGAAGTCCGTATAATGCTTTACGCAGGAGACAAACGGGATTTTGCAATTTGCTTAAGCATTTGCTCCATGCTTTAGTTGTTTGGGTAACATTGTAATTGGTTAATTTAGATCCTGACGATCCTATGGGTTCGCCGTTCTCAATTTTCTTTAGAGTAGGTAATAATAAATCGTTTATATTCATGTATACTATTTCATCGAGTTTACCGTTTAAATACGCTGTAACCACGTCCGTCTAATGGATCTGCATGTTAAGTTTTGCTGCTAAGGCTACCATTAGTCGAATTGAAGTGGGCCGTATTACGGGTGAGAATATGTTATGGAAGTCTTAACCAGGACGTTGAGCATACCCTTTTGCAACTAAACGCACCTTTTTCTTGTTATCATCTTTTGTTTTAAAAACATACCTGTTGTTTATGATTTTGCGATTCTCTGGACGTTCTACTATTTCCCACGTCTTGTTTTTGATTTGAGCTAGAATTTCATCCTCTAGTGCTTTTATCCACAGAAGAGCTTCTTGGCTATTTAAAGCTTCGTTCGTTGTAACGGGATCACCAACAATCGTATTGTATACGAACTCGCATTCTTCAAATTCCTCTGATGCTTCCCCTGATGAATTTTCATTATTGAAGTCCGCTGTGTCGTTAGTTTTTGCTACAGAGTAAACTTTTCTTGGCCTTCCTCTTGAGCCCGTACATATATACGTAGGCCGACCCCTATCTCGTTGACATTCGACTGTATTTTCGGCACCTGTTGTTGTTGTTGTTGGTAAGTTTCTCTGTGTATCATTTATGTATGATTTTTGGGAAACAGATACATCTGAATTATTATTTGTTTTCTCAGTGTCAATATCATAAAACTGTTGACGAATGTGACGTTACGGCTTATAATAATTTTTTGTTTAGTAGGCGACCATAATCTATAAGCCTTTGATTCACTGGAGTAACCTACAAAAAAGTGTACTTCAGATTTTGACTCGAATTTATTTCGATTATTTTCCTTATTTGGAACATACGCTTTTTCTTATTCGTCCAAGTTTTGTATCGAACTTAATTTATTAATGACTTTGTTGGACAGCGATTTCTAATATAGTTTGCTGTGTTTACTGCTTCTGCCCAAAAACTCTGTGGTACTCCGGCCTGTTTAATCATACACCGACTCATTTCCAAGAGAATTCTGTTTCTTCTTTCCGCTAGACCATTTTGCTCGGTTGTATAAGGAGCTGATAGAGGACGTTTTATATCCTTTTCTTGCAAAAACCTGTCGAATTCTTTATTTACGTACTTTGCACCATTATCCGATTGTAAAATTTTAATTCTTTTGCCTGTGAAATTTTCGGCTAAGTTTTTATAGTTTTTGGAAACGTTTAATATTTCGCTCTTCTGCCTTATAAAAAATACTTCGCAATAACGCGACTTATTATCTGTAAAATTGACGAAGTATCTCTTCCCCGAATGTGAAGTTGCATTTCGCTATTCGCCGCTTCAAAAAATCGGTTTGACATTTGACTGTTTGGTATGTTGAACTCACGCATACAATACGTGAGAAGTACCACATTGTTGTTCTTGTTTCTTTATCAATCAATGTGTACGATTTCTTAACAGTGCAACCGTATGTGCTAAAGGGGCTTGGAGCCCCAACTAGGTCAATAACGTATAATTTCCAACTATTTTGTAAAAATTTGTATTCAGTTTCATTTATGCAACTCTGCTAACATCGTTCTAAAATATTTTCGCAATTAGGCGCATAATTGTGTATTTATAACAAAAAAGTTTTGATTACCGTCTGCATTTATAGGATATATAATGAAGCAAATTAGAAAATGCTGTGTAAAATGTGATAGAATATATTTATTAACATTAAAACTATGTTTTATACATGTTTTTCACGAATAAAAAACATAATATTTATAATTATTTATTTTAACGTTACGATAAACAAACCCCTTAAAATAAATTCTCCATCAGTGCTTGCTACAAAATTTTTGCGGCGAGGCTACATTATTTTACGGCGAGGCTACACTTTTTTACGGCGAGGCTACACTTTTTTTGCAGCGAATCAAAGTTTTCTTTCATTGTGTCAGTGCAATTCCAGCAAAAATGCACTAGTGTATAAGGGACATTTTCGAGTGTCTCATCTACTAATCTATGCATTGGACCACACACATCTGTGTGGACAATTTCTAGGATTTCACTAGCTTTACTACTTTACTTTACTTTACTTTACTTTCTTTGGGAAATGGTTTTTGAGTTTGCTTTTCGTTGATACAAATTTCACATTTTAGCACTTTTTCATTTGTTTTGATATCCAGTCCATACACCAACTTCTTCTAATAGAGCTGGTTTCAATCCTCACTATTTAAGTGACCCATTTTATATGTTGTATGTTGATGTTCATTGTATTTTTTACACAATATAAATTTCCCATTCTTTCAGCTCTACATAGCACTTGATTATTTCTACTTAAGATTATCGCTTCGTTTTTTCTAAAAATGATTTCACTACTTTATCGGTTATTTTTGCTACCGACAATAAATTTGTACGCAAATCGGGCACGTATAACACATTTTTTACATCCAAATATGTGTCATTATCATCATTGTTTACATATAGTTTCATATTTCCAATACCTTTTATATCTGTTGACATATTGTTTGCCAAATGCAGCTTTCTTTCCATAACTGAAACTGCATCGAAATATTCTAAATTAGCGCTCATATGTGCAGTCTAAACACCAGCCGTTACAGACATTCATA
Source organism: Thecophora atra (assembly GCA_937620795.1). Lineage (NCBI taxonomy): Eukaryota > Metazoa > Arthropoda > Insecta > Diptera > Conopidae > Thecophora > Thecophora atra. The sequence goes on from OW569399.1 coordinate 37,000,015, forward strand.
AATGCACTTGTCTCTGCCAAGATCAATGCATTGTCATCGCTTTCGCTTTTAGCAAAGTATTTCTCCTTTTCATTTGTATATCGAGCGCTTTGCTTTCTTCTTGCTTTGCAGGAACTCGCAAATGTGGCCTATTTTGCCACATTTGAAACACTACGTCGTTTCGCTTTTGTTTGTTGTGTTTCTGTAGTATTTGCCGTGATTCGTATTTGATTTTTGCACGTCATAGGTATACATAGCGTTGCCCTTTTCATATTTTTCGATTTCCTGCTCTCGCTTTCTTCGAGTATTTTAAGTTTTAGAACCTCTGGTGTTGGCAATGCGTCTCTGGTTTCTAATGCACATCTGAACGATTCATAGGAGTCTGGCAGGCTGTATAAAAGAAGGATGGCAAATAAGTCGTCTCCGGTTGTTACGTTGATTTCTTTTAGCCTTGCTACCGCATCGAAGAAACTGTTTAAGTGGTCTCTAATGCTGTCAGCTTCTTTAAGTCTTTGTGTCTAAAGAGACCCTTTCTTTTGCAATGCCGCTTTTCGCACAGGCCAAGCTGGAAACAGACAGACAGACAAAACAATAACTACTACCTGCTAAACCAACATGAAAGGCACATAGACCATACCTGACCAAAAAGCATATAAGAAAACGTATGACGTTAAGACATTTCAGAACGAAATTAGACACTGAAGATGGCACATCGACGAAACCGGTTTGTCTCCAAACCAAATTTGACAAGCGATGACGGAAATTCGTTCCAATATCTTTCAACTTTATTTAGCAATGCCGCTTTTCGCACAAGCCCCTTGGACTGATATATACTTTGCAGTTTTAACCAAATTTCCCTTGATGTGTTGCAATCTGAAATCTGCCCCAGCTCTGATGGCAGCACACAAAGTATGATATCAGCCGATGCTTTTTGATCGTTTGAGATCCACTCTGATGCATTTTCCGTTGGACACAGTTTGGTGCCGTCGACATAAGCCCATAAATCATTCTTTAATAACACAGCACGCATTTGCAGCTTCCACGTGTCATAGTTCTCTGCGTTTAGCAGTTCGATCCTTGCTACAGATGCCATTTTTTGCTTATTTACAATTCGTTTGGCCTGGTCCCATAACCTGATGAAAAGTAATGTTTTGTTTCTTTATTAATTGAAGAAAAATAAGTACATCCTTTTTCTTATTTTTTGTGTATCAGTGAACATTAACCAAAAAATGAAAGTTGTGCCAACGTCAGCCTTTAGGTGATGCCAATATATATATAATTAAATTGTAACCCAACACAGGGAACAGTCCAATGACCATACTCTAATAGTGAAAGAATGGTTGATTAATAAATAATAAAATAATGAAAATAATGCCAAGATATAGTAGATATAGATATATATATATATAAACTGTAAACTATATCTTGGCATTATTTTATTCATTTTTTCATTATTATATGTAGTAGGGTCCTTCGACTATATCCTGGAATTATATTATTCATTAATATGTTAATCAGTCGGACACCATCAAACTTAATGGCCCATTTGCGAACCTTGTCGATGACGCTTGCATAGTCTGTGCTGCCTTTGATATCATAATTGGGGTTGGTTGTGCGTTCCCTCCCGAGCTTTTCTAAGTTTGCCTCTAGCTTGGCCGGCGCCTGTTGATGCGATGATGCAGATTCAGTGGTTTTCTGTTCCGCCGTTGACAGGTCGGTTGTTGAGACTCCTCGTGAAAGGTTACTAGAACCCGCCAATGGGACGGTGAATACATTTGGGGACTTTGGTGGTGGAGTCGGAATTCGTGTATATTTCATTTCGAGTTCGGCGGGGCGTAGCACCAGCGATGGGTCGGTTAAAGTTGGAATCACTTGCACGAATCGCTTTCACAACTCCTCGACAGTTCCGTCTTCCCCGAAGCCGAACTCCTCTGCGCAGGCCAGTAGATCTTCCCGACGTAGGAAATAGACCCACGCGACTTTTACCATTGTGCTGTATTCCGGTCTGTTGTTGATGCTGCGAATTCCTGATCCCAGTGATCGTTAGTGTGTACAGGTGCTTGCTAAAAGAGTCCCTGTTCGGGCGCCACTGTAACGAACTTTCCTGTTCGTCCCTCTTTTGCTGGGATGAGCTCAGTCGAGCCGGGGTTCGTTGCAGAAAATTTGTAACTAAAAGAAACCCTTTTAACATTACGGTGCTTTTATTGATGGTACTTCATTAATATGTCCATGCAAGGTATTTAGAGCACACTGTTTTACACACACGTTGTTGGTCTCGATGGTACTGTGATGGATGCTCGTTGTAATGCGACGATGTGGCAGCAGTGCGTTGCTCCAGGCGTAACGTGGCGATGTCGTAGCTGTGCGTTGTAATCGTTGAAACGCGACGACGTTATGGATGTGCGTTACAAGCGTCGTAACGTGGCGATGTTGTTGGTCTGCGAGCGACGGTTGCGTTGTTGCTATCGACGAGCGTCGTTGGCGTTGTGACACGTTATTTGCGCGACGGACGTGCGTATGGCGCAGAGGGGCAATTACCTCCTACTCTACCTCTGCTATCTAGCGGCGGATGGATGTGATAAATCAAATCGACCTAGGAGCGGAAGTGAAACTAAATACTGCCTCGGAAGAAGAGCTTGACCATTAGCAGTATGTCTACGGGAATGATTCTTTTTTATCGAAAGGAAACCCTGTGTTGTTTGTTCCTAACGAAGCGGATGTTCGTTGAAATATCGGGGAAGAAGAGCTTGACCATCAATATTTCAACTGCAACCTAGGAGCGGAAGGGAAACTAAATATTGCTTTGGAAGAAGAGCTTGACCATTAGCAATATGTCTACAGAGGAAATTCACTTTTATCGACAGAAAAGACCTGTACTGATTATTCCTACCGAAGTGGATTTTCGTTGAAATATCGGGGAAGAAGAGCTTGACCACCAATATTTCAACTGCAACCTAAGAGCGGAAATGAAACTAAATCGAAGAACTCTCAATCTAATTGCTTACCTCTGCACGAGTCCACACGTCTTTCTATGTCAAGATTAGTCGCCGGAAAGAAGACAGAAGCTTGATTGCTCCGTGTTTTATATGCGTCGGTTTCTCGCTTCGACTCGCTTCTCGAACTTTCCAGAAGCTCTTCTGTTCGTTGTTATTCTCTTTCTGTTCGCACTCTGCTCGCCTCAGAGAGAGCTTTCCGTTGTATTTGTGTTGTGTTGTGTCTCATATGTGTGAACGTTGGCTTGGTTGTCTTCTTGTTGCATTGTGTATGTGTTTTCCAGCATGCTCTCTATTCTAGTTTACACAATTCAATTCTCTTATATTCTAATATGTATTCGTACATGTGTATTGTTAAATCTATAATTAAACTTTACAATTAAATAATACAGGGTGGTGTTATACATTTCAAGATTTTGTAAATCTAACAAGGTATTAAAAGATTCGCATTTATTCAAATCAATGCAATATATATTCGGAGTTCTTATCAATTCGTACATTAAAACGTAATAACAAAATATTGATATTCAAAATGTAATCTAATCCAAGGGTTATCCGCAGAATTCTGGTGTTGCTGGGCGACGAGCAGCACGAGCTTAACTTGGGTGTGGGTAAAATTTAATTTATAAATTTTTCTTCACACTTTCCCCTTACTTCGCCGATCGAATGGTGATGAGTGTTTCCCCAGATTTCTTGATGGTCACCTGGTAGAGTGAACCCCCGATGACTCGTGCGAAGCGGACTTTGGCACCGCAGTTGCGTGTGCGAAGAGTTTCCGAGATTTGGATCTGCAACTCCTCGGGCAATTGACCTTCAGTACCTACTCCTGTGGAGTTGTCCAAGACCAAAACGCCAACGTCTACCGGTTTGGCCTCATGTTGCGGTTGGAGTGGCGAGGCCATCTCTCGGATGCAGTTGTGTGTGATCCGCGCTGACGTCGCCGGTGATCCTGGCAGCTGTTATTGGGTTGTCGCGGCACCACTCATCCAGAGTGGCCTCCAGCTGGAGTTGCAGGGCTCCGCTGGGGCTGTCCAGATCCATCTCTTGTGTTACGAAGCTATTAAAAATGTTCTCGTCGTCATTTGCCGCGTCGTCGAACTGGGTGGTGGTAATCAGGCTACCCAGGTCCATTTCTTCTGTTGCGAAGACATCAAAAATGTTCTCGCCGTCATTTACAGTGTCGTTGAACTGGTTGGTGGCAACTCGGACTAAGTCGTGTTTGCGGTCGGCCGTAAAGCACTGGCTATCGTACATATCAGTTACGGCGGCGTCATCGTTGGGCACTTGACCATGGGCTTTGCAAGGTTCGCCCGCGGTGTACGTAACCAGCTCGGGCAAGTGTTATGCCTTTGCCGGGTCGGCGAGGAGTCTGATGAGCTCTGCTAAATACGATCTCTTTGCGATGGCATCTCCTGGTAGGAACCAGCCCCTCCAATCACCAATGAAGTCGAGGTCGGGTTGGTGTAAAAATGCTTCTGCGTAATGCATCAAAAATGCTCCGCAGTCAAAGGTATTCGGCTGTCGCGGCCCGTCGACGCTCCTTACCGTGAAGCGATCGCAGTCGAAAATCTTTGGGTTGACATCGGGATATTTCTGGAGTGCCTCGTATCGTAGGTATTCTCGGACATGGTGTCCGGCGTAGATTCGGGATCGGAATGGTTGTGAGTCGAAGATATATGCAACGCCCTGGCGCCCGTTCATGTCTCTATCGTGGTCGAGGCGCACTGCGATGGGGTACCAATGGCTTTCTTCGTTGACGAGAACGAGAATTTACCGTTTCTCAAGTAGGCGTACCCTTTTAGTCCACCTCCGGACTGTCGTGTACGTCGTATTGCGAAGGACCAGCTGTTCGTAGAAGTGAATGCTGAATGCATGAATGTTACCTTTCCGCGACTCTACTGAATGTTGCGTGAGCCAGGTCAAGTAGAAGTCGATGATCAAGTCGTTGATGTATTGTGAGCCGGCAAGGCACATGTAATCGTGCGTCCCGATGGTGATTCCGCCCGGTCCGGGAGGATAGATGACGGGAGTCTCGTTGACTCCATGAACTTTCGCAGCAGCCGTTGAGCCGGGGTTCTGGTTAATTCTCCGAGCGGTCGTGACATTGCCATCGTCGCTCGAGGCCAGCTGTCGGGCATAGTCCACATGAGGCTGCTCCTCCATAGTGGTCAGTGTTAATGTCGCCTTATGATCTTGCTATTTTTCTTTTGTTGTACGCTGTACTCTACGTGTTGCTGTTATTTTTGTTGTTGTGTTTTGGTTTTCTTCTCACTGCTGTTTTAATTCACTGTTGTGGTTCTTGTTGTTGTTGCTACTATAACGGTGACTATCGATGTTGTCGCTGTTGTCTATTATTTTATTCACTGTTTTCTTAGTTCATTAATTGTTCAGTTCTTCTATGGTTTTTTGGTTTAAAATTGCATTTTTTTTTGGTTTGTTTACTTTTCCTTGTTTTCTTTTGCTTCGGTTCGTGATGTGTACAAGTCTCGCTGACGGGTGTTGGTCGAATGATCGCTTTCCTTCTGATTGTGACTGAGCTTCGTTATTCTCCGTCGTCGGAATTTGTAGCGTTGTCCGCGCTGGCTGCCGTTGCTCTTGTTTGTTAGTCTGGACCGTTATCCTTGCCGTTGTTGTGTTCTGCTCTCGATAAGGTTTGACGTCATGAATATGCGTCTTAAGCGTTTTACTGGAGTTCTGTTTCTGTACCTCGATGATGACTGGTGATCTAAATGTGATTACTTTAAATGGTCCGTCATATTTAGGTGCTAATTTTGCGGCAAAATTATCCGCGGCCTTTGACAAGGGGTGTTGTCTGACCCAAACCATTTCGCCAACTTCCGGCTGCCAGTTTCGTCGGCGTAAGTTGTAGTGGCGCGCCTGTGTAGTTGCTGCCTGTTGCATGCGTTTCCTTGCTATTTCTTACGCTCTTTTTAATCGCGTAGCCCTTCCGTGCGGCGAAAGGAGTTCTGCTCCCGTCCCGAATGTAACCTCGTCATACATTGTACTCGGTAGACGCAGCTCGCGCCCCTGTGTTAAGTAAGCAGGGCTGTAGCCGGTAGTGTCCGACTTCGATGAGTTGATCGCCACTGCCAATTCTGGGAGTAGTTCATCCAAGGTCCGTTGATTCTCGCCCGCGAACTGAGCAATCATTGTTTTCAGCGTGCGGTTGACCCTCTCGGTTTGATTCTCTTGCGGCCAATATGGCGCCGTGAATTGTTGTTTCGTACCGATTTCCTCGAGAAATTTACGAAATTTGCGACTTGTGAATTGGGTGCCGTTGTCTGAGAGGAATATCTTCGGTGCTCCAAAATAGGCGATGAGTCTTTCGCGGAATGCCTTCTGCAGTCCTTCGGTGGTGGCCTTTCGGAGTGGGATGACTTCTACCCACTTGGAAAATTTGTCGAAAAAGACGAGCACGAAACGATTTCGGTGCTTTGAAGTCGGTAGCGGTCCCATGAAATCGGCGCAGATAATCGACCATGTTTTGTCTGCGATTTGGGTTAACATTTTCCATGCTGGCGCTTATTTTGAACTTTTAAATTTCTGACAAATATCGCATTGACTTACGTACGTTTTGATGTCTCTGGTCATCCCAGGCCAGTGGTAAGAATTCATGGCCCGGTTGATGGTTTTGCGCACGCCAAGGTGGCCGGCGCTCGGATTATCGTGGCATTCTCTGATCACTTTCTGACGTAGAGTTGTTGGCACACACAGCTTCCATGGCGGCCCTGTCTCGTTGTCGGTTGAGCTCGCTCGCCTATAAAGTTTTCGATTTTCTTCGATATTCGTTGAAAACTTCTGTGGGTTGCGCTGTAGTTCGGACTTCAGCTTCTCGATCCATGCACATGTTTGATCCTCACTTGTGTCCACTCTTGCTCTGCCCAGCGTCTCTAGTGGTTGGCGAGATAAAGCGTCGGCCACCACATTGAATTTTCCTCGTCTATACTCCACGTTAAAACGATATTGCTGTAACTCCAGCGCCCACCTTGCGATTCTTCCGGATGGGTTGTCGATTTTATTTAGCCACTTCAGTGCGAGGTGATCGGTGATGACGTTGAAGTGATATCCCTCTAGGTAGTGGCGCATCTTTCGAATGCCCCACACGATCGCCAGACATTCCTTCTCCGTCGCGGTGTAGTTCTTCTCGGCTCCGTTGAGGTGTCGGCTGGCGTATGCTATGACTTGCTCTCGCCCTCCGGAGTCTTGGGTCAGGACCGCGCCCAAACCAGTATCGCTTGCGTCCGTCTTCAGAGTGAATTTCTTGCTGAAATCGGGGCAAGCGAGTACGGGTGCTTCGGTGAGTTTCTGTTTCATCTGGTTGAAGGCATCTTCCTGTGCTGCTGTCCACTTCCAGTGCTTCCCTTTCTTTAACAGGGAGGTGAGTGGGTTGACGATTGCTGAGAAGTCTGGAACGAATCTGCGATACCAGGAGGCGATCCCTAAACATCGGTGTAAATCTTTGATATTGCTGGGTGTTTCAGCATCCGGATGGCAGCAATCTTCTCTGGGTCGGTGTGTATTCCTTTTCTACTCACGACGTGAACCAAATACCGCACTTCGGTTTTGAAAAACTCACACTTCTCAATGTTGAGTTTTAAATTCGCTGCGCGAAGCCTTTCGAAAACTTGGCGAAGGTTGTGTAGGTGCTCCTGCTTCGTGCTTCCCGTGACAATAATGTCGTCTAAATATGCAAAGCGTATGGCTCTAGGTCGGGACTGATTACCTTGTCGAGTGCTCGCTGAAAGGTTGCGGGCGCCGAGTCATCTTCTTGGCATCAAGGCATCATCTTCCATTGAAATAAACCTCTTCCAGGTACCGTGAGTGCAGTGGCCTCTCGACTTCCTTCTTCCAAAGGTATTTGCCAGTACCCGTTTTTTAAGTCGAGGCTGCTAATGAAGGTTGCCTCCCGTAGTCTGTCCAAAATGTGTTGTATGCGCGGCAGCGGGTAAGCGTCCGGAATTGACCTCGAGTTCAGCTGCCGATAGTCCACACAGAGTCTCCAGGTTCCCGTCTTTTTTTTTCGCCAAAACAATTGGCGCGCTGTGGGCACCATGAGAGGGTTCGATGAGGATGGTGCGTATGGAAACTTTTGTGGTGCAGCGCTGCCGTTTCCCTGGACTTATAAATACCCTATTCTCGCCGCAGGTAATCATCGTCCCAGCTGCCGCTAAGAAATCCTTACCCAGCAGTGCTTCGTCGGTGACATGTGGAAGGACCAAGAAATCGATGGAAAACTCGTCGCGGCCCAGTTTTGCGTAGAGGGTTATGACTTCACTGACGTCCTTATGCGAACCATCCGCCATTTGAACCTTTCGCGAGGTGGAATGGCTGTTGCGACTATTAGCTTAGCTTTGCGGCTAGCGTCGTGCTCACGAAGCTGCGGGTGGCACCGGTGTCGAGAACAGCGGTAACGCGTCTTCCATCTAACAGGAGTCTGGCCACGATGCGATTTCGGTCGTAGTAAAGAGGTGTTTCTTGGGAGGGATTTGTGGCGGCTGCAGCTACGTTATCCCTCATCGTTAACGTAGCGGCTTGGCGTTTCCCGAGGCGCGTGCTCGGCAACATTCGATAGTCCTCACATCTCGACGGCCGCATTCCCAACAAAACAACACACTAGCATTCCTGCAATGACGTTGTGCATGGCCGTCTTGTCCACATCGACGGCAGGCGGTTTTGGGATCTATTCTCAGGTCCGGCGGAGTGTTGATCTGGCGGTGCTGCTCGGTTCGACTCCTTACTGGATGATGGTCTGGTCGATTTCGCGAATGCTGTGGCTCACTGTTGTCGTTAAGGCTCTCGTAATCTTCTGGTAAGGACATCAGGTCGGCCAGTTCGACGAAATCCCGGCGCTTGATATACATTCTATACTCCGTTCTGCAGGTGTTAAAGACCCGTTCCAACTTCTGCTCAGCCGTAAAGTTGGCGTGGCGCATCATGTCCATGATGTCGAGGGCGTAGTCTTTGAAACTCTCTTGTGGCCGTTGTTGTCGTCGACGGACGTCGTCCTCGAGTCACTCAAAGTACCGTGAACTCAGGAAAAAGTTAAGAAAATCCTTTCTGAATTCCCCCCACGTCTGCCAGCGGGTTTCTTGATTTCTCAGCCAGAGCAGCGCGCGGTCTTTCAGCAACTCTGGCATCGTCCTCAGCAAATGGTTCAAGTTAAGCCCGTATACTTCCGTGAGTTCTTCGACTCGCTCGATAAAACCAATCGGGTCTCGGACACCATCAAACTTAATGGCCCATTTGCGAACCTTGTCGATGACGCTTGCATAGTCTGTGCTGCCTTTGATATCATAATTGGGGTTGGTTGTGCGTTCCCTCCCGAGCTTTTCTAAGTTTGCCTCTAGCTTGGCAGGCGCCTGTTGATGCGATGATGCAGATTCAGTGGTTTTCTGTTCCGCCGTTGACAGGTCGGTTGTTGAGACTCCTCGTGAAAGGTTACTAGAACCCGCCAATGGGACGGTGAATACATTTGGGGACTTTGGTGGTGGAGTCGGAATTCGTGTATATTTCATTTCGAGTTCGGCGGGGCGTAGCACCAGCGATGGGTCGGTTAAAGTTGGAATCACTTGCACGAATCGCTTTCACAACTCCTCGACAGTTCCGTCTTCCCCGAAGCCGAACTCCTCTGCGCAGGCCAGTAGATCTTCCCGACGTAGGAAATAGACCCACGCGACTTTTACCATTGTGCTGTATTCCGGTCTGTTGTTGATGCTGCGAATTCCTGATCCCAGTGATCGTTAGTGTGTACAGGTGCTTGCTAAAAGAGTCCCTGTTCGGGCGCCACTGTAACGAACTTTCCTGTTCGTCCCTCTTTTGCTGGGATGAGCTCAGTCGAGCCGGGGTTCGTTGCAGAAAATTTGTAACTAAAAGAAACCCTTTTAACATTACGGTGCTTTTATTGATGGTACTTCATTAATATGTCCATGCAAGGTATTTAGAGCACACTGTTTTACACACACGTTGTTGGTCTCGATGGTACTGTGATGGATGCTCGTTGTAATGCGACGATGTGGCAGCAGTGCGTTGCTCCAGGCGTAACGTGGCGATGTCGTAGCTGTGCGTTGTAATCGTTGAAACGCGACGACGTTATGGATGTGCGTTACAAGCGTCGTAACGTGGCGATGTTGTTGGTCTGCGAGCGACGGTTGCGTTGTTGCTATCGACGAGCGTCGTTGGCGTTGTGACACGTTATTTGCGCGACGGACGTGCGTATGGCGCAGAGGGGCAATTACCTCCTACTCTACCTCTGCTATCTAGCGGCGGATGGATGTGATAAATCAAATCGACCTAGGAGCGGAAGTGAAACTAAATACTGCCTCGGAAGAAGAGCTTGACCATTAGCAGTATGTCTACGGGAATGATTCTTTTTTATCGAAAGGAAACCCTGTGTTGTTTGTTCCTAACGAAGCGGATGTTCGTTGAAATATCGGGGAAGAAGAGCTTGACCATCAATATTGCAACTGCAACCTAGGAGCGGAAGGGAAACTAAATATTGCTTTGGAAGAAGAGCTTGACCATTAGCAATATGTCTACAGAGGAAATTCACTTTTATCGACAGAAAAGACCTGTACTGATTATTCCTACCGAAGTGGATTTTCGTTGAAATATCGGGGAAGAAGAGCTTGACCACCAATATTTCAACTGCAACCTAAGAGCGGAAATGAAACTAAATCGAAGAACTCTCAATCTAATTGCTTACCTCTGCACGAGTCCACACGTCTTTCTATGTCAAGATTAGTCGCCGGAAAGAAGACAGAAGCTTGATTGCTCCGTGTTTTATATGCGTCGGTTTCTCGCTTCGACTCGCTTCTCGAACTTTCCAGAAGCTCTTCTGTTCGTTGTTATTCTCTTTCTGTTCGCACTCTGCTCGCCTCAGAGAGAGCTTTCCGTTGTATTTGTGTTGTGTTGTGTCTCATATGTGTGAACGTTGGCTTGGTTGTCTTCTTGTTGCATTGTGTATGTGTTTTCCAGCATGCTCTCTATTCTAGTTTACACAATTCAATTCTCTTATATTCTAATATGTATTCGTACATGTGTATTGTTAAATCTATAATTAAACTTTACAATTAAATAATACAGGGTGGTGTTATACATTTCAAGATTTTGTAAATCTAACAAGGTATTAAAAGATTCGCATTTATTCAAATCAATGCAATATATATTCCGAGTTCTTATCAATTCGTACATTAAAACGTAATAACAAAATATTGATATTCAAAATGTAATCTAATCCAAGGGTTATCCGCAGAATTCTGGTGTTGCTGGGCGACGAGCAGCACGAGCTTAACTTGGGTGTGGGTAAAATTTAATTTATAAATTTTTCTTCACACTTTCCCCTTACTTCGCCGATCGAATGGTGATGAGTGTTTCCCCAGATTTCTTGATGGTCACCTGGTAGAGTGAACCCCCGATGACTCGTGCGAAGCGGACTTTGGCACCGCAGTTGCGTGTGCGAAGAGTTTCCGAGATTTGGATCTGCAACTCCTCGGGCAATTGACCTTCAGTACCTACTCCTGTGGAGTTGTCCAAGACCAAAACGCCAACGTCTACCGGTTTGGCCTCATGTTGCGGTTGGAGTGGCGAGGCCATCTCTCGGATGCAGTTGTGTGTGATCCGCGCTGACGTCGCCGGTGATCCTGGCAGCTGTTATTGGGTTGTCGCGGCACCACTCATCCAGAGTGGCCTCCAGCTGGAGTTGCAGGGCTCCGCTGGGGCTGTCCAGATCCATCTCTTGTGTTACGAAGCTATTAAAAATGTTCTCGTCGTCATTTGCCGCGTCGTCGAACTGGGTGGTGGTAATCAGGCTACCCAGGTCCATTTCTTCTGTTGCGAAGACATCAAAAATGTTCTCGCCGTCATTTACAGTGTCGTTGAACTGGTTGGTGGCAACTCGGACTAAGTCGTGTTTGCGGTCGGCCGTAAAGCACTGGCTATCGTACATATCAGTTACGGCGGCGTCATCGTTGGGCACTTGACCATGGGCTTTGCAAGGTTCGCCCGCGGTGTACGTAACCAGCTCGGGCAAGTGTTATGCCTTTGCCGGGTCGGCGAGGAGTCTGATGAGCTCTGCTAAATACGATCTCTTTGCGATGGCATCTCCTGGTAGGAACCAGCCCCTCCAATCACCAATGAAGTCGAGGTCGGGTTGGTGTAAAAATGCTTCTGCGTAATGCATCAAAAATGCTCCGCAGTCAAAGGTATTCGGCTGTCGCGGCCCGTCGACGCTCCTTACCGTGAAGCGATCGCAGTCGAAAATCTTTGGGTTGACATCGGGATATTTCTGGAGTGCCTCGTATCGTAGGTATTCTCGGACATGGTGTCCGGCGTAGATTCGGGATCGGAATGGTTGTGAGTCGAAGATATATGCAACGCCCTGGCGCCCGTTCATGTCTCTATCGTGGTCGAGGCGCACTGCGATGGGGTACCAATGGCTTTCTTCGTTGACGAGAACGAGAATTTACCGTTTCTCAAGTAGGCGTACCCTTTTAGTCCACCTCCGGACTGTCGTGTACGTCGTATTGCGAAGGACCAGCTGTTCGTAGAAGTGAATGCTGAATGCATGAATGTTACCTTTCCGCGACTCTACTGAATGTTGCGTGAGCCAGGTCAAGTAGAAGTCGATGATCAAGTCGTTGATGTATTGTGAGCCGGCAAGGCACATGTAATCGTGCGTCCCGATGGTGATTCCGCCCGGTCCGGGAGGATAGATGACGGGAGTCTCGTTGACTCCATGAACTTTCGCAGCAGCCGTTGAGCCGGGGTTCTGGTTAATTCTCCGAGCGGTCGTGACATTGCCATCGTCGCTCGAGGCCAGCTGCCGGGCATAGTCCACATGAGGCTGCTCCTCCATAGTGGTCAGTGTTAATGTCGCCTTATGATCTTGCTATTTTTCTTTTGTTGTACGCTGTACTCTACGTGTTGCTGTTATTTTTGTTGTTGTGTTTTGGTTTTCTTCTCACTGCTGTTTTAATTCACTGTTGTGGTTCTTGTTGTTGTTGCTACTATAACGGTGACTATCGATGTTGTCGCTGTTGTCTATTATTTTATTCACTGTTTTCTTAGTTCATTAATTGTTCAGTTCTTCTATGGTTTTTTGGTTTAAAATTGCATTTTTTTTTGGTTTGTTTACTTTTCCTTGTTTTCTTTTGCTTCGGTTCGTGATGTGTACAAGTCTCGCTGACGGGTGTTGGTCGAATGATCGCTTTCCTTCTGATTGTGACTGAGCTTCGTTATTCTCCGTCGTCGGAATTTGTAGCGTTGTCCGCGCTGGCTGCCGTTGCTCTTGTTTGTTAGTCTGGACCGTTATCCTTGCCGTTGTTGTGTTCTGCTCTCGATAAGGTTTGACGTCATGAATATGCGTCTTAAGCGTTTTACTGGAGTTCTGTTTCTGTACCTCGATGATGACTGGTGATCTAAATGTGATTACTTTAAATGGTCCGTCATATTTAGGTGCTAATTTTGCGGCAAAATTATCCGCGGCCTTTGACAAGGGGTGTTGTCTGACCCAAACCATTTCGCCAACTTCCGGCTGCCAGTTTCGTCGGCGTAAGTTGTAGTGGCGCGCCTGTGTAGTTGCTGCCTGTTGCATGCGTTTCCTTGCTATTTCTTACGCTCTTTTTAATCGCGTAGCCCTTCCGTGCGGCGAAAGGAGTTCTGCTCCCGTCCCGAATGTAACCTCGTCATACATTGTACTCGGTAGACGCAGCTCGCGCCCCTGTGTTAAGTAAGCAGGGCTGTAGCCGGTAGTGTCCGACTTCGATGAGTTGATCGCCACTGCCAATTCTGGGAGTAGTTCATCCAAGGTCCGTTGATTCTCGCCCGCGAACTGAGCAATCATTGTTTTCAGCGTGCGGTTGACCCTCTCGGTTGGATTCTCTTGCGGCCAATATGGCGCCGTGAATTGTTGTTTCGTACCGATTTCCTCGAGAAATTTACGAAATTTGCGACTTGTGAATTGGGTGCCGTTGTCTGAGAGGAATATCTTCGGTGCTCCAAAATAGGCGATGAGTCTTTCGCGGAATGCCTTCTGCAGTCCTTCGGTGGTGGCCTTTCGGAGTGGGATGACTTCTACCCACTTGGAAAATTTGTCGAAAAAGACGAGCACGAAACGATTTCGGTGCTTTGAAGTCGGTAGCGGTCCCATGAAATCGGCGCAGATAATCGACCATGTTTTGTCTGCGATTTGGGTTAACATTTTCCATGCTGGCGCTTATTTTGAACTTTTAAATTTCTGACAAATATCGCATTGACTTACGTACGTTTTGATGTCTCTGGTCATCCCAGGCCAGTGGTAAGAATTCATGGCCCGGTTGATGGTTTTGCGCACGCCAAGGTGGCCGGCGCTCGGATTATCGTGGCATTCTCTGATCACTTTCTGACGTAGAGTTGTTGGCACACACAGCTTCCATGGCGGCCCTGTCTCGTTGTCGGTTGAGCTCGCTCGCCTATAAAGTTTTCGATTTTCTTCGATATTCGTTGAAAACTTCTGTGGGTTGCGCTGTAGTTCGGACTTCAGCTTCTCGATCCATGCACATGTTTGATCCTCACTTGTGTCCACTCTTGCTCTGCCCAGCGTCTCTAGTGGTTGGCGAGATAAAGCGTCGGCCACCACATTGAATTTTCCTCGTCTATACTCCACGTTAAAACGATATTGCTGTAACTCCAGCGCCCACCTTGCGATTCTTCCGGATGGGTTGTCGATTTTATTTAGCCACTTCAGTGCGAGGTGATCGGTGATGACGTTGAAGTGATATCCCTCTAGGTAGTGGCGCATCTTTCGAATGCCCCACACGATCGCCAGACATTCCTTCTCCGTCGCGGTGTAGTTCTTCTCGGCTCCGTTGAGGTGTCGGCTGGCGTATGCTATGACTTGCTCTCGCCCTCCGGAGTCTTGGGTCAGGACCGCGCCCAAACCAGTATCGCTTGCGTCCGTCTTCAGAGTGAATTTCTTGCTGAAATCGGGGCAAGCGAGTACGGGTGCTTCGGTGAGTTTCTGTTTCATCTGGTTGAAGGCATCTTCCTGTGCTGCTGTCCACTTCCAGTGCTTCCCTTTCTTTAACAGGGAGGTGAGTGGGTTGACGATTGCTGAGAAGTCTGGAACGAATCTGCGATACCAGGAGGCGATCCCTAAACATCGGTGTAAATCTTTGATATTGCTGGGTGTTTCAGCATCCGGATGGCAGCAATCTTCTCTGGGTCGGTGTGTATTCCTTTTCTACTCACGACGTGAACCAAATACCGCACTTCGGTTTTGAAAAACTCACACTTCTCAATGTTGAGTTTTAAATTCGCTGCGCGAAGCCTTTCGAAAACTTGGCGAAGGTTGTGTAGGTGCTCCTGCTTCGTGCTTCCCGTGACAATAATGTCGTCTAAATATGCAAAGCGTATGGCTCTAGGTCGGGACTGATTACCTTGTCGAGTGCTCGCTGAAAGGTTGCGGGCGCCGAGTCATCTTCTTGGCATCAAGGCATCATCTTCCATTGAAATAAACCTCTTCCAGGTACCGTGAGTGCAGTGGCCTCTCGACTTCCTTCTTCCAAAGGTATTTGCCAGTACCCGTTTTTTAAGTCGAGGCTGCTAATGAAGGTTGCCTCCCGTAGTCTGTCCAAAATGTGTTGTATGCGCGGCAGCGGGTAAGCGTCCGGAATTGACCTCGAGTTCAGCTGCCGATAGTCCACACAGAGTCTCCAGGTTCCCGTCTTTTTTTTTCGCCAAAACAATTGGCGCGCTGTGGGCACCATGAGAGGGTTCGATGAGGATGGTGCGTATGGAAACTTTTGTGGTGCAGCGCTGCCGTTTCCCTGGACTTATAAATACCCTATTCTCGCCGCAGGTAATCATCGTCCCAGCTGCCGCTAAGAAATCCTTACCCAGCAGTGCTTCGTCGGTGACATGTGGAAGGACCAAGAAATCGATGGAAAACTCGTCGCGGCCCAGTTTTGCGTAGAGGGTTATGACTTCACTGACGTCCTTATGCGAACCATCCGCCATTTGAACCTTTCGCGAGGTGGAATGGCTGTTGCGACTATTCCTTAGCTTTGCGGCTAGCGTCGTGCTCACGAAGCTGCGGGTGGCACCGGTGTCGAGAACAGCGGTAACGCGTCTTCCATCTAACAGGAGTCTGGACACGATGCGATTTCGGTCGTAGTAAAGAGGTGTTTCTTGGGAGGGATTTGTGGCGGCTGCAGCTACGTTATCCCTCATCGTTAACGTAGCGGCTTGGCGTTTCCCGAGGCGCGTGCTCGGCAACATTCGATAGTCCTCACATCTCGACGGCCGCATTCCCAACAAAACAACACACTAGCATTCCTGCAATGACGTTGTGCATGGCCGTCTTGTCCACATCGACGGCAGGCGGTTTTGGGATCTATTCTCAGGTCCGGCGGAGTGTTGATCTGGCGGTGCTGCTCGGTTCGACTCCTTACTGGATGATGGTCTGGTCGATTTCGCGAATGCTGTGGCTCACTGTTGTCGTTAAGGCTCTCGTAATCTTCTGGTAAGGACATCAGGTCGGCCAGTTCGACGAAATCCCGGCGCTTGATATACATTCTATACTCCGTTCTGCAGGTGTTAAAGACCCGTTCCAACTTCTGCTCAGCCGTAAAGTTGGCGTGGCGCATCATGTCCATGATGTCGAGGGCGTAGTCTTTGAAACTCTCTTGTGGCCGTTGTTGTCGTCGACGGACGTCGTCCTCGAGTCACTCAAAGTACCGTGAACTCAGGAAAAAGTTAAGAAAATCCTTTCTGAATTCCCCCCACGTCTGCCAGCGGGTTTCTTGATTTCTCAGCCAGAGCAGCGCGCGGTCTTTCAGCAACTCTGGCATCGTCCTCAGCAAATGGTTCAAGTTAAGCCCGTATACTTCCGTGAGTTCTTCGACTCGCTCGATAAAACCAATCGGGTCTCGGACACCATCAAACTTAATGGCCCATTTGCGAACCTTGTCGATGACGCTTGCATAGTCTGTGCTGCCTTTGATATCATAATTGGGGTTGGTTGTGCGTTCCCTCCCGAGCTTTTCTAAGTTTGCCTCTAGCTTGGCAGGCGCCTGTTGATGCGATGATGCAGATTCAGTGGTTTTCTGTTCCGCCGTTGACAGGTCGGTTGTTGAGACTCCTCGTGAAAGGTTACTAGAACCCGCCAATGGGACGGTGAATACATTTGGGGACTTTGGTGGTGGAGTCGGAATTCGTGTATATTTCATTTCGAGTTCGGCGGGGCGTAGCACCAGCGATGGGTCGGTTAAAGTTGGAATCACTTGCACGAATCGCTTTCACAACTCCTCGACAGTTCCGTCTTCCCCGAAGCCGAACTCCTCTGCGCAGGCCAGTAGATCTTCCCGACGTAGGAAATAGACCCACGCGACTTTTACCATTGTGCTGTATTCCGGTCTGTTGTTGATGCTGCGAATTCCTGATCCCAGTGATCGTTAGTGTGTACAGGTGCTTGCTAAAAGAGTCCCTGTTCGGGCGCCACTGTAACGAACTTTCCTGTTCGTCCCTCTTTTGCTGGGATGAGCTCAGTCGAGCCGGGGTTCGTTGCAGAAAATTTGTAACTAAAAGAAACCCTTTTAACATTACGGTGCTTTTATTGATGGTACTTCATTAATATGTCCATGCAAGGTATTTAGAGCACACTGTTTTACACACACGTTGTTGGTCTCGATGGTACTGTGATGGATGCTCGTTGTAATGCGACGATGTGGCAGCAGTGCGTTGCTCCAGGCGTAACGTGGCGATGTCGTAGCTGTGCGTTGTAATCGTTGAAACGCGACGACGTTATGGATGTGCGTTACAAGCGTCGTAACGTGGCGATGTTGTGGTCTGCGAGCGACGCTTGCGTTGTTGCAATCGACGAGCGTCAACGCATTGGCGTTGTGACACGTTATTTGCGCAGAGGGGCAATTACCTCCTACTCTACCTCTGCTATCTAGCGGCGGATGGATGTGATAAATCAAATCGACCTAGGAGCGGAAGTGAAACTAAATACTGCCTCGGAAGAAGAGCTTGACCATTAGCAGTATGACTACGGGAATGATTCTTTTTTATCGAAAGGAAACCCTGTGTTGTTTGTTCCTAACGAAGCGGATGTTCGTTGAAATATCGGGGAAGAAGAGCTTGACCATCAATATTTCAACTGCAACCTAGGAGCGGAAGGGAAACTAAATATTGCCTCGGAAGAAGAGCTTGACCATTAGCAATATGTCTAAAGAGGAAATTCACTTTTATCGACAGAAAAGACCTGTACTGATTATTCCTACCGAAGTGTATTTTCGTTGAAATAACGCGGAAGAAGAGCTTGACCACCAATATTTCAACTGCAACCTAAGAGCGGAAATGAAACTAAATCGAAGAACTCTGAATCTAATTGCTTACCTCTGCACGAGTCCACACGTCTTTCTGTGTCAAGATTAGTCGCCGGAAAGAAGACCGAAACTTGATTGCTCCGTGTTTTATATGCGTCGGTTTCTCGCTTCGGCTCGCTTCTCGAACTTTCCAGAAACTCTTCTGTTCGTTGTTATTCTCTTTCTGTTCGCACTCTGCTCGCCTCAGAGAGAGTGTCTCATATGTGTGAACGTTGGCTTGGTTGTCTTCTTGTTGCATTGTGTATGTGTGTTCCAGCGTGCTCTCTATTCTAGTTTACACAATTCAATTCTCTTATATTCTAATATGTATTCGTACATTTGTATTGTTAAATCTATAATTAAATTTTACAATTAAATAATACAGGGTGGTGTTATACATTTCAAGATTTTGTAAAGCTAACAAGGTATTAAAAGATTCGCATTTATTCAAATCAATGCAATATATATTCCGAGTTCTTATCAATTCGTACATTAAAACGTAATAACAAAATATTGATATTCAAAATTTAATCTAATCCAAGGGTTATCCGCAGAATTCTGGTTTACTTGGGTGTGGGTAAAATTTACTTTATAAATTTTTCTTCACAGCACTAAAATCCATTAAATGTAATTACAAACCGGATGGAATTCCTGCATATGTTCTTAAATATTGTGCAGAGGAGTTAGCTGCGCCGATTACTACTTTGTTTGATTGTTCATTACGTTCTGGTTATTTTCCAAATATATGGAAATCATCGTATATTATTCCGTTGCATAAAACCTGTAATAGATCTGAAATAAGTAATTATCGTGGCTTAGCTAAACTAAGTGCTGTACCCAAGTTGTTTGAGAAAATTATCGTGGATCAAATATCACGCAGTGTGTATGCGTCAGTTTCTCCTATGCAACATAATTTTTCCAAGGGAAAATCAACAACTACTAATTTAATACAATTTGTGTCGAAAATTTTCAATGATTTTAATCTCTCGATGCAGACTGATGTTATCTATACAGACTTCAGGAAAGCATTTGATGTAGTTAATCATATACTACTTTGTTTGACGTTAAAATGGTTCGGATTTCCTACGCGACTTTTAAAATGGATTCAATCATACCTCACGAATCGTACTCAAATGGTTCTGTTGAACAATGCAACATCGAATAAGTTTGCAGTTCCTTCTGGAGTTCCTCAAGGAAGTCACTTGGGACCGCTGCTTTTCTTGATTTTTATCAATGATCTTCCAACAACCTTAAAAAATGCTAATGTTTTAATGTTTGCCGATGATGTGAAACTATTTAGATCTTACAAAGACCCTAATGATGTAAGGCTCCTGCAAATGGATTTTGACTCCCTTTTCATGGTGTAGCTTGCAAACAAAAAACAAATAGCAAACAATTGTTTGAGGTTAAACTTAAAGAAGTGCAAACAAATAACATTTGCTCGATGTCAAAACCCTATTGCATTCAATTATTGTCTTGGTGGATGTAAACTTGAGATAGCTAATACAATTGATGATCTTGGAGTTATTCTTGATCAGAAATTACGATTTCATAAACATATTACGCATATATCTAGCACGCACTACTCTGGGTTTTATAAAACGATGGTCGAAGGAGTTCAAAGACCCATACATAACAAACAACATAACAACATAAACATTTTACACTGCACTTGTCAGGCCATTACTGGAGTATGCCTCGCCCGTTTGGAGCCCAAACTATAATTGTTATAAGTTTGCGTTGGAATCAATACAGAAAAAATTCGTACTGTTTTGCTTACGTAATCTTCGTTGGAATGAATCTGTGAATTTACCACCTTACGAAGCACGGCTAAGACTGATCAACTTACCCTCACTTGCAAATCGTCGTACTATGCTAAATGCGGTTTTTATATTGAACATTATCCGCACAGTTATAGATAGTTATAGATATTATCAAAAATTTACATTAATGTTCCTTACCGTACTTTGCGGCAATATGAGCCAATTCATCTTGGTATTGCAAATTCTTCAGATCTGCAACATGAACCTTTCCGGAATTGCTGTGCTGATTTCAATAAAGTCTATCATGTTGTTAATTATTCTGATTCAGATTGTCTAGTTAAGCGAAATATTTTAAATTTGTTATTCTTATCTTGATTTTGTATTTCTTGTATGTATAATATGAACTATAAAGCAAGCAGCTTAGTTCAATCTTTTAAATAAATAAATATTATTTTATTCTTTATTGACTCATTTTTTTATTATAACAGTATGGTATATGAGTGTCCTTTATGTACTAAAGGCTACTATTCGGCTACTAATTTTTTAATTATTATAGTCTGTATTATGGCGGTATAGGACTATATCATGGCAAATGATTATTTCGCGTTCTTTTCAAATTCCCCTTACAGTGCAAGTTTAAATTTGGAGGTGCAACATTGCACCAAATATCTCCAATTGTGCCATTGCTTTTTGAATCGGTTTTTTACATTAAAGAAGGGTCCTTAGAATATATCTTGATATTATTTTATTCATTTTTTCATTATTATAGTAGGGTCCTTCGACTATGTCCTGGCATTATTTTATTCATTATTCATTAATTTTTGCATTATAATAGAATGGTCCTTGGACTATATCCTGGCATTATTTTATTAATTTTTTCATTATTATATTAGGGTTCTTGGACTATATCCTGACATTATTTTATTCATTAATCACTAATTTTTTCATTGTTATAGTATGGATAGTATAGTATAGGATTATATGCTGGCATTATTTGTACAAATGGTTATTTCGCGTTCTTTCCATAATACGCTTACAGTGCAAGTTTAAATTTGGACCTGGAACATTGCACCAAATATTTCCAATCGTGCCATTGTATTTTGCGTTATTTTTTAAATCGGCTAACACTGCAAGTTTAAATTTAGAGCTGCAACATTGCACCAAATATCTCTAATTTTATTCATTTTTTCATTATTATAGTACGGTCCTTGGACTATATCCTGGCATTATTTAATTCACTATTCATTGATTTATTTAATTATTATAGTGTGTATTATGGCGGTATAGGACTATATGATGGCATTATTTCTACAAACGGTTAATTCGCGTTCTTGCTAAAATCAATTTACAGCGAAAGTTCAAATTAGGGCCTCATCATTGCAGGAAATATCTCCAATCGTGCCATTGCTTTTTGGATCGGATTTATTGTACATTAAAAAAGGCTCCTTATACTATATGTCGGCATTATTTTATTCATATTTTCATTATTATTGTAGGGTCCTTTTACTATATCCTGGAATTTTTATATCGCCGAGATCCTATTCATCATTCTATATTGTCGTTCCCGATAATTTATTAAAACGTATTGTGGATCCTAAGTTTTGGCCGGACAGTGTTATTGTACATGAATTTGTTTACAATAATAAAAGGAATCCGAATATATCTAATCCTACGGGCTCTCGCCTAGCTTCAAAAAACTAAGAAATCCTTTCGGCATTATCCTATATCAAAATGCGAGAAGTATGAATACTAAACTGAATGATAATTTTTTTAAAAAGTACTGATAATGAATATTGTGATATTGCACTATCAGAAACCTGGCTTAAGCCCGAGGTATTAAATTGTGAAGCTTTCTCCAGCAGTTATGCAGTGTATAGGAAAGACCGCAACCAGCTCCACACCAATTTAAGCAGAGGTGGTGCTGTTCTGATTGCTGTGTATGCTGAATTTTTTTCGAAGGAAATACTTATGGATTAATCTAATGATATTGATTTCTGCTGTGCTTACATGAGAATTAACAACTTTAGTGTATTTATTACTTGCTCGTAGGAATTTATAATACTCATTTCCGTTGTATAAACTTAATCAATGATCAATGATTATTGCCGTCTGATCGCTTGATTGTACTTGGCGACTTCAATCTGCCTTATATAAACTGGGAGCGTTGCATGGAAGATCGTGTTATTTTACTACCATCATCTACTGGATCGTTGCCTTCTATATACTTGCTCGTATATTCCACCGAATTCTAATGAAGGAATTTATAATACTCATTTCCGTTGTATAAACTCAATCAATGATACATTATTGCCGTCTGATCTCTTGATTGTACTTGGCGACTTCAATCTGCCTTATATAAACTGGGAGCGTTGCATGGAAGATCGTGTTATTTTACTACCATCATCTACTGGATACTGTGATCGTAGCTTTCACATGGACTTATTATCTTGTGGTCTCTATCAACTGAACATCACTCCCAACACGAATAATCGCTTTTTAGAGTTAATATTTGCTGATGATAAGGATTTATTATTATTTTGTTTTGATTTTTGTTTGTTTTATTATTAAATTTTTTATTAATGTAAAGCATTAATTTATTAACATAATTTATAGCAAAACAACGGCAAGAAGAAGAAAAAAAAATTATTAAATTAAATTTTATAAAAGTTTAAGTTTGAGAAAAACAAATTAAAGAATGAAAATTCATGGCATTCTTAGCAGACAATTTCATGACATTCTAAGCAGACAAGATTTGTTAATTTCACGCTTGAGATTCTTAATATCCTTTGCTGGTTCCTCATTAGTTATTGCGACGTTTAATGAACACACGTATTTTAGTATATTAAGCTATTTACTATATTTAGTATTTTTAAAGTAGTATATTATTATCGTACTATATTGTGACAGTATTTACACATAAAACTAATTAAATTAAATACACATTTATATACATATATTTATACATTTTGTGTGAAATATCCACTTCTCGCCTCTTTCTCCTTTTTTAATTTCAAGGTTTTCAATATTTTATTCAAGGATCGAGTGACAAAACCTCAGAAGAAGATGCTAATATCCTTGTTGCGTGAAACGAAGTATATGGAAGGGAAAAAAGAGAAGGAATGGTACTGGGAGAAGATACAAGCAGCCCTAAATACAATTGGACCTAAAAAAACTATAATTCAATGGAAAAAGGTGAGAATGTTTAATTGAATAGCAAAGACTAATAAGTATAACAAGAAGGCGACTAATAAGTAGAACAAAGAGAGATTTTATTTAAAATAATCAAGGCCCATATATATTTTTTCTGTGTATACCTACATATGCACATACATGTAGAATACTTTTTCTGTTTTATATAAAACTCTTTATTTCAACATTTTTATTAAAAATCTCTCGAACATTATACGTCTAACATGTTACACACATTGAATTAGTATAATGTGTTATAATAACTTAATATGTCTAAGAAACAACAGAATGAATAAGACAACATGAATAAGTTCCTTGTTATTTTTATATACAAAATAATACGTAAAACGAAGACGTAAACTTTTGAGTTATTGTTCTTACTTTTCATTTGTCGTCCCCAATTCCAAATTCTTGTTTGAACTTTTTGAAAATATTTAATCGGATGCAAAATTTAATTTTGCAGTTTTCAGTTCAATGCCAAGTTTGTTTAAAATAATAATAATAATAATAAATGTTATGTTAACTTATTAACTTAATTAACTTATTAACTTAATTTTTTATTTATTAATATTCAAAATTCATACCTTTTAATCATGGCTAATGGGTATAGGTAAAAGGTTTATTTTAATTACCTTGAAATGAGTGTATTTTACGTGGCAGCAAGGCGTTTGCGTTATTGAAGGGCATCTAAATAATTTGCGTAGCATTGTTGCACTACTCTTGTTTCCCTTCATTAAAGCACCTTGTGATATACGACACTTTTCGTTTTTTTGTCACGTGCTAGAACAAATTGTAAGGAAGAGTATATCTTCCTTACAAATTACGCATGGATGTAGAACCTGGCCTACTTCCCCACTGAGCTGGTCTTATGAAAATCGCTTTCACGAGACGCAGTCACCTCGAATTGTGCGGACCCAATTTGAAGTGGATTTATTTCTATAACTAACAACAAACGATGAAAAAAAAAAGTTACTCAGCATCGATAAATCCAAACGCCCAAAGCTGTACAAAACATCGCGCGAAGCTTTTCAAGAATAAACCAAACTTGAAGGCACAAGCGGGGAAACCAAACTTGAAAGCACAAGCGGGGAAACCAAACTTGAAAGCACAAACGGGGAAACGCACACTTGTACAACAACAAACAAAACACAAAAGAACAAAAAGGGGGAAAATAAACATGTTAAAATTTCGGCTACAACAACCACATGCTAAGACTGGAACAACGTTAGCAAAGAAATAAAACGAAAAAAAAAAACGCTTGCCGAAATAGCCACTGAAATCTAGAAGCCGAATTTGAAACAACAAATATACGTAATAAAAAAGTGCACTAAGGTTCACAAATCGAAGCTGGACAACAACAAACACACAGAAGAAATCGGACCGAAAAGTAGCAATTAAAGACAACAACAAACACACAGAAGAAATCGGACCGAAAATTAGCAATTAAAGGCAACAACAAACACATGCAATAAATCGGACCCAGATTTACAAGCACAACGGAACAACGAAGACCCAGTCGGAAAAAGTCACCGAGTTTTAGAAGAAAAGAACATTGATTGCAACAACAAATGCAAAGGTCTATGCACGAAGAGTACAACATAATAGAAAGCGGAATCGAAGGTCACAATTATTGAACTTTGTAAATAAAGCGACTAGTTCAAGGCCGCCACAGAAGATTGTGAATATAAAAAAATTACATGTGCAATTAGAGTAAACAAAGAGAATAATTCAAGGTCGCCAATGAAGAACGCGAATATAAAAAATTACATACCCAATCGAAATAAACAAAGGGATTAATTCAAGGTCGCCAATAAGCAATCAAGAAAACTACGGTTAACCGTCGAGGTATAAAAGCCACCGTCAACGAAGACTCTGCCTCTTTGGTAAACATACGCTGTACGGGTGAGTCGACTTTTTTATCAGCTAATATTATTTGCGTCCAGTGCTTGCAAGTGTGGACACAACACGAATCCTTGAATCATTTAGAATCACTTGAGTCCAGTGCTTTTAAGTGTGGACAGTCACCCTAAAACGAATCCTTGAATCACTTCACTTTTTTTGAGTCCAGTGTTTTTAAGTGTGGACAGTCATCCTAAAACGAATCCTTGAATAACTTTTGAATTTTTTGAGTCCAGTGCTTTTAAGTGTGGACAGTCATCCTAAAACAAATCCTCGAATCACTGAAAGTTACTTGAGTCCAGTGCTTGTTAGTGTGGACACTCATCATAAAACGAATCTTTGAATCATTTAGAATCTCTTGAGTCCAGTCCCTGTTAGCGTGGGCACTCATCATAAAACGAATCTTTGAATCATTTAGAATCACTTGAGTCCAGTGCTTTTAAGTGTGGACAATCGCCGTAACGCAATCATTGAATCACGATTGAATCACAACTAAGGTACAAAGTTATTTGCGTCCAGTGCTTGCAAGTGTGGACAAATTCATTTATGTGAAACTTCGTAAAAACAAACTTCCAGTAGAATAACCGTGAACGGTGTACTTCGGTTCTCAAAGAGGCCATACGCATCTCACTACCAGACCAAGTACTGGGTAGAACTAACGATTTTAACGTAGTTACACTAACTAGTCTACCTAAGGTAGCGAAAAGAATTAACTATATTAAGCAATACATGTAACCTTAGACATAGTTATCCGAGTAAATTTAACCAATAATAAAGGAAAGAATTAAGACGAAACACTTGAGTTTTATTTGTCGAGTCAAGAACCCCGGACAGACTGGGTATATTCCGGCAACACGAGGAAAACCTCGTTACAAAATAAAGCGGATGGTTTGCTCACACGTGAACGTGCTACGTACAATTGAACGTGAGAGAAAGACATTCATTTTCTAGATTCAGCCCGCAAATACTCAAGGATTGGCCTTGTGTTTCGTCATGGCGAAGACGGATCGGAAATTGAATTCCTTAAAAATCCAAATGGCATATCGGTTGGATTTATTGTAGTTCTCGGAATGAGAACTTCCAGCCAACCTTTAGTTGTAAATTGTGTGGTGGAAAGCCCGGCAGATCCAATGAGTTTCAAAATTCAGTTGGATAATTGGTTGCTTCGTCTTCGTTTTCTACGCAGTCGATAGATTTGAAGGAATGCAGTGGAACAACGATTTGATTTTAAATTGTGAGTTTAAGTAATTCACATCTTTGTTCTTTGCCGCAAGGTTTTGCTCGTTCACTCAACCAATTGTGATTTGTGTGGTTGTCAATGATGTTCGGGACCACTTTGTTAATGAGCTTGTCTTTCGATATGACGAAATTGCAAAAATTCGGCGGAAAGGAAATCAATCCGTTCGATTTGTAGACAGAAATACGACTATTACCTATAGTCAGCAATTGCTTATAGAAATGTATCCAGACGGATCGCTTAGCAATGCAACTCGCATATTTGTAGTCAGCTGAAAGTTTCTTCACATAGAGTCGATGAATTGAGGCAAGCGTTTATTTCATCGGCAGCGGTCGATCTGGTAGTGTTTGGCGAAAATCGCCACACAGTAGAATCATTGCGCCTCCAAAACATCTCGAGACACTACGCAGATCTTTCATAGTTCGATCGAGTGCTTTCAATACGCGTTTGGGCGCCGTTGCGCATTTATCCCCGATGGTGATTTTGCTTTCTACCAAAACTTTGGTCATTGATGAGTGTTTCGCAATGTTGCATATCGCTTTTTCAGCCGTTTGAAAGTTTCCCGGAAGAAGCAACTGTTACAGAATCTTCGAATCTCGCACGAACAGTGGCCAAAATTAATGACATGAGAAATATTTTCCCAGTTCTACCGGGCGCATCGAGGAAAAATAAGGCACCATTTTCATTATAAATTGCCTTCATTAACGTATCGTACACTTCCTTCTGTTTTGGGTTCAACAATAATATATTCATTCGAACTGATTGGTTGAATGCATCTGGTTTCACGTTCCCGTTTCAATTCTCGATTGAAAACGTCGTTCATTTCACGATCTGGCGCTGCCTTTCCTAACTAATAAACTGAGGTCACATATGTCATCGATTAAAAGCAAAGCCTAGTTATGTAAATCCTCATTCACCTCGAGACAAGATTTCCTGAACTGACACGAATTTGATGTAAAATGTCTTCTCTCATGTCTTCCTTGTACTGGGTCCACAGTTCATATGGATTTGATGGAAAGCATGTCGAAATAATGTAAGCAAATAATGTGCGTATCTGGCTTGGAGATGCACAAACAATTGCTTCAGCGATTGTCATGTCCCAATGAGTATGCTCAAGCAAATTGAGCTGTTGACATACAGCACGAAATGTTGGGCACACTACACCCTTGACAGTTCGAAGTGATTCAAATGATTTCGGCCCACGATCATTCACCAGCAACAACGGCAAGTAGAAGCATTCGTCACATCGGGATGATCAGGAACCACATCGCCTTGCTTCTGACGATAGATCGCTTTGGAAAATCGAAAATAGACTGGTCAATGTTGTCGATTGAGGTGTTTCACCGCCAAATGTACAACCTTGGGATACGTTCATGAACGGGGATTGAAAATAAACACCAAATCGCCTCATTGCAGCTCACATATCGACCAATTTAATAGTGCGTGATTACGTCGTTTGTATGGGGTTTTTGAACGCCATATAGCTGCCTTTCATGACATATTTGCAGATGTATTTGACGGACTACACTGAATTGCAATACGCCACGTTACAATGCGCATTATATGTTTTGGAAAGAAGTGGCGAATACAGAATCGAAGTCTTTTCTTGAGGTGCCACGCCATTTTTAGTATGATTGTCGACAATGGCCCTACCATCTTACCCACAAAATTTCATTCGGCTGATTTGCCACGCAACCTCGTTCGATTTGGCACGCCTACATTTGATTTTTTTGATGTTGTAATTGTTATTATGCTATTCGGAGCTGAGACAAATCCAAAAAAATAAAAATCATAAAAAACCGTGCAGCCGTTCTCGAGTTATAAATGGTGTAACTAACACGACTTTCTTTTATTTATATAGAAGATAAATTATCTGCTTTCGGAGTGGTGTCTCCACGCATACCTTCCATGGTGCGCAGTCTTCTTTGTATATATACTTATACTTCATCAGGTTTATTTTGGTGCCAAGAGCAGTTCACCGAGCCCTCTTGAATGGATGCCTGCGGGGTGTTCTTGGTAAATCGCTGTAGCGTTTCGTTAGGTTGACGAGAAAGAACATCTGCCACAATGTTGATCTTGCCCCTTCTGTATTGCACGGTAAATTGGTACTCCTGCAACTCTAAGCCCCATATAGCACGCAGTCCGGTGGGGGTCTCTATAGAACTTAGTCGTTTCAACGAGAAGTGATTTGTTATAACTGTGAACATGTAGCCCTCTAGATAGAGTCTCATCTCCCGCACTCCCCAGACGATTTTCAGGCACTCGTTCTCCGTAGGCGAGTAGGTCGGAATTCACACTGAAGCGTCAAGAGTTGTTGTTTTTCTGATAAAATTGTAAGAAGAGCAAGCGGACAAATTTGACTCCTTAGTTCACTCTGTGACTCACGGAATGTTGTAAGTTAAAGAGTCAGTGGTGGTCACGATTTGCAGGGCCACACTAGGAGGATGAAGTGGGCACTTGTCAAGAATACTTCCGCGTGCGCTTATTAAACAAATCTCGTTCGAGAGGTATTAACAAGAAGAAATAAATATAAAAAAAGTGCGAATTCCTTTACAGCCGTTTTTTTGTAAATCGAATTTAAAAATTCGAATATTTACATGGCCAAGCGAAGTAGGATGCAGGAGGATGAAGTCTGCACTGGTCAGGAATACTTCCGCGTGCGGTAATGAAACAAATCTCGTTCGAGAGGTATTAACAAAGAGAGATAAATATAAAAAAATTGCGAACTCCTCTAAAGCCGTTTTTTTTGTAAATTTACTTGGAAATTGTCGAAGATTTCCATAGCCAGACAAGGAGGATCAAATGGGCACTGGTCAGGAATGCTTCCGCGTGCGTTTATTGAAACATATCTCGCTTAAAAGGTATTAACGAGCAAAAGTAAATATAAAAAACTTGCGACCTCCCCAACAGCCTTTTTATTTGTAAATCGAGTTGGAAAATTTCGAAGATTTGCATAGCCAGACATGGGGATGAAGTGACCACTGATCAGGAATGCTACCGCTTGCTTTAATGAAATATAACTCGTTCAAAAAATATTAACTTCCAGAAGTAAATATAGAAAAATTGCAACCTCCCCAACTATTTTTTTTTTTTTTTTTGGTAAATCGACTTGGAAAATGTCAAAGATTTGCATAGCAAGACAAGGAGGATGAAGGGACCATTGACAGGAATGCTTCCGTGTGCTTTGATGAAGCTTACCTCGTTCGAAAGGTATTAACTAGAAAAAGTAAATATAGAAAAACAGCCATAGCCAGACAAGGAGGATGAAGTGGCCACTGTTCAGTAATGCTCCGTAAATTCCGTATGCGATCATGAAACATATCTCGTTCAAGAGGTAATAATGAGAAAAAGTAAATATAGTAAAACTGCGACCTCCCCTACAGCCGTTTTTACGTAAATCGACTTGGAAAATGTCGACATTATTACATTATTTACATTTGAACTCCCCAACTTTTTCTTTTTGTAAATTGACTTATTTACTTATTATTTATTATTTACATTGGAACTCCCCAACTTTTTCTTTTTGTAAATTGACTTGGAAAATGTCGAAGATTTGCATAGCCAGACAAGGAGGATGAAGTGGCCACTGGTTAGTAATCCTTTCGTGTGCGTTCATGAAAGATATCTTTCATTGTCATACAGCTTTAGACGTATTGCGATCAAGACACAACACATACAATTTCGAAATTTTTTTTTTCAAGTTTTGCAAGTTTGCTGTGGTTTTCTGTTTCTTTGCGAGTTGTTTTTGGCTCACACAACTGACGAAATTGTCAAATCGATTTTTCGATTTCAGCTTGTGTTGAGAGGGAATGAGTCAATTTCGCTTTAGCTTAGCTTTGTTTTCTATTGAGATTTATGGAAGAACTTTCTTATCTTTAAATTTGTGTGATCATTTCCTTTAGCAAGGTCGTTTTGAGTTTTTCTTATGCGAGTAACGAGCATATATACATAAAAACATTACATAAGATCCCACTACTCGAATATTCGAAATCCCATTGTTTGGTTGAGAAGTTTCCATTTTCATATACTGCATACTTTCGCAATGACCATTGCTTTTTTAGCAGTGAGTCACATTGTGTCGTAAGAATATCACGTACTTTCTGGATCTTGCCATCGCTCAATTTATTTCAGTAGACTACTACTCCTCGATTCATGTAGTTTTAAATATATGATATGCAATAGATCTTATCGAGATTTATATCCTGATCTATTTCAAACTTTCCTATTTTTGTGTATTTTTACTACCTTGTATACGTAGTAAATACAAGAAAGTATTGTACATACAAGAAGTAAGTATTGTATTGAAGAAATCGCGAAAAATGTCGATATTGATTTTTTTATTGTAACACACATTCCCATCCCTGAGTCATTTTGACTACTTTGGTCGTGACGTGTGTACGTATGTACGTAAGTAGGTAACCTCAATAACTCAAAACCGGAGAGACGAAAAAAGTTAAAATTTGGTATTTAAGACTCTTATAAGACTTAGTTGTGTACCTCATTTTTTGGATGCAATTAGTTACGCCAAAAGGACACTTCTCTTGAAGGATTCTTCAAATTTCATGCATAACTCAAAATCAAACACCCCACAAAGTAGATATTCGGTATTTAGGGCTGCTATAACATCCAAATATAATATACTGTTTGGCTACTTCTCTCGAAGGATTCTATATTATTCATAACTAAGCTACAAATTTTTTAATTGAAACTATTTGACGGCTAATGTGTTCATTTATTGCACTAAATTGTTATTCCGTATTGCACGTGTAGTTGGCGCGGAGAAAAAGAAGTTAATTTCTGAAACATGTTTTTCTCTTAATAATTAAATGTATACATATTGAGGGACCTATACCTAGAGGGTAAAATATAAAAGGTGTTTTAAATACTTTTTATTATGTATTATTTTACCTACTTTGTACGATTGGAAATCCAAACTTTGATCTACTGATACACATACCGGCTTTTATCATCTGTTGTTAATGCAATTATTTTTAAAAGATAAATTTTTTCAGTATAATAATATATATACGTGAACAAAAATATCTTTATATAGTAGTAACACAGCCAAATAATATACAAATATTGAATGCAGAACAAAAAATTGTTAAAACAATTTTTTATGTAAGTTTCCTGAAACAGTTTCGTTTGGTCGTGTTTGTGACTAATTTTTAATCATCACAATTTTAGCATTTCTGAAGCTTTTCATGCTTTTCTAATTATTGTTAGTGTTACGATAGATTCATTTGGGTGGGTATGTAGGGTCGCGAAATGCGCTATAAAGATTCAATCTTTAGGAGCACTAATTATGAACACAGTTCAATTTTTATAATTTTTTTTTTTTCTTATGCAATGTGCAAGAAACAGACAGCGCACTGCAAAGCTTAAGAATTAAATAAAAACCTGTACAACGATGAACAGTAAAGAAGATGTAAACAATATAAATAAAATTTATTCAGCTGCATTTTTTAAACCGGACTCTCAGTCACTCAGCAATTTACTTGGCAATACTTAACCGTTGAAACATATAAATACGATAATTTTTATACCCTACAACTTAAGGTTGAGGGTATATTCACTTTCTACCGGAGTGTGTAACGCATAGAACTAGACAAGATAGGTATGGAAAAGTATATATATTCTTGATCAGCATCACCACCGAAATTGAAATAACGATGTCTGTCCGTCTGTCTGTCTGTCTGTCTGTCCGTTGAAATCACGATCACACGAGAACGGATTAAGATTTCAAAATGAAATTTGGCAAAAATATTCGTTGCTATGTTGGGGTGTTTCGTATTGAAAATGGGCAAAATCGCCCAAACACCACGCCTCCTTTTTATATCGAGAGTGCAGGCACCTCTGTTTTGCCTATTAAAAAAGGCCATATCAGCATCACTTTTTGAGAGAAGACAAGAAAATTTTATATGTAGGTTTATACTAATGCTTCCAGTTAATATGCCAAATATGGGCGTGATCCGCCCACTTTAAAAAAAAAATTTTTGTTTTTATTATTATTATTATATTTATATTGTATATTTATTATTAGATATATAATATATATATTGTATATATATACGAGTATATTATATCGCACCACTTCTAAATATATATACGAGTATATATGCAGCTTTAAGGTGTAGGGTATTTCGGCTACAGCCCGGCTGTAGACAACACCTTTACTAGTTAATTCATAAAAATAAATATTAACCCCTGAGGAAGTGGGACGCAAATACACGAAACGTTGGGTTTATTGACAGCGAAACTTGACAGAGCAGCCCGTGTAGGATATAAATACAGACATATTATATACAAATGTCGAATGCCAAAAAAAAATTTGTCTAAAATTTCAGCCAGCTAACATCAGCCAACCGAATAGATTTGTGTAGTTCATCAACGACCTAATCACACGCTTCACATGAACTTTGAACTTCATGACATATGTAGTTCGCATTTCAAGTTCTTTTAGTTTAGTCGGTCATTTAGTTCACTCTTCTTAATTCACAGCTCATCTCGTTTAGTAAGTTTTGTTCACTCTTCCTAGTTCACAGCTAAACTCTTTCAGTAACGTAGTCACTTTTCGCAGTTTACAGCTTTACTCGTTCACTCAATTAGTTCACAGCTCTTCTCGTTCAATCGGTCATTTAGTACTCTCTCTTAGTTCAGTTACTAAGGTGGAATATAAAAATCATTTTTAGTATATACATATGAGAGTAGCGTACAACATTCAAATATTATTAATGGTACTTTAGTTTTTCTAGCATTTATGTATATGCAACGCGTAAACTTTTATACAATAAATAATTCTTAATTTTAATGTACAAAATTTGCTATTAAGACTTAGGCAATACTGCAGTTTTTTTGTCGCTTTCAGATAATTTCATTCATTCGTCACCTGATATACAATTCTCATCAATGAGAACATCCCCCTTTCGATTAACCTCGCTGCTTGAGTTCAAGTCCATCGGTTCGAAATCTGTCGTTTTGAAACAATTTTAAAGCGTGTATTTTATAAATCGCCGGCCACAGCGAAGGATTGAAGAGATCATTAAAAACACTAGCCGGTAATTTGTTTAGCGGTAATAGTAGCCTTGACCGAAGAAAGGTGAACCCGTTTCTTCTTTTCTGCAGCTCCGAGCTCCGAATTGTCGCTTTACCCTACTGCAACATCAGAACTCTTCTTTTTGTTCTTTTTAATTACAAGCTTCCAATTAAGAGAAGAAAATGAGGTATTGATTGGCAGACACATACTACGCTCAACTGCAGCTTAAGAAACACTCTGAGTAAGATCGACAGAGCAACTGACCGGAGCAGCTACAGAAGCAACTTGAGTAAAATATGGAGCAAGTAAATCTAGGTGCGCACCAATCACCGTTGTCTAAAGTTTGAATCACCGGTGGAAATGTCAATAGTAGAGAGCATGCTGGATTTAAGTGCATGTATAACAGAGCTGCAGATATCGACATTATTAAGCGAGGGCTTCATTTGCTTATTATTTGACTTCTTATAAGTAGTTTTCTCGTGAAGAGCATTAAAAACAACGTCACGAAGATCTAGACGTAGTTCAGATTTCTCTAACTTTTTCGAAAAGAGCTGCTTATCACATTGTAAAGAGCTTATCAATGCGACCGAATATGCATTCTCTGACCTGAGATAAACTATTTCCTCAAACACGCATTGCAAAGCTATTTATTGCTTATTATCATTCTCTTCTTTTCTGTTGCTTCGTTGTGGAGACAAAATCGAGTCGGCATTTTTAGGAAGTAAAGTGGATGGCTTTCACGTTTTCTACACCTTTTACACTTTTGAATTAAAATCCGTCACTTTAAAATCAGATAGCGTCACTTGTAATTCAGAAAGCGTCACTGGTAAATCAGAAAGCGTCACTTGTAATTCAGAAAGCGCCACTTGTAAATCAGAAAGCGTCACTTGTAATTCAGAAAGCGTCGCTTGTAATTCAGAAATGTTATTTGTAAATCAGAAAGCGTCACTTTTAATTCAGAAATCGTCACTTGTAAATCAGAAAGCGTCACTTGTAATTCAGAAAGCGTCACTTGTAATTTAGAAAGCGTAATTTGTAAATCAGAAAACGACACTTGTAATTCAGAAAGCGTCACTTGTAAATCAGAAAGCGTCACTTTTAATTCAGTCAGAAAACGTCACTTGTAAATCAGAAAGCGTTGCTTGTTAATTGTTTTTACTCAAGTTAATTTCTCAATTTTTATGATACAAAGTAGATATTGAAATTTTATAGAGGATGATCCCAACGGTCATGATTTTGAGAGCGAGTGTTTCCAAAAATACCTCAACTGATTTTTTAGCATTTGTATGCCAGATATTTCACGAAAAAGGAAAATCCATATTCGATTGCTGTAGGATACAACTTCGTTTATACAATTATGAATTTGCTTATTATATTGAGATTAGATTAGATTGAGAATATATTCATATTGTATTGATGAGAACTTTGATTTATAAACCGCCAAGTTTATTTTATGGTACACTTCGTTTCAAATGGTACAATGGAACTTTGTCGAATAGTCTGCGTTTGAGATATTGAGGGGAAACACAAACATAAATAATCTTGCAGACAGTCGCGGTGCCCATGACACAGGGTCATCCCGATGAGATCATCACCCACGAACAAACATATGTGTGCAGACTTTGAAGCTGAGATAACGAGATGCAACACTTGTTCCAGCCAGTGTTCGGGTCGATATTCGTATTCTAGAAGCTTGGTAGTATTCGTAAAAAACTTGAAAATTTTATGGTAGTGTTGGTGAAAAACTCAACAGACCCCGGATTAAGTGCGATGAGCGTGAAGAATATTAAATAGACTTCGGGCGAAGTGCGGGAATCGAGAAAAGAGGTCACCAACTCATCTCAAATTTTGTGTAGCTACCATTTAGTTTATATGTTTTTACATTTGTCAGAACTATTTTTTGAGATTTCAATTCTATTGTATCCATGAATAAAATTAATATATTATATTGATTAATCGCATACTGATTACTTTTTGTATTATTACATCATATGTATTTTATAAATATTAAAGTTATTTGCTGGATGTCGGAAAATAATATTTCAACATGTTTTGTATAGAAAAAGCTGTCAATACACATTTCTTATTATGCATATACCTATAAGCTAATGTAAAAATTTTAGTTGCTGCAAAGGAAAGTAATTCAACGCTATTATTTTTTGCAAAGTAGATAAATTCGATAGTTTTTATAAGATTTCTGATTGTTTTTATATAAATATTTATGCATCACATAGACTTTTTAATGTATTTGATTAGCTCAGTTTGCGACTATAATTTATGCACTCTTTATGAAAACCTTTAATAATATTATTATTAACAAAGTGTAGCTACAAAAATTTGAGGTGATTTGGTGACCTCTCTTCTCAAATCCCGCACTTCATCGGGGGTCTATTGCGTAATTTTCTTCACGCTATCCGCATTTCATCAAGGGTCTGTTGAGTATTTTCACCAACCATACAATTTCTAATTTTCCAAGTGACCTTTTGGCACCATCCTCAGTATGACCAGTAGAAGGCACGCGGATCTTTAACGATCTTAAGCCAAACCGGATGACTATCCGCTCTTAATGGCTTCCAGGGACTCTTGACTTGTCGCAGCCAGTACTTCCTTCCACCATTTTTCGGGACGTTAGATGAGACAATTTCCCAATCCTGTGAACCTATCGAGCGGTTTTGCTTCCTTATTAGTGCCAGTACGGATGCCCCCGATTGTGGGACCGGTGGTGGGATCCATACCACGACTAGCGGTCTCAGCGGGTGGGACGATCGAGGCAACACTTCTAATTTCGTTTTAGGCCATAGTTCACACAGGCCCCCAACTACGGCTTTCTAGAAATCCATGGATCTCTTCGTGCCGCTGTTAACGATCTTTATCACCTTTGTCAACCAGCGCCTTCAAAAACGACTTCATAAAAAAACGCCGAGAGCTAGTCGTGGTGTTTTCGAACTTTGCTACCTTCTTGGCATTCAGGCTCTTCATGTGAAGCTGTTCTTCAGTCAGCGTGGACGGGTCCAACTTGGCCAGTTTGCGAAGGTAGCTCTTCGCTCGCTTATAGGCCTTGTTAGCTTTGTCTACATTCGACCGAGAAGCAACTTCTTGTTTTGTGCTGCTGAGCGAAGCTTCCTCCAATAGCACAGCTTCAGCCTCCAGATCTATCATTTTAGCTTGGCTCAGTTGGAAAAGAGTAAAAGACTGGTCCTCATCGGCCTCGCTAATAGATAGCTCTTTAAGTTGTGTGCTGCAAGCGTCTCCATTGGAAACATCCTCTGCAGCTGGTAATACCTGACGCTTTTCACTCTTAGTGACCCCGTCAGGAGTAGCACGTCCGGTAATTGTGGAGTCGGTCATAACGTCACCTGTCGTAATCGTACGTGCTGTGTTTTGAGTCACTATTAATTTTGTTCAGAAAGAAGTTGAAAAAAGGTACAGATTTAGAAAAAGTGATTTAGTGAAAGGTAGAGAAAGCAAGAGAAGAAGAACGCGTTTATAGCGCCCCCAAAGTTCGGTCGCAAGAGCCTCGTCTATTAAGGAGACAGTTCTCGTGTCACGAGAAAGTGAGGATGACGTTTGCGTGATAGAGGCTGTAAGTTTCGCTTCACCCGCCAATCTCCCCCAAATATTAGCATACTAAAATTTAAAACAATATTCAAAACTCAATGGTTATGCTATCGTCTGGTTTGACAGCCAATTTGTAGGAATCCTGATCCATTATACTTCAGAAATGATAAAATTATGTGCATGTAAATTCCCAAAAAAAAAAAATAATTATTTGACATTTAGTACTATTTCGAGTTTTGAGGTTTTGACACTATTCTTGTTGGAAAAATTCGTAAAGCACAGCAGAAAACATGCAATAAACTCAAACGCGAAAGATCCATTATAAGGCTGTTAAGCTGGCAGCATAAGAACTTAGAAGATTTGAGAAAATAGTTTAAAAGAGCAAATTTGTAGTTGTATTCACATAAATATATATCTCCGTTAATTGCTTTATATAGTATATTGCAAAATGTACCATTTTAAAAAAGTATTTAATGTTTGTATTTTAGTGCTGGCGCGACATGCGACTGACGACTCGTAAAAAACTAGCTGAGCTGAAACGGTGCCAATTAGCTGGAGGATCACCACCACCAGGAATAGAACTCAACCAGGAGGATAATGATATTATAGATATTGTGGGAACGGAATACTTTTATGAAGAAATGAATGGCGACTTGAAGCCAGAGAATTTTATGTCTGGATTTGAATATGTTCCGGAACATTTCTGTGATGCCATTTTGACTGCTGCTGCTGTATCTAGCAGCCAACAACATAGCCTTCAGCATCAGAAAGAACAACAGCAGCAGCATACTTCCCAACAGCAGCAGGATCATCATAACAACGACGCTGAAACTAATGACGCTCCAGGTAGTTCTAATCATACTGATTCACATGGTACTGCTTTTCAAACTCCTGGTGTGGCACAAATACAACAACATAACGGAGGTGATCATATTAGTGGAGGTTCACAGCATCAAAGCACTACGCCGCATCATCCAGCATTTCACGCTGGACTACACCCCCATATGTTTCGAAGGCAGCAGCATGCGGCAGCAGCCCTACAACGAGAAACTGCGTTTGAAGAGAAATTGTTACAATTCATGCAGGATGCATTTCCAAAGAAAACGAAGAAACGAAAGAGTCGGGATCCAGATAAACTTTTTCTCCTTTCCCTTTACGAAGAAATAAAACGCGTTCCCGAGGAAATAAGACTAGATGTTAAGGCTGAATTGATTCAAGTTTTAAAAAGGTATCAAAAGAGACCAGCCATTAAACAGGAAAAAGGATCTGCTTCAAGTGCAACCAAGCTAAATACTTCCTCAAATGATAAAGTCCAACTAGTTCAGCACACACAGCTATCACACAGCTTGTATCAGTTACAAAAAAAATATGATAAAAACGAGAAAGAGCCCTCACCGCAATCACAAGTCGAACGTGTGCAGCAACAGCAACAACATACTAGAGATGTTAGTGTTGCGGCCGCAGCTGTCGCCTTGCATGCTTCTCAACAAATTCCACATACACTGTTCCAACTACAAAAGAAGTACGAGGAGAACGCTGAGAAGGTTCATCAGCAGAATGAACAACGAAAGCACGTGGACGCTACACATCAGCAACAACAGCACTCTGCGCATCCTGCACCACCAACAAATGAACAGCACCTTCATCATCCACAAATGCCACATGGAATTATGTTTCCACTTCCGCAGATTCGCAACGAACAACCAACAGCACAACATCATGCACATAATCCACACCAGCAGGCACAGCAACACCCACATCAACAGCAGGCTCAGCACCATCCGCCAACTATTTTTGGGACAACGACAACGTCTGCTTCCATGAGTACAGATCGACCACCGATGTCTTATGAGAATGTAGGGTGAATATGGAGTCGTTTATGCCAAGCTGCAGTTTTAGTATTGAAAATTGGCAATTATTAATATAAGGAAAATATTAGCAATACAATTATTAATATAAGGAAAATATTTACTATTTTTTAGAAAAAAAGATATTAGTTAATTAGCATGAATTTTATACAAATTTCATATAAAAACATAACTAAAGTAGTAAACTGTTGTAATACTTACTATCCTGTAGTAAAATATTAATGAAGAAAGTTACTGTAACTCTAAAAGTTTTTTTTTTTTAGTTTGTACTCTTAAACCTTGGAAATAACGATATTTTTTATTTTTTTTTTTTTTGCTTTTTGTATTTTTTATTGATTTCGTATTTACTGTTCATTATTAATGTTTATTCTAAAAACACACATTTGATCATGGAAACTCGCATCAAATTTCCTATGAGAATTACATGTGTTGACTACAATTCAATTACATTTATTTGCTCTGTTTTGTATAGATTTGTTTTTAATTGTTCGTTGTCACTTAATTCCATGTCTCTTATGACATCTATTGTACAAAATCCCCAGGAATATGTCGATCCCCATATGCATATAATATATCGTCGAAATAGGTGAAGGGTTTAGTCTTGAAAAGGTAACAGACAGAAAGTCTTTCGCATTTATGTATTAGTATGGAATAAAGTAAACAATAACATATCAACAATAGATTCCCAATCAGACGACCAAAACTCATAAAGCCATAAATATTTTCTTTCGATGTTTTTCGTTTAGTTTTTATTTACAGTTTCCATCGGCACAGAAATACATGTCTGAATTGTTTTTTTTTCTAGAACAAAATTAATTAATTAAAAATAAACAATAATATTTAATTCGGCCATTTAAACCATTTACTTGACGACTTTTTATAAAATAGCCTATGTCGCTATTTTAGCCTTTATGGCTCAAGGTGTGTCCCCGTAAAATTTCGTCAAAATCGGTGCAGCGGTTCAGCTGTGAAAGCCTTATAGTTCCTCATTACGGCGACTGAAAACATTGCCACGCCCATTTCAACAATTTAGAGGTCGACTTTTTATAAAATAGGTAGCCTATGTTCTTCCCCATCGTTCAAGGTGTCTCCATGTAAAATTTCGTCAATATCGGTGCAGCGGTTTAGCTTTAAAAAGGTAACAGACAGACAGACTTTCGCATTTATATATTAGTATGGATTATTAAATAGGCAGTCCCTATAATCGCTTAAATTTAACTTACTCTTGGCAACCAACGTAGTCCTATTAAGTTTTTCATAATTTTTCCTTTATTTTGTAGGTGATTTGTAGGTAAATACTCAAACGTATCAAATTTTGTGTCGATATCGTCACGAATATCATTATAAAAATCTTCACACCGAATAGAATATATAAAGGAATCCGTATCCATATAATTTAAACTGAGACTTGCTGGGAATTGTGACTTCACACGTGATATGCTATGAAAATTTGGTTAAGCTATAAGAATTCGAGCTCCTAAACGTCTTCCTTTACTCTCCCATCCATTAATGATTTTCACATTTTTTCTTTTATCTACATTAACCGTGGTCTTCATACACGCTATTATTGAGTTATTTAAAAAATTTTTTTCAAAAGTTTTTTAACTAAAGTTCTGTGATGAGTATTCAAATCATATGATATTCGTGACGATGTCGATTGAAATCAATGTACTGTTTTAACCAACAATACTACTAATACTCTAAAAATCTATGTATTTGTCTTAGATTTAAGCCATTCTTCGCATTATTGAAGATTCTTTTAATGTATTGTATCGGTCCGCCGTCAAACTTTTTTTGTTGTCAAGCAGTGCCGTAGAGCTAATGTCGTTTGGCCACTCGGAGCTGCGATTTGACACCGTTGGACTATTATTTGTGGCTTTCCGTCAAAGATAGGTGTTACGCCGACAAAAACACAATATTCGTGAAGCCATTGATGTAAGCGATCAGTAAAGAGTTACAGTTCTCTTTTAGTGGTCTTGAGCAATGCATCCCAGGATCAGCCTTGTGCAGTGTAGTATT
Organism: Thecophora atra; assembly: GCA_937620795.1. Lineage (NCBI taxonomy): Eukaryota > Metazoa > Arthropoda > Insecta > Diptera > Conopidae > Thecophora > Thecophora atra. The sequence goes on from OW569399.1 coordinate 37,040,900, forward strand.
GATAAGGATTTTTTTAAAAACTTTTCCGAAATATTTCAAATATATTTGTTAAAAACAGTACATCTGTTTTGAGATGGAGAAGCATGTAGTCTTTAAGGTTTTGACATTGGAATGTTTGCCAAACTTTAACTGCGTGCTCAGAATCTTCATTGGAGCAAGTCTTATCTTGCAAACGACTGTACAATCGATCCAGAGAAGTAAACGGAGATTTCGTCGAGTCGATCGGTCGATGTATTCGTAGGGTAACACACCTGTGCACTGGATAAGTTTTACGAATTGTTTCAAAGTTAGAAATTAATAACTTGAGCTAAATCATCCAAATTTGCTTCCATAAATCAAAAAGTCTAAAAACCGTAATTGTCTTACATTAATTATATTCTTTTTATTACATTATTTAAATGTATGCAAAAATTAAGCAAATAAAATAAAATAAAATACAAAGTAAAATACAAAATAATATAAATGTAATCAAAAATTATTTTTGGGAACATATTCCTTCATGCCTCTTAAAAAAGATGTATATCTTCTTCAGGTGAAGTGGACTCCACACCTTCCCAATGAAGTTTTTTGCCTATTCCTGGGTTTACTTCAACATCCAATTGCCAGCGGTAGCACATCTTCCTCCATATAGCTCCCTATCAGCTCGGTTAACGGATCGACAAAAAATCCAACTTCGAAACTCCCTTCATTTCAAATAATTAAGTTACAACAACGACAATAAAACACACTCTTTTGTACACACTTAGTACAAAATGATTTTAAGGGATGACTGTGATGCTTATGTGAATAGTGTAAATTAATTTTAAGAAATTGTAGCACATAAAATGCTTACAAGCAATAACAACTGCAAGACAATAAGGAAACACTGATCTTATAACGAATAGCAAAACAACAACGCGCTATAGGAATTCGTCAGCAGTTAAAATACAAACAAACAACAACTACAAAATACGAAGCAGATAAGTTAGCCAGACCAAAAGTGAAAATCCTTGCTCGTGCCATAGGAATGAGTCAGCAGTTAAAATACACACAAACAACAAAGACGCAACACGCATGCATTTACCGTCACACTTAGTGTACATTAATTTTAAGGTGTGAATCTACTACGAATCACGTTTATTTGTACACGGGATCCTGTGAAATCAGAGTCTCATCACTTCTTCCTAATTTATTGCTTTTCGATAAATATATTTTCTCTTAAAATGTCAATGAAATTTTTAGTTTTATAATTTACGGCTTGATAAGCGATAATTTTGGGACGGGGATCATGTGAATTACTTTCTGTTCTTAATGTTCTTAATGTTAGGGCCCTATTCTCATTTACAATACAACATCGGTTGTGTTGTCTTCAAGACAACACAACTTTGAAGACAACTGAGTTCGAATTCCGTATTACGATTTACAACCATTCGAAGTTGTAAGTTGTCTTGTCGAACTTTAGTCAGAAATTTTCGAAGCCACCAACAGTTTTGATGTTTCAGTTGCTTGAATATGCATGTGTTTTCTTCTTTAGTAGTGTTACACTCCGCATTATGCAAAATACTCCACATTTTGAAATTGAGTCTTTAAGAAAATCAAAATAAAGCACGAAATTGTGAGTTGTTACTATGGAATTGTATGCTGCTATATTTGTAGGGATATTTTATATTGATCTGCTGGATAAATTCTACTCTTATTTACAAAAACAAAATTTCAAATTAGTACCAAAAAAATATATGCAATTAATACTACTGCCAGATCTGTAACCCTGCCGTACACTACTTACAATAGCATCAAAATAAAAACTGTGGTTTGTTTACAATTGTGATTAAAGATAAATAAATATTATAATGGAAATTGGTGTCGATTTATTCTTCCCGGAAGAAGAAAATCAAAATATCATAAATATTGCAACAATTGTTGAACAGTTGATATTATAATACGGTTTCAAAAAAATATCACTTCATATTGTCGTAAAATCTTAGACATTAATAAATATCACTGAAATACAATAATTACATTGCATTACATTATATTTTTTGTCCATTATTTTCGCGTCAGAAAAAAAAAATTCACGTTAAACATGCGAGCCTTTCAACAAACATAGCTGATTACAACTGCTCTCTAGGTGTTGTCTGATTTTGACACATAAGACAACACAACTGGGGTTGTGTTGTGAACCAGAATAGACATCATTTTTGCTTAGACAACTTCGAAAGACAACCAGCTAGACAATTTTCAGCAAAGTTGTAAACCGTAATCCGATTTTGCTTAGACAACACAACTTACAACATAAGTTGTAAATGAGAATAGGGCCCTTAATTTCTTTCTGTTTTCCTTCTTTCTTAATATTTAATCTCTACTACTAATATTTTATATTATTCATCAATTGATGCTTACACGGTTCCATGCTGATGATGGCGGCACCTTGCAGCTCAGGACCTGTAAAGAAAAAAACAATATTTTTTGTTTTTGCTTTTTCTGTTTCTTTTTTTCTATTCTAAATGCCTACTATTATTTCTTTTCTGTCTCTTATCTTTGCTTTCCTTAATTGATTTTTCTAAAAACTCAAACTTTCTCTCTCTTCTTGTTGTTAATTGTAAATTAATGCTTTCCATTAATAAAAATTTAATAGTAAAACAAAACAAAATAAAAAACCAAATAATAATAATAATCTTTATACCAAAAATTATATTAATACTAAGAAAAAAAAAGTAGTTGTTTGATTTTCCTGATTTAGTGCTGGATTCTGTGAATTGTGAACTGCTGTTGTGTTGTTGTTAATGTAATATATGTTTCAACAACGTGGAAGTTGACTACGCATTCTTGTGTAACTTTTCTTATATATTGTCTTGGTTTGTGAAAATTTCTTGATGTTGCTGTTGTTGTATGTACATATATATTCAGTTTTTGAAATTCTTTTGTTCAATGCAGTGTTTCTTGATTGAATTTACTCATGTAGTTTTGTTTTATTATATGTACCTTTTATGTACCAAATTGGCGGGAATCGTGAATTGTTTTGTATGTATTTGGTTGTGGTTTTTGTTGATGCGATTTACACTTGATCATTTCTTATTATTTTTGGATTGTATTTAGAGAATTTATGCGCGTTATTGTTGTTGGATTTGTGTTCACTATGTAATTTTGTTATTTAATATTTATATAACAAAATATAATATATTTATAAGTTTCACTTGCCCAATGCAATTTTTTGCGCAATTCGCCACCGTTTGGCGGACTTTTAATTCACTTTGTATATCTTTTTTTTTTCTTTTTCTTTAGTATTCTTCTGTTCTTTTTTTTAAGATCCAAACTTGTTATTTTCTTCAACAACCTCTTCTTCTTTTCTTTTTTTCTTCACTGATCACTTAAGTTTATCTTTGTTTTTCAATCCCGCTTACAAAGAAACATCCAACATCAACAAGTATCCAAACTTTTTTTTGCCTTTTTCCACTCCTCCCGTTCCGATGTCCATTCTTTTAATATTTTCATTAATTCCCCCTTCCATACGAAATGCCCACTTTCCTTAATTCCCTTTTCAATCACACTTCCATTCATACCTTCCACAATCACCTTTGCACACAAACCATTCAACCAACCTCTTGCTGTGAGAGGAAATCTTGAGATTTTATCTTCTAAGAAATATCAAAGATATTTGCGCATGCAACAATTAACCAACAAAAAAAAACAGTAATGCCTAGTAACACCAAAGACAAAACTTACTATTACTAAAATCGCTCCTCTGGTTTAGGAGTTATGAGACACGGGCTGCCACTGCAGTCTCGAAACCGTCGATGTGGTTAACCACATGAAACGTGTTCGTAAAAAAAAAACTTGATGCCAGTGTCTCATATTTCCATTCAACGTGTGGCTTCGACCCACACGTGTCGACCCAATCATGCTCTACGGATCTGAGCTGGCAGGGATAAATTATAACCACTACCAAAGACGTTCGTCAAACGTACATTGCACTAACCCACTCTAGTATCGAAAATATCACAGTCATTTTCACCAAATCTTAAACTAATATTGGATTAACTAAAACCCAATATTGCAGAGTAGAGTACTACAAAACAAAGTATCACAGAAAGAGAAAAAAAAAAATAACTAAAAAATAAGACTCAAGCCAACATTTACAAAAACGAGTCGAGTGAACTTAAAACTAACAATAAATAAATACAAAAAAAATTACTAGCTTATAATAAAGAAATAATTGTCCAATCTAAAAACTACAACGCGCACTACATAAAACATACATTACGACACAAATAAATCTTTAGTGTGGTATACCACCAGCTTCTTACCACCAAGTGTACAAAGAGTTACCAACTTTCTTTAAAATTATACATTTAATATTGGCTGGCCACAGCTTGGCGTTGTAACCGTCAATGAGGTTGCTCTGTTTAAAATTTCGTCGGAATACCACTTGTCCAACTTGGAAACTTACATCCCTACTACGCATGTTATACTGTGACGATAATTTCTGGAGCATCAGAAATAACCGCACATCGCCCAATGTTAATCATACTTACCACACATATCGATATTATTACTATATTACACATATATATATATATATATATATATATATATATATATCTGGAATAAATTCAAATAACTAACAAGGTGGAGTATTTTTTTAAGAAAATACAATGTTAATCACCCTGTATAAATTACTGTGCAAAGAATAGTTTGATAACAATTAACATAACGGTCTAACAAAGAAATAAATGTTCGAGCCGAACAAGCAACGGTGAGCGCAAAGTGACACGAAACGAGGCCGAAGCAGAAGAAACAAGACGTGACAGAAAAGGTGAACAACACAAGAAGGTCGATGCGAACAAAAGCCAACGGATCATTAGAGTTCAACCGAGCGAGGTCACATGAAAGCACGGAAACCAGGAACACCATAAATCCTTTGACGAACTAAATGATCGAACATAGCGGAGAACGGGAACTTGTTTTCGAGGAAAAAAAAGAGACAACGGGAGATCATAGCGGAAAGTGGACAAGGCAAAGTCCCTTTCCCTTTGCGCAGCAAAAGATATAAAAAAGTGAGCAATCAAGTAGCAGGAAGTCAGTCAGAAGGCAGTTCAGTTTCAATTCAGTTTGAGTCAAGGTTTCGTCAAATACGGTAGTAAATTCGAGCCAAGCAGAAAACCTCAGTACACTTTAACAGTGAACATTTCACACTGAATATCTAGCAGTGAATATTTAACAGTGAACAGGGAACGGTAAATTTCATAGAAGACAGTTACAGTGAACATTTACAGTACATATAGAAGACTTATTAACTTGTGTGCGTAAGCCCTTCAAAAAGTTGCTTCGAATAACCTACAATCGACATTCGCTGCATTCGTTGTGCGTAAGCCCATCAGCGACCGACATAAAGACTTATTGACTTGCGTGCGTAAGCCCTTCAAGAAGTTGCTTCAAACAATCAAGAACAGATCTTCGCTGCATCCGTTGTGCGTAAGCCTATCATCGAACGACAGACTTATTGATTTGCATCCGTAAGCCCTTCAAGAAGTCACTGTCACCAACCAACGATCAAACTCCACGTCTGTTGTGCGTACGCCCACCAGCGGGACCCGAACGACCACGAAGACATTATCATCATAAGATTATTACCATTGTTAGCAGGAAAACACTAAGTGTTAATTTTAAGAGTCAATATATATATATATAGTATATTTTAAGAAAAGCGAATACAAGTCTAAATAAAGTAAATCATTGTGAAAAAGAACCCAGGTCTTGTAAATTGAACCCCGGACACCCGTTGAGAATATATTGGCTAACAAGAAGCTCGTTACAATACGCCTTGGCGCTTTTTTCGTGAGTCAGCTGTAACGCTTCTGAAACCTTCTTGCGGATCAAGCTCAACTTGTCCGCGTGGCTCACGATTGCCAAATCTTCACCTTTTACAGAGCTCACATGACGCATTATTTCATGGGAGATTGTGTGTTGCATCATGTGAGCCTCAAACACGGTGTAGTAGGGTGCCAAACCGATTGAACGGTGGACAACAGTTCTTAGCGCAAATGCTGCGTCACCAATATGCAGGTCCCAGTTCCGTTGGTTCTCTCCTAGAAACGAACGCACAATTTGAAAAACTGAACGGTTTACCCTTTCAGCTGCGTTCGCTTGAGGAGAGTAAAATCCTGTTCTGCCATGTTTAACCCATAGTTTTCTAAAAACTCCTTAAACATGCCAGAAACGAACTGTTTCCCATTGTTAGAATGTACAAACTCAGGGACACCAAAAACATGAAACACACTACTTTCTAAAAACTTAACTACATTGGCGGAGGTGGCACTTCGCATTGGTTGGAGAAAAACAAACTTCGAAAAGTGGTCCAGACATACGAAGATGAAGGAATTGCCATTCTTTGATTTTAGATAAGGGCCCATAAAATCTATGTAGAAATGCTGAAAGGGTCGTTCAGTGATGTATTGTTTACGCATTAGGCGGTGTATTGCTTTAGACTTTTTGCTGCCTTTGCATACAACACAATTCTTAACACTATATTGCACGTCGCTAACAATTCTCGGCCAATAATATTTCTGTGTTAACCTAGCCAACGTCTTGTGAATCCCACAAAAAATCAAAACCGTCAAAAAATCTGTACGTCTGTACACAAACCCATCCGAAATTAATAAATCCAGTAGTTCGTCTTTGTTCTCAGTCACTGTTTTCCTCATCTCCTCATATTCTTCCAAACAAAAAGCTGGGGAAATGAGGTCAACATCAAGTGATCTTTCTACCGGTCCTATCTCTTCCAGATGCATGCGAGAAAGAGCACCTGGCACCACATTCTGTAAGCCTTTTCTATGTTCAATATTAAAAATGTAAGCTTGAAATTTTAACTACATCTGGCTAATCTTCCAGACAAGTATTTTTGGTTCATCAACCACTTCAAGCTCGCGTGATCCGTAATTATGGTAAAAGGTAAACCTTCCATATAAGGACGAAACTTCTTCACGCCTAATACAACAGCGTAACACTCAAGCTCAGTGACACTATAATTTTTCTGAGCCGTATAGAGTTTAGCTGACATAAACGCTATTGTATGCTCATTCTCCTCATCATCCATCTGAAAGAGAACTCCTCCCACCCCTTGCGTAGATGCGTCGCATTGAATATAAAAATGTTTGTTGAAGTCCGGATTACTAAGCACTGGTGCCGAAGAAAAAAATCCGCTTCATTTCTTCAAAGGCGTCAGCGCAAATTTCTTAATACTGTCCTGCTTGAAACAGTCATGCAGCGGAGCTGCTATGGTCGAATAATCCCTAATAAATCTGTGGGACCAGCCTGACATCCCTAGAAAACGTCTTAACTGTTTTGGCGTTCAAGGCTCCGGAAACTCATCAATTGCTGCCACCTTCTTGCTATCTGTCCTGATGCTCCCCAAAGGGCATATCCCAGATACCTCACTTCCTTATAAAAAAATTTAATCTTTTCTATATTTATTGTGAGTTTGGATTCCCGCAGACACCCGGCCACACAGTCCAGCAATGCAAGATGTGACTCGAAACTGGCAGAACACACCAGAAGATCATCGAGATAGACAAAGACACGCTCTCTCAAGTCAGCGGGTATGACTTTGTCCATCAGCCTACACATTCTCTGCGCGGCATTACACAGTCCGAACGGCATTGAAGTAAACTGATATAACGGCCGTCCTGGAACTGTGAATGCCGTCTTACCTCTTGACTTCTCCTCCAATGGTATCTGCCAGAATGCGTCCTTCAAATCGATCGCACTGATGCATCGTGTGTCCTGAAGCCTGGCAAGGATGCCCTCAACGTGAAGTAACCGGTATGCGTCCTTAATTGTTCGTTCGTTGAGTTTTCTTGTATCAAGACATAATCGGTTTTTCGTCTCTTTTCTTACCAAAGACACTGGAGAGCTCCAACTGCTGTTGCTGACCTCAATTACTCCGAGACTCAGCATTCGGTCAAGCTCTGCAAAAATCAGTTGCTGAATCACAGACGAAATGGGATAGTGGCGTTGTTTTACCGGAAGATGCTCATCCACCATCTCGATCACATGTTCTTCCATAGTGGTTCGTCCGAGACAAAGTACAGCACATGACGGGAAGCGCGCTTTAACTCTCTTTAGTGCTACTTCGTGCTCTTTGGTAAGAATGTCTAGGTCTGTATGAAGGTCAGGTCTGAACATGTCTCTTTAAGTTCACTTATAGACGCTGAGCTGGTTGTGTTAACCCCTACACGTGCACATCTCAACCGTCATCAACCGTCAATGAGGTTGCTCTGTTTAAAATTTCGGCGGTATACCACTTGTACAACTTGAAAACTTACATCCCTACTACGCGTGTTATACTGTGACGATAATTTCTGGAGCATCAGAAATTACCGCACATCGCCCAATGTTAATCATACTTACCACACATGTCGATATTATTACTATATTATACACATATAAGACAATTATTCAGGACAATGCAGTAAACGAAAATATGTTTCTCTGTAAACAAAGTAAATTTTGTCTTTATTCATATTTAACATTATTAACAACCTTACCTGTAAACAAAGAAACGACAATTAAGGTTTACTATTACCACTTCTCTGCCTACACCACTAACTTTATTAACAATAAACTTAATCTTTGGATACTTCACGTGTGCTCTATTGCGTAATATATCCCTCTATATTTCTCTTCTGCTAATCGTTACTCTATCTATCAGTGATTAATAATCGTTACTCAATCTATCAGTGAGTAATATAAACGACACGCGAGCATGAAAGGCGCGGCAAATTTAACATAAAGAACGTATACCTTCTTTACATCTCCCTTCTCCAGGACGAAAATCCTTACAATTATCAGTCTTCGATTTGTTTAATCCCTACATGGCACCATTCAGAGTGTATTTCTTTAATTAATTCTAAGCTTAGCTTTTCCATCTTTTCCTTACACTCCATCTTTTTCTATTAATTTTGTTTTGGTTGTCTGCAGTGTTCTATTTTCTTTTTGATCTGTTTTTATCTCCTTTATTTTCATTAGATTAACTATTTTTAGCATTTCTTCCATATTTTCGGATGGTTCTAGTAGTGGGTTTCTACTCAAACTATCTGCCTCGGCGTTATCTTTTCCCGGAATATATTTAATCTCAAAGTCGTATTGTGACAGATAGTAGGTCAACTGCCCAAGTTCTTCATCCGTTCTAGTTTTTATTTTCATACCTTCCAATGGTTTGTGGTCTGAAAATATCGTGAACTTTCTTCCGATCAGCCAGTGTTGCCAATACTTTATCGCTTCTTTGATTGCCAGGCATTCTAAGTAAATTGCTTTTTTTCTTCTTTGTGAATCATTCAATTTTTTTGAAAAATATGCCATTGGCTTTCCTTTGCCATTGTTTTGTACCTGTTTAAATATTGCCATTGCTTTGTACATGTTTAAATATTGCACCAATGCCTTCTAGTGATGCATCTGTGTAAATTCTAATTGGTAAATTTTTATCAAATATTTCCAACACTGGTTGAGAACACAATAACTTTTTTATATCTGTCAAAGATTTTTCGCGCTCTTCAGACCATATAAATTTTTCATTTTTTCGTAGTAGTTTGTGTAATGGGTCTAACATTATTGAGCTTTTTGGTATATATTCATGATAAAAGTTTATTTTTCCGAGAAACTGTCAAATATTCTTTTGGGTTTTTGGAGTGAGAAAGTTTTGTATTGATGTTAGATTATCTTTCACTGGTCTTACTGTATTGTGTTCTATTATGTGTCCGAGATATTTCACTGATTTTGATGCGAATGTACATTTTTTTAATTTTAGTCTGAAGCCTTCATTTACTATTGCTTTTATTACTTTTTCTATGTGTTCCATGTGTTCTTCGAATAATTCTGAAAAAATTAAGATGTCATCTATGTAATTCTTTGAAAACTCTTTTAAATTGTGTTTTCTTAGGATATTGGATAAAATTCTCTGAAAGATAGCTGGTGATGTTTTTGACGAATCCTGTTTTCTGTCTATCTTCGATGCGTAGTGGAATTGACCAAAAAGCGGAATTTATATCTAGTGAGGTGAAGTACTTTGTTTCTCGTTTTTATTATTAACTCTTCTCTTCGCGGAAATCTATGCACAATCTTGATCGTTTGTTTTCATCTCTTTTAAATGCAAGAGTTACTGGTGCTATAAGATTCTTCGATCAACTTATTTTCAAGTAATTTTGCCACTTGATTTTTTATTTCTTTTTTATCCTCTATGGACCATCTGTATGGCCTCTTACTACAGTACTTATCAACCAGTAAGTCTATTCGAGCCTCATAATCTAAAACGGTGCCTATATCATATTTATTTTTTGCGAATTTTTTATTATTAATTTATTATTATTTTATTATTATTATTATTATTATTATTTTATTTTTTTCTATTAGTTTTTTTATCTTAAATTTTTTTATACCGTCCAAGTGGTCTAGATCTATTCTAAATTCTTCTTCATTCACATGTTCGTTAAAATTAACTTTAACTTCTTTTATTTCTTCATTCTTATTCGATGTATTTATATTATTTTTTCCTATTTGTGTTTCTTTCTTTTGAGATACATATTTGTAAATTTTCACGCTGGGTTAGTTTGAATTTCTTTATCATGTCCGAGCCAATTAGTAAAATCTTCAAAATCGTTTCTTTCTACAATGAATACGTCAATGTATTCCTCTTTCTTAAAGATTTTTACTTTAATGGTTACTAAACCTTTTGTTTGTGCCACACCATTGACTGTTTTTAGAAATATTTTATTTATATCTTCTGTCTTGTTTTTTATTTTGACTAATTTTGAATTTATTAGAGAGACTTGGGGAACTGGATCATATGTTCCGTTCACTTCTAACTTTTCTTCTAATAGTATTTTTACCTTAATCAATGGTGTGATCATTGGTTTTTTTGTTCTGTATTTAGATCCACTTCTATCACTGAATTGCTTCCTATTACTCTGGTTTCGTTTTCATTTTTCTTTTTAAAACAACATGAGTTTTCTGGATGATATCTAATGCCTTTGTTCAATTTTTCACAGTTTTTACATGGCTTTTTCTCTTCAAATTTCTTCTTATTGTCTTGTATTTCCTCTTTCTTTTTAATAAAACTATTCTTATTCACTAGATTTTTAAATTTTTTAATTTCGTCTAGTAATCCGGTTGAACTTTCACAATTTTCCCTCTCTATTTTGTTTCTAACAAATTCGGGTAATCCTGCTGCTATAAGCATCACCAGAGTCTTTGTACCAATGTCCTTGTCCATATCTAGCAATAGCTTTTCTTTTCTCATAGTATATTCCATTAGTGGACCTTCTTTATACCTATAGAGTATAGCATATATCCCTGTGCTCCATCCTTTGTCCGTAAATGACTCCAAGAATTTCTTTTTCCATTCAGACCATCCAGCCTCCATTGTCAACGTCGTTAGTGTTGCTGAGTGCCAGTCTAAACATGTCCAGGAATAATCTCAGTATCTCAATCTTCGTGTTATCTTCACTGATTTCGAATCTGCTATATTCTTTCTTAAATGTCTCCAACCATTGTTTTGCATTTAAGTGTTTACATACAAATTTCGCAACCATAAATTTTTCTGCTATGTTTTTTAAATTTAGTTGATTTCCTTTCTTCTGTGTAGGTTCTACTATACTTGCTTCCATTATCTGTTCCAGATACAAATCATTAAATATTATATTACCATCTTGATCGAAGTAAATATTGTCTATTTCCTCTGTGCATGTAATCCATAGTATCCTTTCTTGACCTGTTTGATTGATGCTTTTTTCACTTTTTTATAGTTCTCTGTTTTGGTCAATTCGCTGTGGTTACTTACAAACTTTTCAGCTTCTGGCAACATATACTTCTTATTATCCTCTGTTGTAATGGAGGTTATGACAACCACACTTGTCTTTTTGTCGGTCGGTGATGCTACACATTTAAATGCGAATTGCAGTTTTCTCGACATTGTGAACAAAAATTGTCGTTTTATAAGACAATTATTCAGGACAATGCAGTAAACGAAAATATGTTTCTCTGTAAACAATGTAAATTTTCTCTTTATTCATATTTAACATTATTTACACTGTTTACAACCTTACCTGTAAACAAAGACTTCTCTGCCTACACCACTAACTTTATTAACAATAAACTTAATCTATGGATATTTCACGTGTGCTCTATTGCGTAATATATCCCTCCATATTTCTCTTCTGCTAATCGTTACACCATCTATCAGTGATTAATAATCGTTACTCCATCTATCAGTGATTAATATAAACGACTCGCGGAGCATAAGAGGCGCAGCAAATTTAACCTAAAGATAGTATACCTTCTTTACATATATATATGGAATAAATTCAAATAACTAACAACGTATTTTTATAACAAAATACGATGTTAATCACCCTGTATAAATTACTGTGCAAAGAATAGTTCGATAACAATTAACATAACGGTCTAACAAAGAAATAAATGTTCGAGCCGAACAAGCAACGGTGAGCGCAAAGTTGAGTGACACGAAACAAAGCCGAAGCAGAAGAAACAAGACGTGACAGAAAAGGTGAACAACACAATTAGTTTCCACACAGCTTTAACTATCAATCGTACTAATTTTGATTTCCCTGTTTAGTTCTGTAAGGCTACAACCAATTTTTGTAAAAGATAAAGCAGCATAACATTCATTTATCATTATCATTTATGTAATTCGGATAATGCATGCTTCGTGTTCCTTTAGCAAAGAGTCCTTTTGGTGCGAACCATCATTAAAATTGGAGCTACAAAATTGCGTCTTATGTAAGGCCCAATAGTATATACTTTCTATGAGTGTTTGTTTTTGAGTAATGTATGAAATTTGAAAAAAAGTATATGAGAAGTGTCCTTTTCGCGCAACCGATTGCATCCCAAAAGGGAGGTTCACAACTAGGTCTTATAAGAGTCTCAAATACCAAATTTCAATTTTCTACGATTCTCCGTTTTTAAGTTATTGAGGATACATACATACGTACAGGCGTACATACGTACACACGTCACGACCAAACTAGTCAAAATGGACTCCGCGATGGTCAAAATGTGTGTTACCATCAAAATCTCAATATCGAAATTTTTCATGATTACAATACTTTCTTGTATTTACTACGTATACAAGGAAGTAAAAAAGGACAACGGGAGATCATAGCGGAAAGTGGACAAAGGCACCAAAGGAAAAAGATATAAAAAAGTGAGCAATCAAGTAGCAGAAGGCAGTTCAGTTTGAATTCAGTTTGAGTCAAGGTTTCGTCAAATACGGTAGTAAATTCCAGCCAAGCAGAGAACCTCAGTACATTTTAACAGTGAACATTTCACAGTGAATATCAGTTACAGTGAACATTTACAGTACATATAGAAGACTTATTAACTTGTGTGCGTAAGCCCTTCAATAAGTTGCTTCGAATAACCTACAATCGACAGTCGCTGCATCCGTTATGCGTAAGCCCAGCAGCGAACGACAGACTTATTGACTTGCGTGCGTAAGCCCTTCAAGAAGTTGATTCAAACAATCAACAACAGATCTTCGCTGCATCCGTTGTTCGTAAGCCCATCAGCGAACGACAGACTTATTGATTTGCATGCGTAAGCCCTACAAGAAGTCACTGTCATCATCATCCAGCGGGATGCGAACGACCACGAAGACATTATCATCAGAAGACATTATCACCATTGTTAGCAGGAAAACACTAATTGTTAATTTTAAGAGTCAATATCAAATCAAATCAACAAGTCTAAATAAAATAAATCATTGTGCAAAAGAACCCAGGTCTTGTAAATTGAATCTCGGACACCCGTTGAGAATATCTTGGCTAAGCCGAAGTTCGGTACAATACGCCTTGGCGCTTTTTTCGTGAGTCAGCAGTAACGCTTCAGAAATCTTCCTGAAGATTGCCAAATCTTCACCTTTTACAGAGCTCACACTACGCATTACTTCATAGGAGTTTGTGTGTTGCATTATGTGAGCCCCAAACACGGTTTAGTAGGGTGCCAAACCGATTGAACTGTGGACAACACTTCTTAGCGCAAATGTTGTGTCACTAATATGCAGGTCGCAGTTCCGTTGGTTCTCTCCTACAAACGAACGCACAATTTGCAAAACTAAACGGTTTACACTTTCAGCTGCGTTCGCTTGAGGAGAGTAAAATCCTGTTCTGTCATGTTTAACTCCATAGTTTTCTAAAAACTCCTTAAAAATGCCAGAAAAGATTTCCCATTGTCAGAATGTACAAACTCAGGCACACCAAAAACATGAAACACACTATTTTCTAAAAACCTAACTACTTCGCATTGGTTGGAGAAAAACAAATTTCGAAAAGTGATCCACACATACGAAGATAAAAGATTTGTCATTCTTTGATTTTGGATAAGGGCCCATAAAATCTATGTAGATACGCTGAAAGCCAATTTGACGGCCGATGGGTTCCAGGGAATGGTGTCGCAATTCGGCACCCGAATCACCTTTCTTGCAGACGCTTGTGCACGATTAACTTGCGGGGATTCACGTTCAATTTTCAAGCATTCTCCAACCAACGGAGACAGTGGCAATCAACACCTGTACCGTCAGCCAAGAAGAGCAGCATGGCAAGGAAAAATCACGAAGCTCAGACGACACCGATGTCATCTTCCAACAAGATTTAGAGGCATTTAACCATCTCGAAGGACCTTTAAACGTCACCACGCACAAGATTTCTATGATAGACGAAAGACTGATCAAGCAAAGATATATCCCACGGAACCCGGCGATGCAAGCACTTAATAATCAGGAAGTGAACGAACTGCTAAAAAAAGGCTGCATAGAACCATCCACCCAATCGTACTAGTGAAGAAAAAGACTGGCACTTGGCGCTATTGCATAGACTACCGACAATTAAATTCTCGATCGCGCCCGTATGCTTACCCGTTACCACGCATTCAATACATAATTGATCGACTAAGAAATGCAAAGTTTATCAGTAGCCTCGATTTAAAGAATGGTTACTGGCAGATTCCGATGGAAGAATCCAGTAAACTCTACACAGCTTTTACCGTGCCTGGCCGTTGTCTTTTCCAGTGGAAGGTGATGCCGTTCGGGCTACATTCCGCACCAGCAACGTTTCAACGAGCCCTCGACCAAGTGATTGGACCTGCCTTCGCATATCTAGATGATATCATCGTGATGACAAGCGCAACGAGGGAAGAGCATATGCAACATCTCAAAGAGTTATTCAGACGTTTAAGAGGCGCAAATCTCAAGCTAAACAGAGAAAAATGCGAATTTTTCCAAAAGGGAACCAAATGTTTGGGGCTCGTAGTGAGCGAACGGTATTCAGACGGATCCAGAGAAAATCACAGCTATACAGGCGCTTGAGCCGCCGAAGAATCTACGCGAGCTTCGACGGTGCTTAGGAATCGCATTATGGTACAGACGCTTCATACCGGAATTTGCAACAATCGCACATCCGATGACCAACCTTCTCAAGAAAGGGAAGCACTGGAGGTGGCAGCCTGAACAGCAGCAGGCATTTGAGAAGTTGAAGACATCATTGATCAGCGCGCCAATTTTCGCTTGTCCGGATTTCACCAAACAATTTACTCTCCAAACGGACGCTAGCGACATCGAACTGGGCGCAGTACTCACTCAAGAGATCGAGGGAACAGAGAAGGTGGCAAGGCCGCAGACTGAACAAATTTCAGAGATTTTTTGACAAGCATTGGAGTAAAGCACCCATTCACCGCTCCGTACACAGCACAAGAGGACCCAACCGAACGCGTAAACAAAACGCAGAAAACGATGATCGTGCAGTCCATTGACTAGGATCAGCCCAAAATGGGATGAGAGGCTTCCGGAGATAACACTGGTCATAACCACTTGCCAATCAGAACAACGTGATTTAGCCCAGCTAACTTAGTCCAAGGACGGGAGCCACAACTGCCCGCAGCTCTTTTTGCTGGCGAAACACTCGACACCGGACAGCCAGCGCAAAACGCCAACGAGAAAGCCAAGCAACTCAGTGAAATCTTCGAAATTGTGAGAAACCGACAAGCGCAAGCAACATCAGACCAGGCGCGATACTACAATTTAATACGCCGTCACTGGTGACCTAAGATTAGAGAGTTGGTTCTAATCAAGCAACATAACTTGTGAAAGGGTGAAGACTACTTCGCAGCGAAACTTGCACCGAAATATAAAGGGCCATTCCGAGTCATCTCGTTTCCCTCGCCAGTCATCGCACGAGTTAAAGACCTGTAATACGCAAAAACGCACGTTGTCCACATCAGCGAACTAAAACCGTATGTCAACGACGGAAGCGTTCGTTGCAACCAACAGTAAAATCAACGAATAAGCTCAAATCCGAGGTATGCTGCATTAAAAGGTATACATACAATAGCAACGCAATACATTAGAGTATAAGTTTTAATCTAGAGAAATATAAAATAGAAGATACAGAATGTACATTTCTACAGATTTTTATATGAATGAATGAAGAGACACCGCTGGATTAAAATCGATTAACTCAAATACATTCATACGTTTAAATTAAGAAGCTGTGAAAACAACTAATATTTTTTCACTATTTTCAAGATAAGACGCATTCAAATATTGCGAAAATTATAAGTTTTAAACTGAAATGGAAAATTAATTTAAGTCAAACTCTTTTTGAAGTTAAACTCAGATAATCAAAATGTATGAATTATGGATTTATTAGGATAACTAAAATATAAATTAAGTCTAACTATTTAGTCTTAAATAAAGGAAATGAATATTTTATTTGATTTAAACTACAAAAACAATATTGGCAATTTTAATAACTACAACGGACCCCGTACACATGGCGTTGGAAAATTCTCTTAAAGAGAAACGTGGTACATCGTGACAAAAGCTTTTTTCAGGCTGGACGAGTGAGCGAGTCGGCAATCGTTCCAGCAGACTATCAAAGTGCGCACAATCAGTGTAACGAGGGTGAAATCAGAGTAAATCCATCATAGTCAAAACCAAGCATCATCAAAGGACATCATAGCTAGAAGCAAGGATCATCGAATGACAACACAGTCAATGTCGGCGTCGCAGTCAGCGGCGAAGTCAACGTCGGCATCGCAGTCATAGCACCGGAATCTAGCAATGCCACCACGACTTCACCATCCACCTTCGTCTTAGCGCCACAATGGCAGAGACTAAAACTTTTTTAATTTTCTTCATAATTTGTCTCTTTGTTCTCATCTTCGCTATCTTATCGAAGTTTCGCTTTCTCCTGCCGAGTACAACCTCACTTAAAAAGATTTTCACCCTCACAGCGTCGTACTCGACTTTGCGCTGGTGTAAACATTTTACAGGCCGACTTATCGGGCTATTGCTGCGGATCGCTGGAACCTTCTGTAAAATCCTTACAAGTTACCCGGGGATCCTTTTTTAGTGCAGACATCCCCGGATTCCCTGCAG
This sequence comes from Thecophora atra, assembly GCA_937620795.1. Classification (NCBI taxonomy): domain Eukaryota; kingdom Metazoa; phylum Arthropoda; class Insecta; order Diptera; family Conopidae; genus Thecophora; species Thecophora atra. The sequence goes on from OW569399.1 coordinate 37,058,319, forward strand.
GACTCGCGTTTCCCGGACGAAACTCACAATAAGAGACATGACTACGACAAACAAAACACGTCATATTGTGGAATGCCGAGTTACACTTCGCGTCAAGTTGGTTTTTCTTGAAGTGGTGCCCAGGCATTTCGCAACTAAAACATAAATTAACATGAAACGGAGACTGACAAAAAACTTGGTTACTACTAAATGGACGAGGCACAGACCTAAACGGACGTGGACCTGAAGAACCCGATGCCGGAGGAGGTTTTTGCACCTCTTTTCTAGGAGGTATGTTGAAATTGTGTCGCTGAGGAGCCAGAGCATCCACACTGGTTGAAATTTCTCTTCCACCAAGCGACAACCCCACCTCGCTAACATGCCTGGCTTTCGCTCGACTTTCTTTTATCAGCTTTTCAGCTCCTACACTCGCTGCAGAACTCTTTTAAGGAGCTACTCTCCTCTGATTCAATTGATTAGAATCAGATGATGCAGCAGCGGCAGATGATGTTGAGCTACTCGGTCCTGCCACACCACGCTGTTGCTCCACACCCTGCCCTTCTTGCTCCGACATCTCTTATATTTTTTCTAGTTTGGCCGAGAAGCTACTAACGCTGACCGTCAAACTATTGAGCTCTAACCTACCCTCCTCACAATTACGAGGTCATCCAAACACCAAGCTAACGCACTTGCTGAAATAGTCTACTGGGACAAAATCTACTCTTCTTTCTATCCCAGTATCTATTTAGTCTAGTACTGAACCTACTATCTAGTTCTCAAGGGCCCTACTAGTGCTTCTAGTAATAAGTCTCCTTGGCTCAGACTCTCGCTCGCGTTCCATGCACCAAACACTCACTCAAATACTCTCACACTTACTCACAAAACTCACACTAAGGGAAACTAATCAATGAAAACACAAAACTGGAAGGATTTAACCGGAAAGAGAAAAACAAATGAATGAAGAGGAAGTTAAAATAAAAAAAAAACTCAATAAAGAAATATTTATATAATGATTATAAAAAAAACAATATATAATATATAAAAAAAATTAAATCAAAATGATTAAATAGTAATAAAGAAACACCGCGGTTCAAAGGCAAAAACAAAAAGTAATGATTAATGAAATAAGAAAAATAATATAAAATATACAGATATAGTAAAATCATGAGTGTACTGGAGATTCGCCTCACAAGCACAACCGTTGCAAGTTTTAAAGTTGGTAGTGAATCTGTCAGCAACACACCTGTCAAAAATCCCAGTGAAAAGTGCTGCGACTGGTACCACTTACGAAAACACTAGTGCCTGGAACCCAGTTGCAAAACTTTCCACAAAATAAAGTTGTAGCAACTCCAGCTTCTGCCCAAAAACCATTCGTTTTGAAACTACTACTACTTCCAAACACAAAAGAAAAATAAAATTAACCAGGAAATTAATTAAAAAAAATTAGATAAAAAGAAAAACAAAAATAGATATGCAAATAGGCGAATGCGTACGGCAACAGATCTGCCCCGATGACTTGGTCTAGTGCTCTCTGGAAAGTTTCTGGGGCCGAATGTAACCCAAAGGGCATCACTCGCCAATGAAGTAAGTCCATCCATGGGAATCTGCCAATATCCATTCTTCAAATCCAGACTGCTTATGTATTTCGCCTCTCACATACGGTCTAGAATATGCTGAATTTGTGGAATTGGATATTCCGGAACAGACTTTGCGTTCAACTGACGATAAGCGACGCATAGTCGCCATTTTACTGTTTTCTTCTTCACTAACACTATGGGCGCGCTGAATGGACTATGGGACGGTTCAATGTACTTGTTCTCCAGTAATGTGTTGATTTCTTCATTGATCACCTCTTGCATGGCAGGATTACGTGGGAAGTACCGTTGTTTGATTGGGCTCTCGTCTCGCATGATGATCTTGTGACTCGTAATGTGGCTTGGACCCTTGATGTCTTCGAATTTCTCCAGCTCTGCTTGCAGAATTTTTGTTGCCTCCTCCATGGTAAGCTCACGACTCTCTTGTATGGTTGTGCACCTTTTATATTGTGTTGGCAATTGTTGCTCAGTCAACTCCAGTGTGTGGTCACCATATTTAATGGTAGTCCATAGTAAACTCACGACTCTCTTGTATGGTTGTGCACTTTGTATATTGTGTTGGCAATTGTTGCTCAGTCAACTCCAGTGTCTGGTCACCACATTTAATGATAGTACCGGTGGAGCATAAGAAGTCCACTCTCAAGATGATGTCATCGACGACTTCTGGTAAAACCAGAATTGACATTTTAAAGGTCTCCTTCTCCAAGCTAATCTGTAGTGTAATTTCGCCCACGCAGGTTTTCTGCGAGTTGTCGGCTAGTGTGATCGTGGTTGTCTTTGGCGTGACATTGCTACTTCTTTTAAATTTCTCTGCCAGGCATCTGCTGATAAAGTTCCTCGTCCCTCCGGTGTCTACGGTCGCGTCGTATTGCTCGTCGTTTACCTTTACTCTCGCGTAGGTCCGGCCTCTTTCGACGCGCAGGCTTCTGGCTTCTACAGCTCGCGAGTCGCCGACCTCGAGATTATCGTCTTCACTCGCCGTTGACGTGGTCCCAAGCCGTTTCCCGCTCGCTGGCGACAGCAATCTATAGTGCGAACTCCCCGACATCCGCACTCCCAAGAGATCAAAACCTGCCTGTTACCACAACCCTGGGTCCAGTGCCGTTCCAGACCGCAGTTTCGGCAAGCCTAGGATGGATTTAGCGTTCTGGCAGCGATCTGTGGACTGATCATCTTTTGATCCGGGAACTTCCACTGTGGACAAACCAAGCTCACTTCTTTCCTACTGTTCTTGTAGATGCGCTCCAGTTTCTGAGCCTCCGTGTAATCAGCGTACCTCATAATGTTTTGCATACGAACGACGTAGTCTTTGGACTCCTCTTCTCCCTGTTGATATGATCTTTGAATTTTATCCTCCAGGCTCTCGAAATAGCGGGGCGGGAGAAAGAAGTTGTGGAAGTCGGTTTTAAACGCATCCCACTGCTGCCACTTCGAATTATTGTTCCGAAACCACAATAAAGCCCTTCCCTTTAGTAATTCCGGCATCGTCCATGGCAGCATATCGACGTCCAGCCCAAAAGTTTCCGCCAGTTCTTCGGCGCGCTCCGTGAATAGAAGTGGATCCTTCTCGCCATCGTACCTCTCTGACCACTTTCGCATGGCATCGATGACCACTGCGTAACGCTGCGCCGGAACCTGATGTGCTGTTATTGGGGTACTTCTTGGTCTCGTGCTGTCAGAATTAATGGCAGTGACTTCCGGATCTTCCATACTGCTCTTCGTTTCCGATGTCTTCCTCCCGGACACCTTCCAACGGTGCTTCTCTTCAAGTGCGTTGAGTTCCTCATCGACAGCGGCCTCATGGACCTCATTCACGCCCCAGGCGCTGAATCGTCTTCGTTTATCATTACACGAAGACACGCCATACGTCTCCATGACCTTCACCAGCTCATCGTTGGAGAGCTCGTATACCCAACCGACACGATCCATCCTTCGACCTTCGATGTGTAAATTGTGTAATCGTATGCTTTTGCAAACTTAAGTCCCTGCTCGGGCGCCACGCAAATTGTGCGTTCGTGTGTAGGAGAGAACCAACGGAACTGGGACCTGCATATTAGTGACGCAGCATTTGCGCTAAGAACTGTTGTCCACGGTTCAATCGGTTTGGCAGACTACTACGCCGTGTTTGAGGCTCACATGATGCAACACACAAACTCCTATTAAATAATGCGTCGTGTGAGCTCTGTAAAAGGTGAAGATTTGGCAATCGTGAGCCACGCGGACAAGTTGAGCTTGATCCGCAAGAAGATTTCAGAAGCGTTACTGCTGACTCACGAAAAAAGCGCCAAGGCGTATTGTAACGAACTTCGGATTAGCCAATATTATCTCCGCGGGTGGCCGGTGTTCAATTTACAAGAGCTGGGTTCTTTTGCACAATGATTTATTTTATTTATACTTGTATTCGCTTTTCTTAAAATATACTATGTATATATTGACTCTTAAAATTAACAATTAGTGTTTTCCTGCTAACAATGTTAACAATCTAATGATGATAATGTCTTCGTGGTCGTTCGGGTCCCGCTGTTGGGCGTACGCACAACAAACGCAGCGCAGTTAGATCGTTGGTTGATGACAGTGACTTCTTGAAGGGCTTACGCATGCAAATCAATAAGTCTGGCGTTCGCTGATGGGCTTACGCACAACGGATGCAGCGAAGTTCTGTTCTTGATTGTTTTTAGCAACTTCTTAAAGGGCTTACGCACGCAAGTCAATAAGTCTTTATGTCGGTCGCTGATGGGCTTACGCACAACGGATGTAGCGAATGTCGATTGAAGGTTATTCGAAGCAACTTATTGAAGTGCTTACGCATACTATTTAATAAGTTTTATAGGTCGGTCGCTGATGGGCTTACGCACAGCGAATGCAGCGCAGTTCTGTTCTTGATTGTTTTTAGCAACTTCTTAAAGGGCTTACGCACGCAAGTCAATAAGTCTTTATGTCGGTCGCTGATGGGCTTACGCACAACGGATGCAGCGAATGTCGATTGTAGGTTATTCGAAGCAACTTATTGAAGGGCTTACGCACACAAGTTAATAAGTCTTCTATATGTACTGTAAATGTTCACTGTAACTGAAATGCTCACTGTTAAAATGTACTGAGGTTCTCTGCTTGGCTGGAATTTACTACCGTATTTGACGAAGTCTTGACTCAAACTAAATTCAAACTGAACTGCCGTCTGAAGCAGAACAATTCAGAAGTCAAGGCCAGAGTATGCAAACAGGTACAGCAAGCGAAACCAGTTTCCATATACCGAAGTAAATGCATGTGCCCAGGGATGTAGTGCGACACAAAACTTTCTGCGCGACAAAAGCTTTTTCCATGTTGGACGAGTGAGCGAGTCGGCAATCGTTCCAGCAGACTATAAAAGCGCGTACAATCAGAGATTAGAGATTCGATTGAGAACCACGCCGCGAGTCAGGCACACAGTGAAATGATAGTAAATCCATCATAGTCAACGCCAAGGATCAAAGGACATCATAGCTAGAAGAAAGGATCATCGAAGGACATCACAGTCAGCGTCGGCATCGCAGTCAGCATCGGCGTCGCAGTGAGGGTCGGCGTCGCAGTCAGCGACGAAGTCAAGGTCAGCGTCGCCGGCATAGCGCAGTCAACGTCACAGTCGCAGCGCAGTCAACGCCGAAATACGCCATCGTCAGCGACAACACCGGCATCGCAAGCTCAGGTGAAGCAAAGCTTAGACAACGCCAAGACGAGCATTAGAGAGGGTAAGACTTGTAGCTCAAAAGCTATACACTTAAGCTCTTGCCGTCCTGTGGGTATAAACTCCACTGCAAGAGAACTATCTCAAGCGCTTGTCGTCCTGTGGGTATAAACTCCGCGACAAGTAGACAGTCGTCCTGTGGGTATAAACTCCGCGACTCTATACTTTAAGGTGTCTCGCAGACACGCTAATCAAACGTTTAGAGAACTGAAGGCTGCAGTCCTCACTCTCTGCCCCTGTATCGGAATGACTTGTCGGTTTCGTGTTTCAATGAATTCTAAAGCACCATTTCCAATACAGTTGGCAGAAGCACCGGAATCTAGAAATGGCACCACGTCTTCACCGTCCACCTTCGTCTTAGCGTCACAATGGCAGAGACTAAAACTTTTTTAATTTTCTTCATCATTTGTGTCTTCGCCCTCATCTTCGCTATCTTATCGAAGTTTCGCTTTCTCCTGCCGAGTACAACCTCACTTAAAAAGATTTTCACCCTCACAGCTTCGTACTCGACCTTGGAAAATACGTCATATTGTGAAATGCCGAGTTACACTTCGCGTCAAGTTGGTTTTTCTTGAAGTGGTCCCCAGGCATTCCGCAACTAAAACATAAATTAACATGAAACGGAGACTGACAAAAAACTTGGTTACTACTAAATGGACGAGGCACAGACCTAAACGGACGTGGACCTGAAGAACCCGATGCCGGAGGAAGTTTTTGCACTTCTTTTCTAGGGTGTATGAAATTGAAATTGTGTCGCTGAGGAGCCAGAACCTCCACACTGGTTGAAAGTTCTCCCTCCTCAAGCGACAACCCTACCTCGCTAACCTGGCTGGCTTTCGCTCGACTTTCTTTTATCAGCTTTTCAGCTCTCCTGCACTCGCTGCGGAACTCTTTTAAGGAGCTACTCTCCTCTGATTCAATTGATTAGAATCAGATGATGCAGCAGCGGCAGATGATGTTGAGCTACTCGGTCCTGCCACACCACGCTGTTGCTCCACACCCTGCCCTTCTTGCTCCGACATCTCTTATATTTTTTCTAGTTTGGCCGAGAAGCTACTAACGCTGACCGTCAAACTATTGAGCTCTAACCTACCCTCCTCACAATTACGAGGTCATACAAACACCAAGCTAACGCACTTGCTGCAAATAGTCTACTGGGACAAAATCTACTCTTCTTTCTATCTCAGTATCTATTTAGTCTAGTACTGAACCTACTATCTAGTTCTCAAGGGCCCTACTAGTGCTTCTAGTAATAAGTCTCCTTGGTTCAGACTCTCGCTCGCGTTCCATGCACCAAACACTCACTCAAATACTCTCACACTCACTCACAAAACTCACACTAAGGGAAACTAATCAATGAAAACACAAAACTGGAAGGATTTAACCGGAAAGAGAAAAACAAATGAATGAACAGGAAGTAAAAATAAAAAAAAACTCAATAAAGAAATATTTATATAATGATTATTAAAAAAACAATATATGATATATAAAAAAAAATTAAATCAAAATGATTAAATAGTAATAAAGAAACACCGCGGTTCAAAGGCAAAAATAAAAAGTAGTGATTAATGAAATAAGAAAAATAATATAAAATATACAGATATAGTAAAATCATGAGTGTACTGGAGATTCGCCTCACAAGCACAACCGTTGCAAGTTGTAAAGTTGGTAGTGAATCTGTCAGCAACCCACCTGTCAAAAATCCCAGTGAAAAGTGCCGCGACTGGTACCACTTACGAAAACACTAGTGCCTTGCTAAAGGAACCCAGTTGCAAAACTTTCCCCAACATAAAGTTGTAGCAACTCCAGCTTCTGCCCAAAAACCGTTCGTTTTGAAACTACTACTACTTCCAAACACAAAAGAAAAATGAAATTAACCAGGAAATTAATTAAAAAAAATTAGATAAAAAGAAAAACAAAAATAGATATGCAAATAGGCGAATGCGTACGGCAACAGATCTGCCCCGATGACTTGGTCTAGTGCTCTCTGGAAAGTTTCTGGGGCCGAATGTAACCCAAAGGGCATCACTCGCGAATGAAGTAAGCCCATCCATGGGAATCTGCCAATATCCATTCTTCAAATCCAGACTGCTTATGTATTTCGCCTCTCACATACGGTCTAGAATATGCTGAATTTGTGGAATTGGATATTCCGGAACAGACTTTGCGTTCAACTGACGATAATCGACGCATAGTCGCCATTTTACTGTTTTCTTCTTCACTAACACTATGGGCGCGCTGAATGGACTATGGGACGTTTCAATGTACTTGTTCTCCAGTAATGTGTTGATTTCTTCATTGATCGTGGCAGGATTACGTAGGAAGTACCGTTGTTTGATTGGTCTCTCGTCTCGCATGATGATCTTGTGACTCGTAATTTGGCTTGGACCCTTGATGTCTTCGAATTTCTCCAGCTCTGCTTGCAGAATTTTTGTTGCCTCCTCCATGGTAAGCTCACGACTCTCTTGTATGGTTGTGCACCTTTTATATTGTGTTGGCAATTGTTGCTCAGTCAACTCCAGTGTGTGGTCACCATATTTAATGGTAGTCCATAGTAAACTCACGACTCTCTTGTATGGTTGTGCACTTTGTATATTGTGTTGGCAATTGTTGCTCAGTCAACTCCAGTGTCTGGTCACCACATTTAATTATAGTACCGGTGGAGCATAAGAAGTCCACTCTCAAGATGATGTCATCGACGACTTCTGGTAAAACCAGAATTGACATTTTAAAGGTCTCCTTCTCCAAGCTAATCTGTAGTGTAATTTCGCCCACGCAGGTTTTCTGCGAGTTGTCGGCTAGTGTGATCGTGGTTGTCTTTGGCGTGACATTGCTACTTCTTTTAAATTTCTCTGCCAGGCATCTGCTGATAAAGTTCCTCGTCCCTCCGGTGTCTACGGTCGCGTCGTATTGCTCGTCGTTTACCTTTACTCTCGCGTAGGTCCGGCCTCTTTCGACGCGCAGGCTTCTGGCTTCTACAGCTCGCGAGTCGCCGACCTCGAGATTATCGTCTTCACTCGCCGTTGACGTGGTCCCAAGCCGTTTCCCGCTCGCTGGCGACAGCAATCTATAGTGCGAACTCCCCGACATCCGCACTCCCAAGAGATCAAAACCTGCCTGTTACCACAACCCTGGGTCCAGTGCCGTTCCAGACCGCAGTTTCGGCAAGCCTAGGATGGATTTAGCGTTCTGGCAGCGATCTGTGGACTGATCATCTTTTGATCCGGGAACTTCCACTGTGGACAAACCAAGCTCACTTCTTTCCTATTGTTCTTGTAGATGCGCTCCAGTTTCTGAGCCTCCGTGTAATCAGCGTACCTCATAATGTTTTGCATACGAACGACGTAGTCTTTGGACTCCTCTTCTCCCTGTTGATATGATCTTTGAATTTTATCCTCCAGGCTCTCGAAATAGCGGGGCGGGAGAAAGAAGTTGTGGAAGTCGGTTTTAAACGCATCCCACTGCTGCCACTTCGAATTATTGTTCCGAAACCACAATAAAGCCCTTCCCTTTAGTAATTCCGGCATCGTCCATGGCAGCATATCGACGTCCAGCCCAAAAGTTTCCGCCAGTTCTTCGGCGCGCTCCGTGAATAGAAGTGGATCCTTCTCGCCATCGTACCTCTCTGACCACTTTCGCATGGCATCGATGACCACTGCGTAACGCTGCGCCGGAACCTGATGTGCTGTTATTGGGGTACTTCTTGGTCTCGTGCTGTCAGAATTAATGGCAGTGACTTCCGGATCTTCCATACTGCTCTTCGTTTCCGATGTCTTCCTCCCGGACACCTTCCAACGGTGCTTCTCTTCAAGTGCGTTGAGTTCCTCATCGACAGCGGCCTCATGGACCTCATTCACGCCCCAGGCGCTGAATCGTCTTCGTTTATCATTACACGAAGACACGCCATACGTCTCCATGACCTTCACCAGCTCATCGTTGGAGAGCTCGTATACCCAACCGACACGATCCATCCTTCGACCTTCGATGTGTAAATTGTGTAATCGTATGCTTTTGCAAACTTAAGTCCCTGCTCGGGCGCCACGCAAATTGTGCGTTCGTTTGTAGGCGAGAACCAACGGAACTGGGACCTGCATATTTTTTTTTTTTTTTTTTTTAATCAACGAGGAGTAAACGCATCAAAAGCCAATTCCCGTCAGAGCGGGACTTTAACCCGCTAAACATCTCCTCTCGTCGGAACGGTTGCTCCTCCCGGAACCACCGCTAAGTATTTCGTCGGGAGGCCGTAAGAGCATTGCTGCTCAATCGTGAGTAATTAGGTCAGTCTTCGTTCGTCCCCGTTTGCTTCTTGCTCGAAGCAGCGCTGCTGTTGCATAATATCACTTATTATTAAGCAACCTGCTTCCCATGCCATGATTGAGGTGCACATATACTGCAATATTCCCCTAGGAGTTACTCTTTGCCCTACCATACGCCCAAGGGCTACTCTCTGTTGGCTATACCGCACACACTCCTGGATCACATGTTCTACGTTTTCTCTCTTTCCGTCACAAGACTTGCAGAAGAGATCACTTACTTGCTTGAATTTGTAAAGATACTCGCGGAAGCAGCCGTGTCCAGTGAGGAACTGAGTCAGGTAAAAATTTACACTGCCAACCTTTCTTCTATACCATGGTTGTATGACAGGTATAACCTCATGTGTCCAGCGCCCTTTTGTTGATGCTTTCCATCTCCGCTGCCATTCATCTATGCTTAAATCCCGTTGTCGTTCTCGTGCTGCTTGGCTCGGGTTGTGAGCGTAAAGGCTTCTTAGCGCCGCCGCCTCCTTCGCCATAATATCCAGCGGCAATATTCCAGCCACTACGTCTGCTGCTTCATGGGAAACTATTCTGAAGCCACAGCAAACTCTCAAAGACATCAGCCGGTAGGCACTTAGCATACCTTTCATGTAGGAATTTACACTGCTCGCGCACGCCCATACTGGAGCAGCATACATCAAAGTAGATGTGCTTACATTTGCTATCAGCTTCCTGACTTCCTGCCTTGGGCCGCTATTATTAGGCATTATTCGTGATAGCGCTTGCCCTACTCTTAGCGCTTTGGTGCTGGCATGAGCCAAGTGATCCTTAAATAACAGCCTATGGTCTAAAACAACGCCAAGGTATTTCAGGCTTGGGTTTGATTCTATTAGATGGCCGTCAATGCGTATTTGTAGTTTTTCAACCTTTTTTCTACTGCTGATTAATAGGACTTCTGTTTTGTGAGCTGCCAATTCTAACCCCGACTTTTGAAGCCATACTTTAATCCGTTGCAGAGCAACTTCAGCATCTACAGCAATTTGACTGATAGTTTTAGCGACTACCACAACAGCAATATCATCCGCATATCCTATTATATGGACGTTATGTGGTACAGGAACTCTAAGTGCGCCATCATACATGACGTTCCATAGCACAGGCCCGAGCACAGACCCTTGTGGTACTCCTTTGGTGATGCAGTGTTGTCTTGCTCCAGCATCTGTATCGTAATGGAGCATCCGCCCATTGAAATAGTCCCGTATTATATGAACTAGATATCCAGGGACTTGCAGAGCACACAACGCTTCAAGGATTGCCCTCCAACTCGCTGAATTAAACGCGTTCTTGATATCCAGAGTAATTATAGCGCAGTATTCTTTGTCACCACCTCTCCATCTGCGTCCCGCTATGGCTTCCTTTGCAAGGTTGACCACGTCACTAATTGCATCTATTGTTGGTCTTCGTTTTCTAAAACCATATTGTCGAACCGATAAGCAACAGTGGCCTTCGATAAACATTCCTAAGCGTTTTGCTATAAGTTTCTCGAGTATTTTTCCCATTCCATCTATCATACACAGAGGACGATATGATGATGGCTCTTCTGGCGGCTTTTTCCCCTTAGGGATAAGAACTAGTCGCTGTCGCTTCCATGCTTGGGGGAATATACCATCCTGTAGACAAACGTTGAAAAGTTGGCGAAAGAGTTCAGGACGCTTGGTTATGGCTATTTTCAGAACAGCGTTTGGGATCCCATCTAGTCCTGGCGCTTTGTTCGTTTTGATATCTTTGGCTATCTCCACGATTTCGCTATTTGTTATATCTGGTGCCGGGTTTCTGCATTGCACAGGCTGAAATTCTTCGGTCTGGGTTTCAAGTGGGAAAAGTCCCGTAACTATTTTCCCTAGAATAACAGGACATTTTGTGGTACAGAATTTCCCGCCGTTTGTTTTTGCTAGGACAATTTTATACGCGCTTCCCCATGGGTTTTCTTGGACAGTGTCAATTAGTGATCGAATGGCCTTTCTCTTGCTGGCTTTAATTGTCTTGCACAGCAGTTTTTTGCTCTTTTTGTACAGGACTTGCCACCTTTCAAACCCTTCACGGCCTCTGAGCCTCTGCTTTTTTCTCCTAAGCTTAAATGTTTCTGAACGAAGCGCAGCGATATCTTCATTCCACCAGTACAGCTCGTTCCGCGTCCTTTTTTGCCGTTTTCGTGGCATTGATGCATCACACGCTTGACTCAGCTGGTTCATAATATGTCGCGCGCTCTCTTCTGCTCCTCCGTTAGGGGGCTCCATACCCTCAATTACGTAGTCCAGCATATCCCGATCAAGCAGTTTAACTCTCCAGCAAGTTCGTTTGCACTTCGTGGTTGACGAACTCCTTCGGCATGTGATTGACTCGGCAATGTCATACCGTATAGCGTTATGATCGCTGTGAGTATACAGATCAGCTACAGTCCAGTTTACTTTGTTTGCCAACGCTCTGCTGCAAAACGTGAGGTCAATTACAGAAGTTCGTCCTGCTTTGTTGTACGTGCTAGTCGAGCCCTGGTTAAGTAAGACAAGATCAAGGCTAGCGAAAGCTTCCAGAAGCACTGTTCCTCTTCTAGTTGTCTTTTTGCTTCCCCATTCGACCGACCAGGCATTGAAGTCGCCGGCAATCACAACTGGTGTTTTCCCTCTGGCGTTAGCTACGAGGTTATCAATGATAGCTACGAAGGATTCCAGTGATAAGCTGGGTGGAGCATAGCAGCTATAAAAATGAATGCTTTTTATCTTCGCATGAACAAAGTATTCTGCTTGTTGGTCTGGCAAGCTTTCAAAAGGAAGAGTTGAGTTTGTCCAGATAGAACATTTCTTGGTTTTATCTTCAGCCCAGGTGACATTGTTCTGCGTCCGGTATTGTTCGCTTATCAAAACAACGTCAATACCAAGCTCTATAGCTCATAGCAGTCTCGCAATGATTTAGGTTAATTTGGAGGCACCTAACCATGAGTTTCTTTTAGAGCTCCCAATGCCTTTAAAAAAGTACGACATTTGTAGCTGCCAGCAATATGGTCATTGCCGCCTTCATCTCCAGGGTCACATATAGCGCAGCAAGGTTTACCTTCGCAGCCTTTCGCCATATGCCCTTTCTGCCCACATTTGAAGCACAGGCCTGTACGGTCTATTTCCGATTTGCAGTCACGCGCAAGATGTCCGTAGTTTAGGCACCGGAAGCATCTTACAGGATACACACGTTCACGTAGCCTGCAGCTCACCCATCCAACTCGTAATCGTCCCGTAGATAAGAGAATATTCGCATCTTTTGTTGGCACGTTAAGGATCGCCGTCTGTATGCCGAATTTTGTAGCGCGTATAGACTTAATCATATCCTTTAGGAATTTGACTTTAGGGAATTGATCTTCTATCGCCTTATAGAGCTCATCAGATGTCGTAATTTCGTCCATTCCACAGCATTCAATTGTGGTCTGCTGCGAAAGTGTTCGGACACTTGCTTCATTCTCTAAAATTTGCTCCATTTGATCTCTATACTGTGTAGTCTGCATATCAGCAGATTTTTTCAGTTCAAGAATCATATCACCCTTGGTTGTTCTCCTTATTTTTTGTACATTTTCGCCCAGTGCTTTCAACCTGCATATTAGTGACGCAGCATTTGCGCTAAGAACTGTTGTCCATCGTTCAATCGGTTTGGCACACTACTACGCCGTGTTTGAGGCTCACATGATGCAACACACATACTCCTATTAAATAATGCGTCGTGTGAGCTCTGTAAAAGGTGAAGATTTGGCAATCGTGAGCCACGCGGACAAGTTGAGCTTGATCCGCAAGAAGATTTCAGAAGCGTTACTGCTGACTCACGAAAAAAGCGCCAAGGCGTATTGTAACGAACTTCGGATTAGCCAATATTATCTCCGCGGGTGTCCGGGGTTCAATTTACAAGAGCTGGGTTCTTTTGCACAATGATTTATTTTATTTATACTTGTATTCGCTTTTCTTAAAATATACTATGTATATATTGACTCTTAAAATTAACAATTAGTGTTTTCCTGCTAACAATGTTAACAATCTTATGATGATAATGTCTTCATGGTCGTTCGGGTTCCGCTGTTGGGCGTACGCACAACAAACGCAGCGCAGTTAGATCTTTGGTTGATGACAGTGACTTCTTGAAGGGCTTACGCATGCAAATCAATAAGTCTGTCGTTCGCTGATGGGCTTACGCACAACGGATGCAGCGAAGTTCTGTTCTTGATTGTTTTTAGCAACTTCTTAAAGGGTTTACGCACGCAAGTCAATAAGTCTTTATGTCGGTCGCTGATGGGCTTACGCACAACGGATGTAGCGAATGTCGATTGAAGGTTATTCGCAGCAACTTATTGAAGTGCTTACGCATACTATTTAATAAGTTTTATAGGTCGGTCGCTGATGGGCTTACGCACAGCGAATGCAGCGCAGTTCTGTTCTTGATTGTTTTTAGCAACTTCTTAAAGGGCTTACGCACGCAAGTCAATAAGTCTTTATGTCGGTCGCTGATGGGCTTACGCACAACGGATGCAGCGAATGTCGATTGTAGGTTATTCGAAGCAACTTATTGAAGGGCTTACGCACACAAGTTAATAAGTCTTCTATATGTACTGTAAATGTTCACTGTAACTGAAATGCTCACTGTTAAAATGTACTGAGGTTCTCTGCTTGGCTGGAATTTACTACCATATTTGACGAAGTCTTGACTCAAACTAAATTCAAACTGAACTGCGGTCTGAAGCAGAACAATTCAGAAGTCAAGGCCAGAGTATGCAAACAGGTACAGCAAGCGAAACCAGTTTCCATATACCGAAGTAAATGCATGTGCCCAGGGATGTAGTGCGACACAAAACTTTCTGCGCGACAAAAGCTTTTTCGATGTTGGACGAGTGAGCGAGTCGGCAATCGTTCCAGCAGACTATAAAAGCGCGTACAATCAGAGATTAGATATTCGATTGAGAACCACGCCGCGAGTCAGGCACACAGTAAAATGAGACTAAATCCATCATAGTCAACGCCAAGGATCAAAGGACATCATTGCTAGAAGAAAGGATCATCGAAGGACATCAGAGTCAGCGTCGGCGTCGCAGTCAGCGACGAAGTCAAGGTCAGCGTCGCCGGCATAGCGCAGTCAACGTCACAGTCGCAGCGCAGTCAACGCCGAAATACGTCATCGTCAGCGACAACACCGGCATCACGCCAAGACGAGCATTAGAGAGGGTAAGACTTGTAGCTCAAAAGCTATACACTTAAGCTCTTGCCGTCCTGTGGGTATAAACTCCGCTGCAAGAGAACTATCTCAAGCGCTTGTCGTCCTGTGGGTATAAACTCCGCGACAAGTAGACAGTCGTCCTGTGGGTATAAACTCCGCGACTCTATACTTTAAGGTGTCTCGCAAGCACGCTAATCAAACGTTTAGAGGACTGAAGGCTGCAGTCCTCACTTTCTGCCCCTGTATCGGAATGACTTGTCGGTTTCGTGTTTCAATGAATTCTAAAGCACCATTTCCAATACAGTTGGCAGAAGCACCGGAATCTAGAAATGCCACCACGTCTTCACCGTCCACCTTCGTCTTAGCGTCACAATGGCAGAGACTAAAACTTTTTTAATTTTCTTCATCATTTGTGTCTTCGCCCTCATCTTCGCTATCTTATCGAAGTTTCGCTTTCTCCTGCCGAGTACAACCTCACTTAAAAAGATTTTCACCCTCACAGCTTCGTACTCGACCTTGGAAAATACGTCATATTGTGAAATGCCGAGTTACACTTCGCGTCAAGTTGGTTTTTCTTGAAGTGGTCCCCAGGCATTCCGCAACTAAAACATAAATTAACATGAAACGGAGACTGACAAAAAACTTGGTTACTACTAAATGGACGAGGCACAGACCTAAACGGACATAGACCTGAAGAACCCGATGCCGGAGGAAGTTTTTGCACTTCTTTTCAAGGGGTATGAAATTGAAATTGTGTCGCTGAGAAGCCAGAGCCTCCACACTGGTTGAAAGTTCTCCCTCCTCAAGCGACAACCCCACCTCGCTAACCTGGCTGGCTTTCGCTCGACTTTCTTTTATCAGCTTTTCAGCTCTCCTGCACTCGCTGCGGAACTCTTTTAAGGAGCTACTCTCCTCTGATTCAATTGATTAGAATCAGATGATGCAGCAGCGGCAGATGATGTTGAGCTACTCGGTCCTGCCACACCACGCTGTTGCCCACACCCTGCCCTTCTTGCTCCGACATCTCTTATATTTTTTCTAGTTTGGCCGAGAAGCTACTAACGCTGACCGTCAAACTATTGAGCTCTAACCTACCCTCCGCACAATTACGAGGTCATCCAAACACAAAGCTAACGCACTTGCTGAAATAGTCTACTGGGACAAAATCTACTCTTCTTTCTATCCCAGTATCTATTTAGTCGAGTACTGAACCTACTATCTAGTTCTCAAGGGCCCTACTAGTGCTTCTAGTAATAGGTCTCCTTGGCTCAGACTCTCGCTCGCGTTCCATACACCAAACACTCACTCAAATACTCTCACACTCACTCATAAAACTCACACTAAGGGAAACTAATCAATGAAAACACAAAACTGGAAGGATTTAACCGGAAAGAGAAAAACAAATGAATGAAGAGGAAGTAAAAATAAAAAAAAACTCAATAAAGAAATATTTATATAATGATTATAAAAAAAACAATATATAATATATAAAAAAAAATTAATTCAAAATGATTAAATAGTAATAAAGAAACACCGCGGTTCAAAGGCAAAAATAAAAAGTAATGATTAATGAAATAAGAAAAATAATATAAAATATACAGATATAGTAAAATCATGAGTGTACTGGAGATTCGCCTCACAAGCACAACCGTTGCAAGTTTTAAAGTTGGTAGTGAATCTGTCAGCAACCCACCTGTCAAAAATCCCAGTGAAAAGTGGCGCGACTGGTACCACTTACGAAAACACTAGTGCCTGGAACCCAGTTGCAAAACTTTCCACAAAATAAAGTTGTAGCAACTCCAGCTTCTGCCCAAAAACCATTCGTTTTGAAACTACTACTACTTCCAAACACAAAAGAAAAATACAATTAACCAGGAAATTAATTAAAAAAAATTAGATAAAAAGAAAAACAAAAATAGATATGCAAATAGGCGAATGCGTACGGCAACAGATCTGCCCCGATGACTTGGTATAGTGCTCTCTGGAAAGTTTCTGGGGCCGAATGTAACCCAAAAAGCATCACTCGCCAATGAAGTAAGCCCATCCATGGGAATCTGCCAATATCCATTCTTCAAATCCAGACTGCTTATGTATTTCGAATCTCGCATACGGTCTAGAATATGTTGAATTCGTGGAATTGGATATTCCGGAACAGACTTTGCGTTCAACTGACGATAATCGACGCATAGTCGCCATTTTCCTGTTTTCTTCTTCACTAACACTATGGGCGCGTTGAATGGACTATGGGACGGTTCAATGTACTTGTTCTCCAGTAATGTGTTGATTTCTTCATTGATCACCTCTTGCATGGCAGGATTACTACCGTTGTTTTATTGGTCTCTCGTCTCGCATGATGATCTTGTGACTCGTAATGTGGCTTGGACCCTTGATGTCTTCGAATTTCCCCAGCTCTGCTTGTAGAATTTTTGTTGCCTCCTCCATGGTAACCTCACAACTCTCTTGTATGGTTGTGCACCTTGTATATTGTGTTAGCAATTGTTGCTCAGTCAACTCCAGTGTCTGGTCACCACATTTAATGGTAATACCGGTGGAGCATAAGAAGTCCATTCCCAAGATGATGTCATCGACGACTTCTGGTAAAACCAGAATTGACATTTTATAGGTGTCCTTCTCCATGCTAATCTGTAGTGTAATTTCGCCCACGCAGGTTTTCCGCGAGTTGTCGGCTAGTGTGATCGTGGTTGTCTTTGGCGTGACATTGCTACTTCTTTTAAATTTCTCTGCCAGGCATCTGCTGATGAAGTTCTTCGTCCCTCCTGTGTCTACGGTCGCGTCGTATTGCTCGCCGTTTACCTTTACTCTCGCGTAGGTCCGGCCTCTTTTGACGCGCAGTCTTCTGGCCTCTACAGTTCGCGAGTCGCCGACCTCGAGATTTTTGTCTTCACTCGCCGTTGACGTGGTCCCAAGCCGTTTCCCGCTCGCTGGCGACAGCAATCTATAGTGCGAACTCCCCGACATCCGCACTCCCAACAGATCAAAACCTGCCTGTTACCACAACCCTGAGTCCAGTGCCGTTCCAGACCGCAGTTTCGGCAAGCCTAGGATTGATTTAGCGTTCTGGCAGCGATCTGTGGACTGATCATCTTTTGATCCGGAAACTTCCACTGTGGACAAACCAAGCTCACTTCTTTCCTACTGTTTTTGTAGATGCGCTCCAGTTTCTGAGCCTCCGTGTAATCAGCGTACTTCATAATGTTTTGCATACGAACGACGTAGTCTTTGGACTCCTCTTCTGCCTGTTGATATGATCTTTGAATTTTATCCTCGAGGCTCTCGAAATAGCGGGACGGGAGAAAGAAGTTGTGGAAGTCGGTTTTTAACGCATCCCACTGCTGCCACTTCGAATTATTGTTCCGAAACCACAATAAAGCCCTTCCCTTTAGTAATTCCGGCATCGTACATGGCAGCATATCGACGCCCAGCCCAAAAGTTTTCGCCAGTTCTTCGGCGCGCTCCGTGAATAGAAGTGGATCCTTCTCGCCATCGTACCTCTCTGACCACTTTCGCATGGCATCGATGACCACTGCGTTACGCTGCGACGGAACCTGATGTGCTGTTATTGGGGTACTTCTTGGTCTCGTGCTGTCAGAATTAATGGCAGTGACTTCTGGATCTTCCATACTGCTCTTCGTTTCCGATGTCTTCCTCCCGGCATATGCGCCTGCTACAGCCTTCCAACGGTGCTTCTCTTCAAGTGCGTTGAGCTCCTCATCGACAGCGGCCTCATGGACCTCATTCACGACCCAGGCGCTGAATCGTCTTCGTTTATCCTTACACGACGACACGCCATACGTCTCCATGACCTTCACCAGCTCATCGTTGGAGAGCTCGTATACCCAACCGACAGGAATCATCCTTTGGCCTTCGATGTGCAAATTGTGTCATCGTATGGTTCTTTGACTCGGGAGCGTCGGCACACATGTGCGCAAATAGTGAAAACTTTACCTATCATATTAACCCACAAGATGCCGAAGTTACTGCTGCCAACAACTCCAAAATGCGTGTTAAGGGAATTGGAAAAGTGGAAATGAAAGTACGGACAACGAATTCAAAGATCCAAAACGTATCCTTCTCGGAAGTACTACACGTTCCTGAACTGTGCTTCAATTTACTCTCCATTTCTAAGATAGTAAAGAAAGGCCATGGAGTGCAGTTCAACAGTAAAGGCTGCAAAGTCATTGACACCGACGGCGATATAATTGCGACAGGAGATCTTGTGAATGATATGTTTCGGTTAAATAAAATTGAAAAAGAAAAGGCTTATACCTCAAAGACAAGGGACACGGAGGATGAAACCTGGCATAAGTGTTTAGAACATGCCAGCAATGAAGTCATCAAAAGAAGTGATCACCGGAGCAGTAAATGGAGTTAACCAAGGAACTTTAAACGAGAGTTGCATCACTTGTCTAAAAGGAAAAATATCAAGAATACCTTTCAAGCAGACAGGAACGAGAGCCAAAGGAATTCTGGAATTAATTCATACAGATGTATGCGTTTCAATGGAACAAACTTCAATTGGTGGTTCACGCTACATGCTTATCTTCATGGACGATTTCTCACGAAAAGTATTCGTGTATTTCATACAGCGCAAAGAAGAAGTAGTCGATAAATTCACAGAATTTAAAAGTTTCGTGGAAAACCAAAAAGGAAAACGCATCAAAATACTCAGAAGTGACAATTGTAAAGAATATTGCAACAACAAAATGAAACGAATTCTTCTGCGCAACGGAATCCAACATCAAACCACAGTTCCGTATACACCTCAACAAAACGGTATGTCTGAGCGAATGAATAGGACAATCATCGAAAAGTCACGTTGTTTGTCCTATTCATTCACCAAAAGTCACTTGGAAAAGAATTCTGGGCTGAAGCTGTAAATACAGCGGTTTATTTAATAAACCGAACACCATGCAAGGGTCTGGAGTATATAACCTCAGAAGAAGCTTGGTCAGCAAGGAAGCCAAACTTAAAGCACCTAAAGGTTTTCGGATGCAAAGCAGTTATTCACATCCCGAAAGAAAAAAGACAGAAATTGGACGCCAAAGGGAAGGAAGTCAACTTCATCGGATATTGCGAGGTCCAGAAAGCTTATAGTTTCTACGATAACTTGAAGAAAAAGATAGTGATTGCCAGAGACGCAGTGTTTCTTGAAGCAGCAACTTTCAAAACTACTACCGACGATGCTTCATACTATCAAGTGTTTCCCAGTACCGATTCAGTGGGAGAAGTTGAAGAAAACTTGTCAGTAGGAGAAGTTGAACCGAAACAGATAAGCCAGATAAGAGAAGTTGAAGAAAACTTGACAGTAGGAGAAGTGGCAGAAAACTTGGTAGAGGGAGAAGTTACGGATGAAGAAGTCTTCTATTCAGATAATTCGGATGATGAGGTTAAAGAAGCTCCAGAAATAAGAATCGAAACTGAAAAACTGCCAAGAAGATCATCAAGAATCAAGAAGCCAATAATTAGAGACGACTATATATCCTACAGTGTATGTGAAGCGATCAGTGATCCAAAGACAGTGAAGGACGCAATGAACAGTCCAAAAGGCAAGCAATGGCTGTACGCAATGGATGAGGAATTCAATGCGCTGCTCGAAAACAAGACTTGTGATCTCA
Source organism: Thecophora atra (assembly GCA_937620795.1). Classification (NCBI taxonomy): domain Eukaryota; kingdom Metazoa; phylum Arthropoda; class Insecta; order Diptera; family Conopidae; genus Thecophora; species Thecophora atra. The sequence continues at coordinate 37,078,747 of OW569399.1, forward strand.
CAGAACTTTATCCTTGGATGATGTAAACTTAACTACTGGACTATACACCTCTTCGTAATGTACACCATACTCTTGGGTAAAACCTTTAGCTACCATTCTAGCTTTATATCTTTTTATACTTCCATCAGTATTATACTTTATTTTTTAAACCCACTTGTTATCAATTACCTTCTGATCAGTAGGTGCCTCGACCAAAGTCCAAGTGTTATTTTTTGCCAATGAGTCAATCTCCTCCTTCATTGCAAGTAGCCATTGATCTTTATCCTTAGACTTCATAGCTTCTTCGTACGTTTTCGGTTCATCTGCTTCGTGTAAAGATAGTAAGGCAGTAAAATTAATGTTACATTTTTCACTACTATCTTCACAACTTGGACCTTTTCGTAATCGACTCGGTAAAATATTCTGATATCTTATATTAGATATTTCTCTTGATTGCTTTTTCTGTATTTGTGAAGATACTGGTATTGGTAACACAGATTCTTCTGCATCAATAAACTCTTCTCCTTCCTCTTTGTAGTAACATGAAATGTCAACGTTCTCATTGATATTTTCTTCCACTTCTTTATGATGAATTGATACTAAATCAATTTTATTTGCTTCGCGAAAATCATCTAGCTTAGAGTTTGATACATCTGAAGTATTTCCTGTAAACTTTACATCTCGAGAAATTTGTATTTTTCCAATGGCAGGATCCCAAATACGAAATCCTTTAACATTTTCGTCATATCCAACGAAAATACCTTTCACGGATTTTGCATCCAACTTTCGACGTCGCTCTTTCGGGACATGAATATACACTTTACTGCCAAATGGTTGAAAATATTGAAATGAAATACACCACCTTTTTACACAACAGCTCGTATGGAGTTTTGTTGACTACTGTACTGGTTCCTGTACGATTAATTACGAAAACAGCTGTACTAAACGCTTCCGCCCAAAACTTCTGTTCCATACCTTGTGAATGTATCATGGTCCTTGCAGATTCCATTATCGTTCTCATTTCTCTCTCGGCTGAACCATTTTGCTCCGGAGTATATGGAACGGTCCTTTGGAATCGAATACCCTCGCGTTCAAAGAAATTTTTAATATTTGCATTAACAAATTCAGTTCCCTTATCTGATCGAAAAATTTCTATTTTGAAGTTGTATGCATTTTTAACCAATTTAATAAATGCCTTTATTCGTTCAAAAACTTCAGACTTTTCTTTAATAAAATAAACGAAACGGAAATGCGAAAAATCATCTTTCAACAGTAGAAAATATCTTGAGCCACCAATAGATAGCTCTTGCATCGGCCCACACACATCGGCATGGATAATCTGGCCGCATTTTGTCGATTTCTCTTCTCGTGTCGGAAAACTATCACGATGCTGTTTTCCATACATGCAACCCTCACATGTAAATTGCTCATTAACAAATGATATTCAATTTTTTTTAGAAAATTTCTGACATATGCTAAATTTTGATGAGCTGATCTTTCATGCCAAGTTCGCAAAGATACTAGCTCTTGTGATGCAGTATTAGCACTTATTTCCTTGAAACAATCAATTCTTATTCTCATTATAGTAAGATTTCCACTTCTAAAGCCTGTCATGACTGTTTTATTATCTGACATACGCTTCAACTGAATCGAGTGACTATTTCCTTCAATTTTCAAGCCTTTATCTAATGCATGATTCTGCGAAAACAAGTTATTTTCAATGCCTGGTACATACATGACGTCAGTAAGATATCCTCGGTGCCAAACAGGATATATACCAGAACACTTCATGGTACCTTTCGCAATCTTTATTGTTTTCGAAATTTCATCAAATTTACTAAACCAGTCTAACCTATTGGTCATATGATGACTTGTTCCTGAGTCTAATACCCAGCTATCTTTGCTCATTTGAATATCAAAAGCATCAGATGTAAACGCTGGGCCATCTCTACTATTTCCTGCGTTTTTGGTCTTTGGACAATTTCGTTTCCAATGACCTTCACCACCGCTAGCGAAACAGTTGCCTTTTCTAATAGCCTTAGAATTTTCATTTGACTTACTATTATTCTGTCGTTTTTTAAATCCATGCGATTTCCTTGCGACTAATGCTTCAACAGGCTCTGCTGCACCTCTTGACTAAAACCGATCTTCTTCAATCATCAATCGTGCTCTCAGATTATCCAAAGACTGATCCGTTCTTGAAGTTGATTCCCACGCACTAGCAAATGCTCCGTTCTCTGGAAGTAATGACATAATAATTTTTGTAATAACCATATTTTCTGATATATTCTCTTTCAAGCTTCTTAATCGTTCAACCAGTTCTTCGAGACGGGCAAAAAACGTAACGATATTTTCAGATGGCTCTTTAACAAAACTGAAAAACTTCTGATGAAGAAGAAGAAAGCTGGTCTCATTTTTCTTCTCGAAAACTGCATGTAGCTAGTCCCACATCTCCTTCGCTATATTGCAATTCACTATATGTGTTATCTGCGATTTGCCAACGTTGATTCCAATTATTTATTGAGCCTTTGCATCTTGCTTGCACCATAAACTTCTCTTTTGCTCATCCTTGGTTGGCTTCTCTTCGAGACCCGTAACAACATCATACACATCGGCAGCAATTAATGAAATCTTCACATGAAATTTCCAGACTGCCCATTGGCTACTATCATTAAGCCTTTCAATTTTCAGATCCTGTTCCATGTCCCCGGTCTTTTCAAAACAGCCTTTTTCTGCGACCAAATTTCCAAAATTCTCTTCCAGAAAACTCGCTACAATATCCTTGAAAAAATTCTTTGAAGAACACTCTAATGAAGGTCTGAACAAATTGAAGATTTAAAAGCCAAAAATGATGATGTATTAAGATGTGTCTGGGCCCATAACCTTTTGAATTTATTCGATAAAAATTAGACAACCTTTTTGAACAGCAGCAAAATTAGAATGAAAAATTTATTGAAAAATTTTCTATTCATAATAGAAAATATTTGAGCTCAGTTACATAAGCTACTAATCAAATTTTTTACAAAGTACAAAGAATATAGAGTATAAAAAAATTATTTCAATAAAAAGACAGGTACCTACCGAGAAAAGTATTCCAAGATAGCATTCCTGAAACTCTCCTTACCACCAATTTTTTTAAAATTCTGCGGCAAGGAATTCCAAATTCGCACGGCATTAACAAAAAAGAATCTAGTGGAGTTCAATGAATTAATGGCATCATTTTCTACCAACGAACGTTTCGGTTCTCCTTGTGTTGCTTTGTACTTTTCATAACACAGCTGTTCAAAATGTGTACTCAACGAACGGCGAGCCATTGTTTACATTGAGAAACGTAGATCGTTTGTTCTTCCAAATTCACAACAACACTTTCCATACTATTTGTGCGTTCCAGGTCAAATGTAGCATTTTGTATCGTTATCAACCGAACGAACCCCGGGTTCGTTTGTGCTATCAAACGTACACAAAAAAGCAAACGTTTGCATATGTAGGGTACGGTTTTGCTTGCTGCAAATTGAGAAGGAAAGAGTTAAGCGAGTATACATGAAAAGACAAATCTATAGTATGTATACAGACAGTACTGGCAGCCAAACGTTTGGTCGGGAAGTGCTGGAAAAGTTGAACGAAAGCAAGGTCGCTGAACGTACGGTAGACTGGAAGATACAAAATTGTGTTTTAAGAACCACCGTGATAGAAACAACCGTAAACGTTCGGTGGTAGAAAATGATGCCATAAATCTCGGTGTCAAGAGACGAATATATCTGTTCGACAGCCCAAATCGTAGCTTCTCATACAGGCAATGAGGTTTTTTACTAAATATTAACCTGTGCAGAAAAATACAATTTCTTGCTTCAAGGTAACGTATAATATCACAACCAAGAATACTTGCTCTAAACTGAGAAATATGGTCATATTTGCGCAACCCGTATACGTATTTAGTCATGTAATTAAATGCAAGCTGTAATTTTAATTGAGAATGAGAATCAAGTTTGCTGTAGACTACTTCAGAATAAGTAATGATAGGCAAGATAAGCTGGATAACGAGTTTACGTTTAATTGCAGTGGGAATAACCTCGGTTGTCGGACTAGAAAATATATCCTGCCTACAACGTAATTTATGTGATCCGTGCACGTAAGACAAGAGTTTAGTTTATATCCAAGATTAACAACACAATCAACTAACTTTAGACTACTTCCACCTATTAAGATCTCAGGAATAATGTAATTTATTCTTTTCGCGTTCTTATAAATTGGAAGAACAGAGGATTTGGAAGTATTAAGCTGAAGATCATTTGAACGAGCCCATGCATAGATATTAGATAGATCTGCATTTAACTTGAAAGCCATATCATCAACAGAATTTATATTACTTGAGATATATAGTTGTACATCATCAGCATACGCATGCAGAGTACAATAATCACAAACAGAGAAAATATCATTTAAAAATAATGAGAACAGCAGCGGTCCTAGGACAGATCCTTGGGGAACACCACTCACTACAGATTTATAAGAAGACAATTTGTTATCACATCTAACTCTTTGCATGCGACCAGAGAGATAGTTATGTAGTAGTCGAACTGCAGCACCTGTAAAGCCATACACACATCGTAACTTCTAGCATAAAATTGCATGATTGACAGTGTCAAATGCTTTGGAAAAATCCAGCAAACACAACAGAGTTAAAAAGCCGCTATCATAGTCAGGCCGAATATCCTCTAATATTTTCAAAATTGCTGTCTATGGCCAGAACGAAAGCCCGATTGGTAAGGCGATAACAAGTTATTCTCTTGTATATATTGAGAAATTTGGCTGGCCATTAGTGATTCCAAAACTTTAGATAATGACGACAAAATGCTTATAGGCCTAAAATCATTGGGATCACTATTGCCATGTTCCATTTAGATGGGAACGTGGATGAAGTTAAGCAAAAATTAAAAATATGGGTCAATGGCCTCAGTATGTAGTTAGCAATAATTTTTAGAAACCTAATGTACAATCTATCTTCACCCACAGCATCAGACTTAACCTTCATTAAACAAATGCCAACATCGACTGGCGACACTGCACTAAACTGAAAGTTATGAGTATGACTCTGACTCATAGCATCGTATGTGCCACTACAATTAGAACCCAACATATTAGAAATGAAGTAATCATTCAGTATATTAGGATCGATAGCACATTCACTGCTAGGCTTAGCTCCGATTTATAATTTCTTTAGATGCCTCCAAAGCTTTTTAGATGGGAGCGATGTGTTCAGTTTACCTGCAAAGTACTTTGCTTTGGATTTCCTTGTAATGCTGACAGCAGCATTTCTAGCTTGCTTATAACTCTCCCACGTAACTGAAGATGGACTCCGTATCCACAATCCATGCAGCTTGTTACGCTTATTAATTGCCTCCTGGACACACTTTGTGAACCAAGGACAAGAACAATTTTTAATAGTCACATTTTTCAGAGGAACATGCTTACAAAAGAGATTGTTTATGATTTCAGCAAACACGTCAAGATTTTTATCCACAGTAGCTTGAAGCCAGATATCCGTCCATAGAATAGACATTAGATCATATGAAAGCTAACACCACTAAAATCATAGAAAGAGTAATTATTAGAAGTCACGGTATGAGAGAGATTTATATCAAATGTACAAAAAATCAAATCATGATCGGACACAAAGTATATCTGATCAAACAATAACAGTTCAGACTTATCAGAGACAAAAAAATAGTCAAGTAAACTTGGTTGATCACCATCACAAAACCGTGTTGGCATAGAGTCGTTAACTAATGACAACCCGAAAGATGAAACATGGCCAAGTAAAGATTGTACTGCACTATCACTACGCAATAAGTTTATGTTAAAGTCACCACATGGCATGATGAACGCCACGCTTTTCGATAATCTACGCAATTCTTTTTCCACCAAACACATAAATCTCAAACTCTGCAACAATGATGAAGGTAAAATCAGTTGACAGATCTGATAAATTTAAAAACAAGTCATCAAGTGCATGCCTCTTATTTGGATTATATACACAGCTTATACATAAGGCAAGTGAGCTATCATAGATGCCTATGCTTAAATATCCACAACTACTTGATGCAATCATTGGCAACAACAGCAAGAAGACAAGAGCCATTCACGCCATCCAGAAACATAGTCGGCAAAACCAAGATTTGACTAGCACACCCTGAAATAGATAGTTACAAGAGAAATAGACCGTAGAATACGAAAAAGTATAGAAAGAAAGTTACAGTTAAAACAAAATAAGTTAAGTAAGATTGACGTACTAATATAACAATTTTTCAAATAACGTAAATAAATAAAGGTAGTAATAACATTTCGGAAAAAATTAAACACAATCATAGCTTGCTCCCTTATCTGTATTGCCGACAATAGCATTAAGTACATCCAAATCTTCAATACGATAGCATTCACCACGATCAGCCTTAGAGGCTAACAGCTTATTGTGCTTCAACTTAAGAGCATCCTGAAAGAGCGTCCGATCACACCTCGCTAAGCTCTCATTAATGCAGCAGCTAGATGAAGAGTCAATTCCCACATCACGTAAAAATAACGTTGTATTGTTCTTGCGACGATAAAGAGCGGATACCCGCAATACATAATTTCTTTCATAGCCACTCACAAATTTCAACACAATAGGCACATTGTCAGATGAGGATTTTACAGATCTCTTCACACGAAAAATGCTTTTTAGTGGAGGTGGCTTGCAACAAATTGTGAAACACAACTTATTAAAAACAGTTGTCAAATTTTCGTCATCACGTTGTGGTATTCCAAACAGCACAGCATTAGCAGACACTTCTTTTCTCTCAAGAGCAAAAACCCTTCTGCTTACTTTTGTTAAAGCTTCTCCAAGCGATGCTAATTCCGTACAATAACTATCCTTCTCTTCCTCAATTTTATCCAACCGAGCACCAACACCGCACAAACCAGAATTCATTCATCATCATTCCAAACATCATCAATTTTTGAGAGCCAGTTAGCCTCGAAATCATCAATCTTCTTGATAAAATCTCTCTCAGTTTGTTAATTTCTTCTTTGAAGGTAGTGAGAAGCAACTCAGTGTGGTGTTTGATACGCTCATCAATTTGAATAATTGAGAAAGCAGCTGAAGTACAGCCAGAAGCCGGAGAACTGCTAAGCACAGGTGTAGAGAGTACGTTTTTAGTACTTGCACTCTTTGAACCACTAAGCACTGGAGTAGAGACAGAGTTTTTAGTACTTGCATTCTTTGTTTGCAGCCTTGTCTTGCCTTCCATTATCTTCGATGTAAAAAGCGCAAGAGAAGAAACCAAAAAAGGCGGGAAGAGTGTCCAAACAAGATGAAAATGAAGCACAAATATATTTATTCAATTATGCCGATTAAAGCTGATGAAATACACTTTCAGCCAACGATGCACTCCAAAAACGAGACAAGCACTTATTCAATCACCAACGGAAGATTTATTATTACAAGTATATATTAAAACTTAAACTGCACTAGCTATTGGCGAGCTTACAAAAAAACACGTCTACTCAGTAAAGAACATTGAACAAGAACTACTTCCAAACACAAAAGAAAAATTAAATTAACCAGAAAAGGAAGAAAAAAGACTTTTAAATCCAAATAGCAATTAATTAAAAATTAGATAAGAAGAAAAACAAAAATAGATATGCAAATAAGCGAATGCGTACGGCTCCAGATCTGCCTCGATGACTTGGTCTAGTGCTCTCTGGAAAGTTGCTGTCGCCGAATGTAACCCATAGGGCATCACTGGCCAATGAAGTAAGCCCATCCATGGGAATCTACCAATATCCATTCTTTAAATCAAGACTGCTTATGTATTTCGCCTCTCGCATACGGTCTAGAATATGCTGATTTCGTGGAATTGGATATGCGTCCTGAACAGACTTTGCGTTCAACTGATGATAATCGACGCATAGTCGCCATTTTCTTGTTTTCTTCTTCACTAACACTATGGGCGCACTGAATGGACTATGGGACGGTTCAATGCACTTGTTCTTCAGTAATGTGTTGATTTCTTCATTGATCGTGGCAGGATTACGTAGGAAGTACCGTTATTTGATTGGTCTCTCGTCTCGCATGATGATCTTGTGACTCGTAATTTGGCTTGGACCCTTGATGTCTTCGAATTTCTCCAGCTCTGCTTGTAGAATTTTTGTTGCCTCCTCCATGGTAAGCTCACGACTCTCTTGTATAGTTGTGCACCTTTTATATTGTGTTGGCAATTGTTGCTCAGTCAACTCCAGTGTGTGGTCACTACATTTAATGGTAGTCCATGGTAACCACACGACTCTCTTGTATGGTTGTGCACCTTGTATATTGTGTTGGCAATTGTTGCTCAGTCAACTCCAGTGTCTGGTCACCACATTTAATTGTAGTACCGGTGGAGCATAAGAAGTCCATTCTCAAGATGATGTCATCGACGACTTCTGGTAAAACCAGAATTGACATTTTAAAGGTCTCCTTCTCCAAGCTAATCTGTAGTGTAATTTCGCCCAAGATGGTTTTCTGCGAGTTGTCGGCTAGTGTGATCGTGGTTGTCTTTGGCGTGACATTGCTACTTCTTCTAAATTTCTCTGCCAGGCATCTGCTGATGAAGTTCCTCGTCGCTCCGGTGTCTACGGTCGCGTCGTATTGCTCGCCGTTTACCTTTATTCTCGCGTAGGTCCGGCCTCTTTCGACGCGCAGGCTTCTGGCTTCTACTGCTCGCGAGTCGCCTACCTCGAGATTTTCGTCTCCACTCGCCGTTGGTCCCAAGCCGTTTCCCGATCGCTGGCGACAGCAATCTATAGTGCGAACTCCTCGACGTCCGCACTCCCAACAGATCAAAACCTGCCTGTTACCACAACCCTGGGCCCAGTGCCGTTCCAGACCGCAGTTTCGGCAAGCTGTCCTAGGATCAATTTAGCGTTCTGGCAGCCATCTGCGAGCATTGCCTTGTAATGGTCGGCCAATATAATCGTTCGCTTGCTGTGGACTGATCATTTTTGATCCGGGAACTTCCACTGTAAACACACCAAGCTCATGGGTGGTCTGCAGGCAGCGTTAACAGTTCTTGCAGACTGTTAAAATCTATATGTCTAATATAGAATTGCACTTCTTTCCTACTGTTCTTGTAGATGCGCTCCAGTTTCTGAGCTTCCGTGTAATCAGCGTACCTCATAATATTTTGCAAACGAACGACGTAGTCTTTGGACTCTTCTTCTGCCTGTTGATATGATCTTCGAATTTTATCCTCCAGGCTCTCGAAATAGCGGGGCGGGAGAAAAAAGTTGTGGAAGTCGGCTTTAAACGCATCCCAATGCTGCCACTTCGCATTATTATTCCGAAACCACAATAAAGCACTTCCCTTTAGTAATTCCGGTATCGTCCTTGGCAGCATATCGACGTCCACCCCAAAAATTTCCGCCAGTTCTTCAGCGCGCTCCGTGAATAGAAGTGGATCCTTCTCACCATCGTACCTCTCCGACTACTTTCGCATGGCATCGATGACCACTGCGTAACGCTGCGCCGGAACCTGATGTGCTGTTATTGGGGTACTTGTTGGTCTCGTGCTGTCAGAATTAATGGCAGTGCCTTTCGGATCTTCTATATTGCTCTTCGTTTCCGATGTCTTCCTCCCGGCATATGCGCCTGCTACAGCCTTCCGGCGGTGCTTCTCTTCAAGTGCGTTGAGTTCCTCATCGACAGCGGCCTCATGGACCTCATTCACAAGCCAGGCGCTGAATCGTCTTCGTTTATCCTTACACGACGACATGCCATAAGTCTCCATGACCTTCACCAGCTCATCGTTGGAGAGCTCTTATACCCAACCGACAGCAACCATATTTCGGCCTTCGATGTGTAAATTGCGTAATCGTATGCTTTTGCAAACTTAAGTCCCTGCTCGGGCGCCACTTGTAATGAACTTCGGTTTAGCCAAGATATTCTCAGCGGCTGTCCGGGGTTCAATTTACAAGACCTGGGTTCTTTTGCACAATGATTTATTTTATTTTATACTCTTTTAAGGAGCTACTCTCCTCTGTTTCAATTGATTAGAATCAAATGATGCAGCAGCGGCAGATGATAATGAGCTACTCCTTTCATTTGAAACTACTCATTTTGACTATTCATTTTGAAACTACTCCCAGCAAGAACGCTACCGGGTAATTAACTAGTTAAGTCAGCGGTAGTATCAACAGAAGTTTCGGGTAAAGTTTCTATGAGTTTCTGCAGGGCCTTGGAAACCCGAAACTTTTGTGTACATGAGAGCATATTATACACACGTACGTATATACGTATCCCTTTCTATAATATATTTAATCCCATAAACGGAAATGTATAGTGCGCTCTTTCGCACTTATTAGCTTTCTGTCAAACGATGTGGTTAAAGCTACCAGTAGATTACCCAGATAATTACCTGGTTGCTTTACCATACAATTCGGGAAAAGCTATCAGTAGATTACCCAGATAATTACCCGGTTGCTTTACCATACAATTCTGGTAAAGCTACCAGTAGATTACCCAGATAATTACCCGGTTGCTTTACCATACAATTCGGGTAAAGCTACCAGTAGATTACCCAGATAATTACCCGGTTGCTTTACCATACAATTCGGGTAAAGCTACCAGTAGATTACCCAGATAATTACCCAGATTTTCGCCTGGCGGAAAATAAAAATCATACATATTTAGGTTTGCACTGTATTTTATTATATTTATATTTATTATTATTTATATAAAATATATAAAAATAAAGTTAAAAAAAAATTAAAGCGTCATTTCATTCAATCATTTCAGTCAATACTTAAAATTAGATTAATTTTTTAATATAGGAACTTGTAAACTGAAAACTAGATTCATTTTTTAATATAGGAACTTGTAAACTTAAAACTAGATTCATTTTTTACGTAGGCACTTTTGTAAATTTCAGGTACTTTTGCAAATTTCAAACTCAAAACTTAATAATTAAAATAAAGTAATAGTATTTTAATAATTTTCGTTTCGTTTCGTTTAATAATTTTATGTTTCTGCCGATTATGGGCTTTCTCGATGATTTTTTTTATTGACGCTTCAAAACCAGCGCGTCGTTCGGCAGTGAAAACAACTAGGTTAACAAGACTTATATAATAATTCAGCGAACTGCGATATAATCTTCTTACCATACAAAACTTCGTTGAAGAGGCGACAATTCTTCAACGCCCTCTTCTCCCAAACCCCATTCCAATTAAAATATAGGAGTAGGTCGTCTGTTATTAGTTGCCTCACGACGTATTCCAAAGTGCCGGATGAACCTTTTACACTATATAGAAAGATTTTCTACGGAAAATAATTTTATAATTAGGAATTAAAAGTAAGTATTTGAAATAATAAAGTGATGAAATACCATAGCTGACGCGAATTCCTCTTGCTCCAACCTCTGCTCCACGTCGCGGCATGCGTCCATGGTCACCAGCGGGAGCAATGCTCTCACTTCTGTTTGGAGTTCATTGGTGGCCTCACCAGTCATGTGGGCAACAGAAACCGATACCTTTTTTAGCAAGACTTTGCATTCGCGCAAAGTCTTTCGTTGCGCCATACACTCGTGCTTTTCAGGTACCTGCCGAATAAAGTTGTATTATAAATTTGTAATTATCTCAACTGCTTGAACTAACTTTTTTTTCTATCGCATCCAGCCTGTCCGAAATGTATCTAACTTCGTTCGTCAGCTCTTTGAGCATGCCAATTAGCTCTACGGAATGGAGAATTTCATTATACTATCTTCAATGAAATACAAAAATGACCTTTTACCATAGAAAACTTCACTTTCTTTTCCATTGTAAAAGTTGGTTGCTCTTCCACTTGGCGGGCAGCGTCATACTTTCGTCGGATTCCACTGGCCATTTCTTGATTCTGAAATAGAAATTCGATATTAAATATATATATTATTATAATATATTATAATAGCTATTAAAAAAAATCGTGGAAAAGGTGATGCAAAATAGGAATCAAAAAGAATTTGTTTTTTGTTGGAATGCAGAAGTATTTATACTGAATATCTGTTTTTAAAACACAAATGCTATTATCATCTATATCGCTAGCCAACAAAATTCCTAAACTCGAGCATGAACTAAGCGGCTCCTCAAAGTAATTTTCTATTTCTCTAAATTTCCGTACTATGAAAGCCTGCTCTCCCCCTACAACCGACAAACCACTTACTTGAATCGCCCCCTCTGTAAGACTATAACAGTAGGAATCTTTCTGTTTCTTCGGATCGACATGAAAGAAGCCTATTTTAGTGGAGCATAATTGATTTGAGCCTTCCCCCTCTCTAAGCCTAAGAACTAACTGCTGCAAAATTTTATTGGGTTTCCGAACAAGCTTTTTGAGGAACTGCATGTGGTTTTCGAACTTATACGCTGAGAAACTATCTAACGACCCAAACTGCTGAACACATGCAGGTAAATGAAGAAGACCATGAACATTGAAACTTATCAAATCTTCTAACATATCCTGAGCGACCTTATTATGAATGTGACAAGTTTTTTCGGAAGATAAAAGTCTAATGCTGCTGTGTAGCAGAAGAAAGTGATAATATTGATCCTCACTAACGCAACCTTTTAAAATATGTATAACATAATAAAGAAGAAACTGCCTAAACTCCGTTGATTTTAAAATCTTAACATCACCTAAATTCCTACAAACTCTACCGAACTCTGAAGGCACCTGCCGCAATAACGCATCAAACCTGGAATTTATTCTAGACACATCAACTATTTTAAGCAATAAAAGTACTAATTTTTTGGTGACTCCTAAATCGACAAGATGCATGGGATCTAAAGGAAACTGCGAAACCATTGAGAATCTGAATTTTTCTAATATATTTTGTTCTACCCTAGCTACTGAACTATGATGGCGATCATCGGCTCTAATTTGAAAAGATAAAGCTGTCCTCAGAAACCCGGATTCTACCGAAAAAGCTGTTCTTCCTAAAATATGTTGACCCACCTGACCACACTTCGGACAACTATTTTTACCATTGTGCCCCTGAACACTGGTAAGAAAAGCTCTAGCAGGACTATCACAAGTGAACAACCTAACACTAAATTTCTTCACAGCTCCGTTAAAACCTATTTCCAAACCGTTGTTTTGAAGATTAGAAACTTCTTTGCAAAATACAGCCATGAAATCGTTAAGCGATGATGGCTTACTAGTGCCAGAAAAGCAGGCAATAGTAAAAGGCCTCTCTTTTGAACAACCAACAATTGACCCGAGAATTGGCCATAAAACTTTTTTTGAACTTTTATATAAGTTCAACCCATCAACTCCAACATCTATACTAATTTCATCCCTACTTTCAAGAACATCAAACGACCTTGAAGTAAAATAATCCTGAATCCCTAAATACACAAAATCTCCATCAGAAAGAGAAACAACTTTCACATACGCTTTTTCGCTTTTTAGCAACGTTTTAGCCGACAAGGGCAAACCTTGCACTCCTGACCGAGACAAAACCTGTAAAAGGTCTGTCAGAGTATTATTGGGAACCCTATTTCTAATAGCCCACGACTTTAACTCACTGAAAATATCAACATCTACATTTTGGAGGTTAGGTTCGTCAACGAAGCTATGAACACTACTACTACAACTATAACTACACCCACTATCTGAAGCACAATCCGAAGAACAATCCGAAATTCCGCAACACAAATTGTTTCCTAAAGAAAATTCACTACAATCTCTAGTTTCACTTTTCACAGCATCGCTTATTCCACTCTTTATATCACTTTTTCCACCACGTTGTGTACAAGCAAATGTTTCAATTTGCTTGTAATCTTCAGCAAATTGCTGAAATTTCTTTTTTTCTGTTGACAAATAGTTAGCCAACGTTTTTCTTTTCATTTTTTATACTTCGAATTATAAGAGGAATATTAGTAATTAAAATCACTTATTTTGTGTCTGTTTTATTTTTTGCTGCACGCTTTGACGTATGTAAATTTTTTGTGACAGACACGTTTTTTCTCACTGACAATTAGAAAAGAAACAGAAAAGTCACTTTTGTTACCATTTCATTTACACTTAGGAAATTTCGGAAAAAATTTTTAGAATGTGTTGTTGTCAGCTGAAATTATTAAGACTGTGTGCGCGACTCGGGTAACTTGGTTTTGCTGGGCTACTACTACTACTACTTCCAAACATAAAAGAAAAATGAAATTAACCAGAAAAGGAAGAAAAAAGACTTTAAATCCAAATAGAAATTAATTAAAAATTAGATAAAAAGAAAAACAAAAATAGATATGCAAATAAGCGAATGCGTACGGCTCCAGATCTGCCCCGATGACTTGGTCTAGTGCTCTCTGGAAAGTTGCTGTCGCCGAATGTAACCCATAGGGCATCACTGGCCAATGAAGTAAGCCCATCCATGGGAATCTACCAATATCCATTCTTTAAATCAAGACTGCTTATGTATTTCGCCTCTCGCATACGGTCTAGAATATGCTGATTTCGTGGAATTGGATATGCGTCCTGAACAGACTTTGCGTTCAACTGATGATAATCGACGCATAGTCGCCATTTTCCTGTTTTTTTCTTCACTAACACTATGGGCGCGCTGAATGGACTATGGGACGGTTCAATGCACTTGTTCTCCAGTAATGTGTTGATTTCTTCATTGATCGTGGCAGGATTACGTAGGAAGTACCGTTGTTTGATTGGTCTCTCGTCTCGCATGATGATCTTGTGACTCGTAATTTGGCTTGGACCCTTGATGTCTTCGAATTTCTTCAGCTCTGCTTGTAGAATTTTTGTTGCCGCCTCCATGGTAAGCTCACGACTCTCTTGTATAGTTGTGCACCTTTTATATTGTGTTGGCAAGTGTTGCTCAGTCAACTCCAGTGTGTGGTCACTACATTTAATGGTAGTCCATGGTAACCTCACGACTCTCTTGTATGGTTGTGCACCTTGTATATTGTGTTGGCAATTGTTGCTCAGTCAACTCCAGTGTCTGGTCACCACATTTAATTGTAGTACCGGTGGAGCATAAGAAGTCCATTCCCAAGATGATGTCATCGACGACTTCTGGTAAAACCAGAATTGACATTTTATAGGGCTCCTTCTCCATGCTAATCTGTAGTGTAATTTCGCCCACGCAGGTTTTCCGTGAGTTGTCGGCTAGTGTGATCGTGGTTGTCTTTGGCGTGACATTGCTACTTCTTCTAAATTTCGCTGCCAGGCATCTGCTGATGAAGTTACTCGTCGCTCCGGTGTCTACTGTCGCGTCGTCTACAAGCCGTTTCCCCGCTCGCTGGCGACAGCAATCTATAGTGCGAACTCCTCGACGTCCCCACTCCCAACAAAACAAAACCTGCCTGTTACCACAACCCTGGGCCCAGTGCCGTTCCAGACCGCAGTTTCGGCAAGCTGTCCTAGGATGGATTTAGCGTTCTTGCAGCGATCTGCGAGCATTTCCTTGTAATGGTCGGCCAATATAATCGTTCGCTTGCTGTGGACTGATCATTTTTGATCCGGGAACTTCCACTGTGGACAGACAAAGCTCATGGGTGGGCCTCCATTCGCAAAACACTCGAGGTCTGCAGGCAGCGTTAACAGTTCTTGCAGACTGTTAAAATCCATCCATCTAATATAGAATTGCATTTCTTTCCTACTGTTCTTGTAGATGCGATCCAGTTTCTCAGCCTCCGTGTAATCAGCGTACCTCATAATGTTTTGCAAACGAACGACGTAGTCTTTGGACTCCTCTTCTGCCTGTTGATATGATCTTCGAATTTTATCCTCCAGGGTCTCGAAATAGCGGAGCGGGAGAAAGAAGTTGTGGAAGTCCTTTTTAAACGCATCCCTCTGCTGCCACTTCGCATTATTGTTCCGAAACCACAATAAAGCCCTTCCCTTTAGTAATTCCGACATCGTCCTTGAATAGAAGTGGATCCTTCTCGCCATCGTACCTCTCCGACCACTTTCGCATGGCATCGATGACCATTGCGTAACGCTGCGCCGGAACCTGATGTGCTGTTATTGGCGTACTTCTTGGTCTCGTGCTGTCAGATGTCATGGCAGTGACTTCCGGAACTTTCATACTGCTCTTCGTATCTTCGATGTCTTCCTCCCGCATATGCTCCTCCTACAGCCTTCCGGCGGCGCTTCTCTTCAAGTGCGTTGAGTTCCTCATCGACAGCGGCCTCATGGACCTCATTCACGAGCCAGGCGCTGAATCGTCTTCGTTTATCCTTACA
Organism: Thecophora atra; assembly: GCA_937620795.1. NCBI lineage: Eukaryota > Metazoa > Arthropoda > Insecta > Diptera > Conopidae > Thecophora > Thecophora atra. Next base: position 37,094,962 of record OW569399.1, read on the forward strand.
CGACGACACGCCATACGTCTCCATGACCTTCACCAGCTCATCGTTGGAGAGCTCTTATATCCAACCGACAGGAACCATATTTCGGCCTTCGATGTGTAAATTGCGTAATCGTATGCTTTTGCAAACTTAAGTCCCTGCTCGGGCGCCACTTGTAACGAACTTCGGGTTAGCCAAGATATCCTTAGCGGGTGTCCGGGGTTCAATTTACAAGACCTGGGTTCTTTTTCACAATGATTTACTTTATTTAGACTTGTATTCGCTTTTCTTAAAATATACTATATATATATATATTGACTCTTAAAATTAACAATTAGTGTTTTCTGCTAACAATTATACAAGATTATAAGATAGATTATTACAATCTTATGATGATAATGTCTTTGTGGTCGTTCGGGTCCCGCTGTTGGGCGTACGCACAACAGGCGCAGTGGAGTTTGATCGTTGGTTGATGACAGTGACTTCTTGAAGGGCTTACGCACACAAATCAATAACTCTGTCGTTCGCTGATGGGCTCACGCACAACGGATGCAGCGAAGATCTGTTCTTGGTTGTTTGAAGCAACTTCTTGAAGGGCTTACGCACGCAAGTCAATAAGTCTTTATGTCGGTCGCTGATGGGCTTACGCACAACGGATGCAGTGAATGTCGATTGTAGGTTATTCGAAGCAACTTATTGAAGGGCTTACGCACACAAGTTAATAAGTCTTCTATATGTACTGTAAATGTTCACTTCTATGAGAATTCACCGTTCCCTGTTCAATATTCACTGCTAGATATTCACTGTGAAATGATCACTGTTAAAATGTACTGAGGTTGTCTGCTTTGCTGGAATTTACTACCGTATTTGACGAAGTCTTCACTCAAACTGAATTCAAACTGAACTGCCTTCTGACTGACTTTCTGCTACTTGATTGCTCACTCTTTTAGATCTTTTTCCCTTGCTGCCGTTGTTCACTTTTCGCTATGATCTCCCGTTGTCTCTTCTTTTTTTTCCTCGAAAACAAGTTCCCGTTCTCCGCTCTGTTCGATCATTTAGTTCGTCAACAGATTTATGCTGTTCCTGGTTTCCGTGCTTTCATGTGACCTCGCTCGGTTGAACTCTAATGACCCGTTGGCTTTTGTTCGCATCGACCTTCTTGTGTTGTTCACCTTTTCTGTCACGTCTTGTTTCTTCTGCTTCGGCCTTGTTTCGTGTCACTTTGCGCTCACCGTTGATTGTTCTTTGAACATTTATTTCTTTGTTAGACCGTTATGTTAATTGTTATCAAACTATTCTTTTCACAGTAATTTATACAGGGTGATAAACATTGTATTTTCTTAAAAAAATACTCCACCTTGTTAGTTATTTGAATTTATTCCAGATATATATATATATATATATATATATATATATATGTGTAATATAGTAATAATATCGATATGTGTGGTAAGTATGATTAACATTGGGCGATGTGCGGTTATTTCTGATGCTCCAGAAATTATCGTCACAGTATAACATGCGTAGTAGGGATGTAAGTTTCCAAGTTGGACAAGTGGTATTCCGACGAAATTTTAAACAGAGCAACCTCATTGACGGTTACAACGCCAAGCTGTGGCCAGCCAATATTAAATGTACAATTTTAAAGAAAGTTGGTAACTCATTGTACACTTGGTGGTAAGAAGCTGGTGGTATACCACGCTAAAGATTTATTTGTGTCGTAATGTATGTTTTATGTAGTGCGCGTTGTAGTTTTTAGATTGGACAATTATTTCTTTATTATAAGCTAGTAATTTTTTTTGTATTTATTTATTGTTAGTTTTAAGTTCACTCGACTCGTTTTTGTAAATGTTGGCTTGAGTCTTATTTTTTAGTTATTTTTTTTTTCTCTTTCTGTGATACTTTGTTTTGTAGTACTCTACTCTACTTTTGTGTAGTAGTGCAATATTGGGTTTTAGTTAATCCAATATTAGTTTAAGATTTGGTGAAAATGACTGTGATATTTTCGATACTAGAGTGGGTTAGTGCAATGTACGTTTGACGAACTCCTTTGGTAGTGGTTATAATTTATCCCTGCCAGCTCAGATCCGTAGAGCATGAGATGTGGGTCGAAGCCACCCGTTGAATAGAAATATGCGACACTGGCATCAAGTTTTTTTTTACGAACACGTTTCATGTGGTTAACCACATCGACGGTTTCGAGACTGCAGTGGCAGCTCGTGTCTCATAACTCCTAAACCAGAGGAGCGATTTTAGTAATAGTAAGTTTTGTCTTTGGTGTTACTAGGCATTACTGTTTTTTTTTTTTTGTTAATTGTTGCATGCGCAAATATCTTTGATATTTCTAAGAAGATAAAATCTCAAGATTTCCTCTCACAGCAAGAGGTTAGTTGAATGGTTTGTGTGGAAAGGTGATTGTTGAAGGTATGAATGGAAGTGTGATTGAAAAGGGAATTAGGGAAAGTGGGAATTTCGTATGGAAGGGGGAATTAATGGAAGATTGGAAGAATGGAAATCGGAACGGAAGGAGTGGAAAAAGGCAAAAAAAAGTTTGGATACTGAGTATAATTTTTTTCCCCCTATAATAAGCAACAATGTCTGCGTGTTTTTTATAAACTAAAATAAAATGAAATGTAATTTATAATGGTGTTAGTGAGTCGGTGGTGATTAGTAAAACAAAATCAAAAACAGACCATATGGTCAGTCTACATTAAGAAACAATTTTATTCAATTGTGTTTAAGAATATGTATATAGACATGTGTACATAAACATATATATAATTGTATATATTGTATAGTATAGATTATAACATAATATGTATTTTTCTACAAAGTGTTGAATTTTTAACGCAAGAATGTCCTTTGGAAATATTGCAGAGTAGTTTACGATTAATACTCTATTTTAGCTGCTATTCAGAATTGAAAAAGAACACAAACAATTTAAGTTACTTTGCTTGGCTGCGAAATTATTATTAATTTATTTTCATTTCACGATTTAGTTTTTTTTGCTCTGCAAAATAAAGTGTGCTTGATTTAAATTAAAAACGATATGTTGAGTCAGTTCAAAAATTTCCGCAATTATTCTTAAATCTTTGTTGAAATCATTTTTAAATCACCTATTATCAACTTTGGACATCTCAAATTCATTGTAAATTTTCGGAACATGGCATTCTCTGTTGCTGCATTAAGATAAAATATAAGCATTTACTTTTAACTACAAAATTCAATCAAGGAAATCGATACAGATCATATTTAGTTTTAAGTGCTCTTTCAGGTCGGAGCTTCTTCTTCTTGTTGGCGCCTTCGAAGGGAAGTACTCTACCAGGTAAGTCTTTGAACGTCTCTTGTTCGAGTGAAATGTTGGTTTTTTGTGTACCCCTACGTTATATTGGTGCAGAAACAAAGATCGCATTTTTGCTTAGGTTTAAGCATAGAGAAAGAATAACAAGAGGCCGAATCTTGAACAAAAATATTTTCCACTGGCTATCCTTTGATCTTTTTCTCACTCATTGCTGAGTGTGTTCTCTCTTCTATTGCAAATGCTAATGTGTTTTCTTTCATCGTCTGAGAATTTGTTTTCTATCCACTACTGAATCGATGATGGATTACTGAATGCCTCCCTCTCTCCACTATTCCTATTACACGTGTTTGTGTGTTTGCACTGATGCTCTGAGAATTTGGTCAACCCAGTTCTGGATCGTATCAAGATTTTTGAGTGTTTCGCGCTCTTCTCTTTTGTATTGCAAATGCTAATGTGTTTTCATTGATGCTCTGAGCATTTATTTTCTATCCACTACTGAATCCTTGATTACTGAATGCTTCGCTCTCTTCGCTATAGCTATTGCATGTGTTGTGTGTTGCTCTGAGAATTCGCTCATACCCAGTTCTGGATCGTGTGAAGATTTTTGAGTGTTTGGATTCTTTTGCTTTTGCTTTCGTACTCTGAGCATTTGTTTCCTATCCACTACTGAATCGTTGATAGATTTTTGAATGGTTCGCTCTCTATGCTATACCTATTGCACGTGTTTGTGTGTTTGCAATGATGCTCTGAGAATTTGTACCCAGGTCTGGATCGTATGAAGATTTCTGAGTGTTTTGCTTTTTTTATTTTGCTTTCGTACTCTGAGGATTTTTTTTTGTCCACTACGGGATCGTTTACAGATTGTTAGTGTAATTTCGTTTCTTTTTACATTTTGGCACTTCGTCTTCTCATTATTGATTCTTTATGTATGTCGAAAGAATATATGTGAGTACACATTGATAACTTCTTACCTTTGCGATTTTTGGACATTATTTTGTTTGTGTTTTTTATAATTAGTGGCTTTTTATGGATTTGTGAGTTTGTACATTGGTTTTTGCTTTTTTGTGCGTGTGCCTGCTGCAATTTTACAATTGGAAATTCGCTGAAGGAGGTTTGGACGACTTTCTTGATCAGTACAATTGTGGAAAACTAAAATTTTTGCAATTATTTGTAGTTACCAGCTTCTATAACAGCAGAAAGGCTGAAATCTTTAGGAGATGATTTTCGGAAATAGTAAAACACAAATATTTACGAGATTAAAATAAAGAAAATTATAATTAGTCATATCAAAATTGAACTATGTTAATACTTAGCATATTTGCTAGTTTTTAGAGATTATATATATTCATAACAGTGCTCCTGTAAACATTTATTTTTTATAGTGCTTTATTGTACCCAGCATGCCGATGATAAATCGATGGTCAACGCAAAAAAAACTCAGAAAAGCATCAGAAACTCCAGAAATGCTAAAAAATATTGATGCTTAAAAATTAGCTACATACAACCAAACGAAACAGTTTCAGGCAATGCTCAATCATCAGTAGTGAGAATGGTTGAAAAGAAATATTTGCTGTATGCGTGAGTAAATTTATTGAAAATGCTAGTCTCTCCTTGACGACGCATTTCGCACTCATTTCGTTTCTTCGTTTCCCTTGCGGATCGACCGCTTCTATTTGGCGTTCGAGTAAATTTCGCTGATTTGGCCTCTTGTTATTCTTTCTCTATGGTTTAAGCAAACCTGTTGTATATTCTAAAATTTAACAAAAAAAAAAAAAAAAAAAAAAAAAATCTTTATAGTGAAATAAAGGAATTACTATATGAACTATATATAATGAACTATACTAATACTAAATGAACTATATTTTAAGACGAAATTTCACAGAGTTCTGGCTGGCTCTTATGGAATAATTTTGTTTAAGTAACAGGTGAGTAAGCGGTTCCACTCCGCGCAGCCAGGCGACACAAAGTATAAGGGGTTGGCGCAACAAATGCCTGGGTCTATTTTTATTTAATGCCGTTCGGATTGCGGTTAGTTTGATAGCGGGTTTTATTATAGTTTTTTGTAAAGTGGAAACCGCCATTGCACGGTGGAGTATCTCCTGCCTTCTCTGTGACTCTATTGGTGGCACGAAAGGGGCAATCGGTTTGGTCCATTGTGTTGCGTTTACGCCTGGTCGTTGTGGTTTTGTAGGTTTTCGAAGGTGAGCCATTTTCCCTTTTTTTTCTCCTAGTATATTATTTATTTTCTTTTTCCCGTGACGTGTGATCGGTTTGATTGATTGAGAGTGACTAATTAATTAATTGTGTTGGAACACTGTGGTACTTTTTTACTGTGGTGAGTTAGATGTCTGGGCTGAGTGTTGATCGTGGTGTGAATTTGACTTCTTTTGTGTAAATGGGTTGTTTATGGGGAAGATTTTGAGATCTTGCACATGCACTCGTAGTTTTTAATTTGGGTGTGATTCATCTGCTAGAATGGCTATGTTAGGTGATGTGTACTGGAGTATTTTGTGTGGTCCCACATATTGTGGTGCGAATTTTTCGGTAAAGTGTTTCGCCGCTGACGAGAGTACATGATTTTTACGGAGGACGAGGGATCCTATTGCAGGTCTCCAGGCTCGCCGTCGTAGGTTGTAATGATATTTCTGGTGTTGAATGCCTCTTTGATTATTGAGGAGAGCACGTTGGTATAATTTGGCAAAATTGACTCAGGTTTTATCGTATGGTGTTATGTTTACGGTGGTGGCTATTTTAGGAGATGGTGGGTTTCTTTCGAAATTCATTTTTGATGCCGAGATGCTTCGTGAGCTGCGGTGTTAATAGCGAACATTATTTCTGGGATTTTTGCATCCCAGTCTTTATGTGTTTCTGTGTACATTGCAATCATTGTCTTGACGACGCGGTTTGCACGTTCGGCGGGTTGCGTGGGTTGCGTAAGCGGCCGTGAATATGTGGTTGATTCCGTACTGCTCTGTGAGTGATTTGACAGTTTTGCTTGTGTATTGGGTGCCATTGTCACTGATGAGAATTTGTGGGCAGCCAAATCGGAAAATGATTCGCTCTCTTAGATAGTGCAGCATGATGCTGGCGGTTGCTTTTCGTACTGGGATGACTTCTACACATTTTGTGAATTTGTCGGTAAATACTAATGCGCTAGTGTGTGAGCGGGGAAAGGGACCCATGAAGTCTGAGGTGACGATTTGCTATGGTCGGTCTGCGACCACAGTGTTCATTTCTCCACATGGTAAGCCCGTTCGTGCCTTATATTCGGCACATGTTAAACAAGTGCGGACGTATTCTTTTACATCGTTGTGCATGGTGGGGCAGTAATATCTTTCTCTTATTTTCCTTAATGTTTTGTATGTACCCAAGTGTCCGGCAGTGATGGCGTCGTGGTTCTCTTCGAGTATCCTCTTGCGGTCTCGTTCGTGAACACAGAGTTTCCATTGCTCGGTATGGAGTCCGTCTGTTGCTCGTTTTTTATATACCGATAGAGTTTATCTTCTTTTGTCATGTATTCCTGGTTATGACTGTTGCCTTGTTCTGCTATCTCTTTTTGTTTTGTGGTGTACCAGTCGAGTACTGTTAAGCTCATTAATACCATAGTCTGAGGATTAGTTTCGGGAACTGCATTACGTGATAGAGCATCAGCGACGGTATTCAAGATTCCTTTGCGGTACTCGATTGTGAAATCAAATTGTTGTATTCTAATGCCTAGCGGGCGAGGCGGCCAGAGGGGTTCTGTAGTGAGTGCAGCCATCGTAGCGAATGGTGGTCTGTAATCACCGTAAATTTGTACCCTTCGATGTATGGTCGCATTTTCCGAATGCTCCAGAGGATAGCGAGGCATTCTTTCTTCGTAGTGGAGTACTTCTGTTGGAGTTTATTGAGCGTGCGACTAGCGTAGGCGACTACTCTTTCTTGTGTGCCGTCATTTTGAGTGAGAACTGCACCGAGTCCAGTGTCACTTGCATCTCGACATCTTGAGCAGTCGGGACAGTAAAGGGATGTTGCGGAAGTAACTGCTTCTTTCAGTTCTTGGAAAGATTTCTCCTGTTCTGGTCCCCAATTCCAGCGAACGTTTTTCTTAAGTAAAGTGTGCCTAGTTGTTACGGTGGTGGAGAATGATTTGACGAAACGTCGATACCATGATGCGATTCCTAATACTCTACGGAGTTCTTTGATGTTTGTTGGTGCTGGCATTTGGGTGATGGCGGAAATTTTCTCTGGGTCGGTATGAATTCCTTGTGGTGTAATTACATGAACGAGCTAGTTGAGACGATTTTTACAGAAATGTGATTTGTCGAAGTTTACTCTTAGGTTTGCTTCTTCGAGGCGCTTTAGTACAGTTCGGAGGTTGGTGATGTGTTCATGTATGGTTTTACCTAATACAAAAATATCGTCGAGGTACGCAAATGCATATGGCTCTAGCTCGGGGCCGCATGTTGCTAGTGCGGAGTGTAACCCAAATGGGAGCACTTTCCATTGGTACAGTCCGCGCCCTGGTACGGTGAACGCAGTAAACGGTCGTGATTTTTCCTCTAAGGCGACCTGCCAGTAGCCATTTTTTAAATCGATGGTAATGATGTAGTTAGCTTCTTTTAGTTTATCGAGAATAGACTGTATTTGCGGAAGAGGATACGCGTCGGGTGTGGAGATCTTGTTTAGTTGGCGGTAGTCAATACATAAGCGCCAGGTGCCTGTTTTCTCCTTTACCAGAACTACAGGTGAGCTGTATGGACTTTATGCTGCCTCGCTGAGACCGAAGTCGAAAGCCACTGTTAGTTCTGTGACTGAGGCCGTGGCCGAAGAGCTGGAGGGAGGGGAAAGCGATTCAAAACACAAAGACTTTGCAACTACTGCAAACGACTTTGATCGGTTTCCAACTCTGAAAATACTTTGCAGTTTGCGCATCCTATAAGTGGTATGATATTTGAACTGTTTGAGAATTCAAACCTCTGATTACGAATCAGCGGGAAAGCAAAAGCGAATAAAATGGTATTGCTTGTGTGACGTATGTTAGTGCCTTCGAAACCCGTACTTGGCGGATTTCGTCGTTTGCTTAATTTGATGCTTTTTTATGTTTTATTTTTTGATAATTTATTTCTATTAATCTGCCTTAATAAAAAAATAGAAAACATAGTTAAAGAATAAAAAAAAAATATAAAGCAATTGATTGCCGCTGTTCGGTTTCGAACCGGCTTCCCTCGTTTTGGGATTTTTATATGGAAGCTCAGAGAGCAGTGTTTTGTGTATACTAAAAAGAATTGTAACACTGCATTAATTATGCCTGTTACAAGGCGAATAAATGCGGATCTTTCAGGAATATCTTCTCCTCAATGAATACTGACCATACCACGTCTGCTCTAAGTAGCAAATCGGCAGTGGCTAGAATATTAAAACTTGGATCAGCCAGCTTTAGATATTATATAGTATGCCAAGCTTCTGTAGAAAATTGATGTAACCGTCTGCTGTGATCTGGTTCAATATATAAGATTGCACATCAATTGAGCTGTCGCTAATATCAGACAGATCTTTGATAATAACTCTGCCCCTCGTGGTGCCTGCCTCTGCAGACGCGACTCGTCGTACAGCCATCCGTGCATTAGACCTGCTTAGACCCAATCGTTGAACGCATGACTCTGTTATAAATGACACTTGTGAACCGGAGTCGATGAGTGCTCGCACCGTTACGTAATTCCCACACAGATCAGAAATATGTACAATGGCTGTTGGAAAGATGACGCTAGAAGGCTGCGAGCATGGAATACTGTGATTGCTGGTGAGAGATTGGCGAACTGCTTCTCGTGAGCCGTATGATGAGGTATGCGTAGTTGACAAATCTCTCGCCAACGACGATTGCGACACGGCTGCATCAGTATCCATTGGTCGCTCTGCACGCGAATGTTGTGTGGTTTACTGAAGAGAGATTTTACTGCAGAGGATGACGAATGCACCAGTGTATGGTCCCGAGAATTGTAAATGCGGCAACGAAATGAAGAGTGACATTTTGCGACGTTATGACCTTGCCTTAAACAATTAAGGCACAGCGTTTATCCTTGGCGGATTTTCTTCGCCTATCCGAACTAAGCGAATCAAAGTCAGGACACTTTGCTAGGTTATGCTCTGACTTGCACAGTAGACAAAGTGCCAATGGTTCTTCAATTACATGCGATCTAAGGGCTGCTACTTTCGGCGATGTGGATCGTCCAAACATGTCAATTGACTCTAACCTTGCAAAACGTTTGTCTAAGAAATCTATCAACATATCAATTGTGACGTCAATACGCGAACCGAACTCTTCTGACCATACTCGGCGTGTATCGACGTCTTTATTAGTAGTTTATTAACAAAAAATAAATCAACCATGGATTTCGATCGTTCATGAAAATGGTATTCAGGCCACGCAAACATTCGTTTGCTCCATCGAGCAGCTTCCGAAGCGATTTCGAGTTCGAAGATTGAACATTTGGCAGCTTAATAAAGCTCTTAATATGTTGTAGAGCGACTTGGTGGTGACGATCATAGCGCCTTTCGAGCTTGTCCCAAACCAGAAGATAATGTTCGTCCGAAATTGGAATGTTTTTGATAAGTTCCGCAGCTTCACCTCGTAAGAACGATACCAAATAGTAGAACTTTCGGGTTTGCGATACATTTTGTTTACGATCGACGGAACCTAAAAAAAAGATCACGAAACGCCATCCAATTAAAATACTCACCCGAAAACGGGGGTATAACTATCATTGATAATGCTATATCATCCCCTGGTGGCAACGTAGTTTGATAAGTAAGCTCCTGTAGTGGAGCTGCACTCGAAGATGGAACTGAGGTCAATTAATGCTGCCTACCATTGATTTCTTGTGATAAGCATGAATGCACCGTGAAATAAGTTGCTTCAACTTGTGCAAAAACATCAGCTCCCGTTAACTCACCAGAGCTTACCGCTTCGTCACCCTCTATTTCATCTTGAAGTTCTGCCATTTCGTCTTCAATCACCAAAAACTGCCGCCAGTAATCTTCTACTGCTTTTAACCTTGTTGTGACTCCTCTAGTGTCGTATTTTCGTTCACGCTTTCCAAATAGCTTTTTGTCCGTGTAATAGAAGCCTTTACGCGACCACGCCGGACTCTCAATGCCTTTAATGTGGAGATATTGTTTCGCTTAATTTCGTGAACTATGTCTTATTACAAAACACATAAAATTTTAGTTGTCTTCTGATCAAATGTCAACTAAGATCCGGCTCGGCTTGAAGGACCATAAATTATGATAATGAACACGAAAACTTTCAAGTAAGAACGACTGTACACGTTGCTGGCTCTTGTTCAACTTAACTTTATTGTTATAAGAATGATATTTTTTGACATAGTTTCTATAATGTTACACATTAACTGTATAAACCAGAAATCTGACCTTGATTAACAATTTGTACTAAACATGAGTTTTTTAGAGAAACGAAACTAATACTAGTAGCGTGATGAAGTAAAAGAAGCACTCTCTTTGCACGCTACACAAAGTGAAGTGCGTGTTTAGTTCTTCATCGTATTGATTTGCACAATATCATTTCAATGTAAATGAAATACTTTACTAAATAAGCTTTAAATCGCATTCTAGATACACCATGCGGTACATCTACTATGTTACGACTTATCTTACCTTAATAATAAGAGTGACGGGCGATGTGCGCATATTTTAGAGCTATAATCAAAATTTTATTCTTTAAATTTTTACTGTCAAATCCATTTTAATTATTATTTCATAAATAAATTCACTAATAAATTAATTGTAACGCATTTCTTCTTACATATAAGCAACACCTTCATCTGAAATAAATTTTTATAAAAATTATTGAAAATTAAATTTCTTTTAAAATCTTCTGATAACGACGGTATATAAACTGATTACAAATTTAAGTAAGTTCCATCGTGGATTATCGATAATAGAACCTCCTCTGAATAGAATAAAATACCGCCAAATTTTTTAAGTTTCAAGACTATATCTACTACTACTCTAGTATAAATTTTACATTTACAATAATAGGGTATCTAATCCTAGTTTAATTTAAAAATTTGTAAATTTTTTAGTCGTAGAATCGAGTAAACATAACATTTTCTTTAATAAAGAGCGAACCATCGGTTCACTATTGGGTTTCAGTGAAAAAGTATTGGAAGCAGGAAAGTTTCATACTTCAGACTTGCCAGTGAATATAACAAAGATAAAAGCAATACACATTGAGTGCGACATACTTAGTGGTCCATACATAAACAATATACCAGCGCATACAATTCATATGTTTGCTTTGAATGTTAGTCCTTGCTATAAAATAGATGAGATTCCCAAAAATGTAATCTATTTTCCAGTAAATTCCAGACAGATAAGTTCGATTACAGTGAAAATTGTTGATCAAAACGGACATTTAATAAATTTTTGTGGAGAAACCATAACACTCAGACTTCATCTAAAGCCCCAAGAGCAATGATTATATATAATAAAAACCCACACAGAGTCGCAAAAACCGAACAAACCAAAAAGCGTTCTCCAAAATAAAAAGCTGTCTTCTGACAATAAAAAGTTTCCAAAATCATTGGGTTTAAAACTTAAAACAAAGTAAAATGAGTCAATGTATTAGGGTTTGCGGCTATTTCCACTTTTCAATTCTGATCTATACTAGAATATTTATTTTGGATAGATTCAGCAATGTCATCCAGCTCATATGACCCGACAGGAATCTCAATAGTATGATCGCCAATGTGAAATAAGTTATTTTCGTGTTGGTATTGTATGGTAACTGTAGAAGTCTACAAGACCACAAACCACAAGACCTCTGTAAATGTAAAGTTGGAAAATAATTAGCTGATAAAACGGATTTATTTCCGGTTAAAGTAAGAGTAATTGGCATGTTGCGAGTAGTTTGACGAATGAAATGAAAAACAGATATATTCTTCTTTTATTAACAATATTATTTTAGTATGTATGTATATAAAAATTTTTCATAAAATTTCAGTCTTACTGATCCAGGAATTATGATCATCGCTAAATTCTAACCATTTCACAAAAACTTTTCTGCATTTGGTCTTAAGAACTTTTTCTACCATATATGTATTATGATATATATTTTTCTGCAGTTCATTTTCATAGAATCCACCTTTAATTGTATTCCCTTGGTAGTCTTCAAGAATGTATGTCGTTGGGTTTGTAATTCTTATATTTTTAATTTTAAATATTTTCGTTGTCCAATTTGGCGTATAACCTTTCTCGAAAACGTGTTTATGTTTACTTACATATGCGTACATGATTTCTTACCTGAAACTTTGGCTTTCTAAATATTTTCAGGTTGTTGTAGACGGTACTTAATAATAATTTTTCGTTGCTCAAATTCACTTTGATTGGAGGCATGTTGATGGTTCGATGCTTTTTGGTGTTATATTTTTTAATTAATTTTTTATACAAGTCAATCCATCGATATGAGCCATTATAACTGAATTCCTTCCACATCATCTGCTTTAACGTTCGATTGAAGCGCTCAATTGAAAAATTCCTTGCCGGCATCGGTTTGTAAATTCTTTGGTTTCCGTTTCAAGGAGAATATGGATTTCATAGCCATAGTAACGTCCACAACGTTCTTGGATTTCAATGGTACAATCCAGGCATACTTTGAGAATGTATCAATTACAGTTAGAAGACAACGATAGCCATCATTGTATACCGAATAAGCATCCATTTCAACTAAATCCGCCTGCCAAAGATCATCTATTCCTTTAGTTATTACATGCCTTCTCTTCAATTTCTTATGTGCTTGTCTGTAAAGCTCTTCCACCAAAGCTTGCTTTTTACTCATATTTTAATAACTCTGTGAGAATCTTTTCTTTTCTGCATTTCATTGAGAATTTTCTCTTCTAAATCAGCTACGGATTTCGGTCTTTTCTGTACTTCTTGAAATATATAGCTTTCAATTCGCTCAATTTGTTCACTGGTATATTTTACAAAATTTTGAACATTACTTTCAATGTCGTCTTTTGTGATATGTAGTTTTCGAGAGACTACCTCGTCGATGTTTTTATTTATTTGTTCTCTCAGTATATCGTACTCTTCTTTAAATTCAACCTTTATCTGTTTAAGACTATCATCAACTAGTGATTGAAACTTTTTACTAATTTTCTTAATATCTATATTTATTTGCTCCTTTAGTGTATTATTTTGTTTTTTAAATTCCACATTCATTTGATTTATGATATAGTCAACATATAATTTTGTTACTCCATCGTTGTCATCAACAGGTGTATTAACATTTCTCAGGCGTTTCCAACGGAGATCCAAGTTTTTATGCTATCCAAATTGAGACCAAAAGCTTTTGAAAAATTTCGCTTTAATTTACTGTTTGATGAGATCTCAATGGAATAATGACCGAACTTGTCAACACTCATTTTGTAACTATCTTTATTTTAGAAAAGAGCTGTTTATTTATTGAAGATTTATACAATTATTTCTGCTTCCCTAAGTTCTTCCAGTATGGCAACTACCTCATTATTATGATTGTTGTTACCGGCAGATTCTGATGATAGCAAAAGTCAACCTTTCAACCAACTCATTTCGATCATCCCAGTATATATAATTTTTTTTATGTCTATTGTTTCCTTTATACAAGTTTGCTGAATTATTTTCTCTAAATAGCTTTTTTATTATTTTATACTTACGTCTATAAGCTATATTATATACTTTATATTTACGTCTATAAGCATTTGCGTTATTTTAAATTTGTTTTTAAGCTTCTAACTCTGTGTTGTTATAGTTTTTAGGTTCCTTGTGAAATAACAGTTCAAATAATCCTGGTGTTAAGCTCCAATTATGATTAGATATAGATATCTTGTTATCAGTTAATTGAAAAGTACTGTTACCAATCCCTTATGTACCATCTGAATCCTTATGAGGTCCATACAACATATCTAACTTTTTGCGCTCTCCTAATAATTTAGATAGCTGTGTTTTCGGGAGCATTGATGATTTGTTTTGTTTTTTTCTGGTTTTTAGAAAATGTTTTCGGCCTTCACATATACTTGATTGGTTATTAGTGCTATCATTTAACTTTGCCTGTTTAACTATTTCTTTTAGAGGTTTTGTGATAGGGCTAAATGTTTCTTCTAATCTTTTTTCCATATCGGCTTCATTCAACTTCAAGCTATTAAATTTTTTCTTCAATATATTTCTAGTCTTTACAATTTCTTTGAGTAATTTTCCATCCATTTTCCACTTTGTTACCAAATATTTTTATGATCAGGTTGATGTTGATGATCAGATGATTAACAAGTTGATGTTGATGATCAGATGATGATCAGGTTGATGTGATGTTGATGATCAGGTGATGATCAGGTTGATGTTGATGTTGATTATCAGTTTGGTGTTGATGTTCATGATCAGATTGATGTTAATGTTCATGATCAGATGATAATCAGGTTGATGTTGATTATTAACCTTATCAGCTTAATTTCGAATGCAGGAAGATACTGACAAATTATAGTAAAATGCATACAGTTTTATAGTTGAATGTATAAATCAAATCCCTTTCTATAACGTCCAACATCGATCGGATCGTCCTTGCTTATAAACATAAATCCATATTTATCCTTCCAAAACTCTCTGCAAATTTAGTAAAACTTTTCAAATGACATATCTGTACACACATGATCGCTATAGATATGCTTTATGTTCAGTTCATCTTGTTTGAATATAATTAAAAAATTTATATTATCGCGCACTAAATGCTTGGGAATTCTTGTATATGTTTGGCACAAGTAAAAACTACCAATATTTTTGTGTCGACCCATACAAAAGTATGCTCGAATATTTTTCATTGTCGGAAAATGTAAAGAATCCCATATTTTGAATTGGTTTTATTAAACGCTTTAGATATTCATATTTCGGTTGATATAGTAACAACATAAGCAAGAAAAGATTTCGAACGAGTTTTGTTTACCCTAATTCGATCGACGACACTCCGTTCTACTGAAGTAATTAAATTACAACAACAACGTCGACTCTCTATCCTCTATTGAAAGTATTTATAAAAACAAAAACTAGTTGTGCCTTCCAAGAATCATCATTTAATTCTGTGTTTGGAGTTAGAGTTGAAGATCAATGAACATAAAATTACCTACATTTCGATGAAAAAGAACATTCACTCCGAACACATTTTTAGCAAGCTGAGATTTGGTTCACCAAGAATCCCCTTGAAAGGGTCTCAATTCATTTACTAAAAGAAAAAAAAGCTCACAAGAAAGGCATTCCCAAAAAAGGCAAGAAAAGGGAAACCAACGGAATTTGTTTGCATTAACTCCACGGCGATCTGTTCTACTAGAAGATTCCTATTAAAACAAATAACAACAACAAAATAAGCAATTAAATAATAAAAACAATAACGGAAATTTTAATACACCAACTCAGAAGACGGCACTTTCTTCAAAACACCGAAATTTGTTTACACTAACTCTGTGGACCGTCGATCTCCTTCACTTAAACAATTATATTACAACAAAATAAAAACAACAACATGTTCCTACACAACGACCATCTGCATCTGCTGCTCTCCCATCACCTCGGTCACACACATTCCCCCTCCTTCCCTTCCTCTACTCATGTATGTCCGTCCGTATTACATATGTATGTATGTAAGTCTGTCTGTCCATCCGTCCGTCTGCGGTAGCTGTTCACGGCAGAGCTCCGAGCTGAGCACCTCCATATGTAAATCTTATCCAGCAGCAGCCCGGCTGAGCACCTTCATATGTAAATCTTATCCAGCAGCAGCCCGCCAGAGCAGCCTCAAGCACACAAACATTAACAATCATATGGCGACGGCAGAGCAGCCTCACCATACAAACGTTGTAGCTCCTCTTTGACGGCAGAGCGCCTCACCATGTAAACTTTATGGCGGCGGCAAAGCTGCTCACGCTCCTCAGCGACTGCGCAGTCGCTACGTTGGCCCAGAAGGTACATATACATACTACTATCTGCAATTTTGCTCCAAATATCTCCAGTCGTGCGATTGGTTTCTGGAACGGATTTATGGAACACTCCTTGGACTATATGTCGGCAGCATTTGTACAAATGGTTATTTCGATTTTTTTTTTAATCGCCTTGCACTGTAAGTTTAAATTCCGAGCTACAACATAGAACCAAATATCTCCAATCGTGCCCTTGAGAGATTCCATGAAACATTTTATCCAGCAACAAGATGTTGCTGTGCTTATAGATTAGGCCGGCTTCGTTTTTAGCAGCGCGCTGAAAAAACAGAGCAGAGAAACCAGCAAAGCAGAGACCCGAAGATTACACCCGAAGTGTTTTGCTTTTTCTGCAGTTTTATGATCCATAACGCCTTGTTGTTGTCTTGAAAAATCGAGTAAATCATCGTCGCTATGATCGATTTGTAGTTATCAGGGGGGTACGATAGGCAATAAAGCAATTCGACCTCTTCTTGTTTTTTTACAAGAACAAATCATGAGCATAGTTTTCTTACAATTTTGGTCTTGCAATGAAATTTTTATTTTTGTTATTTTGAGTATGCTACGGGTGTTGGGTTGTGAATAAGAGTAGTCTTCGCTTATAAATGATTACATTTTATTTGCAAAACTTCTTATTTGCTGGATATTGTTTAGCATATTAAAAGTAATACAAAATTAAGTAAAATAATTAAAAAAATGTGCTTCATACTTACAAATAACTACTTCAGTCATACTTTACTGATCCGTTCTACTAATTTAACACTTAATTCTCTACAAATTTATAATTTATTTAAGTAGACATTTTATTTCCCATAGATGTGCATACAAAATTTTATTTATCATTAGCATTCATACAGCAGAATTCAGTTCATCAGCCTTTTGATCTTTATATTAGCAGGTTCAGTAATAGATTTAATTCTTTTTAAAATGGTCTTTTCATTTTGGTTCGCAAATTCAAATTCGTTATCAATACCTTACGTTAAACAATACCTGTGATCTTCATTAATTCATTAATTGAATTTCAATTTAAAGATTAAATGTATAACTAAGAAAAATTAAAACAACATTGTTTTGTTCTCCTGTGGCTGCCAGTATAATCGCCTACTCTCATACTGTGATCTTTCTCTCCCTTGCTCCTTTTCACTATTTACTTGAAACTTTTCGTAGCATTGTTTGTCCTGTGACTGCCAGTGTAATCGCCTACTCTCATACTGTCATCCTTCTTTCCCTTGCTCCTTCTTACTCTCTATTTATCTTACTCTTTCTCTTTCTCTGTCTTTTTCTTCTCTTTTCTTCTTGTTTTTTCTTCACCTTAATTAATAGTATTTTTATAGTAATAATTTAATTACTTGAATTTTGTACTATACAAGAAAAAGTAGTTTTTTTATTATACAGCCATTACGAATTTAAAAAAAAACATAAACATTAATTTCAGAATTACTTACAGTGCAGGTTTAAATTTAGGCTTGCAACATTGCATCAAATATCTCCAATCGTGATATTGCTTTTTGGATCGGATCTATTGTACGGTAAAGAAGGGTCTTAGACTATGGCCTGGCATCATTTGTACGAATGGTTATTTCGCATTATTTTTAAAATAAATTTACATTTGGGGCTGCAACTTTGAACCAAATATCTAAAATTGTGCGATTGGTTTTTGGAACGGATTTATTGTACGGTAAAAAAGTCCTTAGACTATAGCCTGGCGTTATTTGTACAAATGGTTATTTCGCATTCTTTTTTTAATCAACGTGCAGTGCAAATCTAAACTGGGACCTGCAACATAGCAGGTCAAATATCTCAAAACCTGCCATTGCTTTTTGGATCGGATTAATTGTACGTTAAAGAAGGCTTTTTGGACTCTATCCGGCCATCATTTGTACAAATGGTTATTTTGCCTTCTTTTCTTCTTCTTCAACATAGCATCAATATATCCTGGCATAATTTGTACAAATGGTTATTTCGCGTTATTTTTGAAATAAACTTACATTGCAAGTTTAAGTTTGGTGCTGCAACATTGCTCGAAATATCTCCAATCGTGCCATTGCTTTTTGGATCGTATTAATTTTAAATTAGAGAAAGGTCTTTCAACTATATCCTGTCCTTATTTGTACAAATGTTTATTTCACGTTCTTTTCAAAATTTACTTACAGTGCAAATTTAAATTTGAGCTGGCAACATTGCACCAAATATCTCCAACCGTGCCATTCTTTCTTGGATCGGATTTATTGTACGGTAAAGAAGGCTCCTTAGAATATAGCCTGGTATCATTTGCACTAATGGTTATTTTGAGTTATTTTTTAAATCAATTTACAGTGCAAGTTTAAATTTGTGGCTGCAACTTTGCACAAAATATCTCCAATCGTTCGATTAGTTTTTGAAACGAATTTATTCAAAGTTCCTTGGACAAAATGGGGAAGCATTTGTACAAATGGTTATTTCGCTTTTTTTTAAATCACCTTACACTGAAAGTTTAAATTCCGAGCAGCAACATAGAAACAAATAGCTCCAAAAGTGTCCTTGCTTTTTGGACCGGATTAATTGTACGGTAAAGAAGGGTCCTAGGCAATAGCCTGGCGTTAATTCTGCAAATGGTTATTTCGGGTTCTTTTTTTAATCAACGTGCAGTGCAAATCTAAATTGGGACGTGCAACAAGTATCAAATATATCCAAACGTACCAAATATCGTGCTTTTGTTTTTTTATTCGGATTTATTATACGTTAAAGAAGGGTACTTAAAGTATATCCCGCATCATTTGTACAAATGGTTATTTCGCGTTTTTTACTTCCTTGTATACGTAGTAAATACAAGAAAGTATTGTAATCATGAAAAATTTCGATATTTTTCGACATTTTTACCATCGTGAAGTTCGTTTTGACTAGTTTGGTCGTGACGTATGTACGCCTGTACGTATGTATATATCCTCAATAAGTTAAAAACGGAGAATAGTAAAAAGTTGAAATTTGAATTTTTGGTTTGAATTTGAGAACTAGAACTCTTATAAGAACTAGTTGTGCACCTACCTTTTTGGATGCAATCGGTTGCGCCAAAAGGACACTTTTCTTGGGAGAACTTTTGAAATTTCATGCATAACTCAAAGCAAACAACGCCAGAAAGTAGGTATTCGGTATTTAGGGCTGCCATAACACCCAAATATAATCTATTTTTTGGCTAGATCGCGATACGGACACTTCTCTCGAAGGATTCTATATTATTCATAACTAACCTACAAATGTTTTACTTAAAATTATTTCATGCACAAGGAAGTCATGTGTTGGCCACATCAGATATTTTAAATTGACTTACAAAACAAGTTTAAATATGGAGCTGCAATATAGCATCAAATATCTACAACCAATCGTAGCATTGCTTTTTGGATCAGATTTATTGAACGTTAAAGAAGGGTCCGTGGATTATATCGTGGCATCATTTGTACAAATAGGTATTTCGCGTTCTTATTAATATCATCATAGCACCAAAAATCTCCAATCGTGCCATTGCTTTTTGAATCGGATTTATTGTACGTTAAAAAAGGGTCCTAGCACTATATCCGGCCAACGTTTGTATAGATCGCGTTCCTTTTTTAAATCAATTTACATTGCACCCAATAAAACTTTGCACCCAATATCTTCAATCGTGCGATTGGCTTTTGGATCGGATTTATTGAACGTTAAAGAGGGGCCATCGGATTATATCCTGGCATCAACAAGAGCCCTATTTAATAAAGCGAAATGCACCGGTAGAGAGGCCACTATATAGTGCGTGTCTTAGAATCTACAAAGGCAGGATTAAGGGCCTAAAAGGGAGTCGTGAAGAGCATAATGTGAAAAGATATGCGAAGTCAATGAAGCATCCAGATTGCGGAAGTTTATTTCCATGGAAACAGCACCGCCTGGTCGCATCCAGCGGTGGGATGGTTCATGGACAGAGTATAGTCTAGAAACATTGGAGGTACTTTGTGATACAGATTTTCCAGCCTGCACAGATTAGTGTGCTGAGTCTGGTCCAAAGACTCCGATACATACTGCTTATAGTGAAGTGAGCAACACGTTGATGTGGACGGTCGGTTCCTTCCAAACCTACAAATCAGCAGTATAGAATTATCCCGGAAATGCTCCAAAAATCCATAAACACCATTCTACCAGTGCTCACTGAAGTATTCACATAATGGCTCAAGAAGCGGTATATTCCTAAGAGTTGGAGGTTTGTAAAGGTGATTTTTATACCCAAAGCAGGTACGCCATCGCACTGCTCCGCAAAGGAGACCTCACTCGGTCTCTTCACCAGGAAGTACAAGATACCAGACTTCAGGAGGCGCAGCCTCAACGGCCAAAGCGTCCTGTTGTCTGACCAAGTGAAGTACCTCGGCGTCGTTCTGGCCAGAAAGTTAGTTAACTTGGAAGAGGATCATAGTTAAGCTATGATAAGATAACTGCACACGGCAGTTATCTTGCCGATCCTAACATACGGCTGTTTTGAGTGGTGGCAATCGGTGCAGCAGAGCAGCAATCTAAAAATATTCAGTAAGGTTTAGAGATGTGCAGCTACTAGTATCACGGGGGCTGCCAGTACACCGCAGTCGGGACTGGAAATGATTCTGCATATTCTACCCCTTGACAACTTTATTCTGAAGTCGCTAGGGAAGAGCTTCCTAAGGTTGAAAAGCCTCAGCCTATGCAAACAATCTCGGATGCGAATGTGTAGAAATTTTTAAAACAATTGAGAGCAGTACGCACGGACTATATTATCCCGAGGTTCATCTTTGAAGGGATATCTGATGTTATCTTTTCCCGGCGTGAGAAATGGTCGCTAGGCCACCAACCTCTGAGGGATATCGACTCCTATACTGTTGGGTCCAAGACAGAGGAGGGAACGGGCGCTGGCTTTTACTCCAGCACACTGCGGCACAGCGATCGGATAGATTGTCAAATGACTTCAGTGTGTCTTAGGCCGAAATATTTGTCATAAAAAGGGCTGCCAACTTTGTCGATGAAATAGTATTCTCTTCACTTCGTCGATTTCCTCTCTGACGATTTCTGGTTTATTCACCTTTATTTTATTTATATCAGTTTGCGCGGAGCGGCTAGTGCATCACACTTCCCGTTTACTAATTGAAGTTACTAGGAGGCCTCTTTTCTCTGCGTAAGTTTTACTTGTTGGATATGGATTTATTTTCGCACTGCTTTAGGGCGTATACGTCACTATCAAACCGATTTTACTTTTGCACTTCTTTAGGGCGTTTAAGTAAAAATTACACCGATTAAAGAAAGAATACTCAACAAGAATATCAACTTCTTCGTCGACAGCCAGGCGGCCCTGAAAGCAATATGTGCTGTGGAGTCCAGAAGTGTCCTGATGCGCAGACAAGCGCTTAGGAGCTTCATGCGATATAAAATCGTGTAGCTCTGCTGTGTTCCAGAGCACTCAAATATTGAGGGCAACTCGTAGGTCCTACGACGTAGGACGTCCTGGCCAAAACTGTTTACCCATCGGAGCACCACATGGCCATCTGAGGAGAACTATTAAAACATAGTTATTTGTGATGCAAACCGTACCTGGACGAATAGATCGTATTGCTATAGTACCCGGCTGATTTGGCATTAGCTGAATTGGAAGGTACCCAACTCGAAGGTACTTTTTCATTTTCGAGAGACCAACTTCGTCTGGTGGCAGGCATAATAACGGTGCACTGCATTGTCGATTTAGTCGCTTAATGAGTGAATGCGACACGAAAATCATCTACTAGATAGTTAATGAGTCGAAAGGAATAGCAAGATTCTGTAAATTGAAAGAATACGGCTTTGTTTTCTTTGCTTAATTATCGTAAAATATTAGTAATTTTTGTATCTTAGTAATATCTTAAATATCTTAGTAATTTGGAAGTTTAATAATTTTGCTATTAATTGTTGTAAATGTGGCGTCGCGTTATATTTACTTTAATGTCCTAATTATCTCGGTTTACTTCTCGGTTTTTCTTCTTAATATTGTTTCTATTATTAATATCTAAGCATTAAGTCAACTTTATTTCAATTGACCCATTGTGTCATACTATAAAAGAATAAATTTTCTTATTACTACCGAACTATTTACAATAAATAAATAAAAATAAAAAATAAATAAATTATTATAAGTACACAAAAATATAAATCACTTTTTTCTCAGTATAACGAAACTATATTTTTGTCAAAGAAATCATGTACATATAGTTAAAAATAATAGCGAAAAGTTTTAACTAAAAAGAAATATGAAGTAGAAAAACAGTGCACTCTTAAAGCAGTCATAAATAACAGTAAAACATTCAGAACACATAAAGTATTAAGGAGTGCTTAATTTCATGTTAACGAAATGAAAACAGGTCTACTTTGCAAGACACACTAAAGCAAATTTCGTGAATTTGAAGAAAATATTTCGTTAATCCTTTATTCAAAATATATTCAGTTTGCCAAATTGTCGTAAACAAAAACGAAAATGCGTTTTCGTATGTTCAATAAACAAAATTTTTTAAATTGAATAAATTTATACCTTGACGAAATTTCTGTATGCATAGTGAAATTGGAAAATGTGGAAAATGTGTTAGTGAAATGTATATAAATAGTGAATATAAATAGTGAAATTTGACATTGAAAATTATAAAGTGGGCAGATTTTACTAACTTCTCAATTGAGTATTATACATTTATATTTACATACATATAAATATAGAGCAGATTAATCTTACAGCACCATTGGTCCACTTGTATAAATTATAGACTAGCAGAGCTTACGAAGTCTGAATGAGTCTGAACGGCTAATATACTTGCTAAATGGATACATTATAAAATACCATTAGGATTTAAACTAATGAACATTGGTCCACTTGTATAAATTATAGGCTAGCAGAGCTTACGAAGTCTGAATGAGTCTGAACGGCTAATATACTTGCTAAATGGATACATTATAAAATACCATTAGGATTTCAACTAGTAAAATGTTGATATTTTCACATATACACTAGTATATTAAAATTATCATTTCAGATTGATATGAATTTCAAGTACATACTTATTCTGCTTTCGATAGTTTACTACTTGGTTACGATGTTTTTTAAAATCTATCATTCCTGTTTATGAAGAGCAAATTAAAGCCTATAGCAATAAGGCACTTCTAAAACGAATGAACGAGATGGAATGCATTTCCGACAGTAAGATATATAAAAACTCTTTAATTTCTTATATTCTATAAAAAAAAAATGTAATTAGTTAATTATATTTATGCCGATTGTAATAAATTTAATTGCAAATTGGGAAACAAAACCAGGTCTTTAATTTAATGATTTTTTTTTTTTTGTATCAAACCAATTTCGTCAAATTTGAAGAAAAGGATACATCTGTTGTATAATACATCTGTTGTGTAAAAACCTGTTTCTTACGACGATAGAGGACATACTTCCCGAGAGAAAGGGTCGACCTCAGCAAAGGTTGTGTCCGGCGTGGAACGCCTTGGACAGACTCGGGTGCCTGCAATTAAGTTGGTACTCAGGTCCGTTTCCTGCCCTCCACTTTCGAAACAAAAATACTACCCCCCTTACAGCATAGACCCTTAATACTACCATGGAGTATCCAGGGTTCCTGCACCAAGGCTATGTCCAGCTGATCCTCCACAAAGTGCGTCAACATTGTAACGAGTTTTACTCCTTAGGCTGGGATAAAACTCAGTCTGTCCAGGGTTCGTTAAAGGGGACTCGCAACCCTCTAACATTCAACGTATTTCCGAATTACTCACGACTGTCTTCGCGAGAGTCTAGCACTGACTCTGTCAAGAGTTCAGCTCGGACGTTGTTTATCGTGTTTTTAATTTATTATTTTATTATTATTCACTTAACAATTCTTATACTTATATTAATGCTTAACAATTTCTATACCTAATAATACGTACACTGAAGGGGGGGATAGAGTATCCCGCAGCAGAAGGCTGCACAATGTGTATAACCTATTCAAAGCACCAAAGGAGACGCGGAGGTTGGTGGGAAGTACAACAACTTCCTGGCAGAAGGCCTCGATATGCGGAAGGCGAGTGGTTAGAGTGAGAGCAAAAGTGCTACTCGGGCAGATGGCCTCAAATGTATTCGGTGACGTCAGAGCGTCCACCAACAAAAAGTCTCTGGTTTGGTACCTTGTGTAGGTGCCCTACCTAGTTGTTGTACAATTATTTTTGCACAACGGAGACCGAAGTCGAAAGCCACTGTTATTTCTGTGACTGAGGCCGAAGCCGAAAGAGTCAGTTATTTCTGAGCGCTAAGACCGAAGTCGAAAGCCACTGTTTTTTCTGTGACTGAGGCCGAAACCGAAAGAGCTGGAGGGAGGAAGGGGAAAGGGATCCAAAAAACACAAAGACTTTGCAACTACTGCAAACGACTCTGATCGGTTTCCAACTCTGAAAATATTTTGCAGTTTGCGCATCCTATACGTGGTATGATGGTTAAACTGTTTGAGAATTCAAAGCTCTGATTACGAATCAGCGGGAAAGCAAAAGCGAATAAAATGGTTTTGCTTGTGTGACGTATGTTAGCGCCTTCGAAACCTGTACTTGGCGGATTTTGTTGTTTGCTTAATTTGATGCTTTTTTTTATGTTTTATTCGTTTATAATTTATTTCTATTAATTTGCTTCAATAAAAAAATAGAAAACATATTTAAAGAATAAAAAAAAAATATAAAGAAATTGACTGCCGCTGTTCGGTTTCGAACCGGCTTCCCTCGTGTTGGGATTTTTTGTATGGAAGCTCAGAGAGCATGTTCTGTGTATAATAAAAAGAATTGTAACATGGCATTAATTATGCCTGTTACAGTCTATCCCTATTTTGTTTGACAGAAAAAAGGAACAGGATGGTTTGTTTATTGTATATGCATATATATATATATTTATATATTTTTTTTTTTTTTTGTAATAGTGAGTAAGTATAATTCGAAAAAACAAATATAATGTAAATCTAGAAACTAATGTATTTTCCCTTATTGGTTTAAAGTTTTTTTTTTTTTTTTTTTTTTTTTGAGGTATTTCGTTTGTGTGATAGTAAAACAATAAAAAGTATAATAGTGTAAATAATGTTTTGATGCTTTTGTAACAACAAGAAATAAGACGCGAATGTGGGTGATAATGTTGCTTACTTCTTTTAGAGCATTTGATGTATTTTTTGTGGTAGCGAGTTCTAAAAAGGACGGAGCTGTGAGTGTTCCGGGTTGGTGGTGATGATCCGCCAGGTGTTTCCATGGCTGATTTTGGCCCATCCATTTTGGACGATCACGTTGGCTACTCCTTCTGGTCTTCGGATTGTGAATGTACGTCGTTCCGGTGTATGTTGCGGTGCTATCTTTATCTTCTTTAGCCATTCTTCAATGGCCCTTTGGTTTTGTTGTGGGCCTTCTGGTTTGGTTGCAGGCGCTGTTTTCCGTGTCCTGGACGCTTGCTTAGTTGGTGCTTTCCGCGGTTATGGTGTGCGAGATGTTCGTAGCTCGGGTCTGTGTTTCTTTAGAGCAGCTCGAACTTTGTTTAGCTGTACAGCTTTTAGCTTTGGTTTTGTTGACACCGCCATTGCCCGGTGGAGTATTTCCTGTTTTATACGGCTTGCTTCTGTCGGTGGATTGAATTGTGGTACCGGTCCGACATATTCCGTTTTTGGTACATTCGGGTTCCGTGGTCGGGTAGGTTTGCGTAGATGCGCCATCCTTGTTGATTTGGGTTTTTGTTTAATTTCCTTCTCGTGATAGAAATTTGATTGACGTCCGCTTAGTGCACCTGATCGAGTGTGACTGATCGTTTGTTTGTTTTGCATGACTGATTGCAGTTGGTGTGGTGAGTGGGTCTGCGGTGCTGAGGTGTGTTCTGGCTTTCGGTTAGTTATGTATCGGTAGGGGTTGACTCCTTTAGTCATGTACTCTTGGTTATGCCAATTGCGTTGTTTCATTATTTTTTGTTTTGCGGTGTTTCGCGGATAGTACCTTTGTTCAAAAGGTGCGTCGGTGTTTACACGTGTGGTCGGTTGTGCTATCTTGCATGGTGTACGCGTTCTTTCACTGCGATTCTTGTCTTGCTTATCAATACTGGGACTTGCATGTGTTCTACATTTTAATTGGAGTAGAGAGCAAGATTGTTATTTGCTGATCTCGGTTTTAGTTCGTACCCACCAACGATGATATTAATGCCGATTACTTCTAAGAAGTCCATGTCGAGTATTAAGTCTTCGTTTAATCCTTGCATGTATTGCAGCTGGTGATAATATGTTCTATTATTTATTTTTATTTTTGTCTTGGCGTAGTTACGGACGGAAACGGTTTTTCCATTGGCTAATGAAATTGGTATTTCTTCTCTATGATTTGATTTTGTGGGATGCCCTAGTTTGTTTCTAAGGTCGTCTCCCATGAAGGTTAGAGAAGCTCCGGTGTCAATTAAAGCATTAATTGTATATTCACCGCATTCTACCTGCATATAATATCGGGCAGGGACGGTTGGTATGTATTTATTTCTCGCTTGATGACATTGGCAGTCACGAGATAGGATTCCCCTCTCCCCGCAGTGGGAGCAGAACAGCAATTTATTTTTCTGACACTTTTTCCTAGGATGCCTTGTTTGTCGGCAGGACGAGCAGTGTGAGCGTTGATCGTATGTGGAAGGCGTGATGCAGTTGTTAGCATGTCGACTCATTCTTGCTTCCTCACCTTTGAGGTACTCGTATTCTTCAGCTTGTGCCATGAGTTCGTCGAGATTATCGAAATCGTTGTGCCTGATGTACAATCGGTATTCGGGGCGTAGTCCCTGGTATGCTCGTTCGATTTGCTGCTCGCTTGTCATGTGTGGGTGCTGTCTTATTAGTGTCATTAAGTGGAGAATATAATCTTTGGCGCGTTCGCGATTATTTTGTTTTCTCCGCATTATCTCTTCTTCTAGCCTGAGTAAATATCTGGGAGGTAGGAAAAAGA
Source organism: Thecophora atra (assembly GCA_937620795.1). Lineage (NCBI taxonomy): Eukaryota > Metazoa > Arthropoda > Insecta > Diptera > Conopidae > Thecophora > Thecophora atra. The sequence continues at coordinate 37,122,181 of OW569399.1, forward strand.
TTTTTGCTGCTGTTCGGAAGTCCGCCCATGTGTGAACTTCGCTTCTTTTATATCGCCACCATTCTCGTGCTCGGTCTTTAAATATTTCATTCAGTGGTAGCAGGAGATGGTTGTAATCGACTCTATAACAGTCAGCTAATTCTTCAATAGTCTCTAGGAATTCGTTTAGTGGTCGATTCCCATTAAAAGAGAGTCCCCATTTTCTCACTGTGTTCATAACATCAATATTATTGGTATTGGTGTGATTTGCGGTTGGTTGCCATGTACCAGTAGGCGTATCATTACAAGAAACTTGTGTCGGAGTATGCACAAGTGTTTTCTCTTTCTCCTCGTTGTCCCTTTTCGTTTGTAAGTGAATATAATTGCTAATTCGTTTTCGAATTTCTTTCATGGTACCATTTGTAGGTAACCCCTTTTCATTTAGGTATTTTTCTAACTCTTCTTTCCTTAGGTAGTAAACCCAGCTGGTCGACGTTTCGTCGATTTCTTTAATTCTTTTTGTTGTTGTTTGACTTTCTTCTGAAGAAGAATGTCCCTGTTCGGGCGCCATTTGTAACGAGTTTTACTCCTTAGGCTGGGATAAAACTCAGTCTGTCCAGGGTTCGTTAAAGGGGTCTCGCAACCCTCTAACATTCAACGTATTTCCAAATTACTCACGACTGTCTTCGCGACAGTCTAGCACTGACTCTGTCAAGAGTTCAGCTCGGACGTTGTTTATCGTGTTTTTAATTTATTATTTTATTATTATTCACTTAACAATTCTTATACTTATATTAATGCTTAACAATTTCTATACCTAATAATACGTACACTGAAGGGGGGGATAGAGTATCCCGCAGCAGAAGGCTGCACAATGTGTATAACCTATTCAAAGCACCAAAGGAGACGCGGAGGTTGGTGGGAAGTACAACAACTTCCTGGCAGAAGGCCTCGATATGCGGAAGGCGAGTGGTTAGAGTGAGAGCAAAAGTGCTACTCGGGCAGATGGCCTTAAATGTATTCGGTGACGTCAGAGCGTCCACCAACAAAAAGTCTCTGGTTTGGTACCTTGTGTAGGTGCCCTACCTAGTTGTTGTACAATTATTTTTGCACAACGGAGACCGAAGTCGAAAGCCACTGTTATTTCTGTGACTGAGGCCGAAGCCGAAAGAGTCAGTTATTTCCGAGCGCTAAGACCGAAGTCGAAAGCCACTGTTAGTTCTGTGACTGAGGCCTGACGCCGAAAGCGTCAGTTATTTCTGAGCGCTGAGACCGAAGTCGAAAGCCACTGTTATTTCTGTGACTGAGGCCGAAGCCGAAAGAGCTGGAGGGAGGGAGGGGAAAGGGATCCAAAAAACACAAAGACTTTGCAACTACTGCAAACGACTCTGATCGGTTTCCAACTCTGAAAATATTTTGCAGTTTGCGCATCCTATACGTGGTATGATGGTTAAACTGCTTGAGAATTCAAAGCTCTGATTACGAATCAGCGGGAAAGCAAAAGCGAATAAAATGATTTTGCTTGTGTGACGTATGTTAGCGCCTTCGAAACCTGTACTTGGCGGATTTTGTTGTTACCTTAATTTGATGCTTTTTTTTATGTTTTATTCGTTTATAATTTATTTCTATTAATTTGCTTCAATAAAAAAATAGAAAACATATTTAAAGAATAAAAAAAATATAAAGAAATTGACTGCCGCTGTTCGGTTTCGAACCGGCTTCCCTCGTGTTGGGATTTTTTGTATGGAAGCTCAGAGAGCAGTGTTCTGTGTATAATAAAAAGAATTGTAACATGGCATTAATTATGCCTGTTACAACATCATCGCTGATGCAGCCCTACTGTAATGGATGTTCAACTGACACACTCGCAGTGTTTGCCCGCGCAGGCCCACCTCCCTCCCCGGCGATCCATCCGTAAAAGAATGTATCACCGTCCCGCGGGGGCAGTGTCTACTGGATCAAGCTGGATCCTTCTGGAATTTGACAACTGCTTGATCAAGACCCCATTTGAATTTTGTTTTTACCCTAATTATTCAATTATTACAATGTAATAGTAATAACAATTGTTACCTCTTGTTTACAATTACGTACTGTGTTAAATTTATACTTCTTCGTTTTCCTCGTTCTTCGCCGTTTCTCTCAGAAGCGTTGGTGCCAGTGTTTTTGTACGGTTGATTATGGTTCTTTGGCAATGACATTTCTGGAAGGCAATGGCTCTAAATCAGCTTCTCTGGCGTAAATTGGATTAGCTGAACGTTTACTCGTGGCTTAGCTGCATTTTATAAACGATGGGTGAAATTTTTTTCTTGTATATTTTATATCATTGTATATATAGAGTGATGGACTTTTACTAGATAGGCTCTCATAAGTTGGATATACAAATTGTCTTTTTGGTCTTTTATCTGGATGTTGCTATTGCTGCTGCTGATGTTGCTATTGCTGCTGCCTACAATATTTATTTATGTATATTAATATCTTTGCGTAGCTAGTAACCATCTTTTCCAAAATTATTTCTGTGGCGCTATTTAATTTGATTTTATTTTTGCTCTTTTTTATTGTTGTATAAGTATTCCATCTTTCTTTTGTTGTTTTGTTTTTCTTTTCGTCGTTTTTTTTTCTTTTTTTTTTAACAATTAGAACAATGATAAATTGGTGTGCTTATTTGTTACATGCATTGCATATCTGTTATATATTATCTGTTAAATGTGTACATGTATCTTCGGTGCTATTACTTATTCAAGTTATGCCTTACGTTGTAATCTAAGTATATAGTTAATCTACGTACATATATAGTATGTGTGTGTGTGTCACTCATGTTGACAAATCTTTTCTTTTTAAATTTTTCACAAAAAATAAAATTCTTTACATGATAAAGTTGATTTTATTCCGATTTTAGCTCGTTCTCTTGATAATTTCCATTATTCCAGTTTCTCGATGCTACCGTTACCGGATTAATTTGAAGTGCTGCCGCTAGTTATTGCTTACAGCCTTATAATGGATCTATCACGTTTGCGTTTCTTGCTCGTTTTGCTTTGTGTTTTTCATTGTTTTTGGAGAATTGAGAGCGCATGATCTCTAAAACTTTTAAACGCAGCCCAAACGCGAACGCAAGAGAGAATTTCTTGGTAATTTTCATGCTCTGCAGGCCCCGTCGCGTTTCCGAGGTATAAGCGAGTAGTCACTTCGTCGAAATTGGCTGTCAAACCAAGCTATTGAAAAATTATTGCGTTTGGAAGATTGTACTGAATTTAAGTATGCTAATATGTTAAAAATTTTTAAAAAGGACGAAGCCATTAATAAGTATGAATATTTTTCCATTTTTGGATTTTTGCGCGATATTGTTATAACTTTATTTTTCGAAAAATAAATAAAATTCATTCATTTAAGTAATTTAGAAACAACTATTTATTAAAAAATAATTTGTAAACGTAATATTCATATATATTCAATAATAATAATAATAACAATTCATTTCATATTCAGAAATATCGAAGGCAACAACTGAAGAACTTTCTGAAGAAATACGATACACAACCTCTTCGTTCAGCAAGCCCACTTCTTTGGTACAAATAACAAGGGAGAATTCCATAGAGAGACGCTTGGATATATTATATCTTCTTCTTTTAACATTTTTTGAATTTGTTAATTAACCTCCTCCCTGTGTGAATGAGGAAGGCGGTATGGCTTTTGATTAATCGGTGTCTGATCAACCTTCCTCGGAATCTTGCGTGCCATTACACGTGTGCATGTTTGTGGATCCCTTCTAACAGAATAATATCGTTATATGCCCTAACTTATTATGTCTAATATTGACTTTCTTTCCTCGTTAATAAAATTTTCAGCTAAATTGAGCTCACTTATTAATGTTGTAAACAGAACACCATTTGGAGGACGAAAAGTACTCGCACGAACTGTAAAAATTACACAAGCTCTTATGTCAATTGAAAAAAAAAATCAACTGTAGGCGCTGCTCTCGTATCTCGGTACGACAAAATTTAAATATTTTCTATTTCTCCTGTATTTAGCGATCGTCCTTTTTTCTGACCATTCATTTTGCCTTGAATTTTGTTGCCGACTGTTTCCTGCAAAAAGATTTGCTTTGGCGGCCGAAACATAACGTACATTATTCTTAACCCTACATCTCCAACCTGGCTCATGACCATATTGGCAACACTCGCTACAGTTTGTTTTCTCGTGATGCAATCTTCTCTTGTGTGACCGTGTTTTTTACAAAATGACCATTATTGTCTAGCCGTGGGCTATTCCGTTGAAGATAGTTTTGTGCTGGATGTCTGTCTTGCCTCTTCTGTGGCGTATACAATGGCTCATTGTGGTTGGCAAAATTTCGATACGTATTTTTAATGACGCCGTTGTGTGACTACATTGTATTGCTTCCGCTTGCCGTATGCCGTCCGCATTTTAATCTATCACTAACAGAAATGTTATCTCACTTCGTAAACCCGCATATGCTTTCCCTTTATATCCAATCGTCGGAATGTTCTCAATCGTCGGAATGTTCTCAGCCTGCGATTTTAAAGCCAATATCTTTTCCGCGAACTAGCGAATGTCCTCCGTTGAACTCAACACACCGTCCAATGATCTGCATTGCAAATAATGCAAATAATGCATTTGCAAATTTCATCGAACATAACAGACTGTAGGCTTTGCCATGCAATCGTTGTTTTATACACACGATGAAATCCGTCATATCTTGTTGACTGACATTCTTTGTAGAGAGGTCATATCGTTTAATGAACTTATAAACTTCGTTGCGAAGATCTACATTTCGTGAGCCAGAAAACAATGGCACTAACCCATTAACCAATTTTGCTATTTCCTCTATTCCTATTTTGCTTCATTTCGGCGTTTCGTTTCGAGGTGAGATAAAAACATTTTTCTGCTTAGCCGTTCTAGGTGACTTTTTGGAACTTAACGCAGTTTCGCTTTCGTGACAGTATTTCTGCCTGAGAAACCTGTTTTCGTTTTTTGGAACTGTTTTTGAAGTCTTTTCTGATAGTCTTTTCTGATAAATCTATCTGGAGTTAGTTGGTATGATAACCCTTGAGCTTCAGTTAATGATTTTACAATTTCGTTTTCGGCTTCCAGTTCCACAATGAGGTCGCCCTGCAAATTTTTAGTTACTAAATAATTTTCGTAAAATTCAAAAAAATTCAAATTTTGTTTATTGAGCCTTTTTCAAAACAAGTTATAAGTTATAAAATTCATATGAAAGTGTTAACAAAATTAAAGACTATAATGTATTATCTTCAAAACATAATTGAACAACAGTATCGTACTTAAATATATAAAGAGAAAGATTGAAGTTAACAAAAACATTCATGTGAATCGCTCTTGCTCCCGGAGCTTACAGGTATTGAGAGTATATCTCCTAACCTAAAATATAGACTTAATACTAACTTAAATCTACGAAAAAACAAAAACAAAAAGAAGAGTAAACAAACCTCTTAGATACATTAAAGGCTAACCTCTATGGGAATCAGAGGTTGTATTCTTATAAAAATTATGACAGAGAGATGCATTTAAATCAAAATTAGCCGCAGCTTCATTAATGAAGCCAACAGGTGACAAATACCTTACATTTGAACAGCTAAACGCTCTCTGTTGGTTAAAGATATCAAGGGTGCTGCTATTGACATGGCAAGAAATTCTATTGACAAAACGATTTAGAATATCCGAAACATAAAGGCCAATTGGAAATACTTTAGCTTCCGAATAAACGAACCGATTCGAGTAACGTTTTGTGGGAGATTGGAAATACTTTCCAATACAATGCCTTAAGACCTTTCGTTCCAAAATTTCAAATTCTCTAATGACTGAAGGAGAAACGTTAAACCAAATAGGAAAGCCATACAAGATTACAGGTCTAATACAGGTTTTATATAACAAAAGTTTTGTTTTCTTGGGTAAACTTTTGTTACAAAAAATACTTGAAAAAGTGCCCAAGATTCTGTAAGCTTTTCTTAAAACAATTCTTGCATGTTTGTTAAATTTCAGAAGACTGTAAAAATTAATGCCAAGATATTTTATGGAATCCCTGAAAGGAATCTCAGACCCATTCAAAGCATAATGTAAAGTTTTGCTTTCAGGAACTACAAACGATTTGCATTTTCCAGAAGCATTCCTGATGCATATGGCTTCACTTTTCGATGCATTAATTTTAATACCCCAGTCCTCGTAAAAATGTTGAACAATTTGCAGATCTTGCGCAGTCTGGTATAGCGCGATTTTAGGAGACTCGTGGTGAGAGTACAGAAGAGAGTCATCAGCATACAAGAGACCCGTTGAATTAGGACCGACATGAGGGAAATCGTACATGAAAATATTGAAAAGATGAGGTGCTAAGATAGAACCCTGAGGAACTCCACAATTTATGTCTCCAATATCTGAAAGCATTCCATTAAAAAGGACACAAAACTTTCTGTTGACAAAGAAACTCTTAAATAATTTAATAATTAAAGAATCGAAGCCAATTTGAAACATTTTAAAAAGGATTCCGTTATGGTAAGCATGTTCAAAAGCCTTTTCAATGTCTAAGGAAATTGCAACGGTGCAACGACGAATCCGCAAGTTGGAAACTATATCATTTTGAAATTTCAATAAAGCATCAACAGTTGAGTGACCCTTTTTGAAACCAAATTGCAAGTTTGGAATATAAGAAGGATCTATCCCGACGTCCATAATTTTACGAATAACTTTTTCAAAAAGTGTTCCAAGGTTAGATAACAAAGAAATTGGTCTCAGGTTATTTAACTCAAAACTGTTTGACTTTTTTTGAATTGGAACAATCTTGGAGATTTTCCACGCGTCAGGAAAATATGAATTATTTAAACAATTATTAAAAACAATTGCAATAAACTGAAAAGCTTTCATAGGAAACTTTTTAATTAAGAAATTTGAAATCCCGTCTAGTCCAGAAGACTTTTTGCTATTCAATTCAACAACACAAGAAAGAACTTCGTCCAAATCAGTCAACTTAGGATGGTTGCATTCATTAGTTAGTATATATATATATATATAGATATATAGATATATTTTTACTTGCTGAAATCTTCTCCTTTATTAAATTAAGTGTTTCCTTATTACCAATTATTATTCTTAAATTTTCCCACACTTTTTCTATAAACCTATCTATTTCTACTGTCAATTTTCTATATTCGAGTTCCAAAAACACATAGTTGTTTTGTTCCATTAAATTTTATTTTCAATTTTAACATTTATTACAGATTTATTGCTTACTACTTACTTAATAAATATTGATTACACAAGTTAATTCATAATCGCAACTTTTTCCGACTCCGACAACATTTAAAAGAATTAATTTTTAACTGCCTTGTTAATTGGTTCGCTCGATCACCAATTTTATCGGTTGTTTAACGTGCCTCGTGCCATTAAACGAGCAGCTTTTTCTCTTATTATTCTGTTTTTGCTTTTCTTCGCTTTTTGTGCTCACTTTAAAACGTTGAATATGCTGAAGTTGCATTTCTGAAATTCAATTCCAAGTTCAAGTTTACCTGCATTTCTTTGTTCTCTATTTTTCATACAAACGACTTATTCGTGTACCGAAAAACACGACTTATTCGTGTTTGATTTGCATTTGTAACTAATGTGAAATTCGATTCAAATCTTTCTTTTTCTTTTTTTATACCCTACACCTTAAGGTTGAGGGTATATTCACTTTCTACCGGAGTGTGTAACGCATAGAACTAGACAAGATAGGTATGGAAAAGTTTATATATTCTTGATCAGCATCACCACCAAAATTGAAATAACGATGTCTGTCCGTCTGTCTGTCCGTTGAAATCACGATCACAGGAGAACGGATTAAGGGCCAGTTTCACAGTGGCCGTTTACCGTCGTTTGTCGTTTAAAGTCAGTTTAAACCACGCACTGTGTTTCACAGTGCCGATTTAACCGAACTTTAACCCACCAAATTTGGAAGGTTAAACTCCGGTTGCACTTATCTCTCTTCACAGATAAAAAAGCAGCTGTTTCTTTAGAGTTTCTGTCACTAAGTTTGCAGTGCAATTTTTCGTTGTTGGATTTCAGCCTTTCCAACGACAAATCGAGCTCGGCTGTTGTATAATTAAAATTGCGCTTAGTAGCCATTATGCGTTTTGCTATTTACAATTGTTAAATTCAATTTATTTATTTAATCAGTTTTGTTAAAATATTTGTACTGGAAAACAACAGCTGTTTTGGATAAGTAAAGACCTAAAAGTGCCATCTACGAAACGAGTAGAGAGTTGCATTTAGATAAATTTTGTCGATAAGATTAGTTGAAAAAAGATAAGTTACACGTGCACTCTGAAACTGCTTCTTGGTTTAACCGGAGAAAACTTCTATCTGACGTTTAGCTGATCTCCGGTTTGTTAGTAGTCCCTAAGATATCAAAATGAAATTTGGCAAATATATTCGTTGCTATGTTGGGGTGTTTCGTATTGAAAATGGGCAAAATCGCCAAAGGACCACACCTACTTTTTATATCGTTTTGCCTATTAAAAAAGGCCATATCAGCATCACTTTTTGAGAGAAGACAAGAAAATTTTATATGTTCCGTCCACTTTTAGTTTAAATAGGTCATGGAGGGTTTTACATGGATTGTATTGAGAAGTATATAAGTTTCCTGAATAATGGTGTACATAATATTGTAGTTCGTGAACCAATAATATTCTGTTGGGAAAAAATGGGCGGACCACGCCTCCTTTTTACCCATCCACCCAGTATTGCAATATATTTTTATACCCTACACCTAAATTTTGAGAGTAAACGTACTTAATACCGGTGTTTGTAACGCACAGAAATAGTTGAGCAGCTATAATTATAGTTTATCTTATATATCTTATATATACGAGTATATATGCAACTTTAAGGTGTAGGGTATTTCGGCTACAGCCCGGCTGTAGACAACACCTTTACTAGTTTTACTTCCAATTTGTTTTGTACTAAGCAACCGTTTACATCGCTAAACATGTCTTATATTTTTGTTTTTGATTGTTAACAATAAACAAATATTGCTAGGAAACAACCACAAATTGAAATAACAAAAAAATAGTTTGTAAACAATAAACAAACTTTAATGTCATTTTCTGAAGAAGAATTCGGTTTTTTCCATTTATTAGCATTGCAAACTAGTAAGTAATTTAAGTTGTTTACGATGAAATGTTAATTTAGCTAGAATTTTACTATTATTGTTTCCATTAATTAACTTCTAATTATCCACACTTTATAACATTCTTTAATGGTTTTCTTGCTTTTGGTGACATATCTGCGTTGATATCCACTGCTTATATTGTGCACATGTATTCGTATATTTGCACAAGAAATTGTATTAAAAAGCTATTTGCAGCTCTCTATTGCAAACCAAATTTGAGCCGTTTAGTATTGCGTTTTATTTTTAAACGAGAAATTTAACACGTTTAATTTTGTATGGCTAAACGTGAACAGAAGCATGTGCTTAGGATCTTAAAGCCGTTTGAGTGGTGTAAACGTTCTATAAAACCTAATATAAACATTTGGAAAGGGTTTGTAAATTCACACTGCTACAAACTTTTTCTAAATTTCTTTATGCACATGTGGAAAACGTTTGGAAATTTTGTGTCACAAGTTTATTACAAAGTTATTTTCAGTAAGTTTACAAAATTGTTTGTTTGGTAGCCTGAGAGTTACATATAAACATATTGACATAAGCGACTTTTTATTTAATTTATTCCTGGTTACTTATCTTCAATTTTTAGTCAAAACTATGGTAAGTATACTTTAGCGTTCCAAATTATCTGAAGCAAAAATCAGCCAAATTGATGATTAATTACTATAAGCACAAAAATTAAAAAAAAAAAATTAAACTTAACTATTAATAAAAGTAGTCAAACTATTAAGTTTTAATCAAAGAGACATAATAAATATAAAATATCTAATCCGAAAAAATTAATACAAATTTTATTCTGCCCACAATGCTCAAATAAGAAAAGAAACCGAAAAGCCAAAATTGCCCAGAAGCTGAAAATGTAAAAATTTAGGAAATGATCAGAAGTGCAAAAATCATAAACAGAAAGCAATTCAACCTTCGTGGACGGACGGACTGACGCCTTTGTTTTGTTATTGCAAGCAAAGAAAACAAAGTCGAATTCTTTCAATTTCAATAATCTTCCTATTTCTTTCCACTCATTAATAAACTAATAGCTGATGTTCGTGTGCTATTCACTCTTAAAACGATAATACAATGCTGCTTTGCTACGAGCGTTGCTTCGAACCTACACACAAACACGTATTTTCTGCCGTAAGTTCTCTGTCGACGTTTTTTTAGCGCTTCATTTTTGCAGCGACCTTAACTCCGTACCCAATCTTTTTTGAAAACAACGAGTACGATCTCATGAAATCTCTTTACAATATATACTCGTTGGTAAGAATGCGTAACTATATTTATAAATGAGGAACTGCATAACTGAGTGCATAATTACAGTTAAATATATGTATGTATGGACGTATCTGTAAACGATATGAGAATGTAAAAACATTTCATGCGCTTACAGAAGTTGGATATGAACTATGAGCGTGTCGTTGCTCTTTTGATATTGAAAAATATGCTACTGTACAATAAACTGTTATAATCTTTAAGTTATTCGTCAAGTCAAAGTGGTTGGTCTAGAAGGAAAATGCCAATAAAGTGCGCAATTTACTTGCATGTCGTCGATTAACACGTGGCCAACGCGCCACGTGACTGAACGTAGCTCTAATAGAAAGCAAACCAGTAGACAATAAATGCACTGCATTAAGTTTTGATCTGATAAACGGTGGCAATCACGAATGCTTAGAAATAACCAAATAAAATGGGCGTGAAAATTGTGGATGTAAAAAAAATTGAAACATTTCGAGTTTAGTTTGTGAATTGGTATGCTGCACAACACGTGTTTTATAGTAGATACCATATTTACTTATTTGATTTTCTAAGAAATTTCTCTGATTGTTTCAGGAAACGAAATATAAGCTTAAATACATATGTATATATGTATGTATGTAAGAAATATAAGTAAGCACATACATATATATATTAATCTACATATAAGCAAAATACATATCTGTTTCGGGATTGGCAAATTACCCATTAAGTCAGATTTGCGAACCTTTAATTATGATAAATTGGTTGGCTTTATTGAATGTAGTCTAAAGTTCTGTTTTTGCTTCGTTGTATACGTAGTAAAAACAAAAAATCATTGTTTCTTCTTGAACACAAGAAACCGCTGAAAATGTCAGCTGAATCCGTTTTGATTAGTCTTGTATTGACTCGTGTAAACATACATACGTATGTATTTACTTTGTACGTATGCTCCATAATTTGAAAATGGAGAGTTGGAAGTTTTGTACAACGAGCATATACAGTTTACATAAAAACAGATTACATGCCATTCTACTCGTTGTTTCTAAAAAATTATTGCTTCGGAACGTAGAGGAAAAGTGCAAGAGCAAATTTTTGAACATGTTTTTTGATTGCTTGGATCGTACTACTAGCAACGAGCATATATACACAAAGAGATTACATGAGATTTTACTCTTTGCTTCAAAAAAAGATCAGGTCGCAACGATTTATAACTATGAACAACTATAAAGGAATGGATAACGCCGACCGCGGAGCAGCAGTAAGAAACAACAAACGAAGCTCATAAGTAAAATTTTATGACATCAATGAGTCGAGGCATTGCAAGCAAAAGAGATTTGCAATGACTTCGAAAGGGTAGGAGAAGGGAAAGAGAAGACTCCTTGAATTGAAGAAATTCTATTTTGTTTTGCTCGACTGCACTAACAAAATAAACGCAGGCTGTCCGTCTGCTAAGGTTGAATATGTTTTTTGTGCTTCGTTTTGTTTTTTACGTTGATCATTTGCTGATGTTTGATTTTTTCAGTTTCAGGGCATTTTTCGGCATCATTTCAATGGTTTGGAATTTGCCACTGAGATTTAGTTATGGGTGGAGGGGGAGAGAAGCGAGGGACTCTTTCTGCTTATGATTTCTGATCAATTTTTACATTTTCAGCTTCTGAGCATTTTTGCCTTTTTCATTCAATTTGCTCCCTTTCCGCTTTAACTACAATTTTAACTACACTATAACTATTTCAACAACGTAAGTGAATTTGGATAGATGCCTTGTCTCAACAATGTAAGTAAAGGCCGAATGCATACGCTTTCTTAACAATGTAAGTGGGAGTCGGATGGCCGCAAAATGTTAAGCGATAACATTCCCATAGCACACACATAATTTCGTGTTTTCATTAATTTTTCTTATTAATTCGCAAAAGCTTTTTCTTTGTTTTTAGAAATATTCAAAAAGAAATATTGCTTGGATTTTCGGGTGGAGTTTGAATGAAACCACTCTGAGAGATTTTTTTTGGAATATATTATTATTTTAATATATGAGAATTATTATGTGTGAAAAACATACAAATTATTTTTCCAGTCGCTGTGGTGTTCGAACCGCGGCGGCGTCCGCTTTTCTAGTAAAGCACACTATCCTACGAGCTACGCGTGATCATGATTTTACTGCGCTAAATACGGAATATGTAGTTACTGAACTTCGCGAAAGCACGAAGGAACAAACGATTGGGATAAAGTTACGATTATGTGTGTGTTGTTAGAAACAATCGATGTTTTGATGACAACGCTGCCTTTAATTCTTCATAGAAATATTGAGACGATCATCATAAAGGATGGAAAGTGAAAGACGTGAAGAGCTCTGCAGGCATTGTTGTTAGTGGAAGGTTTTTATTGTGGTTTTATGGATTTTGGTTCGCTTTTATTGCTTCTGTTTTGTTTTTGCATTATGGATGGAAGTTTTCATACCTTGTTCTGCATTTACATGCATTTAGGCATAAAAAAAATTGTTTGTTTTTCTGTAGTTTGTGAATTCTTGTCTTGATGAATGCGGAGGTGAGAGGGAAGAAAATGGGTTTTGGTATGGTTCTTTTGCTGTTTTTAATAACAATAATATCAGAGCTTTGTTTCAAAATGCAATTTGTTATTGCAAATGAAATTGTTTTTGTTTACAATTTGATTAGATTTAATTTGATGAAAATTAAGAAAAAATAACACAAATATTCAACCTGAAGTGCTAAATTCTTTATTTAAACATTATTAGTTCAATTTTTGCTATTTTCACTTATCAAATTTTTAAACTTTTAATATTGTCAATATATACGTATATTCAAAAAATGTTTTCTCCAAAGCAATTTCCTAACTTCACACTACACTCGCAAGCTTTACTTTATACAAAGGCTTGCCACGGAACGTCAAGAAGAATCGCTCAAAAAATTATTGAAAACTCAAGAAATGTCCGAAAACTTTGCATAAAATAAGTACACCTAAAACCACGCAAAATATGTTTTTTATTCTTGATTGCTATGAACACTTCTGGACAGCCTTCGTGTTCGTCAGGGTATGCGTTTTTATTGGGGGCAATAAAAAGTTTACTGCTCTGTGTACATTTCCTTGTTTCTCTTCTTTGAAACATTTTGTATATTCAATTTTAATCAGAAATTAAAAATGAAGCCAGAAAGCTGTCTGAAATCACATGTATGGGGTGCGAACTCTACTATATATAATAATCTCTATGCTATTAGATCTGTAATGAGTGTGAAGGGATAGAAAGATTAAATTCAAGCAATTCTACTTGGTTTTCGACGACTAAATAACACTAACAAAATATATGTAATCTGTTCGTCTGTAAGGGTTTTGGTTTGCAACAAGTTGAAGGCAAAGGACATTTCTATGAAGCGACAGCGCAATTTTATGCATAACTAATAGGTTGATTCTCGTAGTAAGCTTTACACGAGGTTATCGAAGTTCGCTTGGGTTCGGGGGATAAAGGGCCAACATGACGGCTCTCCGTAACTCTCCTGAACGGGCAAACCGACTTCTACCTCCAAGTGGTGATCCCTGGCCACCAGGTCCTCCGGCTCTATGGGATAGCAAGAGTTCCTGGGCTGACAGAAGCGGCGACTCCCCTTACATATCTTTGCTCCTTACATAACCAGACCCGTGACTCCATCCCATCCTTACTTCCCTACCTCTGGGCTGGATTAAGGTGTTATACGACCCGTGCCGATAATCAACGTGGCTGGGGGCCTAATCAAATAGCCCAGTCGAGAACGGAGTATCCGGTTACCTGGCGACCAGCGGATTAACTAACCTTGCATGTGTAAGGGGCTCTGCGCAGGTTGACCTCCTTTACCCATTACTCGTGGGATAAAAACGGACTTCTTTTAAAAAAAAAACTAAATGGAAGAGGGAGAAGGGGAAGTGGCTGGGGTTGACGTTCCGGTTGAGGAAGACCGGGTCAACGAGAACCGATGCGGAAAGGATTGTAACTCTGAACGGGTTTAGAGGAGCACTGTTGACCTTCTCCTCGCTTAAGACTCCAGGACTAGACGGGATATTCCCGCAATACTTCAATGGGGTGGCGACCATTTGATCGCGATACTGCGGGTGGTATTTTTAAACTGTCTGGCCTTGAGTTTCGTTCCGTGGGTCTGCAGGGAGGGAAGGGTGGTCTTCCTACCCAAAACAGGCAAGAAGGACTATACTGACGCTAAATCCTTCAGACCAGTCTGCCTAACTTCTTTTCTTCTAAAGACGATGGAAAGAGTTGTGGTGGACTATCTAGAGGGTACTCATTTCGTTGAACATCCCTTAAGCAGATGTCAACATGCTTATAGGGCAGCTAGATCAACTGAGACCGCTCTCCACAACTTACTTGGAGTGGCGGAGAAAGAGCTGAACAATGGAGGCATTGCTATGACCATTTTTATGGATATAGAGGCGGCCTTCGACAAAATCTGCTTTGACAGATTGAGATGTGCTCTGCAAGTTCGTTTCGTAGACCCGGTTATAATAAACTGGGTAGACTTCATGCTGCGGCATAGGGCGGTCAATCTACGTTGTGGGAGTCATATCAGCAGAGCAATAGGGACGAGGGGTGTCCGCAGGGTGGGGTTTTGTCTCCAATCCTGTGGAATATCACGGTTGACTCGTTGCTACAGCGGTTGGACTCGGGAGGCATACACACTATTGGGTATGCGGATGACATAGCTATGATGGTGAGAGGAAAATATATAGGGATCATGTGGTGTAGAGACAACGGCTAAGTTTGAGTTAGACAGATTGCAGCATGTGCTTAGCATGTGTGGTCATCAGTGGTGCTATGCGCACCACCCCGACGTTCGCTCTAGAAGCATTACTCGGGATGCTACCGTTGGACTTATTTGTGAGGAAGACGGCGGCATTGACTGCATTACGCATGTGGAGGAACGCCGAATGGCATGGGGCTGGTCTACCAGCTGGTGAAATTATTGACATGGTCTTTAAAAATATTCGTGATGTGCAGATGCCGATGGAAGACATGAAGAGAGTACGAGTCATTGATAGATGGCACGCCACACTTATCGCGGATGGGAGGCTGCACGGGGTATGCAGTAGGCACGACATTAGCATCTTTACAGATGGGTTGATAGAGGGGTTTTACACCTTCACTCTGCACTTCGCTTGGGGAAGTACGTGTCCGTGTATCAGGCAGAGTTGCTGGCTTTGGTACATGCTCTGAATCATTTAATTGGGCGTCGTGTGAGCAATATGAGGATTCTTATGGAACTCAATAACCAGGCGGTGATCAGGAGTATAGGGCGGACAAGTATAAATTCCAGTTTGGTGCTAGAGGCTGTCCACAAACTTAATGAGTGTGCCCGGGGGAACGAGTTAACACTCTTATGGGTGAGAGGACATGTTGGCACGGAACAGAATGAGAAAGCAGACCCTCTCGCCAAGAAAGGGGCTGCTGAAGATTTTTGCGGCCCCGAACCGAGAGCCGCTTTAAGTGACGGACACGTGGTTGTTCTCCGAGCACTCATGGAGATGGTCGGAGCTAACCACTTGCCGGCAGACGAAGTTGGTTATTAAACAACCACTTCGCGGAGATGCCAGAAGACTGCTCAACTACGGAAGAGACAGTCTGAGCTGGCTCACCTATCTGGTCACAGGCCATGGTAGCTTTAGGTATCATCTCCACAAGATGGGTCTTGTGGAAGAGGATACTTGTAGGCTGTGCCTGGAGGAGGAGAAGACGGCGGATCACATTGTGAGTTATTGCCTGGCTCTGGCGACCAAGAGACTTGGTATGTGCCATCAGTTTGCTGACGGAAGTATAGACTCTTGTTTCAAGAATGTGTTAGCATTAACACGGGACCTAGTTATGAGACAAGCGTCGATTCCTTTGGCCATTCTAGTGAGCGGGGCAGTGGGGGCGAAAAGAGACCACTTGTTCTGGTCTGCTTCGGTATCCTCACCGAAGAGGAAGGTATTAGTGGGAAGTCCACCTGAGTGGGAGTCCCACACTATCGGGGGGTTGGTTCGGCAACCGTACCGGTGTTAGTGCGTAAATGCATCTCCTGCCTCTATAAAAAAAAAAAAAAAAAAAAAACTTTACACGTAAAGTGAAATTGTAAAGCGTCTTGTAAAAGCTTTTTGCAGTGCTATTTTCGCAGTAATGCTTGGCACTATGGTAAATAATAGAACAGTTCAAAATGCAACAAGCCGTGTGTTTGTTGTTGCCAGTCATGAACACTTGTTTTCAACCATATATTCATACATATTCGTTTTAGGCGATATCAAGAATAATTGATATTTCTTTCATTTATTATTAATAATTTGTTTATATGCAACGATAGTACAATTTTTTTATTTATAAAAAGAGTTTACTTGATCATTTTCATCTATTTTCTCACTTTTAACACTTTACAAAATTGAAAAGAAACGAGCTTATATTTTACGGCAAGAATAGCAATATTTTATTTTACGGCAAGAATAGCACTTTATAAAAAAACAGCGTTATTTTTTATTTTACTAGACTACTACTTGTAGGAATATACCTACAAGTACAACTTTTTTAATTGAATTTACCTACATTCATTTGTGTGTAGCTCTACACAGCGTATAAATATAGAAAGGTATACTCACTTTTTATCAGCGTTACTTTATTAGGGCTGTATTCCTAAGCATATATGCACTACGCAGGACTTTAAGCGTAGGATAGACAAAATTTCGTTTTCACAATTTTTAGTTAAGCAAATCTTTTGGTTTGCCGATTAAGGCATCTGTCATTTGTAGCCTTCTTTTTTTCATTTGCGCGAAAAAATAAAATGTCAAAGATTATTATAGTTTTAATAGAAAAGCAAACATTGGCGAAAAATATGATTTTATAAAATTTGAGAAATTAAATTGAAATACCAAATCCTGCATGTATTAAAAGTCTGCGTTTTACAAAACTAAATACAAAAACAAGCACGTTAACAGATTCGTTAATTTTTATTAATAATATTTATGTACTATTTATATTTATTTTAAGATTTCACTTATACATTATTTATTTCATAATAAAAACAAAAAACTTATTTAACTTTTTACAAATTTATTAAGTTTTTCTAATACAAATATTAATACAACATATCGCAAGAATAAGATACGATTAAAATGAATTTCTTAAAAACTCTTATTTCACACATTATCTTACTTACTAATTACACGGCAAGAAAAATAAATGTAAAATTATTAAACGATGTAAATGATAAGGAGAGAATATTTTCTTAAATTAAATATAAAAACATATACTTAGAAGTAACTTATACGTATAAAACGTATAAATGAATTATGTAATTTATATTACTATACATATTAATAATACTATTACTATATTCTTTTCTTGCAATTTTCTTTAGTTGCGTTTCTATTCTTTTCGTATTCTCTTTTTAATGGCTTAAGAAGTTCTGCCTAAAAATATTCTCACTTGCTTAACTTTGAATTGTTGATATGATTAATAATTCGAAGTTAGCATAATTAGTTACTCATTCAATTTGCTTTAACAGAAGCCGGTGCGGTGCGTTGCTTTCATTTTAACTGTTATTGTTTGATGTGAAATGAAAGTCGGTCGCGGCTTTGAATTTATTGTTTAACATGGCCTTGAATATTGTAATTTAGTATGGCCTTGAATATTATTATTTGGCGAGTGAACTTAATAATAGCCATTGCGACATACAACATCGCTCACCCCTACGGGAAGAAAAATTTATTATCGAGAAGCGATGGTAAATTTTTCATATATGTATATATATAAGTGTATTACATTGCGATGCTTATTTTAATGACTCACGAGCATCTTATATAAATTCCGATGGTTAATCGAGTCCATCAAGGTTGTTGGAGCGACTGACGAAAAGAGAGATATTTTCTTTCGTTTTTCCAATTGAGTTACTGGATGAGAGAGATTCTCTGGCCATTGGAAGATCCATAAAGAAATAAGGGTCCGTAATGTCATAACGTGTTTGATTTATAGTTTAAGCGTTGAGGCCTCTGGAGACAATATCTGCTGGATTATGTTTCGTTGGAACGTAACGCCATTAATTGTGGATTGAGAGTCCTTGAATTGCCGCACCTCGATTCCCCACGAAAGTTTGATATGATGCGATTTGTGCTGAAATCCCAGCGAGAGTGATTTCGGAATCAGACCACAAGAAGCATGGATATGTCCATGAGAGGTCACTTCTTACTCAGTCGAGCAGTTTTGCCGGTGGATGAGCTGCACTCGGTATCCTAACTTTTTCTAGTTCAGTTAAGTTGTCTCGGAATTGGTTCCAGTAATAGCGAGATATGGAGCAGATTCCGTATGTTACGGTGTTAAGAGAAAAACATGTTACTAGGTCTGTAGTGTTTTCTCTCCACCAAATTAATTGAAACGGCCAATCCTGTTCGTCCACTTCAATTTCACGATACATTTTTCCTATATCGGCTGTGAAAACATATAGTTGCAGTTTAGGACCTTTTAGGAGGATATCGTTAAAAGAGTAATTTGAAGATATGCTCATGAAAAGTTACTCTCGGAAGCAGCCATGACCGGACAAGAATTGTGTCATGTAGAAATCCACCTCACCGTGCTGTCTGTCAACCAAACTGCCAACGTTTCGCAGCAACCGGGATGTCCAACGTCCAATATATGCCCTCTCCCATCGCCTTTACCACTCGACTTAACTTATTTCACGTTCCGCCCTTTTCTCAGCGGAAATTAATGATCTCTGCACTGATTTCTTCCTGTCATACAGTCGCTTAATCTCCAATGCCAGGATATTAATTCGGATTATTCTTATAGACTTTAGCCGCCTCATGCAATACGGAGCGGAAGCATATTCTCAAAGAAGATAAACGCAAAATGGAGCATAGCATTTATACTTTGTCACATGAGCCCAAATTGGTGCAGCATATAGGAGTATAGACTCACTAATCCTAGCAAGCACTCTTCTACGACCCTTTTCAGGTAGCCAATTTTTTATTGTCAGCACTACATATCTACTTTTTCGCTGAATTTCGGGTAACTCCTTGCCAACAACTGCGATATCATCAGCGTAGGAACAGGTTAAGTTTAGGGGTTTCGGTCGGCTCATCGTAAACGCAACAAGCAAAATGAGCGCTACTGAGGTTCTGAGTGTGAAAAGTGTAGGTGATATGCAAGGTGGACAAGAACAAGCTGGCACTTATTGAATTGGGGTAGAAATAACATTTCCGCAAAACAGAATAGAGAGAACGATATATCGCTAGTAACTTTACCATCGTTAGAGAAAAACAAGATAGCTTGAAAAACAGCAAATCATAATGAGAAACAGGCGGCTACTGTCGAAGTTGAGAACATTTTTAAATTACCAGAGATTAATGGCGAGTACGATTGGAACTACAAGCGGATAGCGCGGCACTTATGGATTCAACATACCTGATTGGTCTTCTTAATGTTTGCGTGTTTTACCTGTGGATTCCATTTTTTTAACATACCCGTTAGTGTAGGCGGGCACCTACTGAGTGTAAATTCCTGCGAAGACACCACCAACAAATCGAACGATCCACACATTTGCAATAAAATTTTTTCGTTTGAACAAAGCAGCAAAGACTCATACCAAAGATTATAGAATACAAAGATGTGCCACTCAGAACAAAAAAACGGCACCAAAATGTTTCAGCCACAACAAGAGCTTTAACAGATCTTTAAAGCTTTACTCTCACAGCCGCAGCTATGAGCGTAAAATAGAGTAAACTTTTGGCAAAGTGGTAATGTGCTCTCATTGAGAGAAAGCGAACAAGGCGAGGAAAGATTTTAGAATAGAATTTCGTTTCGCTTATGATTTTTGCATATTTATTTATTTATTTATTTATTTATTTATTACAACAACTAATGCACTAAGACACAGTCTTTTTTAGCATTTAAAAATTTAACATAAGAATTTGTAATAAAAAAAGTATACAACTTATTTTAAAAAAAAAAACAAAATGAAATTATAACTAACGACAGTGAATTAACACCAGTTAGAGAAAGAGAAAGAAAGAGAAAGAGGAAAAAAAAAAAATAAAAGATGAAATAACACTTAGCTCATGTTCCAGAATCCAAGAAATGACACCTCACCTGACGCCTGAAAGCACCCTCAACTGGCAAGATCTTCAGCCTGCTTGGCAAGCTATTCCAGAGTCTGACAGTGCTGATGAAAAACATTCTTCCCGTATTAAGAAAAGAAAACGGAGGAATTATAAGATTCCGCGTCCGAGTCGAAGTACCAAATTGTAACTTAGAATACAGATAACTTGGTATGCCTGTTGAGATCAGTTTATAAAGAAATAAACAATTCCTATAATTTAAGAAATTAGCAAAGTCACCTCCAAGTAGTGAATGTCTCCTTTCACCAATATGATCATATCTTTTCAGACCATAAACAAATCTAATCATATTATTCAGCAACACCAACATTTTTTGGCTCGATATTGAATCCAGATTGCAGTAAATAAGCTCAGCATACGTTAAAATGGGAAGAATGAGTACCAAGACCAGTTTCTTACGAGTTTCTGTTGGAAGAAATTCCGCAGCATATCTCAAGTTACGCAGCACGCAGTAGGCTTTGCCAACCACAGTATTGATGTGATCAGTGCAAGTTAACGTAGAGTTAACACAAAAACCGAGATTATTTACTTTGGAAACAAACGTGAGCATCGACTCCCCAATAAATAACGGCGGCAAAACGGAAAAATCTAGATAATTGCTAGATATCGGCAAAACAAACGATTTGGATACATTCAATCTTAAAGAATTCATATTTGACCATAAGGCAATGTTTTTAAGGTCATCATTAATTTTCGTACACAACTCATCTATGGAAGTAACTGGGCCTGACAAATATACTTGCACATCATCCGCATAAGCGTGTATGTTCACTTTCTGTACAACACTAAATAAGTCATTTAAGAATATAGTAAACAGCAGTGGTCCCAGCACCGAACCTTGAGGAACTCCAACTTCTACCCTTCTAAAGTCAGAGAACGAACTTCCAACTTTGACTCTTTGGAACCGATCAGATAGGAAGGACTTGATAAGGTTAGCTGCACTAGGGGAGAATAGAAAATTCTTTTTCAACTTATTACAAAGAATTAAATGGTCAACACTGTCAAAAGCCTTCGAGAAATCAAGGAGGCAAAGAAATGTAATTTCCCGTTGATCTAGTGCAATCCTAATGTCGTCAGTAATTTTCAGCATCGCCGTAGAGCAACTATGCCCCGGTCGAAAACCAGACTGCAATGGGCTAAGCAAACTGTTAGTAGCAAGGTGACTGTAAATTTGTGAAGCTAAAAGAGCTTCAACCACTTTCGAAATAACTGACAAAATACTTATTGGTCGATAGTCCGCAAGTTCAGAGGCAGAGGACTTCTTAGGTATTGGCAAAACTGTTGCCAGTTTCCATAATGATGGAAAGCAAGAAGTAGACAGAATATGATTAATAGTCTCTTTTAGAGGTGAGATTATTAAAGGTAGTATAATTTTAATAAATTTGATTGGAATTCTGTCAAACCCAACAGCGGAAGATTTGATCGACATAATTTTTTTAATAATATCATCATCGGACACACCAGAGAAATAAAACAATTCTGCATTAGTAGAATCACAATTAAGCTCATCCGGAGAATTGGCATTTTGTCGCTTCGATATGAAGTGTTCATTGAGTTCAAACGGATTAAGTTTGCATGTAGTAGATTTCTGACTTCCAATTCCAAGATCCTTTAACCTCCTCCATAACTGCTTGGACGATAAACTAGGCTTAAACCTTGAGGCGAAAAAACGCTCTTTAGATTCCCTTATCATGTAAGTGACAGAGTTGCGCGCCCTTTTAAATGCATTCCAATTGCTTTCATATGGTTGTCTTTTAAATTTGGAATGCAGTATATTTTTATATTTAATGGCAGCCTTAATTCTTTCCGAAAACCACGGACAAGAACCATTGCAGACAGTGACTGTTCGAATAGGCACGAAAGAGTCAAACAGACCTTGGATAACATTAACCAGTATAGACACCTTATCATCTATAAAAGGAGCACTCCATAAGGGGGCCCAGTCAATCATTCCACCAGCACGAAATAGCTCAGCAACATTTAAGGAATTGTAGTCAAAATAGTCAAAAGTAAGCAAGGGAGACGAAAGACTGAGATTCATGTCCAATGCTAAGAAGATTAGGTCATGGTCAGATATGAAACTTATTTGCGAAAATAATGATACTAAAGTCGAGTCTGAGACAACAAAGTAGTCAATTAAGCTGGGCTGCACATTATTCCCAAATCGAGTTGGATATGCTTCATTAACAATGGATAGACCAGCCATGGAGAACAAATCACGCATCCTTGTAGTAGTAGAGTCATTCACTAATAAGTTTATGTTAAAATCACCACAAACAATAATATAATTAAAACCCAACAAATGGTCGTTAAGAGTATTGAAGAAAGGGTCAAGAGTGGTACTTTTGTTAGGATTATAAACACAAGAGACAAGTAGGCGAGTCATAGAATCTACAATCGAGACACCCAAGTATTCAACATCAGAGTGGACAGACAAAAACTCTACTCGAGAAGAGTAAACAGACTTTACATAGATGGCCACTCCACCACCCCTTCGTCCAACTCTATCACAGCGGTACAGGTTGTAGTTTTTAATTTTAAGAACGTTGTCACTGAGATCTGCAGCAAACCAAGTTTCCGTAATACAGATAACATCAACAGATGAAATCTCAAACAAATGTCTAATATAATCCAATTTGCTTCCACTCAGACTGCGAGCATTGAAATTAATAACATTGAAACCATTATATTGTGTACATAATATATCGATCAAAGTTTTCTGATTAACATCAGCACCAACAAACATGTTAGGCACACTCATTACGAATCAAGGCGACAGAAGAGAGAGCAAAAACAAACTAGTCAAGTAAGGTGCGCATAGCACTGAGATTCCGCTAAACCATGGAACTAAGCGTGTTAAGAGAAAGCAGCTTCCGCGAATAAGCTGCATACAACTTCTTTTCTCGCCTTAACTTAACAGCTTGATGCAGAATATTAAGATTGCATCTGTTTAAACTTTCATACACATGAAACTTCTTCTCACTGTTTTCAAGGCCGATGTCACCAAGATTCAATGACCTGCGACTATTATGACAGAAGTTTGCTACGGATCTCATAAAACTAGACCTGGCATGTGTAGATGTGAGCTTGACAACCAGTGTTTCAGTAAATACTCTCCTGTTATTTTTGCGTTTCCTCACCCGAAAAATATCACGAACTAACAGAGAGTTGTTAGCTCCAACAGTGTTGCAAACTTTTCCAAAGATCTCTTCCAAATTTTCACTTTCAACAGGTGGAATACCAGTGATTAAAATGTCAGCTGCCACCGACTGACTCTCAATGTTAGAAAGAGTAACTTTAAGATCATCTATTTCAGCCTTCAAAGCATCAATAGTAGCTGCACCACTCTCCAGAAAATCAACACGTGAGATTACGGCATGCAAATCAGATCTCAAATTTGCAACTTCAGCTGTCAGTTCACCAAATCTCTGCAAGATCCGTTCCTCGGAGCTACTAATATCGTCACGTATTTGCTTCACAACACTGTCTCGAAGAATAGCTAACTTCGCATCAAAAGAATTGAGCGAGACAGCAGGAGCGGAAGACCTGCTGTTCGACTGATTGTGTAAAGGGCTCTCCAGTGAGACATACTTGTTATTGTTGCAATTGCTGCGAAGTACTCTTTGCTTCCCACTCTTCACATCACAAGCGGCATTTTCTGCTTTATTAACCGACATATTTGTTATTTATATTATTTAGTATTTAACTAATATTAATTAATATTTATTTATATTAATTAGTATTTAACACAATAAACTTCATAAAGACGCTTAGAATACTTTGAATTTGGACAAAAATAAACAGCTATATGTTGTATGTATGTACGTAATATTCTCCAATGTAAGTCTGTATGTGATTTTATTTTGATGGATAGTAAATAAAATTGAAGACAATTATATTGCTTTATAAATAAAAGTTAATATTTCTATTGATGGAAACTCTTTTTTAATTATGCTGCAGAATTCCAACAGCACTGCTGTTCTAATCCATTTCTTTCGTATGTATTTAAAGTTAATTCTTCGCAGCACGTCTAAATTATTATATTTCTTTAATATTTAAATTTTAAATAATATTATTATGTTTATTATACTATTAATACTATTATGTTTTCTCTATTCTTTATAATGGAAATACAGATATTTATGTATAAAGAATTTTCTCATGCGATCATATATATATATATATATGTACATATGTATAAATGTGCATTGGCTTTTGGTTTCTGGCGCTAGGGCCTGCAATAGGAATCCACCGAACTTTTTTATACCCTGCAATTGTTGAAAGCGAAAATTTGTAAAATAATTTCTAACTACTAGTTTAGGATTCGCGGTGCGTTACTGCCTGCAGTAATAATAATAACTTACATAACATTTAAAAACCTGAAAATTGTACAATGCTAAATATGCTAGCAAAAAAATCTTATCCGAGTTTAATCAAATATATATAATCAATCTGATCAGAATTTAAATATTGAAGATAATTATCACATGTCCAGAACTAAGATATTTCCATTATACATATGTATATACGAAAATTCATTTAATTTTATAGCGCTCCGGACGCCAGATATGCCGACTTAGTTTATACCTTCTTCAACGCAAGCCAGAAAATCAATTCAAAACCATTAAAAACTCCAGAAATGCAAAATTTTGGAAGCAAGAAATTAGACGCACGCACAACGAAGGAATTTGCGTGTGGAAGAAGGAATAGGATTAAAATTGTTGGTTTTTCTGATCGTCATAAACTTCTTCTTCGTTTCCCTTCCCCGCTTCTATGTTTTTAAAGAGCAAATAAAATCGAACTGAGAGAATTCTAACTCGCTCTCTCTCAATTGCCGCTCTGAAAAGCTCTACTGGGATTTACGCTAAACCCCATCTGAATTTTTGGAGGACGCTTGCTTATATGAGAGTGGCACATCTTTGTATTCTATAATCTTTGCTCATACCAATATATGAGAGCTTTATTAAAAGTTCACGCATTATTGAAAGCTTTCGCTTTATTGTTCAATGTTCCCTTCCCGCAAGAGACAAACGTATTTACTTCCAATATTTAACGATTTCACTCGCACTGAGGTTGCGCGGGATTTCCAAATGTTGTGTGTTAACTACTAATGCCTGTGTCCAAGATAGCACTCGCGACGGAAAATATAACGCGTTACCAATCTTTCGCACACTCTTCAAATTTTACAATTTATCGATTAGAGTTTACCACTGAATGAAATGCTTTTGCCGGAGCTGCACTAACAGCATGTCTACTCACTATAAAACGATCTCACTCTCCTGTCCTAACCTCTGTAAGTGTTTTTTTTTTGTTTTTGTTAACAAAGAGTAAAAGCATCAAAAGCCTTAGTCAGTGCGGGACTTTAACCCTCTAAACATCTCTTCTCGTCAGCACGGATATTCCTACCGTGAATTTTGACTGCTCACTAAAACGCACTCCGTCTTATGGTCAGCTAGACTAAGCGCCACTTCATCTAGCCACGTCCTGACAGTGATTATTGCTTCCTCTGCTCTTGCCTTGAACAGCGTCAGATACTTTGCCACTACCAGGATAGCGATGTCATCTGCAAATCCAACGATCTTAATATCTTCAGGCAGCGTCAGTTGTAATATGGCGTTATACCTCTGTATGTTTTTTTTTTTTTTTTTTGTGGGACGACTGGAGGTGTGGACTCTCATGAATGATCAGTGGACCGTCCCTCTGACATGCACGACCCACGACGATATGTACTGGTGCCTACGTACTAAACCACACCCTCTCGCACTTCAACCACTCTCCTCTGCGGGACTGCCGTTAGGTATTACTTCGCAGAGGCTGGTTAGCAATCATGCTAAATCTTCGTGCATTAACACACTACCAAATGTAATTATTAGGCCGCATGCCTAAGCCTTTCGAGTCTTCGTAACTCGATCAATATTTTAGTGACCATGGTGTTCAAGACTTCAAGCCGCGCAAATGCAACGCAGTGACGCGACGAAGGAAAAAACGACGGATGCGCGACGGCGCAAACCAAATGGTCGTCCGCCTTCAAAAGCGATCGGACCACGTGGTAACGCAATGAAAAACGCAGTGACGCACTGACGCAAAGAAAGACGGATGCGCGACGGCGCAAACCAAATGGTCGTCAGCCTTAAAAAGCGATCGGACCACGTGGTAACGCAATGAAAAACGCAGTGACGCACTGACGCAAAGAAAGACGGATGCGCGACGGCGCAAACCAAATGGTCGTCAGCCTTAAAAAGCGATCGGACCACGTGGTGGCGCAACGAAAGAGCAACGGATACGCGGCGGCGCAGATCAAATGGTCGTCAGCCTTAAAAAGCGATCGGACCATGTGATTGCGCGAATGAAACGCACTGACGCAAAGAAAGACGGATGCGCGACGGCGCAAACCAAATGGTCGTCAGCCTTAAAAAGCGATCGGACCACGTGGTAGCGCAATGCAAAACGCAGTGACGCACTGACGCAAAGAAAGACGGATGCGCGACGGCGCAAACCAAATGGTCGTCAGCCTTAAAAAGCGATCGGACCACGTGGTGGCGCAACGAAAGAGCAACGGATACGCGGCGGCGCAGATCAAATGGTCGTCAGCCTTAAAAAGCGATCGGACCACGTGATTGCGCGAATGAAACGCACTGACGCAAAGAAAGACGGATGCGCGACGGCGCAAACCAAATGGTCGTCAGCCTTAAAAAGCGATCGGACCACGTGGTAACGCAATGAAAAACGTAGTGACGCACTGACGCAAAGAAAGACGGATGCGCGACGGCGCAAACCAAATGGTCGTCAGCCTTAAAAAGCGATCGGACCACGTGATTGCGGAAATGAAAAACTCAAGAAACGCACAGATGCACTGAGGAAACCATCAAATGCGCGACGGCGCAAAACCAAATGGTCGTCAGCCTTAAAAAGCGATCGGACCACGTGGTTGCGCGAAGTAAACATTGAACAATAAAGTGAAAGCTTTTAATAAGCTGGAACTTCTTCTAATAAAGCTCTCATCTATTGGTTTGAGCCTGTGCTGCTTTGTTCCAACGCAAAAAGTTTCTTGCAAAAGTGTGGATCTTTCGATTGCTTGGTTAGTGTCTTTGCTGGAATTCACGCTCAGTAGGTGCCCGCCTACACTAACGACTATGTTAAGAGAATGGATTGCACAGGTAAATCTGAAACAACAGCTGCGAAGTGTGGATCAACACGCAAATATAAAGAGGACCAATCAGGTATGTTGAATCCATTTGCTAGGAGCGTTCGCATATCGAGGTCGCCATCTCAAATCTCGGCGGAGGTTAAAACTCCTACAAAAGCAAATTCTCCACAGTGCCGTGTGTTGAAAGATGACATAGATCGTGTCACGGTATTTAAAAAATTAGGCCGAAAGATATGTGAGTTGACAGAAATGATCGGTGGGGGAAGGCGATCAATCCATCAGCCCATGAGGGAGCTGATCGACACCATTGCAGCTCTCTACGAAGAAGCTGAAAATGGCGAGCGCAGTGAAGGCCGCTCGTTTTTTAATAAGCAAATTGTGCAGAAACGACTTGTGAAATCTACGCAGACGTCACCGTCGTTGAAGAAGAAGCAGGAGCGAATTTCAAAGCGCCCAAGGGAAGAGAACTCAATAATTCAGCCGGCATCTAAGAAAACCAAAACGCCGGAGGTCACTTCCTATGCTATGGCTGCACGTCAAGAAGCCGAAGCTGCAAAGGGACTGAAAATTGGTTCTCAGTGGACCCGAGTGAGCTCGCAGAAAAAAAGGAAAAGGGATGAAGTTATAAAAAAGTCTAGACCGGAGGCAATTTTAATTGAGAAGAAAGGTGAGCTTTCATACGCAGAAATTCTGCATGAAATGAAAGCGGACACGAATATCGGAGATATGAGTCAAACTGTCACAAAGATAAGGCGCACTCAAAAAGGCCAGCTGCTGCTGCAAATAAATGAAACAGGTGAAAAGGCAGAAAAAATTAGGTCCTTGATTGATACTAGTTTAGGCCAGGACGCGACGGTCCGCGGCATAGCAGAGAAAATAGTGCTTGATATCAAAGATATTGATGAAGTCACGACAAAGGCAGAGGTGGCCAATGCTATAGTTGGCCAGTTTAATGTAATTAACTTCTCTCAGGAAGATGTGATCAGTATGCGGCGAGGATTTGGAGGCACACAAACAGCGGCGATCAAAACAACAGCCAATAACGCGAATGTTCTTCTAAAAACGGGGAAAATTCGCATCGGTTGGGTCAACTGCCGTATACGGCAGCAGAGAGTCTTAACAAAATGCTACAGGTGTCTTGAATTCGGACATATTTCCAGACACTGCAACAGTGAGATAGATCGGTCCAAATGTTGCAGACGATGCAGTAAGGAAGGTCACACTGCCAAGGAATGTGAAGGAGAGCCCTGTTGCATGTTTTGCAAGACGGATGCAACTAAAGATGCAAGCCACATTGCTGGAAGTAGCCGTTGCCCCGTATTCAAATTGGCGATAGGCAAACCAGACCCATGAGAGTGGTGCAGTTAAATCTCAACCATTGTGTAACTGCGCAGGACCTCCTTGAGCAATTCATAAAAGAGGAACAAATTGATTTGGCGTTGCTTAGTGAACCATATAGGGTGCCCGACCGCCCCAATTGGGTGTCGGATGCACAAGATAAAGCTGCTATTTGGGCCTGTGGTCGCTGGGCATTTGAAGAGCTGGGCACTTGCGTTCCAGGTTTCATTTGAGCTAAGATATCGGGCATTCACTTCTACAGCTGCTACGCTCCACCTAGTTGGTCACATAGCGACTTTCAAGTAATGCTTGACCGAATAGTATTAGACGCCCGCGAGCGGTCTCCGATCATGATAGCCGGCGATTTCAATGCTTGGGCGACTCAATGGGGCAGTAAATCCACCAACGCGAGAGGTTGTAGCCGGTGTAGTTCTACTTAACACCGGCAGAAAAAGTACATTCAGAAAAGCTATTGCGGAGTCTATTATCGACTTAACATTTATTTCAGACTACATGGCGCAAACTACGAGTTGGTGTGTCAGCGAACATTACACTCACAGCGACCACCAGGCAATATTTAATTGCCAAACGCCGTAACTTTCAAAGTCGACTGCGGTTGGAAAAACCACGGTGGGAAACTAAAGCCTTCGACAAAGAGATATGCGAGGAATTCATTGCGAATTATAATATTGGCGCCGGTTCTGCGGAAGAGCTTGCTAATAAACTCGCAATCGTTATGGTTAGGCTGTGTGACATATCAATGCCCAAGAAGTCAAAAAAGCGAACATCTCAGCCATGCTATTGTGAGGGCAGAGTGTTTTAGGGCGAGGAGACAAAAGCAGAGGTCCAGAGGAAGCCCGGAATTCGAAGAGAAGGAAGCCAGATTCAAAGCCCTACGCTCACAATTGTCTAAAAAAATCAAGGAAAGCAAAAGGCTAAGTTTCAGTCACCTGTGTAGTCAAGTGGGCATTGACCCGTGGGGAAACGCTTACAAAGTTGTGATGAAAAAGATTAAGGGCTTCAAAACTCCGCAAATTGAATGTCGCGCCCTCCTCCGGAGAATCGTGTCAACTCTTTTTCCCAAAAGACGACTGCTTCCATGGAGTGTCGCTCGTAGGACGGGCAGCGAGGTAACCCCAGCGATTTCGCTAGAGGAGCTGAGGCAGGCCTGCGACAAAATTGGTGATCACAAAGCGCCAGGTCCAGATGGCATCCCAAATGTCGTTATAAAGGCTGC
Source organism: Thecophora atra (assembly GCA_937620795.1). Lineage (NCBI taxonomy): Eukaryota > Metazoa > Arthropoda > Insecta > Diptera > Conopidae > Thecophora > Thecophora atra. The sequence continues at coordinate 37,152,406 of OW569399.1, forward strand.
AATATCCTTAAGGCCAGACATGTTTTTGACTACATACCAGAAATGCTTAGACGAACGCGTTTTCCCTGACCGCTGGAAAATGCAGAAACTGGTTCTGATCCCTAAGGGAAATAAGCCGCCTGATGAAGCAGCATCATACCGCCCAATCTGCCTACTGGACACTCTGGGCAAAATTCTTGAAAGAATTATTTGCAACCGACTTCTGTCAGTAGCCGAAGAAAAGGCCGCAATATCTGAGCGACAGTATGGCTTCAGAAAATCTCGGTCCACTATCGACGCGATTAATGTAGTGGTTAATTGCGCAAGGAATGCAATAGCGGGTGAGCGTTGGAAAGGCGTGACCAAAGAGTACTGCGCTGTGGTAACGCTTGACGTTAAAAATGCCTTTAAATCGGCAGACTGGCCGTGCATTAAAAAAGCGCTCGACAAAATGGAAGCACCAACTTACATTGTTGAAATAATAGGCAGCTACTTCACCAATAGAAAACTCATCTACCTAAGCAATAGCGAGTTAGAATACTTAGATATTACGGCAGGAGTCCCGCAGGGATCCGTTCTGGGTCCATTATTATGGAACCTAATGTATGACGAGGTTTTGAGGCTGCCTTTGCCGGAAAGAACCTTCATAGTAGGATTCGCTGACGACATCGCGATAGTGGCAGTAGCAAAGCAAATCAGCCAGTTAGAAGTAGTGGTAAATACAGCAATTGCACAAGTAAAAGAGTGGTTGCATTCAGCTCGTCTGACACTTGCCGAACATAAGACAGAAGCAGTTCTTATAACAAGTCGAAAGAAGGTGGAGTACATCACTGTTAAAATAGGTGATGTTGAAATTAAGTCGAAGCGCTCGATTAAATACCTGGGGGTCATATTAGATAATATACTCAGTTTCAGAGAGTATGCGTGCTATGCGGCTGAAAAGGCAGCGAGATCTCAGACAAAGCTGGCAAGACTATTCCCAAACATAGGCGGTCCGAGGCCAGCCAAACGCAAACTACTTGCTACGGTTCTGCTGTATGCGGCGCCAGTCTGGTCTCAGGCGCTGCAAGCTAGTTCGCTTCGAAGGAAGCTAGTCGCAGTTCACAGACTTAGTGCGTTGAGAATAATTAGTGGATTCCGCACAGTGTCCGACGACGCAGCAGGCGTTATAGCAGGTCTTTTGCCAATCGATATTTGGGCTGATGAGATGAAGCGCATTTATGTTCGAAGATCATTACAACGCACCTCGACACGAGCAGCAGCTAAAGAAGAAAGAGAGAAATCGATTGAGGTATGGCAGTCCCGTTGGGATGCCTCCTCAAAGGGTAGGTGGACGTATTCGCTTATTACCAGCATAGCTTCTTGGATTAATAGATCCCACGGAGAAACCAACTACTACTTGACCCAATTCTTGACTGGTCACGGTTGCTTCAGGAAGTATCTATTCAAATTTGGACACGACTGTTCGCCATTATGCCCTCTTTGCGCAGAAGACGAAGACGCAGAGCACGTTTGGTTTAAGTGTCCGAGATTCTCTATGGAGATCACGCGACCCAACAAATATAATCGAGCATATGCTTTAGTCTCCCCCAGAACTGGGGAGTCTTTAACGATATAGTCACGAGGGCGCTGATTGAGCTGCGAAGATTCGAAAGGCTTACATATGCGGCAGGAATAAATAGCTAAAAAGGGAAGTGTTAATGCACGAAGAAATAGCTTGATTGCTAACCAGCCTCTGCGAAGTAGTACCTAACGGCAGTCCCGCAGAGGAGAGTGGTTCGAAGTGCGCGGGGGTGTGGTTTAGTACGTAGGCGCCAGGAATGGTGAGTCGTGCATGCCAGTGGGCCGGTCCACTGGTCATACATGAGAGTCCACACCTCCAGTCGTCACAAAAAAAAAAAAAAAAAAAAAAACAGTAGCGGTCCCAACACCGACACTTGCGGAACTCCTGCAGTAACTTTGTGTTTTCTAACACCAACCTCGGTGTTGTAAAGGAGGGTTCTCTCGGAGAGGAAACTCTTTAGGATTCTCAGAAGATAGCATGGTGTTTGCAATCGCTCAAGTGATGCTTTCCCAGCTTGCCGAATTAAACGCATTTTTCACATCCAGCGTTATTACCAACAAGTACTCTTTCGTAAGGTACATCCAACGGGAACCCTCTATAGCTTTCTCCGTTATATGTATCAACTTCTGAATAGCGTGTATTGTTGAGCAGCCCTTCCTAAAGCCATATTGATGTGGCGATAAACCATCTATTTCGCTAACATGACATTGCAAACGCTCACGTAGAATATGCTCATATACCTTTCCAAGAGTATAAATCATACATAGCGGCCTGTATGAAGTTGGATCCATTAATAATTTCTTGGGTTTAAGGAGCAAGACTAATCGTTGGATTTTCCATATTCTTGGAAAAACCTGTTGCGATAAACATGCTTGGATTAATTTCTGAAATATTTCCGGGTTGAAGTTGTACGCCAATTTTAATATTTCATTCGGGATACCATCTGAAGCCGGCGCTTTCCTATTGCCAAATGAATTTATTGCCGCAGATATTTCATCATTAGTAATCGCCGGGATTGATATATTATGCGGCTCATATTGCAATTAAGGCATGTTTATATCATGACTTGGGAAGAGCGTATGCACCACCTTCTGCATGAATTCAGCTGCTGTGGGAATTTCAACAACCCCGACAGTGTCTTGTTACCCCAGTTACAAAAAAAACAGAAAGGAGCTGAGGCTTACTTTGGCTCTACTGCCATGGACAAGACCGATAAATTTAAACCGACACGACGTAATCCACTCGCGATCGATGGTGAGTTGGTGGCGGCCAAAAAAAACAAAGAAACCAACGTACAAAGTAAAAAAAAGAAACAAACACGAACGCGGATCAGTGGGGGGAGAGAGATGAGAAGAGGAGGGGGGAGGAGTTGGTGGAATTTCCCTCCCCCTTTCTACACCCGCCCTTCCATGGTTGGCGCGTTGAAAATTTGTGCGCCAACCCCTTTATCGAGTGTCGCCTGGCTGCGCGGAGTGAAACCGCTAACTCACCCGTTAACCTAAGTTAATGTTCAATCCATTGTCTAGCAAATACAAATAATTAATTTTCAATACATATTAATTTATTTCCTATAACGACTCTTATAAGTTCCAATCAATACAAAAAAAACAATTAAATATAATTAATCCAAAGATTGGAAAAATCAAATAATGCACAAAAAAAAATATAATCTTTACTTGGCTTAATATGAAAATTAAACGATAATGTCGTCAGTGAGGGTAGCGCTTGTAATCATTTGCAAATGTTTACAAAAAAAAAAAACCCAAAATTATAAGAACACATACCAAGAACTTACAGCTGCGTGCATAGGTATGAGATTATCGACTGGTATATATATCGCAAATGCTTATCTTAAACTTTATTTAGATTAATTACAGTTACGGTTAGGTTAGGTGCATATGTACTATATAAAAGACCCAATAGAGTCGAGTTGTATTTTTGTTGCTATATTTAATCATTGTAATACTATTTAATTATTGTATTTATTCATAATTTTAAACCACACAATTGACAACAGAAAACATGCATTTAATATGCATTTTTGCATATTATGCACTAATATTGAATGTTGAAAGTAGAAGGATGACAATAATAATAATAATAATGAACTCTTATCAATAATAATAAGGCAAAAGAATTTGTTTGAGGTTCTATTAACCTATTTAGTAATAATTACTAATGCGTTATTTAATTTATATGTATTTTTAACTTGCTGCATTGGATTTTTCGCCAGTTTCACTTTGCATTCGCTTTTTACTTGATTTATTGTTGTTGCTTCCGCGAATTTATTCCTCATTTTTCATTATGTTTCTTCATATTGTTGCCGTTGTTGTTGTTGATATTGTTGTGGTTGTTTCGCTTTCTTTCACTGGAAATCGTTTTAATTAATTTCTACTTTGTATTGAACACTTTTTCTTCAAACGCCTCATTTTCAAGCTCCTTTTAACACTGTTTTATTATAATTTTTAATTGTGTTTTTTTCAAGATTTCAACTGTTCAATTTTTTTTTTCTGCCTTTTTAATTTACAAATTTTAATTCAAAAATTCATTGATTTCGAGTGGGTAACTGATAACGCGTTGTTGTCCAAAATCGGCAAATTTCTTTTGTTCCTTTTTTATGTTATTTTCATAATTATCTTTATTAGTTTTTAAGGAAATCGCTTTCGTTCTTTATACATGTCATATGTTTATATATAGTTAGCAATAAAAACCGACAAAATTTAGCGCGTAATATGTTTTTTTCGAAGCTCCTTTCATGCGATCAAAACTCGAACTCTCACTTGTTTGCGTTTCAATTCTTTCTTCCCGACTGACTGTTTCTCAAACCACGCTTTGCTTCGAGGCGACAGAAAGCAAACTGGTTTGCTTCGCTCATTCCAGTCGCCGCCGCTGCGCAGCTAGCGACATCTCACTCCCTCTCACCATGATCGACTTTTATTGCAAGTCCCGTAGGATGGCGTGATGTGAAGTTCATAGAAAAAAAATTCTTCTAGAAACTTCGATCACGCCACTTTACGGGACTACTCTCTCCGTCGTCATGATGGAAAGAGGAGATGCCGATAACCGCATTGTGGCAACTATCTGGAATGAGCGAATTTACCGTCCGTTCACTCTCCGCGCTCCGACACAGAGCGTGGTCCTCGACGCACCTCACACGCTCCCTTCAACATAATTTAAAACAAAATTGTTGTGAGCAAGGTTAGGGTGGTGTGGCACCGTGGCTGCGGCTAAGCTCGTCAGTTTTTTTGGCGTGGTTTCTTGCCACCCTACCCACAACAGAAAAACAAAAAATCGTGCCTTATTTGTTTTTTTATAAAAGAAGAACCGAAAAAAGGAAAAATGAGAGTTAAGACGCACACTTTTTTTCACTCGCAGTGCTCTATGTTTTGTTCATTCAATTATACGTGTTTTTTTCTGCGTTTTCTGTTTATTTAAATAAGGTTTTTCTTTCAAAATTATTTATTTTATTGTTCAATTTCATGTCTTTCTTTATTCACAGATTTATCTTAACCCATTTTCTATTTTAACTCCACCAATATCTTTTCTTCAACCCTTCACCAATCTTTTTTTAATAATTCCCCTTTCCCTAATTCCCTGTCCGTCCGTTTAGCAGATATGTGGACACGGTATGCCACTAGACAAATTTTGGGCACAAATTTTACCTTTATTTACTCACTCATTGTTTATACGTATATATCTTGTATACATATGCAAGTATTGAAAAAAATTAAATTTAACTCACCTGAACGATTGTTGGTCTAGAAAACGACTGCGCAAAAATGTTGTGGCCTTTTACCACGGCTTATAGAAGATTGAAACGACCTTTCCTGCTTCGGATGAATGCAGGCAGAGTTTCTTTATGAGGTCCACGGACCTTGTCTATAGCTGGGATAGACTCGCGGTTTGTCCAGGTTCAATTCCAAGAAAATTTATAATTTAAATTCTCCGATCTTAGTGCTATCTTAATTCTTGTTGTTGGGCAGTTGAAGCCGAGGTTCTTAAGGGTAAAAAAAAAACTGGCAGTTCAGTGGTGGAATAAGCTAGTGCAGGAAATGTTGTTCGAAACGTTGGCCAGGTATGCATGATGCGTTGCGACAATTATGCGTGTGCTGTTCTTTGTTCTGTAAATAAACGGTTTCGTTGTCGTATTTGGCGTGTGCGTTCTCTTGTCTAAACGGTTAGGCTATAGAGACGTTTGAAAGCGGTTACGGAGAGGAGAGGAGTTGTAACCTCAAACATTGCTTCGAACCAACACGACAGAATCTCTGATCCGTGTAGTGCTGGCTCTCGGCGTTTGAGAGAGGCTACGGAGAGGTTTGAGAGGGGCTACGGAGAGGAGAGTTGTAACCTCAGACATTGCTTCGAACCAACACGACAGAATCTCTGATCCGGATAGTGTTGGCTCTCGGCGTTTGAGAGGGGCTACGGGAGGAGAGGAGTTGCCTTCACGAGGTCTTACCTGTACTGATATTCGCGAATGACTGAACGGTCCTGTGTGCTGTGGTCGTTCTTATACGCTGTCGGTCGGAAGTCGTTTCTGTTCGTTGTTCGATGTTCAGCAGACTTGCCCAATGGAATGCTAGTTCCGTCCCTGTTTGGCATTTGACTTATTCTGTGTTACTGAGTATGCCGCGTCATTCCACCACTGCGTACTTTACGGGACTTTACGGGAACAGGTTTTCCAGATTGCTTAACATAATTTAACTCGAGTAGGATGTGTCATGTGATCCATAGAAATTATTATTTGACAAGATAAATTTAAATTCAATTCTTATTTGTTAGTAAATTCATTTTCTTACGGGTAGGTTTTAAACGTAACTTACAAATATTCATTTGACCTTATATACATAAATGTAAGTAGTAAAATATACAAAAAAAAAAATATAATATAATATATATAAACAAAATATAAGCATATGTCTTACTTAAGAGCGTTTGTGCGCGCAATCTAGCGCCGTTAGGATGCGTCGTCACATTCCCCTCCTACTTCGGTGTGGATTTCAACACGTGTGCGTTGCCGGCCCGTCCAATGCGTACCTGGTACGTGGTGTGCTCTACGGTGACGAGGAATTTCTTGCGTGTGCTTAAAAAAAAATTCATCTCTGCGCGTGCTTTGCTGCTCGGGCGCATGGTATGGCTTAAGGTCGCTAATATGGGCCGTCTTTGTCTTCCTGCTGCGGCTTCCTAAGGTTACGATCCCCGGAGAAACAAAGTTTAATACAGGGAACGGGCCGTTGTATTTCGGAGCTAATTTCGAAGCAAAGTTTTCTGATGCCTTGGAGAGATGGTGTGCTCGAACCAACACCAGTTCGCCTATTTGCGGTGCCCAGGGCCTCCTTCGGAGATTGTAGTGGCGGGCCTGGTCGGTCGCTGCCACTGCTAGGTTTCTGCGCGCTATCTTGAAGATCTCTTTTAATTGATCTGACCTCTGCGATGGGTCCGTTGTTTGGTGGCCTGTGCCCAGTGTAGTTTCGTCGAATAGATTCTTCGGTAACCTCGGTTGACGCACTTGGACCAGGTATGATGGCGAATACCCTGTTGCACTGGATGTACTGCTGTTGATGGCGAGGGTGATTTCTGGTAGCAGCTCGTCCCAATTTCGCTGATCTGCGCCGGTAAACTGAGAGATGATGGTTTTAATCGTTCGATTAGCCCGTTCGGTGGGGTTCTCGCGAGGCGTATACGGAGCTGTGTACTGTTATCTTACTCCCAGATTTCGGAGATAATTTTGGAACTGATTTCTGGTGAACTGTACCCCCTTTTTGGGGAGAAAAACCTTCGGGACTCCAAATCTAGCGACTATACGCTCGCGGAAGGCTTGTTGCAGTGTAGACGTCGTGGCCTTTCGAGGCGGGACAATTTCGACCCACTTGGTAAACTTGTCAAGGAAGACGAGAAGCATGTTAAAGCCCCTTCGCGATCTTGGTAGCGGTCCCACGAAATCTGCACACACGGTACTCCATGGTTCTTCCGGTATCCTAGTCAGCATTTCGCCTGCGGGTCTCCTCTGCTCTGCTTTGAATCGTTGACAGGAGTTGCAGTTTCTTACGTAGCGGGCTACATCGCGGAATATCCTCGGCCAGTAGTACAGTCTAGCTACCCGTAGGATTGTCTTTCGGACAGCCAGGTGTCCTTCACTAGCTTCGTCGTGGTTCTCGGCGAGCACCCTCCGACGATCAGGACGACCAACGCACAACTTCCACGGTTCCTCTTCTTCGTCGCCGATCTCGCGGCGAATATGGCGGTAGAGGACGCCGTTCTCTATCATGTAGTCGGGATACTTTCTGGGTTCTTTAATGATCTTCGCCTTGATGGCCTCCACCCAATCGCAGGCGCCTTCTGACGCGTCCAGTCTCCTGAGCACTTCAGTGGTCTCCCTTGGTTGGCGATACAGTGTGTCCGCTACAACATTGTACTTGCCTTTGCGGTATTTAATTTCAAACGAATGTTGCTGAAGTTCTAACGCCCAGCGCGCAATTCTCCCAGAGGGGTTATATATGCTGTTTAGCCACTTGAGAGCCATATGGTCGGTGATTATCTTGAAATGGTACCCTTCCAGATATGGCCTCATCTTCCTTTCTGCCCAAACTATTGCAAGACACTCCTTCTCAGTTACGGAATAGTTCTTTTCAGCTCCTTGTAGATGTCGGCTGGCGTAGGAGATCACACGTTCGCCTCCCTCTTGCTCTTGGGTGAGTACTGCGCCCAGCCCGATGTCACTCGCGTCGGTTTGAAGTATGAATTGCCTGGCAAAATCAGGACACGCCAATACTGGTGCTTTCGTCAACTTTTCCTTTAGTTCCTCAAACGACTGTTGTTGTTCCGGACCCAATTCCCATCGCTTGCCTTTCTTCAGCATACTAGTTAAAGGAAAGGCGATTCTACGGAATTTGCCAATACCCGTTCTTGAGGTCGATCGTACTTATATAACGCGCTTCTCGTAGTTTCTTTAATATATGATTAATTCTGGGAAGCGGGTAAGCGTCTGTTATGGACTTTGGTATATACATAAATATAAGTAGTAAAATATACAAAAAAAAAATATAATATAATATATATAAAAAAAATATAAGCATATGTCTTACTTAAGAGCATTTGTGCGCGCAATCTATCGCCGTTAGAATGCGTCGTCACAAGATGCTGTCGACGATAAGGAGTTATCACTATTAAATGGCATTGATACAATGAAGCACAGCGTGGTACTCAGTCATCTCGGGAAGCTGAAGTAGACAATTGTTTACTATTTTCTGTTGGTAATTTAAATAGATGTATAATAATAACGGCATTTATACAATAAACAATAAGCAAAATCTCACCTGGCAGCAGATTCCACTATACGTCAAGTACGCTATTTCGTGATAATGAAAAGACGACTTGAATTCACAAACAATTACTATGACCGATATACATAGTTGAATTGGAGAGAAATTGAAAAACTAAAAGAAATATATACAAAGAAATAGCGAAAATATAACGCCTCCGTGAGCACAAAAAACACAGAGAGAAAGAGAGGAACCTTGAACTTCAAACAATTTCTCGACCTATATACATCATAGCGAACGAAATAAGAAGAAACCGTAAAAGCAAAGAAACATATGCACAGAGATCAACGTGTGGAGGAGTCCACACAAGAACAGAAGGCGAAAAATTAGTATTAGGAAAATTTATGTCATGAATAATTACAAAACTATATAAGCAATAAATTTATAAATATATAGGAGATAGAAATGTATATATATAAGAAACAGAAATGTATATATATATAAGAAACAGAAATTTACATATATAAGAAATAGAACATTTTATATGAAATAAATTTATACATATAGAAAATGTTATGATAAGTGTTGAACTATAGAACAGTACAGTTTAGAAAATTGAAATGGTAACCTAACAGTGTTGTAAAGTAAGAAAAGCTAAATTTAACTACATTGAAGAAATTAAATTAAATAATTAAATGTTAAAATGCTAAAATATAAGAAAGTATGTTAAGTCTAAGCTAGAAAATATTAGGGTTAAGGAGATACAGTCAGTGTTGGATATTCGTATGTCTAAGTGCAGAGAAGGTAACGAGCCAAGTGATGCAAGAATGCACTCTCCGTGGTAAGGAGGGACTGTGACGATAATTTTTAGGAGCATTAAAAATTAACGCACAACTAACCAAACAAGCGAACGTTGACGCTAACGAGTAGGCAAGAAGGTTAACGTACAAAAGAAACGGCGGAAAAACGCGTGATCGAGGGCATCGGCCGAGCAAGGTCAACCAGCAAAGCAGAACATCGAAAACAGGAACTTGTTTTCGAGCAATGCCTTTGAACATAGGAAACGGGAACTTGTTTTCGAGCAAAGCGTTCGAACATAGCGGCGAAAACGGGAACTTGTTTACGAACTAATAAACAACGGAACGACGCTGTGGACATCAAAGCATGAGCAGAAGAATATAAAAGGGAGAAGAAACACGCAACAGGGATTCAGTTGGACAAAAGCATTCGTGCAGTGAGTTTGTAAAAGTAGTGCAAAGTGAAGTGAAATCGAAAGTGCCTCAGGAAGAACAATACCGAAGGTAAGAACTAAGCAAAGAAAACGACCAGAATCCAAAGATCCTTTGTGAGAGCAGTTGAGTGGTTGTGTACGCCCCTCAACTTCCAGCTTACATAACCCTGAGGGATAGCGTAGGCTCACTCAAACGACGCGAGACTATTCAACTTGTAGATGCATGGTTGCGTAAGCCCTCCATCTCACAAATTCACCCTACTGTGTGATTGCGTAAGCTCACCAGTGTACCAAAGGACGCAAGACCATTCGAATTGTGGATGCACGGTTGCGTAAGCCAGGCATCTCATGAATTCACCCCACTGTGTGGATGCGTAAGCCCACCAGAGTGCAAACGACGAACGAATCCAGTCACAGAAACGTGTCCACTGTTCTTTGAGGAAGCAGAATCGCCTAGAAACAACACGACGCAGATAAACATAGCTCCGAAGGAAAACACAAAATCAGACACTGCATAGAGTATAGATAAGTTTATTACGTAAGCCTTATAAATATATATAACATAGTACACATTAGATCAATGAAGAGAAAGATCAATAAAGATCAATAAAGGAAAAGAAGAATCTTGTGTACTTTACTGTCTCAGGTCTTGTATTCGAACCCTGGCAACCGCTGAGGATATCTCGGCAAAGTAAAGTTCGTTACACGTTGTTATTGGTTTTTTTAATTTTTATTATTTTATTATTATTCGCTTAACAATTTTTATACTTATATTAATGCTTAACAATTTTTATACCTAATAATACGTACAATGAAAGAGGGGGATAGAGTATCCCGCAGCAGAAGGCTGCACAATGTGTATCACCTATTCAAAGCACCAAAGGGAGACGCGGTGGTTGGTAGGAAGTACAACAACTTCCTGGCGAGAGTTTAGAGTGAGAGCAAAAGTGCTACTCGGCAGATGGCCTTAAATTTATTCGGTGACGTCAGAGCGTCCACCAACAAAAAGTCTCTGGTTTGGTACCTTGTGTAGGTGTCCTATCTAGTTGTTGCACAATTATTTTTGCACAACGGAGACCGAAGTCGAAAGCCACTGTTAGTTCTGTGACTGAGGCCAAAGCCGAAAGCGTCAGTTATTTCTGAACGCTGAGACCGAAGTCGAAAGCCACTGTTAGTTTTGTGACTGAGGCCGTGGCCGAGAGAGTTGGAAGGGGGGGAGGGGAAAGGGATGCAAAAACACAAAGACATTGCAACTACTGCAAACGACTTTGATCGGTTTCCAACTCTGAAATTACTTTGCAGTTTTCGCATCCTATACGTGGTATGATGGTTGAACTGTTTGAGAATTCAAACCTCTGATTACGAATCAGCGGGAAAGCAAAACCGAATAAAATGGTTTTGCTTGTGTTACGTATGTTAGTGCCTTCGAAACACGTACTTTGCTGATTTCGTCGTTTGCTTAATTTGATGCTTTTTTTTATGTTTTATTTCTTTTTTTTTATTTCTATTAATCTGCTTCAATAAAAAAATAGAAAATATAGTTAAAGAATAAAAAAAAGAATATAAAGAAATTGATTGCCGCTGTTCGGTTTCGAACCGGCTTCCCTCGTGTTGGGATTTTTATATGGAAGCTCAGAGAGCAGTGTTCTGTGTATACTAAAAAGAATTGTAACATGGCATTCATTATGCCTGTTACAGTCTATCACTATTTTGGTTGACAAAAAAAAGAGGGAAAAAAAGAACTTATTATATATATTAATTATACCTATATATATCTTATATATTAATATTTAGTATTTTATTTTATTTGGTAATAGGAGTAGTTTTGCTTTATAATATTATAATTTGTGAATATAATGTGAACATAAAAATAATGTGTTTCCCCTTTTTTTGTAGTTTCCGTTTTACTTATAATTAATATAATGTTTCTAATACTTTGGATATATATCGATGTATTTGTTGTGTGTTTGCAATCGTACTGCTTGTGTATGTAGCTATTGCGGCACCCTTTCTAAAAGGCCCTGTTCTTTGAGTGCTTAGGGTTTGTGGTGATAATCCGCCATATGCCGTCGTGGCTGATTTTGGCCCACCCATCTTGAACGATTACGGTTGCCACTCCCTCGGGTCTTCGGATGATGAACGATCGCAACTCCGGTGTATGTTGTGGTGATATTTTGATTTGCTTTAACCATACCTCAGTGGTTCTTGCGTTTTCTGCTGTCTTTTTGGTTTGGCAGATGGGGCTGGGTTTTTAGGCTTTTGTGTTTGTCTTGTTGATGTCTTCCGGGGTTGTGGTGTTCGTAGTGTTCGCAATTCTGGTCTGATGTCCGCTTAGTGCACCTGATCGAGTGTGACTGATCGTTTGTTTGTTTTGGGTGACTGATTGCAGTGGGTGTGGTGAATGGGCCTGCCCTGGTGAGGTGTGTTCTGGCTTTTGGTTTCTTATGTGTCGGTAGAGGTTGACTCCTTTAGTCATGTACTCTTGGTTATGGCAATTGCATTTTTCCATTATTTTACGATGTTGTACGATGTTTCGTAGATAGTACCTTTGTTTAAAAGGTGCGTCGGTGTTTACACGTGTGGTCGGTTTATGTAACGGTGTAAGTGTTTTCTCACTGCGATTCTTTGTCTCGCTTATCAATACTGGGACTTGCATGTGTTCTACATTTTGATTAAAGTAGAGAGCAAGATTGTTATTTGCTGATCTCGGTTTTAGTTCGTACCCACCAACGATGATGTTAATGCCGATTACTTCTAAGAAGTCCATGCCGAGTATTAAGTCTTCGTTTAATCCTGGCATGTATTGCAGGTGGTGATAATATGTTCTATTATTAATTTTTGTTTTTGTCTTTCCGTAGTTACGGACGGAAACGGTTTTTCCATTGGCTAACGAAATTGGTATTTCTTCTCTATGATTTGATTTTGTGGGATGCCCTAGTTTGTTTCTAAGGTCGTCTCCCATGAAGGTTAGAGAAGCTCCGGTGTCAATTAAAGCATTAATTGTATATTCACCGCATTCTACCTGCACATAATATCGGGCAGGGACGGTTGGTATGTATTTATTTCACGCTTGATGACATTGGCAGTCACGAGATAGGATACCCCTCTCGCCGCAGTTGGAGCAGAACAGCAATTTATTTGTCTGACACTTTTCCCTAGGATGCCTTGTTTGTCGGCAGGACGAGCAGTGTGAGTGTTGATCGTATGTGGAAGGCGTGATGCAGTGGTTAGCATGTCGACCCATTCTTGCTTCCTCACCTTTGAAGTGCTCGTATTCTTCAGCTTGTGACATGACTTCATCGCGATTATCGAATTTGTTGTGCCTGATGTACAATCGGTATTCGGGGCGTAGTCCCTCGTATGCTCGTTCGATTTGTTGCTCGCTTGTCATATGTGGGTGCTGTCTTATTGCGTCATTAAGTGGAGAATATAATCTTTGGCACGTTCGCGAGTATTTTGTTTTCGTCGCATTATCTCTTCTTCTAGCCTGAGGAAATGTCTGGGAAGTTGGAAAAAGATTTTTGCTGCTGTTCGGAAATCCGCCCATGTGTGAACTTCGCTTTTTTTATATCGCCACCACTCTCATGCTCGGTCTTTGAATATTTCATTCAGTGGTAGCAGGAGATGGTTGTAACCAACTCTATAACAGTCAGCTAATTCTTCAATACTCTCTAGGAATTCGTTTAGCGGTTGATTCCCATTAAAAGAGAGTCCCCATTTTAGCACTTTGTTCATATTATTGGTATAATAAATTTGCGGGTGGTTGCCATGTACCAGTGGGCGTATTATTGCATGAATCTTGTGTCGGAGTATGCACAAGTGTTTTTTGTTTTTCTTCGTTGTCTTTTTTCCTTTGTACGTGTATATAATTGCTAATTGGCTTTCGAATTTCTTTCATGGTACCATCAGTTGGTAGCCCCTTTTCGTTTAGGTATTTTTCTAACTCTTCCTTTCTTAGGTTTGACTTTCTTCTGAAGAAGAATGTCCCTGTTCGGGTGCCATTTATAACGAGTTTTGGTCCCTAGGCTGGGATAAAACTCAGTCTATCCAGGGTTCGTTAAAGGGGTCTCGCAACCTTCTAATATACAACGTATTTCCGAATTACTCATGACTGCCTTCGCGACAGTCTAGCACTGACTCTGTAAAAAGTTCAGCTCGGACGTTTGTGACGATAATTTTTAGGAGCATTAAAATTAAACGCACAACCAACCAAACAAGCGAACGTTGACCTGCGGTTCAAGTCAAGGACAAGAGACGAGGCAAATAACTGAACGAGTTACCGTTTTGCACTTCGCTAACGAGTAGGCAAGAAGGTTAACGCACAAAAGAAACGGCGGAAGAACGCGTGATCGAGGGCATCGGCCTAGCAAGGTCAACCAGCAAAGCAGAACATCGAAAACGGGAACTTGTTTTCGAGCAATGCCTTTGAACATAGGAAACGGGAACTTGTTTTCGAGCAAAGCGTTCGAACATAGCGGAGAAAACGTGAACTTGTTTACGAACTAATAAACAACGGGACGACGCTGTGGACATCGAAAGCGTGAGCAGAAGAATATAAAAGGGAGAAGAAACACGCAACAGGGATTCAGTTGGACAAAAGTATTCGTGCAGTGAGTTTGTGAAAATAGTGCAAAGTGAAGTGAAATCGAAAGTGCCTCAGGAAGAACAATACCGAAGGGTAAGAACTAAGCAAAGAAAACGACCAGAATCCAAAGATCCTTTGTGAGAGCAGTTGAGTAGTTGCGTACGCCCGTCAACTTGCAGCTACGCTACCCCCTGCGGGGATAGCGTAGGCTCACTCAAACGACGCAAGACTATTCGAATTGTAGATGCATGGTTGCGTAAGCCCGCCATCTCACAAATTCACCCTACCATGTGATTGCGTAAGCTCACCAGTGTACCAAAGGACGCAAGACCATTCGAATTGTGGATGCACGGTTGCGTAAGCCCGTCATCTCATGAATTCACCCCACTGTGTGGATGCGTAAGCCCACCAGAGTGCAAACGACGAACGAATCCAGTCACAGAAACGTGTCCACTGTTCTTTGAGGAAGCAGAATTGCCTAGAAACAACACGACGCAGATAAACATAGCTCCGAAGGAAAACACAAAATCAGACACTGCATAGAGTATAGATAAGTTTATTACGTAAGCCTTATAAATATATATAACATAGTACACATTAGATCAATGAAGAGAAAGATCAATAAAGATCAATAAAGGAAAAGAAGAATCTTGTGTACTTTACTGTCTCAGGTCTTGTATTCGAACCCTGGCAACCGCTGAGGATATCTCGGCAAAGTAAAGTTCGTTACACGTTGTTATTGGTTTTTTTAATTTTTATTATTTTATTATTATTCGCTTAACAATTTTTATACTTATATTAATGCTTAACAATTTTTATACCTAATAATACGTACAATGAAAGAGGGGGATAGAGTATCCCGCAGCAGAAGGCTGCACAATGTGTATCACCTATTCAAAGCACCAAAGGGAGACGCGGTGGTTGGTAGGAAGTACAACAACTTCCTGGCGAGAGTTTAGAGTGAGAGCAAAAGTGCTACTCGGCAGATGGCCTTAAATTTATTCGGTGACGTCAGAGCGTCCACCAACAAAAAGTCTCTGGTTTGGTACCTTGTGTAGGTGTCCTATCTAGTTGTTGCACAATTATTTTTGCACAACGGAGACCGAAGTCGAAAGCCACTGTTAGTTCTGTGACTGAGGCCAAAGCCGAAAGCGTCAGTTATTTCTGAACGCTGAGACCGAAGTCGAAAGCCACTGTTAGTTTTGTGACTGAGGCCGTGGCCGAGAGAGTTGGAAGGGGGGGAGGGGAAAGGGATGCAAAAACACAAAGACATTGCAACTACTGCAAACGACTTTGATCGGTTTCCAACTCTGAAATTACTTTGCAGTTTTCGCATCCTATACGTGGTATGATGGTTGAACTGTTTGAGAATTCAAACCTCTGATTACGAATCAGCGGGAAAGCAAAACCGAATAAAATGGTTTTGCTTGTGTTACGTATGTTAGTGCCTTCGAAACACGTACTTTGCTGATTTCGTCGTTTGCTTAATTTGATGCTTTTTTTTATGTTTTATTTCTTTTTTTTTATTTCTATTAATCTGCTTCAATAAAAAAATAGAAAATATAGTTAAAGAATAAAAAAAAGAATATAAAGAAATTGATTGCCGCTGTTCGGTTTCGAACCGGCTTCCCTCGTGTTGGGATTTTTATATGGAAGCTCAGAGAGCAGTGTTCTGTGTATACTAAAAAGAATTGTAACATGGCATTCATTATGCCTGTTACAGTCTATCACTATTTTGGTTGACAAAAAAAAGAGGGAAAAAAAGAACTTATTATATATATTAATTATACCTATATATATCTTATATATTAATATTTAGTATTTTATTTTATTTGGTAATAGGAGTAGTTTTGCTTTATAATATTATAATTTGTGAATATAATGTGAACATAAAAATAATGTGTTTCCCCTTTTTTTGTAGTTTCCGTTTTACTTATAATTAATATAATGTTTCTAATACTTTGG
Source organism: Thecophora atra (assembly GCA_937620795.1). Taxonomy (NCBI): domain Eukaryota; kingdom Metazoa; phylum Arthropoda; class Insecta; order Diptera; family Conopidae; genus Thecophora; species Thecophora atra. Next base: position 37,168,992 of record OW569399.1, read on the forward strand.
ATATATATCGATGTATTTGTTGTGTGTTTGCAATCGTACTGCTTGTGTATGTAGCTATTGCGGCACCCTTTCTAAAAGGCCCTGTTCTTTGAGTGCTTAGGGTTTGTGGTGATAATCCGCCATATGCCGTCGTGGCTGATTTTGGCCCACCCATCTTGAACGATTACGGTTGCCACTCCCTCGGGTCTTCGGATGATGAACGATCGCAACTCCGGTGTATGTTGTGGTGATATTTTGATTTGCTTTAACCATACCTCAGTGGTTCTTGCGTTTTCTGCTGTCTTTTTGGTTTGGCAGATGGGGCTGGGTTTTTAGGCTTTTGTGTTTGTCTTGTTGATGTCTTCCGGGGTTGTGGTGTTCGTAGTGTTCGCAATTCTGGTCTGATGTCCGCTTAGTGCACCTGATCGAGTGTGACTGATCGTTTGTTTGTTTTGGGTGACTGATTGCAGTGGGTGTGGTGAATGGGCCTGCCCTGGTGAGGTGTGTTCTGGCTTTTGGTTTCTTATGTGTCGGTAGAGGTTGACTCCTTTAGTCATGTACTCTTGGTTATGGCAATTGCATTTTTCCATTATTTTACGATGTTGTACGATGTTTCGTAGATAGTACCTTTGTTTAAAAGGTGCGTCGGTGTTTACACGTGTGGTCGGTTTATGTAACGGTGTAAGTGTTTTCTCACTGCGATTCTTTGTCTCGCTTATCAATACTGGGACTTGCATGTGTTCTACATTTTGATTAAAGTAGAGAGCAAGATTGTTATTTGCTGATCTCGGTTTTAGTTCGTACCCACCAACGATGATGTTAATGCCGATTACTTCTAAGAAGTCCATGCCGAGTATTAAGTCTTCGTTTAATCCTGGCATGTATTGCAGGTGGTGATAATATGTTCTATTATTAATTTTTGTTTTTGTCTTTCCGTAGTTACGGACGGAAACGGTTTTTCCATTGGCTAACGAAATTGGTATTTCTTCTCTATGATTTGATTTTGTGGGATGCCCTAGTTTGTTTCTAAGGTCGTCTCCCATGAAGGTTAGAGAAGCTCCGGTGTCAATTAAAGCATTAATTGTATATTCACCGCATTCTACCTGCACATAATATCGGGCAGGGACGGTTGGTATGTATTTATTTCACGCTTGATGACATTGGCAGTCACGAGATAGGATACCCCTCTCGCCGCAGTTGGAGCAGAACAGCAATTTATTTGTCTGACACTTTTCCCTAGGATGCCTTGTTTGTCGGCAGGACGAGCAGTGTGAGTGTTGATCGTATGTGGAAGGCGTGATGCAGTGGTTAGCATGTCGACCCATTCTTGCTTCCTCACCTTTGAAGTGCTCGTATTCTTCAGCTTGTGACATGACTTCATCGCGATTATCGAATTTGTTGTGCCTGATGTACAATCGGTATTCGGGGCGTAGTCCCTCGTATGCTCGTTCGATTTGTTGCTCGCTTGTCATATGTGGGTGCTGTCTTATTGCGTCATTAAGTGGAGAATATAATCTTTGGCACGTTCGCGAGTATTTTGTTTTCGTCGCATTATCTCTTCTTCTAGCCTGAGGAAATGTCTGGGAAGTTGGAAAAAGATTTTTGCTGCTGTTCGGAAATCCGCCCATGTGTGAACTTCGCTTTTTTTATATCGCCACCACTCTCATGCTCGGTCTTTGAATATTTCATTCAGTGGTAGCAGGAGATGGTTGTAACCAACTCTATAACAGTCAGCTAATTCTTCAATACTCTCTAGGAATTCGTTTAGCGGTTGATTCCCATTAAAAGAGAGTCCCCATTTTAGCACTTTGTTCATATTATTGGTATAATAAATTTGCGGGTGGTTGCCATGTACCAGTGGGCGTATTATTGCATGAATCTTGTGTCGGAGTATGCACAAGTGTTTTTTGTTTTTCTTCGTTGTCTTTTTTCCTTTGTACGTGTATATAATTGCTAATTGGCTTTCGAATTTCTTTCATGGTACCATCAGTTGGTAGCCCCTTTTCGTTTAGGTATTTTTCTAACTCTTCCTTTCTTAGGTTTGACTTTCTTCTGAAGAAGAATGTCCCTGTTCGGGTGCCATTTATAACGAGTTTTGGTCCCTAGGCTGGGATAAAACTCAGTCTATCCAGGGTTCGTTAAAGGGGTCTCGCAACCTTCTAATATACAACGTATTTCCGAATTACTCATGACTGCCTTCGCGACAGTCTAGCACTGACTCTGTAAAAAGTTCAGCTCGGACGTTTGTGACGATAATTTTTAGGAGCATTAAAATTAAACGCACAACCAACCAAACAAGCGAACGTTGACCTGCGGTTCAAGTCAAGGACAAGAGACGAGGCAAATAACTGAACGAGTTACCGTTTTGCACTTCGCTAACGAGTAGGCAAGAAGGTTAACGCACAAAAGAAACGGCGGAAGAACGCGTGATCGAGGGCATCGGCCTAGCAAGGTCAACCAGCAAAGCAGAACATCGAAAACGGGAACTTGTTTTCGAGCAATGCCTTTGAACATAGGAAACGGGAACTTGTTTTCGAGCAAAGCGTTCGAACATAGCGGAGAAAACGTGAACTTGTTTACGAACTAATAAACAACGGGACGACGCTGTGGACATCGAAAGCGTGAGCAGAAGAATATAAAAGGGAGAAGAAACACGCAACAGGGATTCAGTTGGACAAAAGTATTCGTGCAGTGAGTTTGTGAAAATAGTGCAAAGTGAAGTGAAATCGAAAGTGCCTCAGGAAGAACAATACCGAAGGGTAAGAACTAAGCAAAGAAAACGACCAGAATCCAAAGATCCTTTGTGAGAGCAGTTGAGTAGTTGCGTACGCCCGTCAACTTGCAGCTACGCTACCCCCTGCGGGGATAGCGTAGGCTCACTCAAACGACGCAAGACTATTCGAATTGTAGATGCATGGTTGCGTAAGCCCGCCATCTCACAAATTCACCCTACCATGTGATTGCGTAAGCTCACCAGTGTACCAAAGGACGCAAGACCATTCGAATTGTGGATGCACGGTTGCGTAAGCCCGTCATCTCATGAATTCACCCCACTGTGTGGATGCGTAAGCCCACCAGAGTGCAAACGACGAACGAATCCAGTCACAGAAACGTGTCCACTGTTCTTTGAGGAAGCAGAATTGCCTAGAAACAACACGACGCAGATAAACATAGCTCCGAAGGAAAACACAAAATCAGACACTGCATAGAGTAGAGATAAGTTTATTACGTAAGCCTTATAAATATATATAACATAGTACACATTAGATCAATAAAGAGTAAAGGAAAAGAAGAATCTTGTGTACTTTACTGTCTTGCATTCGAACCCTGGCAACCGCTGAGGATATTTCGGCGAAGTAAAGTTAGTTACAAGTGGCGCCCGAGCAGGGACCTTATTACGCGAGTCAATCACAGATTTTCACGATGGGTAACCGAGTCGACTGGGTATATGAGCTCTCTAACGACGTACTCAGAAAAACAATGGAGTCGTATGGCGTCGACGCTGCTGGATCACTGGAAGAGAGGCAGAAGCGAGAAGAAGAGAAGAACAACTAAGCATGTATGAGGAGAAATACCGCCGAAACAAATCAGCTATTGCGGAGGCTAAGAAGACACGAAACTTGAATATGCCTAGTACAATAAGCGTAAGCTGAGGAGACCAAACTAGAACACCGAGACAGGCACCGACGCAAAGGTACATGAATATGATAGACGTTGTTCGCAAATTGTCCGAGAGGTTCGATGGAGAAAAGTATCCACTCTCTTTTACCGAGCGCATCGAGGAATCAGCCGAGACATTCGGTCTGGACATCGATATGTTACCGAGGACGATGCCAGAACTACTGAAGGGGGCTCTACTATGGTATCGGAACAATAACGCTAAGTGGCACCAGTGGGAGGCCTTTAAGACTGACTTCCACAATTTCTTCCCACCGGCTCGATATTTCGAAACTTTAGAAGACAAAATCAGGAAGTCTCAAGAGTTTAGCGAAGAAAAGTTCAAGGATTACGTGGTGAGACTTCAGGACATGATGAGGTATGCCGGCTACACGGACGCACAAAAGATGGATCGGATTTACAAGAATTCCAGAATTGAATTCCGTTTCTACATCAAGAGGATGGAATTCCAAACTATTCAGGAGCTTATGACATAAGCGGAGGATCTTGAATGTCTTGCCGCTGGTGGTCCGATGGTGAAGCCGTGGGAGCGCCTCTTAATAACAAGTACCAGGGTGACGGACGAAGAGGCTTAGCAGCTGACCAGCAGATCAACCCAAAAACTGCCTGCAGGAATTGCGGTCATGATGGTCACCATGCGCAAGGATGTCGCAACAGACAGACTCTGTTCTGTTGGGAGTGCGGACGGCGAGGCGTCCGGACGATCGACTGTTGTCGACCACGAGCGGGAAACGCTTGGGGACCCCGTCACCGGCGAGTGAAGACGGTATTCCCAAGACTAGAGACTCGCGAACAGTAAAGGCAAGCGCACTTCGTGTAGAAGGGGGCAGAGTTTATGCAAAGGTACGTGTAAACGGTAGGGAGTTCAAAGCAACAGTAGATACGTTAGCAACAAAGAGCTTCCTCAGCAGAAACGTGGTAGAAGAGTTCAAAGCGATGAGTGAACTCGTTCCAGTCGAAACAAGCATAAGGCTGGCCGACAACTCCCGAACAACGAGCTTCGGGAAAATATCACTTCGTGTAACACTAGGAGACGAGACTCGCGTCACAGAGTTCATTGTCCTGCCGGGAGTTATAGACGACGTCATACTAGGTATGGATTTCTTGTACGCATCGGAAACTGTCACTACGTGTGGAAAGCAGACCGTGAGGGTGGGTGGAGAAGTCACAGCGCGATCAGAGATGACCAGGTTCACCACTATACAGGAAAACCGAGAAATAACAATGGAAGACGCCGAGGAAATTCTGAAGAACGAACTAGCAAAATTTATTGAGATCCAGGGGCCTTGCAACATCACAGAACAAAAGATTGTCATGAAAGATGTCCGTCCAATTAAACAACGATATTTTCCGCGGAATCCTGCTATGCAAAATATTATCAACGAAGAAATCGACAACTTACTAAGAAACGAGTGCATTGAACCGTCTCATAGTCCGTTCAGCGCGCCAATAGTGCTGGTTTGGAAAGAGACGGGGAAAGTTGAACGATAAGTCCGTACCCGACGCTTATCCCATTCCAAGAATACAACACATTCTAGACAGGCTTCGCGATGCTAAGTATATAAGTAGCGTCGATTTAAAGAACGGCTACTGGCAAATCCCGATGGCAGAAGATAGCAAGCAATATACCGCGTTTACAGTTCCTGGGCGTGGATTATTTCAGTGGCGAGTAATGCCTTTTGGATTGCATTCAGCCCCAGCAACGTTCCAACGCGCACTATATCAGGTCATCGGTCCCGATATGGAGCCACACGCATTCGCCTATCTGGACGATATAATCTTTACTGGTTCAACCCTTGAGGAACACCTGACGAACCTCAAAGAAGTGTTCCATCGCTTACGTCAAGCCAAGCTGAGACTAAACATCGACAAGTATGAGTTCTTTAAGAGAGAACTGAAATACCTAGGGCATATGATCAGCGACAAGGGCATTCACACTGATCCCGACAAGATTACTGCAATCCAACAACTACAACCACTGCAGAACATACGAGAACTCCGGCGCTGCTTAGGAATAGCTTCGTGGTACCGGCGGTTTGTACCAAACTTTGCTGACATCGTCCAGCCACTGACAGCACTATTAAAGAAAGGCAAACATTGGAAATGGCAAGAACCGCAAAACTCGGCGTTTGAACTGTTGAAGGAGAAACTAACGGCCGCACCGATACTAGCATGTCCAGACTTTAATCGAAAATTTTTACTGCAAACCGACGTTAGTGATTATGGCTTGGGAGCCGTCCTTACCCAGGACGTCGACGGAGACGAGAAGGTAATTGCGTACGCTAGTCGCCGATTAAATAAGGCAGACCATAACTACTCCCCTACAGAGAAGGAATGCTTGGCCATAGTGTGGGCCATTGGGAAAATGCGACCTTATCTGGAAGGATACCGGTTCACCGTTGTCACCGACCACTTGTGACTGAAGTGGTTGAATTCTATAGAGAGTCCATCCGGACGTATCGCCAGGTGGGCTCTGGAACTACAGCAATACATATTTGATGTGCAATATCGCAAAGAAAAACTTAACATTGTCGCGGATGCGCTATCTCGACAACCACCAGAAGCAGCAGGGAAAATTACCACCGAGAATCCAACAGACACCGAGAAAACATGCTCATGGTTACACAGAAAGATCAAGGAAGTCCGAGAGAACCCTCAGCAGTACAGCGATTACACCATACAAGACGGTCAACTTTACCGGCATATTCCTCATCAACTTGACGGCGATGACTACATTCCATGGAAGTTGTGCGTGGCCATGATTCAACGACAACGACTCCTACAGGAAAACCACGACAGTCCATGCGCGGCACACGGCGGAATACGGAAAACGATATCAAGATTTGGGGAAGATACTACTGGCCCGGTATGTTCCGTGATGTTAAAAGGAATGTTCGGAATTGCAAGTCCTGTCGAAAGTACAAACCCAGTGAACGGAAACCAGCGGGATATATGCTATCACGAATCAGCGAAGGTCCATGGGAAACTCTATGTACAGACTTTGTCGAACCTCTGCCACGTACGAAGCATGGGAATTGCATGCTCTCAGTATTCTTTGACAAATTCTCTAAATGGACTGAAATGATACCACTGCGAAAGGCTTCAACCGACCTTCTGAAACGGGCGTTTCGAGAGCGTATCTTAGCACGCTTTGGAATACCTAAAGTCTTACTGTCCGACAACGGGGCACAATTTACAAGTCGAAGCTTCAAGATCTTTCTAAAGGAAATGGGGATACGCTTCCAGTTCACAGCACCCTACACTCCACAAGAAAATCCAACAGAAAAGGTTAATAGCTCTCTTAAAACAATGATCGCACAACTGGCTGACAACCAACACCTGAAGTGGGATGAAATGTTACCTGAAATATCGCTTGCTATTAACAGTAGCGTATCCGAAAGCACAGGTTACAGTCCAGCATTTTTGACGCAAGAGAGGGAGTTGCGGTTACCAAACACTCTATATGATGAGGTAACGAATGGCACTGGCCACGAGCAAAGCGAAGTAGAGGGGAAAGCCTCGAAACTCAAAGAGGTGTACCAGATAGTACGACAGAATATGCAGCAAACGGATGACAACTAGGCACATCACTACAACCTACGGCGACGTCAATGGAAGCCTTCCATCGCACAATTGGTCCTACTAAAGCAACATCACTTGTCGAAAGCTGTCGACAACTTCGCGGCCAAATTAGCACCTAAGTACGAAGGACCGTATTACGTCATCGAGTTCGTATCACCAGTCATTGTAAAACTTAAACGCGATGGTGATTCACGCACGCGCACTGCACATATCAGCGAACTCAAAGAGTTTCATCAGGATTAAAAACGACAAAGTAATACCAGAGCCAAATGAAAATATGTACACGAACCAGTATGGAAAATTGTAAAAGTTTACCGAACACGAAACTATACATCGATCGATTGTTAACTTCAAATTCTTACACTTTACTCGCAGTTATGTTAAAAATTATAACGTACAGGGTTAAATCAAAGTTCAAAAACAAACAGTAAACTCCTACGTGAACAAGGAAACATAAGTATGTTTGGTTTAATTAAAAACTAAGAATTGAACCCGAACGCCTCCATTGCACACAGTCTCCAAAATCAGGTGAGGTCCAGTCTAGCAGATATAGCGCTGTAGAAATCTGGAAGAAATAAAACGTTAGCAAAATATGTCAACAAAAGTGTTGAAGTACATACTATACCCACAGAACAATGATGAGGTAAGGAGGGATTGCCTGATTTCGACGATAAGGAGTTATCACTATTAAATGGCATTGATACAATGAAGCACAGCGTGGTACTCAGTCATCTCGGGAAGCTGAAGTAGACAATTTTTTACTATTTTCTGTTGTTAATTTAAATAGATGTATAATAATAACCTTGAACTTCAATATACAACGTATTTCCGAATTACTCATGACTGTCTTCGCGACAGTCTAGCACTGACTCTGTAAAAAGTTCAGCTCGGACGTTTGTGACGATAATTTTTAGGAGCATTAAAATTTAACGCACAACCAACCAAACAAGCGAACGTTGACCTGCGGTTCAAGTCAAGGACAAGAGACGAGGCAAATAACTGAACGAGTTACCGTTTTGCGCTTCGCTAACGAGTAGAGATCGAGGGCATCGGCCTAGCAAGGTCAACCAGCAAAGCAGAACATCGAAAACGGGAACTTGTTTTCGAGCAATGCCTTTGAACATAGGAAACGGGAACTTGTTTTCGAGCAAAGCGTTCGAACATAGCGGAGAAAACGTGAACTTGTTTACGAACTAATAAACAACGGGACGACGCTGTGGACATCGAAAGCGTGAGCAGAAGAATATAAAAGGGAGAAGAAACACGCAACAGGGATTCAGTTGGACAAAAGTATTCGTGCAGTGAGTTTGTGAAAATAGTGCAAAGTGAAGTGAAATCGAAAGTGCCTCAGGAAGAACAATACCGAAGGGTAAGAACTAAGCAAAGAAAACGACCAGAATTCAAAGATCCTTTGTGAGAGCAGTTGAGTGGTTGCGTACGCCCGTCAACTTGCAGCTTACATCCCCCTGCGGGGATAGCGTAGGCTCACTCAAATGACGCAAGACTATTCGAATTGTAGATGCATGGTTGCGTAAGCCCGCCATCTCACAAATTCACCCTACCATGTGATTGCGTAAGCTCACCAGTGTACCAAAGGACGTAAGACCATTCGAATTGTGGATGCAAGGTTGCGTAAGCCCGTCATCTCATGAATTCACCCCACTGTGTGGATGCATAAGCCCACCAGAGTGCAAACGACGAACGAATCCAGTCACAGAAACGTGTCCACTGTTCTTTGAGGAAGCAGAATCGCCTAGAAACAACACGACGCAGATAAACATAGCTCCGAAGGAAAACACAAAATCAGACACTGCATAGAGTAGAGATAAGTTTATTACGTAAGCCTTATAAATATATATAACATAGTACACATTAGATCAATAAAGAGTAAAGGAAAAGAAGAATCTTGTGTACTTTACTGTCTCAGGGCTTGCATTCGAACCCTGGCAACCGCTGAGGATATTTCGGCGAAGTAAAGCTAGTTACAAGTGGCGCCCGAGCAGGGACCTTATTACGCGAGTCAATCACAGATTTTCACGATGGGTAACCGAGTCGACTGCGTATATGAGCTCTCTAACGACGTACTCAGAAAAACAATGGAGTCGTATGGCGTCGACGCTGCTGGATCACTGGAAGAGAGGCAGAGGCGAGAAGAAGAGAAGAACAACTAAGCATGTATGAGGAGAAATACCGCCGAAACAAATCAGCTATTGCGGAGGCTAAGAAGACACGAAACTTGAATACGCCTAGTACAATAAGCGTAAGCTGAGGAGACCAAACTAGAACACCGAGACAGGCACCGACGCAAAGGTACATGAATATGATAGACGTTGTTCGCAAATTGTCCGAGAGGTTCGATGGAGAAAAGGATCCACTCTCTTTTACCGAGCGCATCGAGGAATCAGCCGAGACATTCGGTCTGGACATCGATATGTTACCGAGGACGATGCCAGAACTACTGAAGGGAGCTCTACTATGGTATCGGAACAATAACGCTAAGTGGCACCAGTGGGAGGCCTTTAAGACTGACTTCCACAATTTCTTCCCACCGGCTCGATATTTCGAAACTTTAGAAGACAAAATCAGGAAGTCTCAACAGTTTAGCGAAGAAAAGTTCAAGGATTACGTGGTGAGACTTCAGGACATGATGAGGTATGCCGGCTACACGAACGCACAAAAGATGGATCGGATTTACAAGAATTCCAGAATTGAATTCCGTTTCTACATCAAGAGGATGGAATTCCAAACTATTCAGGAGCTTATGACATAAGCGGAGGATCTTGAATGTCTTGCCGCTGGTGGTCCGATGGTGAAGCCGTGGGAGCGCCTCTTAATAACAAGTACCAGGGTGACGGACGAAGAGGCTTAGCAGCTGACCAGCAGATCAACCCAAAAACTGCCTGCAGGAATTGCGGTCATGATGGTCACCATGCGCAAGGATGTCGCAACAGACAGTCTCTGTTCTGTTGGGAGTGCGGACGGCGAGGCGTCCGGACGATCGACTGTTGTCGACCACGAGCGGGAAACGCTTGGGGACCCCGTCACCGGCGAGTGAAGACGGTATTCCCAAGACTAGAGACTCGCGAACAGTAAAGGCAAGCGCACTTCGTGTAGAAGGGGGCAGAGTTTATGCAAAGGTACGTGTAAACGGTAGGGAGTTCAAAGCAACAGTAGATACGTTAGCAACAAAGAGCTTCCTCAGCAGAAACGTGGTAGAAGAGTTCAAAGCGATGAGTGAACTCGTTCCAGTCGAAACAAGCATAAGGCTGGCCGACAACTCCCGAACAACGAGCTTCGGGAAAATATCACTTCGTGTAACACTAGGAGACGAGACTCGCGTCACAGAGTTCATTGTCCTGCCGGGAGTTATAGACGACGTCATACTAGGTATGGATTTCTTGTACGCATCGGAAACTGTCACTACGTGTGGAAAGCAGACCGTGAGGGTGGGTGGAGAAGTCACAGCGCGATCAGAGATGACCAGGTTCACCACTATACAGGAAAACCGAGAAATAACAATGGAAGACGCCGAGGAAATTCTGAAGAACGAACTAGCAAAATTTATTGAGATCCAGGGGCCTTGCAACATCACAGAACAAAAGATTGTCATGAAAGATGTCCGTCCAATTAAACAACGATATTTTCCGCGGAATCCTGCTATGCAAAATATTATCAACGAAGAAATCGACAACTTACTAAGAAACGAGTGCATTGAACCGTCTCATAGTCCGTTCAGCGCGCCAATAGTGCTGGTTTGGAAAGAGACGGGGAAAGTTGAACGATAAGTCCGTACCCGACGCTTATCCCATTCCAAGAATACAACACATTCTAGACAGGCTTCGCGATGCTAAGTATATAAGTAGCGTCGATTTAAAGAACGGCTACTGGCAAATCCCGATGGCAGAAGATAGCAAGCAATATACCGCGTTTACAGTTCCTGGGCGTGGATTATTTCAGTGGCGAGTAATGCCTTTTGGATTGCATTCAGCCCCAGCAACGTTCCAACGCGCACTATATCAGGTCATCGGTCCCGATATGGAGCCACACGCATTCGCCTATCTGGACGATATAATCTTTACTGGTTCAACCCTTGAGGAACACCTGACGAACCTCAAAGAAGTGTTCCATCGCTTACGTCAAGCCAAGCTGAGACTAAACATCGACAAGTATGAGTTCTTTAAGAGAGAACTGAAATACCTAGGGCATATGATCAGCGACAAGGGCATTCACACTGATCCCGACAAGATTACTGCAATCCAACAACTACAACCACTGCAGAACATACGAGAACTCCGGCGCTGCTTAGGAATAGCTTCGTGGTACCGGCGGTTTGTACCAAACTTTGCTGACATCGTCCAGCCACTGACAACACTATTAAAGAAAGGCAAACATTGGAAATGGCAAGAACCGCAAAACTCGGCGTTTGAACTGTTGAAGGAGAAACTAACGGCCGCACCGATACTAGCATGTCCAGACTTTAATCGAAAATTCTTACTGCAAACCGACGTTAGTGATTATGGCTTGGGAGCCGTCCTTACCCAGGACGTCGACGGAGACGAGAAGGTAATTGCGTACGCTAGTCGCCGATTAAATAAGGCAGACCATAACTACTCCCCTACAGAGAAGGAATGCTTGGCCATAGTGTGGGCCATTGGGAAAATGCGACCTTATCTGGAAGGATACCGGTTCACCGTTGTCACCGACCACTTGTGACTGAAGTGGTTGAATTCTATAGAGAGTCCATCCGGACGTATCGCCAGGTGGGCTCTGGAACTACAGCAATACATATTTGATGTGCAATATCGCAAAGAAAAACTTAACATTGTCGCGGATGCGCTATCTCGACAACCACCAGAAGCAGCAGGGAAAATTACCACCGAGAATCCAACAGACACCGAGAAAACATGCTCATGGTTACACAGAAAGATCAAGGAAGTCCGAGAGAACCCTCAGCAGTACAGCGACTACACCATACAAGACGGTCAACTTTACCGGCATATTCCTCATCAACTTGACGGCGATGACTACATTCCATGGAAGTTGTGCGTGGCCATGATTCAACGACAACGACTCCTACAGGAAAACCACGACAGTCCATGCGCGGCACACGGCGGAATACGGAAAACGATATCAAGAATTGGGGAAGATACTACTGGCCCGGTATGTTCCGTGATGTTAAAAGGAATGTTCGGAATTGCAAGTCCTGTCGAAAGTACAAACCCAGTGAACGGAAACCAGCGGGATATATGCTATCACGAATCAGCGAAGGTCCATGGGAAACTCTATGTACAGACTTTGTCGAACCTCTGCCACGTACGAAGCATGGGAATTGCATGCTCTCAGTATTCTTTGACAAATTCTCTAAATGGACTGAAATGATACCACTGCGAAAGGCTTCAACCGACCTTCTGAAACGGGCGTTTCGAGAGCGTATCTTAGCACGCTTTGGAATACCTAAAGTCTTACTGTCCGACAACGGGGCACAATTTACAAGTCGAAGCTTCAAGATCTTTCTAAAGGAAATGGGGATACGCTTCCAGTTCACAGCACCCTACACTCCACAAGAAAATCCAACAGAAAAGGTTAATAGCTCTCTTAAAACAATGATCGCACAACTGGCTGACAACCAACACCTGAAGTGGGATGAAATGTTACCTGAAATATCGCTTGCTATTAACAGTAGCGTATCCGAAAGCACAGGTTACAGTCCAGCATTTTTGACGCAAGAGAGGGAGTTGCGGTTACCAAACACTCTATATGATGAGGTAACGAATGGCACTGGCCACGAGCAAAGCGAAGTAGAGGGGAAAGCCCCGAAACTCAAAGAGGTGTACCAGATAGTACGACAGAATATGCAGCAAACGGATGACAACTAGGCACATCACTACAACCTACGGCGACGTCAATGGAAGCCTTCCATCGCACAATTGGTCCTACTAAAGCAACATCACTTGTCGAAAGCTGTCGACAACTTCGCGGCCAAATTAGCACCTAAGTACGAAGGACCGTATTACGTCATCGAGTTCGTATCACCAGTCATTGTAAAACTTAAACGCGATGGTGATTCACGCACGCGCACTGCACATATCAGCGAACTCAAAGAGTTTCATCAGGATTAAAAACGACAAAGTAATACCAGAGCCAAATGAAAATATGTACACGAACCAGTATGGAAAATTGTAAAAGTTTACCGAACACGAAACTATACATCGATCGATTGTTAACTTCAAATTCTTACACTTTACTCGCAGTTATGTTAAAAATTATAACGTACAGGGTTAAATCAAAGTTCAAAAACAAACAGTAAACTCCTACGTGAACAAGGAAACATAAGTATGTTTGGTTTAATTAAAAACTAAGAATTGAACCCGAACGCCTCCATTGCACACAGTCTCCAAAATCAGGTGAGGTCCAGTCTAGCAGATATAGCGCTGTAGAAATCTGGAAGAAATAAAACGTTAGCAAAATATGTCAACAAAAGTGTTGAAGTACATACTATACCCACAGAACAATGATGAGGTAAGGAGGGATTGCCTGATTTCGACGATAAGGAGTTATCACTATTAAATGGCATTGATACAATGAAGCACAGCGTGGTACTCAGTCATCTCGGGAAGCTGAAGTAGACAATTTTTTACTATTTTCTGTTGTTAATTTAAATAGATGTATAATAATAACCTTGAACTTCAATATACAACGTATTTCCGAATTACTCATGACTGTCTTCGCGACAGTCTAGCACTGACTCTGTAAAAAGTTCAGCTCGGACGTTTGTGACGATAATTTTTAGGAGCATTAAAATTTAACGCACAACCAACCAAACAAGCGAACGTTGACCTGCGGTTCAAGTCAAGGACAAGAGACGAGGCAAATAACTGAACGAGTTACCGTTTTGCGCTTCGCTAACGAGTAGAGATCGAGGGCATCGGCCTAGCAAGGTCAACCAGCAAAGCAGAACATCGAAAACGGGAACTTGTTTTCGAGCAATGCCTTTGAACATAGGAAACGGGAACTTGTTTTCGAGCAAAGCGTTCGAACATAGCGGAGAAAACGTGAACTTGTTTACGAACTAATAAACAACGGGACGACGCTGTGGACATCGAAAGCGTGAGCAGAAGAATATAAAAGGGAGAAGAAACACGCAACAGGGATTCAGTTGGACAAAAGTATTCGTGCAGTGAGTTTGTGAAAATAGTGCAAAGTGAAGTGAAATCGAAAGTGCCTCAGGAAGAACAATACCGAAGGGTAAGAACTAAGCAAAGAAAACGACCAGAATTCAAAGATCCTTTGTGAGAGCAGTTGAGTGGTTGCGTACGCCCGTCAACTTGCAGCTTACATCCCCCTGCGGGGATAGCGTAGGCTCACTCAAATGACGCAAGACTATTCGAATTGTAGATGCATGGTTGCGTAAGCCCGCCATCTCACAAATTCACCCTACCATGTGATTGCGTAAGCTCACCAGTGTACCAAAGGACGTAAGACCATTCGAATTGTGGATGCACGGTTGCGTAAGCCCGTCATCTCATGAATTCACCCCACTGTGTGGATGCATAAGCCCACCAGAGTGCAAACGACGAACGAATCCAGTCACAGAAACGTGTCCACTGTTCTTTGAGGAAGCAGAATCGCCTAGAAACAACACGACGCAGATAAACATAGCTCCGAAGGAAAACACAAAATCAGACACTGCATAGAGTAGAGATAAGTTTATTACGTAAGCCTTATAAATATATATAACATAGTACACATTAGATCAATAAAGAGTAAAGGAAAAGAAGAATCTTGTGTACTTTACTGTCTCAGGTCTTGCATTCGAACCCTGGCAACCGCTGAGGATATTTCGGCGAAGTAAAGTTAGTTACAAGTGGCGTCCGAGCAGGGACCTTATTACGCGAGTCAATCACAGATTTTCACGATGGGTAACCGAGTCGACTGCGTATATGAGCTCTCTAACGACGTACTCAGAAAAACAATGGAGTCGTATGGCGTCGACGCTGCTGGATCACTGGAAGAGAGGCAGAGGCGAGAAGAAGAGAAGAACAACTAAGCATGTATGAGGAGAAATACCGCCGAAACAAATCAGCTATTGCGGAGGCTAAGAAGACACGAAACTTGAATACGCCTAGTACAATAAGCGTAAGCTGAGGAGACCAAACTAGAACACCGAGACAGGCACCGACGCAAAGGTACATAAATATGATAGACGTTGTTCGCAAATTGTCCGAGAGGTTCGATGGAGAAAAGGATCCACTCTCTTTTACCGAGCGCATCGAGGAATCAGCCGAGACATTCGGTCTGGACATCGATATGTTACCGAGGACGATGCCAGAACTACTGAAGGGAGCTCTACTATGGTATCGGAACAATAACGCTAAGTGGCACCAGTGGGAGGCCTTTAAGACTGACTTCCACAATTTCTTCCCACCGGCTCGATATTTCGAAACTTTAGAAGACAAAATCAGGAAGTCTCAACAGTTTAGCGAAGAAAAGTTCAAGGATTACGTGGTGAGACTTCAGGACATGATGAGGTATGCCGGCTACACGGACGCACAAAAGATGGATCGGATTTACAAGAATTCCAGAATTGAATTCCGTTTCTACATCAAGAGGATGGAATTCCAAACTATTCAGGAGCTTATGACATAAGCGGAGGATCTTGAATGTCTTGCCGCTGGTGGTCCGATGGTGAAGCCGTGGGAGCGCCTCTTAATAACAAGTACCAGGGTGACGGACGAAGAGGCTTAGCAGCTGACCAGCAGATCAACCCAAAAACTGCCTGCAGGAATTGCGGTCATGATGGTCACCATGCGCAAGGATGTCGCAACAGACAGACTCTGTTTTGTTGGGAGTGCGGACGGCGAGGCGTCCGGACGATCGACTGTTGTCGACCACGAGCGGGAAACGCTTGGGGACCCCGTCACCGGCGAGTGAAGACGGTATTCCCAAGACTAGAGACTCGCGAACAGTAAAGGCAAGCGCACTTCGTGTAGAAGGGGGCAGAGTTTATGCAAAGGTACGTGTAAACGGTAGGGAGTTCAAAGCAACAGTAGATACGTTAGCACCATGCGCAAGGATGTCGCAACAGACAGACTCTGTTTTGTTGGGAGTGCGGACGGCGAGGCGTCCGGACGATCGACTGTTGTCGACCACGAGCGGGAAACGCTTGGGGACCCCGTCACCGGCGAGTGAAGACGGTATTCCCAAGACTAGAGACTCGCGAACAGTAAAGGCAAGCGCACTTCGTGTAGAAGGGGGCAGAGTTTATGCAAAGGTACGTGTAAACGGTAGGGAGTTCAAAGCAACAGTAGATACGTTAGCAACAAAGAGCTTCCTCAGCAGAAACGTGGTAGAAAAGTTCAAAGCGATGAGTGAACTCGTTCCAGTCGAAACAAGCATAAGGCTGGCCGACAACTCCCGAACAACGAGCTTCGGGAAAATATCACTTCGTGTAACACTAGGAGACGAGACTCGCGTCACAGAGTTCATTGTCCTGCCGGGAGTTATAGACGACGTCATACTAGGTATGGATTTCTTGTACGCATCGGAAACTGTCATTACGTGTGGAAAGCAGACCGTGAGGGTGGGTGGAGAAGTCACAGCGCGATCAGAGATGACCAGGTTCACCACTATACAGGAAAACCGAGAAATAACAATGGAAGACGCCGAGGAAATTCTGAAGAACGAACTAGCAAATTTTATTGAGATCCAGGGGCCTTGCAACATCACAGAACAAAAGATTGTCATGAAAGATGTCCGTCCAATTAAACAACGATATTTTCCGCGGAATCCTGCTATGCAAAATATTATCAACGAAGAAATCGACAACTTACTAAGAAACGAGTGCATTGAACCGTCTCACAGTCCGTTCAGCGCGCCAATAGTGCTGGTTTGGAAAGAGACGGGGAAAGTTGAACGATAAGTCCGTACCCGACGCTTATCCCATTCCAAGAATACAACACATTCTAGACAGGCTTCGCGATGCTAAGTATATAAGTAGCGTCGATTTAAAGAACGGCTACTGGCAAATCCCGATGGCAGAAGATAGCAAGCAATATACCGCGTTTACAGTTCCTGGGCGTGGATTATTTCAGTGGCGAGTAATGCCTTTTGGATTGCATTCAGCCCCAGCAACGTTCCAACGCGCACTATATCAGGTCACCGGTCCCGATATGGAGCCACACGCATTCGCCTATCTGGACGATATAATCTTTACTGGTTCAACCCTTGAGGAACACCTGACGAACCTCAAAGAAGTGTTCCATCGCTTACGTCAAGCCAAGCTGAGACTAAACATCGACAAGTATGAGTTCTTTAAGAGAGAACTGAAATACCTAGGGCATATGATCAGCGACAAGGGCATTCACACTGATCCCGACAAGATTACTGCAATCCAACAACTACAACCACTGCAGAACATACGAGAACTCCGGCGCTGCTTAGGAATAGCTTCGTGGTACCGGCGGTTTGTACCAAACTTTGCTGACATCGTCCAGCCACTGACAACACTATTAAAGAAAGGCAAACATTGGAAATGGCAAGAACCGCAAAACTCGGCGTTTGAACTGTTGAAGGAGAAACTAACGGCCGCACCGATACTAGCATGTCCAGACTTTAATCGAAAATTCTTACTGCAAACCGACGTTAGTGATTATGGCTTGGGAGCCGTCCTTACCCAGAACGTCGACGGAGACGAGAAGGTAATTGCGTACGCTAGTCGCCGATTAAATAAGGCAGACCATAACTACTCCCCTACAGAGAAGGAATGCTTGGCCATAGTGTGGGCCATTGGGAAAATGCGACCTTATCTGGAAGGATACCGGTTCACCGTTGTCACCGACCACTTGTGACTGAAGTGGTTGAATTCTATAGAGAGTCCATCCGGACGTATCGCCAGGTGGGCTCTGGAACTACAGCAATACATATTTGATGTGCAATATCGCAAAGAAAAACTTAACATTGTCGCGGATGCGCTATCTCGACAACCACCAGAAGCAGCAGGGAAAATTACCACCGAGAATCCAACAGACACCGAGAAAACATGCTCATGGTTACACAGAAAGATCAAGGAAGTCCGAGAGAACCCTCAGCAGTACAGCGACTACACCATACAAGACGGTCAACTTTACCGGCATATTCCTCATCAACTTGACGGCGATGACTACATTCCATGGAAGTTGTGCGTGGCCATGATTCAACGACAACGACTCCTACAGGAAAACCACGACAGTCCATGCGCGGCACACGGCGGAATACGGAAAACGATATCAAGAATTGGGGAAGATACTACTGGCCCGGTATGTTCCGTGATGTTAAAAGGAATGTTCGGAATTGCAAGTCCTGTCGAAAGTACAAACCCAGTGAACGGAAACCAGCGGGATATATGCTATCACGAATCAGCGAAGGTCCATGGGAAACTCTATGTACAGACTTTGTCGAACCTCTGCCACGTACGAAGCATGGGAATTGCATGCTCTCAGTATTCTTTGACAAATTCTCTAAATGGACTGAAATGATACCACTGCGAAAGGCTTCAACCGACCTTCTGAAACGGGCGTTTCGAGAGCGTATCTTAGCACGCTTTGGAATACCTAAAGTCTTACTGTCCGACAACGGGGCACAATTTACAAGTCGAAGCTTCAAGATCTTTCTAAAGGAAATGGGGATACGCTTCCAGTTCACAGCACCCTACACTCCACAAGAAAATCCAACAGAAAAGGTTAATAGCTCTCTTAAAACAATGATCGCACAACTGGCTGACAACCAACACCTGAAGTGGGATGAAATGTTACCTGAAATATCGCTTGCTATTAACAGTAGCGTATCCGAAAGCACAGGTTACAGTCCAGCATTTTTGACAAAAGAGAGGGAGTTGCGGTTACCAAACACTCTATATGATGAGGTAACGAATGGCACTGGCCACGAGCAAAGCGAAGTAGAGGGGAAAGCCTCGAAACTCAAAGAGGTGTACCAGATAGTACGACAGAATATGCAGCAAACGGATGACAACTAGGCACATCACTACAACCTACGGCGACGTCAATGGAAGCCTTCCATCGCACAATTGGTCCTACTAAAGCAACATCACTTGTCGAAAGCTGTCGACAACTTCGCGGCCAAATTAGCACCTAAGTACGAAGGACCGTATTACGTCATCGAGTTCGTATCACCAGTCATTGTAAAACTTAAACGCGATGGTGATTCACGCACGCGCACTGCACATATCAGCGAACTCAAAGAGTTTCATCAGGATTAAAAACGACAAAGTAATACCAGAGCCAAATGAAAATATGTACACGAACCAGTATGGAAAATTGTAAAAGTTTACCGAACACGAAACTATACATCGATCGATTGTTAACTTCAAATTCTTACACTTTACTCGCAGTTATGTTAAAAATTATAACGTACAGGGTTAAATCAAAGTTCAAAAACAAACAGTAAACTCCTACGTGAACAAGGAAACATAAGTATGTTTGGTTTAATTAAAAACTAAGAATTGAACCCGAACGCCTCCATTGCACACAGTCTCCAAAATCAGGTGAGGTCCAGTCTAGCAGATATAGCGCTGTAGAAATCTGGAAGAAATAAAACGTTAGCAAAATATGTCAACAAAAGTGTTGAAGTACATACTATACCCACAGAACAATGATGAGGTAAGGAGGGATTGCCTGATTTCGACGATAAGGAGTTATCACTATTAAATGGCATTGATACAATGAAGCACAGCGTGGTACTCAGTCATCTCGGGAAGCTGAAGTAGACAATTTTTTACTATTTTCTGTTGTTAATTTAAATAGATGTATAATAATAACCTTGAACTTCAATATACAACGTATTTCCGAATTACTCATGACTGTCTTCGCGACAGTCTAGCACTGACTCTGTAAAAAGTTCAGCTCGGACGTTTGTGACGATAATTTTTAGGAGCATTAAAATTTAACGCACAACCAACCAAACAAGCGAACGTTGACCTGCGGTTCAAGTCAAGGACAAGAGACGAGGCAAATAACTGAACGAGTTACCGTTTTGCGCTTCGCTAACGAGTAGAGATCGAGGGCATCGGCCTAGCAAGGTCAACCAGCAAAGCAGAACATCGAAAACGGGAACTTGTTTTCGAGCAATGCCTTTGAACATAGGAAACGGGAACTTGTTTTCGAGCAATGCCTTTGAACATAGGAAACGGGAACTTGTTTTCGAGCAAAGCGTTCGAACATAGCGGAGAAAACGTGAACTTGTTTACGAACTAATAAACAACGGGACGACGCTGTGGACATCGAAAGCGTGAGCAGAAGAATATAAAAGGGAGAAGAAACACGCAACAGGGATTCAGTTGGACAAAAGTATTCGTGCAGTGAGTTTGTGAAAATAGTGCAAAGTGAAGTGAAATCGAAAGTGCCTCAGGAAGAACAATACCGAAGGGTAAGAACTAAGCAAAGAAAACGACCAGAATTCAAAGATCCTTTGTGAGAGCAGTTGAGTGGTTGCGTACGCCCGTCAACTTGCAGCTTACATCCCCCTGCGGGGATAGCGTAGGCTCACTCAAATGACGCAAGACTATTCGAATTGTAGATGCATGGTTGCGTAAGCCCGCCATCTCACAAATTCACCCTACCATGTGATTGCGTAAGCTCACCAGTGTACCAAAGGACGTAAGACCATTCGAATTGTGGATGCACGGTTGCGTAAGCCCGTCATCTCATGAATTCACCCCACTGTGTGGATGCATAAGCCCACCAGAGTGCAAACGACGAACGAATCCAGTCACAGAAACGTGTCCACTGTTCTTTGAGGAAGCAGAATCGCCTAGAAACAACACGACGCAGATAAACATAGCTCCGAAGGAAAACACAAAATCAGACACTGCATAGAGTAGAGATAAGTTTATTACGTAAGCCTTATAAATATATATAACATAGTACACATTAGATCAATAAAGAGTAAAGGAAAAGAAGAATCTTGTGTACTTTACTGTCTCAGGTCTTGCATTCGAACCCTGGCAACCGCTGAGGATATTTCGGCGAAGTAAAGTTAGTTACAAGTGGCGCCCGAGCAGGGACCTTATTACGCGAGTCAATCACAGATTTTCACGATGGGTAACCGAGTCGACTGCGTATATGAGCTCTCTAACGACGTACTCAGAAAAACAATGGAGTCGTATGGCGTCGACGCTGCTGGATCACTGGAAGAGAGGCAGAGGCGAGAAGAAGAGAAGAACAACTAAGCATGTATGAGGAGAAATACCGCCGAAACAAATCAGCTATTGCGGAGGCTAAGAAGACACGAAACTTGAATACGCCTAGTACAATAAGCGTAAGCTGAGGAGACCAAACTAGAACACCGAGACAGGCACCGACGCAAAGGTACATGAATATGATAGACGTTGTTCGCAAATTGTCCGAGAGGTTCGATGGAGAAAAGGATCCACTCTCTTTTACCGAGCGCATCGAGGAATCAGCCGAGACATTCGGTCTGGACATCGATATGTTACCGAGGACGATGCCAGAACTACTGAAGGGAGTTCTACTATGGTATCGGAACAATAACGCTAAGTGGCACCAGTGGGAGGCCTTTAAGACTGACTTCCACAATTTCTTCCCACCGGCTCGATATTTCGAAACTTTAGAAGACAAAATCAGGAAGTCTCAACAGTTTAGCGAAGAAAAGTTCAAGGATTACGTGGTGAGACTTCAGGACATGATGAGGTATGCCGGCTACACGGACGCACAAAAGATGGATCGGATTTACAAGAATTCCAGAATTGAATTCCGTTTCTACATCAAGAGGATGGAATTCCAAACTATTCAGGAGCTTATGACATAAGCGGAGGATCTTGAATGTCTTGCCGCTGGTGGTCCGATGGTGAAGCCGTGGGAGCGCCTCTTAATAACAAGTACCAGGGTGACGGACGAAGAGGCTTAGCAGCTGACCAGCAGACCAACCCAAAAACTGCCTGCAGGAATTGCGGTCATGATGGTCACCATGCGCAAGGATGTCGCAACAGACAGACTCTGTTCTGTTGGGAGTGCGGACGGCGAGGCGTCCGGACGATCGACTGTTGTCGACCACGAGCGGGAAACGCTTGGGGACCCCGTCACCGGCGAGTGAAGACGGTATTCCCAAGACTAGAGACTCGCGAACAGTAAAGGCAAGCGCACTTCGTGTAGAAGGGGGCAGAGTTTATGCAAAGGTACGTGTAAACGGTAGGGAGTTCAAAGCAACAGTAGATACGTTAGCAACAAAGAGCTTCCTCAGCAGAAACGTGGTAGAAGAGTTCAAAGCGATGAGTGAACTCGTTCCAGTCGAAACAAGCATAAGGCTGGCCGACAACTCCCGAACAACGAGCTTCGGGAAAATATCACTTCGTGTAACACTAGGAGACGAGACTCGCGTCACAGAGTTCATTGTCCTGCCGGGAGTTATAGACGACGTCATACTAGGTATGGATTTCTTGTACGCATCGGAAACTGTCATTACGTGTGGAAAGCAGACCGTGAGGGTGGGTGGAGAAGTCACAGCGCGATCAGAGATGACCAGGTTCACCACTATACAGGAAAACCGAGAAATAACAATGGAAGACGCCGAGGAAATTCTGAAGAACGAACTAGCAAAATTTATTGAGATCCAGGGGCCTTGCAACATCACAGAACAAAAGATTGTCATGAAAGATGTCCGTCCAATTAAACAACGATATTTTCCGCGGAATCCTGCTATGCAAAATATTATCAACGAAGAAATCGACAACTTACTAAGAAACGAGTGCATTGAACCGTCTCACAGTCCGTTCAGCGCGCCAATAGTGCTGGTTTGGAAAGAGACGGGGAAAGTTGAACGATAAGTCCGTACCCGACGCTTATCCCTTTCCAAGAATACAACACATTCTAGACAGGCTTCGCGATGCTAAGTATATAAGTAGCGTAAATTTAAAGAACGGCTACTGGCAAATCCCGATGGCAGAAGATAGCAAGCAATATACCGCGTTTACAGTTCCTGGGCGTGGATTATTTCAGTGGCGAGTAATGCCTTTTGGATTGCATTCAGCCCCAGCAACGTTCCAACGCGCACTATATCAGGTCATCGGTCCCGATATGGAGCCACACGCATTCGCCTATCTGGACGATATAATCTTTACTGGTTCAACCCTTGAGGAACACCTGACGAACCTCAAAGAAGTGTTCCATCGCTTACGTCAAGCCAAGCTGAGACTAAACATCGACAAGTGTGAGTTCTTTAAGAGAGAACTGAAATACCTAGGGCATATGATCAGCGACAAGGGCATTCACACTGATCCCGACAAGATTACTGCAATCCAACAACTACAACCACTGCAGAACATACGAGAACTCCGGCGCTGCTTAGGAATAGCTTCGTGGTACCGGCGGTTTGTACCAAACTTTGCTGACATCGTCCAGCCACTGACAACACTATTAAAGAAAGGCAAACATTGGAAATGGCAAGAACCGCAAATGGAAGGATACCGGTTCACCGTTGTCACCGACCACTTGTGACTGAAGTGGTTGAATTCTATAGAGAGTCCATCCGGACGTATCGCCAGGTGGACTCTGGAACTACAGCAATACATATTTGATGTGCAATATCGCAAAGAAAAACTTAACATTGTCGCGGATGCGCTATCTCGACAACCACCAGAAGCAGCAGGGAAAATTACCACCGAGAATCCAACAGACACCGAGAAAACATGCTCATGGTTACACAGAAAGATCAAGGAAGTTCGAGAGAACCCTCAGCAGTACAGCGATTACACCATACAAGACGGTCAACTTTACCGGCATATTCCTCATCAACTTGACGGCGATGACTACATTCCATGGAAGTTGTGCGTGGCCATGATTCAACGACAACGACTCCTACAGGAAAACCACGACAGTCCATGCGCGGCACACGGCGGAATACGGAAAACGATATCAATAATTGGGGAAGATACTACTGGCCCGGTATGTTCCGTGATGTTAAAAGGAATGTTCGGAATTGCAAGTCCTGTCGAAAGTACAATCCCAGTGAACGGAAACCAGCGGGATATATGCTATCACGAATCAGCGAAGGTCCATGGGAAACTCTATGTACAGACTTTGTCGAACCTCTGCCACGTACGAAGCATGGGAATTGCATGCTCTCAGTATTCTTTGACAAATTCTCTAAATGGACTGAAATGATACCACTGCGAAAGGCTTCAACCGACCTTCTGAAACGGGCGTTTCGAGAGCGTATCTTAGCACGCTTTTGAATACCTAAAGTCTTACTGTCCGACAACGGGGCACAATTTACAAGTCGAAGCTTCAAGATCTTTCTAAAGGAAATGGGGATACGCTTCCAGTTCACAGCACCCTACACTCCACAAGAAAATCCAACAGAAAAGGTTAATAGCACTCTTAAAACAATGATCGCATAACTGGCTGACAACCAACACCTGAAGTGGGATGAAATGTTACCTGAAATATCGCTTGCTATTAACAGTAGCGTATCCGAAAGCACAGGTTACAGTCCAGCATTTTTGACGCAAGAGAGGGAGTTGCGGTTACCAAACACTCTATATGATGAGGTAACGAATGGCACTGGCCACAAGCAAAAAAAGTAGAGGGTAAAGCCTCGAAACTCAAAGAGGTGTACCAGATAGTACGACAGAATATGCAGCAAACGGATGACAACTAGGCACATCACTACAACCTACGGCGACGTCAATGGAAGCCTTCCATCGCACAATTGGTCCTACTAAAGCAACATCACTTGTCGAAAGCTGTCGACAACTTCGCGGCCAAATTAGCACCTAAGTACGAAGGACCGTATTACGTCATCGAGTTCGTATCACCAGTCATTGTAAAACTTAAACGCGATGGTGATTCACGCACGCGCACTGCACATATCAGCGAACTCAAAGAGTTTCATCAGGATTAAAAACGACAAAGTAATACCAGAGCCAAATGAAAATATGTACACGAACCAGTATGGAAAATTGTAAAAGTTTACCGAACACGAAACTATACATCGATCGATTGTTAACTTTAAATTCTTACACTTTACTCGCAGTTATGTTAAAAATTATAACGTACAGGGTTAAATCAAAGTTCAAAAACAAACAGTAAACTCCTACGTGAACAAGGAAACATAAGTATGTTTGGTTTAATTAAAAACTAAGAATTGAACCCGAACGCCTCCATTGCACACAGTCTCCAAAATCAGGTGAGGTCCAGTCTAGCAGATATAGCGCTGTAGAAATCTGGAAGAAATAAAACGTTATCAAAATATGTCAACAAAAGTGTTGAAGTACATACTATACCCACAGAACAATGATGAGGTAAGGAGGGATTGCCTGATTTCGACGATAAGGAGTTATCACTATTAAATGGCATTGATACAATGAAGCACAGCGTGCTACTCTGTCATCTCGGGAAGCTGAAGTAGACAATTGTTTACTATTTTCTGTTGTTAATTTAAATAGATGTATAATAATAACCTTGAACTTCAATATACAACGTATTTCCGAATTACTCATGACTGTCTTCGCGACAGTCTAGCACTGACTCTGTAAAAAGTTCAGCTCGGACGTTTGTGACGATAATTTTTAGGAGCATTAAAATTAAAAACGCACAACCAACCAAACAAGCGAACGTTGACCTGCGGTTCAAGTCAAGGACAAGAGACGAGGCAAATAACTGAACGAGTTACCGTTTTGCGCTTCGCTAACGAGTAGAGATCGAGGGCATCGGCCTAGCAAGGTCAACCAGCAAAGCAGAACATCGAAAACGGGAACTTGTTTTCGAGCAATGCCTTTGAACATAGGAAACGGGAACTTGTTTTCGAGCAAAGCGTTCGAACATAGCGGAGAAAACGTGAACTTGTTTACGAACTAATAAACAACGGGACGACGCTGTGGACATCGAAAGCGTGAGCAGAAGAATATAAAAGGGAGAAGAAACACGCAACAGGTATTCAGTTGGACAAAAGTATTCGTGCAGTGAGTTTGTGAAAATAGTGCAAAGTGAAGTGAAATCGAAAGTGCCTCAGGAAGAACAATACCGAAGGGTAAAAACTAAGCAAAGAAAACGACCAGAATTCAAAGATCCTTTGTGAGAGCAGTTGAGTGGTTGCGTACGCCCGTCAACTTGCAGCTTACATCCCCCTGCGGGGATAGCGTAGGCTCACTCAAACGACGCAAGACTATTCGAATTGTAGATGCATGGTTGCGTAAGCCCGCCATCTCACAAATTCACCCTACCATGTGATTGCGTAAGCTCACCAGTGTACCAAAGGACACAAGACCATTCGAATTGTGGATGCACGGTTGCGTAAGCCCGTCATCTCATGAATTCACCCCACTGTGTGGATGCGTAAGCCCACCAGAGTGCAAACGACGAACGAATCCAGTCACAGAAACGTGTCCACTGTTCTTTGAGGAAGCAGAATCGCCTAGAAACAACACGACGCAGATAAACATAGCTCCGAAGGAAAACACAACATCAGACACTGCATAGAGTAGAGATAAGTTTATTACGTAAGCCTTATAAATATATATAACATAGTACACATTAGATCAATAAAGAGTAAAGGAAAAGAAGAATCTTGTGTACTTTACTGTCTCAGGTCTTGCATTCGAACCCTGGCAACCGCTGAGGATATTTCGGCGAAGTAAAGTTAGTTACAAGTGGCGCCCGAGCAGGGACCTTATTACGCGAGTCAATCACAGATTTTCACGATGGGTAACCGAGTCGACTGCGTATATGAGCTCTCTAACGACGTACTCAGAAAAACAATGGAGTCGTATGGCGTCGACGCTGCTGGATCACTGGAAGAGAGGCAGAGGCGAGAAGAAGAGAAGAACAACTAAGCATGTATGAGGAGAAATACCGCCGAAACAAATCAGCTATTGCGGAGGCTAAGAAGACACGAAACTTGAATACGCCTAGTACAATAAGCGTAAGCTGAGGAGACCAAACTAGAACACCGAGACAGGCACCGACGCAAAGGTACATGAATATGATAGACGTTGTTCGCAAATTGTCCGAGAGGTTCGATGGAGAAAAGGATCCACTCTCTTTTACCGAGCGCATCGAGGAATCAGCCGAGACATTCGGTCTGGACATCGATATGTTACCGAGGACGATGCCAGAACTACTGAAGGGAGCTCTACTATGGTATCGGAACAATAACGCTAAGTGGCACCAGTGGGAGGCCTTTAAGACTGACTTCCACAATTTCTTCCCACCGGCTCGATATTTCGAAACTTTAGAAGACAAAATCAGGAAGTCTCAACAGTTTAGCGAAGAAAAGTTCAAGGATTACGTGGTGAGACTTCAGGACATGATGAGGTATGCCGGCTACACGGACGCACAAAAGATGGATCGGATTTACAAGAATTCCAGAATTGAATTCCGTTTCTACATCAAGAGGATGGAATTCCAAACTATTCAGGAGCTTATGACATAAGCGGAGGATCTTGAATGTCTTGCCGCTGGTGGTCCGATGGTGAAGCCGTGGGAGCGCCTCTTAATAACAAGTACCAGGGTGACGGACGAAGAGGCTTAGCAGCTGACCAGCAGATCAACCCAAAAACTGCCTGCAGGAATTGCGGTCATGATGGTCACCATGGGCAAGGATGTCGCAACAGACAGACTCTGTTCTGTTGGGAGTGCGGACGGCGAGGCGTCCGGACGATCGACTGTTGTCGACCACGAGCGGGAAACGCTTGGGGACCCCGTTACCGGCGAGTGAAGACGGTATTCCCAAGACTAGAGACTCGCGAACAGTAAAGGCAAGCGCACTTCGTGTAGAAGGGGGCAGAGTTTATGCAAAGGTACGTGTAAACGGTAGGGAGTTCAAAGCAACAGTAGATACGTTAGCAACAAAGAGCTTCCTCAGCAGAAACATGGTAGAAGAGTTCAAAGCGATGAGTGAACTCGTTCCAGTCGAAACAAGCATAAGGCTGGCCGACAACTCCCGAACAACGAGCTTCGGGAAAATATCACTTCGTGTAACACTAGGAGACGAGACTCGCGTCACAGAGTTCATTGTCCTGCCGGGAGTTATAGACGACGTCATACTAGGTATGGATTTCTTGTACGCATCGGAAACTGTCATTACGTGTGGAAAGCAGACCGTGAGGGTGGGTGGAGAAGTCACAGCGCGATCAGAGATGACCAGGTTCACCACTATACAGGAAAACCGAGAAATAACAATGGAAGACGCCGAGGAAATTCTGAAGAACGAACTAGCAAAATTTATTGAGATCCAGGGGCCTTGCAACATCACAGAACAAAAGATTGTCATGAAAGATGTCCGTCCAATTAAACAACGATATTTTCCGCGGAATCCTGCTATGCAAAATATTATCAACGAAGAAATCGACAACTTACTAAGAAACGAGTGCATTGAACCGTCTCACAGTCCGTTCAGCGCGCCAATAGTGCTGGTTTGGAAAGAGACGGGGAAAGTTGAACGATAAGTCCGTACCCGACGCTTATCCCATTCCAAGAATACAACACATTCTAGACAGGCTTCGCGACGCTAAGTATATAAGTAGCGTCGATTTAAAGAACGGCTACTGGCAAATCCCGATGGCAGAAGATAGCAAGCAATATACCGCGTTTACAGTTCCTGGGCGTGGATTATTTCAGTGGCGAGTAATGCCTTTTGGATTGCATTCAGCCCCAGCAACGTTCCAACGCGCACTATATCAGGTCATCGGTCCCGATATGGAGCCACACGCATTCGCCTATCTGGACGATATAATCTTTACTGGTTCAACCCTTGAGGAACACCTGACGAACCTCAAAGAAGTGTTCCATCGCTTACGTCAAGCCAAGCTGAGACTAAACATCGACAAGTGTGAGTTCTTTAAGAGAGAACTGAAATACCTAGGGCATATGATCAGCAACAAGGGCATTCACACTGATCCCGACAAGATTACTGCAATCCAACAACTACACCCACTGCAGAACATACGAGAACTCCGGCGCTGCTTAGGAATAGCTTCGTGGTACCGGCGGTTTGTACCAAACTTTGCTGACATCGTCCAGCCACTGACAACACTATTAAAGAAAGGCAAACATTGGAAATGGCAAGAACCGCAAAACTCGGCGTTTGAACTGTTGAAGGAGAAACTAACGGCCGCACCGATACTAGCATGTCCAGACTTTAATCGAAAATTCTTACTGCAAACCGACGTTAGTGATTATGGCTTGGGAGCCGTCCTTACCCAGGACGTCGACGGAGACGAGAAGGTAATTGCGTACGCTAGTCGCCGATTAAATAAGGCAGACCATAACTACTCCCCTACAGAGAAGGAATGCTTGGCCATAGTGTGGGCCATTGGGAAAATGCGACCTTATCTGGAAGGATACCGGTTCACCGTTGTCACCGACCACTTGTGACTGAAGTGGTTGAATTCTATAGAGAGTCCATCCGGACGTATCGCCAGGTGGGCTCTGGAATTACAGCAATACATATTTGATGTGCAATATCGCAAAGAAAAACTTAACATTGTCGCGGATGCGCTATCTCGACAACCACCAGAAGCAGCAGGGAAAATTACCACCGAGAATCCAACAGACACCGAGAAAACATGCTCATGGTTACACAGAAAGATCAAGGAAGTCCGAGAGAATCCTCAGCAGTACAGCGATTACACCATACAAGACGGTCAACTTTACCGGCATATTCCTCATCAACTTGACGGCGATGACTACATTCCATGGAAGTTGTGCGTGGCCATGATTCAACGACAACGACTCCTACAGGAAAACCACGACAGTCCATGCGCGGCACACGGCGGAATACGGAAAACGATTTCAAGAATTGGGGAAGATACTACTGGCCCGGTATGTTCCGTGATGTTAAAAGGAATGTTCGGAATTGCAAGTCCTGTCGAAAGTACAAACCCAGTGAACGGAAACCAGCGGGATATATGCTATCACGAATCAGCGAAGGTCCATGGGAAACTCTATGTATAGACTTTGTCGAACCTCTGCCACGTACGAAGCATGGGAATTGCATGCTCTCAGTATTCTTTGACAAATTCTCTAAATGGACTGAAATGATACCACTGCGAAAGGCTTCAACCGACCTTCTGAAACGGGCGTTTGAAGAGCGTATCTTAGCACGCTTTGGAATACCTAAAGTCTTACTGTCCGACAACGGGGCACAATTTACAAGTCGAAGCTTCAAGATCTTTCTAAAGGAAATGGGGATACGCTTCCAGTTCACAGCACCCTACACTCCACAAGAAAATCCAACAGAAAAGGTTAATAGAACTCTTAAAACAATGATCGCACAACTGGCTGACAACCAACACCTGAAGTGGGATGAAATGATACCTGAAATATCGCTTGCTATTAACAGTAGCGTATCCGAAAGCACAGGTTACAGTCCAGCATTTTTGACGCAAGAGAGGGAGTTGCGGTTACCAAACACTCTATATGATGAGGTAACGAATGGCACTGGCCACGAGCAAAGCGAAGTAGAGGGGAAATCCTCGAAACTCAAAGAGGTGTACCAGATAGTACGACAGAATATGCAGCAAACGGATGACAACTAGGCACATCACTACAACCTACGGCGACGTCAATGGAAGCCTTCCATCGCACAATTGGTCCTACTAAAGCAACATCACTTGTCGAAAGCTGTCGACAACTTCGCGGCCAAATTAGCACCTAAGTACGAAGGACCGTATTACGTCATCGAGTTCGTATCACCAGTCATTGTAAAACTTAAACGCGATGGTGATTCACGCACGCGCACTGCACATATCAGCGAACTCAAAGAGTTTCATCAGGATTAAAAACGACAAAGTAATACCAGAGCCAAATGAAAATATGTACACGAACCAGTATGGAAAATTGTAAAAGTTTACCGAACACGAAACTATACATCGATCGATTGTTAACTTCAAATTCTTACACTTTACTCGCAGTTATGTTAAAAATTATAACGTACAGGGTTAAATCAAAGTTCAAAAACAAACAGTAAACTCCTACGTGAACAAGGAAACATAAGTATGTTTGGTTTAATTAAAAACTAAGAATTGAACCCGAACGCCTCCATTGCACACAGTCTCCAAAATCAGGTGAGGTCCAGTCTAGCAGATATAGCGCTGTAGAAATCTGGAAGAAATAAAACGTTATCAAAATATGTCAACAAAAGTGTTGAAGTACATACTATACCCACAGAACAATGATGAGGTAAGGAGGGATTGCCTGATTTCGACGATAAGGAGTTATCACTATTAAATGGCATTGATACAATGAAGCACAGCGTGCTACTCTGTCATCTCGGGAAGCTGAAGTAGACAATTGTTTACTATTTTCTGTTGTTAATTTAAATAGATGTATAATAATAACCTTGAACTTCAATATACAACGTATTTCCGAATTACTCATGACTGTCTTCGCGACAGTCTAGCACTGACTCTGTAAAAAGTTCAGCTCGGACGTTTGTGACGATAATTTTTAGGAGCATTAAAATTAAAAACGCACAACCAACCAAACAAGCGAACGTTGACCTGCGGTTCAAGTCAAGGACAAGAGACGAGGCAAATAACTGAACGAGTTACCGTTTTGCGCTTCGCTAACGAGTAGAGATCGAGGGCATCGGCCTAGCAAGGTCAACCAGCAAAGCAGAACATCGAAAACGGGAACTTGTTTTCGAGCAATGCCTTTGAACATAGGAAACGGGAACTTGTTTTCGAGCAAAGCGTTCGAACATAGCGGAGAAAACGTGAACTTGTTTACGAACTAATAAACAACGGGACGACGCTGTGGACATCGAAAGCGTGAGCAGAAGAATATAAAAGGGAGAAGAAACACGCAACAGGTATTCAGTTGGACAAAAGTATTCGTGCAGTGAGTTTGTGAAAATAGTGCAAAGTGAAGTGAAATCGAAAGTGCCTCAGGAAGAACAATACCGAAGGGTAAAAACTAAGCAAAGAAAACGACCAGAATTCAAAGATCCTTTGTGAGAGCAGTTGAGTGGTTGCGTACGCCCGTCAACTTGCAGCTTACATCCCCCTGCGGGGATAGCGTAGGCTCACTCAAACGACGCAAGACTATTCGAATTGTAGATGCATGGTTGCGTAAGCTCGCCATCTCACAAATTCACCCTACCATGTGATTGCGTAAGCTCACCAGTGTACCAAAGGACACAAGACCATTCGAATTGTGGATGCACGGTTGCGTAAGCCCGTCATCTCATGAATTCACCCCACTGTGTGGATGCGTAAGCCCACCAGAGTGCAAACGACGAACGAATCCAGTCACAGAAACGTGTCCACTGTTCTTTGAGGAAGCAGAATCGCCTAGAAACAACACGACGCAGATAAACATAGCTCCGAAGGAAAACACAACATCAGACACTGCATAGAGTAGAGATAAGTTTATTACGTAAGCCTTATAAATATATATAACATAGTACACATTAGATCAATAAAGAGTAAAGGAAAAGAAGAATCTTGTGTACTTTACTGTCTCAGGTCTTGCATTCGAACCCTGGCAACCGCTGAGGATATTTCGGCGAAGTAAAGTTAGTTACAAGTGGCGCCCGAGCAGGGACCTTATTACGCGAGTCAATCACAGATTTTCACGATGGGTAACCGAGTCGACTGCGTATATGAGCTCTCTAACGACGTACTCAGAAAAACAATGGAGTCGTATGGCGTCGACGCTGCTGGATCACTGGAAGAGAGGCAGAGGCGAGAAGAAGAGAAGAACAACTAAGCATGTATGAGGAGAAATACCGCCGAAACAAATCAGCTATTGCGGAGGCTAAGAAGACACGAAACTTGAATACGCCTAGTACAATAAGCGTAAGCTGAGGAGACCAAACTAGAACACCGAGACAGGCACCGACGCAAAGGTACATGAATATGATAGACGTTGTTCGCAAATTGTCCGAGAGGTTCGATGGAGAAAAGGATCCACTCTCTTTTACCGAGCGCATCGAGGAATCAGCCGAGACATTCGGTCTGGACATCGATATGTTACCGAGGACGATGCCAGAACTACTGAAGGGAGCTCTACTATGGTATCGGAACAATAACGCTAAGTGGCACCAGTGGGAGGCCTTTAAGACTGACTTCCACAATTTCTTCCCACCGGCTCGATATTTCGAAACTTTAGAAGACAAAATCAGGAAGTCTCAACAGTTTAGCGAAGAAAAGTTCAAGGATTACGTGGTGAGACTTCAGGACATGATGAGGTATGCCGGCTACACGGACGCACAAAAGATGGATCGGATTTACAAGAATTCCAGAATTGAATTCCGTTTCTACATCAAGAGGATGGAATTCCAAACTATTCAGGAGCTTATGACATAAGCGGAGGATCTTGAATGTCTTGCCGCTGGTGGTCCGATGGTGAAGCCGTGGGAGCGCCTCTTAATAACAAGTACCAGGGTGACGGACGAAGAGGCTTAGCAGCTGACCAGCAGATCAACCCAAAAACTGCCTGCAGGAATTGCGGTCATGATGGTCACCATGCGCAAGGATGTCGCAACAGACAGACTCTGTTCTGTTGGGAGTGCGGACGGCGAGGCGTCCGGACGATCGACTGTTGTCGACCACGAGCGGGAAACGCTTGGGGACCCCGTTACCGGCGAGTGAAGACGGTTTTCCCAAGACTAGAGACTCGCGAACAGTAAAGGCAAGCGCACTTCGTGTAGAAGGGGGCAGAGTTTATGCAAAGGTACGTGTAAACGGTAGGGAGTTCAAAGCAACAGTAGATACGTTAGCAACAAAGAGCTTCCTCAGCAGAAACGTGGTAGAAGAGTTCAAAGCGATGAGTGAACTCGTTCCAGTCGAAACAAGCATAAGGCTGGCCGACAACTCCCGAACAACGAGCTTCGGGAAAATATCACTTCGTGTAACACTAGGAGACGAGACTCGCGTCACAGAGTTCATTGTCCTGCCGGGAGTTATAGACGACGTCATACTAGGTATGGATTTCTTGTACGCATCGGAAACTGTCATTACGTGTGGAAAGCAGACCGTGAGGGTGGGTGGAGAAGTCACAGCGCGATCAGAGATGACCAGGTTCACCACTATACAGGAAAACCGAGAAATAACAATGGAAGACGCCGAGGAAATTCTGAAGAACGAACTAGCAAAATTTATTGAGATCCAGGGGCCTTGCAACATCACAGAACAAAAGATTGTCATGAAAGATGTCCGTCCAATTAAACAACGATATTTTCCGCGGAATCCTGCTATGCAAAATATTATCAACGAAGAAATCGACAACTTACTAAGAAACGAGTGCATTGAACCGTCTCACAGTCCGTTCAGCGCGCCAATAGTGCTGGTTTGGAAAGAGACGGGGAAAATTGAACGATAAGTCCGTACCCGACGCTTATCCCATTCCAAGAATACAACACATTCTAGACAGGCTTCGCGACGCTAAGTATATAAGTAGCGTCGATTTAAAGAACGGCTACTGGCAAATCCCGATGGCAGAAGATAGCAAGCAATATACCGCGTTTACAGTTCCTGGGCGTGGATTATTTCAGTGGCGAGTAATGCCTTTTGGATTGCATTCAGCCCCAGCAACGTTCCAACGCGCACTATATCAGGTCATCGGTCCCGATATGGAGCCACACGCATTCGCCTATCTGGACGATATAATCTTTACTGGTTCAACCCTTGAGGAACACCTGACGAACCTCAAAGAAGTGTTCCATCGCTTACGTCAAGCCCAGCTGAGACTAAACATCGACAAGTGTGAGTTCTTTAAGAGAGAACTGAAATACCTAGGGCATATGATCAGCAACAAGGGCATTCACACTGATCCCGACAAGATTACTGCAATCCAACAACTACACCCACTGCAGAACATACGAGAACTCCGGCGCTGCTTAGGAATAGCTTCGTGGTACCGGCGGTTTGTACCAAACTTTGCTGACATCGTCCAGCCACTGACAACACTATTAAAGAAAGGCAAACATTGGAAATGGCAAGAACCGCAAAACTCGGCGTTTGAACTGTTGAAGGAGAAACTAACGGCCGCACCGATACTAGCATGTCCAGACTTTAATCGAAAATTCTTACTGCAAACCGACGTTAGTGATTATGGCTTGGGAGCCGTCCTTACCCAGGACGTCGACGGAGACGAGAAGGTAATTGCGTACGCTAGTCGCCGATTAAATAAGGCAGACCATAACTACTCCCCTACAGAGAAGGAATGCTTGGCCATAGTGTGGGCCATTGGGAAAATGCGACCTTATCTGGAAGGATACCGGTTCACCGTTGTCACCGACCACTTGTGACTGAAGTGGTTGAATTCTATAGAGAGTCCATCCGGACGTATCGCCAGGTGGGCTCTGGAACTACAGCAATACATATTTGATGTGCAATATCGCAAAGAAAAACTTAACATTGTCGCGGATGCGCTATCTCGACAACCACCAGAAGCAGCAGGGAAAATTACCACCGAGAATCCAACAGACACCGAGAAAACATGCTCATGGTTACACAGAAAGATCAAGGAAGTCCGAGAGAATCCTCAGCAGTACAGCGATTACACCATACAAGACGGTCAACTTTACCGGCATATTCCTCATCAACTTGACGGCGATGACTACATTCCATGGAAGTTGTGCGTGGCCATGATTCAACGACAACGACTCCTACAGGAAAACCACGACAGTCCATGCGCGGCACACGGCGGAATACGGAAAACGATTTCAAGAATTGGGGAAGATACTACTGGCCCGGTATGTTCCGTGATGTTAAAAGGAATGTTCGGAATTGCAAGTCCTGTCGAAAGTACAAACCCAGTGAACGGAAACCAGCGGGATATATGCTATCACGAATCAGCGAAGGTCCATGGGAAACTCTATGTATAGACTTTGTCGAACCTCTGCCACGTACGAAGCATGGGAATTGCATGCTCTCAGTATTCTTTGACAAATTCTCTAAATGGACTGAAATGATACCACTGCGAAAGGCTTCAACCGACCTTCTGAAACGGGCGTTTGAAGAGCGTATCTTAGCACGCTTTGGAATACCTAAAGTCTTACTATCCGACAACGGGGCACAATTTACAAGTCGAAGCTTCAAGATCTTTCTAAAGGAAATGGGGATACGCTTCCAGTTCACAGCACCCTACACTCCACAAGAAAATCCAACAGAAAAGGTTAATAGAACTCTTAAAACAATGATCGCACAACTGGCTGACAACCAACACCTGAAGTGGGATGAAATGATACCTGAAATATCGCTTGCTATTAACAGTAGCGTATCCGAAAGCACAGGTTACAGTCCAGCATTTTTGACGCAAGAGAGGGAGTTGCGGTTACCAAACACTCTATATGATGAGGTAACGAATGGCACTGGCCACGAGCAAAGCGAAGTAGAGGGGAAATCCTCGAAACTCAAAGAGGTGTACCAGATAGTACGACAGAATATGCAGCAAACGGATGACAACTAGGCACATCACTACAACCTACGGTGACGTCAATGGAAGCCTTCCATCGCACAATTGGTCCTACTTAAGCAACATCACTTGTCGAAAGCTGTCGACAACTTCGCGGCCAAATTAGCACCTAAGTACGAAGGACCGTATTACGTCATCGAGTTCGTATCACCAGTCATTGTAAAACTTAAACGCGATGGTGATTCACGCACGCGCACTGCACATATCAGCGAACTCAAAGAGTTTCATCAGGATTAAAAACGACAAAGTAATACCAGAGCCAAATGAAAATATGTACACGAACCAGTACGGAAAATTGTAAAAGTTTACCGAACACGAAACTATACATCGATCGATTGTTAACTTTAAATTCTTACACTTTACTCGCAGTTATGTTAAAAATTATAACGTACAGGGTTAAATCAAAGTTCAAAAACAAACAGTAAACTCCTACGTGAACAAGGAAACATAAGTATGTTTGGTTTAATTAAAAACTAAGAATTGAACCCGAACGCCTCCATTGCACACAGTCTCCAAAATTAGGTGAGGTCCAGTCTAGCAGATATAGCGCTGTAGAAATCTGGAAGAAATAAAACGTTAGCAAAATATGTCAACAAAAGTGTTGAAGTACATACTATACCCACAGAACAATGATGAGGTAAGGAGGGATTGCCTGATTTCGACGATAAGGAGTTATCACTATTAAATGGCATTGATACAATGAAGCACAGCGTGGTACTCAGTCATCTCGGGAAGCTGAAGTAGACAATTGTTTACTATTTTCTGTTGGTAATTTAAATAGATGTATAATAATAACGGCATTTATACAATAAACAATAAGCAAAATCTCACCTGGCAGCAGATTCCACTATACGTCAAGTACGCTATTTCGTGATAATGAAAAGACGACTTGAATTCACAAACAATTACTATGACCGATATACATAGTTGAATTGGAGAGAAATTGAAAAACTAAAAGAAATATATACAAAGAAATAGCGAAAATATAACGCCTCCGTGAGCACAAAAAACACAGAGAGAAAGAGAGGAACCTTGAACTTCAAACAATTTCTCGACCTATATACATCATAGCGAACGAAATAAGAAGAAACCGTAAAAGCAAAGAAACATATGCACAGAGATCAACGTGTGGAGGAGTCCACACAAGAACAGAAGGCGAAAAATTAGTATCAGGAAAATTTATGTCATGAATAATTACAAAACTATATAAGCAATAAATTTATAAATATATAGGAGATAGAAATGTATATATATAAGAAATAGAAATGTATATATATAAGAAACAGAAATTTACATATATAAGAAATAGAACATTTTATATGAAATAAATTTATACATATAGAAAATGTTATGATAAGTGTTGAACTATAGAACAGTACAGTTTAGAAAATTGAAATGGTAAACTAACAGTGTTGTAAAGTAAGCAATGCTAAATTTAACTACATTGAAGAAATTAAATTAAATAATTAAATGTTAAAATGCTAAAATATAAGAAAGTATGTTAAGTCTAAGCTAGAAAATATTAGGGTTAAGGAGATACAGTCAGTGTTGGATATTCGTATGTCTAAGTGCAGAGAAGGTAACGAGCCAAGTGATGCAAGAATGCACTCTCCGTGGTAAGGAGGGACTGTGACGATAATTTTTAGGAGCATTAAAAATTAACGCACAACTAACCAAACAAGCGAACGTTGACGCTAACGAGTAGGCAAGAAGGTTAACGTACAAAAGAAACGGCGGAAGAACGCGTGATCGAGGGCATCGGCCGAGCAAGGTCAACCAGCAAAGCAGAACATCGAAAACAGGAACTTGTTTTCGAGCAATGCCTTTGAACATAGGAAACGGGAACTTGTTTTCGAGCAAAGCGTTCGAACATAGCGGCGAAAACGGGAACTTGTTTACGAACTAATAAACAACGGAACGACGCTGTGGACATCAAAGCATGAGCAGAAGAATATAAAAGGGAGAAGAAACACGCAACAGGGATTCAGTTGGACAAAAGCATTCGTGCAGTGAGTTTGTAAAAGTAGTGCAAAGTGAAGTGAAATCGAAAGTGCCTCAGGAAGAACAATACCGAAGGTAAGAACTAAGCAAAGAAAACGACCAGAATCCAAAGATCCTTTGTGAGAGCAGTTGAGTGGTTGTGTACGCCCGTCAACTTCCAGCTTACATAACCCTGAGGGATAGCGTAGGCTCACTCAAACGACGCGAGACTATTCAACTTGTAGATGCATGGTTGCGTAAGCCCTCCATCTCACAAATTCACCCTACTGTGTGATTGCGTAAGCTCACCAGTGTACCAAAGGACGCAAGACCATTCGAATTGTGGATGCACGGTTGCGTAAGCCAGGCATCTCATGAATTCACCCCACTGTGTGGATGCGTAAGCCCACCAGAATGCAAACGACGAACGAATCCAGTCACAGAAACGTGTCCACTGTTCTTTGAGGAAGCAGAATCGCCTAGAAACAACACGACGCAGATAAACATAGCTCCGAAGGAAAACACAAAATCAGACACTGCATAGAGTATAGATAAGTTTATTACGTAAGCCTTATAAATATATATAACATAGTACACATTAGATCAATAAAGAGAAAGATCAATAAAGATCAATAAAGGAAAAGAAGAATCTTGTGTACTTTACTGTCTCAGGTCTTGTATTCGAACCCTGGCAACCGCTGAGGATATCTCGGCAAAGTAAAGTTCGTTACACGTTGTTATTGGTTTTTTTAATTTTTATTATTTTATTATTATTCGCTTAACAATTTTTATACTTATATTAATGCTTAACAATTTTTATACCTAATAATACGTACAATGAAAGAGGGGGATAGAGTATCCCGCAGCAGAAGGCTGCACAATGTGTATCACCTATTCAAAGCACCAAAGGGAGACGCGGTGGTTGGTAGGAAGTACAACAACTTCCTGGCGAGAGTTTAGAGTGAGAGCAAAAGTGCTACTCGGCAGATGGCCTTAAATTTATTCGGAGACGTCAGGTCGTCCACCAAAAAAAAGTCTCTGGTTTTGTACCTTGTGTAGGTGTCCTATCTAGTTGTTGCACAATTATTTTTGCACAACGGAGACCGAAGTCGAAAGCCACTGTTAGTTCTGTGACTGAGGCCAAAGCCGAAAGCGTCAGTTATTTCTGAACGCTGAGACCGAAGTCGAAAGCCACTGTTAGTTTTGTGACTGAGGCCGTGGCCGATAGAGTTGGAAGGGGGGGAGGGGAAAGGGATGCAAAAAACACAAAGACATTGCAACTACTGCAAACGACTTTGATCGGTTTCCAACTCTGAAATTACTTTGCATTTTTCGCATCCTATACGTGGTATGATGGTTGAACTGTTTGAGAATTCAAACCTCTGATTACGAATCAGCGGGAAAGCAAAACCGAATAAAATGGTTTTGCTTGTGTTACGTATGTTAGTGCCTTCGAAACACGTACTTTGCGGATTTCGTCGTTTGCTTAATTTGATGCTTTTTTTTATGTTTTATTTCTTTGTAATTTATTTCTATTAATCTGCTTCAATAAAAAAATAGAAAATATAGTTAAAGAATAAAAAAAAGAATATAAAGAAATTGATTGCCGCTGTTCGGTTTCGAACCGGCTTCCCTCGTGTTGGGATTTTTATATGGAAGCTCAGAGAGCAGTGTTCTGTGTATACTAAAAAGAATTGTAACATGGCATTCATTATGCCTGTTACAGTCTATCACTATTTTGGTTGACAAAAAAAAGAGGGAAAAAAAGAACTTATTATATATATTAATTATACCTATATATATCTTATATATTAATATTTAGTATTTTATTTTATTTGGTAATAGAAGTAGTTTTGCTTTATAATATTATAATTTGTGAATATAATGTGAACATAAAAATAATGTTTTTTCCCCTTTTTTTGTAGTTTCCGTTTTACTTATAATTAATATAATGTTTCTAATACTTTGGATATATATCGATGTATTTGTTGTGTGTTTGCAATCGTACTGCTTGTGTATGTAGCTATTGCGGCACCCTTTCTAAAAGGCCCTGTTCTTTGAGTGCTTAGGGTTTGTGGTGATAATCCGCCATATGCCGTCGTGGCTGATTTTGGCCCACCCATCTTGAACGATTACGGTTGCCACTCCCTCGGGTCTTCGGATGATGAACGATCGCAACTCCGGTGTATGTTGTGGTGATATTTTGATTTGCTTTAACCATTCCTCAGTGGTTCTTGCGTTTTCTGCTGTCTTTTTGGTTTGGCAGATGGGGCTGGGTTTTTAGGCTTTTGTGTTTGTCTTGTTGATGTCTTCCGGGGTTGTGGTGTTCGTAGTGTTCGCAATTCTGGTCTGATGTCCGCTTAGTGCACCTGATCGAGTGTGACTGATCGTTTGTTTGTTTTGGGTGACTGATTGCAGTGGGTGTGGTGAATGGGCCTGCCCTGGTGAGGTGTGTTCTGGCTTTTGGTTTCTTATGTGTCGGTAGAGGTTGACTCCTTTAGTCATGTACTCTTGGTTATGGCAATTGCATTTTTCCATTATTTTACGATGTTGTACGATGTTTCGTAGATAGTACCTTTGTTTAAAAGGTGCGTCGGTGTTTACACGTGTGGTCGGTTTATGTAACGGTGTAAGTGTTTTCTCACTGCGATTCTTTGTCTCGCTTATCAATACTGGGACTTGCATGTGTTCTACATTTTGATTAAAGTAGAGAGCAAGATTGTTATTTGCTGATCTCGGTTTTAGTTCGTACCCACCAACGATGATGTTAATGCCGATTACTTCTAAGAAGTCCATGCCGAGTATTAAGTCTTCGTTTAATCCTGGCATGTATTGCAGGTGGTGATAATTCGTTCTATTATTAATTTTTGTTTTTGTCTTTCCGTAGTTACGGACGGAAACGGTTTTTCCATTGGCTAACGAAATTGGTATTTCTTCTCTATGATTTGATTTTGTGGGATGCCCTAGTTTGTTTCTAAGGTCGTCTCCCATGAAGGTTAGAGAAGCTCCGGTGTCAATTAAAGCATTAATTGTATATTCACCGCATTCTACCTGCACATAATATCGGGCAGGGACGGTTGGTATGTATTTATTTCACGCTTGATGACATTGGCAGTCACGAGATAGGATACCCCTCTCGCCGCAGTTGGAGCAGAACAGCAATTTATTTGTCTGACACTTTTCCCTAGGATGCCTTGTTTGTCGGCAGGACGAGCAGTGTGAGTGTTGATCGTATGTGGAAGGCGTGATGCAGTGGTTAGCATGTCGACCCATTCTTGCTTCCTCACCTTTGAAGTGCTCGTATTCTTCAGCTTGTGACATGACTTCATCGCGATTATCGAATTTGTTGTGCCTGATGTACAATCGGTATTCGGGGCGTAGTCCCTCGTATGCTCGTTCGATTTGTTGCTCGCTTGTCATATGTGGGTGCTGTCTTATTGCGTCATTAAGTGGAGAATATAATCTTTGGCACGTTCGCGAGTATTTTGTTTTCGTCGCATTATCTCTTCTTCTAGCCTGAGGAAATGTCTGGGAAGTTGGAAAAAGATTTTTGCTGCTGTTCGGAAATCCGCCCATGTGTGAACTTCGCTTCTTTTATATCGCCACCACTCTCATGCTCGGTCTTTGAATATTTCATTCAGTGGTAGCAGGAGATGGTTGTAACCAACTCTATAACAGTCAGCTAATTCTTCAATACTCTCTAGGAATTCGTTTAGCGGTTGATTCCCATTAAAAGAGAGTCCCCATTTTAGCACTTTGTTCATATTATTGGTATATTAAATTTGCGGGTGGTTGCCATGTACCAGTGGGCGTATTATTGCATGAATCTTGTGTCGGAGTATGCACAAGTGGTTTTTGTTTTTCTTCGTTGTCTTTTTTCCTTTGTACGTGTATATAATTGCTAATTGGCTTTCGAATTTCTTTCATGGTACCATCAGTTGGTAGCCCCTTTTCGTTTAGGTATTTTTCTAACTCTTCCTTTCTTAGGTTTGACTTTCTTCTGAAGAAGAATGTTCCTGTTCGGGTGCCATTTATAACGAGTTTTGGTCCTTAGGCTGGGATAAAACTCAGTCTGTCCAGGGTTCGTTAAAGGGGTCTCGCAACCCTCTAACATACAACGTATTTCCGAATTACTCACGACTGTCTTCGCGACAGTCTAGCACTGACTCTGTAAAAAGTTCAGCTCGGACGTTGTTACTGGTTGTTTAATTTTTATTATTTTAATATTATTCGCTTAACAATTTTTATACTTATAATAATGCTTAACAATTTTTATACCTAATAATACGTACAATGAAAGAGGGGGATAGAGTTGTGGATAGAATTGTGCAGCAGAAGGCTGCACAATGTGTATAACCTATTCAAAGCACCAAAGGGAGACGCGGTGGTTGGTAGGAAGTACAACATTTTCCTGGCGAGAGGTTAGAGTGAGAGCAAAAGTGCTACTCGGCAGATGGCCTTAAATTTATTCGGAGACGTCAGGTCGTCCACCAAAAAAAAGTCTCTGGTTTTGTACCTTGTGTAGGTGTCCTACCTAGTTGTTGCACAATTAATTTTGCACAACGGAGACCGAAGTCGAAAGTCACTGTTAGTTCTGTGATTGAGGCCGAGGCCGAAAGCGTCAGTTATTTCTGAGCCTGAGACCGAAGTAAAAAGCCACTGTTAGTTCTGGGACTGAGGCCGCGGCCGAAAGAGCTGGAAGGGGGGAGGGGAAAGGGATGCAAAAAAACACAAAGACTTTGCAACTACTGCAAACGACTTTGATCGGTTTCCAACTCTGAAATTACTTTGCAGTTTTCGCATCCTATACGTGGTATGATGGTTGAACTGTTTGAGAATTCAAACCTCTGATTACGAATCAGCGGGAAAGCAAAAGCGAATAAAATGGTTTTGCTTGTGTGACGTATCTTAGTGCCTTCGAAACCCGTACTTGGCGGATTTCGTCGTTTGCTTAATTTGATGCTTTTTTTATGTTTTATTTCTTTATAATTTATTTCTATTAATCTGCTTCAATAAAAAAATAGAAAACATAGTTAAAGAATAAAAAAAAAGAATATAAAGAAATTGATTGCCGCTGTTTGGTTTCATACCGGCTTCCTCGTGTTGGGATTTTTATATGCAAGCTCAGAGAGCAGTGTTCTGTGTATACTAAAAAGAATTGTAACATGGCATTAATTATGCCTGTTACAGTGTATTCTACTTCCTGCTTCGTCACACTCTGTAACAGGAAAATCTTGCACCCGCTCGTTTAATCAAACATAAGTTTTAGAGTGTGGACTTCATATAAGCGCGTTATATTGATTCGAGAGCCAGCCTTAGTACCCTATGCGACACGATTGATTGAACCAAAAACGAGGAACTCTTATTCATATAATATGGGAAAACTAATATATTTTGCGAAAAAAATACGGAAAACGAGAATAACAATTGTTACATACTTACACTTAAGTGACTTTCAACGAGAATAGTACCTCGTTTCCAAAAAATGTTTTTTAAAGGTTTTTTACTAACAACCACATTCCGGATACGCGCGAATAAGCGCGTAAATAAATTCAGGAAATCCTTACAGCGAGTAAGCGCCCGAGACGCCAGCGTAGCCGAAACTGAGGCAGACTTTGTATTCTGTAATCCAATCGTCCGCCAGCGTCTTACTTTTTATATCTGATGTTATGGTTTGCAGACTGTCGTAGT
This sequence comes from Thecophora atra, assembly GCA_937620795.1. Taxonomy (NCBI): domain Eukaryota; kingdom Metazoa; phylum Arthropoda; class Insecta; order Diptera; family Conopidae; genus Thecophora; species Thecophora atra. The sequence continues at coordinate 37,213,331 of OW569399.1, forward strand.
TTGCAGACCGAATAGTGTTACCGTCCACGGAAAACCTTTTTGTAGTTTGGTGATATAGTTTGGAAGCACTTTCAAAAACACAAAAAAATGCAGTCACTTCGATTTCAACTACGTGAGAATCCTAGTGGACACATATATTATTGTACATAAAATATGAACATGAGTGTATGGCAACAATGTATGAAGCAAAAAGCAACTATTTGTCTTATCATAATAATAACAACTAGAACCTCCATTTGACTTGTTCGTGTAATATAGAATGCAGCACTCGATACCATTTCTATTTTTGTTCGAAAATAAAGCCTTACATAAAACGGTAGTACTTGTGAAATATTTTTTGACAATTTAAAATTAAAATTATTTGGATGGTATTAAATATTTGGGCTCTAGGTCTACGAAAATTTTTAAATAAAACAAGGCTCAACCACTTTACAAGTTGGATGTTCTTTATTTTATTTTTTCCACAATATTTCCGACACCGCCGGTGTCCGTCATCAGGTGATACTAATGTTATTTGCGTTATTAATATTCGATGAGAGTCTAACTTTATAATCTACAGTTCTTTTTAATTTTGTTTATCATGTGTCTGTAAATTGGAGCACAGTTCTCCGTGTCCGTTTTGTAATTGATTCGTTTGCTAGTTGGTACATTTATGGCATCATTTTCTACCAACGAACGTTTCGGTTCTCCTTGTGTTGCTTTGTACTTTTCATAACACAGCTGTTCAAAATGTGTACTCAACGAACGGCGAGCCATTGTTTACATTGAGAAACGTAGATCGTTTGTTCTTCCAAATTCACAACAACACTTTCCATACTATTTGTGCGTTCCAGGTCAAATGTAGCATTTTGTATCGTTATCAACCGAACGAACCCCGGGTTCGTTTGTGCTATCAAACGTACACAAAAAAGCAAACGTTTGCATATGTAGGGTACGGTTTTGCTTGCTGCAAATTGAGAAGGAAAGAGTTAAGCGAGTATACATGAAAAGACAAATCTATAGTATGTATACAGACAGTACTGGCAGCCAAACGTTTGGTCGGGAAGTGCTGGAAAAGTTGAACGAAAGCAAGGTCGCTGAACGTACGGTAGACTGGAAGATACAAAATTGTGTTTTAAGAACCACCGTGATAGAAACAACCGTAAACGTTCGGTGGTAGAAAATGATGCCATTAATATATGTAACATTTCCATTGTATACCTTTTTCTGTAATTCGTCTCTTGTTTTAAAATTTTTGTGTCCTCTATGTTCGGAGAATGTTTTGATGTTATGCAATGACTAACCAGCGCAGTTTTGTTGTTGCTTTCTTCAGTTTTAATTTTATAATCTGATTTGTGTGATGCTAATCTGGTTTTTAATTTTGATTTTGTTGTTCCTACATATACCTTTTTGCATTTGTGCGATACGTCCCCATTGCATGGGATTTCATAAATTACATGCGATTTTTCTAATTTTGCTATTTTTGTTTTCATGTTTGTATACAATTGCTGAAGTTTGTTTGTTGTTTTTAATGTGATTATTATTTTGTCCCTGTCATAAATACTTGAGTTTATAATATTATTTGAAATCTCCGGTATGTGTATTATTGATTTGTGCATTTTTGCTTGACTGAGTTGTGTGTTTGGTGAGATTGTTTTGTCAAGGCTTTCTGTTGCATTATTTATTATGTTTTTTATTATTTTACCTGTAAAACTGTTCTTTTGGAGTATTGTCCTTATTATTATCTTATTTTTTTCGTGAAATTGTTGGTCACTTATCCTCAGTATCCTATTGGCGAAATTATATGCAACATTATATATTACGTGTTTGGGGTGTTGAGAATAGAAATTGATGAGTCTGCCGGATGCTGTCGGTTTCTTATACCAATAAATATTTAAAAGGGTGTCCTTTGTTATTATTAGTGCGTCAAGGAATGCTAATTTGTTTTCTTTTTCGACCTCATGTGTAAAACATATATGTGTATCGAATTTGTTAAGTGTCTTTAACGTTTCTTCCACCATGTTCACATCAACTATGGCAAATAAATCATCAACATATTTTGTCAATAGTCTAGGTTTCTTTGTTATTGTTTTCATGGTCTTATCCAGAAGCTCTTCCATTACAATATCTGCTATTATTGGTGATGCAGGTGAACCCATAGGCATTCCTTTTAACTGTTCATAAATTTTATCTTGATATTTAAAATAACGATTCTCCTTTATACAGAATTTTAAAATGTCTATAAATAGTTCCTTAGGCATATCTGTAACAACGGTAATTTTTTCCCACTTATTTAAAATTATATCCATTGCTAAATTTATCGGTATGCTAGGGAACAGAGATATTACATCGAAAGACACTAATTTTTCTTCCTGCTTTATATTTGTGTTATTTACTTTGTCCTTAAACTCAACCGCGTCTTTTACGTTGTTTTAAGAATCCGTCGTCAAGTTCTTTAGTTTTTTTGTTAGGAGTCTGCACAGTCCGTACGATGGAGAATTGATCGATGAGCAGATTGGCCTTAGTGGAGTTCCCTCTTTGTGTATCTTCGGTAGTCCGTAAATCCTTGGAGCTACAGCGGTATTCGTCACAAGTTCTCGTCTTTCGTTTCTCGAGATTAAATTTAGTTTGAATAACTTATCTACTAGTACATTATTTTTCTTTTGAAGTATCGTGGTTGGGTCTATTTTTAACCGTTTGTACGTGCTTATGTCTTGTACAATATTTTCCATTTTGTTTTCGTATTCACTTTTTTCCATTGCTACCGTTACGTTGCCTTTGTCCGCCTCTAAAATTATGACGTTATTGTTCTCCCTCAAAAACTTTTTTGTTTGTGCCACCGTATCCAGCATATATAATTTAACAAAGAAATAGTTAATAATTTAATAAATCTACCTTTAATAATGAATAAATTATTAGGTATTACTTCAATAATTAATAAATTAGTAATTATTAATGTAATAACTACATTAGTAACTATTAATTTAATAATTGATAAATAAATTTCTTTAGCAATTATAAATTTATTTATTAAAAACTTCGTTACAAAAATTTCTGTCAACCACAAAATTTTTGTTCTAGTCTACAACTTTTTGTTCCCGTCTCATTTCCAACCGACTAGGTTTTTGCGTAATGCATCGTCTAAAGATTGACAATTGATAATGTCTGCAAAGCAGGTAAAATACCAGCAAAATTATACAGTGACCGCCAGCGACCGACTGCGTCCCGTCTCGGTTTTTGGCAGCGCAGTTTCTTCGAAAACCATCGACGCTGGCGTCAAATACAAAAAAAAAAAAACAACAAAAACCACAAAAGAGAATAAACAACTACGGAGCGTCTGTGAAGCGTGCGAGTATCCGAAATGTGGCTGTATATTTAAACTTAAATTCCATTGAAGTGGTTGCAGTTCCAACACTAAGCTAAAATGCTTTCGGAATTATGTCTTTGTTTTTAGTGTGTTGTATGTCGGAATGGGTGTCCTGCTAATAATGACACTTAACGTCGTCATTATCGTATATATTTGGGCCGGTTTATTAACGCTTAATGTTAGTATCGCATATATACTACACACTATACACTATACACATATATACATATATACTATAGTTTTGGGCATGATTATAATTAAAATGAATTTACACTGGAAGTATTTCCAATTTAAAAACTCGCTTGCGCACTTTTAGCAGAGAGTATAGATATGTAAAGAGATTTCATGAAGCCGCCTTTCCAGCCTTCCACAAACTTTCAGTAGATGTTATTAGGGTCAAACTTGTATGAAGAATTGAGGTTTGAGAAAGACATGTTAGGATTACGTTTTAATATGTTCGATGTTCTCATCGAAAAATCACTAAAGCACGACAAAGATCGTGCTATGATGAATTATAAAGAACTAGAAAGGGTAAAAAATTATGGTTGTGTTATGTTTGCGAAACATTTTTTTCTCCCCGCGGGTTATTTCGCATCCTATTATACACAAGTTTTTGCCTTGTTTTCTGATTTGTGTTCTGCGTGTATGGTTGTTGTTTTACACAAATGAAGCAATATTCGTCACAATGATCGATACGATGATTTCAGCGGGCGACGAAATGCAAGAAAGTAATTCACTTTTTTATTGTTTTTTTACAATAAGAAAACCTGAGCAGTCCACCTACTCGGATTTCTTTCTATTTTCTGTAATTTTTGCATGCTTCGTTTGTTAGTTCGAAAATAAGTAGATTTGATTTCAGTTTATTCGGTTGTTTTTATATATTAGAATACTATTAAATTCATAACTTCTTATTACATCGAGATATTTCCTTAGCTTATATTATTGAACTCAGTTATTTTTGTAAAGTTAATTTAAATAGATTTTAGAAAAAGTTTCTAGTCTCACTTGCATAGCATGTAAAAGAACTTGATATGCCGACGAAAATAAGTCGGTTTGCTTTTATTAGCCATTGGTTTATTGGAAAAATATTAAAAATATGTAACTTTAGAATCTTCTTGTAATCATATACAATTATATCAATCAGATGTTTGCGTTTTTAGTCATGAGAGACACCACACTAAATCACCTCGTAAAAAAAAATTTGCAATATAAATAGCAATATGAATGGACTGTGAAGTTTAAAGTTAATTCTAAATAAAATTTTAATATCATGTTTCTTAATAAACGAAGTCGAATAAATAAAGTTAAAGTAATATTAATTAAAGTAATGAATAATTAAAGTAATATTAATTATTATTATGTATTATGTAAAGCATCATAATTTATGTAAATACATATTCACAATATATTCATGTTTCTTTACAATAAGAAAACATGAGCTATATAAGACGTTGCATTTTAACGTTTTTGTTTGATTTAAAACCTTCAAATCAAAGCCGCATTCTAATGTAGACAACACTACCTTTGAAATAGTTTGCTGAAGATCATCAGATGCAATGGATCACAACTTAATTTCATCAGCCAAAATGGTTCGATATTGCAGACTTATGTTCGCAAATGCAACGTCTTATATAGCTCATGTTTTCTTATTGTAAAGAAACATGAATATATTGTGAATATGTATTTACATAAATTATGATGCTTTACATAATACATAATAATAATTAATATTACTTTAATTATTCATTACTTTAATTAATATTACTTTAACTTTATTTATTCGACTTCGTTTATTAAGAAACATGATATTAAAATTTTATTTAGAATTAACTTTAAACTTCACAGTCCATTCATATTGCTATTTATATTGCAAATTTTTTTTTACGAGGTGATTTAGTGTGGTGTCTCTCATGACTAAAAACGCAAACATCTGATTGATATAATTGTATATGATTACAAGAAGATTCTAAAGTTACATATTTTTAATATTTTTCCAATAAACCAATGGCTAATAAAAGCAAACCGACTTATTTTCGTCGGCATATCAAGTTCTTTTACATGCTATGCAAGTGAGACTAGAAACTTTTTCTAAAATCTATTTAAATTAACTTTACAAAAATAACTGAGTTCAATAATATAAGCTAAGGAAATATCTCGATGTAATAAGAAGTTATGAATTTAATAGTATTCTAATATATAAAAACAACCGAATAAACTGAAATCAAATCTACTTATTTTCGAACTAACAAACGAAGCATGCAAAAATTACAGAAAATAGAAAGAAATCCGAGTAGGTGGACTGCTCAGGTTTTCTTATTGTAAAAAAACAATAAAAAAGTGAATTACTTTCTTGCATTTCGTCGCCCGCTGAAATCATCGTATCGATCATTGTGACGAATATTGCTTCATTTGTGTAAAACAACAACCATACACGCAGAACACAAATCAGAAAACAAGGCAAAAACTTGTGTATAATAGGATGCGAAATAACCCGCGGGGAGAAAAAAATGTTTCGCAAACATAACACAACCATAATTTTTTACCCTTTCTAGTTCTTTATAATTCATCATAGCACGATCTTTGTCGTGCTTTAGTGATTTTTCGATGAGAACATCGAACATATTAAAACGTAATCCTAACATGTCTTTCTCAAACCTCAATTCTTCATACAAGTTTGACCCTAATAACATCTACTGAAAGTTTGTGGAAGGCTGGAAAGGCGGCTTCATGAAATCTCTTTACATATCTATACTCTCTGCTTTTAGGTCGTACTTTAAAGTTGCGGAGGTCGAAACGACTAAGCGAAGACTAAGCTTCGTTCGTGCCATCAATCTAGCCAAGGAAATCAAAGCTTAATTTTGCTTAACAAATCAAACCGTTGGTCGGAAGAACAAAGTCAGCAGTTCTGCGCAATGCAAGTTGCAGAATTTCGACTGAGCAACATTTCCGACTTACAAACTAGATATAAGGAAGAACATTTTTCGATTAATAGAAGTCTGTAATTATAAGTGAGAAGGTAGATTCTCGTATCTGAAGTCTTGTTTTTAATTTTAGGCAAACATAGAGAGTCAAGTTTTTAAGTGCCGGTGAACAGAGATATTATATTTTAACATAGTATTAGCCTAATAAATATATCGATAAAGCCATAAGAGTATTAACGCGAACTAAGTGTGAAACGCGTAAGCTGTTTAAGTTTTAAATGTAGTAAACGGCGAACAATAAAAGAGAGCAATAAATAAAGTTTGGAACTAAATAGACTTATGTTTGATTCAACTATTGAGTGCAGATTATTTCCTGGTTGGAGAGTGACAAAGCAGGACGTAGAATAAACACACCATCCTCTAATTGTCGTGGTAAGAGAACACAACATTTAATATTTAAATAAATATTTGCTCATTTGAATTGACAACAACAATTTGTTGAAAAAATAAATTTTGAAATAAATATTGCACATCTTAAGAGCAAATAAAGCTAATACCAAATAAAATAAAACTTAAATTTGCTTAGCACGACCATACGTAAAAAATTAATTGAATAAGAGTGAAAAACAGATTAAACTTTAAAATTTACAAGGAAATAATAAAAACGTAGAGAAAAAAAATTTAAAATTGTTTCATTTATAGTGGTTAAGAAAAATCGATTATGCCTCAAAAATAAGTTATTGTAAAACAAAAATAAACGACAAGCAAAAAATTGTTGAGTTGATCTTTATGTTTGAAAATGTAACTGGAGTGATAATTAATGACAATTATAGAAACACGAATTAAAAATCACTAAAATTGAGTGCTTGCTTTAAACGATTCAGGATAATCATAGTTTCATTAAGGTGAAGTTACGTTTGTGAAGCAACGAAGAAGAAAAAAAATATGTCGTTGACACATATTTTATAAGCAAGAACACAACAAACACAACAAACTTAAACTTGGACTTAAAGTTTTTTAAAAAAAAAGCGTCGTTTGCATTTTTACGACTGCAATTGGCTTCACATGGAATGGGGAAGTAGCTTCGCATGGTATAAAATTTAAGATCAGCGACAAAATAAAAGAAAACAAGTGTAATGAAATTGTGTTGGCACGAGTCATAGTAAACAAGAAACACAACACAAGTGAAATGGTAGATCACAGCAAAATATTAATTGGCGCGGGAATTAAGGCGAACAATTCAATATTTAAACATTTTAAAAGGAGACAAATTGAAATTGAAATTCAGTATTAAATTTTAAGATAGAGACAAAGATCCAAGAATTTATAGCATGCATAAAATAGCGCCTGCACGGAAATGTATACCGCCTTCTGCGCTCAAAAAAGTTTGAAAGGCTAGACGAGTTGAATAATGCAAGAAAGACACATTATTTACATCATAAGTCTTTACATATGCTTTTGATATTATGAGAAGACATAGCATTGAGAACAGAAGTGGACAGTGCAGTAATGCGGACATTCAAGCTGGACTTACCGGTCAGTGCTCTGAGGCTTTATTTGGTATGTATAGAGAAGTCAACATTTGAAGAGTTGGTGGAGCAAGCATTGGATGATGCGGATGACACGCGACAAGCAGAAATGATCCTAAGTAGGCACTTCGTCGGTGTGGTCGAAACCCGTTTAGTGATTATGCCAATCAGAAACAACCTTTCCTTAGTCCGCGCTATAGAAATAACGGAGGTTCAGCAGAAGTCAAAGGCCAATGAAATAAGCCGGTTGCAGAACAGCAATGGGCAATCAATACAGCATATTACTTGTAGTTTCTGTAACAGAAAGGGACATACAAAAGTTGATTGCCTAGTGGAAAAGAAAACGCCATACACTTAGAAATATTGGAAATAAGGCCATGAGACAAACATAAAGTGTAAGACCATTTCTCCAACCAAAGAAAATCCTTTTAGAGGGGAACGCCAACAGCAAAAAGTTCAACAAGGATATAGACCCAATACCAAGTGGGAGGATAACCGAATGTGGAATGGAGGTGGCTTAAATGAAGCCCTTAATCAACCCAAACCAACGACAGAAGGGCCGATTAAAGATAAAAAGAGTACCGAAGAGATTGGGTACGAGTTTGCAAAGTCAAGAAGAGCTGGGAATCGTTTCAGGGAAAGTATCGAGGGTATTTATGTCATCCCATAAAGAAGGCACTGCCTTACCACTTTATCTTAATTCAAACAAATTGATTACGTTGCTGATATCAAAAACCTAAGAGTTTATTTAAATCAGCACCTTAAGTGGAACAGACATATTAGTCGGGTTATCGCCGAAGTCTATGGAGTATTACGCGGGCTTAGTTCAGCAAAAAAGTTCTTAACAACGTCAGCCGAGCAGGCGCGGCTACCTTCAGGAGTGAATGCTTTCATCAATATGAGGGGAAACTGTTTGATTTCTTTCTTTCTTCTTTGAGTACTTTCTTATTTCTGTCATCCTGGTTTCTATTCTTGTCTTACACTACGATAATATTATTAATATTAATTTATTCTATGATAATACAAATGAATCGATGTAAAGTTACTTACCAATTTTTAAATAATTGCTAGTTATTATAATTGTTACTAATTGCTAGTTATTAATTGTTGTTAATTTAAAGTGTTATAATTCAAATTTGCGCACATTTTAAAAGCTTGTAACTTAAGTGTGTAGTTAAATTATTAATAATAAATAAGTAAATAGATGAAGAAATAATATTTCCTAACGTATCTCCATGGAATACTCCTTTGTTGTTAGTACCAAAAGAATGTGGAAAGGATGGAGAAAAGAAATGGCGACTAGTTATAGACTATAGGAAATTAAACGACGCCACAGTTAAACAAGTATTTCCTATTCCAAGGATAAGTGAAATATTAGATCAGCTAGGGTGCTGTAGATATTTCTTTCTACGTTAGATCTGGCTAGTGGCTATCATCAGGTTCTCATGGACGAAAAAGACAAGAAAAAAAACAGCATTTAGTTCAGAGTTAGGGAATTCAGAAATTAATATAGTTTAATCAGTTTAAAATAGCTCTCCCAATCAATAAGCTGTTACGTAAAGAAGTTAAATTTAATGGACAGATGACTAAATCAGAAAGCGATTTAGCTATTAAAAGAGGCAATCATGACCAAGCAAACGTCGATTTTAGCAAGGAGATTATATTGACAACAGACGCCATTAGTAAAGCGATAGGTGCAGTGCTGAACCAGGACAAAATAGGGACAGATAGACCGATAGGGTTTGTAAGTAGGCCGTCCACTCAATAACGCTGAAAAGCCTTACTCCAAAATTGAGAGAGAGAGAGTTCTTATCAAGAGTTTGGGCCACAAAGAATTATTGAGCGCCCTTTTTGGGAAGACCGTTTAAGGTCAACCGCACTGATCACCAACCGTTGAGGGGAATGGCGAATATGAAGGACCAAACTTCAAGGCTGGCATGATCCACGCATAAATTATCAGAATAAGATTTTGAAATTGTCTAAATCCGGGAAAGAAGGATTTGAGTGCGGATGCATTAAGTATAATACCTCAAAATGGAAATAGCGTGATAGCAGTCCAGCACGTGCCCAAACGGAAGCAAAGAAATTACCGAATGCCAAAAGCAGTAATCTCGACAATTTAAATTCATCCAGTGTAGAACCAGACAACACAGATACACCTAGCAAGAATACGGTGATATTATTGTCAGATCCTGCTGAAATCGAAACAGTTTTGAAGGACACAATTCACCGATGGGAAGATATTAAAGGGCTGTGAAAACGTATTTAAGGACAAGAAATTAATACAGATGGCCAACAATGCAGCAGATTGACAAAAATGCCACTGGTTTTGACAGATACCCCAAACAAACAATTTGATAAGGTCTATATGGAAATGGTCCCTTACCGGAAACATCCTCGTGGAACAAATATATTCTTTGGTTTCAAGACAGTTTTTCTAAGTTTATGGCCATGCCAGATGCGGAGGCGTGTACAGTGGCCAGGGCATTTCTTGATGAGATTCTGACCCGCCACAACATTCCAAAAGTACTCGTTACCGATAACGGTTTAAATTTCGTTTCAAAAGTTTTCGCCAATGTGTGTATGGAGTCATAGGCCACTGGCAGAATACCTCCACAGTTTCGTTAAGGAGGATGGCTTGAATTGGGACAATTGGCTTACAACAGCCATGCACGTGCATAATAACACACCACATATTTCGACAAAGCAGACGCCTTTTTGCACATTATACAGATATAAATGCAGTCCGGGGTACAACGTCGACGATCCCAAAAAGGTATTAAAATATCAAATTCAAGGAGACCATGATTTAGTAAAGAGAAATCACGAAAACGCAAACGAGATAGCTAAGAAGTAGTATGATAGTAAGTTAAAAGTAGTCAAATTCAATATAGATGATAAAGTATTACTAAGAAACCAAGTAAGGAAAAATATATTTTTCCCAATTTGGAACTGACTTGGTAATGGATATTACAACACCAGTAACAACGGTAATAAGTGTTAGAGGCAAACCAAAACTAAATATCAAACAAAAATAAATAGCAGTTTAAGTCGTTACACTTTATTCATCATTACACATTACACATTACTACTTACGATATTATATATTAATATTTGCGTATTTTTTTATATGATAAATAAAGTTTTATATATATATAAAATTTTATATTTATATGTATTAATGTGTATACCATTATGTTATGTTTAGGTTCTATTTTTATATATAACTGTAAATGAATAAATAATAATACAAAATAGAACCTAAACATAACATAATGGTATACACACTAAGAGAATATTAAACGGGAAAAAACATATCTAATACAACGATAAATACAGTTTTATTAATACTATTTTTGATAGTTAAACTAAGGAATGAATATAAATTAAATTCACATTTGTTGCATATGTGTAAGTATAGAAAAATATTATATATTATATATTAGAAAAAAAATAAACAACAAAGATGGTTTCGAACTATACTTGTTATATCTATCTTCTTGATATGGTATCTGAAGTTCCCGTGTCCAGTTACAATCGCTGCTAGCCAGCGGTCTTCCTCGGAAGTTGGGTGATCCTTTTCACTGCTCCGCCCATTGGTCTGCATAAAACAGCCCCAGCTGGTCTACACTTGGTTAAATTCTTCCATCTCTTCAGATGAGAATTCCATCCATTGATCGACTAATGCTCCTACCGATCCCTTTCCCAGCGCAACTCTCGGTTCGGTCCCCATAAATTGAGATGATGACCCCTGTTTAGGAAGCTCGTCAGCCAAATTGTTCGCGCCGATACCATAATGCCCTTTCACCCAAATAAGTGCGACCTAGTTGGCACCTCGAAGCACACTCAGTAAGTTTTGAATCTACGTGTGTCTGATCGATGCACCGAATCACGGATTGGTTGTCTAGCGCAATCCAGATGGTCTTATCATGCCATCCATCAATTAGGTGATCCAGTGCATTTACCACGCCAAGCATTTTATCGTTGTTATCGTTTTTATTTAATTTACTTAACAAATTTTATAATACTTAGAATACCTTATAATTTATAAAGAGCCGCTTTTGCGGTCAAGAGCCAACTATGGGTCGTATAAAGAGCCAAATAAGGCTCGTATAAGGAGCCGGTGTTGTGGTCAAGAGCTAACTAAAGGTTGTGTTTCTTAAAAATATTTAAAAATCAAAAAAGCCACAAATGTGGTCGATATGTATTAGGAAAAGTGTTCTAGGGCCAGCAAAATACTTATTAAAGAGCGAACCTTTATTAACGTCACTTCTATACGAGTATATTGGTGCTAGTGTCGATCAAAAAGCTGATTTAATATGTTCGGATGAGCTCGTTGAAAGCGACACTCGAAATAAATTATATGCGAATGATAAGATATTTCGATTGAAATCGGCCGTGAACGGAGCCAAACTCCATTCCAACAAATATTTTGTCCATATATATGTCAGTAGATGTATGGTTTCTGGTTTTCTCTACTCGATCTGAAAATTTACATATTTGTGTTTTTGTGTAGCTATGTATTCTTAGTGTGTACTTGTTGACATGCGGTCACTTGGAAGGAACAGGTTTTCTGTTCTGTTAATTCCAGTTCTATTCTTCTTGGTCTGTTTGTATTTCTTCTGTTTTATTTCACTCTGTTTGTCGTACCTACGGTAGGTATGTACGAATGTATATCTGGTTAACGCGAGTGTAAGTTTACTTATTTTTGTATTCTCTTAATGCAGAATTGAGTGATTGTGCAATCAAATAAATACAACATTATTAATGGATAAATTCAAAGAATTATGTCTGAAACTATTAACACCGAAGCTGCGATGACACAATTAGAACAAAATGAAGACACAATTGAGCAATTATACAGATATCACAAGAGTAATCTATCTGAAACGGAAATAAACAAAATATTTGACAAATGGGAAGACTTGGTCCACAAAGAATACAACCCAGGACTAATACCAGACACAGCGCCAAGTTATATTCCAACCACCAAAAACCAAGGACCGAAGCCAATATCATTAGAAGAGTATAGGCGCCGGCAGGCTACTAGGAAGCGTCCGCAAATTCCACAACCACCTCTAGAACCCCTAAAGAAAAGGAAACGCCGTGGAAAAGCCTTTAGAAGAAGAAAAACACTGGCGCTGCTTTATAAAGCTTTAAACTTAGAAACTAACAAAAAAAAAAACATATGCAGCATAAAAAGACAGATCAAATCGTTAAGAACAAATAAAATAAATTAGGGACGTCATGTATACCTATTGTTTTACATGTGAAAAGTAGTTAATAAATCTAAAGAGTTGTGATGCGTTGCTGTGAGTAGTCGTGTTGTGAGTTCTCCTAAGCGATATTATTTTAATTCAAGTGCTGGCTTATTGTTTCTTGCTTAATATAATAAATATAATCACTGTTGCTAGACGGTTTCCGTATTTAAAAATTTTTCAACGAAGTGCAGTGTTTTATCATTGTATATAGCCAAATTTTATTTATTTAATAGAATTGATTGCAATGTAACATAATTAGCGTCAATTACATACATTTTGTGCAAGCGAAAAATACCAACAAATTCAAGAATACCGGTTTCCAATTATTTGTGTATTCTTCAAAGTCAGCATCATGGTAAGGGAACTGCGGTCGGGAAAGGTGTCTAATCTCTCTGAAAGCTTTGCTGCTCAAAAACAAAAAACAAATTACACTCCCAGTTCTAAAGAGCAAGTGCGTTTACCTACTCTTTGTGTTTCGTCAGGTGAGATTAATGCAGCAGCTTGCTCGGCGTCTCCTCTGCAAAAGCAAAACAGCTCGCCGAATTTGAAGGGTCATTCTACTGCTCTCACGTTGACTGAGCTTTCATCAGAGTTAGCTAAGCACACTGCAGTTATCATGAAGACTGTTAGTTCTGAGATTTGTGTTTTGCGAGACGACATACACAAGCAGGTAACAATTATGGACAAAAAATTCGCAAGCCTGGAAGAATCTCTTGAAGGCTTGAAGACACGGGTAGTGGATAACGAACAGCGGACCTCTGATCATCTGAGCCATTGTGGTTCCGAGGCAGTTAAATTACGAGAGCAGTTAGCTACCTTGTGCTCACGCTGTGATATACTTGAGCAAAGTTATTTATCCACGGACGCTATTTTATTCGGTGTTCCATTCTTAGCGGATGAAAACCTGATGATGTATTTTCTTCGTCTTTGTGAATCGATTAATTGCAAGCCACCTGCTGTAAATTCAATATTTCGATCTCGCCGACGTGACAATAACAAATCTTTAGACTCGCCGATAATTATTAAATTTAAATCAGTCTACGAAAGGAATCTTGTGTTGAAAGCTGGCTCGGAACTTCGTAAAAAATTGAACACGCCACTCTCGCTTAGAGAAATAGGACTCGACTCGGAGGCGCTCATATACGTCAATGAAAGCTTGTCTAAGCAAAATCGGTCACTTTTATAACACGCCTATCGTTTGAAGCGACGGGGTCAAATCAATAGTGCTCTCTCTAGAAATAGCGCTATTATGATTACACTTCAGCCACACAGTAAAGCAATCAAAGTAATTGATGAAGCCGCACTACTTAGTCTTGTTAATGCACCAGCAATCGCACAAGGAGACTACATAAATTATTTCAATATTTCATTTCTCATTTCGATTTTGTTTAATTTTTTCTTATTCAATAAATTAATATCTTTAAATTTGGTAGTTTATATCTGTTTCACTTTCTATTTTCCTGAAAATTTTACTCTTTCTTCGATGAATATTAATACGATGAGTTCTAAATTTCCGCAAAGACTGGGTTTCATAAATAATTTTATTTTCATTAAAGCTTTATGAGTAACTCACTTCCTGTCTCTGCCAACGTCAGAACATTACTTAATCTAATGTGTAATAAAAATTGTGGTTTAAACATATGCCACTTAAATGCTCAGAGCCTCAGGAATAAAATAGACGAGCTTCGATATCTCTTCGACAGCTGCTCGATTGATATATTATGTTTGTCTGAAAGTTGGTTTAATTCCGAAATGCCCAGTAATCTCTTTAAGCTTAATGGCTATAAGTTAGTTCGTGCCGATAGACATCTTAAGACTGGAGGAGGAGTGTGTATGTTTGTAAGAAACAAGTTTAATTTTCGCGTTATAAAGCGGTCAAGTCCAAGTAACCATTTTGAGTACATTTTCGTTGAAATTCTGCTTGGAGACGGTAAACTACTAGTGGGTTGTGTCTATTTAGCGCCTCAGCATGCTGATGCCCTATTTATCAGCGATTTATTGGAAGAGTTGGCACTACAGCCAAATATTGTATTATGCGGTGATCTTAACACTAACATTTTGAATAATAATAATATACCCTTTATTGAAATGGTTGAGGCTTTTAATCTACAATTTGTTAATCGCACTACCGCTACTCATTTTAAACCTGGGTGTATGCCTTCTCTGCTAGACATCTTTTTAGTCTCCGATTCAAGCTTGATACGTTGTTACGATCAACTGTCCGTACCTGCGTTTTCATTCCACTACCTTATTTTCCTTTCGCTTAACTTAACTCCGTCATACTGTACGAATGTAAGCGTCGAGCGTATTCAAGTTTTCTCTGAAATTAACATAAATTCTTTGTTTGCTGAGTGTACTTCTCTTGATTGGAGCCCGTTATATTCGACCAACAATAGTAATGCGCAAATAGAATATTTTACATATGTAATAAATTATCTGTCCTCTCGTCATATTCCCACCATTATGAAGCGGAAGAAGTCTACGAAATGTCTTTGGCTTACCCCTGAGATCAAGTTATCAATGGAAAAACGAGATGTGCTCTACTCAAGATGGAAAAAATATAAGTATTCGATGTTTTTTGATGATTTTAGGCGAGCACGTAACAGAGTCACTTTTCTTATCCGTAGAAATAAGAAGTCTTTCTTCGGTAGTAGGTTTGCCTCTCTCAAATCTAGCACTTCTTTTTGGAGATGCATTCGTCAAATCCGAATAGGAAATAATACACCTCCTTTCGATGTTAGCACTGATCTTGATGAACTTAATAAGCAATTTGTTCAACCGGTTTCCACCACAGTACCTCATTCTTTCACTACCGCCTCTGATTCCATTCCGTCTACTGGACTTTCATTGCATAGTGTTGATTTGGTTGATGTAGGATTAGCGATCCTTAATATTAAATCGTCTGCGGTTGGTGCTGATGGCATACACCCTAAATTTCTCAAAGTACTACTCCCTTGTATTGTCCAGCAAATAACACATATTTTTAACACAGTCATCATGACTTCTCTTTATCCCACCCCCAGGAAACTTTCTAAAATTATTCCACTTCCGAAACCTCCTGTTAGGAACACTGTTCAATATCGCCCTATTGCTATACTTCCTTTCCTTAGTAAAGCGAGAGAGAAATTGTATTTTTTTTTTACTTCCTTGTATACGTAGTAAATACAAGAAAGTATTGTAATCATGAAAAATTTCGATATTGAGATTTTGATGGTAACACACATTTTGACCATCGCGGAGTCCATTTTGACTAGTTTGGTCGTGACGTGTGTACGTCTGTACGTATGTACGTCTGTACGTATGTACGTATGTACGTCTGTACGTCTGTACGTATGTACGTATCCTCAATAACTTAAAAACGGAGAATCGTAGAAACTTGAAATTTGGTATTTGAGACTCTTATAAGACCTAGTTGTGCACCTCCCTTTTTGGATGCAATCGGTTGCGCGAAAAGGACACTTCTCATATAGTTTTTTCAAAATTTCATACATTACTCAAAAACAAACACTCCTAGAAAATATATTGGGCCTTACATAAGACACAATTTTGTAGCTCCAATTTTAATGATGGTTCGCACCAAAAGGACTCTTCGCCAAAGGAACACGAAGCATGCATTATCCGAATTACATAAATGATAATGATAAATGAATGTTATGCTGCTATATCTTTTACAAAAATTGGTTGTACCCTTATAGAACTAAACAGGGAAATCAAAATTACTACGATTGATAGTTAAAGCTGTGTGGAAACTAATTTGAACTTCCTTGTTTTTACTTCCTACTATTTAAATTATTTAAATTAAGAGAAGCCTATGAAATTTTTTTCATTATGGAAGTAAAAATATTTAAAATTTTTAAAACTTCAATTTTAAAATATAAACTAGTAAGGGTACCTTCGGTCAGACCGAAGCTTATATACCCTACATCCCAGCAACCTTTATTATAAAAAAAAAAAAAAGTAGGCGTGTCACTCCGCCGATTTTCCCCATTTTCAATACAGAGTTATCTATGATGGCAGAGAATATTCGTACCGAATTTCAAGTCAATTCTTCCAACCGTTATTCTGGAATTGCGGTTTATATCAATGTCATATGTTCGTGGGCGGACACGCCCATTTTTTTTAAAAATTTAATCTACCTGTACCGATGTATTCGGAAACAAAATTGAAGCTCAAAACTAAGTCTACAAGTTGAAATATTGTTAAAAGAATTAGTATTTGTTAAAAAAGTAGGCGTGGCGCTGCACCGATTTATCATCAATCCCATTTATTTTCAATCCCACAGAGTTTCGGATGACAAAGAATATACGTGCAAAATTTCATCGCGATAGCTTCATTCGTTCTCCTGTAATCGTGATTTCCACAGACAGACAGACAGACAGACAGACAGACAGACAGACAGACAGACAGACAGACAGACAGACAGACAGACAGACAGACAGACTACGGACATGGCTAAATCGACTCAGGAGGTGACACTGATCAAGAATATATATACTTTTCCATACCTGCCACGCCTCCTTTAATGCGTTACACACGGAAGCACAAAGTGAATATACCCTCATTCCTTCGGATGTAGGGTATAATAAAATATATCAACCACTCTTGAAATAAAACCATACAATTGCCGTCATACAAGGAAGTTATGTGTTGCCCACATCAGATATTTTTTTATTGCAATTGAAACTTGAAGTTTGTATATATTTTACTTCTTTTGTACATATTTTAAAAGCAACAGCTTATTTGTACATTATAACGTGAACATGAAATAAATAAATAAATAAATAATTAAAATAAATAGAAACGCATATAGACAAACAACATAAAGAATTAATAAAGAAGGCAAAAAGATTAGTAAATCAATTATATATATTACAATAAATTATTATTATTATTATTGTATTGGAGTGGTGCACTGCGACCTATAGGTCTATTGTGCCTCCTGCTCGAGCTCACAGTTCCTGTAGTAGCCCTATCCGTTCTAGAAAACTGATAATTTTCCTCAGTTTTACGGATCTAATGTCCTGCTCACTCATGTAGACTGTTTCAAATATGGCCAGTCTTGAAGACATAAGCGCAGCACACGAAGTTAGTATATGTATTGGGGTTTCTTTGTCTCCCATACAGAATCTACACGGCTGGTCATCAATCATCCCTATAGTATGTAGGTGTTTCCTCAGCCTACAGTGACCCGTAAGAAACCCAGTAACTATTCGTAACTGGTTTCTTGGTAATTTCATGCATTCTCTAAATCGCACTAGGTTATATGCTCCTAACGCTTTTTTGGAATGCTCCAGACCTGTCTGATTGTTCCAGTATTCCCTTCTGAGTTCGTCCTCTTCGATTCTCAGCTTTTGATGCACTATGTTGGGCGCAATTCCACAACATGGTTCAGGACCTACTAGTGAGGTATTGGCTCCCTCTCTAGCCAGGCGATCTGCTTCTTCGTTGCCTTTAATCCCTACATGCCCTGGTAGCCATAGTAGGTGTAATTTGTTTTTTGCTCCGAGCAGATTCAGTTTTTCAAGGCATTCCCATACAACCTTGGAGTTTATATGGTATGAACTTAATGCCTTGATTGCAGCTTGACTATCGGTTAAGAATATTACAATAAAAGAAGAATAGAAAAATTATGAACACAAGGGGTAAAACGAATTCAAAGATTATAAATGAAAGCAACACAGAGAACAACGTTCTCATAAATTATATTACGACTAGAGGCGACTATTTATTGATTTATTGATAAAATACAACTAGAAATACTCTACACCTTAAAGCTGCATATATACTCTTATATATGTTTAGAAGTGGTGCGATATACTATACTCGTATATATATACAATATATATATTATATAGCTAATAATAAGTATACAATATATACAATACAATATAAATATTGTATACCTAATAATAAATATACAATATATATGTGTATATATAATAATAATAATAATTATATCGCACCACTTCTAAAAGGCAAAACTTTATACTCCAATGAAATTTCTACAATTATGCCGCCATAATAGCTGTATGCAGTTTCATAAGTGAATGCATAAGGAGGCGTGGCCCGCCCATTTTTTTCCCAACAGAATATTATTGGTTCACAAACTACAATATTATGTACACCATTATTTAGGAAAATTATATACTTTTCAATACAATCCATGTAAAACCCTCCATGACCTATGTAAACTAAAAGTGGGCGGATTACGCCTATATTTGGCATATTAACTGGAAGCATTAGTCTAAACCTACATATAAAATTTTCTTGTCTTCTCCCAAAAAGTGATGCTGATATGGCCTTTTTTAATAGGCAAAAGAGTCTTTTGCCTTTTTTATTATAAAAAGTAGGCGTGGTCCTTGGGCGATTTTGCCCATTTTTAATACGAAACACCCCAACATAGCAACGAATATTTTTGCCAAATTTCATTTTGAAATCTTAATCCGTTCTCCTGTGATCGTGATTTCAACGGACAAACAGACAGAC
Organism: Thecophora atra; assembly: GCA_937620795.1. NCBI lineage: Eukaryota > Metazoa > Arthropoda > Insecta > Diptera > Conopidae > Thecophora > Thecophora atra. Next base: position 37,232,874 of record OW569399.1, read on the forward strand.
AGACAGACGGACAGACATCGTTATTTCAATTTTGGTGGTGATGCTGATCACGAATATATATACTTTTCCATACCTATCTTGTCTAGTTCTATGCGTTACACACTCCGGTATAAAGTGAATATACCCTCAACCTTAAGGTGTAGGGTATAATAACATTACAAAAATACAATAAGAAATTTTAAATGGAACAGATTTTTGATGAACTCAAACGAATACTTTCGAACTTTAAAAAAAACCCCAATAGAAAATACACAGAGAAATATAAAGATACATTAATGTCATACCTAGACGAGTTAAAAACAGCGTTTACAAAGGAATTACAAACAACAAACAAAAAATAAAAGAACATTATCAACTCATCAACAATTTTAAACAATATACAGACAAAATGAAACAATTCCTCACAATGACGACCTTTGACATCCTAACATATATAAAAGTGGTACCAGAATTCTCCGGTCAGCGGAACGAATTCCCAAAATTCATAGGATTAGTGGAACTAATATCAAAAACAAAATTGGTTTAGGTGAAAAAATTGTAAACACAACACAGTAAATCAACAAGCTAAAATCAATTTTCAAACCCACAAAAACAGCAAACAGCATTTACGAAAAACTGGTACATCTTAAACAAGGTGCTAGGACAATAACAACTTACAGTGACGAAATAACTTCACTAATTTCTGAACTAAATAATATACAAATTGCAGAACTAGGCGACTTGCATGTTCAAGTTATACTTAAGTCTAACGACATAATTGCTTTCAACACATTTAAAAATGGCATAAATTTTCAAACAATAAAACAAACCATAAATGCGAGTAGAGTCAAAACACTTAGTGAGGCATGGCAGAAGAGACAGTAGAAACGGACAGCGACAAAATCTTAACATACAGACGTAACCAAAACTATGGACAAACAAACTCACATTTCAGGAACCAAAACAATTACAGGTACAACAATTTCAACAACAGACGCCATAACTATAGAGACAATTACAACAACAGCAATAATCAAATAAATAATAATCGAAACATGAATAATAACTACAACAATTACTACAGAAACCACACCAATACGAATAACAATAAGAACTTTAGAAATAATAATAACTTTAGACATCAAAATTGTAAAAATAACTACAATAACCACAGGAGAAGGATAAATTACATAAACCAAGACTGAAAAAAGGATAAAACCCGGCTACCATGAGAGAAAATATAGTTCAGGTAGACCAGGGCTAATTAAACAAATTCTTAACTTTCATAACAAAAATTATGCCAGCAATCACATAAATATTAAGAACAAAGATAAGATTATAAAATTTATAATAGACACCGGTGCAGATGTATCAATACTAAAACTTAATATATTAACTAATGAATTCATAGGTAGAATAAGCTACTGTACAATAACAGGCATTGCAAATCAGAACATTAATATTTTAGGAATTACTAAAATTAAGTTAAGTGTACCTAGTGGTCTTATTGAACACGATTTCCAAACAATTGACAATGATTTCCCAATACTAGCGGATGGAATTCTCGGCAGAGATTTCTTGCACAAATATTTATGTAAGATAGACTATGAAACCTTAACGCTGACCATAACTCACAACGACGAGGACAACGTGTTTGACATTAGAACTAAAATTAATATAATAAGCATACCACCCAGAACCGAAATCCTACACCCCTTAGATTTATATAATAACTATTTAAGTAAATCGAAACCTATGGCCTTTTTAACTTCTTTGCAGCTAAAGCAACAATTCCAAAGCAAAAACTGTCATATTTGCGATAAAGAATTGTGCTCTGATAGAGTGGCAGACCATTGCCACCTAACTGGCGAATATAGAGGGCCGGCGCATAATGAATGTAATTTAAAATATCAAATTGCATGTGTTATCTTAGTAAATTTGTTATATATTCAGGAGAAGATGCTCCCAAGAAATTTATTGAATACTTAATTTAAGATATCTTAGATTTATATAATAACTATTTAAGTAAATCGAAACCTATGGCCTTTTTAACTTCTTTGCAGCTAAAGCAACAATTCCAAAGCAAAAACTGCCATATTTGCGATAGAGAATTGGGCTCTGATAGAGTGGCAGACCATTGCCACTTAACTAGCGAATATAAAGGGCCGGCACATAATGAATGTAATTTAAAATATCAAATTGCATGTGTTCTTTCATAATTTTATCAAGGTGGGTGAAAAGAAAAGTTTTGAGATAAGATTTTTGGATTCTTTTCGTTTCATGGCATCAAGTTTGGATGCATTAGCGAAAAATTTATCACCAACTGATTTTAAAACTGTTCGCCAAATGTTTTCAAACTATAATTAATTTAAATTAGTAACAAGAAAAGGTGTATTCCCGTACGAATACATCAATTCTTCCTCCTCAACCTCTCTTCCTCCTCAAACTGAATTTTATAGTCGCATAACAAATAAAACTTGTTCCAAGGAAGATTATGAACACGCGGTTAAAGTATGGGACATGTATAAATGCAAAATACTTGAAGATTACATGCTTCTATATCTGAAAACAGATGTTTTAATTTTAACACACATTTTCCAAAATTTTAGAAAAATATGCAAAAACATTTATAAACTAGATCCGTGTCAATATTATACTGCACCAGGCTTATCTTGGGATGCAATGCTCAAAACCACTCAAATTGAACTTGAACTGTTTACAGATATAGATATGTATTTATTCATTCAGAAAAGTATTAGAGGAGGCATTGTCCAAGGTTCTAAAAGGCATTTAAGGACAAATAATAAATATATGGCGGATGACGATTGCAGTAAACCATCAAAATATTTAATGTATTTGGATGCCAATAATTTGTATGGCTGGGCAATGTCTCAATATCTTCCTTATGGAGGTTTCGAGTGGTTGACAGATACTAATAATTTTAACGTATAGGCAATTCATGAAAATTCAGAATTTGGTTTTATTTTAGAAGTTTATCTATAATATCCGGAAAATCTTCACGATTCCCACAATGACTTACCATTTTGCGCGGAAAAAAAAAATACCTCCCAATTCTAAATGCAATAAACTAATAACTGATTTAACCAACAAGACTACATACACAATTCATTACAAGAATCTTCAACAATGCATAAAAATTGGTTTAAAACTCAAGAGAATCCATAGAATATTAAAATTTAAGCAGTCTGGTTGCTTAAAACAGTACATTGATTTAAATACGTACCACAGAACAATAGCCAAAAACAGCTTCGAGAAAAACTTTTTTAAACTCCTCAATAATGCGGTATATGGAAAGACGATGGAGAATGTAGACAAAAGGAAGGATGTAAAAATTGTAACCGAATGGGAAAGTAAAGAAAGACATTTAGGAGCACGAGCACTAATAGCAAAGCCAAATTATCACAGCATGTCTTATTTTACACGTGAAATGGCTGCTATACAATTGAATAGATCTCGCTCTGTATACAATAAGCCAATATATTTGGGATTTGTTGTTTTAGAATTATCCAAATGGAAAATGTATGATTTCCACTATGATTATATGAAATCTAAATTTACAACAAATCTCAGTTTGAATTACATGGATTCTTTCATATATTCCATTCGATGCGAAGATTTTTACAATGATATTCGTGATGACATCGACTCAAAATTTGATACATCCGAATATTTACCCAACAATCCCAACCCAACCCAACAATGTGGGCATGATGAAAGACGAGAACAAGTGACAAAGTCTGAAAGAATTTGTAGGTCTCCGATCCAAAATGTATACAATACAAGTTGTTGGCTGCAGAGAAATTAAAAAGGCCAAAGGTGTTAAGGCTACAGTTTTGAATAAATTAAGTTTAAGTGATTATAAAGATTGTTTAGTTAATAAGAGAATTATATATGGAGACATGTTTAATTTTAGATCTAAGCTTCATAACATTTATACAGAACAAGTACATAAAGTAGCTTTAAGTCCATTAGATGATAAGCGTAAAATTAGAGAAGATAATGTTCACACCTACGCGTGGAATCATTATAAGATAGGTATAGGATCAGTGTTAAACAAAGATGAAGAAATTTTTACCGATCTTGAATGCTGAGAAATTATTGTAAAATTCATGAATATAATATCACAAGTTTCAAGTTACGTTTACTTTTTCCCTATTTGTAATTAGTTTTAAGAAAACATTCATGTATAGTTTTAAGAAATATTTGTTTTATTAAATAAAAATGTATTAGATTTACAGTTTGTAAATAGAAAATTTCAAATTTTGTTTATTGAGCCTTTTTCAAAACAAGTTATAAGTTATAAAATTCATATGAAAGTGTTAACAAAATTAAAGACTATAATGTATTATCTTCAAAACATAATTGAACAACAGTATCGTACTTAAATATATAAAGAGAAAGATTGAAGTTAACAGGAACATTAATCTGAATCGCTCTTGCTCCCGGAGCTTACAGGTATTGAGAGTATATCTCCTAACCTAAAATATAGACTTAATGCTAACTTAAATCTACGAAAAAACAAAAACAAAAAGAAGAGTAAACAAACCTTTTAAATACATAAAAGGCTAACCTCTATGGGAATCAGGGGTTGTATTCTTATAAAAATTATGACAGAGAGATGCATTTAAATCAAAATTAGCCGCAGCTTCATTAATGAAGCCAACAGCTGACAAATCCCTTACATTTAAACAGCTAAACGCTCTCTGTTGGTTAAAGATATCAAGGATGCTGCTATTAACATGGCAAGAAATTCTATTGACAAAACGATTTAGAATATCCGAAACATAAAGGCCAATTGGAAATACTTTAGCTTCCGAATAAACGAACCGATTCGAGTAACGTTTTGTGGGAGATTGGAAATACTTTCCAATACAATGCCTTAAGACCTTTCGTTCCAAAATTTCAAATTCTCTAATGACCGAAGGAGAAAGGTTAAACCAAATAGGAAAGCCATACAAGATTACAGGTCTAATACAGGTTTTATATAACAAGAGTTTTGTTTTCTTTGGTAAACTTTTGTTACAAAAAATTTCAAATTCTCTAATAACCGAAGGAGAAACGTTAAACCAAATAGGAAAGCCATACAAGATTACAGGTCTAATACAGGTTTTATATAACAAGAGTTTTGTTTTCTTTGGTAAACTTTTGTTACAAAAAATACTTGAAAAGGTGCCCAAGATTCTGTAAGCTTTTCTTAAAACAATTCTTGCATGTTTGTTAAATTTCAGAAGACTGTAAAAATTAATGCCAAGATATTTTATGGAATCCCTGAAAGGAATCTCAGACCCATTCAAAGCATAATGTAAAGTTTTGCTTTCAGGAACTACAAACGATTTGCATTTTCCAGAAGCATTCCTGATGCATATGGCTTCACTTTTCGATGCATTAATTTTAATACCCCAGTCCTCGTAAAAATGTTGAACACTTTGCAGATGTTGCGCAGTCTGGTATAGCGCGATTTTAGGAGACTCGTGGTGAGAGTACAGAAGAGAGTCATCAGCATACAAAAGACCCGTTGAATTAGGACCGACATGAGGGAAATCGTACATGAAAATATTGAAAAGATGAGGTGCTAAGATAGAACCCTGAGGAACTTCACAACTTATGTCTCCAATATCTGAAAGCATTCCATTAAAAAGGACACAAAACTTTCTGTTGACAAAGAAACTCTTCAATTATTTAATAATTAAAGAATCGAAGCCAATTTGAAACATTTTAAAAAGGATTCCGTTATGGTAAGCATGATCAAAAGCCTTTTCAATGTCTAAGGAAATTGCAACGGTGCAACGACGAATCCGCAAGTTGGAAACTATATCATTTTGAAATTTCAATAAAACATCAGCTGTTGAGTGACCTTTTTTGAAACCAAATTGCAAGTTTGGAATATAAGAAGGATCTATCCCGACGTCCATAATTTTACGAATAACTTTTTCAAAAAGTTTTCCAAGGTTAGATAACAAAGAAATTGGTCTCAGGTTATTTAACTCAAAACTGTTTGACTTTTTTTGAATTGGAATAATCTTGAGATTTTCCACGCGTCAGGAAAATATGAATTATTTAAACAATTATTAAAAACAATTGCAATAAACTGAAAAGCTTTCATAGGAAACTTTTTAATTAAGAAATTTGAAATCCCGTCTAGTCCAGAAGACTTTTTGCTATTCAATTCAACAACACAAGAAAGAACTTCGTCCAAATCAGTCAACTTAGGTTGGTTGCATTCATTAAGTGCACTAAAATCATTACTGAAAATATGTGTGCTTTGTGATTCTTGAGCAAAAATATTTGTTAGAGTATTTTCTATAAAAGAAGTGTCCCTACCAAGAGGACAACCCATGTAAATATTCGAGAAATGAGCTAGCAAATGTTGCACTTTTTCATCGTTATTTTGAATATCGACGCCGTTAATTGAAAGATTGGTTGGTAGTGATTTTTTTTCGATCCTATTAAATTATAGATTTGTTTATGCGCCCTTGGACGTAAATAGAAATTTAATGTGTTCCTTATTTTTTTCTTGTTATCGATGAAATTTCTCAACATCAGAGCATTTTCCAGTGCACAGTGTACATTATGGGAATGGCATATTTTTGGTAGTAAGTATGTTTCTCTAAGTGTGTGAAGATTTTCACGCACAATTTCTTCAACATTAATTACAGGTTTTCTTAGGAACTGCTCAATCCAACACTTCTTTTCAACTCCTTTTACATATATAGGTTGGTTTTTAATATTGAACTTTAAGAAATTCACAACACTTTTAAAGTAATTGATCCACAACTCCAAGTAAAGCTATGATGATAATTTTTTAGCCAATTTGCTTGTTTCTGATATTTAAGCGTCAATTCTTCAAATTCAAACGGTGGCTTAATAATAAAATTTTGATATTCATGATTATTGAAAGTGACTGGCAATTCTTTTACGATAAACTCATTGAAATTTGCCTTAAAGCCTTGCACATCCAATGTAACAAACTCCATTTTCATTTCTATTTTTCCTTACGCAACCTTTTTAATTTCTCCAGTTATAGGAATATATTCAACCAATTTATCATGTATGAGTATACAATAAGCTGATGTGTTGGGCGGAATGTTCTTTGATGTTTTAAATTCAATTCGAATGTCAATTGGACCAGTTTTATAGCTTCATTTTGATGAGTAACATCAATGACAACTATTGGCGCCTTATCTTTAAAATTTTCTGGTAGCAGCAGAGGTTGAGAATCACGACCAAAGTAGTTTTGTTGAAACTTTAAGTACATATCATAGAGCAAAGCATATCGTTCACGATCAAAGTTCAGATTGAGATCATCATAGGGATATGTATCAGAGTTTAGGTGCACTTTAACATCACTTATATGACAATGTTGAAATTTTTTGTCTCTTCGAAAGGCAATTAGTACGAAGCGTGGTCCTTCATTCTGTGCGGATAACTTTACATTCCAGAGATGATTGCTGCCTTGTGTAAGTAACGGATTAAAGTGACAGTCCCAACTACGAAATGCCATTAATAAAGGTTTTCCACTTTGAACTGTTTGATAAATTTGTAATTTAGCAAAATCAGCCAATTGTATATGTGGAATTTTCCATATGATGTTAGTTTTATATTTTCTGCTGCGACAGTTGAATATATAACATTCTCATCAGATTTAGATCTTATTAATATTAGTTCATGCTTAGAATTTAGAATTATTTTGTTAAAGTCTTTAGCAAATCCTAATAGCATATTCAATGGTTAAAATATCCATTTTTTAGGAATAGCTATGATATTCCTTTTTGATAACACTTTCATCATAAAGCGGCGTTTGTAATACATCAAGTATTTGACTCATTTTACTTTGTTTTAAGTTTTAAACCAGTGACGGGCATTCCAGCACATTTGTGCTGGAAGTTTTGAGTTTCTTAATATGTATACAAAGAGTGCTTCCAATAAAATTACGTCAGTCGCTGCCAAGCCACCAACGAGTACGAGCTGTACTCTGCCATCGTTCATTTTGGCTACACGCGGAAACTAATCATGTTTTTATTATGAACATTATTATATTATATAATAATTAATGTTATTGTTATATTGCATATTAATTATATATGATATTAATAATAATTAATATGTAATAGTTATTGTTGAAAACGCCACTTTACATTGTAAATTGCGGAAAAGAACGAAACACGCTATTTTTTAATTTCTCTCAGTGCTGAAAACAAACTCATCCGCACACATGCTTAAAATGTGATAGTATAAGAATGCCCGTCACTGTTTTAAACCCAATGATTTTAGAAACTTTTTATTTTCAGAAGACAGCTTTTTATTTTGGAGAACGCTTTTTGGTTTGTTCGGTTCTTGCGACCTTTCACATTTAATATTGTTGTTAAATATATTGTTTATGTATGCACCACTAACTATGTCGCACTCAATGTGTATTGCATTTATCTTTGTTATATTCACTGGCAAGTCTGAAGTATGAAACTTTCCTGCTTCCAATACTTTTTCACTGAAACCCAATAGTGAACCGATGGTTCGCTCTTTATTAAAGAAAATGTTATGTTTACTCGATTCTACGACTGCTTGCAATGTATTAGGGTTTGCGGCTATTTCCACTTTTTCATTCAGATCTATACTAGAATATTTATTTTGGATAAATTCAGCAGTTTCAGCTACGCTGGCGTCTCGGGCACTCACAGCGAGCGCGTATCCGGAATGTGGCTGTAAATCTAAATGTGGAAAATAATTAGCCGATAAAACGGACTTGTTTCCTGTTAAAGTAAGAGTAATTGACATGTTGCGAGTAGTTCGACTAATGAAATGAAAAACAGATGTATGCTTCTTTTATTAACAATATTATTTTATTTATTTTAGTATGTATGTATATAAAAATTGTTTATAAAATTTCATTCTTATTGATCCAGGAATTGAGATTGTCGCTAAATCCTAACCATTTCATAAAAATTTTTCTGCCTTTGGTTTTAAGAACTTTTTCTACCAGATATGTATTGGGATATCTTGTTTTCTGCAGTTCATTTTCATAGAATCCTTTAATTCACTTGGTAGTCTTCAAGAATGTATGTTGTTGAAATTGAAACTTTGGCTTTCTAAATATTTTCAGGTTGTTGCAGACGGTGCTTACTAATAATTTTTCGTTGCTTGAATTCACTTTGATTGGAGGCATGTTGATGATTCGATGGTTTTTGGTGTTATATTTTTTAATTAAGTTTTTATACAAGTCAATCCATCAATATGAGTCATTATAACTGAATTCCTTCAACATCATCTGCTTTAACGTTCGATTGAAACGCTCAATAATTGACGCCTTTAAAATACTATATGTTGAGTAATGGTTGATGTGGTATTTTTTCATTAAACGTTGAAAATTTCCATTGAAAAATTATTTGCCGTCATCGGTTTGTAAATTGTTTGGTTTCCGGTTCAAGGAGAATATGGATTTCATGGCCATAGTAACGTCAATAGCGTTCTTGGATTTCAATGGTACAATCCAGGCATACTTTGAGAATGTATCAATTACAGTTAGAAGGAAGCGATAACCATCATTGTATGTAGAATAAGTACCCATTTCCACTAAATCTGCCTGCCAAAGGTCATCTATTCCTTTTGTTATTACACGCCTTCGCTTAAAGTTTTTACGTGCTTGTCTGTGAAGCTCTTCCACCAAAGCTTGCTTTTTACTCATATTTTAATAACTCTGTGAGAATCTTCTTCTTTTCTGCATTTCATTGAGAATTTTCTCTTCTAAATCAGCTAAGGATTTCGGTCTTTTCTGTAGTTCTTGAAATATATAGCTTTCAATTCGCTCAATTTGTTCACTGGTATATTTTACAAAATTTTGAACATTACTTTCAATGTCGTCTTTTGTGATATGTAGTTTTCGAGAGACTACCTCGTCGATGTTTTTATTTATTTGTTCTCTCAGTATATCGTACTCTTCTTTAAATTCAACCTTTATCTGTTTAAGACTATCATCAACTAGTGATTGAAACTTTTTACTAATTTTCTTAATATCTATATTTATTTGCTCCTTTAGTGTATTATTTTGTTTTTTAAATTCCACATTCATTTGATTTATGATATAGTCAACATATAATTTTGTTACTCCATCGTTGTCATCAACAGGTGTATTAACATTTCTCAGGCGTTTCCAACGGAGATCCAAGTTTTTATGCTATCCAAATTGAGACCAAAAGCTTTTGAAAAATTTCGCTTTAATTTACTGTTTGATGAGATCTCAATGGAATAATGACCGAACTTGTCAACACTCATTTTGTAACTATCTTTATTTTAGAAAAGAGCTGTTTATTTATTGAAGATTTATACAATTATTTCTGCTTCCCTAAGTTCTTCCAGTATGGCAACTACCTCATTATTATGATTGTTGTTACCGGCAGATTCTGATGATAGCAAAAGTCAACCTTTCAACCAACTCATTTCGATCATCCCAGTATATATAATTTTTTTTATGTCTATTGTTTCCTTTATACAAGTTTGCTGAATTATTTTCTCTAAATAGCTTTTTTATTATTTTATACTTACGTCTATAAGCTATACTATATACTTTATATTTACGTCTATAAGCATTTGCGTTATTTTAAATTTGTTTTTAAGCTTCTAACTCTGTGTTGTTATAGTTTTTAGGTTCCTTGTGAAATAACAGTTCAAATAATCCTGGTGTTAAGCTCCAATTATGATTAGATATAGATATCTTGTTATCAGTTAATTGAAAAGTACTGTTACCAATCCCTTATGTACCATCTGAATCCTTATGAGGTCCATACAACATATCTAACTTTTTGCGCTCTCCTAATAATTTAGATAGCTGTGTTTTCGGGAGCATTGATGATTTGTTTTGTTTTTTTCTGGTTTTTAGAAAATGTTTTCGGCCTTCACATATACTTGATTGGTTATTAGTGCTATCATTTAACTTTGCCTGTTTAACTATTTCTTTTAGAGGTTTTGTGATAGGGCTAAATGTTTCTTCTAATCTTTTTTCCATATCGGCTTCATTCAACTTCAAGCTATTAAATTTTTTCTTCAATATATTTCTAGTCTTTACAATTTCTTTGAGTAATTTTCCATCCATTTTCCACTTTGTTACCAAATATTTTTATGATCAGGTTGATGTTGATGATCAGATGATTAACAAGTTGATGTTGATGATCAGATGATGATCAGGTTGATGTGATGTTGATGATCAGGTGATGATCAGGTTGATGTTGATGTTGATTATCAGTTTGGTGTTGATGTTCATGATCAGATTGATGTTAATGTTCATGATCAGATGATAATCAGGTTGATGTTGATTATTAACCTTATCAGCTTAATTTCGAATGCAGGAAGATACTGACAAATTATAGTAAAATGCATACAGTTTTATAGTTGAATGTATAAATCAAATCCCTTTCTATAACGTCCAACATCGATCGGATCGTCCTTGCTTATAAACATAAATCCATATTTATCCTTCCAAAACTCTCTGCAAATTTAGTAAAACTTTTCAAATGACATATCTGTACACACATGATCGCTATAGATATGCTTTATGTTCAGTTCATCTTGTTTGAATATAATTAAAAAATTTATATTATCGCGCACTAAATGCTTGGGAATTCTTGTATATGTTTGGCACAAGTAAAAACTACCAATATTTTTGTGTCGACCCATACAAAAGTATGCTCGAATATTTTTCATTGTCGGAAAATGTAAAGAATCCCATATTTTGAATTGGTTTTATTAAACGCTTTAGATATTCATATTTCGGTTGATATAGTAACAACATAAGCAATGCTATAATATATGATAATGCTATATCATCCCCTGGTGGCAACGTAGTTTGATAAGTAAGCTCCTGTAGTGGAGCTGCACTCGAAGATGGAACTGAGGTCAATTAATGCTGCCTACCATTGATTTCTTGTGATAAGCATGAATGCACCGTGAAATAAGTTGCTTCAACTTGTGCAAAAACATCAGCTCCCGTTAACTCACCAGAGCTTACCGCTTCGTCACCCTCTATTTCATCTTGAAGTTCTGCCATTTCGTCTTCAATCACCAAAAACTGCCGCCAGTAATCTTCTACTGCTTTTAACCTTGTTGTGACTCCTCTAGTGTCGTATTTTCGTTCACGCTTTCCAAATAGCTTTTTGTCCGTGTAATAGAAGCCTTTACGCGACCACGCCGGACTCTCAATGCCTTTAATGTGGAGATATTGTTTCGCTTAATTTCGTGAACTATGTCTTATTACAAAACACATAAAATTTTAGTTGTCTTCTGATCAAATGTCAACTAAGATCCGGCTCGGCTTGAAGGACCATAAATTATGATAATGAACACGAAAACTTTCAAGTAAGAACGACTGTACACGTTGCTGGCTCTTGTTCAACTTAACTTTATTGTTATAAGAATGATATTTTTTGACATAGTTTCTATAATGTTACACATTAACTGTATAAACCAGAAATCTGACCTTGATTAACAATTTGTACTAAACATGAGTTTTTTAGAGAAACGAAACTAATACTAGTAGCGTGATGAAGTAAAAGAAGCACTCTCTTTGCACGCTACACAAAGAGAAGTGCGTGTTTAGTTCTTCATCGTATTGATTTGCACAATATCATTTCAATGTAAATGAAATACTTTACTAAATAAGCTTTAAATCGCATTCTAGATACACCATGCGGTACATCTACTATGTTACGACTTATCTTACCTTAATAATAAGAGTGACGGGCGATGTGCGCATATTTTAGAGCTATAATCAAAATTTTATTCTTTAAATTTTTACTGTCAAATCCATTTTAATTATTATTTCATAAATAAATTCACTAATAAATTAATTGTAACGCATTTCTTCTTACATATAAGCAACACCTTCATCTGAAATAAATTTTTATAAAAATTATTGAAAATTAAATTTCTTTTAAAATCTTCTGATAACGACGGTATATAAACTGATTACAAATTTAAGTAAGTTCCATCGTGGATTATCGATAATAGAACCTCCTCTGAATAGAATAAAATACCGCACAATTTTTTAAGTTTCAAGACTATATCTACTACTACTCTAGTATAAATTTTACATTTACAATAATAGGGTATCTAATCCTAGTTTAATTTAAAAATTTGTAAATTTTTTAGTCGTAGAATCGAGTAAACATAACATTTTCTTTAATAAAGAGCGAACCATCGGTTCACTATTGGGTTTCAGTGAAAAAGTATTGGAAGCAGGAAAGTTTCATACTTCAGACTTGCCAGTGAATATAACAAAGATAAAAGCAATACACATTGAGTGCGACATACTTAGTGGTCCATACATAAACAATATACCAGCGCATACAATTCATATGTTTGCTTTGAATGTTAGTCCTTGCTATAAAATAGATGAGATTCCCAAAAATGTAATCTATTTTCCAGTAAATTCCAGACAGATAAGTTCGATTACAGTGAAAATTGTTGATCAAAACGGACATTTAATAAATTTTTGTGGAGAAACCATAACACTCAGACTTCATCTAAAGCCCCAAGAGCAATGATTATATATAATAAAAACCCACACAGAGTCGCAAAAACCGAACAAACCAAAAAGCGTTCTCCAAAATAAAAAGCTGTCTTCTGACAATAAAAAGTTTCCAAAATCATTGGGTTTAAAACTTAAAACAAAGTAAAATGAGTCAATGTATTAGGGTTTGCGGCTATTTCCACTTTTCAATTCTGATCTATACTAGAATATTTATTTTGGATAGATTCAGCAATGTCATCCAGCTCATATGACCCGACAGGAATCTCAATAGTATGATCGCCAATGTGAAATAAGTTATTTTCGTGTTGGTATTGTATGGTAACTGTAGAAGTCTACAAGACCACAAACCACAAGACCTCTGTAAATGTAAAGTTGGAAAATAATTAGCTGATAAAACGGATTTATTTCCGGTTAAAGTAAGAGTAATTGGCATGTTGCGAGTAGTTTGACGAATGAAATGAAAAACAGATATATTCTTCTTTTATTAACAATATTATTTTAGTATGTATGTATATAAAAATTTTTCATAAAATTTCAGTCTTACTGATCCAGGAATTATGATCATCGCTAAATTCTAACCATTTCACAAAAACTTTTCTGCATTTGGTCTTAAGAACTTTTTCTACCATATATGTATTATGATATATTTTTTTCTGCAGTTCATTTTCATAGAATCCACCTTTAATTGTATTCCCTTGGTAGTCTTCAAGAATGTATGTCGTTGGGTTTGTAATTCTTATATTTTTAATTTTAAATATTTTCGTTGTCCAATTTGGCGTATAACCTTTCTCGAAAACGTGTTTATGTTTACTTACATATGCGTACATGATTTCTTACCTGAAACTTTGGCTTTCTAAATATTTTCAGGTTGTTGTAGACGGTACTTAATAATAATTTTTCGTTGCTCAAATTCACTTTGATTGGAGGCATGTTGATGGTTCGATGCTTTTTGGTGTTATATTTTTTAATTAATTTTTTATACAAGTCAATCCATCGATATGAGCCATTATAACTGAATTCCTTCCACATCATCTGCTTTAACGTTCGATTGAAGCGCTCAATTGAAAAATTCCTTGCCGGCATCGGTTTGTAAATTCTTTGGTTTCCGTTTCAAGGAGAATATGGATTTCATAGCCATAGTAACGTCCACAACGTTCTTGGATTTCAATGGTACAATCCAGGCATACTTTGAGAATGTATCAATTACAGTTAGAAGACAACGATAGCCATCATTGTATACCGAATAAGCATCCATTTCAACTAAATCCGCCTGCCAAAGATCATCTATTCCTTTAGTTATTACATGCCTTCTCTTCAATTTCTTATGTGCTTGTCTGTAAAGCTCTTCCACCAAAGCTTGCTTTTTACTCATATTTTAATAACTCTGTGAGAATCTTTTCTTTTCTGCATTTCATTGAGAATTTTCTCTTCTAAATCAGCTACGGATTTCGGTCTTTTCTGTACTTCTTGAAATATATAGCTTTCAATTCGCTCAATTTGTTCACTGGTATATTTTACAAAATTTTGAACATTACTTTTAATATCGTTTTTTGTGATCTGTAGTTCTCGAGAGACTACCTCGTCGATGTTTTTATTTATTTCTTCTCTCAGTATATCGTACTCTTCTTTAAATTCAGTTTTTATCTGTTTAAGACTATCATCAACTAGTGATTGAAACTTTTTGCTAACTTTTTCAATATCTTTATTTATTTGCTCCTTTAGTGTATTATTTTGTTTTTTAAATTCCACATTCATTTGATTTATGATATAGTCAACATATAATTTTGTTATTCTATCGTTGTCATCAACAGGCGTATTAACATTTCTCAGGCATTTGCAACGGAGATCCAAGTTTTTATTTTTTGAAAAATTTCGCTTTAATTTACTGTTTGATGAGATCTCAATCGAATAATGACCGAACTTGTCAACGCTCATTTTGTAATTATTTTTATTTTAGAAAAGAGCTGTTTATTAATATGAAGATTTATACAATTATTTCTGCTTCCCTAAGTTCTTCCAGTATGGAAACTACCTCATTATTATGATTGTTGTTACCGGGCGATTCTGATGATAGTAAAAATCTTAACCTTTTGACCAACTCATTTGGATCATCCCAATATATATAATTAGGTTTCTGTGGATTAACACTCATGAAACACGTTCCCATTGTTACTTTCTGTGAGATAGTTGACGGCGATGCGTCATTAAATAATGGTTTTATAATGAAGGCTCTAGTTCCTTTTACTTGCTCATTTTTGTTGAAATTACGTTTGTGAGCACTAGTATTTTCTAAGACAAGTTTGTATGCTTGTAGAGCTGCATTGTTATATTTTAATGGTTCTTTTAGATATAGGAGTTGCATCAATCCAGGTGTAAAGTTCCAACTATTGTTCTGATATTGTTATTTTGTCATTACATATGCTAAAGATACTATCGCCCATTCGCCATTTACCATCCAATCCTTTGTGTAGTCCGTATGTAGTATCCAACTCATTATGTTGCTGTAGTTTGGAGTAAAGTATTGATTCACTACATTTCCCCTAATATTTTTAAGTAATATCGAGTTCAGGCGCCATTTGTTCATCTTCATCATCATCATCCTCCAGCTGAGAGTAAAAGTCATCGTCGTCTTCATCTTCATCATTATTGATCAGAGTATCAGTTTTTAGTGCTTTAGCTGGACTTGTTTTGAGTTTAAGTGGTAACTTAACTTTTAAGTTGTGTTTCGTATTGTCCTGAGTACTTATGTTCGATTTTTGCACCAATTTGTTTAGAGGCTTTGTAATCGGTATAAACGTTTTTTCTAATTGATTCTCTAGTTCCGCTTTCCCAAGTTTAATTTTTATGAATTTTTGTTTAAGCACTCGTCTAGTTTTAATAAGATCTTTTAATATTTTTTCATTAATTTTGGTGACAATATGTGAGAAGAGCTATCAGATCAGGAAAAAAAAACAGGTATCAGATCAGGAAAACCAGATCAGCTATAAACAGGTAAAAGATCAGGAAAACCAGCTATCATATCAGGAAAACCAGCTATCAGATCAAGAAAAACAGCTATCAGTTATAAACAAATATCAGGTGAAGTGCTTCATCCGGCTTGAGAACTTCTTCATTGTCGGAATATGTAAATAATCCCATATTTTGAATTGGTTTTGTTAAACGCTTTAGATATTCATATTTCGGTTGATAAAGTGATTTTGAGTATAAGTATATGTTTGCAAAGTTTAATCCATTTCTACTTTCTATTAAACTTAACATGACATTAGTCTTTCCGCAGTTTGAAGGTCCAACAATAAGACATCTAATTGTATTCGGTAGCAGTAAACTGTGCCTGGATTGTGTGACATTATTTGTATCAGGATCCAAATTTTTCACTTTTATTAATTTGTCTTGTCTTGTCTTATGATATAAATACAAAGCATTCAAGCCTTTTTATTTATTTATATTTCGTATTTGTTGTCGAATGGATATTAAATGGTTATTATGTACGAAAAAGTTCCAGTCTTTCTAAACCAGTGATTGGAAAAGGTTTATTCAATAAAGCTATTAATTCTCTGCCATTTGAACTTCATTTACCGGGTTATTAATTTTGTGGTCCAGGAACTAAACTAAAAGATCGTTTAGCTAGAGGTGACAGCGGAATCAATCCATTGGACGCTGCATGTAAAGAGCATGATATTGCATATTCTCAAAGTAAAGATTTAAATAAAAGGCACGAAGCAGATAAAATATTAGCTGAAAAGGCTTTTCGAAGATCAATAACTAAGGACACTAAAATTGTTGAACGAATAAACGCATTCTTAGTTGCGAACGCAATGAAAGCTAAAGTTAAAGGGCATCATTCCGTAACACTAACGAACATAAAGTTTTCTCTTTTGTTTTGGTTACTTTCGTTGTTTTTCTGGGCATTTGATGCCAGCGTTGAGAAATTCTGAAGAAACTGCGTCGGCAGAACCCTTGGCTGACGATAGACGAACAATAATAAATTTGTTGGTTAATTTATGCTTTCCAGGCATTAACAGCTGTTACTTTAGACTTTATCGATGCTTTAATATTTGTTCTTGTTGTTTTCGCTTTATTAACATGACTAAGCCTTACTTTAATTATCATTTGATTCTTTCGTCCGTCTTGCATACCTTGCCCGTACTGTTGAGAACTTTTCATCTAGCCGATCCAAGCTACTGGTTTGGAAATGCAATTCGGATGAAACATTAATTTCTTTCTTTCATGTTCCACGTACCCATCTTCATTCGTGATGGTTTTAGTGTACAGAAAAGGTACGATTTCTGGCGTGAACGAAAAGGTTGTCGTGTAGAGCAAACAGAAAATAATCCACGAACAGAAATTTTAGGAAATGCCTCTCTCGGCAGAGTTTTGCCAACGCCGGCGTGGCTTCCAATCACGTTCGTCAGTGGTACGGAATGATGCCCAAAGCCGGTATTGGAAACCAGTTAAACAGAACTCTTAAGAAAATAAAGAAGAAGAAGAAGTTTAAAGGCAGCTGTGCAAAGAATATATTCACTAAAACCATTAAAAATGCATTAAAATTTATTAAGAAACGGAAACCTGAAGATATTCCTAAGGCTATTAAAATGGCACAAGGAGTAATTAAAACGTCTTTTGGACGAAAAAAATCCATGATTGAAATTCCACCAGGATTCTACCATTAGTAGCCATTATAACTGCTCTTGGAGCCGTTGGTGGATTAGCATCTGGTGGGGCAGCAAACGCAAAAGCAATCAATGACTAACGCTGCAAGAAAACAACTAAAGGAAGAAACTCGACATAATCAAACAATGGAAGCAATTGCAATGGGGAAAGGCTTTTATCTTAAACCATATAAAAAAAGGATTGGGACTATATTATCACCCTCAACCAAAAAATTTTAAAGAAGCTACCCAGAAGACCTCTTACAGACGTCGACTTGATGAAACATGCTAATAAATTGCCACATAGAGGCGTGTTCATGAGAGATAGTCTACCGAAGCGAATACATGAAAAAGAATGTATGAAAGCTCATTGGGTAGCGTATTATAAGAATAGAAATATTAAGGAATATTATGACAGCTTTGGAAACCTGCAACCACCGCATGAAATAATTCAATATATGTGTAATGGAATCCAATACAACTACACTCAATATCAAAATTATAATTCATATAACTGTGGCCACTTGTGTTTGGAGTTTTTGTATAATGTAAATCAAAAATGTTTATTAAAGTAAATATTTAATAAAGTTGCAAAATATATATAATAAATTTGTAATTCTACTCCCTCATCAAGTTTCTCGGTCTCTTTTATACTCTCTCGTATTAAGAGGAATTTTGGTGACTCAAAAAAAAATATAATATAATATGTTATATGACTGTACCAGTTCATTTAGTCATTGTAAAACTCTTGAGCTAAACAGTCACAAGTTGGTTTTTTTTTTAAACTATATAAAATTTAAATAAATAAATAAAAGAAAAACAAAAACGCTGTAAAATGACCCAAAGGCAGACAACATCGTCAACTTTTTCTGTAACTACTGTGGAGGACTTTAATAAGAAAAACGCCACGCAGAAAGGTGTACTGTCTATAAAAGACCTAGAAGCCAACAGAAGCTACTCCATAAAAACTGTACGCAGAACTACAACAAAGTATGGAGGTAGAACTATAATGGAGCTAGAAGACAACGTTGTGTTTTTGCCTCAACGCTTCAATAAAATAAGTGACGAAACCATTAAGGAGTTCAGCAACGGTTGTTATTATTTAATGAAAATACAGAAGGATGGAACTGATGTTTTTCGTTTGGAGGTGCTTGTAGAGTTCCCACAGTCACAACCATTTTATTATCAAATGTAAAATATATGTATATGTATACTATAGAAAAATCAAAAAAAAAAACAAAATAAAAATTAGTTATAAATTAAATTATTGTCTTATTTATTATTTAAATTATTTTACTGAACATGTGTCCGGACCCTCCAAGCATTTATCTGAAGACCAACAGCCGCTCTGATAATGATGTCCATAAACAGATTTTACTTTTTCATGATCTCGAAAAAGGCATAATTTTGAGTAGACTTTTAGAATTTCATCAAAATGTTCCTCAAGTATTGTATCTTTTTGTGTTATTAAAAACACATGAACTCGGTCGATAAATTCACAAATGTTTAAGTTCTCCATTGTCACTTGTCAACAATCTAACGCATTATAAATCGGTGCGAAAAGGAACACTCAACCCTATCGTCAATGAACTCAAATGACACACATTTACAGCAAGACAAGATTTGACCTTCAAACTACTTAAATGGACTCTGTTTATTTCCTAAAAAATAAAAAAGAATGAAAGTATAAATAAAACACGAACGTACATGAATCACACATTTCTTAGCTTAAATCATACGCAACAACAACAACAACATAGACTCTCTTTGTACGCACTGTACATACGATCGACGGCACCCAATTCCACTAAAAGAATAAATTACAACAACAACACACACACAATTAAATAATCAAAATAATCACCCAAATTTGCTTACACAAACTCGGCGACACTCCGCTTCCAAAATCCACAATAGTTTACACTAACTCGATCGACGGCGCTTCGTTCGCTTAAAGTAAGCATCCAAAATTTGTAAACACTAAATCTGTGGACCAACGGTCACGTTCACTAAACAAAAAAGTAGCCAGCGACAAATTTCCATTAACTAGATTCGACGACGTTTTAGACATAATAGGAAGAGCAAAATACTTTACAACATTGGACATGACAAGCTCATTCCACCAGATAGAATTGGAAAAACAGTCTAGACCATTAACGGCTTTCTCTACAAATGACGAGCAATATCAATTTAAACGACTCCCGTTCGGATTAAAAATATCATCCAACATTTTTCAACGGAAAATTAGCATTGATTGGACTGGACTCCAAAGCTTTCTTATACGTAGATGACATAATAGTTTTCGCTGCTCCTTACAGCATCACAATTAGAACCTTTGCAGAATAGTTGAACGACTGGACAAGTACAATCTAAAATAAAATCCAAATGTCAACTCCTAAAATCAGAAGTCGTATATCTAGAACATTTAATTACCTCAAAGGCCATAACTGCAGACCCTGAGAAATGTCAAACTGTTAAAAATTACCATATTAAAGGACGATTCGTAGCATTCTGTAACTATTACAGAAGATTTATAAAAGATTTTGTGAAAATAGCAAAACCACTCAACAATCTCTTAAAGAAGACTCAGAAATTCGAATGGACAAAAGAATGCCAACAAGCATTCGAAAGATTACAGACATCTATAACAAAACCACCTATACTACAATACCCCGACATGGGCAAAGAATTCATACTAATAACAGACGCCTCCGATTACGCCTTAGGCGCTGTCCGCTCACAAGGAGAAATAGGGAAAGATTTACCGATATCTTACGCAAGCCGATCTCTGAACAAACATGAGATTAATAAACCGGTTATAGAAAAAGAACTTTTTGAACCAATTGTATTACTTTTTAGTAATAAAAACCCATCAAGTAGAATGACTAGAATTAGAGTAGATTTAATGGATTATGATTTTAACATTATATTTAAACAAGGCAGATTAAACACAAAAGCGGACGCGCTATCTAGATTAAATTAGATTCTAATATTTTAAAAACCATAGTATGAACAGTAAACGTCATAACTAGAAGCAACATTTTAAAGAATAAAATAGTTCACGAAGAGACACAAAAAGAAGATGCTATTACACATGAGCCTGATCAACTCTATATGTGGAATTGTATCTCTCTATCTGATGTTCGTAAAGTGAAAACATTAAAATTTGAGCTCGTAAGTCGTACGCACTGCAATTATAATATATATATATACACATAAACGAAAACGGTGCGTTAGCAGAAATTAGCGAAAATTCCAACAAGCAGACTTTAGAGCTTGTCAGTTTGGGAGAAACTAATTTTCTTATCGAATAAAGATAACATTGATAAATTAGTAATTCAAGATGACGATATCATATTTAAATGCTTAAAAAAGGAAGAAATAATAAAAACGTTTAACAGAAAAATGAAAATAATAATTAACACTAAAAATGACAAGCAAGTAAAATTTGTAATATATAGAGCACTAATAGCAATCAATGAGGCGCATAATCAAGTAGAGTTAATAAAAGAATATCATACAACCCCACAAGGAGGTCATAATGGCGTGAAAAGAACAACGGCTAAATTAAAACAAAAATATGTGTGGAAAAATATGCATAAAATGATAACAAACTTCATAAGTAAATGCATAGATTGCATTAAAAATAAGATAACAAGACACACAAAAGACGAACTAATGATAACTGACACACCCAGCAGACCATTCGAAACAATCACAATTGACACAGTAGGACCAATGCACGTCGCCAACGGCCAAAAATATGTACTAACAGCACAATGCGAACTCACAAAATATATAGAAGCACACCCAATGCCTACAAAAGAAACGACAGAAATTGCAGAGACTCTAGTAGTAAAGATAATATTAAAACATGGTACTTTCAAAAATATTAAAACTGATAAAGGTACAGAATTCACGAGCGATCTCTTCGGCAACATATGTAAAATTCTAAACATAAAACACAAAACATCAACACCATATCACCTTCAAACACTAGGCACTGTAGAAAGAAACCACAGGGTACTAAATGAGTATATGAGATCGCTTACAGACAACGTAGACTGGGACACATGGATACCGTACTACACATTGTCCTATAACACGGCACCACATACTGAGACAGGCTACACACCCTTTGAATTAGTACACGGACGTTTAGCAACCATTCCAAATGAAACATTACCAACTGAACACACATACAACACAAACTACTATATAATAGAACTAAGAACGATTTTGCAACACGCATTCAGTAAGGCCAAAGAATTGTTAGTTGTTGTTATTGAAAAATCAAAACAACTGAGAAGAGAAAATTATGACAAAAATATCAATAAAGTAAATATAACTAGTAAAGGTGTTGTCTACAGTCGGGCTGTAGCCGAAATACCCTACACCTTAAAGCTGCATATATACTCGTATATATATTTAGAAGTGGTGCGATATAATATACTCGTATATATATACAATATATATATTATATATCTAATAATAAATATACAATATATATACATATATAATAATAATAAAAACAAAAAAAATTTTTTAAACAGTGGGCGGATCACGCCCATATTCGGCACATTAACTGGAAGCAGTAGTCTAAACCTACATATAAAATTTTCTTCTCTTCTCTCAAAAAGTGATGGTGATATGGCCTTTTTTAATAGGCAAAACAGAGGTACCTGCACTCTCGATATAAAAAGGAGGCGTGGGCCGTGGGCGATTTTGCCCATTTTCAATACGAAACACCCCAACATAGCAACGAATATTTTTGCCAAATTTCATTTTGAAATCTTGATCCGTTCTCCTGTGATCGTGATTTCAACGGACAGACAGACAGACAGACAGACGGACAGACATCGTTATTTCAATTTCGATGGTGATGCTGATCAAGAATATATATACTTTTCCATACCTATCTTGTCTAGTTCTATGCGTTACACACTCCGGTAGAAAGTGAATATACCCTCAACCTTAAGGTGTACGGTATAAAAATAGGAGATAAATTATTTTTAAGAAAGGAAAATCAAAAGAAATTTTGTAACCAATATGGATGGTCCTTATAAAATTATTGAAACAAACAATGTAAAAAGTAAGATTAAGATTGGAAACAAGATGAGAAGTATACATAACAAAAACCTAAATAAATATTTGTAAGGAGAACTAGTAATTATAAAAATACATAAATTAATAAATGCATTCTATAAATATTTCAGTGAGCATTGGTAGAATAGTGATCAGGGATTTCTGAAGCATGGCCGGGATAATTCCTTCCGGTCCTGCTGACTTGTAGACTTGGAAGGATCCGACCGCCCACATCACCCTGTGCTCAAACACCATGTCGCTCACGTCTGCCTGTAGATGGCTCAGCTACCCATAACCAGTCTAGGTTTAGAGTCTTCGTATACATAACAAAAACCTAAATAAATATTTTTAAGGAGAACTAGTAATTATAAAAATACATAAATTAATAAATGCATTCTATAAATATTTCAGTGAGCATTGGTAGAATAGTGGTCAGGGATTTCTGAAGCATGGCCGGGATAATTCCTTCCGGTCCTGCTGACTTGTAGACTTGGAAGGATCCGACCGCCCACATCACCCTGTGCTCAAACACCATGTCGCTCACGTCTGCCTGTAGATGGCTCAGCTACCCATAACCAGTCTAGGTTTAGAGTCTTCGGGACAGTCTCCGCATAGTATTTTGTGCAGCCCGGAAAATGTGCATCACGTAGAACCTCCAACGTTGCGATACTATATCCCGTCCATGAACCGTTCAGCCGCTGGATGTAACCAGGAGTAGCTCTTTCCCTGGTTAGCACCTTTCGCAATCTGGATGCTTCATTTACTTCGCATATCTTGTCACAATATGCCCTCCACGAATCTCTCTTAGCTCCCCTAATTCTCCCTTTGTAGATTCTTAGACCCGCCCTATACAGGGCCCAGTCAATTTCTCTACCGGTGGCTTTCGCTTTATTAAAAAGCGCTCTTGTTGATTTCTTTATCGCCCCGAGCTACGGAGTCCACCACGCCGGTTTACTTTTTCCGTGAGCGTGGCTCCTCGGGGAGGCGTCGTTAAACGCCCTCAGGAGCCCTATAGAGAGGAGATGAACAAGGATATCAGTGGTCTAACCGTTAGGCCTTATGTTGCTTTGTGACAATGAAATCAAAATAGACTCAACTCCTACATTGGTATCCTTTCTTCACATCCTATCACCAACTTTAACTTGCTAGATTTGGCAAGGGTCGTTAGTGCGCGGATTAACTGTGACGGGCGATTCAGTTCTTCGTATGGTAAATATGCATATTACCCTACGGGCTCGCATATTAACGTGGTGAGATCTGGAGAATTGTACTGCGGCCAAATAAGTGTATTAATAACTTTCTTTACAAATATACAAGTTCTTACTTTCAATGAAGTTCTTGGTTCGGAGAGCTGATATTGACGAAGTCCTCCAACCTTACCTACCCTCAACCAAGCTTCTTGTACCAGGGCCACATCCACGCCTTCTCTTCTCATGATTAGTAAGAGTTCGTCAGAGACCGTCTTACGATGGTGCAGGTTTATTTGGACCACTTTCAGTCGACTTCCTTGAACCATCCCCCTCGCTCTCTCCATTCCTCGGCACGCGGATTTTGAATTTCTTAAGCCCGAATCGGATGGAGCCCGACGGGGTTTTAATAGCCTCAAGCCCTGCTTGTCAATGAGCGCTAAAATGGATGCCCCGATTCCGGGACTTGAGGAGGCATCCATATAACAACCATTGGTCGGTTCGGAAGAGGAGATCGTGGGAGAACTTCCAGCTTGGCTCCAGGCCAGATCTCGCCTAGCTCGGCAATTGTGGCGCTCAAAAAGTATAAAGATGTTTTGTTGCCTTAGCTGACGACATTGACGCCCCTTTGTCATCCGGCCCCGACGAAATCTACCTCCCCCTCCCTCCGCCTTACCTTCTAATTTCGAAAGTGTTTCTTGTAGTTCTTAAAGCAGTGCCTTATACGTCATTTTCATATGCAAAACATTCCGTTTTTAAAGATTCTGGAAGGAAAACAAATCCATCGATTTTACTTACCAGATTTAATCAGATTTATTCTTCAAAAACACGTGTTCACTCTTTCACAATTTATTCACACTGAAGTATAAAAATTCCCGAAGTATAAAAATAACGTCATGAATTCATAACTGCGCATTTTGGTCGCTCCTTATTACATTATAAGGGAAATAGTAAGTACTTACATTTTCGTATCACCTTTCGCTTACATTTCAAGTACTTTGCATTTATGCAAACCGTCATCACATGCTCGTCGATGAATTCCAAATCACTTTCGCTTTTCTACTACTGGGTACTGGATCGTTTATATATTGTTGGTGTAATTTAATTTTATCTTACTTATTATTATTATTATTTCCAGTAATATTTTGTTTGTGTTTTTTGTTGGATTCTTTACGGAGCAAATAAAGACTGTATGTGTATGGAAAGAATATGTGTGAATAGATATTAATAATTGTTAGATTTCTGATTTCTGGACATTTTTTGTGATTTTTATAATTAATGGTTTAATATGTATTTGAATATGTGAATTGTTTCTTATTTTCTTATTCTTGTATCTACTGGTTTCGTTTCGTTGAAGGGATTTTATATGGCTCTTTTAATCAGTGCAATTGTCGAAAATTGTAATTTTTGCAATTATTAGTAATTAGCAGCTTAAATAACTGTGGAAAAGCTGAAGACTCGATGATTTTCGGAAGTCTTAAAACAGAAATATTTACGAGATTAAAATAAACAAAATTATAATTAATCTTATCAAAGTTGAACTGTATTCATAATTAGCATATTTGCTAGAAATTAAATATATTCGTAACATTATATTCTTTTATAGGGCATTGGTGTACCCAGCATTGCGACTCAAATGAATAGATCGTCAACGCAAACAAAAATCAGAAAAGCATTAAAAACTCCAGAAATGCTTAAAAATTAGTCACACACACTACCAAACGAACCCGTTTTAGGCATGCTAAAAAAGTGTGAATGATTGAAAAGAAATATTCGCTATATGCATTAGTAAATTTGTTGAAATTGCTTTATTCTGCTTGAGAACGCATTTCGCACTCATTCATATCTTCGTTTCCCTTGCCGACCGCCGTTTCTATTGAGCTTTCGAGTAAATTTTGCTGATTCGGCCTCTTGTTATTCTTCCTTTATGATTTAACACTGCGTCTACAACTAGCATGGATACTTCAAAATTAATTGCTGCTGCATTTAGGTTTTCTATCTTTTGGTATAAGTATTTAAAAGCATACTTTTTCAATTTTCATCAAACAGTGCAAGGAAAGCATCACTTTGTATTCTCGCCGTGGTAGCTCTAAATCAGCGATGTCCATCAGTAGCAATTCGGTCACTCACTGTTTGAGCACCTTAACTGTAGAAACACATTACAACCGCCGCCGCAACTACACATTGTAAGTATATGGGACTCTCGGCAGCCGTGCAGTTGGGCTCTACCCTAACCGCAGAAATTCTGCTCTCTTTCTCTCGAAAAAGGTTGCCACTCTTTTAGTGTAATTTCAAATATTCCGTGAAGGACAATATTGAATGAAACGAAACCATGTGTTGATGACCACGTGTCTGCCGTTGCTGCTGCTGCCGGGCAATGTGCTCAGGCAGCGCGTTAGAGAGCATTGCAGGTGCGGCGGCTATCGTAATGTGTTTCTGCAGTAATATGTATACCATCAAACCATCGTCGCGTTAGGACTGTATGCTGCGCTTAGTTGATTTTGCTACACACCGCTTTTTCTGTGTCTGGATTTTTATCTTTATATTATAAAATATTATCATATTATAAAAATTAGTTATTATTATATATAATAGCATATTACAATTCTATGTATTATAATAGAATGTATTGATCAAGATTGATTGATGTAAGATCAAATCGAATTTTTATATGTAATGCTTACAATATTACTTTCAAAAGTTTATTTCCGTTTACAATTACAACAATTGTAAACAATTACAATATGTTGAAAGATGTAGTGCGCAAACAAAAATTCAAACAAAACGCACTCTGTCTCGTTTTTCTCAGTGCTAATGAGAATTCATTAATTTAGTTTGAGATCACATTTTGAGTATGTGTTTGAATAAATTTTGTTGGAAAGTGTTGAAAAGTTTTGTTTGAATTTTTTTTCCACACTTCATCTTTTAACATAAGTATTGTAATTGAAACATAAACGACTACTGTATCGAGAAACTTAATCTCATTGAAATAATACGAATGAGGCTGGTATACGGATTACGGCGTAGCTCCAGATTTTTTTGAATCATCAATCTTTTTCTTTTCGGTCACGTATGTATTTCTTAAACTTCTTATTTTCTTTTTAAGTTCCTCTACATCTTTCACACATCTTTGGCACAGCTGTTTCTACTTATTTTTCTTTCAATCCAATCTCTTATGTAATTCGCTTTTATAATTCTATAAACACTCAAACTGTTTATAATCACCTATGAACTCTACGATATTGGCCATAGATTAACGAACCATAGTTTTTATTTTTAATAAGGGTTGATAATTGATTGATTGTTAATTGATTCATGCTGAACTATGCTTCTGTCAAAACTAAAGTAAAATTGACAGCATCATACCTGCAAATTCTTGCATGCAATGAAATCTTGTATGCTTGCTGCTTGTTTTTTTGATGTCTACAATAAATATTTTTCAAGTTTGCCAGAAAGTATGCTTGACATCTTGCTAGTGTAGACGCAGTGTAATTAAAGTGAAGTTCAATGGCATATCTACTGAATCTCAAAAAATAACCTTTGCAGCTCGTTTTCTTTCCATTTTTTTTTTTGTACTAAGCAAACTGTTTACACCACCAAATGTTTAAGATTATTGTTTTTGTTAGTAAACAATAAACAAATGTTTTTTGGAAACAATGACAAATTGAATAAGAACAAATATTATGTTTGGCAACAACTACAAATGGAAATAAAAAAATGTTGTTTGGAAACAATAAACAAATAATGCTTGGCAACAACAAAAAATAGAAAAAAAAATTTTTGTTTGTAAACAATAAACAAACTTTATTGTCATATTTCCCTGGAAGAATTCATCTTTTTCCCATTTTTCAGGGTTGAAAACCCAATTTGAGCCGTTTAGTATTGTGTTTTATTTTTAAACGAGGAGATGATTACGATAATTTTGTATAGCTAAAAGTGAAGAAAGCATGTGCTTAGGGACTTAAGCGAGTCGAAGATCGGTGTAAACGTACTGTTATTCTAAGTACAATGAATATTCGAATATATGGTAATTCTCCTATTTTTGATGCAAAATAATAAATTTCAACAGCAAATTCCTTTTATATTTTATCAGTTGTGAATTGTATTCAGTAAGTGATATCTCATTCAGTCTGTCATTTTGTAACCATGGTAGCGGCGGCCATTCCGAAAGCAAAAACAATGTTGTTTTCATTTTGTTTTTTTTTTCTGATGGTAGTGGAAAAGTCCGGCGTGTAATCGTCTCTGGTTACAGCAGCAATATATTAAATGAAACAAATTATTTCATACAATCAAGAGTTGCGGCTTGTGGTTCTTGCGAAATAATGAATGGAAATTTGTTTACATAATTTGTAGTAATAAATAGCGTGGCTTTATATAGAGAAATTAAGAATTAATTACATTTAAAATTAATAATTTGCTGAGGTTTTTAAAAAATATTTTACTTAAAAAGTTGTTGGAAGTTGGAGCTTTTGAATTTTTGTTCTAAGTGAAATTTTTGTAATTTATTTTCCAGGTTTTATTTATATATATTGACTTATAGTAAGGCTAAAGGTCATAGTAACAGAAAACAGTAGAAATGAGAGAAAATAGCACATTGAACTCTCAACGAGAAAAATTCTGTTCATAAAATCGCAGCCTGAAGATGTCCACCGAAATTGGCGGAAGTACCGCATACTTTTCAAATAATTTAGTCTTTAAACAATTTAGTCAATGCTTGTTAGACCTCTAGCTCGATTCTAATTACTATAATTAGTAAAGACCAAAAATTAATCCAGATTAAATATATATTAAATTCGAAGACATGTGTAGGACAAAACATACTGGACTGGAAATTGAAAAAAAAACAAGAATTTTTATTAAAAGGTTTTTTTCGATTACAGCTATAAAATGCGTTGATTGAATATTTTTTAAAACTTTTAAATATATGTATGTAAAAATAATAGAAAAAAGTAATAATTATATTTTTGGAATTTTTTGTCCGATACCTTATGTTCAATAAAAAAACATATATCCATATTTTGTATGTTTTGAATATGTGGAAATATATGTAAATATTATTGCGTAATTAGTCTAAAGAAATATAATTTGTCAAAAAATTTACTCTATCAACTGAACAGGTGATTATCATCGAAGAAGTAGAATACATGTATTCTGTAATCTTCGATTCGATGTATTCTATCTTTCTTAGTTCTTTAGCTCCCCAGTGGTAGAAAATCTAAAGTGCTTTGGAATTCATCGAAGAGCACATGATGGCGGTTTGCATAAATGCAAAATACTTGAAATGTAAGCGAAAAGTGATACCAAAGTTTATAGAATATTAAGATGTGCCACTCTCATATAAGCGTAAATCTCATAGAGCTTTTCAGAATAGACATTGAGAGAGACCGCGTTAGAATTCTTTCAGTTCGTTTTTATTTGATCTTAATTAACATAGAAGTGGTGAAGGGACACGAAGAAGTGTATTGCAGGCAGTTTATGGAAAATTTATTTTAAGGGGTTTGTTTATCTTAACGTCAAAATAAATAATAATGAATATTATGTTTTTTATTCGTGAAAAACATGTATAAAATATAGTTTTAATGTTAATAAATATATTCATATCACATTTTACACAGCAGTTCCTAATTTCCTTTATTATATTTCCTATAAATGCAGTCGGTAATCAAAACTTTTTTGTTATAAATACACAATTATGCTCCTAATTGCGAAAATATTTTAGAACGATATTAGCAGAATAGTATAAATAAAACTGAATACAAATTGTTACAAAATAGTTGGAAATTATAGGTTATTGGCCTAGTTGGGGCTCTAAAACCCTTTAGCACCTACGGTTGCACTGTTAAGAAATCGTACTCGTTGATTGATAAAGAAACAAGAACAACAATGTGTTACTTCTCACGTATTGTATATGTGAGTCCAACATACCAAACAGTCAAATTTCAAACCGATTTTTTTAAACGGCGAATAGTGAGTGTCACATCTAATAATCTATGCTAGTGAGCTCTAGCACACGCAGCTTCCCTTCTTTGTGCGTGTTTCTAATTTCTAACTTTCAAAATGTTGCGTCTATGGAGTTTTTAATGGTTTTGAATTGGTTTTCCGGCTTGCGTTGACGAAGGTATAAATTAAGTCGGTATTCTATAATCTTCTATATATATAAAAGAAAGTCGTGTTGGTTACAGCATTTATAACTCGAGAACGGCTGGATCGATTTTAATGATTTTTGATTTGTTGGATTTGTCTCAGCTCCGAATAACAGAATAACTATTACAACATCGAAAAAATATCAAAAGGAGGGGTGGCAAATCGGTAAAATTTAATATTTAGGGACATATTGATTCCAGCCGAATGAAATTTAGTGGGTATGTTAGTAGGGCCATTGCCGACAATCATACCAAAAATGGGCGTGGAGATCATAATTAACATAAAATGATAATCTTTTTTTATTTTCCTTGCAAAATCTTTAAATACGGAAGGTGTTACTTATTAAAATCACGTGTCTGAAATAAGGAAATGCTTCAAAAATTACAAGGAAAGACACTTGAATGGAGTGCCTAACAGTCCAAAATATCGAATCTGCCAATATAGCAAACTTATTAATTACATAATTATCAATTTTCATACATTAAAATTTTATTAATAACATAAAAAAGAGATCGCTTTTGAAATTTAGTTTGCGTGCTTCTAGGCCGCGGTCGTGTGCTCATCGCGGTTAAGTCATCGTTGCCTTCGCATGAAGTAATCGTTGAAGAGGCAACTGAAATTGTTTTCTGTTGCATTTACGTCAAACTATCTAATATTTGTGTATACGTTACATGCTCTTATATTCCGCCTAATTCTAGTGAAGAAATTTTTAGTAAGCATAGTTATTGTACAAATAATCCCACTAGTAAGTTACACGAACCGGACCGCTTGATTGTCCTTGGTGATTTTACCATACTCTACATTAGTTGGATTAGATATGCTGACGATCCTCTAGTTTATTTGCCGACAACGCTTAGCAAACGGAATGAAATTGGACTGCATTTTCCAAATAATATTTCATCTAAAGGCTTATATCAAATTAATTCTTCTTTTAACGTAAATAATCGTCTCTTGGACTTCGTCGTCGTTGACGATATATCTATCTATGAGATTTCTCAAGCACTGCAGCTGGTGCAACCATCGGATAAGCATCACCCTAGATTACAGTTAATGATCGCGCTTGAATTTTATAACAATAAGCCCAGTGAAACGCCACCTATTGCGAAATATTGTCTTAAGATAACCAACTATGTTTTATTAAAAAATTAACTTCAGTGTCTGGACTAGAGAGCTACTTTATCACTACAAAATCTTACGTCAGCAGGTTGCTTGGACTCAGCATTGATGTCTTTAAATGGTGTTTCGCCCGCTTCATTTCAATCCTCTGTACCGCTAGTTAAAGTTTCACTGAATGCGGCACCTGCTTGGTTTTCGAATGAGTTAAGGATATTACGAAATTTAAAGCCAAAACTATACAAATTATACCTTAAGCAGTCAACACCTGTTACTTCTATCACCTTTAAGAAAACTTGTTATAGATACCGTATACTGTGAAAGGAATCTTATAACAGATATTTAAATAAAGTAAAACACAATTTACGCTTAGATCCGAAGTCTTTTTGGAATTTCGTAAACATGAAAAGGAAGAGCATAATCTACCCTTCTTACATGGAATTGGATCATTAACGGTCTAATGATGTTAAAGTCATCTGAGTCTCTTTGCTAAATTCTTCAAATCCACGTACTCTTCAGCAATCGAGCTATACCCTCTTCGCCTGGATGTATTGCTCAACCAATAATTGATGAGGATATTGTTTCATAGGCCTTAAGAGCTATTGAATGTAACTACAAGCCTGGACCTGACGATATACCTTCATGCATTCTGAAATTTTGTTGTGAGAAATTAATGGTACCATTAACCTACTTTTTAACTACTCTCTTCGTTTGGGATATTTTCCTAATATGTGGAAATCCTCTTTTTTATTACACTTCATAAGTAATAACATTATTAACTACTGTGGTATAGCTAAAATTAGTGCCTTACCCATATTATTTGAAAAAAATATTATATATATTTTTCCATTTCAACAATGATTTTGTCATGGCAGATCAACTGTAAAAAATTTACTTAATTTTGTTTCTAAAACCATTCACAATTTTTCCTTGGGTAAGCAAACGGATGCAATCTATACGGATTTTAGCAAGGCATTTGACGTCGTCAATCATAAACTCCCCATCATAAAATTGCTGAATTTTGGTTTTCCTGCTAATCTTGTGAACTGAATGTTATCTTATCTATCGACGCGAACTCAAACTGTAGCTTTTAGAAATCAACGATCGGATGCTTTCGACGTTACCTGTGGTGTGCAAAAAGGGTGATTTGGGACCACTGCTGTGCCTCGTTTCTTAATATTAATGATCTTCCATCAGATATAAAAAACGGAAATGTTCTTAAACGGTGGGCCAAAGAGCTTATCGACCCCTATATTACGAAGTTACTTTATACCTCGCTTGTTCGCCGTATGTTGGAATATGCGTCTTTTGTCTGAATTCCAAATTACAACTGTTTTATTACGGAATTGGAATCGGCTCAAAACCAATTCTTACTTTTTGTTTGCGGAATCTCCACTGGGACGAATCTGTAAACTTACCGTCTTATGAATCCCGCTTGAAGCTGATAAATTTACCATCACTTGCTAATCGTAGAGTAATGCTCAACGCTATTTTCATCTTTAAAATTTTTTGGTTGGTACTGACATTTAATATTTGTTAGGTAACATTCATTTTAATGTTCCCAGCCAGACTTATACGCACGCCTGTGCTGTTTTCAACAGAGTGTCAGCAGCAATAAATTTTTCAGACTGTTAATTGAACTAAACTGAAGATTTTGAATTATTTAATTTCACTACCTTAAGCATAAAATCGTCATTTATTTTTTTTAAAATTATTTTTATTAACAATTGTTTATTAATTATTTATCATTTCATTGTTTAAGCTCGCTATAAATTTGTATGGTTACTAAGCTATCTATTTTGTATTGAATAAATAAATGTCATGTTGCTGTTTACCACTGGGTCTCTCACAATTGCTCTCTTTTGCTTCTGAAATCAGATCTCTGAGTAATATAAGATCTGTGTTTTTGCATTCAACACGAAAAGCAACAACAAAAACGTTACACTCTCCTCTGTACAAATACATACATATATTTAATTTATAAATTTTATTTTATTTATAAATATATTTATAAAACGAAATGAGAGGAAGTGCGCATGTGTAGTAGATGAGACAAATGCGATTATAATTACAAAAACATTAGTGAATTTTCTTAATTTTTCAGCACAGCCTTAAAGCAAGAAAATAACTACAATTGTTGTATCATTCAATAATATTGTAAATGGATAAAGTCCTTAAAAAGATGAGCAAAAATTATTTGTTGACGCATTATGATGATGATGATAACATTTTAGTCCTATAATATTCTGTATTCAAGTTGTTTAATATGTTTTAAAAATTTATAAGTTGTGTTCCCTAATGCATAATAATCATTGTTTATTTAATTTTGAAAACAGGTGTGAGTTATACTTTTTAAAAATGCATGTACCAGGAGATTCTTAATCATTGGTATTTCCGAGTATTTACGTGATTTTAATTGTGAGCATAGCATCCAAACTGAAAACAAGTCAGTCGTAAGTGTACTCAGTAAGTATGCAAAAACACATAATGTTAAAGGTAACTAAATCTTTTGACCCTGTTTAGCGATTTCACCTACTAAAAATACCAAGCTATTCTATTAATATTTTATGTTTACCTCTGTGTTTCTGTCTATGTTAAACCTGTTACCCTTAATGTATTGTTGTTCTTGTTGTATATTGACAACAATAACAAACTTTTAAAATACATACATATCTACATAAAGTAAGAAAATTACGAAAAAAAATTTTCGCCGAAACACATTTTGGTAATTTCATCCCTGTCTGTTTTTCATAGAAAAAAAAAGTCTATGCAAGCACTTATAACTATTTTGCACATATGTTGGGGTGATATTCTGAATAAAGAGCGGGAATTGTAATTGGTGAAATAACCCCCTTTCATCATGTATGCAAGTATATCGCCAACAGCGCCATATTCGTAAAAGAATTGAAAATTGATTACGAAAAATAAGTGAGCCATATGTGCAAATATACCAAACAACCACCACTATTTAGCTAGCTACGGTTTCAAATGTCGAATATGCAGCGGTTACATACCAGTTCGGCACTTACCTAATTATTTGTTAGTCATGCGGTTTTAATTTTGAAGTACGTACTTAGAACAATTACCAGAAGTGTGTGTTGGATTAAATAGTGCTTTTGTTGATAAACCTGCCCCGTTTCAACTTATGTTTGATTACAGAGGTATCTTACACAAAAAATTGGTACGCAAAGAATATATCTTAAGCAAATCAATACAACATACATATAATGACCTCGACTTTTTGCTTTTTTTAATCTAACCACGTTTTCATTATTATTTTATGTAATCCACAAGAACCTTTGAAAATACTAAAGAAGTTAAGGGTATTTTCTCAAAATTCCAATAGTAGATGCACTTTCTTACAACGAGGAAATCCTATTATGCTTTCGTGAGTATCAAAGGGTAACGAGATCGGAAGCTTCCATCTAGGCAACATCACTTTTTCCTGTTAATTTAAAGCTCGTTAGAACGCAAGGACATATGGTATTAATAAGTAAGGAGATGTTACGAGGACAAAGTTGCTATCAACATGTACTATATTTCCTATAACATGAGTTAATCCAGCACACCAAATATATAGTCGATAGCTCTTTCGTCCACTTTGGCAGCGAATGCATAAGCGCATTATAACTCAAATATTATTAATAATAATATATTTTATATTTTTATGATCAACTTTTTACTGTAATGGCGAGGCATTTCATCTTCTTGTTTTTTTCAATAACAAATCTTTAGCAAACGTACGTCTTTCTTTTTCCAAAAATGTTACTTTCTGTAATCTTCTGCATGCTTGGCCTTGATGAGTTTTTGAATTTGTAAAAAATCTTGAAGTTTCAAGGGTGGAGAGGGTGGAGAGGAGTTTAGCTGTTGAGGTATACTCAACTCTATATATTACAGACGACGGAATTTGTCTTCTGCTTGTTACTTTACAAGAAAAAATCAATGGCAATTTTCCGTCCTCTTAGTTTCGTTTCCAATTTAGTTACTTCAACAGAATTATGACTTGTAAGGTATCGCGTGGCCCACGCAGAATTTGTGGGCTCACAAATTCACATCTCCATTCCTTGTAGGCACTGCTGTTATCGGCGTCTGATCTTCTCATCATGCGGACGGACAGAAAATTTCCGCAGAGTGGCATGATGAAAAAATTCTAGATCAATTTTTCCTATGAACTTTACACCACGCCATTCTACAGGACATTCCCCCAGTTAGCAAAAACATTGATCCAGTAAAAATTAATATTTATTGAAAGCAGTGTGAAGCCAAAAGCAGGTGAAAGCCCATCGAAGTGTCTTACACTAAGCAAGACCAACGAGCATATATTATGAAGAGATTACAAATGCAAATTCACGACAGAAATATTTTGACGAGATATCTGTGTGTGTTTGTGTTTATTCACACGTTGCAAAAATTTTTAAATGTTTTCTGGGTAAAGTTGTTATACTGGTTATGACACTGCTTTTATCAAGCCTTACGTTTTTCCCATAGCGCCTCAAACATTTTAAAGAAAGTTTTCAACCGATTTTTTTTGTATTTCTCTTGCAGCAATCTACAATCTACAGCAGTCTTGTCAATGAGCATATATCATGAAGAGATTGCAAATACGAATTCACGGCAAAAATGTTTTGAGATATTGTGTGTCTCATCGTTGTGTATATATCTCGTCGGTCAGGGAGGGACCATTTGACACGACTCGCACATCATTCGCTATTGGTTGAAGCGTGTGGGCTTCAATTATGAGTTTTATGACCTATGAAATAATACTGTTTGTTGTAATTTTTTCTTTGATGGTTGAAAATATCCATCTGTAATTTTTCAAGGGACTGTTTATGATTTTTGGAAAGTGTTTTGGAAAGCCTATATGATGCCGATATTGCATTGATTGTGCGAAAATGTTGATCATGTTAGTACAGTGAAACACCAAATTTACAATATACGTATATGAATGCCAAATTAAAACGTGGCTTCATCCATAGAGAAAGAATAACAAAAGCCTAAATCAGCCAAAATTATTCGAACGCCAAATAGAAGCGGGCGGTCCTCAAGGGAAAAAAGAAACGAAATGAGTGCGCAGTGCGTTCTCAAACAGTGACTAACAATTTCAATGAATTTACTTACGCATGTATAATATGAACTATAAAGCAAGTAGCTTAGTTCAATCTTTTTAAATAAATAAATAAATAAATAAATACTGCGACTATTTCAATCATTCAATTTTTTTTTATCATGCCTGAAACTGTTTCCGATTGGTTGTGTGTGTGGCTAATTTGTATCAAAATTTTTGTTGCATTTCTGGTGTTTTTGCTGCTTTCCTGATTTTTGATTGCAATGACTTTATTATGACGCTTATTTTGAGTCGGCATGCTGGGTACAGAAATACCCTATAAAAAATATATGTTTTCAGAAATACTATTATCAATATATTTAATTTCTAGCAAATATGCTAATTATGAACACATTTCAATTTTGAAACGATTAATTATAATTTTCTTATTTTAATCTCATAAATTTTTGTGTTTTAAGATTTCCAAAAATCATCTCCTAAAGCTTTCAGCTTTTCCGCGGTTATTTAAACTGCTAAGTACTATTAATTGCAACAATTTTAGTTTTCTACAATTGTACTGATCAAGAAAGTCCTCAAAACCTCTTTCAGCGAATTTCCAATTGTAAAATTACTGGAGTAGGCGCAATTACTAACAAACGAAAACAAATGTACAAACATCCAAATCCACTAATTATAAAAAACACAAACAAAATAATGTCCAGGAATCGCAGAGCTAAGAAGTTTTCAATATGTATTCACATACATATATTTTTCGACATATATACATACTCTTTTCATTTGCTTCAGAAAGAATTAAACAAAAAACACAAACAAAATAATGAAACACAATAGCATTATCAATAGCAAAAGAAAAGAGCGCGAAACACCTACAGTCAGCGTCAAAATTAATAGATAGAATATATTAATTAATAAATAAATAGAAAGTATTTTTGTTTTTAAAAACTATATTTTGTTACTAAATGCTGTTACCAATCAAAACAAAATATAATTCTTTACACTTATTAAATTTTTACAAATAAACAAAAACTGCTATTTTCACGCATCAAAAAAAAGTATACAAAGATTAAAATAACTGATTTTAAGGTTTGAACAACGGTAAAAGTACCGTTATTTTTCTTCGTTACCGTTGTGAGTGCAATATACTTCTCAATTGCATACAAAATATTGGAGAGTGAGCATCAAAATAATCGTTAGAATAAATTTTAAACATGAAGAAGCAAACTTCAATTGAAACTTGTAGTAAAATTAAGTGAATAAGTAAAATCCTTGCGTGAAAGTGGTGAAATTATCGGTAGAAATCACAATAATGTTAAAAAGATTCTAAAACAATTCTCTGATACCAAGAAATTAGAAGATTTTCAGCATTCTGGTAGACTAAAGAAGCTTTCAGCTACACTTGAAAGGCAAGTAGTTAGAAAAGTCAAAAATAATCCTACTGAAAGCGCCGTGAAAATTGCAGAGGACATAACAATAAGAGTGGGGGCAACAGTCAGTGCGAGTACCATTCGTCGCACACTGCATAAAAATAGATTGCATGGCAGAGTTCCTCGGAAGAAGCCGTTAATTTGAAAAATAAACCAAAAGCGCCGGTTGCAATTCGCCAAAAAATATGAAAAAATGGGTTCTGAATTTTGGAAAAACGCCCTTTTTAGTGATGAAAGCAAATTTGAAGTGTTCCGGCCAAAAACCTCCAACCAATATCTGGCGATCGAAGAACCAGGCGTTCTCAGAGAAAAATATTGTTGCAACTGTAAAACACGGGAGAAGGTCTGTGATGGTGTGGGGGTGTATGGCGGCCAGTGGAACAGGCAATTTGGTCTTCATAGATTCTGTAATCAAAAAGGAAAATTATTTGATGATCCTGAGAGAAAATTTGCCATCAAGTGTGTCCAAATTGGGATTAAAAACATGGATCTTCCAACACCATAATGATCCTAAGCATACAGCAAAAATTGTGAAGGAATGGCTGCTCTACAGAACACCAAAATAGCTTGACCACCCTCCACAGTCGCCAGAGCTGAATCCCATTGAGCACCTATGGGAACACTTGGATAGGCAAGTGTGAAAACGCACCATAACAAGTGTGGAGTCACTAAAAGAAGCGCTTCTCGAAGAATGGCAGCGAATTTCGGCTGATATAACAGAAAATTTAATAAAGTCCATGCCGAAAAGATAAAAAACATTTGTGAAGGCCAATGGGAAGCAAACGAAATATTAATTTATAATTAAATATAGTTTTAAGAAAAATTTATATAGTTGAAAAGTAAAGTGTATACTTTTTTGATGCGTCAAAATAGCACTTTTGGTTTATTTTTTAAAAATTTAATAAGTGTAAAGAATTATATTTTGTTTTTATTGGTAACAGCATTTAGTAATAAAATATAGTTTTTAAAAACAAAAATATTTTCTCTTTATTTTCATTATGAACAAAGATATAATCAGTAAAGTATGTACTTTCTTTTGACGTTGACTGTATATATGAGTGAAAAAACGATCTAGTACTAGATTGACAATGAATTAATACAAATCTTACAAAAACATTGCACTGTTGAATATGGCTATTTGCAAAAATGCGCTTTATTTTGTCATTCGTAAATAATTGGCAGTTGGAAGATAAGTGCTGGTGAAAAAAAATTTAAAATATCTCATTATACATTTTGTTAAATATAAATTAACATTTTTTCTTGCGCAAAATTTGTCTGCCGTGCAAGGGAAAAACTCGTTTTTTTAGTTATTCAGGCATTAATCAGAGAGAGTTTATACCATAGATTAGTAGATGAGACGAAAATTTCCCTTATGCACTACTGCATTTTTGCTGGAATTCCACTGATACAATGAAAGAAAACTTTGATTCGCTGTAAAAAAAGTGTATACACGAGGCTATAGCTACATATATAAAAAGGAATTGGTATTTGAAAGAGGACTTGGTACTTGAAAAGGACTTGGTACTTGAAAAAGGACTGGGTACTTGAAGAAGGTCTTGCTACTTCAATAGGACTTCTAAAAAAAACTTCCTACTGTAAAAGTACTTGAAATGGACTGGTACTTTCAGCTTTAAGTCAACAGTATTTGTACTCCTTTTGAAGTACCTAAAATGTACTGGTACTTTAAATTTTTCCAGTAAGCAGTCCTTTTCACGTTCTTTAAGTACAAGTACAAGTCCTTAGACTTGATACCTTAAAGGTACTGAAGTACAAAAATACTGAATACATTACAGCTCTGATTTATATATATGCTCGCCGGTATAAAGATTCGCATCGCTCCTGTGACAGTTTTTTATTCCAGCGAGTATTGTTAGATATTGCAGAGATATTGTGAGATGTTTTTACGATATTTTGGATGCTACTGAAGATATACATAAGAGTGGATTCTAAATAAGATAAATATATAGAAAAGTTGTTTCAATATAAACAAATACCTTCCTGATTTTATTATTTTCAAAATATACGATTTTTCTCAGTTGCGAGAGTGATCGGACGTGTTTTTTTGGTACCCCTGTGTGTTATTATTTCTATTGTTTAACATTCTATTGTATACTGTAATGTTATACTCAACCATAATGGCCGATTGTTGGACCTCGCTTTAATTGACGATGCGGACATGTTTGAGTTATTAAGGACTTTGCCTTTAGTTTTAAATAAAGATAGTCACCACCCACACTTGAACTAAAAATTTTACAGGAGTCTTCTAAAATAGAGAGACATAATTCTGTTATGAGGAGAGATTTTTGCTTTCGTAGAGCAAAATTCGGCGCTATGAGAACCTATCTTCAAAATATTAATTGGGAATCTGTTCTCAAAATTCTGGATTATTCATCTTCTACATCTTTGGCTGTTCACATGTTCAATAACTCTCTTCGTGATGTATTTAATTTATCAGTGCCGCTACGTACGACAACGAGTCATAACGAGCCTTCTTGGTTTACTCCTTCACTAAGGAAACTAAAAGGATTGAATAGCTAATATTATAAATCATACTGTCAGAGACATTCTTCATCGAGCTTCATCGACACGCAGATACCAGAAACTTTGTAAGAAAACTTACATCAACTATTTAATAGAGGTAAAATCAAATTTGCGTTCGGATCCGAAGTCCTTTTGGAAGTTTGTGAATGTGAAAAGGAAGGTTTCTACCTACCATCTAGCGTTTTGAAATTCTCTGCTGATGAGTTAGAAGTACCTATGACTGCTTTATTTCAGCTCTCCTTAGGCAATGAATATTTGCCGAAAGTATGGAGATCCTAATTTTTTATTCCACTTCACAAATTTGGTAATAGATGTGATATTAAGAATTATCGTGGTATTGCCAAAATTAGTTCTTTGCCTAAACTTTTTGAGAAGATAATTACTGACCAAATCAAAACCAGAGATCAAAAATTTAATTTCGCCTACGCAGCATGGTTTTTTCAAAGGTAAATCAATGACAACAAATTTACTTGAATTGGTATCGACAAATATCAAAAGCTTTTAAGATTCTATGCAAACTGATGTCGTATATACTGACTTCAGTAAAGCTGAAGCTGAACTTGAATCTGTTCAAAAGCAGTTTTTACTGTTCGCTTTGCGTCATCTTTCTTGGGATGCATCTTTAAACTTACCACCTTACGAATCTCGTCTAAAATTCATAGACTTACCATTAGTTGTTAATCGTCGTAAGATGTTGAATGCTGCCTTCGTCGTAAGTTTGTTATATGGAGCTATTGATAGCTCGTACTTGCTAGATAAGATTTTTCTAAATGTTGTAACGTTTAGGGGTGGGAGGGTCCGCGAAAATCTAAATTAACAATAAAAATGAAACTATCAAAAAGAAAAAAAAAATATCACCAAACGAAAAGATGATCGCTGTCAGGGCAGCTCAGCTCGTCCGGCCGTGCTCAGGGAAAGTGGGGGGGTTCTTCAACAACCCCGACAGCGTCTTGAAACCCCAGTTACAAAAAAAAGAAAGGAGCTGAGGCTTACTGTGGCTATACTGCCAAGAACAAGACCGATAACCGAAAATTCGCACGACGACACCACATCGCGATCGATTCTACGCTGGCGGCAAAAAAAAAGAAAAGAGATCAACAAAAAGAAAGTAGTATTACGCTGAGAGGGAGGTGGGAGAGAGATGAGAGGAGTAGAGGGGGGGGAGGAGTTGATGTTATTTCCCTCCCCCTTTCTATACCCGCCCTTCCATGGTTGGCGCGTTTGGAGTTTGCGCGCCAACCCCTTACTGTGTTGTGTCGCCTGGTTGCGCGGAGTGGAACCGCTAACTCACCTGTTAACCTACATGAAAGTTTAACACATTATCCAGAACAAAATTAATTTTGCTTTTCAATGCATGTATTTAAGGTATTTATAGATTAAAAGCATTTATATGGTACGTCTATAAGAGTCTGTATAATTCTTGTTTTGCACATAAGTATACATACCTACACCTATAGTATACCGTGATATATGTTACCTATCTAAATTAGAATGCGATAGTAATTTCCTTTTTTTTTTTTTTTTTTTTTTTTTTTTTTTTTTCTATCTATGTATATGTATATATGCAAATGTATGAAAAATTGTTTGTGAAAAAGGTAAATGTGAAATACGAAAGAGATTGAATCGAAGAAGCTATCGAAGATAAACGCAAAAACTGAGCTATAGTAACGGTATTAAAATTATATAGTTATCAAACAATATGCGATTTAATTTATAATATAGATTTTAAAAGTGAACAACCATAATATCATAAATTTGTAAACATCTAGTACTTAATTTAATTATAATAATAAATCTTTTCATGTGTTATTTATCTGTATACGCTATTGCAGTTTAAGAATTCAAAGTTTCGAATTGAAATATTACGCAAGGAAACTTTTTATGGCCATAAATGTGATTTCTCTTCAATTTTAAGTCATATTTAATTCGAAGTTTGAGTTACACTCTTCTATCAGTAATAAACATTATTACACGATCATGATTATTAATGATATTAAGTATCAATTAGTTTCATACAATACATATCTATTAATTGCAGCTTTTGTCTTCGTCTTTCACTTGGTGTTGAGTGATTTTTCCTTGCGTTCGCGTCGATAACCAGTTTAAAACTTCAATACAT
Source organism: Thecophora atra (assembly GCA_937620795.1). Classification (NCBI taxonomy): domain Eukaryota; kingdom Metazoa; phylum Arthropoda; class Insecta; order Diptera; family Conopidae; genus Thecophora; species Thecophora atra. The sequence continues at coordinate 37,275,717 of OW569399.1, forward strand.
CACGGACAGCAATTGTCTGTTATTCTGCTCTCGTTTTTTTTTCGAAGTCGCATAAATCTGAAGTCTTTGTTGTTGTTGTGGTTCGATTTTTTTTTTTTTTGTGTTCTTTCTTTTTTTTTTTTTTTTTGAAATTTAAGATATATTACAGTAATTGTTCTTAAAGAAATATTGTATTGTATCATGAGTTATAGCAATTAATACACACAATTTCAATTGTTCAAAGTTTTTATCGTTCATTAAATATCGTATTGAACTTTATTATTTTTATTTCAGCACAATTTGTAATTTATTAATAAAGTTTGTGTATTTTTGTTTTGTTAAAAATTCCTTAGTGAATTAGTTAGTTTTTCTATTATTTAAAACCTTTGTTTAACCACTTTTTTTAGATTTCTCCAACTCTAACTTTTAGATTTCTCCAAATGTACCTTTCAATGAGTCAATTTAATGATTAAAGTTTTTAATTTATGTTCTTTAATTTGTTGAAATTCTTTCTTAGATGTTTTTTTACGTTTGCTTATTATGGGAAGCGTTTAATTATGCATTCGATATTTTATAGCTCTGCTCTGAATATGTATAAATAACCTTTGAACATTTTTGTCTGTTCGCATTTAATGTTGAACTTCTGCTCTAAAAATTCGTATTTTTTTCAACTTTTTTTTTTAAATAGTTTATTTTGTTTTTTTTTTTTTATATATAAACTGAACTCTGCGTTGAATGGTTTTGTATGAATGGCTTTTTGACTGGGTGACTGAATGACGGTCTGGCTGTGTTCAATAACCGTGCAATGTTATTGAAACAAATATGGCTGACTTTGGTACGGTTTTCGCGTGGTTTTCGTTAGGTTTCTGTTTCGCTTTTATATAGTTTCGGAACCGGCTCCTTTCTTTGGAATGTTAAAACATTTTTAGTGCATTTTTTTGGTTAAAAACGAACGACGGAATTAATTTGTTGTTTGCGTTGGACAAAAGTTTCGTTAAATGCGATGAATGTTTATAACTGTTCTTCTTCAAATTAAACAAAATACGCTATCGGTTTCCGTTGCTTCTCAAAACCTCACACTTTATACACTGCGACACGCCCACACACCGTGAAATTTGTTGCTCTTGAAGTGAACTTTGTTTATCAAACACTTGTATCGCAGCTCTAGAGATGTCTGAAGGAGCAGCAGCTTTTCACGGACTTGACTCAAGACTGACTGTTTTTGAAAACCACGCTTTGCTTCGAAGCGACAGAAAGCAAACTGGTTTGCCTCGCTCATTCCAGTCGCCGCCGCTACGCAGCTAGCGACATCTCACTCCCTCTCACCATGATCGACTTTTATTGCAAGTCTCGTAGGATGGCGTGATGCGAAGTTCATAGAAAAAAAATTCTTCTAGAAACTTCGCTCACGCCACTTTACGGGACTGCTCTCTCCGTCGTCATGATGTGAAGAGGAGATGCCGATAACCGCACTGCGACAACGATCTGGAATGAGCGGAGCACTGTCCGCTCGCTCAGCTGGAAAAGGAAAAGGTGGCACACCGGTAGCTTACTACCAAATGTCCTTTGCATGATATACGCCCATAGGCGCGCCTTTCAGATCTACTAAACGGTAACAAGAGTTACCCAAAACTTCGGCTACTTTGGCGGATATTCCTGTTGGCGCTAACTTGGCACAGAAGTAATCAGATTGTTTGCTCAGTTTGAAGTTTCTACGAGTGACCAGCTGACCAACTCTGAAGGAACGAACCCTCGACCTGAGATTATAGGTTTTTCGGGTTTTGTCTAACGCTTGACGTAACCGCTTCCGAACCATGTCATGTATCTCATCTTTTCGGGTAAGTCTGATTGGGCCCTCTCGTAATTGCTCACCTGCCCTATAAATATCATAATCTTTTCCATGCGATATCATGTGCTGGCCAAACAAAACATAATAAGGGGCGTACCCTATGGACTGGTGTAGGCTGTTGCGAAGCGCACAGTTTATGCTAGGCAGGTATTCGTCCCAAGTCCTCTGGTCTTTGCGAATGTACGAGCGCAGCGCCTCGTTAACAGACCTGTTCACACGCTCGGAGGCATTGGCTTGGGGTGAATACACTGCTGTGCATGTATGCTTAATACCAAATTCGGTTAACAAGTTCGTCATTGCTGTACTGATAAATTGCCGGCCATTGTCAGATACAGTGGTTTCTGGCACGCCAAAGCAATAGAAGATCTGATCCCTTAGGAATTCTATGATGGGAAGGGCTGTAAGCTTTCGTAGCGGTTTCAGGAACGTGAACTTCGAGAAGTGATCCAATATAATTAGGATTCCGACATTGCCACGCCTGGTGCGCGGAAATGGACCGATTAGGTCAATGTAAAGTCGTTGAAAGGGACGCTCCGTAGCTGGGAGTGATCCCATTGGCGGTCGAAGTACTTGGGTTGGTGTCTTAGAAGTGCGGCATAACTCGCATTGTGAAACGTATTGAACTATCTGTTTCACCATGCCTGGCCAGTACAGATGTCTACGAATCTTTTCGGCCGTTTTGGCAATTCCGCCGTGAGCGGATGTGGGCATATCATGAGCGACTTTCATGACAGACTCACGGAGTTCAACTGGGACATACAACTTCCAACCCAGATCGTCGCAGTCCACATCTCCTGTGGCGAATTCGTTACGGTGATACAGATACTGGTCACCCACACGGTAATCGGGGAATTCGTCAGCAGAGTACTTTTCTTTCAACTCGTTGTACTCAACGGAAGAAAATGCCGGTGACGACAAGTCGACAAGCGGCTCGTGATCGATCCCAATAGTGGACACTTCGGCTAATGGAGTATCCTCCATCGATCTGGACAACGCGTCTGCCACCACATTGGCGGAGCCCTTCCGATGTTCAATCGTGAAGTCCAATCCCTGTAGTTTCAATGACCACCGGGCTAATCGACCTGTCAGGTCCCTCTGACTCATCAGCCACTTCAGACACGAGTGATCAGTGACCACCTTAAATTCGTGGCCCTCTATATACATCCGAAATTTCTTAATGGCCAGGATTACTGCCAAGCACTCCAGCTCAGAGACGGTGTAATTGCGCTGGGCCTTATTTAACTTTTGCGACATGTAAGCAATTGGTCGCTCATGCCCTTCTTCGTCGCATTGCGCTAACACAGCTCCTACGCCGCACTGACTTGCGTCACACTGGACCACGAATGGCTTGGTATAATCGGGATGTATTAGGAACGGGGCCTGAGTGAGTCGCCGCTTAATGTCTTCAAATGCCTGCTGAGCCAGAGGGCCCCAGACGAGGTCTTTGCCCTTTTTTAGAAGTTCAGTCAGGTGAAAAGTGACCGTCGAGAAATCTGGGACGAATTTTCGATACCATCCCACCATGCCCAGAAACCTGCGCACCTGCTTCGCCGTTTTAGGTACAGGATAATCGTTGACCGCTGTAACCTTTTCAGGATCGGTACGCAGAGTACCTCGCCCTACTACGTAACCCAAGTAATTAATCTCGTGCAGACAAAACTCGCTTTTCGACACGTTAATGGTCAAGCCTGCCTTGCGTAAGCAGCTCGCCACCTCTGTCAGATGGACCACATGCTCGTCAAAGGAGCTTGAGAGAATCAGCAGGTCATCAAGATACACGAATACCCTCGACTTGAGATTGTACGGGATCACTTGATCCATAAGCCGACACATTGTTTGGGGTGCATTGCACAACCCGAAAGGCATTCGTGTAAATTGATAATGGGGTCGGTTCGGTACCGTAAAGGCGGTCTTCTCCTTAGAGGCTCCTTCAAGGCAAATCTGCCAAAATGCGTCCTTCAAGTCCACTTTTGAAATGAAGTTAACAGCCGGCAAACGGCTCAAGATGCCATCTATGTTTGGCAGAGGATAAGCATCTTTGACTGTTACCTCATTCAGTTTGCGTGAATCCAAGCAGAAACGCACCTTGCCAGGTTTGACTATTAGGACTCCAGGAGACGACCATGCCGATCCGCCTGCTTCTTCTATCACGCCCATCGACAGCATCCGGTCAATCTCTTGACAGAGTAATTTTTCCCGTGCTGGCGAAATCGGATAATACCGCTGCTTGATTGGCCTGGCCAATCCCGTGTCAATAACGTGATCGACCAAAGTGGTTCTACCCAGTCCCTCTCGTTCTGATGACGGAAAAGACTGGATAACACCACTTAGGCGTCTGTTTTGGGCGTCGGTAAGCGTCACGAATTTATCTCCGTCCCTATCTAGAGAAGCAACCGCACAAGCTCCTAGACCGGAGATCTGGATATCAAACTTCCCCCAGAAATCTATGCCGCAGATCACATCAGCCGCAATCGAGGGAATTATTAAAAATCGAAAATCGAAGCTTTTTCGATTCAGTTGTGTTTTAGCCGTGTAGTACCCAGCCACATGCTGTACTTGCCCATCGGCCGTTCTTATTTTGCCTTTAAAGTTTTCAACCGAACACCCTGCGTTTAGGATGGATTGAGCCAACGCGCCTCCGATCACGCTTACATTCGCTCCGCTATCCAGCAGCGCTAGATGGCGTTCGCCATTAATTGTAACGTTTACGTATGGCCGTGAATCGTTGGGTTTCGAGACGATAGACGAAATTATCATCTTGCTCAATTGCCTAAGTCGGTACCAAAACTCGCGCAGACGTTGAGTTTTACGTTTACGTCGGTGTTCGGTTGCGAAGATCTCGGCTCGGCGTTGATTATACCTAGCAAGACGAACATGGTATGGAATAATTTCTCGGCTGGGTTTTGGAATGTCAGGTAAAATAGTAGGTAAGTCCAGTTTTGCCTCAGTAGGTCTTTGAAGAATGGTCACTGGCGGCGCTAGTGACGGGGTCGCGGCGGAACTGGACGACTGTGACGCGGGACAGCTCCGGTCGTCGCTGCATGAGTGCCCGCCATCTGGTTTTCCGCTCGGGCCCGGCATGAAACGCATGAAGGTTTAAATGTGTTGGCGCGTCCACAACCATAACAGAAGATGCGACGCGTCGATTCGGTGCAGTCTTGGTAACGGTGGCCCTCCGCGTCACAGTTCCAACATCTATCTCTGCTGCGTTGAGTCACCTCGCACACTTGCGACGGTTCGTCGATGAACCCGGCCTCGTCGTCCCAGCCGTCCACCTCCACCGCAGCCACCCGTCTTCTCGCGACCGCCAGATCACGGTGGTCATGATATCGTTCCTGAAAGAAATTCTCGTGTCTGTGACAGGCACGCCTGAGATCATGTAAGTCAGAGAGTCTGACGTGCAGGAGTTCTCTTCCTAGTGCAGGCAGTAGGTTATGCGTCATAATTTCTAACAGCTCTCGATCTCGCAGCGGATTGCGTAGTCGATCATTCATTGACAAGACATCGTCGTAAAAGTCATCGAACTTTTCGCCTTGTCGCTGTTTACGCCTACGAATTTGTTCGCTCAATTCGTAATCCGTTAAAAAGCTCTGGAATTTGAGCTTTAACTGCCCACACAGAGCAGTCCAGTCTACCCGAACGGTACCACGATGGTACCGCCAATACCACTCCTCGGCCTTCCCTGTAAATAACAGATGCGCATGCTGGCACAGCAGCGCCGTATTGCCGTTCAAGCATTGGTCAGTTAACGCGTTGACCCGGTAAATAAAATCGTCAACGCCCATCGCAGTTGGCTCTCCCGAGAACTTCAACCGCCATCCTGCGATGATCGACGACGACCTATCCACCGTGCCTCCGCCTTGTGATGCAGGTAACGCCGGGACCCAAGTTGGATTTAGTTGGTGTCTGGACACAATAGGTGCCTGCCCTGTCGCCGGCGTGAGCGAGGGCAACTGAGCCGCGGGGTTAGACACTCTCATGCTCTGTAGCGCAGTCAACACTTCGTCCTTCAGGGACTGCATTGCTTGAGCCACCGTCTGTTCGTCACGAGGGTTGGGGGCTTGCGCAACTGCTGTCGAGTTCAGCACACGAGAATTGAGCGAACTACTTTCCGCCCCCCCGATCTCAGCGCCCACCTGAGACAACCGTAAGCGATCTATTTCGTTTACGAATTCCTCGCCGCTCATGGCCTGCGGCTGCGGTGCCAACTCATTCACCCGATCTGCCAGGGTATGTCTCGTGGTTACCCCTACATAACCTCCGTGTACAACGGCGCTCGGCCTTGCGGCAGGTATCAACCCTCCGATCAGCCTCATGCAGATAGGGCAGGTCTGAAAGCGCTCTAGCCAAGCTTCTAGGCACCACTCGTGAAACTCGTGGTGGCATGGCGTGCTGAGTGTCGCCTCGTCTGTCTTTAGCAGCTTCCCGCAGATGGGACACTTGACAGGGAGCGCATGCTGGCCCACCGGCCCAAAGCCGCTGGTAGCCATATTGTACCGGCAAAAAAAAACGAAAATACCAAAAATATGCGAAATATCACGTGAAAATGCCCAAAGGGAGAGCAAAACAATCTCTATGTGATAATAAAATAAGAAAAACTATTATAAATCAAACATAAAAAAATTAGAAGCTATAAAAATAATAAAAACAAATTTAGTTTTTTTTTTTTTTTTTTTTTTTTTGAAAAAAAATGAAATTAAGTTATGAAATAAATAGAAAAAGTTAAATAACAGAAGAATATCCAAAAAAAAGGTAACACCAGGAGTTAGTGTCCCTCGTAAAATACGAAAGGATTACCAATAAAATGATGAAATTGCTCAAAAAAAAACAATTTATTTAAATTTTTTAATTAACCGAAGGAGTTAAATCAAGTTAAATCAATAAAATCACGAGATAGGCAACAGGTGTTCGAGTAGCGGCTCCCACGCCACCAGGCAACACACTCCTCTCTATAAGTCTCTACCCAAAAAAAAAAGTTCTTTAAATTGAAAGCCAGCCAAGCAATATCGATCACGAGTGGTTTTCAGTAGCAACCACTAGTGAAGCGATAAGAAAACATGGACTAATCTATTAAATAAAAAAAAATTTAAAGTGAGCGTCGTCCAACGAGTCACCAACGAACCATCGAATTTCATTAAGGTGAAATCTCGAGTTGAACGAGGCTACACTGTATCACCATAATAAAAAAAATTAATTAATTTGGAATTTCTGATGAGTTGCTAGACGACAATAAAATTCATGAAACAAAATCTCGAATCAGAAAATTCCTGCAAATGATAATAGTGGAATTCCAGAACTGTATTCGTAATATTTTCTTCTTCGGCGGAATGACCAAAGCCAAGCAATCGCACGAAGAGATGATTCAGCGGTACGCACCGAACATATTCATTCATTCGCGCAAATCCAGCGAGAATCTAAAGAAAACCGAAAAATATAAAAATTTAATTTACTTGAAAATTTAACCGAAATAATTAAAGTTGCTACCGAAAGTTTGGGCGCCACTGCACAGGGACTCTCAAACGTTTCGGACGGAGAAAAAAAAGTCAACTACAGTGGGCCCCACGTTGGGCGCCATTTTGTAACGTTTAGGGGTGGGAGGGTCCGCGAAAATCTAAATTAACAATAAAAATGAAACTATCAAAAAGAAAAAAAAAATATCACCAAACGAAAAGATGATCGCTGTCAGGGCAGCTCAGCTCGTCCGGCCGTGCTCAGGGAAAGTGGGGGGGTTCTTCAACAACCCCGACAGCGTCTTGAAACCCCAGTTACAAAAAAAAGAAAGGAGCTGAGGCTTACTGTGGCTATACTGCCAAGAACAAGACCGATAACCGAAAATTCGCACGACGACACCACATCGCGATCGATTCTACGCTGGCGGCAAAAAAAAAGAAAAGAGATCAACAAAAAGAAAGTAGTATTACGCTGAGAGGGAGGTGGGAGAGAGATGAGAGGAGTAGAGGGGGGGGAGGAGTTGATGTTATTTCCCTCCCCCTTTCTATACCCGCCCTTCCATGGTTGGCGCGTTTGGAGTTTGCGCGCCAACCCCTTACTGTGTTGTGTCGCCTGGTTGCGCGGAGTGGAACCGCTAACTCACCTGTTAACCTACATGAAAGTTTAACACATTATCCAGAACAAAATTAATTTTGCTTTTCAATGCATGTATTTAAGGTATTTATAGATTAAAAGCATTTATATGGTACGTCTATAAGAGTCTGTATAATTCTTGTTTTGCACATAAGTATACATACCTACATCTATAGTATACCGTGATATATGTTACCTATCTAAATTAGAATGCGATAGTAATTTTCTTTTTTTTTTTTTTTTTTTTTTTTTTTTTTTTTTTTTTGTTTTTCTATCTATGTATATGTATATATGCAAATGTATGAAAAATTGTTTGTGAAAAAGGTAAATGTGAAATACGAAAGAGATTGAATCGAAGAAGCTATCGAAGATAAACGCCAAAACTGAGCTATAGTAACGGTATTAAAATTATATAGTTATCAAACAATATGCGATTTAATTTATAATATAGATTTTAAAAGTGAACAACCATAATATCATAAATTTGTAAACATCTAGTACTTAATTTAATTATAATAATAAATCTTTTCATGTGTTATTTATCTGTATACGCTATTGCAGTTTAAGAATTCAAAGTTTCGAATTGAAATATTACGCAAGGAAACTTTTTATGGCCATAAATGTGATTTCTCTTCAATTTTAAGTCATATTTAATTCGAAGTTTGAGTTACACTCTTCTATCAGTAATAAACATTATTACACGATCATGATTATTAATGATATTAAGTATCAATTAGTTTCATACAATACATATCTATTAATTGCAGCTTTTGTCTTCGTCTTTCACTTGGTGTTGAGTGATTTTTCCTTGCGTTCGCGTCGATAACCAGTTTAAAACTTCAAAACATCACGGACAGCAATTGTCTGTTATTCTGCTCTCGTTTTTTTTTTCGAAGTCGCATAAATCTGAAGTCTTTGTTGTTGTTGTGGTTCGATTTTTTTTTTTTTTTGTGTTCTTTCTTTTTTTTTTTTTTTTTGAAATTTAAGATATATTACAGTAATTGTTCTTAAAGAAATATTGTATTGTATCATGAGTTATAGCAATTAATACACACAATTTCAATTGTTCAAAGTTTTTATCGTTCATTAAATATCGTATTGAACTTTATTATTTTTATTTCAGCACAATTTGTAATTTATTAATAAAGTTTGTGTATTTTTGTTTTGTTAAAAATTCCTTAGTGAATTAGTTAGTTTTTCTATTATTTAAAACCTTTGTTTAACCACTTTTTTTAGATTTCTCCAACTCTAACTTTTAGATTTCTCCAAATGTACCTTTCAATGAGTCAATTTAATGATTAAAGTTTTTAATTTATGTTCTTTAATTTGTTGAAATTCTTTCTTAGATGTTTTTTTACGTTTGCTTATTATGGGAAGCGTTTAATTATGCATTCGATATTTTATAGCTCTGCTCTGAATATGTATAAATAACCTTTGAACATTTTTGTCTGTTCGCATTTAATGTTGAACTTCTGCTCTAAAAATTCGTATTTTTTTCAACTTTTTTTTTTAAATAGTTTATTTTGTTTTTTTTTTATATATAAACTGAACTCTGCGTTGAATGGTTTTGTATGAATGGCTTTTTGACTGGGTGACTGAATGACGGTCTGGCTGTGTTCAATAACCGTGCAATGTTATTGAAACAAATATGGCTGACTTTGGTACGGTTTTCGCGTGGTTTTCGTTAGGTTTCTGTTTCGCTTTTATATAGTTTCGGAACCGGCTCCTTTCTTTGGAATGTTAAAACATTTTTAGTGCATTTTTTTGGTTAAAAACGAACGACGGAATTAATTTGTTGTTTGCGTTGGACAAAAGTTTCGTTAAATGCGATGAATGTTTATAACTGTTCTTCTTCAAATTAAACAAAATACGCTATCGGTTTCCGTTGCTTCTCAAAACCTCACACTTTATACACTGCGACACGCCCACACACCGTGAAATTTGTTGCTCTTGAAGTGAACTTTGTTTATCAAACACTTGTATCGCAGCTCTAGAGATGTCTGAAGGAGCAGCAGCTTTTCACGGACTTGACTCAAGACTGACTGTTTTTGAAAACCACGCTTTGCTTCGAAGCGACAGAAAGCAAACTGGTTTGCCTCGCTCATTCCAGTCGCCGCCGCTACGCAGCTAGCGACATCTCACTCCCTCTCACCATGATCGACTTTTATTGCAAGTCTCGTAGGATGGCGTGATGCGAAGTTCATAGAAAAAAAATTCTTCTAGAAACTTCGCTCACGCCACTTTACGGGACTGCTCTCTCCGTCGTCATGATGTGAAGAGGAGATGCCGATAACCGCACTGCGACAACGATCTGGAATGAGCGGAGCACTGTCCGCTCACTCTCTGCGCTCCGACACAGAGCGTGGTCCTCGACACACCTCACAATGTTCCTCATCGTACTCTCAGACATTATGAGCCGCTGCATTTAACCCTTGTGAAAACTTCATATCTACGACATGAACCTCTTCGGAATGCTTGTGTTGATTTTAATTCTGTAAATTCTGTTGTTAACTTCTGTGATTCAATTCGTTTAACAAAGCAATAGATATTAACTTTTATTTCTTAGTATTGATTAATTTAATTATTACATACAATTTAGTGAACTAGAAAGTAATATATATACTTAGTTTATAAGAATAAATAAATAAAAATTAAAATAAAAAAAAATAAAAAAACGCGTAGGTAAAAACATATTACACAAATATATAGAATATGTATATAAAGTTTTATATAATATATATGTACATAAAATATTTTTAAAAGAAGGTTTTTTCATATGAAATATTTATATATTCGTAGTTTAATTAAGATTTTCATTCAAGCTTTTATAAATTTAATTTCTTTTTCATAAGTCTATGTTATGTTTCTTAGACTTACATTACAGTCTTTTAGTTACCACACGGACAGACAACATATATTTCATTAGTGCAATCGATAAAAACCAAGTAGAATTCTTTCAATTCACATAATCATCATATTCCTTCCACTCTTTAACAATTTAATTGATAATGTCATATGATATGATATATATGATATTTTTTATTAAAGTTCGCAGAAAAAAAAATTATACATATGTAGATACACATGACTTCCTTGCAGGTAAAATAGTTTTAATTAAAAAGATTGTTCGTAATTATGCATAGAATCCTTCAAGAGAAGTCTTTTTTTGGCGCTAGCGATTGTAACCAAAACAAAAGGAAGTAAAAATGTTACCAGCAAATTTGAAAATGATAAATAATTTGATTATAATTGCCACAGTGGTTCATTTTTATACCTTATGCTTATAATCTTTAATGAAACTGATATGATCCAACTACTGATGATCCCGACGATTTTTTCAAAGCAATTCCGATAGATGCGGAGAAATACAGTTTGCTTCTAACACTGCTAAAAGAAAAGCTGTAGCGAACAGCAGACGAGAACCAATCCAACATAACGTGCGTCTGCAACGTTAATGTAAGGCTTGCAATATCCGACTTCCAGAATTTTATTAAAAGCTTACAGAAAAGATTATAGAATGCATTATAGAATACAGAAAATAGCTGTTCATTCAGAGAATATAGAATATCTGTGCTTATGTACATGTTTTTTGCACATGGGTGCAACTTCCAAATTTTTGCATAGGCCTTCAAGCTTGGAGTGAGCACTGTTAGGACAATTGTCTATGATGCGTGTGATCCAGTTGGGGTAGAACTTCACCCTATTTTTATTCCGCAGCCAAGAAATATTCTCAAATAGTGCCTGAAACACAGTTGGCCATTCAAGAGGCAAGATACAAAATCAGCTGTCAAAATTACACAGGCTCTTATGAGAATCAAGAAAAAAATAAGTTATCTGAGAGCATTCGTATGTAGATAAACATTCAATTGCATGCGAGTCAGCTCTAATTCTATTTTGACACATTGTGTATGCGTGCTCTTCTTCTGCTTCCATTCAATAATTTGTGTGCTTTTGTGTTATTTTCCAGAAATGACAGTTTTTGCATATTGTGTGCGTGATTTTAGAGAAAGATAAAAATACAAATGAATGTTGCCTCTTGAATGTCCAACTGTGTTTCAGGCATAGCTCAAAAATTTTTTGAAGTGAAAAGTATGTCGCATATCGCAATAGCTCAAAAATTTTTTGAAGTGAAAAGTGTGTCGCATTGCTCGGGATGGCGAACTTATTAATATTGTTAGATAATTTCCAAAATTAGCTTTTGATCTCTCTTCAGGTTCGATCACTGGATTGTGAATAATCTTAAATTCGAATAATAAAAAACTGTGAGTTTTAAATAATAAATCTACACTTTATTATTGCTTGCTTTTATTTTAATACTGCCTTAAGGCTCCGTCAGACAGAGTGCCTTTTACGTTGTTCACTCCGTCTCCGCTTATCAAATTTGATTTGCATTGCACAGAGTCTTATGAGGACTCCCTCAAACAGGGAGTACTGCGTTTACAAAAACAACAGCACGCGAGAGGAAACGGAGACGCAGTAAACAAAGTAAAACGCACTCTGTCTGACGGAGTCTTTATCACTGCTGTTTATAAAATTTACACGTAAACACTTATACACGAATTCTTTTAGAAGCTATCCAACTACTTTATTATTATTAGTCTGTGCAACAATCAGCTTCCACGATGTGACTTGGTAAGTTTCCAAAATCAAACTCAAGAATGATAGAAAACAAGATTACGCCAACCAACAACGAAAAGTCGTTTCGTTCTGCGCAGCTACGTCATCGAGGAATCTGGAAGTCAAACGGTGAGCATTAAGGTCGCTACATATGGTTCAAGTTCATGAACTCGAAAGACCTATGAGGAGGCAATTGAACAAAGTATATTGAAAATACAATATTTATTAAAATTGGATTAAGTGTTTTCAATCAACATTAAAGGTTTACGTAATTTTAGTTAAGAATTTACACATCTAAATTACATATTTTCCTGTTCAGAGTGAAAACAACAAGTAGATTGTAGAAAAGAAGTGTGTTGCACGTTCTGATCATCTTCCATTCTAGTCAACTTCCATCTTTCCAGTCCTCAAAGACGCAATTTATTGAAAAGCAGTGCTGGGAAAAAATAACGGACCTGCGCATGGCCAAATATTGTTTTATATCATTCTTAAATCAAACTGTCTCTGGTGCTGTGGTTTAATTATCGCTACGTTATGGCGAGACTATTCGAGATCTTCCTAGTTTTTCGAGAAACTTCCATTTCCATGACTTGTTTATTTCAGCAATGAAACATGTTCTATTTTGTATGCTGCGTTGTGGAAATATAAAGTACCTTTTTGATCTTCCGCTAGCGCTTGGTAGATGTCGTTATATTCTAGAAGAATGTGGAATATGGAAGAACGTTCTCGACGATTCATGTGGTTTTAAATATGTGATTATATTGCGCGTTGATGGCGCATATTCGCCACAATATTTTGTGTCCCCGAAAAAGTTGCTCGTTATATGACGGCTACAAGAAAAATTCATTCATCATTTTAGTGGACGCATCTGACTTAAATATCACGATCATTCAAGTAGATGTCCAATTGTGCTGTTGATAGCCAAAGCGACAGCAGTTTTTTTTCGGCAGAAGCGATTTCGGAAGGGCAATTTTGCAGTGCACGCTCCCTGTTGCTCAGTCAAGAATCCTACCATGTAGAGGCATCCGCATCAAATTCACAATTTACAATTATTTTTCATAAGCAAAATATTTTTGTTGTTCTTGATTGCTATGAACACCTCCGGACAGCCTTCGTGTTTGTCGGCGTATACCTGTGGGCAATAAAAGGTTTACTACTCTGTGTATATTTCCTTGTTTCTCTTCTTTGGAACATTTTGTATGTTCAATGTATATCATAAATTAAAAACAAGGCAATTATTATCAGCGGTGTCAGCGACCGCGTCTTCAGCAGTAAATACAGTGAAGAAGAAGAAGAAAATCGGACAGTCAGAATCAGAAAGGAAGTCAGAAAGTTAAAAGTAGTCCTTGAATCTGGTGACGACTCACAGAGGTATAGGCTGAATAGAAACTAGCAATGGTATCTTCGGCCCGGGCAAAGCTTCCTTACTAAACTTTAATTCAATTTAATTTAATTATATTCATATTTCTTACATACAAATTTTTAGAATATATTAAGTACCATTCATTCTTTTATAATTGCCGTTTATGTCAATACCGGGCGGACCACGCCCGTTTTACAAATTTTTCCTACCTAAACCGATGTATTGGGAAACACAATTCCATCTCAAAAGGTAGTCTGGAGCTGAAGCATTGACTTGTTAGAAGAAATAATATTTCTAAAATAAAAGGCGTGGTGCTGCCTAGATTTATCCCATTTTCATTATCACACATTTTAGGATGACAAAGAATATACGTGCAAAATTTCATCACGATAGCTTCATTCGTTCTCCTGTAATCGTGATTTCCACAAACAGACGGACGGACATGGCTAAATCGACTCAAGAGGTGACACTGATCAAGAATATATATACTGTTCCATACCTGCAACGCCTCCTTTAATGCGTTACAAACGGAAGCATAAAATGAATATACCCTCATTCCTTCAAATGTAGGGTATAATGAAGCCAGAACGCTGTCTGAAATCACATATATGGCAAGGACTATACATTCATAAAGAGAGTGCATGAAAGCAATGTTGCCGGCAACCTCACTTTTTCGTGCTAAAAGTTAAGAACTGCAGATTGTACCCGAAGTTGCGAGTTGTTGTTGTCTTACACAAATGACAACATCGGCGTCGCAGTGACTGATTTGAGGATTTCAGCGGGTGATAGGAAGCACGGAAGCATTTCGTTTTGTTCTCGTTATTTTACAATAACAAATCTCGAGCAATCAATGCCCGTTTAACGGTAAATTCACTCGCATATAAAACAATTAGGTCGATCGAAGAATAGCAATGAAATAATTTTTATTTTTGTGAGTAATTTTGCTACAAAACGGTCGTAGTGTGGTACGCATTGTTTGATTTTTAGATTATCCTATTGTTTGATATTAATTATACATATGCTATTGAATTTTCGGTTTATTTGATTCTCGTTGATCCTCTATTTCCATTTTGGGTGACTTAATTTCATTCTTATTTTTAAAATGCGTTGGATGGTTGTTTGTTGGATGTAAAATGCATTGTAGCGGATTCACAAATGCGGTGTGAAAATCTAAGAATTTCAAATACTGCAGTAGTCTTATTTTCAAGAATTTGCTATCGCCACATTGTTCAATCTTATATTGGAACTCAAAGATTATTACATGGTGCAATCCCAATCATTAACCTTGGTAAGTAAGAAGATATAAATTATGTCGGTCTACGATTTTTGTAGTTTAAAGAGAAATACATATGTAGTAAAGAAAGTTCCCCTTTTAAAATAAAAATACAACTAAGGAACTACCATGACTAAATAGTATGCTAAAGCATAGCATCGTAAGTGCTCTGTAACTGGGTGTTTAAGCGATTCCAGATTCTATTTGTTCTACATTGTTCTATTTACTCTTTTCTAAAAATTCCTATTAAACGCCAGGCTTGGATTGAGGCTGCAATTTATAAAACCGATCCAAAACTTTGAAAGATCTACAAATTTGTGGGCGGCATTTTTACCCAAATATTGTCTCGGCAAAAAATCTAAAAAAAAAACTTTGCCTATGTACATCTGTAGATGAAGTTTGTGCTCCGTACCATGATACTGTGAACGATATAAATTCCAGTCTTAGCAATGTAACAGAAGAAAATGAATGTGAAAACTGTCATAAATTCAGCAAACTGGCAGATTTTCCTTTTTAAAAATTGATGGAATTGAATCGAAAAACGGATGAAACGCTTTCTAGAAAATAGAAAATGCAGGAGAAAGTGTAAAATCTAGAAAAAACTATAGAAAAACTTAACAACGAATCAAAAAATAATAATGATATAATAAAAATACTCAGTACTGAAACCGTTTCCAGATACTTAATTTAAAATCAACCAAAGCTTATGAATTTCTACGTAAGAGTTTGGAATTTAAGATGTCATGTTTAACGCTATAGTGGTGGTGGAGACCAATAAAGATAGTTCTCTAGGAATTGATGACAACATAGTAATCAATTTAAAAAATATACTTAAAGATATGGCTTCTCAGTCGAAGAATTGTGTTCTCTGGTTCAACGAAGTCATCTTTAGAAAGGAACTTGAAAATAATTCGAACATACATCAAATAAACGGATTCGTCGACTTAGGATGCGGCAATCGGCAACAAGTCCTTGCAAGTAAGGTGATTGTTTTCATAATACAAGGCATTTGCGAGAAGTGGAAATATGTACATACCATTTCTTGTACAGCTAGAGGCATGAATTGAAAATAGTAACAACTGAATTATAGCCGATACTTTTTAAAGCGATTGGAATATTAACTCAGCAATGTCACTATTTTAACATTAATTTCATATTAACTCCGACATTTTAAATCATTCTTTAATTAAAGCCGACAAACTGATGCCAAAAATTCTGAAAGTTGTAGAGTCTGTGCTAGATTGCGGGTTAAATCTAATAGCATAATGCGTAATACATTACTGGATTGTAATATAAGAATAAGTGAGGGTACTGCTAGTTAAGCGGTAATAGAAGAAGTCTACCAGATAGACAAATGAAGCACTCTCAGAATGATTCCAAATATTAGAAACGAACATATTTTGCAAAAAAATAATTGGAAAAATTAGGGTGACACTAGCAGTGCAAACCCTTAGCAATTTGGTGGCTTAGGCGATTTAACACTGTAGTGATAAAAATCTATTAAAAAATCAAGAAAACATAGCGAATGCTAAAGCTACGAATCCAATTTATCAAAAATTGCGAAAACGATAATGACCTAATGCTAGAATGGAACTTTACCCCAACACAAAAATTTAATACTTCTCAACCCACAACGACTCTGTCTGAGCCACAAGTATATATTGTAAAGAGATTTCAACGCAGGCTACTCGTTACAGAGCACCTCGAGATGGTGCGCGGACTTCAGGTGACAGCGAAAATGAAGCCCTAGAAAACGTCTACAGCGATCATACGGCAGAAACTACGTGTTCGTGTGTATTCTCGAAGCGATGCTCATAGCAAAGCAGAATTGTATTATCGCTAAAGGAGTGAACACTGGACAAACAGCAGCTATTAAATTGTTAATGAGTGGAAATGAATAGGAAGATTCTATGAGTTGAAGGAATTCCACTTTGTTTTCGTCGATTGCACTAACTAAATATATGCAGTCTGTCCATCTGCCAAGGTTGAATATTTTGTTTTTGTACATGATTTGGTTTCTTGCATTGATATTTTAGCGAAGTTTGATATTTTCAGCTTCTGGTCATTTTTCTCTCTTCTATTCAATTTGCTCCTTTTGCACTTATGAGTAGAATTTTAATGCGGGATTCAACTGACCTACTTTTTAAAATAAGCAGTAATTTTTCAATAAGTGCGAAAGGAGCAAATTGAATAGAAAGCAAAAAATTACTAGAAGCTGAAAATATCAAACTTCGCCAAAATATCAACGGAAGTAACCAAATCATGCACAAAAACAAAATATTCAACCTTGCCAGATGGACAGACGGCATATATTTTGTTAGTGCAATCGACGAAAACAAAGTGGAATTCCTATATTGCAGTCTCTCTGTCTGCGAAGGTTGAATATTTGGTTTTTGTGCATGATTTGGTTCGTGCGTTGATATTTAGGCGAAGTTTGATATTTTCAGCTTCTGATAATTTTTGGCTTTTCTATTAATTTGCTCCTTTCGTACTTATTAAGTACAATTTTAATGCGTGTATAGAAAAAAGTAGTGCTCATTTAAAAAGTAGTTAACTTACATACATATGTATATTAATTATTATAAATTAGTTAATTAGTGTAGAATTAACATGTAAATCATAAATTAACCCCATGTTGTTTAATTTATTAATTCATTAAGTGTTAAATGAATTCATTTAAACTTTTCGATATATACAGACTTCTTTATAATTCTAAATTTTAAATAAGCAAAGTGCTGATCCACAAAAAAAAAAACAATAAGAAAAAAATGTTAGGGAAATAAAAAAGAACAAAATTTTAATAATTGATGTTTAATGAAAACTTATTAGTTTTACTTATTAGGAAAATTTATTAGTTTTCTTAATTGGACTTTAAATAAATATAGAGTTCTTTGTTATTATTTTATTCAGCTGATCTACTTTTTAAAATAAGCCGTAACTTTTCCAAAGAATATAAATCATGCACAAAACAACATATTCAACCTTCGCAGACGGACAGACTGCATATAATTTGTTAGTGCAATCGACGAAAACAAAGTCGAATTTCTTCAACTCACAAAATCTTCCTATTTCTTTCCACTCATTAACAATTTATTAGTTGATGTTCGTCCAGCGTTCACTTATTAAGCGATAATGCAATTCTGCTTTTCTATTATCGTAGTCTCGTGCACAGATGATTGATGCACATGCCAGCATCGCTCGTTCGTTATTTTGTCGGTTACGCGTTAAGGGCGAAATTTAAAAGGCATTTTCAATGTAGTGCGAAAAAAATCTATTAAAATTGGAAAAATTTGCAATAGATTCAGAATCATATATTAACACGAAGAACTTTAGCGATGAAAATCTTCTATTAACAAGTCCTACTGACAAATATTTTTGAAATATGCAAACAGTATTTCGAGGTACATAAAATTCTGTTTTACAAAATTTTGTCATAGGGGAAATCTTAGGCAATCATAGACGCATGTAAAACAACAAAAGATTCCTCACCAGATTGTTTAATTAAAAACGATAACAGTTGGAACCATAAGAAAATAATTCCAGAGCATTTATTTACTGTTTTATTACGTAAAAATACTAGATTGTTTAAGAAGAAAGTAGTTGCTACAGAAATAAAAAGAAAGGCTGAATTAAAAAAAAACTAAAAGAACGAAAATTGGTATTGCAAAAAAAAGAAGATTTACAAACAAAAAATAATAGGTA
The DNA here is from genome assembly GCA_937620795.1 of Thecophora atra. Taxonomy (NCBI): domain Eukaryota; kingdom Metazoa; phylum Arthropoda; class Insecta; order Diptera; family Conopidae; genus Thecophora; species Thecophora atra. Next base: position 37,294,584 of record OW569399.1, read on the forward strand.
CTACAATATGTAAATTAATTTATTTCGTTACTGTATATAATTTCATGTCTCATCATTTTATTTAGCAACTTTGGTTTTATTCAACCTAATGGCTGCATCAACAAGAAAAATGCAATGAGTTTTTATTAGGCAGAACTTCTTTGTGGAAATCAACAATGCGATCAACAATGGAAATCAAATGCGTACTTCAAAAAACACCAAATTGAGATAATATGTTTTCTCAATAAAGATTTTATTTCAAATTAAAATATCGTTTTAGCTCAAATTTTCAGGTTATTTCAAAAATGATATTACGCAGAAATTTGAAATAACCATTGAGATGAGATGATTTTTAGGAAAACTATTGAAATAAGTCTTTAAGAAACGCGTTATCTGAGATACGCTGTTTATTTCAAAATGAGATAACTTGGTTTTTTGAAATAATTCTTCAGATGAGATGATCAGCTCAGATTTTTTCGTAAAATCAAACAACTGAGATGAATTTGTCTTTTGCTGCTGAACTGTACGCCCTTGTTCGTAACGAGAACTTTTGGCACCCCGTATCTGACTATTATTCTTTCTCTGAAGCAGTGACCTAGCGTGGCTTTCTGTGGCTTTCACACACCCCCTGTTTTATTAGAAGAAAACTAATTTTAATCAAAAGTAAAACCATTTTTATTTTATTGCACTTATTTACTTATGTACGTTTATTTAAAATTTCACTTTTTGTGATTTTTCTGTAGCGAATTGCATAATGCATTCCTCAATGTCAATTTACACGTCTTGTTATGTTGTTAACATGGCTAGATTATTTATTCTTAGTGTTGACATAGTCGATTGTAAGTAATTTGTTGGGCAACCAAAGAAGTTTTCTTTTGCAGTCAATTTTTGATACGAATCTTCAACGTCAATATCTGGAGATATTTAATCGATAACCTCACAATCATATTCCTCGTCAGTGCTAATAACGCTGCAGGCAAGAGAATATCAAATTTTATTGACGTATTTTGGACCTGTAGGAACCTATCTCGGATTTTAACACTAACTCCATCTATTGACGAAAGCATTTTTCGTCTTAAATCCTCTTCGTACGATAAGCCAGCATCTTTGCAAAAATTTGTTTAATAATTCTAAATCGTCTTGAACAGATATCACAAGGTCTTCACAAACTCCTTTAGCATAGTTTGAAGCATCTTCTACCTATTCTTCACGCTTTTTACCAAAACGGTTTGCAAACCACTAATTTTTGGGCACACTGGTGAATGTCAAGACCTTCTTTCTGCAAAAATTTTTAGGCATCATTCACTTCACGTAGAACCGGTTGCCAAAGTCCAAAAAGCATAAAAATTAAAATGACATCGCAGTTAATACAGTTCCAACGTTTGCAGTTAGGTCTTCTAAGATATTTACCGCCTCGCCTCTTGTGTCCAAACTTGCTCCTGAACCCTCTTCAAACTTTTGCAGCAATCAGAACATCCCATCGGTGGTTGGACATAGAAAAGAAAGCATAACATTTTTCTAATGTCCCAGAGAAAGTAACTGAATTCCAGCGTGTTCGCATGTAATCAAACTAAATTTAAGGAGTGGTTCTAGCAAAGTACAATTTCGGCTCGAGAGTTGATATTTTTTATACGTTGCTGCACACCTGTCTGGCTCCCTGTGGTAGAATCATTATCGTAAGCTTGTTCTCTACAGTTGATAACATCAAGCCCACTGATTTCAAATTTTATTAGAATCATTTAAATTTTACTTTCAGCTGCTTTACTTACACTTGTTTAGACTTGTTTGATCTTTGTGGGAGATCTGGTGTACTGTCAAATATCATTGCATAATATTTTGATTTCTAAACGTCATGTATAGTTTTTTGACGAACTTTAGATCATAGAATGTTAATAAACTCATTTTTGATCTCTGGTGACATGTAGCTAACTGAAATTTTTTGGCCCATTTTTATTCTCAATAAATGTTCTCGTAGTACGGGGCCATGCTAGTAGATTCACCAGCTCTAAGAAATTACCTTTGTTGGAGTTGGTATCATTTTCCCTGTGACCACGCAAAGCGAAATTTTGTTTTGCTAGAAATCTTATAAAGTCTAACATTCTGACAACATTCCGCCATTTTTGTTCGGTTTTTTGATTGTATTCCTGTTATGAAGTCTTGTCTCTAACTCTTTCCATTTATAGAAGTTTTTATTGTGAACAAGGGTCTTTAGTACCTCGCCGTATTAAGAACAAACGCATGTTCCAAATATCATTTTCGGTTATGTCAGGCTCAATTGATGCCTGAGTTATAGAATTTTCTGTTTTATAAAGAGGTTTTATTGAGTCGTCACTGTTCAAAACTTGCAAATGTTCAGTTTCCTCTTGAATTAGCGTTATGTTTTCAGGTTATCCAACTGCTATTATTTCATCGCCATTATTGTGAACTTCCAAAATCTCAATGGGTTCTTGTAGTTCTGCCTCAAAAGTGTTTAATCCTGATGACTTCATTTCCTTTAAAAGCTCCCCTCTCGCTGACAGGTTTCATTTTAAGTGGTTCCATGACACAACTGACCGTTAACTGCAAAAACACATTACAACCGCCGCAGCTGCAACGCTCTCTCCCGCGCTGCCTGAGCACATTACCAGGCAGCAGCAGCGACCGCAGAGACGGCAGCTACCAGATGTTTCTGTTACTTTTGTTAGTGAACTGCAAAATAAATTGGCAAACTGATGCACATATTATACATAATTGATAGTAAAATTAGTAATAATAATTAGTTTCTCTATGGTGCATTTGTGCCAATATTGAATATATTTCAGATACGCATTGACAAATATTGCTACAAAAAACCAAGCACAGCCATTAATAAATGGTTTTGTTTCATTTCAAAATTGTCCTTCACGGAATATTTGAAATTCCAATAAAATAATGGCAACCTTTTTCCAGATAAAGAGAGTAGAAGCTCTGCGGTGCTGTCTTATATACTCTCACTGCTGCTGCGACGGAAGTTGTAATGTGTTTCTTCAGTAAAGCTAAAAATTCTCAAATAAACAAAACAGTATTTACCTAATAATTTGAATGTACAATATATAAATAGAGCTCCATTTTGCAATAAAACTTACTTAAATTACAACACTGAAATAAGCACTCTTCAAATACGATACAAGGGCCTTTAAAAAAAAAATCACTACAATGATAAAGCTGCAAAACTTAATAAGTCATCCGTCTATGAATTTTTCAAAGCGGAGTCAAAAAATATAGAATATTATTTTAGGTTCTCTTTCATTGCTTGTGTGTATATATGTTTTTCGTTTCTTGTGCTTTTTGTTGTGGTCTCCCACCACGACGATTAGAAGTTGCTGTGTTTATCCTACGTCCTGCTTAGTCACTCTCCAATTGGGAAATATTCCGCACTCAATAGTTGAATTAAACATAAGTTTATTTAGTTCTAAACTTTATTTATTGCTCTCTTTTATTGTTTACCATTTACTAAAGTTAAAGCCTAACTAGCTTTAAACGTTTCACACTTAGTTCGCGTTAATAGTCTTAAGGTTTTATCGATATATTTATTAGACAAACACAATGTTACTCGAAATACTTCACAATTTAAGATAGATATAATATAATATCTCTGTTCACCGGCACTTAAAAACTAGGCTCTATATTCGTTTAAACGTAAGACTTTCGACACGAGACTCTACGTTAACTAATAATCCAAGACTTCTCCAATATTTCAAAATCTTCTTCCTTATATCAAGTTTGTAAGTCGGAAATGCTGTTCTGCCGAAATTCTGCAACTACCTCAAAAATCATTATCAGAATAATTTTGGAGGCTGCATTGCACAGAAGTGCTGACTTCCTTTTTCCGCGTCAGCTCATTGTTAAGCGTACCAACGGTCTTATTGGTGTCATGATCAAGCTTTGATTTCCGTAACTTCTGAATTACTTAATTACTATTTTAATTAGGAAGAATTGCAGATGGCTGCGCGGAGCAATGGTACGAGAAGAGGTTAAAAGAAAAACAGAAAGTAGGTCAGAAAAGTCAAAAAGGCGAAGGCTCTTAGAATCATAAAATCTTTTGTTTATAATATATGTTTGTAATTATTAAAATAATTAGTATTAAGGAATTAAAAAACTTTCTATAAAATTAATTAAATACATATTAGTATTAAGAAATTAAATAACTTTCTATAAAAACTTGTGTGTTAAAATATTTTCTAAAACAAGTTCGTTAATTGACTTTATTTACTAGAAATACAAAATAAGCTTTCCTGTGTACAATCATCAAATGATTGAAAAGCTGAAAATATAAAACTTCGCCAAAATATCAACGCAAGAAACCAAATCATGCACAAAAACAAAATATTCAACCTTGCCAGATGGACAGACTGCATATATTTTGTTAGTGCGATCGACGAAAACAAAGTGGAATTCCTTCAATTTACAGAATCCTCCTATTTCTTTTCACTCATTAACAATTCAATAGCTGATGTTCGTCCAGCGTTCACTCCTTAAGCGAGAATACAATTCTGCTTTGCTATTATCGTCGTCGCGTGCCTACACACGAACACGTAGTTTCTCCCATATGTTCGCTGTCGACGTTTTCTAGGGCTTCATTTTCGCTGTCACCTTAAGTCGGAACACCATCTCGAGGTGCTCTGTAACGAGTAGCCTGCGTTGAAATCTTTTTATGATATATACTCGTTGGTTGGAGTATGGGTGATGAACGGTGACAGCTCTGGGCGGCATTTGGTGCACGGTTACTTATAGTTCTTTGACGGTGACATTTACGGAAGGCAGTGACTCTAAATTTTTAACTTCTGTGGCGTAAACTAGATTAGCTAAATGTGCTGCTGCAGTTTATTAGAACATAGACGAGATCCTTCTCTTGTTGATTGTATCATTATTAATCAATCTGTTTTTGATCACTCAAATTAGCTACGCAACGTACTTGTGCTCTTCGTTACTATTTGACCAACCATCGGTAGTGCAGTAGTAGGAGCTTCATTTTGTACATGTTGTATACGTGTGTACTTTCTGTCTGCATTTACTCGAACCGACACACCCTGGATGTACTGGTCGTAGATCTGATCCTGTAGTTTTCTCTTTTAACGCAGCATGTAAAACACTGCAACCCCGTTCAACCATATTTTTGGAAATTTTTTTGTGGGGCTATTAATTCTTTGTTTTCTTCTTTTTTCTTGTTCTTTTGCTTGTTAGAGAAGTATTTGCTTTCTTTACACCTTTTTTTCTTGTATCTTTTTTTCCGTTTTCATCATTCTCTTTTGCCCTCTTTTCAAAACTTGTTGTTTTTTTTTTTACATATGTTACAATAATCTTTTTACCATTAACATTTTATTCTAATTATTTTGCTATTAGGACAATGAATTTTATTTTGCTTATTATTTATTACTATTGTGGCGAAAATACAGCGTCATCTAATAATGTGATATACAGCGCCATCTACACAACAATACCTGCAATATTTACGAGTGTTACAAAATCTTACAGTGTTACCAAATTCAATGAATATCATAGGAATCTTCAAGCAGTTTCGCTCACAATCCACATTCTTCTGGAATACGACGACATCCAGCGAGCGCTAGCGAAAGATCCAGAAGTTACTTGATATTTCCACAACGTAGCATATACAATAGAACATGGTTCATTGCTGAAACAGACTGTAACGTTTGGGGGGTGGGTCCGCGGTAAACTAAATTAACAAAATAAAAAAAAATTCAAATGGCGAAAAAGATGACCACTGTCAGGGCAGCTCAGCTCGTCCGGCCGTGCTCAGGGTAAGTGGGGGGGGGGGGGGGGGGGGGGGGTTCTTCAACAACCCCGACAGTGTCTTTATACCCCAGTTACAAAAAAACAGATCGGAGCTGAGGCTTACATTGGCTCTACAGCCAAAGACAAGACCGATAACCGAAAATTTACACGACGAAATCCGCTCGTGATCGACACAAAGTTGGGGGCGGCTAAGCAAACGTACAACAAAAAAAAAAATAAGTACGCGGAGGTTTGGTGGAATCACGTGAGGGAGAGAGATGAAAGGAGGAGGGGGGAGGAGGGGGGAGGAGTAGGTGTATTTCCCTTCCCCTTTCTATACACACCCTACCATGGTTGGCGCGTCGGCATTTGTTGCGCCAACCCCTTTTCGTGTGTCGCCTGGCTGCGCGGAGTAAAACCGCTAACTCACCTGTTAACCTAAGTAAATGTTCAATTCATTACCTAGCAAAAAGATAATTAATTTTCAATACATATTAATTCATTTATTATAAAGACTTTTATAAGTTTTAACAATACCAAAGACAGTTAAATATAATTATTCATACGGGTGGTCATATTAAATAATGCGAAAAGAGGAAAGAAAAAACTAGTAAGGGTACCTTCGGTCAGACCGAAGCTTATATACCCTACATCCCAGCAACCTTTATTATACATATTTATACATATTTCCGATTTATTTAAATAGTCCGATTTTCTTAAATTTCCGTATCAAGAATTTGTTATAAAAAGTAGGCGTGTCACTCCGCCGATTTTCCCCATTTTCAATACAGAGTTATCTATGATGGCAGAGAATATTCGTACCGAATTTCAAGTCAATTCTTCCAACCGTTATTCTGGAATTGCGGTTTATATCAATGTCATATGTTCGTGGGCGGACACGCCCATTTTTTTTAAAAATTTAATCTACCTGTACCGATGTATTCGGAAACAAAATTGAAGCTCAAAACTAAGTCTACAAGTTGAAATATTGTTAAAAGAATTAGTATTTGTTAAAAAAGTAGGCGTGGCGCTGCACCGATTTATCCCATTTTCAATCCCACAGAGTTTCGGATGACAAAGAATATACGTGCAAAATTTCATCGCGATAGCTTCATTCGTTCTCCTGTAATCGTGATTTCCACAGACAGACAGACAGACAGACAGACAGACAGACAGACTACGGACATGGCTAAATCGACTCAGGAGGTGACACTGATCAAGAATATATATACTTTTCCATACCTGCCACGTCTCCTTTAATGCGTTACACACGGAAGCACAAAGTGAATATACCCTCATTCCTTCGGATGTAGGGTATAAAAATTATAATTTTTACTTGGCTTAATATGTAAATTAAATAATAATGACGTCAGTAAGGGAAACGCTTGTAATCATTTGCAAATGTTTACAAAAAAAAAAACTCCAAAATTTATAAGAACGCATACAAAGAACTTACAGCTGCGTGCATATGTATGAGATTATCGACTAGTATATATCACAAATTTTTCTCTTAAACTTTATTTAGACTAAATACAGTTACGGTTAGATTATGTGCGTATTTACTATATAATAGACCCAATAGAGCCGGTTTGTATTTTTTTTATTGTATTTAATTATTGTAATACTATTTAATTATTGTATTTATTTAAATTTTAAACTACACAATTGACAACAGAAAACATGCATTTAATATGCATTTTTTTGCATATTGTGCACAAATGTTGAATGTTGAAAGTAGAAGGGTGACAATAATAATAATAATAATGAACTCGTATCAATAATAATAAGGCAAAAGAAATTGTTTGAGGTTCTATTAAACTATTTAATAATAATTACTTATAAGTTATTTAATTTACATGTATTTTTAACTGGCTGCGTTGGATTTTTCGCCATTTTCACTTTGCAGTCACCTTTTACTTAATTTATTGGTGTTGCTTTCGCGAATTGATTCCTCATTTTTCGTTACGTTTCTTTATATTATTGCAGTTGTTGTTGTTGCTATTGTTGTGGTTTTTCTCTTTCTTTCACTTGAAGTCGTTTCATTTAATTTCTACTTTGTATTAAACACATTTTCTTCAATTGATTTTTAATGTTGTTTCATTTTGGCTTGTTTTTAATTCTGTTTTAATTTTCTTGCTCCTGCATTTCTCCTGATGGTGGGCTTAATTTTGTTTTTATTCTTGTTGTTGTTGGTGTTTTTATTACGGGATGATTTTTTTTTCCAATTTTCGCAGCAGAAAACTCATAGGGTGCTTCTTTCTTAAAACTGAAGAATTAATTAGAATTTCTCTGTAGCAACCATAAAAGCATTACTTTCAGTCGTCAGATTTCTTCATTACTTCATAGAAATCACATTTAATTCAAATTGAGCCTCGAAATGCCAATATACACTTTATTAATTTAGTTGTTATTGTGAGCTAACTGCTGTTGCCCCTTTCCACCGAGTTATCACTTTATTTTAACACCTCTGATTAAACAGTTTTATACACTTTTAATTAACATGGGCCACATTCATTCATTTGCTTTTTGTTCTCTCATTTAAACACACAAATATTTCAATTTTAACGTATTTTTGCTTTTGTTAAATTGAAATAAACAAAGTCGGCATTTGCATTTTGCTATTGGCAATGGATGGCGCCAAGCGTTCTCCACACACGTTCACAGTGAATCCGTTATCTCCGTCTCATTCAACCGGCCGCCGGATCTGAACTTCGATTCATATCGCAACAATTTAAGTTTAATTGCTAATAGTTTTTAAAATACTACATTAAATTTTACTGTCGTAATGAAAATATTGTTCTTGATTTTGCTCGCGAAGCTCAAAAATTCTTGTCATAAAAACAACCTTCTTCACTCAACTCCGACTTCTCACTTTTCAGCACACGATCTGTGTCGAAGCTGCAGAGCGAAAACCTTTTCGCTCCGCTCATTCCAGTCGTGACCGCTCTGCACATATGGACATCTCGCTCTCTCTTATCAGCGTCAGCGTTAATTGCTAGTCCCGTAGGATGGCTGATGTGAAGTTCATAGAAAAAAAACTTGTTTTCTCGAAACTTCCACCACGCCATCATACGGGACTCATCAGTCCGTCGCATGATGGAAAGAGGAGATGCCGATATCTGCATTGCAGACACGGGCTGGAAAGAGCGGCTCTCCGTTTGCTTACGCTCTGCGCTCCGACACAGAGCGTGAGCCCCGCCACACCTAGCAAAACAGCTGGTGGTCAGTCACCGGTGACCGGAGCAACATCTGGAAAAGGTGGTAAGCCTCGAACTCACTACCAAATATCCTTTGCGTGATAAACGCCCATCGGTGCGCCTTTGAGGTCCACTAGACGGTAACAGGAATTGCCCAGAGCCTCGGCTACCTTGGCGGGTATTCCCGTTGGCGCTAACTTGGCACAGAAGAAATCGGCCTGTTTGCTCAGCTGGAAATTTCTTCGAGTGACCACCTGACCCACTCTGAAAGACCGAACCCTCGACCTGAGATTATACACTCTCCGCGTTTTCTCGAGGGACTGTTGTATACGCCCCCGTAACACGTCGTGTATCGCATCTGCGCGATCCTTTCGTTTAACTCGGATTGAGCCCTCTCGTAGTTGATCAATTGCCTTAAAGACCTCATAGTCTTTCCCATGCGAGACCATGTGCTGGCCGAACAAAACAAAGTACGGAGCATAACCAATAGACTGGTGTAAGCTGCTGCGGAGGGCAAAGTTTATGCTAGACAGGTATTCGTCCCACGCCCTCTGGTCTTTGCGAATGTGCGAGCGCAGAGCCTCGTTAACAGACCTGTTAACCCGCTCGGAGGCATTGGCTTGAGGCGAATACACGGCTGTGAACGTATGCTTTACCCCAAATTCGGTCAAAAAGTTTTCCATTTCCTTGCTGATAAATTGGCGGCCATTGTCAGATACAATGGTTTCCGGTACGCCGAAGAAATAAAAAACCTGATCCCTTCAAATAATAGTTCAAATAATAGTTCAAATAATAATTGAATTCAATAATAGGTGGGGTCGTAAGCTTTCGTAGGGGCTTCAAGAATGTGAACTTCGAGAAGTGATCCAATATTATGAGGATACCAATATTGCCTCGCCTGGTGCGCGGAAATGGACCAATCAAGTCAACATAAAGGGGTTGGAAAGGACGCCTAGTAGCCGGATGTGATCCCATTGGCGGTCGAAGTATTTGGGTTGGTACTTTCGAAGTGCGGCACAGCTCGCACTGCGAGATGTATTGTATTATCTTTTAACCATGCCTGTCCAGTACAGATGTCGACGAATCTTTTCGGCCGTTTTAGCAATTCCGCAGTGAGCGGACGTGGGCAGGTCATGAGCGACTTTCAATACTGACTCGCGGAGTTCGGCCCGTACATACAATTTCCACCCCAGGTCGTCGATGTCAGCGTCCCCGGTGGCGAGTTCGTTGCGGTGATACAGGTACTGGTCGACCACGCGATAATCGGGAAATTCCTCCGACGAAAACTGTACTTTCAGCTCGTTGTACTCGCCGGACGAGAATGCCGGTGACGACAGGTCGATGAGCGGCTCGTGATCGACACCGATGGTGGACACCTCAGCTAATGGGGTATCGTCCATCGATCTCGACAACGCATCCGCTACCACATTGGCGGAGCCCTTCCGATGCTCGATCAATTTTTAACGACCAACGAGCTAGCCGACCTGTTAGGTCCCTCTGACTCATCAGCCATTTCAAGCACGAGTGGTCCGTCACCACTTTGAATTCATGGCCCTCTATATACATCCGGAATTTCTTGATGGCGAGGATCACTGCCAAGCACTCTAATTCGGAGACTGTGTAATTGCGCTGGGCCTTATTTAATTTTTGCGACATGTAAGCGATGGGTCGCTCATGGCCTTCTTCATCGCATTGCGCTAACCCAGCTCCTACGCCACACTGACTAGCGTCACACTGGACCACGAATGGTTTGGAGTAATCGGGATGTACTAGAAACGGGGCCTGAGTGAGTCGCTCCTTAATGCCTTCGAATGACTGCTGAGCCAGAGGCCCCAAGACGAAGTCTTTGCCCTTCTTGAGAAGTTCGGTCCAGATGGAATGTGACCGTCGAGAAATCTGGGATGAACTTCCGCCATAACCTTTTCAGGATCAGTACGCAAGGTACCTCTCCCTACTATGTAAAACAGGTAATTTACCTCGTGCAGACCAGAACTCGCTTTTCGACACGTTAATGGTCAAGCCAGCCTTGCGTAAGCAGCTCGCCACCTCTGTCAGGTGGACCACATGCTCGTCAAAGGAGCTTGAGAGAATCAGCAGGGTCATCAAGATACACGAATACCCTCGACTTGAGATTGTATGGGATCACTTCATCCATAAGCCGACACATTGTTTGGGGTGCGTTGCACAACCCGAAAGGCATTCGTGTAAATTGATAATGGGGTCGGTTCGGCACCGTAAAGGCGGTCTTCTCCCTCAAGGCAAATCTGCCAAAATGCGTCCCTTCAAGTCCACTTTTGAAATGAAGTTAACAGCCGGCAAACGGCTCAAGATGCCATCTATGTTTGGCAGAGGATAAGCATTTTTGAACGTTACCTCGTTCAGTTTGCGTGAATCCAAGCAGAAACGCACCTTGCCAGGTTTGACTATCAGGACCCCAGGAGACGACCATGCCGATCCGCCTGCCTCTTCTATCACGCCCCCATCGACAGCATCGATCAATCTCCTGACAGAGTAA